>OY728162.1:1418375477-1419824264 GCA_963277665.1 Viscum album | reverse complement strand
GCTGCTCTAAAGTTCAGACTCGTGAATACGTCTGCTATGAAAATCGTTGCAGCCAATGCCACTGCAACTACTCCTGTTGGATCATTGCCTGCACTGAGGACGAAATCACCTACTCAATGTCTTCAACATTGGGTATCAAACATGCTGGTTATGGAGTACTGTCAAAATGGTACTATTCCAACTCTGGAGGCTGCCCTCCAAGCCCTCCAAGTGAACAATTCACCCTGGTCGTCCGGACAGCGACGATCAGTGATCAAGAAGCCGGAGGTTCTAACCACCGTCTCCAACCATTTTGGGTCATTATCCCCGGAACGCAATCACCATTCACTCCCTTATTCTGGGGAGGTGAATGAGTAGGTCCCTCAGGGCCTTAATTCAAAGAGATAGGAGTCCTTCCCGAGGGATCCCATCAACAATCACCGCCAGACTCGTCCAGAAGTGCGCCCTCAACATGATGAGGGTACCGACTCCAAGAGTTCGGATCGGGTTCCTCGAACCTGATCAAGCAAGATGAATCGCCAAAGGTGAAATCTGGTCAACAATGAGTAGGTTCTCATCTCTTCCATCTCCGGAGAAGTCCACCAACCTAACGTGGTGGCATGCAACGAGCGGACACAAACACCCGCCCATTTTAATTCCGCTGTTTGGCAGACTCATCTGGTAGCATCACGCCAATCCCACTAGGCAATTTCGGCGGATTACTACAGGTAGGAACATACACCAGTTTATACATCATTAGCTAGTCAGTAGGCTCGTCTAACCACATATGATGGAACTCGTCAACCACGTTCAGAAAAGTGCAATTAGCAGGCACATACACCTGCTAGTATTGATCAAGCCTACCAATAGTCTCACTTGGTAGCACACGAAGAAGTCAGTTGGAAAGCTTCAGCGACAAACAGGAGGCAGACTCCACTTTTTTCCCTCATACTTGAGTACTGTCAGGATTCACTGACAGGAAAAGGAGGACAGGAGCAGGCACATACACCTACTCCAAGCACAGAATGGACATATATCCCAGTTCCGGTAGCTGAAGTCACCAAAAATATTTTATCAATGGTGAAAGAGCATAATAAAATCCCTTCTCACATTCTGGATGCTTTCCAAGATATTATAACAGCTTAAGTAGCATCACAGGGAAAGAAATGCAAATCTATCCCTACCAGTGGAGTGACACATCAACAGTTCACTCCGGAACAAACACACACATCTGTTCCAGTCCAAGACGATTGTGGGGAAAACTTCCCCATATCATATGGAAAACCAGGTCAGACACATACACCTAATTTGAGTGGAAATCGTCAGCCTAACCTGGCCATCTCTCCTGATCAGGAACATACACCTGCTCAGAGCAGCCACATTCGACAACAAGTGGTTTCCAAGGAGAGTTAGAAGGAGTCTAGAAATAAGCCCCGCCCAGCACAGTCAAGAGATCAAGATCCAATTTGTAACAAGGCCTTGATCGATACTGGAGTTCTTGAAGCCCTCAAGTAGTTATCTGTTGGAATTCAATATTCTACTCCCTCGTTTCCCAATAGTGGGAACATTAATTCTGATGGTCTTCAACATACACTTCCTCATTGAAGGCTTGCTTCATGACAATTCGGTCGATCTTGAAGTTTCATATTCAGATGAGAGCTAAAATAACCCTCTATGTGGCCAGAAGACCAAGGATCAAGAGATCTCATCTTTTGTTGTAACCCACCACGGTGGTCCTCCCCATGATGATGAATTTCGCTACAAAATTCCTCCACATAGTAGTGATGCACGTTTCCCAGAAAATGATTTAGTGGAAAATGTTGTGCCGAGAAAGCCCTCTTATCGTGAGGCACTTGCAAATGTGAATCCAGTCATGTCTGAAGATTCATTGCAAGAAGGTGAAATCCTTTCTCAATCAGAAGATAGCCTAGGGTATAGGTCATTCTCCAAACCACCCCTAAGTCATTCATCTCTAGTTTTATCAGTGATTTCTCTAACAATCTGGTTTAATCCGATAGAGAAACAAGGAAGCACCAGCTCTGGTCAAAATAGGTAGAAGAATATTCATTTAATGATAAAGAGGAAATACAGAACATGAGAAAACAACTGGAGAAGGGTGAAGTGCCAGTCATGTGTTGGCCTTTGGCTGACTCTCATTATGACATTCTAGAGATGTTGACGGAAGATGGAATTCATGATATTCATCTCAACATATGGAAAACACTTTATCAGTTGAAAAAGAAAGTACCATCTTATGATGAATATGAAAATCATGTTAAGATAATAGAAGGGTTACATCGTCAAAGTGACTTGGCATCTCTATCAGTCTCTCGATATCCGAAGGCTGAAAAGTAGTAGAGATCCCTTCAGTGTTCATGCCTTGGCGCACAAAGAAGATTGCGCTAGTTAATTTCCAATGCCCCATCTGGTATTCATGTAAGATGATGGAGTGTTCATGGAGCACTACATTTCACTGTGCTCTCTAGTCAGCAAAGCCTTCCAAAAATGGTCTCATGTAATGTTATTTCCCATGGATGGCCACAGTCAATATGTTTCGTTTGTAATCAAAAGCTTGCCCAAGAACATGCCTCAACTAGTTCCCCTCAAAATCCAGAATATAGAGAACAAGTTGTTGAATTACTCCTGCATCAAGAAAACGAGAATATTGAACAAGCCTCTCGTATGGAGCAAGCACATCATCAAGTGACAGAAGTGTCGGAAATCATCCAATGGTCTTTCGAGCCGGGTGATAAAAGTGGATGTCGATTGTTGCATCCAACTAATTTCTGGAATAAGGTCCGCAAGATCACAAGATATTTTAAGAAAGTCTCAGACATAGCATGTCAAGAGCCACCCCAGCTTGCCAGAATGGGGAACCTTTTAAACCAACCCTCGGAAACAACAATACAATTCGAGGAGTTGATCGGGAATAGTAGAAACAACCCCAGTCTAGCATAATAGAGATTTTTTCAAATCATCAATCCCCTCCTCAGAGAAATTCGGTCTTTTCTAGATTGGGGAAGAGGACTCAAGAGGAACGAATAGCCAAATTATCAAGAGATTCCTTCCAAATTATGGTTCGTCAAGAAGTTACTGAGGGATTGAATGAACAAAAGGAAATGTCTGATCAATGACATGGAAGAATACAATATCACATAAATGCTGGTAGAAGGGATGTGATGCGTTATGCATCAATAAATGTCATCAATGTCGTTGTTGCTGATCCACCAGATGAGGCTCACTCAGGGGACACAGATGAAGAGGTTCCTACTCAGGAATTTGTATGCACAAACACAAGTGAAGAACGTGTGTGTACACGAAATCAATGATTTACCCAAAATCTGGGTGTTCCTTCAAATAACCCACTTCCACCTCTCCAAAGGTTATCAAACAAGGGTAAGGGAAAGAATCAGGTTACGTATCCTCCCTCTGAAGAAGTCCAATCGCTCTCACTAGAGCAATGATTTTCACAAAAAGAGAACGAAATGAATTAATTGAGGAGGTTGAACGCAAAACTACTTCAAGGTAGTATTCCTCCTAAGCGTGCTGGAGTCAGTCATCCAAGTGAGTTTGTTGCAGCTACTGATATGGACCAATAATATCCTCTATTATCAGTACACCCTCACAGGTCTAATCCCATGGGTCAAGTGAAACAACAATTGGTAGTGCTTCCATCGGTTGCAGTACCAACCACCACATCTGTCCAAGCTCCAGTCAGTGCACCTGTTCAGATTCTAGCTCAACCAGATGTTTTTCAAAAGTTAATAACTACTATTGAGTCACTAACAGCTTGGTTGGAAGCTATGGAAGGGAAGCATGCACAGGTTCAACCAGAAAATAAAGCTTACCCTGTATGGGTAGATTCAATCTCCCCCATCAAATTTTGGGAACCCTGTATTCCCTATTTTCAATGGATCAGGAGACCCTGGACAGCATTTGACGCATTACGTGTCTTATTGCGATCCTATGATGGGAACTCCAGAGCAGCAGGAAGTAGTGAAACTCAGATGCTTCGTGTGAACCTTGCAAGGAACAGCTTTTGTCTGGTATAAAAGCTTGAAATCCTGGTCAATTACCCGATTGGAAGATCTCCGTCAATGATTTATTCTTCAATTCATCTAATCATTTACAAAGACAATAGTTTTCAATCCTACAAACTGTAAGAAAAGGGAGAATGAAAGATTCTCTGATTTCATTACTCGTTGGAAGGGATTAACATATTCCCTGAGCTTAGCACTCCCTCAAGAGGAACTATTTCCAATATGTGTAGAAAATTTGCGTGACAAATTATGCACACCCCTAATCCCTGTGAAATACACAGGAGGGTTTCGAGACCCTACCTCAATCACTCAATAGATTTAAGATTCTATTATTCATACTAAGGCTAAATCTTGTGTAATTCCCTCATCTCCAGGAAGGAGAATGGGTAAAGCAGAGACTGCTATAGTTATTCTTAAGCAATCACATGTACATGCTTCTACTTCAAACCCTTCATCTTCCTGAAGGGCTCCACCTCCTGAGCATCAACAATAGAGGTTATTTCATTAAGATGATCAAAGAGATAAAAGAAGAAATAAATTTGAGGATCTGAAGAGAAAAACATACTCTTTCCAAAATGAAAAAGATCCTGGTTACTTCATTTCAGATCTAGAAAATAATTTGGTTCGGTTTCCAAGGCCCAAAAGGACAAACAAGGAAGGAGATGAAGACCATCCCAATTATTTCCCCTTTCATCAAATGCTGGGGCATCCCATCCAGAAGAGTTTTGTCTTCAAATACCTCCTATAAAATATGGTCGACTTGGGACAAGTCAAATTAAAATGTTCTTCAACTCAGGTAGCATGTGTTGCTGCTACAGTTCCATAGGAGGAAGGCGAGTGGCAAGAATTTAAGAAAAAAAAGAACAAAAATATGATGATTGGATGGTCAGAAAGACGATCAATCAAACTCAGGATATTTTGGGAATTCAATTGAAGAACAAAATTGTACATTCTGCCATGAATTCCATAGAAAAACCCTCTTCATCAGAGGGAAAATCTTCAAAGAAACGACATGATTCAAATAAATAAAAAGAATCAGAAGAAGATGAGTAAGTTTCAAAGCCTAAGTTGTCTTTGACTTTGGCAGGCTTCATGACATCTACTTCAAATTCACGGTCACCATCACGCCAAATGGAATAGCCTAAATAGGCTAATCAGGCTGAGTCTTCATCAGATGAAGAGTTGATTTTCGGATCTGTTAATATGATTCAATTAACAGATCCATATGCCAGTCGCAGTTTTGATTTCTATGAGCCTGAATTCCATATATCAAATAAAGGAATCAGAGGAATTTCCAGAGGCTCAGGATATAGGGTAAGACGTGGATCTTTTAGAGCCCACTATTCCAATTCTACCCCTTCAAGAACTATGTACGCAGCAGAAATTCATGGTAGAGCCCTTTAGCGAGCTCAGCAAGAACAAGCAAGTTCTTCTACCAATAACAAGTTTAGACCCGGAATAGTTATTTTGGAGGATCGGTTGAGGGTTCCAACTTCATCCTATTAACAAGTAAATAGATCTAATTTGTCTAATCTTCCAAAACCAGGAATATTTCCAACACCTATCCCAATACAAGATGCATCAACTACCAAAGCATCTTCTTCCAAGGCACATGCTAAACCACATGTTCCAATTGGGAAACGCAGACCTATGGATCAAAAGTATGATGTATTGAAACACTTGGCCCAAGTACCAGCCAAGTAACAAATTTTGGATGCTTTGAATCTATCAAAAGATCTTCAGGAGGAACTCATCGAGGCTTTGTCAAGTCCTCAAGAGTTTGAAACTGAAATTGCTATAGCTGAAGTCTATCACATAGAGAATAATCCTGCGGAATTCCATGCAATAATATCTTTTACTGATGAAGATGAAGATTATTTTGTTCATGGGCATATTATAACTTTGTACTTATCTGGTAAGGTCAATGGCGTAGACGCCCGAAGAGCTTTCATTGACAATGGTTCAGGAGTCAACCCCATGCCCATTCGTACACTTCATCGATTGGGCCTTACGAAATCTGATTTATCTCCTTCTACCATGATGTTACAAGGATATGATAAAAATGATCAAGAACCATTGGGTGAAGTGACACTTAGAACTCAGTTTGGAGATCTTGTATCCAATTCAGATTTCATGGTTGTTGATCAAGACTCAGCTTTCAACATCTTGCTTGGAAGACCCTCGCTACATCAACATGCGGCTATCCCTTCATCATACCCTCAATGTCTCAAATATTGTTTCAATGGTAATTTTGGGACATTATATGGTTATATGGCCCCATTCAATACATGTGAGTCTCAGTACATTGAGGTGGAATTCTATCACATGAAAGAAAATGATAAATCCACAAAAAAGGAGATTACCAAAGTTAATGATCCATATGGTTTGGAGAAGATTACAGTAAATCTATTTGCAAATGTGAGTACAGATTATGTGTTGCCTATCAGTCAAATTGACATGATAGACCCAAATCAAAATACTCTTAGGGAAAGATCCATAATGTTAATTATGGCAATCAAGCCAGACAACATGGAAGAAATTGGTGATCCTACAAGCAATGATGAATGCCCAAATGGTGATGTCTTCATTTCATTTTCTGAAATCCAACAAGTCTATACTTCTCCAATCAGCACAGAAGAAGTTATAGAAAAAATGGTGGTGAACAATGATGTTGATTCTCAATCCATCATCTCCTCGTTATTTCCCAAGGAAGAACGTTCATCATCAATTGGGTCAGAAATGGAAGCTTCCTTTTCAAGATGATCAAATTATAACTTCTCTTTTAATCATGGAGATTCTGCTTTATCATATACTATGCAATTAGAAATGGAAGAAATAACACATGTTGAAGAAGAAGAGGAAGATCTCAGAGATGATTCTCTAGCATTTGAAGAGGGTATCTCTACCACCGTGGATGAACTCAGAGAAATAAATATGGGTACAAAAGAAGATCCACGCCCCACTTTAATCAGTGTGTCCATGACTCTTGAATAACTAGAGATGTATATTTCCTTTTTAAAGAAAGATCGAGACATATTTTCTTGGAACTATACAGAGATTCCCGGCCTTGATCCTGATGTTGCTACTCATCATTTGGGTTTACCAGAAGAACATTGAGGATTTAAGCAATACGCAAGAAGAACACATCCAACTTATGCTTCCAAATTTAAAGCTGAGGTGGATAAGCTTATCAAAGAAATCTTCATTAGAGAAGTTCAATATCCCAAGTGGTTGGCTAATATTTTCCCTGTAAAGAAGAAGAAAAGAAAAATTAGAGTTTTCATCAATTTCAGATATCTTAATGGGTATTGTCCTAAGGATGATTTCCCAGTTCCGATTACATAACTTTTAATTGATGCAACAACCGGCTATGAAGAACTTTCCCTCATGGATGGATATTCAGGATATAATCAAATCCGAATGGCCCCAGAAGATGAGGAATTCACGACCTTCAGAGCCCCTCAAGGTGTGTTTGGCTACCGGGTAATGCCCTTTGGCTTAAAAAATACAGGTGCAACATATCAGCGTGCCATGCATCGTATCTTCAAATCCTTTTTAGGGATGTTTTTTGAATGATATGTGGATGATTTTGGTGGTCAAATCCAAAAAACTTTTTAATCACATGGCTGATTTGGAAGTCATATTCTTGAAGCTTCGACAACATAATTTGAAGATGAACCCCTTAAAATGTGCTTTTGGGGTAACCTCGGGAAAATTTCTCGACTTTTTTGTACGCCATCATTGTATTGAAGTCGATCCTGAGAATACATAGTCAGCCCTTGGTATGTCACTTCCTCGAAATTTAAAATAATTAAGAGGACTTTAAGGACACTTAGCCTATATTCGGCATTTCATCGCCAATTTTGCAGGCAAAAGTTTCCCCTTCACCAAATTGATGAAGAAGGGAGTCACATACCAGTGGACTGAAGAATGAAAAAAAGCATTCGATATTCTCATGAAATACCTCTTGATTCCACTGGTACTAATGCCACCTTTTGAATGAAGACCACTTATCCTCTATGTGACAGCTTTAGAGCGATCATTGGGTGTCTTTATCGCTCAGAAGAATGATGATGGGAATGAAAATAGCCTTTATTACCTCAGTCAGACTATGATTCAAGCAGAAACCCGGTATTCAAGTATTGACAAGTGCTGCCTGGGATTAATCTTTGTAGTTTAGAAGTTGAGACACTACCTGCAACATCACAAGGTCCAATTGGTATCTCGCAATAACCCGCTCAAATTCATCCTTAGTCATCCAATGCTTATAGGACGTCTGGCAGGGTGGGTAGTTATTTTTCAGCAATTCTGTATTCAGTATGTGTCTCAAAAGGCAATAAAGGGCCAAGATCTGGTTGATTTCCTAGATGAACACCCTTTAGTGGAAGACACATCTTCAGATATTGAACTCCATGATGAGGACGTATTCTCTATTCAAGAATGTCCTCAGGCATGGGAAATGTATTTTGATGGTGCTTCCAGAAGTCCAACAGGGTAAAAAATGGAAAATCCTAAATTCAACAAAGTTGGCTTAGGAATTGTGTTCATTTCTCCAGAAAAGGAAGTGTTACCTTATTCCTTCTATTTTTGGGAAGGTGGTACCAATAATGAAGTAGAATACAAATCTCTCATCACAGGCTTGGAATTGGCGCTTCAAGAACAAGTGAATCACTTAAAGGTGAAAGGTGATTCAGACATGGTAATCATACAAGTCAATGGAGATTATTCCATTAGAAAAGAAGAACTAGTCCCTTTTTATGATTACGTTAGAGAGTTAATGGTGGAATTCCCTTCAGAACCGACATTTTCTTATGTCCCACGATCACAAAATGCTCAAGCTGATCCACTGGATAATATAGCCACAGCTCTGGCAGATCCAAATCGGGATGAGACAACCATCTGTATTGCCCACCGTCATGCTATTTCACCTTATGTTTGAATCAGAACAGAGGAAATTAATGAAATTAGTCCCATTCCTAAACCGTATAGTCATACTATAGGATGGATGTCACCTATCAGGGAATACCTTCAAAATGGAACACTTCCACCTGATAGAGCCGAGAAAGAACAAATCTGCCAACGTGTGGTCAATTTTACTCTTTATGATAGACCATATCACCTAGATAAAATTCTACACAAACATGGTTTTGATGGAGTTCTCTTCAGATGCATTGATGGTGAAGAGACAATGGATGTTATGAAAGAAGTGCATGCAGGAGTCTGTGGTGCCCACCAGTCTGGACATATACTGTCTGATCTGATTCTAATTCTTGGATACTTTTGGCCTTCAATGATACATGATTGTGTTGATTTCACAACGAAGTGTCATTCATGCGAAGTACATGCCATATTTATTCATCAACCTCTAGAGTTGCTTTATACAGCTAAATACTCATGGCCATTTGCCACATGGGGAATGGATGTGGTGGGACCTTACCCTTCAACTACGGCCAAGCAGTTTAAGTATATTCTTACTTCAACTAATTTATATTCCAAATGGGAAGATGCAATACCTCTTAAGGAATTTATTTCTAAATGCATTGTTAGCTTAATCAAGTCTAACATCATTACCAGATTTGGTGTCCCTCATACCATATTGACAGACAATGGCACCGACTTCTGTTGATCCGAGGTGAAGAAATTCTATCAAGAATACAACATGAAATCCAACCATTCATCTCAGTATCATGCAGCGGCCAATGGCCAGATAGTAGCCTTCAATACGACTCTGTCAAATATACTACAAACCATGGTGATAAAGATAAGAAATCATGGCCCTATAAACTCATCCATGCTTTATGGGCTTATCGGACTACCACCCGCACTGCAACGAGGTCAACTCCACATTCACTGGTATGTGGAACGGAAGCCGTTTTCCCATTGATGTTCAACTACCCTCGCTCAGAGTATCCATTTGTGATCAGTCATCTACAGATGAGAAATCTCAAAAGCAATTGAATAAATTGTAACAGTTATATGAGAAAATATTGTGCACTTTGCACCACTTAGAAGTCTATTAGAATCGAAAATCATGAGCTTTTAACAAAACAGTTCATCTTCAGTCATTCACTCAGGGAGAATTGGTATTAGTTATCAGAACTCCAATGATACCAGGAAAGAAACCACCCAAGCTTGAGCCAAAATGGGAAGGACCTTACTCAATACATAGGGTCTACTCCAATGGAGCTTATTCATTAATCTCGATGGATAGGGAACTCATCACTACTCCAACCAATGCCATATTTTTGAAGAAGTATTTTGTATAAACAAAAAATATATCATCATTGTTCTGGTATGACCTTAAACTGCACCAACATCCAGCAAGACATTAAACTGCATGACCAACGGTCCATGCATATGACCCTAAACTATTTGCACATACGTCCAACATGACGCTAAACTGTATCATCCCTTTTTCATCCAACATGATGTTAAACTATGAAAAAGTCCCTAATACATCCAACATAATGTTAAATGGTGTACTCTTTTTTCCTCACTGCATGACATTAAACTGTACATTCCCCCTTTCATCCAACATGACGTTAAACTATATTGTTCCCATCATACTAACTACATGACGCTAAACTGTACAGAAAGTCCTTTATACGTACTACATGACATTAAACAATGCATCTTTAAGGTTTTATTTACCTATTGTTTCTCACACCAAGTATGAATCACGTGAGCTAAGAGAAAACATCAACCATGACACTCTCTCTATGTTACAAACCATGTGTAAGTCCCAACAACATCATTTTTTAGGTCGTTGTTTCCATGAACAACTTGATCATTAATTCATTCTTTAATTGAACTACGCGAACTTTGATCTTTGCCTTCCAGGCTGGGTACATAGGCAACCTCCTACGGTTCAAGCCCAAAATAAATCTCTTCACATCGGTTCACCTCCATCTCATATGATGTTGATTCATGAAACGTCCCATAGAATCAATATCTTTACATTGGTTCACTTTCATCCTTTCTATATAAAGTTAAACTATACAACACTTTTTTCCAGTATGACAATAATCTATAACATTCTTTGATACCCTCACCTAAGAGGGAATCATTATTGACATTGATTTTAAATCATGTTTCATTCCAAAGACTACGTGCATACATGGCAATGCCTGAACCTTTTTTATCTTGGGTTAAACAATCGTTGCACTAAAGTCCCTTTTAACCCTTCACATGTACGAACCAAATTTGTACAGAGGGTAGTTCTAGAACTACGTTGGCTTGATTCCCATCCTTATAGGACATGTAGGAACGTTCTACTGTCCCTAGAATCCATCCCCAAGTCTTTGGGCCTAACCCCAAATTCCACTTTCAGTCCCTTCGCTGGAAAGTCCTTGTGAAAACACATACTATGTATTTCTTATAATGGTCCAAGCTTTATGACCCTAAACTAAGATCTCTAATCCTTTGGTCCCACATTACGTTAAATTGTAGTTTAAGAACTACGTATGGCTTGATTCCTATCCTTATGGGATACTTAGTGAAGTCCAACATTTCCATTTAGGACCTAGCCACAACATTATTATGGTTAGCATTGATCTGTGTATCTCTACATACATTGGACAATACCAATATTTATGTGTCATAATCCTAACCTAAAATATTTTCAGATCTTCATAACCCTTTTATTAACTTCTAGTCACAAAAATGTTTGAAATTTTGAGAGTTATTTTGCCTGACCATGCAGCACGTTCCCTTAGGCGGCCTTGCATAAACAATCTACATAACGGACCTATCAGGAAAAAGATGCTATTATTTGACTATGTATCCAATGCCCTTAGGTGGCCCTACATAATTCATCCCCCTAACGGGTTTTTTAAATAGTGTTAACCTCATTATTGGGAGGAAAATCTCTTTTGTCTTTATTTGTCTTGACATTATGTAAGGATCTGCAAAAATAACCATCCTTATCATATTTGTACCATATCCTTTTTCATGATCTGAAAGTATTCAAGTATATGGTTTATATTCTCCTTCCCTACGTTTGGGTCAGACCTTCGTAGGAGTGATATTCATCCTGTTCTTTGATAATCTTGTTTGGAAATATCTTCTCCATATTCAAGTAACTCTTTCCATACAACAAACTCTATACATTGGAAAATTTGAATCTCCATAAACATTCAGTGGATTTTTATCACTGGGAAAGTAAATTTCTGAGAGTTCTTTTGCCTGACTATGTAGCACGTGCCCTTAGGTGGCCTTGCATAAGTAGTCTACATAACGGATCGGTCAGACAAAAGATGCTATTTATTTGACTATATTTCCAATTCCCTTAGGTGGACCTGCATAATTCAACCCCCTAACGGGTTTGTTAAATAATGGTAACTTCATTCTTGGGAACTACTTCTTCTAATGCCTTTTAGCTCTTTATCATATCATTCCACATATTCAAATATTTTTAAGTTATAGTTTACATATTTTCCCTCATACTTGAGTATGGTAATATGTTTTCAGAAAAATTTTCAAGGAATTTAGTAAATTTTAATCCATTTTGGTCAAAGCTATTTCGACCTTAAACATTAGCCTTTTTATGTCCGACATGCATGAATTTAAACTGCCAATAACCACAAAGACCCATGATTTCTCCTTTTTCCTCAGAGTCAAATCCAATTTTCTCTCTGGATCCAACTCTGAGGGGGGACATTTGTTTAAACTCCTTTCATCACAGAGTCTAAAGATTGGAAAAGGGGAATATCTGAGCACAAAGTGATTCAAAATTTGGAAAAATATAAAAAATTGACTAAGGAATGAATAATAAGAACATTTCACAAGGGTCTCACAAGTTCTACAATGGTTTCACAAGTACACTTGCGTGCAACAATGGTCGTGCATGTACACCTGTGCACCGAAGTTGTTCACGCAAGTCACTTGCACGCCCTGGGTGATAACTACCCGGGCTCTTCTCCAGCCTATAAATAGACCCTATGGCCCCCCCCATTTAAAAGAGATGAATTTTTCCAGAATTCAGATACAGAGATCTGAATTCCCAAGTCTCTTCTTCAGGTCTTCCAAACAATTCTAAGGAAATTTTTTACCTAGAATGGAAGGACCAAATAGGAAGAGTAAGGTCTAAGTGTTAGAATTCACTAACACTTGCACGCCTAAGTGTTTTACCCTTAAGGGAAATGGACACACTTGCGTACCTCCCTACTTCTTCACCATAACTTGTGCGCCATATTCTGGAAAGCCTATTGGGATGATTCTATAGGCTTTGATCAAGGATCGCCCAAATATTACTCTAAGGGCTGAAAATCGCGCAAGTACCCATGTGACGTGTAGGTATAACTGCGCGAACAGGACTTGCACGCCCACGCATAACCTGAGCCCCTACCAGGACTTGCGTGCCCCTACATTTTTGGGTTCCTTTCCTACCCATTTCACCACTCTAATGCCAATCCACCTCTCCTATTCAAGATTCAGTCTTCAAGACACTCTTCAAATCCATTTATGGCATGTTTTCTTGATTGACTTCCTTATCTAAAAGGAGTTATGTGGGAAATATCTCAAAACCTAGTGATTTAAACACCTTTATGTCACTAAAGTTATATATTTCATCCATTCAACAAAATCCTTTACGATGAGAGAACCCAAATTTGGACCTCCTTTTCATGAGAAATCCCCAGGACAAATTCTCATGTTTGGGCATCCTCTTTATTAGTAATCCCCAGTCCCAAAATTCCCAAATATGGGCATCCTCTTTAGGATTAATCCCCAACCATAATTCACTTAACCGGGGCTTCCTTTTCAAGAGTATTCCACAGTCTCAAGTATGGGCCTCCTCTTTAGGAGTGAGCCCCAAGTCCCTTTAATTTTCAAATCCCTTTAACCCGGGCCTCCTTTTTGAAGAGTAATCCCCAGTCTTAATTTCATTGTGATCTGGGTTTCCTTCTCAAGAGTAAAACCCAATCATAAGTCCCCTCCTAACTTTGGAATCTTCCTCAGGAGTAAGCCCCAAGATTAGAGTATCCAAATATCCATGAAATACATGTACCTTTATGGACCCTGTTCTTGGATTTCTTCCCTGATGTAAATCTCAATCCTCATATATTTGGGCAGTTATACACACATAAGCCCCACATCATTGCAACATTCATGGCACAAATTGTCTGGTTTCACTAATACCTCTCGTTTCTCACACCGAGCTTTACTCACGATAGCTTAGAGTGTAAAAGTAATCATGACATCTTTCATGAGCCATCAATCATGCATAAACATCATACTACATTACTTGAACTACGTGGGTTCTGATTCCTTTTCCAAATCAAAGGATACGTAGGTAGCCCATCAGTGGGTACGATCCCATCTCTGAAATAATCAATGTCCTCTTGAATGGCAGTAAACTTCAAGTTCCCCACTGAGTGGATTTAAAACTAGTATGGCCATCATAACGACCAAGATAAGTTTATGTATTTTTAAGGATACCATCAACTAAGAATCTCTAACAAATACAGATGATTATTCATCGATGAAGAAACTTGAATACGTATAAAAGATTCTCTGGATTTCCTACGTACCAATAAATGATTGTTAGACTAATGGAAATCTCATTTTATACTTGGTAATGTAATAAGGATTCACAAACGTATCTTAAATATATAAAGAGAGTCTCGGAGAAGACAATAATTCTCCTAAAAACGTTGGGATGAGTCTGACCTCCCATCCTCTTGACCAATGCAAATTCCTGAGCCTCATCTGTCCACAACTAATGAGCGCCTACCTTTGGAAATTAGGTCCAAATAGATATGGAATCATTGGATGTTTCCGGTTCTACGAACAAAACCGTTAGAAACCGATTGGAATTTTTGAACCTTCAATCAATGAGGTCATCCCCAATTCCGGAGGGAAACAACAAAAAAGTGAAGCGGGAGAGGGAAAGGGTACCCTTGTGTCCATATCTCCTCTGGGTCCCTAGCACCAGGGGATTACGAAGGTGCATGTGTGATACCTCCAGAAAGAAAGGATAGGGGCTTACACCAAGGAGGCCGCCCTGTCATTCTCAGAAGATTGGAGATCTACTCACTGCTGGCACTGAAAGGAAACGTAAGTGGGGTCCCCCACTCCTGACAAGTGGCGAGGTAGAACGGGGACTCCCGGGCTCGGACCCTGCACTACTGTGGGTATGTGAACCCAGGAATGTTTCGAGAACCCACTCAAGGGCTAGAGCAACCCCTTTTCCCTCACGTACCGTGGGTATGTGAACTCAAAGTAGCGCGCTGATGCACCTAGAGGTTTCACCATACGGATCTGATGGCTTTGATAGAGTCCTTGGCTCGAGGGAGATGAATAGACCAATGAGGGGTTTTCAATGGATCAGTCCGAATTGGAAGGATTTTATCTGACTCAGGGAATGGGAACACCAAAGGAGTTTGCGGGCCACATGGGTGTATGAGGAGTGGCGCCCTTCACATAGGGGGGTGCTACACAGCTGGAGAGGTCGTCTGCATACCATGGTGGTGTATGAACTGATAGGAATCCCACATACCAGGGTGGCAGGTGGCGTCAGGTTCAGCATGCGTACCGGGTTGGTGTGCGGCGGAGTCCATGCAAGCAACAATGGCCAGGGGCGACGCAAGTAGGGGGTTCATCGGTTAGGGCTTCAACTGCGTAGGAGGGTGCTATGTGGTGCGTCAGATCAAAAAAAATATACTCCCTGGTCCGCAGGGAGTACACCCACGGAGGGGATATGGCCCGTGGACTTCTTTTACTTCTTATTTTATGTTTTTGGTTCACCAAGTCATTATGTGCTTTTTGGTTCCTTATTAATTCATTCCCAGTTTCATAACTACTCTGGTTTGTGAATTTGAACTTCACTGTTTGTGAAATCCTAAGCTCCTTCCTTCAAAATCCATCCACCTAAATCTGATTGATCCCTCTCTTCTCCCCCTCGATATCCTTTTATAGAGTGGGGAAAGAGATGTATGTGTGGTCATGAGGCACCTTTTACAGAGTCCCATGACCAGAAACCCGGTTTATGGATGACTTGGTCAATCCACAACTCACGAGAGGCATTGAATGCACCACATCTGTGAACAAAGTCGGTTCTTTGCGGCCGCGCAGGGCTCCACCTCTATTCCATGAACGACGGTGTACGCGGTCTGGGGAGGTTGACGCAGTCCCTGGCTGGGGCGGTTCATGATGGTGGACTAGCCTGGCGCTCATTTTGCATCACTCCCGCGGAGGGTTCCCACCTCTGTTCTACGAATGACAGCAATTCGCGCAGGTTTCGGATTGCTGATTCGGCCGTGTACCATCAACATTGGCCCGGTACATGAACTGGTTCATCTTTTTCCAACATTTGAATAATCTCCACATTTTTCCCAAGTCCTTGAGGGAAATTGGGTAGAAGCCTCTCTTGAATTAATGGGATTCTTATTATCCTTTGCAGATTTTTCAGGACCCTACAGAGACATAATTCTAGTCATTTAAAAATCAAGGACAATGTTTCTTATTAGTGAATTATCATAGGTATTATGTTCTCAATTATATATGGATAGTTAACACATTTTTTCATTTCTTTTTGATATATTCATTCTACTCAATTGGAATTGTTAAAACAAGGATGAATTTATTTCATGAGAACCCTAGTTATTGAGTATTAGCTATATGATCATGTTGATCTTACTAAATATTTTGTATAGGGATGAAAAATACTGTAGCCTAAATTATAATTGACTGATCATTCTACCACATGAGAGTTTCAGGTCAGGATTTCCCCATTTTTGTTTTCCAAAAGTGGGAAAATAATATTGACTAATAGTTTAAATGTAATCATTTTTTTATTAGAGAGATTCACTTTAGGATTGAAATTTCTTTTTGTGTATAATGGGATCAGGAGGTATGGAATGGGGCTTTGATGTCGGTAAGCGTATGGGGCTAGGAAGAGTGTCGCCCGAGGAAATATTTCCATTGGTAGATGGGCTAGGGGCTATCAATATGTAGAGCCGCTGAGGGCATGGTACGCGTAGTCATGAAAAGGTGTCCATGGGTCGATAACATTCCACATCCAATGGCCATGGATGTTTATGAAAATCTGAGATTTCTCACAGTACAGAGTTCGACATATGGGGATAATGGTGTTCAAGCATACAAGAAACATCTTCACATTAATTTCCCGTCGAGTAAAATTAGCCTAGCCCTGACATGATGTTTGTTGATGTAGATCATTATACTAACGACGAGAGGATACATAGGCTACCCAGGTAGGGATACCCTGGAAACATTTGGATGTGAGAGGGGAACGAACTTGTAAACCCCTACTCCATAAATTTTTGGATTGAGAGATATGATATAGGGGCCCTGAGGCCGGTAATCATACGTTGATAGGAAGAGTACCACATGAGGAAATATTTCCTTTGCTATATGGACTAGGGGATATTAATATGTAGAGCCGCTGAGGGAATGGTATGCATTATCATGCAAAGGAGTCCACGGGTCGATAAATTTCCACTTCTGATGGCCAGGGATGATTATGAGGACCCGCAATTATCCAGGTCGTGGAGTCTGATATATGGAGAGGACGGATCCAAATGCGCAAGGAGTATTTCCATATTGTTTTGTCAGATATCTTTGGTTGGTCGTGATGAAGTCTCTGTAGTTTAACGTCGTGCAATGGGGATGATGGTGAACTAATGTGAAAATAAAATTCCGTGTAGTTTAACGTCATGCGGTAAGGATAGGGGGTATATATTCCTATGTTTTTGTTTATCAGTGTTTGGTCTGGGAGGTAAGATCCTAGCGTCACTATGTATCCTATAAGGGTAGGAATCAAGCCTCACATAGTTCTTTTGGCGGAACACACCCAGTGCGGTATGGCCCATACCTAAGGAAAAATGGCATTTTCAATCCTTCTTATCTGTGAAATGTAATGCCATGCAATAAATATTAAGAATACACCCCATGAAGGGTTAGTCCATACACGGGGGGAAAACAGAATATTTGACTATATTTGGGGATGACTGAGCCAGGATGGGGGGCCCTGGTGTCACTACATATCCTTCAAGGACAGGAATCAAGCCGAACGTAGTTTTTTAAAAGATAATACACCTCATGAAGGTCTGTTCCGTACATGGGGGAAAGGGAATTCCTTTTTATTTGGGGTTGGTTGGGCCAGGATGGGGGGCCCTGAAATCTCTACCTATCCAGCGAGGGCAGGAATCAAGCTGCACGTAGTTCTCTAAAAATCCATGCAGTTTAACGTCATGCGGTGTGGAATAAGTACTCTTAGTTGAACAGTCGTAGAGTTCAGACCATTGGGGCTTGGCAGTTTAATGTCCTGCAGCTCGGACGAAAACTAATTTTGATTATAAGAAATACATTTTCAGAAATCTTGTATTTGTAGGAGAGGTAGTGAATTGCCCGTCCATAGAGATCAGGGGATATGCTCCGTTGGAGTAGACCTTGTGTATAACATATGGCCCATCCCACCTGGGCTCTAGCTTTGGAGGATTCCTTCTGGGTATCATTGGGGTCCTAAGGACCAACACCAATTCTCCTTCCAAGAAAGACCGAAGACGAACCTTTTTATTGAATGCCCATGCGATCTGGTTTTGATAAACCTCTAGATTGTTTAAAGTGTGCAACCACTTCTCATCTAGTTGTCCCAATTCACCTAGCCATTTTTCTGATTTCTCATCATTGGATAACTGATCACAAATGACAACAAAAAGCGAGGGAAAATGGAGCTCTATTGGAAGGACCACTTCTGTTCTGTACACTAAAGAGTACGGGGTAGCCTGGGGAGCAGTGCAGACTGTGGTTCGATAAGTCCACAATGCATGAAGATGTTTATCCTTCTATGATTTCTTGTCTTTCTCCACCATTTTCTGGAGAATGTTAGACATGGTCTTGTTGAAAGCCTGTATCTATACATTGGCCACTGCATTGTAGCCGGATGAGTGGTTAGCCATTATACTATATTCTCGGTACAGTTTCTCCAATTCATCCAAGAAGAAATTGGTTCCTTTATCTATCAATATCATATGAGGGACACGAAATCTGGTGATGATATTGGTTTTCATAAAGATGATAAGGTTTCTCACCCAGACATCCTTGAGGGGTACACCTTCTTCACATTTGGAAAAGAAGTCAGTTTCTATGAGGACATACTTCAGTTGTGTGGCAGTGGCGGGAGGATATGGTCCTACGACATCCATTCCCCAGATAAAAAATGGTCAGGATTACTTAGCCTGATGAAGTGACTCCGGGTGTTGGTGTATGAAGTTGGCATGAATTTGGCATGAGTGGAACTTTACGGTAAAGTTCTCGCAATCTCGTGCCACGGTGGGCCAATAGTACCCAAGCCTTCGAACCTGATGGGAATGCTTAGACCCTGATTGGTGTGCTCCACATACCCCGACATGCACTTCAGTCATGACGGTAGTGGTTTCTTCTCCGTCAATGCATCTGAGGAGGATTCCGTCAATGCCTCATTTCTAGAGGAACTCTTACTGACCTGTGCTTCCGTATAGGAAAAACTTGATTGTGCTTCTCCATATTATCTCTCATTCAGCCTTTTCTGATGGAAATTCTCCCCTTTGAAGGTATTTTGCAATGGGGGTCATCCGGTTGGTGGCAGGAGCATATGGCTCGGGGACAAGACTGACTTCATTTATTTCTTCCATCTTCTTCTAAACAAATGGAAAGACCATTCAAGAATGAGAAATATTGATAATTGTTTCTTCTCAATCTAGGATATCTAGGGTTGTAGCCGCATTTTCTAATGCATCGGCCTAGTAATTCTGACAGTAGGGAATATAAGTCAATGTTGGGTCTGTGGAGAATTCTTCCATTAACCCTCATACATGGTAAAACAGGGGAATCAACTCCTCCTTTTTAATAGCATAGTCACCATTGACTTTCTTGATGACCAGTTTCAAGTCCCCATTTACCTTAAGGTGTTGTACTTATACCTAGAGTCAAAGATCTAGGCCTAAAATGAGGGCTTGATATTCCGCCTCATTGTTTGTACTTCCTTCCGACATGATGAAGGAATATGGAAAGAATTCCTTTTCTAGGGACACAAGTATTATCCCTAGACCCACCTTGTTAAATTTGGGATCCTCCATTATTTTCCCTATCAGTCTTTGGGATGCACCGCCGAAGTACATTTCCCATGTTTGGAGATCCTCTTGAACCTAGAGGTTGTCTTTATCAGGTTACTCGACATCTGGTGCGGTGGTCCCTATCGAGGGGTGATCTTCCAGAAATTATGCTAATGCCTGACCATTTACGGCTTTCTAAGGCACAAACTAGATGTCAAACTGCTGCAGGAAGACTGCCCATCGGGATAGGCAGCTGGTTAGCATTGGGCGGCAAATGATGTACTTGAGAGGGTTATTACGTGAGACCAAATAGACTTCATGATTCTGAAGATAATGTCACAATTTTTGAACTATGAAAATCAAGGACAATCAACTCTTCTCGATGTTTGAATATCGAGTTTCAGTATCAATCATGGTTCGACTGAGGTAATAGAGACTCTTTTCACTACTGGTGTCATTTTTCTGCTCGAGGAAGGCTCCTAATGACCGCTCTAGGGTCATCAAGTATAGGATAAGAGGTCTTCCTTCAACCGCGGGTATGAGAACAGGTGGTCTTAATAGGTACTTCTTTAGGCTATTAAATTCCTATTGGAAATCATATGTCCTTTTGTACATGACCCCCTTTAACATTAACCTGGTGAAGGGAAAACATTTTCCTGCCAGGTTGGCTATGAACCACATAACGTAGACTAGGTGTCCTTGGAATCCTCTCAACTCTGTGAGATTACTGGGTGGTTGCAAGCCAAGTATAGCCTATGTATTTTCATGGTCGACTTCGATTCCACGATGGCGTACTCCGAAGCCAAGGAATTTTCCTGTGGTAACCCCAAGGTTGCATTTCATGTGATTCATCTTCAGGCTATGTTGTCAATGTTTGTTGAAGACTGTTTTGAGGTCTGACATGTGATCGGAGCGCTGTTTGGACTTGACCACCAATTCAATCACACAGCATTTGACTAATCTTCCCAGGAATGGTATAAAGATACGATGCATGGATCATTGATATGTGGCGCCAAAATTTTTGAGACCAAAGGGAATGACCCTGTAATAGAATATTCCTTGAGGGGCTCTGAAGGTAGTGGCTTCATCATCATCTCGGGCCATCTGAATTTTATTATACCCAAAATAACCATCTATGAAGGAGATATCCTCGTACTCGGCCATTGCGTCGATTGATAACTCAGTAATCAGGACTGTGAAATCATCTTTCGGACAATGCCGATTGACATCCTTGAAATCGATGAAGACATGTATTTGTCCGTTATTTTTCATGATGGGGACAATTTTGGCCAACCATATGGGGTATTGGACTTCTCGAATGAATCCCAATTTAATCAAGTTATCGACTTTAGCCTCTATTTTGGCAGCATGTGAGGAGTGCGTCATTCTAGAAGCTTGTTCATAGCCTTGGTAGTCTTCTAGAAGACCTAAGTGGTGTATTTTCCATTTCGGGATCGAGTCCCGGAATTTCTGTATAATTCCAGGCAAAAAAATCTATATGTTCCCTCAAGAAAGAGGTATATTCCTCATCCTCCTCAGGAGACATGGCCGTACTAACGAGAGTGGCCCTCAAGTCTTCCTCAGTACCCATGTTTATTTCTATGAGCTCTTCCAAAGTGGTGGATATACCTTCTTCAAATGTGGGAGGTGCATCCCTGAGATCTTCTTCCTCTTCTTCCCCCACATTCTTATCTTCTTGATCTGACAGGGGGAGAGTTACCAGCACGTGCTCTTGGGAGTCCGAAGGTGAGGCATCGTGGGCATCCCCGCTCGAGTATTAACCCCACAAATTGAGGATTAGTGGATGTTTCCACATTGTCATGCTCGGCCGTTACGGCTGAAGTCATGAGGACAGCTGAGTGTGTGTTCGGGCTTGATCCCCTACTATCAACATGGTTGATGGGAAGTACGTAGTGTCCACCAAGCTACCTGAGGGGGTCATCAAGAACCATTTCTAGACCATTTGGAGCAGGCATCCAGTCCATACCATTGAGCGAAGGCTTTTTCATCTTTTTCTCATAAAACCTGGCGTCAATGTAGTGTGACTCGAAGAGCTGTAAATGGGCCTTATCAGCGTACAATGTCCCACTTTTTCCATTGATGCAATACTTGATACACTGGTGGTAGGATGAAGTAATGGCCATGTGCCTATAGAGCCATGGCCTTCGCAGCAGGGCATTGAATGATGTGTTCAATGAGACCACCTAGAATTATCAGTAGGCCACAAGGACGCCAAAATGGGTTTTTAGATTGATTTGTCCCATTGGATTCTGTTCACTCTTGTCGTAACACAATAGAGTTGTGGCTGAGGGTACTAGGTCATCCTCACTATAGCACCACTTTTAGAGTGTTAGTAGGGGAAAGTGGTTAACTCCAGAGCTGTTGTCAATAAAGACTACCAAGATCTTGACATCATTTAATGTACCAGAAACATAAAGTTGTTTAATTTGTCCATGTATGATGTCATCTTCATCCTGATCGGTGATGGAAATCACTTCATTGCATTCAGCCGGGATAGTCTAAATCTGGTAAATCTTGGCAGCGGCTACCTTAGCTTGAAACTCCTGGGGGATGAGCAAGGATTCTACAGTCACCTCCCTGTGATCTGCTGACAAATGCATGGCATCCAGGATTGATATTTTGGCTGGTACTGATGCCTGCTACTTAAGGATATCGTACTTCTGCTCCAACAGCCGATGCTTCTCCATTGGTGGGAGAGTTTTAGCATGCACTTTATGTGTTTGAGTATTTGACGAGGAGGGACCGGCCATGGGGTCGGAGATCGATGGTGTTCCCACATTCTGGGGTCTCGGTCCGGCCGGTCTGTTTGTGCTCACTAGGTGACAAGATATTTGTTCCTCCTCTGATGGGTACCACAGAATGACGGGGCCAGAGTGGCTGCTTGTGGAGGTGGAGGGATATTCTTTCTCTCTCTATGTACATTGAAGGTCTCTCCCATGGGTTTTTGAGATATGAATGGTTTGGGCCTAGGTAAAACCATAGGGTTGGTTTCAGCTGCGACTGCGTCTCCCTTGGTATACCCTGCAGCGGCGATTCCTCCTCCCGACCCCTTGTGTTGGGAACTTAGGTTCATCGTCATACCCTTCGTCAGGGAACGATTCCATCAGATGGATGACGTTGATGGATCCAAAGATTATCTCCTCTTCCTCTGACATGTCAACCTGGTCGGTTGTCCCTGATGGTGTTGTTTCGTGGGTCGGTGCCTGTGGCGCCATGTTTGGGGGCATAAAATCCGATAGTTTTGGGGATAACTTCGGCCTCATTGTGGACTTCTCCTCTTGCGTTGTCTCCTCCCTTTTCGATTATGCCTAGATGACTGGATCATAGAGGGTTGAGAGGCAGATATTGTCGGTTGTGTGGCCTTAGGGGTTGTTGGTGGCCACACCGACTGCCGTAGTTGACCTCAGAGTATGCCCAGACCTCAGTTGATAGTCTTCTGAGTCATCCATTCATAATATTTTTACCCCTTCTTACTGGTGTCGTTCGGCCACCCCTCCCCTTTTTCGGAGTCGGTGGTAGAAATATATGTCACATGTGCTGGGGGTGGTCCTAGATCGACCTTCCCGGAGTCTACCATCATTTAGAGGAGGCCTTTGAAGACTAGTAACTCCTATATATTCTACCATAACATTCGATGGTTGGGACAATAATATGGTCTATCATTGTGGCTGACTTCTTTGGGCTTATTTGGCTCCGAGAGGTGGAGGAAGTTGCAATTCATGGAGGTGATGAAGTAGCAACCGACTTGGTCATCTCTAAACGAGTATGTTTTTTGTCTCCATTCCTCGAACTGGTTCCACTTAAATCCTCTTTGATCATCCCACTTGGGTGGATGTGGCCACTGATATACAGGGGGCCCTTGGAAATTTTGTGGAGTCTTAGGTAGTAGAGCAGGCACGAGGGCTGGCTTGAGCGTGACAGAGGACGCTTCATCTCTAACTGTTTCTTTACAGGATCCTGAGAGGTTATTCGGTACTGCAAATTCGTCCTCTACAGAGAGTCTTCAACTCTATGGGTAATAGAAGAGAGTTTACAGAAGCCAGTGGTGCACTACACTGGTGTGAGCAGTGTTCGTAGCTCATCTCAAAGGTTGTCGATGCATATGGCCAGCATCTCCTCTTGGGGCATTGGCATATTCAGAGAGTAGGTCAGACTCTTCTTTATGGAGATGAAATCTGAGACCCTCTCATTCTCTCTCTATTTTCAATTCATGAGGTCGTTGACCGTTGTTTTATGTAGAGTTGAGCTGAAGTGGAACAGGAACTGTTGCCGAAGGTCTTCCCAACTTTGTATAGACTGAGCTGGTAGATTCGTATACCAGACAAAGGAAGATCCTTGAAAGGTCCACACAAAGCATCTGAGTTTCACTGCTTCTTGTTGTTCTGATGTTCCCATCATAGGGTCGTAATAAAGTGTGTAGTGCAACAAGTGTTGTTCCAGATCACCTGATCCATTGAAAATAGGGAATACTGGGCTCCCAAAATTGGTTGGAGGAGGCGTGTTTCTCCCCCAATCTAGGTAGGGCATCCAATCTAGTTGTATCGGAGTGCATTGACCTTAAATTGCTTCCAATCAAGCTATCAGTGACTTGATGGTGCTCGTGAGTCCCTAGTTTACATCCTATTGGGCCCGATTTGGGGCACGTTTATCCCTAGGGATTGCTGGAGGGTCTGGCTTGACTGGCACCAGGGGTGAAAATGCTATTTGTGAAACCTTTGAAGGGTTTAGACGTGCTCGATACAGTTTCTTCCTGAGTGGATGGATGTCTTGGTATACAACCAAATCCATTTTCAGGTAGTTGGATGGACCGGGTGCCTCATTGGTAAGGGGAAACCGGGGTCTTTGAGGTGCACATTCTGGGAGTGCATGGTGTGGCTCTTCTTCGGAAGCGCTTTTAATAAGATGATTCTCTAGAGTAGCACAGCATTGAGCCGCCTCAATTCTTTTATTTCATCCTCCGGTCGATCTAATCTATCTTCGAGAGTAAGTGGCTCGTTTTTATCAAGAGGAGGAAGAGGGTTAATGGTAACCTGTCCTTTGTTCTTATCCTTTTTGGAAGATCGCAGGGTAAGCGGACAGAGGTTAGCTAGAATGGAGGCCATATTTAGGGCATCCCTCTAGTTCCAGGTGTGTACACCTGGTGGTTTGTTGAGGGTCACAACCTGTCCAGAATCATCGTCTCCAGATCCATCCAGATTTGCATCATCTCAGGTGTCACCCATGGGGTTTGCCTCTATGGCGTTGATGAATCCATATCGCGGGGTGGACGAAATGTAATCTTCATGATAGGAAGATGATCTCTCAAAACTTTTACTAGTCCTCCCTTTCCTATATTGGGATTGCTTTAGGACTCCTTGACGAAGGGTGATGCGGAGAGTTCCTTCATCCGACATCATGACACGCCTCCCCCTTAAAGGAGATGGTGATTCAAAAAACGAGATAGGGCATGAACCTCCTCTTTTGACTATCCTCCCAATATGAGAGAATACTGATTCTCATGGGGGAGGTTGTTGTTGAGGTGGTAAAATTCCCCCAACCCAGAGGGATGGTGTTGGCTCCATTCCTTGGATGTTGAGTCTCATCCCATTTTTATTGGTCTTACGGAGGCATTTTTTGATAAAAATTCCCCCAGCCCTGCAGGCTGGGGTTGACCCTGAATTCCCGCAGTGGCTGCTGCTATCACTACTTGCCTGATCATGCCTACCCCCATTTGTGGGTGAACTGGATCTGATGCCGAGTTCACTTGTGAATCAATCCCCTCTGGGGAGGCAAGCAATGACTGCTGATTGGCCTCTCTTAGGTGAGAAGCATGTTGTATGATTTCGATGGACTTATTCAGGAGTTCTTGAATGGATTTTTCCTGTCAGACCTGACGCTTCTGGGACTTACTCAACGCATGTCTATGTTGGGCATGTCTCCTGTCGCAAACATGGAGACCACTCGATCGCTGTGCATGGAGGCAGGCTAACTCAATGATTCCTTTAAGCCTCTCAGGTGGCGGTTGCCATGCCGGAGGAAGAGCTTCTAGGTCGATGTGATGCAAGAGGTCTCCTATTGTCTTGAAATATTCTACATACCCATCATAGGGCAGGAAGCTTGATTTCAGCCGGCAGAGGGCTATCCATATATTGGAGCGGATGTCGTGCACACATTCTTCTGACAAATTTCTTGGTATGTCAAATTGAGAGGTGGTCGTGGGCCAAAAGATAACTGGTATATCATCTCTGTATAGTCGTTTCCTAAGGTGAAACATGTCGACATACTCCTCCACTAGTGATTCCCCTACCTGTTCGTCCCAACTGAAGTGCTCACTGATAGTCTGGTCGGAGGCAGTGGGGCCGGTAGGTGTTAAATTTTCATGTGGGTGATTCTGAGGTGGTTTAGAAGATTAACGTGACCCCAGACTGTCTCCTGATTGAAGAATGGTGTCGTTGATGAATAGCTATGAATCTGACATGCTTGATCCCATCCTTCTGAGTGCCTCGGCATATGAGGGATTTTTTGTGCTTTATTTGGTAGAGGGAGGACCATCCTGTTGATATGATATTTCCCTGCGAGGAGGACCTTCGCAATTGCAGCCACAATGGAAAGGACTACAATTATAGATTCTGCAGGGAGAGAACCTATGGGGTACACCTTGGGGAGGTCCCTCTCATTGATCAGCATCTAGGTAGGGATGGCCTCCGCTATACATGTTGTAATGGTGAGGGCTACCAATACTACTTGACGCCTCACTTCATAAAGGACGTTTTGAGTGGATACGCTGGGGAGGACCTCCAAGGCATATCACATCGAGGGGAAGACCTTCTGGCTACATAGCGTTGTTACGGGGGGGGGGGCTTCACAACAATTTCCACCATGGTGAGGATAACCATCATGGTTGGACCTTCGATGTGTATCCTGGGGAGGACCTTCAAGACACACTGCGACTAGGGGAGGACCTTCTTGTTGCTTAGGGCCAATGCAGGGAGGACCTTTGAAATGGTGGTCGTGGTGGCGAGGACTACCATCACAGCTGCCACAATGGCGAGGACTAACATCACAGCTGCCACAGGGAGAATGTCTGCGGGGTACACCCTGGGGAGGGCCTTCAGAAATTACCGCAATGAGGGGAGATCCTTCTCTTTGTGTGACGTCTCTACAGGGAGGACCTCCGTTATCAGGGTGGTGAGTACTACCATCATGATTTGATGCCCAGCTCTGCGGAGTGTCATTGCAACGTAGCCCGTGGGGAGGACCTTAAGGTCAAGTCACAACAAGGGGAGGGCCTTCTTGTCGTGATGAGATGTTACTGTGGGGAGGTCCTCTACAGTTGCGATTACGATAGCTAGAACTACTATCATAATCTATGGTCCCACTACATGGAGAGTGTTTGTAGTATATACCCTAGGGAGGACCTTCAGGGTGGACCGCATCAAGTGGTGGGCCTTCTTGCTGCTCGATCTTCTGGTCATGCAGAGGGCTACCATGACTCGCATAAAAAGAGAATCTATCTTGATCGATCATTATATGCCCATGGGGGGGGGGTTCTCTAGGGATGACCTTCAGAGCTGTTTGTAGTGACATTGTGTGGAGGGCCTTTGCAACTGCTACTACCACTCCTATAATATGGTAATGGGTGGGTAGGGTTCTGAGCCTTTGATATTCGCTTAGAGGTATTGGGGACCCCAGCTTCTAGCAGAGTGGAGTCATGAACCCGCTCTTTATTTTTCGGCTACCTTCGCCGTGTTCGGGGTGCTTTCATGCGGGCAGTGGGGACCATCTGCTATTGATAATGACCTTCACCTTTTTGTCCCTTTCTAATTGGGTCTCATAATGCTGCCGGGATACGCTGACAAACATCTTGACTTTTAGCAGGGATATGTGCCTGCTCTGGAGCATCCACCATGATGGACTGGTGTCCCCTAGTTGGAATGAGTGATACTGCTCGATCCGATTGACCTTGTATAGCGGAATATGGTTGACAACCCTCCTCGGTGGGAGCAGGGATGTAGATCTGCTCCGAGGTGGCTATCTCATCTCTTATATGAGTCACCTCAATTGGGGAGACGGGCTCACAGGCCCGAGTCCTTGCTGTTGTCACTGAGGAAATTACATTCTGGAAAGTCTGCAAGATATGATCAGGGATTGATTCCTTCTCCTCCATCATTTCCAGGATATGTAGGGAGACATCTTTGTCTGGAATGGTTATGAAGGCCCATTCTAGTATCTATGTAGGAATACCCTACTCTGTTCCTCCTGTGGTCAGTGGGTATTGATAAATCTCATGTGTCGGGGCAGGTGAACGAGTCTGCCCCTGTGTTAGGATATTCCTGTTTATCTCTTCGTTTGCCACCACATCGGGATGACGGACTTTACTTGCATCCACAGGGAGCTGTCCCTGCATATGTTGGTTTCCCACCATATCGAGTCGGGGACCTTTGTTGGCAGGGAGACGTGCCTGCTTATTAATTTCCGACACATCTGGATAACAAACATTTCTGATCGCCACCACATCGAGATGGTAGGCGTTAGGAGCACCTTCTGGGAGCCGGTCCTAAAGGCACTGGGTCGCCACCAGGTCTGGTTGGTGGGCTTCACAACCCTGGGTAGGGAAAGGTGCATCCCAGGTAGGTGGCCCCCTGTGTGAGTGACAGGGTTGATGGAGCTCGACGGGGATGCACAGCTGCTCGTATGATTCCACCATGTCTGGATGGAGGACCTTGGAGGAGCGAACATGTGTATGTTCCTGTTCATGATACGTCTCTGTGATTGGGTAGCAGAGCTCCACCTCAGGGGCATGGGTGATGAATGGTCCCTAGTTGTATGGTTTCCGCCCTCGTCGGGTGGTCCAAGGAGTCGGAGCTTGGGGATCGTGGGCCTAGATCCTCGGGGTGAAATCCTCCTTAGCGTGACGTAACCACGACAACATCTTTCACTGGGGGCCTCAGAGTGGAACGCCCGTTCAGCAGGGATGAAGTCCTCAGCGTCGAACTCATCTGCCTACCTAAGATAAGGGAGGTATACGTTGTCTCGTCCTTGGGATAGAATCCTAAAATGGTTTGATACGGCAACTGGAGCCGTCTAGATATGCTTCCGCGGCCGCTGCTGAGTAGGTGACCGGTGAGTCTTGACGGATTGGAGGGTGTGCATGGAAACCTCCACCGTCGGGAGAGTACCGTTTAAGTGGTACTCTCTGATCAACACATCTGAAACCCAGCGTTGAAGATGCTGAGTCGGTGATGGGGTCCTTCGTTGGTGAGGATGTCTGGTCATTGCGTAGCATGAACCACGCACCTGTGAGTTCCTCCGTGATTCCATTGGATCGAATGGTGTTCAGTGTGGTACCTGTAAAATAATTTAACAAATAAAATTAGAAATCCCATCAAAGTAGTATCTCATGATACCATGCTTAATTATTAACTTTTCTTGGCCCTCCTTGTAAGTATAAGGGGAACAGTGTGGGATTAGTTTAAATCCTTCATTCTTGATTAAAGATTCATGTTGGGTTCACCATTTTTGTTTCGAATCGGTTCGAAATTCCCAATGGTTTTGTATCCAATGATACATGGACCTTCTTTCCAAAGGCAGGCGTTCACTGGGATATTTGGCCAGTGAATCTTAAGAACTCACATTCATCGAGAGGATGGGATGTCGGGCTCATCTTACCCTTTTGGGGGGAATTATCTCCTGTTCTCGGACTCTCTTATATGTTTAAGACGTATTCATATGTTCTCAAATCTTTGGTTTATAACCAGCATAGTATCCACAGGTTACTCCTGGTTGGCAATGGTCAGATAAACGCAGAGATTCAGAATCATTTAGGCCCGAGGTTTACCATTCGTCATTGGATTAATGACTCCGAGGTGTTCGAACTCATTGATATGGTGGTTGGGGCTTACACTCTGAGGTGGCCCAAGGTGTTGGTGAACCGTCATGAAGGAGGTCGGAACGACCGGTTGTTGGGCTTGAACCTTAGGGAAGCGTCCTACGTATCCCTGTGGTAGGGAATAAAAGTCCACGTAGTTCAGAGTATTAGGGAATACACGTGAGAGTCTCTTGTTATTGGGATTGAGACTCAAGGAGAAGTCCTACGTACCATGTTTAGGAAACAGGGATCAAAACCCACGTACTTCGTTTCGGGGTTTCAGTGAACTGACGTGAAGGTTGACCTAGGGTCCAAGGTATGTTGGTATTAAGCCTCGTGGAGGCTTCCTACGTATCCCCATTGTAGGGAATCAATGTCCATGTAGTTAGGAGTATTAGGGCTTACACATTAGAGTCACCTGTTATTGGGATTGAGCCTCAATGAGGTTTCCTATGAACCCTGTTTAGAAAACAGGGATCAAAACCCATGTAGTTCATTTCAGGGCGTCATGAACTGATGCGAAGGCGGACCTGGGGTCAAAGGGAAGTTGGGGTTGAACCTCGTTGATTCTTCCTGATTATCCCCATGGTAGAGAATCAAAGTACACATAGTTCAGAGTATTAGAGATTACATGTGAGAGTCGCATGTTATTGATATTGAGCCTCAAGGAGGTATCCTATGTACCCTGTTTAGGAAACAGGGATCAAAACCCACGTAGTTTGTTTCGGGGCGTCGGTGAACTGATGCGAAGGTAGACCTATGGTCCAAGGTATGTTTGGTTTGAACCTCGTGGAGGCTTCCTACGTATCCCCGTGGTAGGGAATCAAAGTCCACATAGTTCAGAGTATTGGGGTTAGGGTCAGTGTTTACTCTAAGACCACATGAGTCATACTCAGTGTGAGAAACAAGAGGCAGCAGAGACCTGACTATCACGTCATGAAAGTTGCGTCAATGAGAGGTAGAGTGGGGCTTATGCGTGGAGTGGCCTAGAGAAATGGATATTAGGACTTACTCCAAGACGGAGGCACAATGGAGACAGAGAGCAGTGGGAGAGGAAAAGGGTACCCTTTTGTCCATCTTCCCTCTTGGACCCTGGCATCAGGGGATTTCGGAGGTGCATGGGTACTACCTCCTGCAAGAATGTATTGGAGATTACACCAAGGAATCCACCCTATCATTTTCAGAAGAGTGTATAATTACTCACCGCTAGCATTGAAAGGAAACGCAAGTGAGGTCCCCCACTCTTGACAAGTTGATAGGCAGAATGGGGACTCCCGGGCTTAGACCCTGCACTACCGTGGGTATGTGAACCCAAGAATGTTTCGATAACCCACTCAAGGGCCGAAGAAAACCATTTCCCCTCACCTATCGTGGGTATGTTAACTCAAAGTAACGTGCTTATGCACCTGGAGGTTGCACCATACGGATCTGGTGGCTTCGGTAGAGGCCTTGGCTCGAGGGCGATGAATAGACCAATTAGGGGGTTGCAAAGGATCAGGCTGAATTGGAAGGATTTTATCTCACACTAGGAGTGGGAAAACCAAAAGAGTTGGTGGGCCACAAGGGTGTATGAGGAGTGGCGACCTTCACTTAGGGGGGTGCTACATAGCTGGCGAGGCCATCAGCATACCAGGGAGGTGCGCGAACTGATATACATCCCACATACCAGGGTGGTATGAGGCTTTGAGTTCGTCCCGCATACCATGTTGGTACTCCGCAGAGTTTTCACGATCAACGGCGGCCAGGGGCGACGCTGGTCAGGGGTTCGTCGGTCAGGGCTTCGCCCGCCTAGGAGGGTGCTATATGGTGCGTCCGATCAAAAAATCATAGACTCCTTGTTCCACTGGGGGTACACCCGTGGAGGGGCCATGGCTCGTGGACTTCTTTTTCATCTTATTTTATGTTTGTGGTTCACCAAGTCATTATGAATTTTCTGGTTCCTTATTAATTCATTCCCAGTTTCATACCTGTTCTGGTTTTTGAATGCAAACTTCGTTGTTTGCGAAATCCTAAGCTCCTTCCTTTGAAATCCATCCACCCGAATCTGATCGATCCCTCTCTTCACCCCTCAATCTCCTTTTATAAAGTGGGGAAAGAGATTTATGTGTGGTCATGAGGCACCTTTTGCGGAGGTCCATGATAGGAAACTCGGTTTACGTATGACTTGGTCAATCCGCAACTCACAGGAGGCATTGAATGCACCTCATCCGCAAACCAAGTTGGCACTTTGCGGTCGCACAGGGCTCCGCCTCTATTATGAGAATGATGGCATACGCAGTCTGGTCCGGTTGACGCAGTCCATAGCGAGGGTGGTTTGTGATGGTGGACCGGCCTGACGCTCGTTCTGCTTCACGCCCGTGGAGGGTTCCCGCCTCTGTTCGTTAAACGACATCGGTTCGCGAAGGGGGAATATTGATGATCCGGCTGCATACCATAAACATTGACCGGGTATGCTAACAAGTTCATATTTTTCCAACCTTTGAGTATTCTCCACATTTTTTCCCATGTCCTTGAGGGAAATTGGGTAGAATCCTCTCATGAATTAAGGGGATTCTCATTATCCTTTGCAGATTTTTCAAGACCCTATAGAGACAAAATTTAAGTCATTTAGAAATCAAGGACAAGTTTTCTGATTAGTGAATTATCATAGGAATGACGTGCTCAATTAGATATGGATAATTAAAACAATTTTCCTTTACTTTTGGATATATCCATTCTACTCAATTAGAATTGTTAAAACAATGATGAATTTATTTCATGAGAACCCTAGTTATGGAGTATTAGCTATATGATCATGTTGGTCTTACTAAATATTTTGTATAGGGATGAAAAATAATGTTGCCTGACTTTTTATTGACTGATCATTCTACCACATGATAGTTTCATGTCAGTATTTCCCCATTTTTGTATTCCTAATGTAGGAAAATAAAATGGGCTAATAGATTAAATGTAATCATTTTGTTATTAGAGATATTCACTTTAGGTTGAACATTTCTTTTTGTGTATACCGGGAAAAAAATTCAAAATGGATAATAACCTAATAGTTTTGTAGATTTGAGAGATTTTTGTTGGTTTCACCATATGTTCATATAGTGGGAACATAATTTACTAACGGAAATTAAGCTAATAATTTTTTAATTTGTGAGATTAACTTCTGGTTCACAATTTTGTTTCATTGGGGAATAGTTGAATGGGGTAACCCATTCTAAGGTGGGCCCTATTGGGCATGATGGATGGTTTGGGGGGGGGGGTTCATCTCATGAACTATCATTTACATAAAGTCACCATTTTCATTGTTTATATAAACTCACATTGGTCCCCTCATCCATAACAAGGTACAAACATTCTTTCCAATAGAAGGCGGCTAAATGTGATTTCAGATCCAATGAATCTTAGGGAATCTCATTGTTCAAGAGGATGGGAGGTCACACTCATCACACCATTTTTAGGGGTATTTTTCCTATATCATACTATTTTATAGATTTAAGACATGTTTGTGAATCTCTTCCTAATCCAAATAGAGGACCTAATACACTAAAAAATGATTATTGGTTAATTCTATTTTTATTCAAAATAAATGATATATCATTGGTGAAAAAAAGAAAGTGTAACACTTAAGTGAATCCATATATATGTATCTAATGTTATTCATCCATTTTCTAGTTATTGATAGCTGCTCTTTATACTGAATCCAAATAATTAATTACATTGGGATTTACAGTAATAGAGGGAGGAAATTAATACTCAGAGGAGGGGATTGTGCCATTATGATGTGTCATACTTATCTTGGATACTATAGGAATTATAAACCACACAGTTTATTAAACACGTCTAGTTTAACAGCATGTAGATTAGATGTATGTGTGGGCACTATGGCACCAATTGTTTCAGATTGTGTCTCAATGACACATATTACATATTCTAGTTATGCAATCAATTGGAGTTCTCATAGTTCAATCAAGCCATTGGAACTAGACCCAATGTATATTCCCATATGTGTGGGAGTATTTATATCATTCTATTCATTAGTTCTTACATTCGTGCAATTACCGGAATGGAAAGTGATATGAATATTGGATCTACCAAATCCCACATGAGTTATGCTCGGTGTGGGAAACATGGGATAAAAAGATTACGATTTCAATGCATATGGATGTGGGGATTACATATTGGGGCTCCTCTTGGATGCTAATATAAATCTCCGACCTCAAATAGGCATCTTACGTATCCAAATCATGATAGGAATGAAAGTTATCATAGTTTAGTTTGTTTACCAGTCCACTAAGGGATGAGGTAGAGTTATCATCCCATGGGAATGATTAAGTCTCGATGGATAAAATGTTGGATACATAGGCATTCCCTTGAAATGGATGTTTATTTGAGCTTGGGCCTTTTAAATTCATCACATGCATCCATATTTTTGTTAGTGTCAGAGTTATCATAGTTTAGTAGGTCAAAGATTAGACACTGATGTTTCCCTATAATCGGGACATATAATATCATGCTTCTAAAATGGCTTACACTCTGAAGTTTCCCAAATAATTTTAGAGTATTATGGTGAAGAAGATATGATCATTGAAACTACCTAATACCATTTGATAAATGATCGATGTGAGAAAAAAGGGATTTCAAATGATTAGTCTCATTGCTTGTGGTTATGGGACATATATAATGAAAGAACCTTTTGGATTATTAATATCGATCACGAGCCTCTGAGTGGTGTCCTACCTATCCTGGTTATAGAAGGAGATAGATTCATCATTGTTCCATGGATAGAGGATTACACACTAATTTTTTCTTGATAATCAGGTCCTACACAAAAAGTATGTACAAGTTCATAAAATCCTAGGATTCCCACGTTACCTTACCTGGTTTCCCATATTATTTCATGAGACATCGATGGTTGGTCCAAAAATACCTCTCATGACATTGATTACATTTACATTAGGCATCACATGTATTGGATGATATGTATAGATAGTGTCGTGATACATTTATGATGTTCCCAAAGGGTATAATGAGAGCCATTTGACATACTCAGGTGATACTGCAAAACTCATTTAACATGTGGGACTTCTGCTATTTGATTCATGAAACATTTCTGATGGGAATCACGAGAATCGAATGAACAACCCAGAGGGTTTCACATGATTTGTGTGGAATGATGGAAGGTAACCCTTTGAATTTCGTCAACATGTATGAAGGATTGTGCATGAACCAAATAGTATATGTATGAAGCATCGTGAGATTTGGGTGACAAGGCCTAGGGTTGTCGCGTGTCTAGAGTGGGTCATGTGAAGTGCATGAGGGTCAATGTGCTTGTTCCTTGCCTAATTCTTCCACATTTAGTCTTTATTCTATCCTTTATATTTTAAATTCATTCAGATTATATAAAGTCAGTTTATTTTAAGTCTCCAAATATAAATAATATGTGAAGTATGTTCATTGTGTTTCTTTTCATAATTCCTTCACATGAACTATGGATGATCACACGAAGCACCTAAGAATATGGAATGTTTTCTTTGGCTATTTTATATTATCTTACCTGAATAAAAACTTAATGGTCGCAGTCATTTGGTAGTGTTAGTGGTCATTCTATCCATGAATAAGAGGTAGTAATGATTTTTTAATAATGGAATGGGGGTTTTATAGGCCTCTCTACATTGTATTTTCACCACCTTGAATGGTATATCTTGCATTAATCGACGATGTAGTTAATGATGGGTTTTCGTGTCACATGTATTCGAGGGTTTCTACCATGGGTCTCTAAGAGGGTGTCGCCTAATTTTTGTGGACTGTGATTTCCTCCAGTCAACACCTAACTTATATGATTTTTTCTAATTAATGTGGACTGGTTTAATGATGAAAGTATGACAACAGACTTCCATATTTCCATATTAACATGTCCACGTGCCTTTGTGAGACCAAGATACCTGTTGAGATGTTTTACATGATGCATGAATATTTTTATGGGGACTTCCATGATATAATTTAATAGGTAGCATTGGGTTGTAGAAAAAATTATTATGACCATGAAATGCATCCCCTCTATACACATTTCATTACATTTTTTACAATGTTTTGGGGACTTTTGTGGGGTTTATTGGTTGTTCTCGAGGACAATATTCTTCCCTCTAGGTGATGAAATGCGTGACCAAAAAAATACTTATGGAGCTTCACAATTATTTCAGAGAAAATTTCATCTGTCTATTCTTAGGGAGAAAAAGGGGAGGTGTGATGTTTTTTATACATACCTGTGACACTTCACATGATGAGGATGACATGTTTTAGGTCTATCACAAGATGAGGCAGACATGTAACTAGGGTCTTCCGGTGTCTTTCAGATCCCCCGGGGCACATCACATGATTTTTACAACCATGAGAAGCTCACACCTAACCCTATTTTATTTCCATTGTTATAATTTACAAAGTCTCAATGGTCCTGGAATATGTTTTAATGTTTTCATGGATAAAAATTGTCCTCATTGATGATCTGTTGTGTTGGATTTACAACTAAAATAGGCCACCACCTTTTGGTGATTTCCTCCTATCATCATAGGAAATTTAGATTGTTTTTTCAGGAATCCATGAGTTGATGATTCACATGGCCAGGGGGAGTATATCATACATCCACCACATGACCATCGGTTTCCTACGATGCTTTGTAACAGTATAAGTGCATGTTAAGAGGGTGTTTGTGGGATCCACTAATTGTCATGTGGTGCACTTGGTTCCTTCACGTGGCCTTTTGATGGTTTCATGATTTCATTTCCCTTAAAGTATTACACGAATGGAGAGTCTAAACCATAATATCCTTCCTTTGGTTTTCATGTAAAATAATACCCATATCAATGTATTTCATCCTTTTTCAATTTACTGGTGATTTTTTGGTGGGAATAAATTATGACATGGGGAACCTTTGTGAAATGCGAGTTTAATAGCTCAATATTTAAATTTATTTTCTTCATTTTTCTAATAGAATTATGAATTATAATAATTATCTATTATAATTTGGTGGCATGACCATTTTTATAAAAATAACCATGTCTACTTTATATAGTCATTTATAATCCATGTTAGCAGTTCTGAATTCTGTCATCCACAAATTGGATATTATTATCATAGATTTAATATGGGGTAGTGGAAAGATAAAATGGATCCATTGGGTATGAAGAAATCTATTTTAAGTTTATATGGGGAAGTGTGGTATTAATTTTAAAACCATAAGGTAATATATGAATTCACTTCATAAAATGTTATTTTTTTGGATTTATGGTTGGATCCTCCCTTTTGGTGTTATTCATTCAATATAAACATGATAATACAAGTGTTGAAGTTGCTGAGAGTGATGGGGATCACACTTCTGAAATCTAGAACTAGATTGTGTCTACATTTTCATTCATTACGGACTATGATCACTTGATCATAAGTGTTTTTGATGTTTACTTTTTAACAGAATGATAGGTTAATTCTCATATTTAATATTTAGGATGAATATCTCAAGATATTACAGTTAAGGAGGAATTTTCTAACCTTGTTTTCCTACATACATTACATTGCGATTACTATAAATCTATGATCAAATACATTGTACAATATTTTAATAAGTATTGGATTGATTTTCATATAGTTTTAATGGTCAATTATCATCATTATATTTTTTACTTTCCAACAATAACATAAAGTTTATGATTACGTAGGGGGAATTTATTTGCATCCAATGTATTACAATGACATAGGATTTATGATTATATAAATTTGTAAAATAGTTAATTTATTTTTTCACACAAAACAATTAAATCATGAAAAAGAGGACCAACATAAACCCTGATATATTAATAATATCTGAATAATATAATCCATAGGGGATAAAGGAGAATAATAAATTTAAATAATTAAACATTATTCTTATATTTGATTAATATTCTCAAAAAATTTCCTTTGAAGAAATCAATATTTCAAATAGTATGGAATATTAACATAATAAATTAAATTGATAATTGTAATGTTATTTCAATAATTTTTAATATTAATATTTTTAAATTAATATAATGATATTAAATAATTTTGAAATATATATGAAATATGATTAAAAACATGTCATGTTTAAAAATGATATTTTTTAATCATAGTAGTTATCTTAATATATTTTATTACCATTTAAAACTTAATTTATAAATTGTAAAATATGATTACTATAAAAATAATTATAGGTTTTGTATTAAATATGTTAATATTATCTAAAGATGAAATATTGGTATTTTTGCATAAAAGTTTCATTTTTATTAAATAATGATAAATACCTTTTTTATTACTAGAATAAAAAGATATGTGTTCTGAATAAAAATAAAATATTAAAAATGATTATTTTTATTTCAAACCCCATATATGACGTTTTAGAAGAAATGTTAAATTTTTCAGAAAGAATTTTTTTATACATTATACATTTATTTATTCAAAATATTTCTTATAACATTAATAAATAAAATAAAATAAAATAGATATTAAATTATGAATCACAATTTTCATATAATTTAATAAGTTCTATTTAATTTTTTTTGGAATATGTGATAAGTAGTTAAATATAAAAATTAGTTACATAAAAAAATTGTAAATGGTAAATGAAAAAATATATGAGTAAAAAACCCCAAAAAATGTTTTAAAATTGTATGTTATTGTTTTTTGAGGCCACGAATGAACTTATATTGTATTAAATATAATATTTTTCATTTTTCTAAAAATTTTCATTTAGAGTGACTATAAATTATTTAACGGTTTTTTTAATTTAAAAAATTCTGACCCTTTCCTCTTAAAAAGGGGATCTTCTATACTCAAATAAATTCACTAAAAAACTTTTATTTCCTCAAAAAGCAGTAAGAAATAACCTCCTCAATATTTTTGATCACCTTAAAAAAGTTCATGTATTTCCAAATACTATCCTAAAATTTTTTGATTTCCTTCACACAAGAGATAATCCAAGAAATGTTGTATAAGTTCCAAACTTCTATTTCTATTCTATATTTATATATGTTTATTTATTCTAAAAAATAATTATTTTCACAAAATTACAATGATAATGTTTTTATAATTATTATTCTTGTATTCTATTAAAATTATGGTATAGTAATTTACCTACATCCCCTTTTCCATTATGTATGACGAAGAGATGAATTGTGAGTTATGAGGACTACCTAATCGAGGACACAATATGTTTCCTTTTACTTGTCCACCATATAATGAATATATTAATGGTTAAGGAACTATATAATTATTAAATATATGAAATATTTTATATCTTTAACAGATTATCCATATATCTCTTTTTTTTGAATTCTATGGAAACTGAAATTATCATCAATGCCTGTGTGTAGACTACCAGCTTAATAAAACTACAGATTTTAATTTTTCATTTCATCATTATCTTATATGTATTGTAATGAAAATGGTTTTAAAAGGATAAATATTATACTTATATTTTTAAAAGGACATTTTTTAATTTAGTTTAAATAATTTTCTTATGGATATTATAATGACCAGACCTTAAACATTACATAATATTGCGAAAATTCAATAATTAGAATTTAGATCACATTGAGTATATTTTCAGGATTATATAAATAGAGAATTAGATCATATCTTTTCCATAACATCTTTAATTTTACATTTAGACACTACTAATCACTATCCATTTTTTATAAAACAAAAACACTTTAAATAGAAACATTACATCACATCATGTTATAATATAATAACTTTTCCTTGATCTAATCCTTGAATCTATTATTCACTATGTCTTATGAAAATCATTTAGAAATTTGAGATAATAATAAGCATATTAGTAAGGGATACATAAATAATGATAACATTTTGTCTTTGGATAACCTGAAAACCATGAACACATTATCATAAAGTTATTTTTTCACCTTTAAGAGGTAGTATATATACATCACTGAATATAAGCTCATTGCATAACATTTTTGTAATCGAAAGATTACCATAATTCACATATAAAGGAGTATATATCAGATGAAGTTAACTTGGGATATAAACATACATAAATGGAATAACCATAAAGTCAAATTCCACATATATCACTAAATGTAATAGCCATACCACTGAATTTAATATCCAATGCATTAGAGTTTATAAATTAACCACCCATCCTTAGTTTATCACAGAACCACCACTCATTTGGTTTATCACATAACCACCCTTCATTGTTTTAACACTTAACCACTCATTAAATGTCCAAGTACCATTATAAAATGATAACACATAAATGATTAAAAATATCAACATTTCACTAATAACATTTCATTTGAAATCACCAGAAATAATTTCATGATATTGAATTACTTAATCCATATCAAAAAAAAATTTAAATACCAAAAAACAAAAAAAAGGAATAATGGATTTCTCTTCCTTTTGAAAACATTAAGGCTTATAGAGGAAGGCAAATATCAAATAACAATTATGGAAGAAGAGAGTTTATTGTCACCAAATATGTTAAAAAAATCCCTTTTTTAATTTAGTAAAATTATTCATAGAGAAGATACTCCCTTTGATTGAAATTAAAATTCAAAAGGGGTTTATTATACACCATATAAAATAAAGAGGTGTATATTACGAAAATATGCCTCAATGAAAAGAGATTGCGACGAAGTGCCTTACAAAGAACATATAAATGATATAATAATTTATCAATGGGAATATTATGTGTTGTAACAGTATATCAAAACAAAGGGATGTTTTAATTACAACATTAAAAAATAAACAAGGATTCCACACATAATCATGGCATAATATAATCAACAAAGTATGCATAAAACCAAATGAGTGCAAATTGAGTTTAGAAATTTCATTAGAAAGATAATTTTTTTAATAAAATATATAAATAATGTGTATTCACTATAAATATACATAAATAAAGTATAAATAAATAGTATGATATCCAAATTTAATTCTCATAAAATCACAGCACAACATAATTATGAAGTAGAAGATTAACCCAAAGAATGGAAATTTGGTTAAGAAGTTCCCTTAACATCAGTCTGATTCATCATGTATGATCCTTGTTATTCATAAAAATTAAATATAAGTTAATTTAAACTTTATTAAGATCCTTTTTAAATTATATTATTCCATTTTTTTACTTATTAAGATGTTATAATAATTACATAATTATTTTAGTTAATATAGGTAATTTTTTCAATATTCAGTACTTGAGTAAAAAATGAACTTGTTATAAATAAAAATTGTGCATGTGTTAAAAATTAAATTATATCAAGAATAGTATTTATTATTTAAATATCATATATTTCAAGAATATATGTATTTATAATAGTCCATACTATTTCTAGAGAATAAATTAAACTCAATGTTCATTGAGATAGTAATCCATACGTACGCATGAACGCTACCTTCATTCATTTTTCATATTAATGAAATGAATAATAAATGATAAATAGGTATAATTTAATTATATTATAATATTATATGATATATATGTTACATAAGTTAATTAATTCCATACTTTATATGTTTCGGGTATGGGATGAACGAGTCGTATCACTTTGAGGGGGAAGTAGTCTGCACATCTTCAAATTAAATTATTGTATTTTAATATCATGAACATAAGAATGGTATGTTGTAAATAAAAAATTATAGAATAAAAAAAATATAAATGTAATATAAAAAAAAATAAATACACGTGCATCATAATGGAAACCATGATCAGTGGTAGGTGAAAATTGAACAATCATCGTTTTGTGGGGCAGTAATTTGTCGTACAGAGAAACAGTATGTTCGTATCCATTAGATGGAGGCGTGTGTAAGTGTAATTATAATAATTATTATAAAATAATAGTAATATATTGAGGGTACTATGTTTTTTAATTAATTGAATAATAATAATATAATAGTGAGTGAATTAGTAAAATAATGGGATGGAATTTTGAGAAGACACAACCTCTAAAAATGTGTAACTCCCTTTGATTGGACCCAAAAGGATTTCTTGAATTTTGTTATTCCCAAGGTATGGATTATATGAGTAAGATATTTAATTTGGGATCTTATTTGTGTAGAATTTGGATGATCTAAGGGGATTTAGATGAGTGATGAAATTTTTAGGGGTGATTCCAAATTATAATAGTGTGGAGGAGCACTTTAGGAATGTTCTGACGTATTGTTTTATTATAAAATTATTTTCCATTTCAAATGGCCCCAATGTCATTTATTTCAAATATATGATGTTTTTGGGTCTAAAAACTCTCATGCAATAGGTTTTGGATAGGTTTAGGTCAAATATTTAACCTTATCTAGTAGCTATAACCCTTAGTTTACTAATTTAACTCTTATCATGTCTAAAATAAATTATCATAATTTATGGTTACTATAGTTACTATAAAATGACAATAAAACATAAAGTGGTTAATTAATGACATTTAAAAAATTATATAAGTCATTTTGATGAATCTTATATTTTTTAAAGATAATATATCATTTAATAAAATTGTATTTGTTTTAAAAACTCTTTTATGTCTATTTGTATACTATTTATATCTGGGCTTTTTAAAATTCATAAAAACATGATTATTTAGAAAATACATAATTAATGAGAAAATAATAGGTTATAAAAATCCATGAAAATAATATATGGCATAATGGTTTTCAGAAAAATTTTATTTTAATATTTATAATCTCATTTATATAAATCATTCATTAATATGGTAATCACAATATCATCATTATGTCATAATTAAATTTATTTATCTAATGTATAAAAATTATAATTAAAATACCAATGTATAATAAATATTTTAAGATTTATAATGAATATTTATGGTCGAATATATCACTTATATAACCCCATATAAAATTTTTTTACTACCAGATACATGTTTATGATATATTTTTCTTTACTTTAAATTAATTCATATAACATGTCATTATCACTCCCATGTGGCTCCATGGGATCCCCAAATAGACCCAAGGATACCCATGGTCAAAACTTTATCATAATATTATATTAGGACATGTGATAAGGTTTTTTAATACTATTAAAATATTATTTGTTACCCTTATATACCATATTTTCCTTTTAACCATGGTAAATAAAACAATTACAGAAGTTACTATTCATATTTTCTAAAAATAAAAGGTTCCTATTTAACAAATTTAGAACTCCTAGTTACAAATAATGAATACATTTTTTGAAATTCTAAATTCATAATTGGAAGAAAATAATTTAATATTAATTTCTATTCTGAAAACAAAAATGAGTTCTAAAAAAGTAATAACAATGAAAAGATTTACATGTGTTTATGTCAAATTTAAAAGGAAACTTACTTAAAATGATAATAATTGGATTAAATTATAAGAATAAAATTAAATTATACATTAAAATCAATTAATGGGATAGTATAAATATATAAATAAATTACATGAAAACTCAGTTTTGAATCAAAATGCAGTATTTTTAACTATTTACTAAAACATTTACTTTATCGGAAAAATACCAAATTATCATTCAAATAAAATTTTTATGTCCTAATTATAAATAAGAATTTTATTTTTTAGAATGTAACAAATAAAAGTGAGAAAAACTAGATTTAAAGAGGTTTCTCCTTCGAAAGGTGGTAAAACTATATTTTTAGAAAAATACTTCTTTTATCCGAAAAAATAAATTTGTTCCTATAACATATCTATAAAACATATAAGATACGTTTAGAACATTAAATAAAATATATAATCTATATTTTTCATTAAATAAATATTCATAATGAGTGATACGATTTTATAATCAAAATTATTCTCTTTTAAATAGGTTTTCATAAAAACTCATCGATTATATTCAATTGGTTTTTATTTCCATTTATAATAAAATTGGTAACCAACGAATCATTATTTAAACATGTGTAAACCATATTTCAAAATTTGGTTGATATTATTCATTCTCATCATTCCAATTGATTGGTGTTAAAGAACATTTAATATAATAATAATATTGTATTATTTTTCAGTATAACTCAAAGTTGTGTGCAATATTAGATTTCAAAGAAACCCATTTTTGTGGGTCAAGTACCCTATAAGAAAAAGTGTCATATTTAACATAAAATTAATATCATATTCATAAATATTTATAGAAATGAAAATTTATTATTTAATAAATATCGTGGTCATTACATCCTTCCCCCCTTTTGGAAATTGCATCCTCGCAATTTTAAAATTGGGCTTAGAAACTTCATTGAAAATCTCACATCAAATTTATTTTCAATTAAACTATCACTTTTAAAGAAATAAAAAGAAGTAAAAAATTCACCCAATATAACACATAATATGTTTCCATGTAGGAAAACATGGATATGGAAGAAAAAAACTAAACATCATGTTTTGAGATAGAGTGATATAAAACATGATCAGGAGAGTGTTAACCACTAGAAAACCACAAACAAGTGATGGGTTAACAGTGTTTGATATCGTAGTATGAAATGTAAACTAACAATGTTTTTGTTTTAATATTATTTAAATAATGTTTAGGAACTTATTAATGATATTAAATAATAACATAAGGAAACATACTTACTTGTCATGTAGGCTTTCATTCTTTACTAAATGTCTACAAAAAATCATTTTTTCTCCAAAATATGAGCATACAAGTTGAATTTGTCCCATAAAATGAACTGGAATCAACTTCTAGATAATCTCATAATCCAAATAATATGACCTATATATTTACCATGTCTTTAGACATTAACCAAAAATGAAAAAGGTTAGTACAAGATCAGATAATCCCAATAAATGATAATTCTTTATAAAAATAGATATTACTATTAATCTCCAAAATTCAACAAACAATACCCAAAAGTCAGAAAAGAACAATAAATACATAATTTTACTTAAAATTATTCAAATTAATACAAAATAAGATTGAAACCCAAAACACAGAAGAAATTTATCACCTAGTCATCCACAATAAATCTTAACATTTATCTCCAAATAACATCGACTACTCATATAGTACCATACCTAAAAGTAGTTCACCTAATAAAATATTCTCAATGATAGGTAAATCATTTCAATAAATAACCTAAATATCCATATTTTCACAATAAAAAAATTGATTATTACCAAATAATATTCAACCATTAATCCCCATAATAAATCCCATAGTATTTTATTTTCCTTAAGAATATAGTGTTCCCAAAAGAGAAAACATCTACCTAAGTGAAATTTATCACTTAATCATAAAACAATTTCTTATTCTAAGTATATCAATTTAATAAAGAATCATTTTAAAAAAATAAACATATTATTGATCCATAAAATTAGTTAACTAAATATAATAAGTCATACTAACCAAGGGCTTCACGTAGGTTAGTGGTAGGTGATAAATCCTAGTTGCCCTTTGGTGGCAGGTTTAATTCCCATAGCTTTGTCTAATGCGATGGGTTGTCACACGGTCGTCATGTTGTACTTATTTAAATACAATATTATTTTATAACATTCCAAAAACTGATATGAATTCCTAAAAAATTACCATATAATATTTTAACCTCAAATTTTATCTCATACCACACATTTTCATTCCAAAAAATAAATAACTTGTATTAAAATAAAATTCAAGGATAATATAAACCCAAATGGTTCTATATATATATATAAATCATAATTCTACCTCAAATAGACTTTTCACATAACCAACAAAAGGGTTACTTGTAAGAGAGAAAATTATTCAAATGTAATCCCATCAACAAAAGATAATTAAAACATTTAAACATTTCATCACCAAGATATCGAACATAGATCTCGAATTTCTAAGATTTTGAAATTTTAATCATATAGAATTCTTTATAAACCCTTAACCATTTTATTACAAATTATTCTGTAATACTTATTTCCAAAATTCAAAATAATGCATAATTTCCTATGATTTCAATAATTTCAAAACATGATCAATGAAAAAATCCATGCATTTCATATGTCATTTTCAGTTTCCTAATCTTCAATTGGAAGGACATTATATATTTGTAAACATATATTTTTAGGGCCTTGTTGATACCATTCCTGAAACTTCTTCATACGACATCTATTTTCATGATGACCAAGCACACCACATTTAAAACATTTAATTGATTCCTCGCAAATAAAGTCTTTCCCTATCCTAGAGTCAACTGAAAGTTTCCTTATTCCATGGAAGGTCATTACTTTGTGAACTTCATTACCACATCTACAAAATTTTCCCATCCCATTGAAACATTTTACTAGGTGTTTATTTCCACATCCTTGACACATAGGTTTTTGAATATACATACCATTATTATTATTACCTAAAATTATATTGGGATTCGTTTCTCATGTATATGATGCCTTAGAAAAATAACCATGGTTTAAGTGGTCAATCAAGACTCAATATAGTTGGTTAATAATAACCAAAAGATTTCTCATTATAGCTCCCTTTTCATTTGGTTTATTATTTAGAAAACCACCACTTTTTCATTCACATCCATTGTTACTTGGGTGCCAGCTAGATCCATCCATTTATTAAAACAAAAATGTTTAGTGTGATTATATCAGTAAAAACATCATATACTATCTTATGAGGATGGTAAAAACTAAGATATAATTATTCATGTTATCTTAAGCTCATTTAATTTTTCTAAAATAAATATGTCTATATCTCATATTCTAACCAATGTGTTATAAAAAACATGTCACTTATGCTTGAATAACACCATAACCTATAAAATTATCTAAATTGGCCTCTGATATAATCTCTAAGGGCCCATAATTAAACGTTACATAATCTTGAGATAAGACAATTATTTGCATTTAATTCACATTGAGGATAATTTTAGTTTTATAGCTTTAGATAATTAGGTCATATCTTATCCATAAAATCTTTAATATTACAATTATACACTTCTACTGACAATGCATTTTATTTTAAAACAAAAACTATTTAAAAAGAAATATGAAATCACTTCATGGTTTAACATCATATTATTTCCATGATCCCATCCATGAATCTATTCTACTTTGTGTTCTGTGAAAAAACATTTCAAAACATGGGAAGAGAATGAAAACCATGATAAGGTACACATAAATAATCATAATTACTAGTCTGGGTATAACATGAAAACCATGAATAATTTATCATAATGTAATAATTTTCACCTTTAAGAGGTAGTAAATATACTTCATTGAATATAAGCTCATTACATACATTTTTGTAAATGAAAGAGTATCATAAATACCATATAAAGTACCATTGTTAATATATATTTAACATGGGGCATAAACATACATAAATGGAATAACCAAATAGTTGACTTCCACACATATCACTAAGTGGGATAGCCATACAACCGACTTCCATATCCAATGCACTAGAGGTTATAACGTAACCACCCATACATGGTTTATCACAGAACCACCCATCATTTGGTGTATAATGTCACCACCCATCATTAGTTTATCAAGTAACCACCTATCAAATGTCCAAGTACCATTATATATTCATAACACAAAAAATATTGAAAATATCAACATATCACTAATGAAATTTTATTTGAAATCACAAGAAATAATTTCAAGATATTGAAATACTCAATCCATTTCAAAAAACATTCAATACAAAAACAACCAAAAAGGGAATAAGGTATTTCTATTTCATTTGAAAACATTAAGGCTTATAGAGGAAGCCAAATATCAAATAATGATTATGGTGAAAGAGAGGTCATTGTCGCTACATATGATAAAAACAATCCATTTGTAATTTAGTAAAATGCTTCATAGAAAAAGGATTTCATTTGAGTAAAATTAAAAGTCAGATGGGTTTATTATACATCATATAATATAAGTAGGTGTATATTATCAAAATATGTCTCAATGGAAGGAGATTCAGATGAAGAACGTAAAAATATCTTATAAATCACGTAAGAATTTATCAATGGGGAGATTATGTGTCGAAATTTCATATACATAGACAAATAAGTGTAAATTTTAAAATAAATAAAAAATAGTGATTCTACACACAATCATCATATAATAAAATCAACAATGTATGCGTAAAACCAAATGAGTGGAAATTGAGTTTATAAATTCCATTACGAAGATCATTTTATTAGTAATATAGAATGATTATGTGTATTCAATATAAATAAAAAATCATGTATAAAAGCATGATATGATATAAAAAGTTATTTGTCACATAATAATAGCACGATATAATCATGAATTAGAAGATTAACCTAAAGAATGAAAATTGGGTTAAGAAGCTCCTTTACCTTCAGTCTGATTCGTCACGTATATTCCTTATTCTTCATTAATAATAATGTTATGTTAATTTTTACATAAGTAAGAAAATATTTAAACCATATTACTCTTTTTATTTCACTTATTACCACATAATTATAATTACATAATTATTTAAGTTAACATCAGTTATTTTGTCGATATTCGGTACTTTAGTAAAAAATGAACTTGTTATAATAAACATTTGTCCACATTGTCAAAATTACATTATCTCTAGAATAGTATTAGTTATTTAAATATCATATATATATATATATATCAAATATATATTTATTTATAACAATCCATAACATTTGGAGATATGAAATAAAAAAGCACTATTCATGGAGAAGGTAAGTTGTACGTACGCATGAACGCTACTTTCATTTATTTGTCATATTAATGAAATAAAAATCAAATGATAAAAAGGTATTTTATAATCCAAATATAATATCATATGATATATAAGTTATATAAGTTCATTAACACCATCCTTTATACATTTCATGCATGTCAGGAATGAGTCATATCACTTTGAGGGGGCAGTAGTCCGCACTTCCTCAAATGAAATTATCTTATTTACACATCATGAAAAGAATAAAGGTATGATTTAAATAATAACATAAATAATAATATAATCAATATAAATATAATATATATCAAAAATAAATAATGTTCCATTATAATCTTGTCCATGAGAGGTGGTAGGGGAAAATTAAACAATAATCGTTTCATGAGGCAGTGGTTCTCCTTACACAGAAAGAGATTGTTCATATACATTAGATGTATGTACATGTAAGTGTTGTGACAATAATTTTTATAAAAACTTCATACTATATTTCAGATAATTTTTTTGTTATGTAAAAAAAATAGAATAGAAAGTAAAGAAGGAAAATAATGGAAAGGGTCTCAGAGAAGACGCTAACTCTTAAAACATGTACATCCCTTTGATTTGAGCCAAAAGGATTTTTTGAATTGCCTTCTACACAAGGTAAGGCTTATAGGTGGAATATAGGGAAATTGGTAGCTTATTTGTGAAGAATTTGTATGAGCCAAGGGGCTTGAGAGTTGTGATTAAATGGTTAGAGGTGATGCCTGTTTATAAGAGGGAGGAGGGGCACTGTAAGAATGTTTGAAGTATTATTTTATTATAAAATAAATTTTGGTCTATAATGGCCCCAAATTAATTTATTTAAAATATAATATGCTTATGGGGTTCACAATGCTCAACCAATAAGTTTTATACAGGTCTAGGTCCCTAATTCAACTTTATCATTAAGCTTTAACCATTAGTTAACTAATTTAACTCTTACCATGTCTTCTTAGATTTTCATAATTTATGGTTACTCTAGTAACTATAAAATGCCAATCGAAACTATATTGGTTTATTAATAACACGTTCAATAATATATAATTTATTTTTCTAAATCATAGATTTTTTTGGACTATTATATCATTTAATAAATTATTATTGGTTTTAAAACCTCATTTATGCCAATTTTTATACTATTAATATGAATACTTTTTAAAAGTCAATAAAAACATGATTTTTTGAAAAAAAAATATTAATTAAAATATAAAAAGCCATAATAATCCATAAAATTTATGGATTGTATATTAATATTTAATATAAATTTATTTTCATATTTATAATCTCATTTACATAAATCATTCATTAATAAGGTAATCGCTATATCATCATTGTGTCATAAAAATATTTATTTATTTGATTTTTAAAAATTATAAATAAAATACCATGATATTTGAAATGATTTTATATTTCTAATTTCTATTTATAGTCTAAGATATCACATATATTATCCCATATAAAAATTAGTTTACTAAAAGATACATGTTTATGTTATATATTTCTTTACTTTAATTTAATTAATATAACATGTAATTATCACTCCCAAGTGGCTCCATGGGGTCCCAAAATCGATCCAAGGATTCCCATGGTCGCAAATATATCTTCCAACTAGAATTGGACATGATTTATGCTATTTTAATAATATTAAAATATTATTTGTTTCCCTTATTAACCAGATTTACTCTTTAGCCATGGTAAATATAATAATTACTAATGTTACTATTTATAATGTTTAAAAATAAAACCCAACTATTTAACCAATTGGGAAGAACAGATTATATATATTGAATCCATTTTTTATATTCAAAACACATATTTTGTAGATATTAATTTAAAATTAATTCTTGTTTTCAAAACCAAAATGCGGGTTTTTAAGAAGTAATAACTATCAGAAGATTGACTTGTGTTTCTATCCAATTTAAAAGTGAAATTTCCTCCAAAGACCATAATAGGACTAAATAATAAAACAATAATCCAATTATACTTTAAGTCATACTATATTTATAATCTAACTATATAAATAATTTATATAAAAAGGCATTTTTAAATTATAATACAGTATGTTTCACTATTCATTATAAAATGAAATTTATTAGAAAAATACCAAAATTTATCCAAAGTAACTTTTTAAGAAATTATTCTAAATAAGAGTTTTTTTTGTCAAATATAACATATAAAAGTAAAAATACTATATTTCAAAAATGGTTTCCATCGAATGGTGGTCGAATTTCATTTTTAGAAAAATACATCTTTTATTCGAAAAATTTAATTTCTCCATATAGCATATCTAGAAAACATATAAGATGAATTTAAAAAATTACATTGAATATATAACAAATGTTTTTAATTAAATATAAATCTATAAATAGTTATATGATTTTATAAACACAATTACTCTCTTTTAAATTGGTTTTAATAGAAACTCATCCTTTATATTCAATTGGGTTTTATTTAAATTTATAATATATTTTGTAACCAATGAATAATTATTTAATCATGTGTAAACCATATTTATAAAAATTTGATGATACTATTAATTCTCTCCATTCCAATTTCTAGGTACTAAACACCATTTAAAATAATAATAATAATATATTATTTTTTGGTATAACTCAAAGTTTTGACGAATATTAGATTTCAATAAAACCTCTTGTTGCATGTCAAATTTGCTATCTGAAATAGTGTCATCTTTAACATAATATTAATATCTTATTAATAAATATCTATTTAAATGAAAAATAACTATTCAATAAATATCTATTTAGTTACAAATATTTAAGGTAAAATGTGTTTAGAAAATGAACCTTGTTAAATAACTCAACAAACAGAAAAATAGTATATTCATACAAGGAAGTTGATTGGTGCCCATAATTTCTCCACCAAATTTTCTATAATAATATTATATCACACTAAAAACATGATATTATATTATTATTCTTTTAGAATAATGATATTGTATCTCAATTCCCAAATAATGATCCATTAATCTTCATATGTTTCGGTTTGTATTGGATTGGACAATTACTTGTAAAATGAATTGAAATTATATCATTGATAATTATTTAATCATAATTAATTGAATAATATGATATAAATATTTATATAAATTTTTTTTTTCAGTAATGGAAACATCATTATTTTACTCATTGATTATGAAAAAACACTTCAAAAGTCAAAAGTAATATAAAAGTGATTGTAATTGATTTCATTTTCTAAGTTAAAGACTTAGGTACTTAAGAAAGGAAATTTAAAGCTAATAAATAATTAATAAACAATTGTAAATTTAACATTTATACTTTGGGAATGATTATCTTTAGAATTAGAATAAATACTCACCCCTATCCAATGATACTAGTATAAATAATTAAAATTTTAAACACTTATTACGGGAAAATATATAAAAAATTTACATATTTATGAATGGAATTAGTATTAATGGGTAGTATAAATGGTTTTAGTTATATGTGAATTTTTACGGTATATAACTAATTAATGTAATTTAATTATTATGGATGTTTATTTCAAGTGAAAAAGGAATCAAGATGAAGGTAAGGGTTTTTTAATCACAAATTCTTCTCTTGGAGACCTGTTTTGATTTATGAACTAAAATTTGATTAAGTGTGGTATATAATTCTTAATTTATATTTTGTATCATGAAATAAAAACTAGTTAAGATATTTTATATTGAATTCCTATATCTAACTCATTTAATTATGCTTTATTTTATTTTCAGTCAATACATAATGATTCTATTTCATTCCTCATTTTTTAAATCCACCACTCTTATATATATTAACCCATTACCATAATTTATATAGATATTAATTCTGAGTTCATAATCATTTTATTCATGCCTAATAATCCTTGGTCAGATTTTTATTTCAATTACCATATTTTGAAAAGGTATTTTTATAATCTCTTAAAGAGATGTGGTTTACAAAATAAAATTTAAAAATGGAAATCATTTTATTATTATGATCACATGTTTTGGGGAATCCTTGTATATATTTCAAAAATTGAGAAAAATAATTTTAATTTACCTATATATACATTTAAAATGTTTAAATAGAAATTCAAATAATGTTTTATTTATGGTTTGTGTTTTTTAAAAAATTAATTTTTTTGTGTGAATGTAAATGTCTATTGTATCTCCCATTTTATATAAATCAGCATGGAAGTTTTTTCAAAATTTCTAAAAAAACTATTATTATCATATATTTATAAAACAATTAATTTAAAATTCATTCAAATTAAAAATGGATTCTTATATGTAAAGTTATTTTATTTTTATAAGTATAGTTGATTATGTTTTTCATCAAAGTGAACATCCATTGACATATCTTATGATTGATAAAGGTTATTAATAAAATGGTAACATTCCCCTCCATTCTCTAGTTTTATTATATATTGATCTCCTATATTAACATAATTATCCATCAATGTTTTTTATTTTAGAATTATTTTTGGTGTATAAATATAATTTATCTACCAATAACATTCATTTTTGAATAGTGTATTCTTGATTCCTCTAAATTAAACTTGTTAGGGAATACTCATTACATATATTGATTGTGGAGTATAATTTTATGAATAGTTTACCCTATAAATAAATTCAAGAAATGAAATATTATTTATTATCTTTTTTGAATTTTAGTTCCCCAGATAATTAGTTGATTGGTTAAATTAATCCAATTTCTTTTCCTTGGGTTCCTTCTTATTTCATTAAATAAAACCCATTTTCATTTATTTGGTTATTTATGAGGTGATGAATAGTTATTTTTCATGTGGCACTCATACCTATGTGTAATGATTAGTGGCATCCTAAATTTTCCAACAATACATTGGTTATGTTTTCATATTAGTTGAGATAATTAAATTAGTATATTGATTTCATGTGGGACACTTTGTTCAAAACAATATTGTGTAAATGAGATTTTGGAGTCTTTGTTCATAAGTATTTTATGTTAATTTGCGACATGAATATTTTTTCACATGTTTTTTGTGAATATGGTCTAATTTTTGTTTTCATATTATTTTATGTACTAATATATGTGCAATATTTTAATGATGTTTGACAGTTTTATTATGATGATGATGAATTAATCATGCCCCCATGGGTCATGTTTATAAATAACCAATTTTGGTTCATATATTATTTTCTGTTAAGATTTATGTGATTAATTATTAAGAAATTTTTATTTATTATAGAGTTATTATTCATCTCTATTATAAGCATATAGTTATTTGATTTTCACTAAGGATTATTTATTATTACATCTTATTTACACCCTTACTGAGCATTTGATATCACCCCTTTCGTATTTTTTTATTTACCCATGATTTGAGGAGAAGAAATATGTATATGGTGTCTATAAGGGTATCATAAGATAATAATTTGAGGTATATTTTTATGAATTTTGATGGTTTACAAATTTTTTTTCTAATATTGGAAAAAATGTACGATATTTGAAAAATTCGTGACTTTTTGTAGTTAACTTCTTCCAATAAATCTCAATAAAAACTAATGCAAATGTTTCATCTGATTTTCTTGTAATGAAATATTTTATCTATTTAATGTAATTACTTAATTATTAGGTTTGGGTTCCCATATTTGTCATCGGAGTAGTTCTTAGATAATATTATATATTAAGATAATGTCTATTAAGATTAAATTAGTAATTAAGTATATCAATAAAGGATTAAAAGGTAAGGTTGATTATAATTTTAAAGGTAAAGAGAAACTCATAGGTAATTTGGTATTATATTATAGTTATTAGGGTAATATAACATTAGTGGAATCAATATATATACAATTGAAGGTTAGGTATATGTATTGATAATTTTTTAAAATTCAAGAAAATTAGAGATCATGTGGTTTTACTAGAAATAACATCCATTTAGATCATGAAAGTAGATATTGGTTTTGTTGGATATGAACCTATGTGTGTTAACTTTGAATTGGGAATATTGGGAATTAACTCAATTTTCACATAGTATACAGAAAAGTGGATGAACAACACACCCAGTGTGACACACCATGTAAAAATTATTTAGTCAATCACATTCCCATTAAAACCAAATAAAAATGGTTCAAATATTAATTTTTAATCGATTTTTTTTAATAAGAATGAGTGAAAAAAATAATTTAACTAATGTAGAACCAATATATTTACTGGATTAACATATCATCAGATAGTACAAATGAAATTATTATAGGGTGAAATGAATATCACATCTGATAAAACTTCTTAATATTACAAATTCATGTTAATATATACTAATTCTTTAGGATGTTATCATAACCATATTCATTTTAGTATTTGATTAAAATAAGATCACATTAACAAAATAGAAAAATATACATAACCATAAAGCACTATGGATAATAATAGAATAATTAAACAACCATAAATTGTTTATAATATTAGTATGCTCTTATTATGATTGAAAATTTCTGTTTAATTGTCTTACCTATGGACATGATGATGAAATCACAATATAAATAAATTATTTTATACTTTAAACTATTTTCATTAATAATTGAGATTTTTTAATTATATTTTGGTATATTTTAAATTTTAAGAGGATTATATGAAACATCTAATGATTTTTCATCCGTATTTTTTCATGAATGGCATCGAAATACATATTAAATAGTATTAAAAAACTTGAAATGTAATTTTATTACATTGTAATATTTTTGGTAATAACTATATAAGAAAATATGATTTAAGTATCTAAAATCCATAAGTTTAATATATTAGTTAGGTTGATATAATAATTATTTTATTTATTTTAAATTACTATGTTAGACAATATTTATAATAGTGTCTTTGATAATCAATTTTTGAAATTTCTGGTGAAGTTCATCACAATTTTAGATTAAATTTTGTAGTGTTTGATTTTATAAAATAATGTTTAATATACGAGTTAAATATTCAATAATATATTATTTACATTTTGATTAATGTCATGTAGTTTCAAATTGTTTTGGGAATGGGATACTATAGAGAATATTCTATTAGAGACTAAAAAATTACTCTTGTTTTAAGAATGAAAATCATGTTGATATAGCTTATGATATTATGGTATAAGTCACATAAAAATTAATATCTTGAATAATAATTTTTTAATGAATACATATCCTACTTTCATTAGTGGTAAAGAATTAAAATTCAAGGGATGCCATTTCTTTAAGTGGAGTATAATGCAATGTCTCACGATTTAGGATCCTTCTAATTAACAAAATTTTCATTAACTGATGTAACACGAAACACCAAACTATGATAAAACACAAATAATAAAAACAATGAAATATTATGAATACAAGAATAATATAATCCATTGTAGATAAAAAATAAAAAAATTAGATTATTTATATATTATTATTTTATTTGAATATTATTTAAATTGTATTCCATTTTAAAAAACAATTTAAAAAAAGGTGTTGAATATAACATTAATAAATTAAATTTATCACTCATAAATGTTTCTCTTAAATAGAAATATTTATTAATAAACTAATATTTAAATATTAAATTAATAATAAATATTTATTAAATAATACTAAAAACAATTGAAGTTTTAAATGATGATTTTTTAATAAAACAAATTTTATTAATAAATATTATTTTTATTTAATATATAATATTTAAATATAAAAAATTGAATTCTTTAATTATTGATTAATCTATTTCTCTAAAGAAGTTCAATATTAGGTAACTATGAATTTTTGGGAGTTCAAAAAAAAATAATTTTTATACGGAGAGTGTAAAATACTATTTTTTTACAAATAACATTACTTTTATAAATCATTAGAAAATAGGTCTGAACTAAGAGAAAATAAAAACTTTTTATAGAGAAAATATGTATTTTATAAGCGACTTTATAATTTTACAAATATTATTTGAGATTTAGAAACTCATATTTGACATTTTAAAACTCCTTTTATAATTTTTTTTTATTTTTTTAATAATTTATAAATTTAGATTTTAATATTAATTTTAATCACTAATAAAAATTAAATTAAATAAAATATATTTAGAATTTGGAAAAAGTTGGTACTAATTAAGTTATAAGGTCTCTTGTATCACTTTAAAGTATATTTTACCAAAATAAAACAAGTTATAGATAAAATATTTTTAATTAAAAATGATTAATTCCATTTGATATTATGTTTTATGGATATTAATTTTATCTTTACTTTTTTCTGAAATGTATATATGTAAGTTTAGTCTATTTAATACCCAAAAACAATATTTTAATAGTTTATTATATTGAATTTTTATATAAATATTATCATTTTTAACCAGCACATGAATCTGTCATAAAAATATATTATTATCAAAAAGTATTTTACAAATAGAATTTTTTTTCAATAATCAATTTTATAAACAATGTATTAAAAATAATTGAATGTATATAATTTTTTTTACCAACAAAATTTCTACTGAAAAATATTTGTTTTTACATCAAATTAATTTAATTTTAAATGAAAAATATTTTTTGAATTGAATACATACATACATACATACAAGTATACAAAAATACATACATACAAACAAACATATATATATATATGTATCTATAATAAAATACATTATAATTCATGTTTAAAAAAACTTGAAAAAAATTTCTTTGATAACTAATTTACATCTCATTTATCAATAATAATATTTATAATGAATTTAAAATATTTTTTCAATAACAATAAATGTATGAAACAAATAATATAGGTTATTAATCCTAAAACCTCACCTAAATACTATCCCTATATCTCCCCCACCATCTTCAGACCTTCATTTCATTCCAAATATCCTCATCAAAGTCACTTATATCATTGATATATCCTTACCACAATAACATCGCCATCCTCTTCTCTAGACGACCAATTCAACCACGTCTGAACATTTAATATCTTATATGTATTCAATTCTTAGTGACACATAAAAATTAAAAGTAACTTACATGATTAAAGAGAATATAAATGTTTTTTGGAAGGTTCAAAACATTAACCCCATTGATAATTTTGTTTATGAATTTTATGTGGTTATATAAAATTATTTATAGATTAAGAACTGGAGATGACCCTTCCAATATTATCCCCTTGTTCCAGTCCACAACTCATTGATTGATACAACAATTACATAATTAATGTAATGGGAGAAGTCATCATGTTTAATTTTAGTAGTTTGGTGCATCATTCAAATGAGGAAAAAATACATGTTTCACCTTCATTTAACTATATCAAAAACTATATAATGGTAAAAGTTAATTTTTTTAGGATCATTCATATTATGAAAGTACCTCAAAATATATTGTTTTTATTATATGAATTATAGGTTTGCCCTACCAAATGCGACTGGTTTTCCCCATCAGTGGTGTGGTTTTCAATGTATTTATTCTTGTATATGTTTCGTTTTCAACAATTTGAAATTATGAGTTTCTAAACAAATTTACGGAAGAACATTAAAGGTCTCTAATAATTTTGGTGGATAAGATTTATATGGTTTTATCTATCCATATGAGTTCATCCTTTATAGTTACAAAAAATATTCATTCAATGTTATTTAATACATAGGATAAAAATATTATTTCAGAATTTTATAATTTCTATTTTTTTGATTTTACATTATCAAAAAATGGTTTTTTCATTATAAGGGAGGGTGGTGTTAAAAACATATGATGGATAAGTGACCATTCCTCTTATGTTTGTGGAATTTCAGTAAAGATTAACGTGATTCAACAGGTACATGATAGGTTATTAAGAAAGAATAATATTATGTTCAAATTAGTGAAATTTGTGGTATTTGAATAAAACATTTAATGAATATATGCATTTTATAATATGAAAAATATTATATATTCCTATCACTAATTGGTTTTTTAGTTTCCTTACATATTGCATCAATATTTACTATATGTTCAAGTTTCATTACTGTTATAACATTTTCTAATAAATCTATATAGATTTATATATTAAAAATGTTTAAGAGGTTTCCCCTTATTCATGCTAATACTATTTGTAGGTTTCTCATCTAAAAAAATAGAAACACATGTTTGAAAAAACTTGAATAAATTGGAAAAGCCTTGAATGATTTTATATAACATTTTAAGAGAATTACTAAGATAAATTATTTGATTATCATGTTTTTTGGTTAATACCTATGACTTTTCATTATTTTCTGTGTGTTTTAAAATTATTGAGAATAAATTTTGGTGATGCATGCCTGTACAAACATTGAATCACTTCCCTACACCAATTTCCTGTCCTATTTTTAATGTTAATAATTTTTCCAACTAGAACCTATTTTATTTATATTTCAAATCTTGTGACATAGATTTTTCATTAGGGTGATATTTTAGTAAATTTATTTAATTATATATAGAAATCCTAATATCATTTATTTAATATCATAATATATGTTTTCATTACATCGCATGATGGAATGAGTTATTTAATATGTTCTTGTTGGGTTAGTGTTTTCACATATTTACTCTAAGATATATAAATCATCATATTAGTTTCTAATTATTATGAATTATTATTCAGATAGGTTTTATATTTCTGTTATTGTGACCATAAATTTTATTTGATGCTTCCAATATACCTAAAGTTTAATCACATGTATGCCCACACATGTATCAATTTCAAAAACACTATAAAAGATTTTATAAACATTTTATTATATGTATAAAGTTATATTATAACAATGAATTATCCAATAATAGATTCATTTGAAATGTCATTGTGTTTCAGGGGTAATGAAATACTAGTAAAAATCATTCGGTACGGATGGTAAATATGACCTTGAAAGTGCTACATTGAAACAATCATATAGCTTTGTTAATAAGTCATCCTCTCTTCCCACCAATAATAAAAAACGTTTCAAAGAAAATATTATTCCACACAGATGATTTGTGGGTCTCTAATCATTGATACATCAGAACTGATTTCTTTTATCCCTAAAAAATGTGGAGCACAATTTTTTTTACTCAAATACCAATAATAGAGAATGTTTTTGAAATTTAATTTCGTTTAGGTTTTGACAAATAGGTTTCTAAATAACTTTTTCAATTGTTTGACATGGATGATTGTTGGGATGTCCTACTCTAATCTATAAAATCGAAGGAAGATCATATATTGGTGCATTAAAAATTTAACTTCTCTTGATGAGCACACATTACCTCTTAAAAACTATATTTAAATGTTGTTGTTTAATCAAATTATACTCTAATGTTTTTAACTAGATAAATCTGTTTTAGTAACACAGTCATTACCAGAAATTAAGTCATAAATACATCATTTTTTTAAATTCTGAAAATTATAAGCCTCTATGATTTTATCTTATGGTTATATAGAGTACTTATCACCATTAGTTAGACTACTAATAACATCCATATCTTCAAGAGTTATATTAATAAGATCATATATCCCTCCCTTAGCAATAACTATTTCATCCAAATGAGTGGAATTCACCATAACCTATATATTATTCCCAATATTAGTAACCAATACATATTCATTATTAAGTTAGATTAAAATAGGAATATATTTGATTAAATCTATTTATGAAACATATTTATAAAAATAGAATGTAAATATATTATATATTTCCTAAAATCTTAATATCAAGAGTGGAATTGATTACACCTATATTAAAAACCCATATACGATTTATTTTTAGAAGATACTAACATAGGTTTATGACCTAATATTTATCATAATACATCTATAATGGATCACTAATCATTATTAACTATGATAGAGAGGTTATCGAACAATAACTTAAAGTCTAAGAGGAACACTCTATATGATATTTCATTCAAATGTGTAAATATTATCCACACTAACAGTATTCATAGAAAATGTTTCAATGATCCCATGCAATTTGATTTTGAATTATGGAACAATAATCGATTTGAACCAATTAAAAACCTTAAATATTTGATGACCATCAAAACCTCTAGAAAATATTTGACCAAATCAAATAAGGAAAACCATGAATAAAACCATAATAAGATAAAAAATAAATTTGATCAAAATAAATAATGATCCCTAATGTGTGATTTTTTTAATCATCGTTATTAAGAATAAGATTTATTATCCAACTATTTATACATCTAATTATTATTCCCTTTTATTCCAATCTAAATATCATGTGATCTATTTCACCCTCCATCAAAGTGGGTTTTTAGTGGTTTATGTAAACTGTTCCAAATTATTACTTATAATTACTAAAAAATATATAATTATCATTAATATCCTAGTTATAAACAAAAGAATTTATAATTTACTTATATAATTTCTTCATCACTATATCAATACAAAATTGGTTTTCTCATTTCACTAATTGTTTTTCATCTATTGAATTATGTTTCATTCAAAATTGAAATTTATGTTTATTTTAAATTGAATGTGGAATTACTATTTTAATAAATTTAATGTTGTGTTAGTAGATTATAGACTTTTGGGTGATGTGTCAATATTAATTGATATTAGATTCATTCAGGATTATTTTTGGTTACTAAGAAGATAACCTTTTTATTCATTTTATAACATGTGTTTTTATTTTTAGTTGTTGTTTAGGATTTTAATTTTTTTGGGAAACTGGTTATGGTATTCATATTGATTATTTTTCTCACTATTTATATTTATATCTACCATTATTGAGTTTTTTGTGGCTGATGGTAATAAATTTAATTAGTTATCATGGGATGGGTAATCGTCAAGTTTTGTGGTCTCCAGTGATATTTTACTCTACTTATTATTTCCAATGGATATATAATATTGTTTTTATGGTCACTAGAGGAATTTTTTATATAATATATTATTATTTTTATATAATGTGTTTAATTCTCAAATATTAAAAAAATTATGGATGTGTTATCAAAACATTTCTCAAGATGGAAGACGCCTAATGAGGAGTGATCCAGGTGCAATGCTTCTTCAAAAATAGAATAGTGTTTCAATTCAATCAAAGTGATACTTGTGAAGTTGGGCTTATTCAGATCCCCTATAGTTGATAATATCTCATGTGAAGTGATTGGGAATCCACGACAGTGACATCTGATATTTGGGAGAAATATATTTCATATAATGATTAAGTGTGATCTAGGTAACATATCATTGTGTTCAAAAAATTTTAAACATGTTTTTAAAACTATTCATGTATCTTAATGATTTTTCTGGAGGTCTAGGCATTTTTTATATAAAAGTTGAATGTGTTTTTTCATAAAAATTATCATTTTATTTCAGTCTTATATATGAAATTTTTATAATTATTATATAATAAATATAATAATATATTACATATAATTATATAATTATACATAATGTAAATACATAACAACAAATATTAGTAAAAATATATATATTTTATTGAAAATATAGTTATAAGATAGATAGTAATTATGGGTCTATTTTTATAAATGTTAATAATAATATAAATTAATATATTAGTATCATTAATATATCTCTAGAAAATTAGACCATCATTTATATTATCATTTAGTTTATTATAATTCAAATTGAATTATTTTATTTATCCTAATAACATACATGAATTGTGTTTTTTCAATAATTTAGTCAATGATACATATCAATTGGTAATATGATTTTCCAATAAAAATGGTTCACTTTTCAAAAGATATTCCCATGTTCTGAAAACTAAAATTTTTTGTAATGTATTTTTTTAGAAAATATTTTTTCTAATACTATGTAAAATCTAGTTACCATAGTTAACACAAAAAATAGTTAAAGTAAAAATCTACGAGTAAATAAAATAAATCACTATTAACAAATTTATGGAAATTTTTTACCAACAAGAAGATTTATATTATAACTTCTATACATTATTTATAAATTTTGGAGGCACATTCCTTGGGATTGACTTTCAAATATTGAAAGGTTTTGGTTTTTTAGGAAAATCCATCCATTTTCTATTATAAAAGTGATATTCTCTCCTCACTTCACTTCACTCAGAAACTCAATTAGTTCAAATAAATCTATGAAAAGCCTAACTAAACAAGACTAGGTATCATAATTAGTTTCTTTCTTTCCAAAACTACTATACATAAATGGTTTATTCCTCATTATAATGTAGATAATCAAACTAATGAGGTATAAGTTCTTAACATCTCTCGGTTTTTTTATATTTCATTATGTTACTTTATTCATTCTAAAATTTATATTAAACATATTATAAGGATAACATATATTTTATTATTAAACTTTTATATTATTTCCCTGATTATTCTAGAACAAAAAAACAATTCCCTTTTCCATTATGGAAAATAAAAACATGAATCGTGTGTTGTGTGTTGTGTGGACTACAACCTCCACGACACAACATGATTCATTTTACTTCACCAACCTCAAATAATTGTCATAATGTGGATGTTAATTTATAATTTTCATATTTATAAAATATTTTTTATTTTTTAAATGATAAACTAATGTACCACTTTTCCTCGTTCCATAGATAATGAAATCATTATCTATGCGTACATGTGGAGTACCACCTCTATGGAATAATCAATTCCCATTTTTCATTTCAACACTACCTCAAATGGGTGGTCATGAGAATTTTTTAAATAGTATTAATATTCATTTTATTATATGAATATGTTTATGTAATCATATGTATAACAATCCTCCTATGATATTAATTGTATATAATTCGTATGAAACTAGTTGTCTTAAAAACTAAACTAAGTGGGAAAATATTAACTCATAGTATGAATTAGTTTTGTATCAACAAATTATTTCCCAAATTATAACTAATCCAGATATTTCACACTTATAAATACTATATTATATCATTATGTGTTTTTTATAATGATATTATTACTTAATCACATCCAAATAATCTAATAATCATAATATGTTATTTTTTTGGTCGCCTTAACCACCAACTTGTAAAATCCACTAAAATTTTATAATTGATTATTATGAAAACATAATTACTAATATTACATTATATAATTAATAAAATAGTTAATTTTCTATTCTATTAATTATACATCAATATTTAAATCATTATATTTTAGATAACTAATTGTATGAGTAAATAAACTATGAAATTTATTTTCGATTTTATCTTCATGGATAAGAATAAAGTATCCATTAATGGTAAATAAAAATTAATAAATCGTTGTAAACCATCCCTTATTGAAACAAAAATTTCATAATCAATTTGAACATTGGATTATCAATAAATACCTAAAAAACATATGAAATTTGTATACATCATTAGAATTGTAAACACATGACGTGTAAAAATAGGTAAATAAATAAATAATATATATATATATATGGAATTAATATTATTGGGGACTGTAGGTTTTTATAGTAAAATAAAATGACACTGGTTATTTAATTAAAAAATTAATTTAATTATTATTTAAATTTATTTAAGTGATTAAATAATCATGAAAAAAGTTAGGTTTTTTTCATAACATTCCTCTCTTTGAGACATGTTTTGTATTTTGAACCAATATTTTTTTATCTATTGTATATGATGCCTAAATGATATTTTGTACCATTTAAATACCTATATTTAGGATAATTAATGTTTAATTTGAAACTTTAACTTCTTCAATGGTTTTGTTGAATACCACTAATGAAAAATGTTTTGTAATTTGATCCTCAATATAAAAATGAGAACTTTCCAATATTATAACCCTTTTAGGAAATTTGTATATAATTTAATTCTAATATAATAATAATTTTGTTCTCTTATTTTTTATTCATGGAAATATTTTTGATTTGTTTTACTTTTTTTAAATCATAAGACTTAAAATATAATAAGCATATTTAATTTTTCAGTAATTTTTTTTAAAAAATGGAATTGAATTTATGGTAAATTTTTTATTTTATTTTTAAACCCCAAAAACTATTTCATAAATTTAAAATTTTAATTCTCAGCATGATAATTTGTTTTCAGTTTTTTATAAGTAAAATCAAATAATGTTTTCTATGTGAACTGTTTATGACAAAAATAATCTATTTTGATGTAGTCATGTGAATAGTTTATTCTGATATCATATTCATTTTAAATGAAACTACGAATCTTGGTTTTGATGCATTCAAAAACCAATTATTTTTTTCATTTTCTTATAAAATAATTTATTTAAAATTATTTCTAATGATCATGGGGTTTTCATATTTCCAAAGAGATTTTAATTTTATAACTCATATTTTTTTCCATCTATGTCAGTTTCATGTGACAGAAATTATAGTAGAGCTTTTATTTTAATCAAATAATATCAGAAAACATCATTACCTGGATGTCTTATATATTGAAATTATCTATAAAATAAATTTTCTATCACTTAAACTATATTTTATATTCATTTTTTAATTCTAAACTCATATATTATTTTCATTCGGAACTCATAATTTTTATTTTTATTTCATGAATATTTTTATTTAGAATTATTTTTTATGATGTATATAAATTAAACCAATTTTATTCACAAGTAATTTTGTGAACGTTATCCATAATGTTCTGTTCAAAATATTTTCAGATATTATGCGTGGTCCATATTTGAAATATGGTTCAAATTTTTATGATTATTTTTAGCAATATGTTATATTATAATGGATCATGTGAATTGAATCTCTATTTTTATTCCACTATTACTTTATTCTATGATTTATACCATGATTTATTACATAATCTTGGTTGGGTATGATTTCTTATGAAGTATAGTGATTATACCAATATGATCATATTAGGCTCACTTATGATGTTTTTTTTATCTCATAAATTTACTCTTGTTGAGTATATGAGCTTACCCCTTTCTTTTGTTTATAGTTCCATAGGTCATAAAGAGATTAAATATAAAATATTTTTCCAGAAGAATATCTTAGGAGAATAATTATTATGATTTGTTTAAGAATTTATATCGATTAAGAAGTTATTCATATAGTGTAAAATATTTTCATTACTTAAAAAATACATGACATTTATCAGTTAATGTTTTGTCCAAATTTTAAAAAACATAGAAAATGGTAATGGGATCATGTTTTAGTGAATTTTTTCTTTAGTAAATTTGACTACTAGATTATTAGGGTTGGGTAATCATATGTTTTTACATTGAAGTTAGATATATTATTTGGTGTTTTAGATGAATTGTTTTACCAACTAATAGTAACATTCAGATAAGACACATACCTTGACCAAAAAATGAAGGTACTACACCTCCATGGTAGTTGAATCTGTAGAACATCTCTTCAATAATGGTTAATTGAAAATATTGATATGGATTTATATTTACAAGATCATGTATATATCTTCGAGAATAGAATACCATGATTTTAATCCTGATTCCAGGTTTATTTGTAAGTAGAATAAATATTAAACTATCTGTTACCTTTATATTCTTTACCTAGTGTTTTCTATTCTATTGGGAAAAGGATCCTTTCTCATATTAGAGTCAGAATATTCCCCTTTCATTAAATTTACTTTCTGATTGGGGTTTTACTTTAAGATATATTGAATTAGATTCTTCTTCCATTTTCATGTTCTTCAAGAACATTATTTTATCTCAATAGATTATCTTGTCTTATATTTAGGTGAACTCCCATAATGTGTAATACTGTAATTCATTATCCTACACTTAATCAGAAGGGAATATGTCTTCTATTTCTCTTACTACTAATTTTATTTCAAATTGTGATGTGGAGGTATTGTACTCTCCTAGGATTCCACCTTTACCATGAATCTATCATAAAGTAAACGATGTACTAGGACATCACATATCTCATCCACCTTATTTATTATTTTTACTGTTAATTTATAGACTCTCATTCTGGGATCATTGATTTTTTAATTAAATATTTTTTGTATTGACAAAATGAATCAATCATATTTTTATCAATATATTTGTAATAAAATCATTCTTCTCATAGGTGCTTATTGTTTGTCAATTATAACCTAATGGTATATACATCTGATATTAGTTATCTTTTTTTCGATTTATTTCCTTTATTATTTTTATTATGATTATTTTTATAAGATAATAGTTCATTTTTAGGGGATATATTCTATCATTTCCCTTGTACCTAACTTTTTTACCCTTATATAATTATGGGTATTACGTTAACATGTGAATTATAAAAAAATTAAATGAATATTGTCCATTGTATTTCATAATAGTTTTAGTACTCATTTCATGCCTATAGTTTTTACACATGAAATTATAATTTCGTTTAAATATCTAAAATCTATGTGTTGACATCTTCTGCCATTTTTTCATTGCTAAATATATATATCTTTATTATAATAACAAATTTTATCAGTTTAAGAGTAGAATATTTTATATGTTATTATGTTCCTAGGTTTTCACATATATATATATATATATATTGTTACCCAATTGAACAATCGATAGTATACTACCCCATTTCCCCAAATACATTTTAAAAATAAGAATACATTTTATATGAAAAATTATTCGGAGGAATTATTGGTAATAATTTATAAATCATTCCTATTATTCCTCAAATTATTATCTTATCATCCATTAAAATTTTAAAATTATAGTTATCATGTTTATAGTTCTATTAATTGGATAAATTACTTGGATGAATTATTTTTATGTATCTACATATTTTGTGAATGTTTTATCATCTTTATATAAAATCAAATTAATTGGTTATCCCTACATAATTCTAGGTAAACATCATGACCTCATATAGTCATCTAAAACTATCTTCAAGGGAAGAGCTTCAAAAGTATTCAAAATTCCGTGATGATGGAAAAAAACCACTAATAGATTCCCATTAATGATATTTAAATATTGAATTTGAGGCTACATTAACTCATAGTTTTATATTTTTTTGTATATATTAAAAATGGGGGAATCTTATATACTCTATGTTCTAGTATTTCAAAATGTCATGTGGAAATATTATCTTTCTACATAATAGAACCATGAAATTATTACAACCCCCTTTCTTCTGGTATCCTTTATTTAATATGTTCATATCCATCCTCATTGGGGTTTTTCAACAATAATTGAAATTATCCATCTATCTTGGATATTAGTGTTGATATACTAACATTGAACAATCTTATCATATACATACATTTAAAAACAAGATGATTTTTTCTATAATTTCTCTATATTTATGGATATATGAAATATATAAAAATGTATATAGATCATACTATCTTGTTCATATATTTCAAATATATAAAATATAAACTAATATAATAAAAAGCAACCACCATCACAAGAAATGTTTAACAAATGATTTTTTTATTTTGTGTAGTGTATACCACATAAACCTCATAAGCATGAAACAGTTATATAGGTGAATATGTTGAAGTATCATAGGTCATATCAGTAGGGATAACTATGTGAAATTCATAATTCAAATCTAATTATATTAATAGAATAAAAAATAATGAATAAATTGTATGTATATCTTGTATATTTCCGGATTAAATAAAATATATAACCCAAAATGACAGTGTGTATAGATGTTCACAATATTAAAATAGTTGTTATTAATAAATCAATAATTAAATTGATGGGGATTTTGTGTAACACCCCATGATTCCACGGTACGCTTCTCTTTGAATAATACAATAGCGTGTGTTGTACGTAACTATGAGTTCTAACACACACCACAACTAATCAAACAAGCCGTTATAAATAGTAATACCCAATTTTTAAAATTTTATACTTTTTATCATTCAAAATGGACTTCATTTTTTGATCCTGAATATCAAAATTATCTTAGTATGAATTTGTGGTATTTTTTTGAAAACGTTCAATTTTTGATGAATAGTAAAAATCAATAAATTTAAATTAAAAACAACTTTTTTAATTGAAATAATTAATAGTGATAAGTTATGAATTTGAGTGGTTTTAAAGTATATTTAGAATATATTTTTACTATTTAATACAATTTTTTCATTGGATTAAAATTAACATTTATACCGGACATAAACAAGTGTCAATCTTTGGATAGTTATTATTTCTTAAAAACACGCTTTCTGTTTTGACAGCATGAATTAATTTTAAATTAATTTCTGCCACTTCTGTGTTTTGAATTTAGAAAAATGGATTCTATATTTAGAATTATGAGGTCCAAATTGTGTAAATAGTTAACTTTTATTTATGGTCATTTTGTATAATTACTTCGGTAAATATTTTATTTACCATGGATAAAGGGTAAATCCGTTAAATAAGGGTAAAGAATAATATTATAATAATAATAAATTACCCTAAAAGGGGCCATAACCCTATTTGTTAATAAATTAATTACCATTTGAATCTTTGGGACGATTTTGGGACCCCATGGATCCATTTGTAAGTGATAATGACACCTTATATTAATTAAGTTAAAGTAAATAGAAAAATGACATAAGCATATATCTTTTAGAAAAACAATTTTTACATAAGGATATATAAGTTATATTTTAGACTATAAATATTCATTAGAATGATAAATATATTTCCTACATGATGGTATTTTATTTATAATTTTTAGACATTTAATAATTGAATTTATTTATGACACAATAACGATGAAGTATTTTTCGTATTAATGAAAGAATCAAATAATTAGTTTTATAAATGTTAAAATAAATATAATTTGAAAGTTTTTATGACATAAAATAATTTTATTGGTTACTATTTCATGTTAGGATAACTTGAATAATTTTTTTTTCAATTAATAAAGATGTTAATACTTTAAAAAATCATGAATTAAATAGTGTCAAAATTGACATAATTGAGTTTTTAAAACAAATATTATATTATTAATTGATATTATATTCCTAAAAATCTGAGGTTCGGAAAAAATACTTATATAATGATATGAGTATCATTAATGAACCACATGGGGGTATCCTGGAAGTATATAGTATGATTATTAACCATATAATATAAACATACAATGTGACATGGTAAATGTCCAACTATTAACTATGAGTTAAATATAAATGATTAGGGTCATATAGTGACACAAACTATCTAAAATGTATTGGATAAAATTATTTAGACCCATACACCCCTTATAATTTGAATAATACACTTTAGAGCCATTATAAATCAAATATAAATTTATTATAAATTAATACTTTATGTTTTTTCTAAAGAGCCCCTCCTCCCCCTTATAAAAGGACACCACTTCTAACCAATTATTCATACCTTCAAAGCCTTTTGGATTTGCCAACCTCGGACCACATACCCTGTCAACTATCCTCCGTTAATCCTAGAGGCCATACTTTAGTCAGAATGCCATCCTAAAGAGCCCTTTTGATCAAATCAAAAGGAAGAACCTGAAGAAGAGGAATTGTTTTCACCACCCTCTTTCAAGTTCCTTTCTTCTTCAACTTCTTATTTCTTTGTTATATACATTATAAAATATTAACTCTAGTATCTTATATATACTATTATGTTATTATAAAAATGTTACAACTATATTCAGTATTCTATCCATCCATTGAATGACATGTCACCATATGTGTGTACGTACGACTTACCGTCTCCATGTCATGGTGTAATTGTTATTAAAAACATTATTATTTGGATGGGTATAATAATGATGTGTAATTCATGTAAATATAAAAAAAATAAAATTATAATGAATCTGTATATATGGTATACCATCCAATTCTATATTATTTTAATATCAGAATAATGATATTGTCGCTCGTGCATACGTATAGACTACTGTCTCCACGAACGTGATGAGATTCATTTTCAATCATATCCATTCAAGACTAATTTTCATTTGATGATTAAAAATATTGTTTAAGGACTTGATATCATTTTGGATGTGAATAATGTACAACATATCCATAACAAACACGGCTTATGTAACAAAACATATAATGGAAAACGAGTAAGGTAACACCCGAAACGACGATAATACTAAGATATTATTAACAAATCAATGTTCAAAGGTCATATATGATATCATATTAATGTATATGATTATTTTATAATTTATTAACAATTATTTTACCATTATAAAGGAGGTTAAAATATCCTCAATCAAGTAAAAGTACAAGGTAAGGGTTTATTTTCACAATCTCTTCATTATCTGAGGTTGTTTATACGTAATTATCAACTCGGACCTCTTTATCATCCATATCCATGTTAATTAATAATGTTTTTCAAAACATTCTTACTATTTTACAGAATATTCTATAATGTTATTTATACCCTTGTTTGAATTTTTATAATAAGTTTATAAAGGAATCTTTCTATCGATTTCCAAACAAGGCCCTTTTAACCTTTTTGACAGAATGAAGGTAAAAATGTCTCTTTTTAACTTATACGGTGGGTGCGGCTATTTTTCGCCATTATAAAATCGTCAAATTGTCCCTTAAAAGATTATAAAACTATTTTCAACGTAAATGTTTTCTTTCATAATTATGTGACTTTTAAATCATTTCAAAAAATGAGATATTTCTCTCAAATATTTTTGATTTCATCTATGTCAGCATCCTTTGATGGATTTTAAGCTTATTTGAAGTTGATTCATTATGATTCAAAACATTCATATTTTATTAAATGTTTTGTGATATGTTTTACTATGTATGTGTTATTTTTATACCATTCATGGTTTATGGAAAATGTATTGAAATGTTTTGTGCTATCTTTAATACGAATGTTTATGTTATGTTTAAACCTGTTCATATGAGGAATGTATTGGACTTAATAAGTGACAGGTGGAGCCCTCTATAGCTATTCGATGCATTTCTAGGTCTTATGAGAAAAACTAGTGTCTTGGAACAAGGCCTTGGTAAAATAATATTTGTAGTCTTGGCACAAGGCCTTGACTATGTTTTAATGATAGTCTCACATTATGCACTCCATCATTATGAAAGCTGTTACTGATATTGCATATGATTATTCGACTAGTAGAATATCCATGTGAAAAAGTAATTGTAATTATTTCATTTTATCTTTTACATATTATTATTACGTTCAATTTTAAAAGGCTTTTGTTTTAGTTATAAATTGCCTTAAATGTTTACGCATATTTACGAAAGTTTCCGCAATATTGTTATCCTTACTGGGCATTTGAGCGCACCCCTTTCTAGGTTTTAATTTTTTTCCAGAATGTGAAGAAGTATTTTATGAGTGACCTATAGGAATATTATAACAGTATATGAGTATGGAGACAAGATTTTGTTGTATTTTTCACCTTATGATGTAATATAAACTTTATTAATGTGTCTAGTGATTCCAAGGCTATAAAACTAATCAGTCTTTAAATACTTGATCTTTTGTGATCATGCCAATGTTATGTAATAATGCACTGACTCTAGGTAACTGGGGTCGGGGAGTTACATTTGGGGTTATTTTTTTTAATCACATAATTTCAAAATTAATTCCTTGAGTATTCATTATCATGATCTCAAAAAAACTACTTAATTACATATTACAAGAACTAGTTGATACCAGTTTTCCTGTGATAGATGTAACAATTTAATAGGTTTTATATGTCTTAAATATAAATATTCCATGATATATTAGGAGTATAATATTTATCAAACACTAAAATATAATATTATACTACCCATGATGGATGTCAAATATTATTACTTCACCCATAAACAGTGATCATGAACTATGTGATCAGGCTGCTAAATAATTATAAACAAAAGAGAAAATATAAATAGATCAATTTATAAAAGAAATAATAGCAGTAAAAAATCAATAAAAATCATTCCACACAAATAAAAAACCCACTCATGTTCATAGTAACATGAGACTATATATAATGAAATAAGATATCATTATCTATGAGGATGAATATCCCCTCATCCTCTAGTAATACCCATCCTCTAAAAAATCATCTTCAAAGAGCCAGACCCATTACTATATGCTTTTCTTCACATTTTTAACATTTAATTAAATAATCTCAAGTATGTGGTAACTTCATATTATTATGGTATGATTTGAATTTTCCACACATCAAATATACACACAGAAAAGGCATTCTCTGTATAATCCATAGAGTTTAAGATCCAACAACGATTCTAGTATACCTATTCACTATAACACAGTGATTATTTTCAACCTAAACACATTTATATGGGATTACCTAATTCATTTAGAATTTTTTATGTGAGGATTATTTTTTCTCTCAAGGTTTCATGTTTTCCATTTGTACTATAAGATCATTTCTCAATCCCTCAGTTTTGTCCTCCATTATTCAATCCATATTATGAATTTAGAATATTCTTGTGTATTTTTTTATTTATGTGATAATTAATTTAAATAATTTAGGGTTGTTAATGAAAAATATATAAAAATTAAAAAATTTCTATCCACTAGCTTCCATTAGTTGGATAATAGTTTCCCTATTATAGATTTAGAATAACATTATTATTTATGATGGTATCATAGATATTTGCAGCTTTTCTTAAATCATTAGATTTTATTGAAATAGTGGAATACATCATTCATTATGAAGTGATCATGAAATCTTCAAATATATAAAAATAACATTTTATAATGCCACTAATGATTATTAATTTTCATTTTTTTTGGGAAAACATTGATAGTTTTTAACAAACTATTCACATAAGTGAAATAGATTATATCATTAGTTGTATCATTAATTTCATTATATTCTATCAATTTTTTTAACATGACATCATTATATAATTTTATCATTGGTATCAATATTAAAAAACACTAATTAATAGTATTACTTATAAAATTTCAAAAAAGAAATGTCCCAAAATCATTACATCATTGTTTAATAATTCCATGTAGTATTGTTTGGTTTTTACTTTATTTGAATGGAATATAAGGCCACGTTAGCCTCTCACACACCCTTTGGTTCTATCAAGAAAAACATTGGAACTATAAAACCTTCCAGATCCTTATTGTATGAATCATTCTATTTCTAATGTACTCATCTAGATATGTGTTGTGGAAAGAGAACATTTTAATTATCCTTGTTGGATAATGGTGCATCTAGAATATTAATGATAATAACACATGTATGGATCAAAATAATTGTAAAAAGTACCATTGGTTTATTATTTATTATTATGTAGAATTACCATACAACATGATATATCATCAAATATTTATAGCATTATCCAAAATTACTCATGTTTCATAACGAAAAATAAATGAATGATTTCCACATTATGATTGTTATATATGATACTTATACATATCTATGTATATGAAAATAATGTAAAGATGATTATGAATTATAATTAAATTTCATTAATACTTTTTGGATGATTGAGAGGTATTCTGAGTCCATATTGTGATACCATGATGAAAATAAGTGTTTGAATCATCATAGATTCACTAGTGATGAATTAGTGAATAAGTTTTATTTACATTTCAACACTAAGAATCATTTAACACCAGTTAGAGTAATTTAATTACTTACTATAATCACCTTACAAATTCACAATGGAGCCTACACCATCTTGGCATAGTGATTTTACATGGTCTTATAGTCAAATGTAATTACATATCCATGGAATAATTTATAAAATCTGAGACCACATGATCCAACACCCATTTTCAATTAAAATTAATAGTGCTTATCCTTGACATTTTCTAACAATGAAAATATCATCTAGAAGATGTATTATTAACTTTTATAATCGAATGTAAAACATAAAAATATATTATAATAATAGTTTTTAATTTATAAAAATACAATATATATTACAAAAAAATGGTGAAAACTATTATTCTATTCTTTCCAAACAGATATTTTGTTTCAAATTTCTTGTGAAACAAGATATGATAAGACAAAAATTCATCGCGTCGTCACCAAGAGATCTTGATGAAATAATAAATCTTTTAACTTTAATGAACACTTATAATATTTGAACATCATTTTATGAAAAAAATCCGTCTCTATCTTCAATAATAGAATCCAAATAATTCACATCAAAGTATTCAAACATATATATATATATATATTATTTTTTTGAATATTATGTAAAATAAACACCGCACATTAGTGTATAATTTTCCTCTTTCTAAATTACAATATAATTAATTCATGAAACTATTTCCTATACAGTTTTATCACACTCTCATTTGTAATCATTCACATATGTCACATATATATTCATGAATTGGTATTTCAATTTTCAAAAATAAATTACAAGAACTAACTTCTTATTATTATAATAGAGATGTTTTATTAATCAAGAACTTATTTTAACACATGATGTAGTTTATTGAATTAAAAGAATGAGTTTGAGTATTCCATGAATAATCTATGAATCCAAATAATGAAATTTAATCCAAGTTAGACTCTATTCCCTATAATGGAATTTCTATGTAAATCATTGTTCTGATCTTCAAATAAAAAAAACTGTGAAATTAATAATTACCACGTAGTTACCATCCACATAAATTATAAAAAAAAACTCTCCTCTATGTACATTATATTTTTCTAATATACATTATGAGATGAGAATTGATTCTATAGAATACCTAAATTTACCTAAAAATTATAATTATGTGTTTATAATGTCTTTAAAGACAATACCTTATCAATAATGGAATAATAATGTTCATATATTTTAAAATCCTAACATCAAACAATAATTATCAAATTCATTGAGCCATGACAAGATTTCCATGACACAACCCCACTAATCATGGTACAATATCATTTTCAACACAAAACAATAAGAACAATAAATATGACACAAAACAATGTGACATGATATAATTATTGTGATAAAATAAATCCTGAATCATAACAATTGGGGACCAAATCATGAATTGATCCTTGAAATTTATGTAGGTATGTTTTTTAGTGTCCTAATTTCTACAAAATTTCATACATCAACTCCAAAAAATTTAAAAGTTCCTATATACTCAATTATAGAGTTATATTTTTTAAAAACATATTAATTCATTAATTTTTGAAGATGATTAACAAGTCAATAGTCATTTAAATGTTTTTATAAAAACATAAAACACTAATATCTCACATTAAATTAAATTATCAACTCCACCTTTGAATGAACCAACTCTATAGGAACCTATAGAGTTAAAAAAACATTATTTCCCTAATAATAATGACTTTTTATTTTCAGTCAACCATAAAATTCAAATAATCCTTTACTATTTGAAATTACTCACGATAATACCATATAAAGACTACGTGAGGGAATATAATATGCTGAATTAGAAGTATTATTAATAATGTTGGATATTTCCAATTGGGTAACACACATACCTTTCTAATATATTTTTTTAACTTATCATTCCATCTCACATATTTAAATGATATTTGGAGTACATATAATAAATAAACATTTTCAAAACATACTCATAAAACACACTAGAATAGTTTATAGAACACCAACACCCACATGATGAATTACCATTAAACAAAATAATATTCTTTCAATGTATTTAATTATATCTCTCATGAAAAGTGAGAAAATATGAGGAGAAGAAGAGAGGATATGGTACAATAAACCATTCTATATAGAGGAATTATGATGCACTCACATCATCAAACTCAACTTTTGAAATCAAAACATTAGGAATGAATTTTTAAATAAAACAATTAATTATTTACAATAATAACCAAATTAGACTACAAAAATGGATTGTATATCATTTACACTACTGAAAAATATCCTTATACCCACAATTCAAAACACTAGGTATTTTCCCCAAATCCAGGGGTATAGGCTATACTTAGGAATTTGGGAACCATGGGAAATAGAGTTTCTAGTATAGATCTAAGTTATAAACATGGTTTGAAAATTCTATACCCATAGTTTTAAACCCATGGGTATAGTTATTTTACAACATTTCATAACCCTATGCCCATGGTTTTAAAATCGTGGGTATATGATTTAAAAAATGGGCAGTGGTGGGTTTTGATCACACAACATATTTATCATAGACACTACACATATCCAATACCCCAAAATAACTTATATATATATATATATGTACATAACAATATTTACATAAAACGTGTCTATAGAGAGGAAAACTATGGGTATATGTGTTCCCACCATTAACATTTCATTCCTGCATAATATTTTCTCCACGCTCATTTGTAAAAGCTATACCCATGGTTTTTCAGAACCGTTGGTATAGGTTTCTAGCCTAGACCCATCCCCACTGTTTTGGAAAGACAATGGGGATATGTTTTACCTATACCCATCATTCTTTTGAGAACCATGGGTATAGGGGGGCCTATACACATAATTTTTGAAAAACTATGGGTAGAGTTTTCCATTCAAGATATTATACCCCTAGTTTTGTAAAAACTATCAGTATAGGGGGACTTATACCCTGAGATTTATCCAAAACCATGGTTATAGGCCCATTTTCCAGTATTTTTATAATATAAAATTATCATTTATACATATATTACCTGATTAATATTGTTGAACCGACTCCTAATAAAACTTTATATCACTTAAAAACCCATATAATGTTAATTAAACTCCATGTTGAATTCATTGAGATGAGTAATCTTCTACATCAATATAGTTATATTTTGAGCTATATAAATATGCTAAAATTCAACTATATATAATTTAATGAAATATTGCTTATTTTTTCTACAATACCAACCTATATTTAGAAAATAATTCTCCATCAAATGAAACCTTTATAACTTCAATTCTTTTAAACCCTAGTTTTAATGAAAATAAATATAAATTTAACTTATTTTTCTATTGTTTTTAGATAAAAAACAAATTTCTTTCCATCATATACCTTATGATACACATTGACTTAATAATGATATATTCATTTGGATCAAAATTATTGACTAAAAACAATGTAAAATCATATGGCCCATTCATTCTCAAACTATTAAAGTAGAGTAAACTTCAATTATGTATTCTAAATATATCATTATTGAACCCTACACCATCAATATCATTATGAATTATTTTTCCATATTTTTCATAGTACAAGATAAATTTTAATCTTATATACCAAACATAAAAAAAATTAATTTTCATATTTATACTAGGAATGAATAATGTGACAATTCACTCCTCATATTTTATGTTACAATATTGTAATTCATTCCATCCAGTGTATATATCTTGAACATATTCATCCTATGAGTGTAAAACTCTTTTTAATGGATTATCAATTCCTATAAAATATATAATGATCCTCATTAACAAAAATCTAGAGATACCTTTTCTTTTTTATATATTTTAGGGTTTCCACACTATAAATTTTCAATTTATAATATTTAAACATGACTCATTCTATGAATACCACACCATCAATAAATATTCTAATCATATGATTTATTAGGCATCCTACACACTCATTATTGTCGATCTATAAACAAAATTCTTTTTGATTCATGTACACATCTTTATAATGAATTAATTTATAAAATATGCCTTGTTATGGATTTTTATGATTTAATATAACCATATATAAATGATAATAATAAAGTGTCTTATTGACATCAGCCTTAAAAATGAGTGAATGTATCATAAAAATTATATCTCATCAACTTGATTTTCCCTTTTCAAATTAGTCGTTATTTATTATTCACCAATTAACATTTTTCATTATAATTATTATAGAGTACCTTTTTATTTATAGTTATATTGTTGTTTGATATCATTGGTATGAACTCCCAATTGGTTCTCTTTACCATCTAGTCCAATTCTCCATTCTAATCATCCAACGATTTTTGTTTCTTCAATAATTCATGAAAAATTCATTATTTTAGTTTGGGAGAGAATGAAATATGTTTTATTTTCATCAATATTTTCTAAATTCGAACCACTTGTTCAGTATTATTCATTATATTATAAACTTAAAATTGATTCATTATGATCGAGGGAACTGAATTCGATTATTCATGATCAATTGAAAAGTTTTATTAATCAATATTATATATAATAAAAATATAATCTTCACCATTCATATATTTCATTGATGGTTTTTATGACATATTAAAGGCCTTATTTTAGGTTAAAATATTTTATTTATAAATAGAATAGACAATAATCCTAGAATTCTCAATATCCTTTGAAAAGTGTCTATTTTTTTATTTTATGTGGAATTTTTAAAAAACAAATTGTTTTAGGTTTATTCTGTTTTTTTAATTCCATTTACATTATGTCAAATCAAAAATTTGAATTCGATAAGTAATAATCCTTTATTATGAGGTATGTGGTTCATTTATTTTTATAGTATTATTCATGTGTTTTTTTATCTTATGATAATCATGTATGGGTAGAGTAGACATGTTGTGTAAAAACATGTTATGTTTGTTATTTTGGTTATATTTCAAGGTTAAGTCTCATGATTGTGTGGAAGGAGTTTTCTAGGTTTGTTTTTTATTGTTATTTTTTTGATTTTGGAGTTTTATTGTTATAATTTTATATTTTTTAAATTCGTGACCTGTGGGACACGATAGATGATATTTTTTCTTTATAATGTGATGGGTTTAAAACTTGTAAATATAGTATAATATGGTTCTTTAAATAATGTGGGGGACCTATCATTAATCAATGGGTATTATGGAGGTTCACTATATTTGTTCTATACAATAGTTTGGATTCCCACCAACTATGGAGATGAGAACGATGTTTTATGTATTGATACGTTGTGGGGATATAATATGGTGTTAAAATTAGTTTCTTGGTAGTTGATTGTATTTGATTAGAACAGTCATACCATCGATTCATAGGATAGATTTATAATAATAATGGCTATGAAATTCAAGTGGCAATAGAGATCATGATTTGGGAGTATACGATTTTCTTGTTTGAGATTCATTGGTCTATTTAGATGATGGTTGGAATGATAAATGCTTGTTTAAGGACCTTGGGGTGTCATATGTGGATATTAATTCATGTATCTATTTATAAAAAATATAACGGGGACATGGGATTTGATTTCTTATGTGATTCCATGTCGTATTAAACTAGATGAATGTTCAAGGTAACTTTAAGTGTGATAATCAATATTTATGTCAATCTACATTGGACCAAGATGAATCACGAATTTATCCCATCATGGTATCGTCAGAATTAGTGGAATGAGATATGCATATTGGTGCTGGTTATTTTTTATTAAATTTCAGATAATCTCATACATTGATGGAAATTATCAAGGAACAACAATGGTGATGGAGTTCCTAGTTCATACTCATACTATCTATGGGCCCTCCCGGATGTGTATAGAATTTATGATTTTTGATATAAGAAGGGGAAATGGATATGTATCTAGAGCCCAATAGCGATAGGTGTTTCTATTTCATAGTTATGTTTTCTTTGGTTTGTGGGAGCAATATCGGGATCTTCCTTGAAGACGACTGGAGGTTGTTTTTGGATATTTGATCATGTTTTTGTGTGATGATCCAACATTTGTCCCTATATTCTTTCACATGACTTCTATGATATTGTAAATAATTTTTTTCACATTCAATGAGTTAATTGTTTTACTGTTATGTAAAATAATTTATTTTATGATTTAAATATTTTGATATTTTGATTATTTTAATTTATAGATGGTATTTTTTCTCCACTGTCACTTCTTCAACCCTCCCTATTATATGGATTCCTATTGTGTAATGATAGGACCAACTATAGTAATATGGTCATTGACACCATTGTATTTCATGTGATTTAGTCTTGGGATACTATAAATTGGTATCTTTATTATTTAGAATAATATGAAACCAATTCAATTTTGATGTTAATTGGGTTTTGATAGAATGGAGGGATTGGAATGTGTTTTGAGTTGGGTTGGACATCATGTAGTATAAGTATTCATTACAAGTATGGGATGGATACTATGTTTTCAGGGGAACCTATATTTCAGAACTATTTCATTATTATTTAATTATTTAATATATATAAATAATTTATTTGACGTCATTAATTTTTTTTAGACCCTCAGCCCTGAGAGGTAGGAAGTGGTCTACATGAATCATATTATGATTTCTGGATGCATATGACATACATGTGTCTTCGTCGGGATTTCATTTTGGATTTGGTTAATGAATGAGAATTGATTTGACTATTTAATATCTTAATTAAAAGCCAAGTGGAAATTTTTAATATATCATCATGTTGTATTTTTTATCTTAAAAATATGGTATGTAATTTTAGTGGATGTTGGGTATAAAGATATAATGAGGTTGTGGTGTGTGTGGTAGCTAACCATGTGATGGGTGGGAATGTCTAAGAGGCTAAATGACATTGTCATTTGGTGCAATTAGGGAAATATATTGGCTGCTGGGATCAATTTTTTGTTACAACTTTTCATATATAATATGTCATTACTATTATATATGGATTGAGAATGGAATTTTGTTCTCAGTCGTATTCCACCAAGACAACCTATGTTGGAGGTTATACTTGTTAGAGATATGGTTCCATTAAAGTGATAATTAGATATCTTTAATCAGGGTTAAGACATGTATGATCTATATATAGAGTTTCACATATAGTTTAATCTTACATCATTTCTAAAAGTGATAGGGTAGTGGTTAAATTATTATCTAAGGTTGATCTTGGTATGAGTCATATAGAGCATCAAATATAGATCCCTGGTAGCTGATACTTCAATATTGTATCTAACGTTGGAGTTATTTTCGCAACGACATCCCATATTCCAATGATAGGTAGGACTCTAGAAATATGAGTACAAGATCAAGTTAATTTAGACAATCATTGATTATATTTAAGTTCCATAAAGGATAAGGGAAATTATAGTTGCCTACATATTCCCTAAAATAGAAAAAAAATAGATATACATAGAAACCTATCGGTAGGTATGGTTTCATATGATTAATAAAAATTCCATAGTGGTTCTTTAATAAAATATTCCTTAAAATAATATGTCTGGGTCAATAAAAAGATATTATACAACATGTATAGGGAGATAAATCATCCATGTTTAATTATAAAAGAATCATAAACCTCTCCTTATTTATGGGCATGATGTTGTAATCTTATACCACCATGGTTTGGTAATTCTAATATAGTTTCTAATATATTATCAGTGTAGTGTTTATATTTTCTAGTTGACCATTTTTTAGAGTTTCTGATCTATCTATTGAGAACATAATAGAATTTTAAAAATTATAGTATACAATGAAAAACTATCTATATTATGGGAGACAAATAGTGAAGGTATGTGTTGATGATATCTTGGATATGGGGAGATTTAATAGGGTGTACAATGATTAGGATTAATATAAAAATATTAAAGTGGGATGTTTATGAGGTTTTCCTTGTGTGGGAAAATAAAAAAATTCAAGACAATTTTGATTGGTAATTTATTGATAGATAAGCATATGTCCAGATGGGTCACTTAGATAGGTTATTCTAGTTGATCTCATAACTAGCTAGATAGGTGTTATAACATTTTTTTCAATAGAGTTTTTTTGTGATATTGAGTAAGTGATTTCTATGGTGGGAGTTCCTATTGAATGATTCATTCTGCTAAATTGTTTAGAATGGATAATTGATAATAATTTTATGTGTTCAATATTTTCATCATGTTTCAAAAAAAATTTGAGTTGGATTCATGGGATTCATAAGTTTTTATTCAGTGTTGAGAATGAGATGAATTAGGGATGATAATTAATATTATGGAGGTGTTGTAACAGTCCATGTATTATTGTTATTTACTTTGGTTTTAATTTTAGTATAAATGTATTTGTTTATACATTATTGTGGTGTCAGTGGTGTCAAAACTAACATAGAGTTGATATTCGGGATGTAAGTCCATGGTCTCACTGAGGAACTCCAATATTTATCCCACAAAATGGACACACCACATAAAAGGGAAGCATGTTATTATGGGTAGTTTAATGAGATTAAAAATTTAAAACACAAAATTTAAATATTAGCATTATTTGAGAACTATTCCATAATAAAGATTTTGTGTTGAATATAAATATGTTTTTTTGAACAAATAAATATTTATAGGGTTTAAGTGGGTTACCAAAAACCTATAATTATTTATATTGGATATATTTTAAGGGGTGTAGGTTATATAGTTAGGGGTATGTGCAGTCCATAACATGACATTGGAGAGGGTAGTGGTATTTTTGTTCTTGGCTAGGGATATGAACTATAATGTGACTTGATGGGCCCTGTTGTGAGGGTTTAATTGAAAAATGTATTATTTTATGACCAATGTGGTAAAACCATGAAATAGGAACTATTTTTTAAGAAAAAATAATTCAATGAAGGTAAATTATATAAGATAGAAAATTATTTCTCAATCTTATTTCTTACACTAGTCCAGGAAGACACTATATTGATTCTCTATTCTTACTTCATTCTCTCTCCTCCCAAGTGTGATATTCATCATCTATGGTAGAACAATGTAAATTCTTCGATAATGAGTCACTACACATAATTTTTCAATATCATTTCTCAATTTCTTCCAATATTTCACTATTATGAATAGTTTCAAATATTATATGAAGTTTTGGTCTATTTTTATATTATTTTAACTTATATCTTCTGGAGTTAAATTAATATGTTGTATTAGATGATAATGATGTTTATATTATTAGGTAGATTGTTCCTATACCATTCCTTTATTATTCATTTTTCTATGCATCAAAAGATAATCAAGAGTGGTTAGGGTCATGTGTTACACTCATTATATAATCAAATGAGGATTCTGTTATTCATGTGAGATGTCCATGGGCAGTCTTAGTAGTGAGTTGGTGGGATTCAAATGAAATGGATTGTTTTCCTTTGTAATGTTTCTTGGAAGATTAATGGACATGATATTTTTTATAATGTGTTGAACCATGGGATGATATGTCGTACATGGTTCCTTGGTAATGTGATGGGTGTAACCAAAGATACAATGGGGAGATAAGTCCCCCGAACACATGTGAGGGAGATATGTTGTTAGTTTATGAGTTTTATGTCTTTTATAGTTATATTAAAAACATTTCCCGATTTCAACTCAATATTGGGATGAGATTGTTGTGTTCATATAACCATATAACAGGGACCATGAGGTGTTGTTGATAACATATTTCCTATCATTAAACTTCATATATGAGTGAGACTTGTTGGATAATGACAAATTCCAATTGAAAGAAGGAACTACTAATACGAATGGACATATAATACATGTGGTGGTTGATATCACATGATAATATTTTATTCTCATCATATTTTGATATTGTTGGGATATTGAACCAATGGTTTAATTGAGAGTTAGTTTATCAAGAACCATGTCTTATTTTTGGTGGGATTTTATTTCTAAATATCTTCTATAATGATGTGGAATGTACATCTAGGTTATGTGATGGTATTTGACTCCATAGGTTATAAATGTTTTTAAGGAAAATGGAATATATTTTGTGGTAGAAAATTGGTAAATTTTACCATTTTGAAACCAGATGATTCTTTTAAATTGATCATCATGATTTGATGAGATTTTTTGTAATAGTATACACTTTTTTGTATCTAATAGTATTCATTATTATACAATATATATAATCTTATAAATTTATATATATTCTAAATACACTATTGGTGTTGGACTATTGATTAAATATACCCTCTATGTTACATTTTATAGTCATGTAGAGTTTATTATTTTTGATATAGGTAGGTACATATTCTTGACATATAGAGTCGAGTGGATGGAGGTGTAGTAGCTTCATCAGTAGGTAGTTGCTGGTTTTGGAGAGCTCTACCTAGTGGTTCCAATATTCAAAAATGAAGGTGTTTTTTATTGTTCGATTTTCATTTAATTTATAATTGGATAATTTGTACCCCTATATTATATTGTGTTTATTATATGATAATATAGTTATTTTTTCAAAAAATTCATTTTGATTTGATTATTTATTTGATTACATTTATTTTTTAATTTTTATGGTATTATATTTATTATGGTTTATTTGTATTGGGTATAGTCTACGCACAATCATTTCTATACACTTATAGATTTTTATTATCCTCTTTAAAATTTGGATGTTTTTTTAGTTGAGTGGGTATCCAAATTGGCTTATGTTGTGGTTTAAAGGGTATATGATGATACAGTTTCTATAATTTTATCCTACATTTCTAATAATATTTTTATCATATTTATCATATCTATTTGTTTTTATTTACTATCAACACTCACATAATTAGTGTCCAATCACCTTTACATAATTAATATAATATCATCCCATGTTTTTTGAAACTTTTAAAATCCATTGGAAAATGAAATTTTGGATTGGTGGGTTGGAAATATTTCAAACCCATAAACAGAATGTAATTTTGATTTTAGAAAAAACATAAGATACTGTTTTTGGATGGGATTGTATGTTGATGATGTTTCCGTAAATCTTGGATGTGCTTCGGGAGCTTCATGCTTGCATAGCTCAGTTTAGGAGTGGTAGGCCTGGGTGCATGGTTGGCGCATGGTCAGTACTAATAGTGAGTGTAGATAATGTGGTCTATTCTTTTAGTGGAACATGGTATGATTAAATAATGTGATTTAGAATTAAAAACCATATGGTTTCTAGGTAGAATTGAAGATGTTTCCACATGGTTGGTTCATTGTTTTCCTAAATGTGTGATGAAACCATGCCATATGGGCATTCTTAGGACATTATTAATGCAAATAAAGTGTTTTATTTTTCAAAAATTATGACCAAACTGTGTGGTTGGGAGGTAATTGGAAATTGAGGCTAGCATTACTAGAACAGATTATTCGTAATCATGTTTCCAAACCATTTTATTCATTAAAAGTATAAAAGAATATCAATTTTCCCCACTGCTCGTAAATGAGGATCACTTGATTTTATTCCACATTCATGACATGTACCCCTCCTACAGACCCATATTCCTCCTCTATTTCATTATTGTTTTTTATTTCCGAATAATGGAAAAAACCCCATGTTTGGGAATTAATTATGTCTTTCCAATAATTTTGATACATTATGGATTTTAACATTCTCTAGGATTTTTGAAGATATTATCGATTCTAACATATATGTAGTTTGAAGATCATAGAAACTATAAATAAGAACATATATATTCTTATAGTGGTTCAAGAAATAAAGATCTCATGTATACTCCACTAGTTATATCTCTACAAGTATGGTGATTTTATGTATACATATTTCTCATATCACAATACATTTACCCCTGATAATTGGTAGTAGAAACCTTTACAACAAATGTTTATATGACATTGTAGTTCTGTTTCAGGGAATTGAGTATCTACAGATTAGTTTGAGAAGAAAATATTCTTCTACGACTTCATTTGAGATGCTAAAACATAAATAAATTGGATGAGTTTGATTTTATTGAATTGATAGGTTTTTGTACAATTTATGAAGAAATAACAGAATATGTATATTTTTATTCAATAAAAATTTCATTAATAATGAATATCTTTTAAGAAGTCCTGATTGAAAATGATCTTCAAAAAATTAAGTAACAAACAGACCACAATAGTTACAAGATAATGTAGAAATATGTAAGAATTCACATTGTAGTTTATTTAGAATAACTGAGTCATTCAATATTTTTTCTATTTTCTATAGATATATATTCAAAAAGATATCACATTAATACAGTAGTATATAATGATAAATACCAATATTTATTTATATATACATCTTGGATTTCATTCAGTTGATAAGATTCATGATTGTTCCTTGAATGATCACAATCATTCAAATTTAAATAATTTACGAGTTTCATAACATTCCATAGAAATATTAATTATTTAATATAATGAATAAAAGGATTTTAATCGGTTGTAAAAGAGAATTAACATGATATTTACATCAATTTAGACCATTTAAGTAATCATGTAAAAAACCATTAAATAAAAAATCCATTATTGAATAGTAATGTTTGGGTGTCCTTCATGTAACGAAAATAAGCCAAAACAAGGTTGACAATGTATGGTTAATCACAAAATTATGGTTGACATACCATATGTTTGTTTCCTTAGATGTAGAGTTGCTTGCTAATTTAGGGTTTCGAATCTGTTACTTCACTTTACTAAATCATAGAGTTCCATTCAAATGTATTTTTTTGAACAATTCTTTTACAGTACAATTTGGTACAAGATCCACGTGTGTTTCTTCAAACGTTTCATTTTTGGACCATATGTTATGTTTACAAACATAATGTATGAGAAATTATTTCATAATACATTCAAAACACTTCTATATTACATTGAAAAATATTATATCCCATAAATAAGATAATCCTCTCAATAAATATATTCATGAAAAATTGGTAAATTATTATAATCATTAAAATAAATAGGGGAATTTGTAATAATCAAAACAATTAATATTTAAAAAGTGTTGTTGAAACAATAATTTCCCAACATCCTCTATTTTATGATAAAAAAACTCATTATATAACATAGAAAATATTGTAATTGTGAATATAAATGTAATAACATCTTTAAAAAGATACAATGGTTATTATTATCAATGTATATAGGAAATTCATTCCATATATTTTGATAATCAAAAATGATAATTTAATAATAGGGTCCATAATATAGTTTTCTCCTTATTTAAGGCCCCATTTTTTGATATAAAAAATAATCATGATGAAAATATATTAATACACATTTAATGTATAATATAACTATAAATTAATGTATCATTATAATAATAATAAAAATGAGATATGTGTTCTGGTAGTAGAAACAGAATGAAATATTAATAAATAAAATGATTTCTTTGAAAGAATTGTAGGAAAATAAGTATCAAGTTTACTGAATTTTTTTAAAATATATGGGGATTCTAAATGTGAATGGTTCGGTTCATAATAGTTTTCATGCTATAGTGAAAATTGAACTACCTGAAAAACTACCTTCAATTATACCAATTTTCATTTTAAAATATTAGAATGGTTTCCATCCAGATGTATTATAAATTTGCACTAGAACTCACCCACCATTAAAAATTCAATCAGATTGACTTTGAGGAAGTCATGAATCTTTTCATTGGTATTTTAAAACATGTCAACATTTTCACACAACTAATTATTATGTAATCTAATTTTGGGTTCACTTGAGGTTGACATATTTACATGTTCTCTATGCTAATCTAATATAAAATTCTAAGGAGTACTCATATATTTAATTGATTAAATACAACCATTCATATAAGACATCGTGATAATAATTTTCTGATACCTCTTGATTAAATATGGAAATGTTTGAGAAGCATAGGTAGATGATATGAATTGACATGATCTATTCCTGAACAACTCAAACTGATTTCTTCAATAATTATTTAAATCCCGAAAATCTATCTTTAAGACTCATTCTACATTCCATTTTCCATATAGATCTATTATTTATTTATCAATATGAATTGGATCCCTCCATTATAGCTATGTATTATCCATTATTCATCTTACTAAATGATAAATAAACATTATCATGAATATATATAATCTCTATAGACATAGAATCTGTTTTTTCAAATTATTAGTTAATATAATAGACTATTTGATCATAATATATTTCAGTGGTATTGGGTACTCTTATTTAAAATTTCTCATATTCATGAGAAGTTTCCTTAACATGTTATTTTTGAGGAGATTATGGCTCATCTTGTTCGTGTATATTACTTTGTAGTTCTTCAAGAGTGATTGAGACTCTTAAAAACAATGATGGAATATCCTCTCTTATTTCAGTAATGTCAGCTTCTAGGTTCTAATTTGAAGGTTTTTATCTTTTCCTATGTTGGTTGAAAAGGATATAATTATTTAATTTTTACGAATATACCTCATCTTGAATAGAAGTATCATATCCGAGTCTCCTTTTAATTGGTCGAAAAAAATATTCTACACTAGAATCACCAATTCCATCCTTACATAAGAGAACTAATATAGTTTATTTCATATTTTCTTACTCATCCTACGAAATAAGACCAAACTCCTATTGGTCATCAGTACCATCATGAAATAGTTTTAATTTTACTATGATCCAAATGAATCCTATCTTTCATAAATTCACAACATTAAGAATGTTAATATGATTATACTTATTGTGAACATATACATGAAAAATATTATTAATTATATATAGTAGAAAAGTAATAATTCATCCATATGGATGGGCTGAAATCTATGCCCCTAATGGAACATAGTGATTCAGATATCAAAGAATATACCTGGGGAGGATTATCATTTTATCATTAAGGAAAATAAAAATTACATAAATGTTAGGATAAAGAATAATTCCATATTCTAAAATTATTTAGAGCTTTCCGGACTATAAGAACAAGACCACCACTTTACGGTCAGACTCGGGATCCTAACAGAAAATTTCAGTATCAAATTTGAACCAATGATAAATGAAATTATATATTATGACATGTTTCTTTTACCTATAATGGATTTAAGAACATAATGAAACACTATTTAATTAGGAAATTTAATGTTCTAATAAATTTCAACATTGTAAATGGAGATTTCCTTTTTATCTACTCAGGAAGTTACAATATAATCTATTTCCCCAAATATAAATTGATTATTTTTAGATTAATGGTTGAAATCTAACTCGAAATTGAAATCAATATATTTTTTTAAAAAAGAATTCCAAAAATTAAAATGTAAGGGATTACTTTTTTAAATGTTTCATCTGATAAAGATTGTTAAAATTAACAAATTATGCCTCATAGTTTTTTTCTGAATAGGACACGCTATCATTTTGAGTAACCTAGTTTGCATTTATCTATCCTCTTACTCTTCATTATATATTAGAATTTAAATGTAGAAGGTTTGTTTTATATGGCATCTAAGGAAGTACATATCTCTAGATGGTGAATGTGTTTGATATATGAGGTTAAATTAGAGAGTGAGAGGAATGGTTTTATGAATGCTTCAGGGACATGGTTCTTATTTCTCGATCCAATTAACTCATTATAATCAATATTATTTTTTATTTTGAAATTATGGGAATTTTCCAAAAAAAATCATGTTCTCATTTAAAATATTTATAATGAAAAAATTATATGAATAAAAAAACAAAAATTTCGAATAATGAAATTAGTGAATATAATTAATAAATCATTATTTTAAATTAAAAATTCATAACTCCACCTTAATAAAATAAAAAAATATAGTGGTAAGTTGTTTATTAAAAATGTAAGAAAGTTTATATTTTGTATTTAAAATTCTAAAGCTACATCCTTTTTAGGAACATGATCTCTTTGAAAATGATTTCTTATATCAATTTTCTAGTTTAGTGAGTGATAGAAATCATTTTTGTTAAATAAAGTGCACTTATTTTATCTAACTAATGTGTAATATTATTCAAATTATGTTGGAATTTTAGTAAAGTGTGTTTCTTTGACAAAAAATTGTTCAAAATAGATACAATGAGATATATATTCTACCATGGTTGTTTATAGAGTAATTTAATGTTGTTTAGTACTCTACCATGAAACTAATGTTTTTATTAAATGTGATAGGTTCTTGATAATATTTTTCTATACAATATATATCCTCTAATATTAACATCTTAATATGAAATTAAATTAAAACTATGCATTTTTTGGTAACATATTGATTGGAAATAGTTCTTTTAAGTATATATATATTATTTTAACAATAATAAGATGATATTCTTAAGGTTTTGAATGAAATTTAATGAATTGAAAAAATGAAGCCATTATGTTTTGACTACTAGTAGTAAGATAAAATAAACTATTAATCAGACCACCATATAACATGTTTTCAATTGGGTTTCCAGCTTTGTCCAACTCATGGTTTACATTAATACACATGGGAGTTGTGTAATTATTTACATTTTCTAGTCCAATTTTTTTATATAAAATAATAATGTATTTTCATTGATTTAAAACATTTATATATTTTTTTGATACATTTTATATTCTATAATGAAATTTAATTCTCCAATTATACTAATTTAAAATTATTTTTACATAATATATGAAAAATTATTTGATGTATTTTCTATCCAAATATAACATAATCTACATAAATTCATATTAATGATATATTTTAGAAAATATATTTTTCTTAAAAATACTAGGATCCTCTAACACTATAAAAAACCCATTTTCCAATAAAAATGAACTTTATTTTTCATACAATGCACTAGGTGATTATTTAAGGGAATAAAGAGATTTTGTAAGTTTGGAAACAAAATTTAAAACATGAGGATACAAAAAAACCAATGGAAGTTCAATATAAACATCATCTATTAAATATCGGTTTTAAAAAGAAAATTTCACATCTGTCTAATATAATTTAAAATTTATATGAGATGCCTAATATATTAGTATTTTAATTTCCTCTAATATAGAAAATTGTTCAATGGTGTCATCATAGTATATACGAACATCATGATTGTATCCTTTTTCTTCAAATAATGCTTTATTTCTAGTAATAATCTATTTATCGTCTGATTTATTTCTATAATTCTATTTGGTTTCTATTACTAGATAATTGGTTTTTCTATTCGCTAATTCTCAAAATTTATTTCTATATAATTGATTAAAGACATCTTACATATCCATTGACCAATGGTAATCATTTAAATAATCATTTATAGGCTTAGGTTCTAATTTTTATAGAATAAGAGAAAAGTCATATATATTTTCTATACTTCGTTAAATTCACACTCATGTGTCAAGATTTATTATATCATTTTCAATTAGAATATCATTTCAGGTTCTAGATTTTCTAGGTAAGACAAATTTTGGTTCATCAACATAATATTCTTATATAATGGATTGAATTTCATTTTTTTAGTTCCAAAATTAGACTTTTGTGATTCAAGCCTCATGTGGTAAAATGAAGTCAAAAACTTATTTTCTTTGATCGTTCCTTTAATCAAATGGGTCACATTTATAAAAATTCACCTGAAATGATTTTAAAAAAATCCCTGAATATTTATCATAGACTCTCTAGTCTTTGGATGTTCTATGATATACTATAATAACTCCCTCAGTATCCTTTGGATCGAATCTACCATGCTTTACCTTATTAATAATGATATACAACACACATTAAAATACTGTAAAGTAAATTGATTTAGGGTTTCAATTAATGCAATGTTCATAAGGTGACATTTTAATAAGATATATTATTAAAAATATATTCTTTATATACCAGGCTATGATTACATATGCTGCCCAAAATATGTATAATGGATATATTAATTTAATATAATCCTTTATATATCTGAATTTTATTATTCATTATATAAAAAATTCAATTTTTTGGAGTTATTGGGGAAAATAATTTGTGTTTAATGCCTAAATTTGAGAAGAAGAAAAAATTAAATTCTTTATTATAAAATTCTCCACCATGATCACTTCCAAATGAAAATATTTTAAATCATTCTTCACTTTGAACAATTATAAAAATGAGCTTAAAAAATAAAACTCTTCATGTTTAAGTATAAGAAATTAAAACCATGTAAATAATGACAAATCATCAACTAATGAATAAAAATAAAATGTTCCATCCAAACATGCTACCCATGATTGTTCAAAAAAAATCCACGTGGATATGTTATAGTTGTTTAGATTGAGAAAATTTTTTAATTGATTTGAAAGACTCTTATTTTATAAAATTTTTACATGCATCAAAAAATATATCATTACCAAATTTAATACATTTATATTCAAGAACTATGTGCTTTTGAGACAATTTATATAAATTAAATCCATTACAATATCTTATTATTCCATACTAGATCTAAGAATAAATTTTCCTAGAAGGAAAATATTATTATTTTTGATTACATAAGGAATCAAGATCTAGGGAATAAAAAACTTCATTTCTAGGTTATCAAAATTTATGAAGTTAACCATTAAATTTTTATAGAATTTTTAGAGAAAAAAACATAAAAAACATCATCACATAGTCGATATGTAATTATCTAGTTATGATTTAGATCTTAATCATATCATAATTTTTTTATTGTAATTATCTTTTGATCATCAATAGATCCACCTCCAAATATTATTCATTTATCATTGTCTCTAAATGTGAGTAGTTCACCATTCATTTTTTCATATATATTTAAATTGAAGTGTCTCTACACATGTTTGTTAAGGAGCCATTATCCAAATACCATACAAAATTTATGTTATTTTGGTAACTTACATAAAAATGATTTTTAATAATGGGTTGTTTGGTACCCATATTTTATTGGGTAGAGAAATTTATTGAATAAGATATCTGGGAATCTATATTTTCCTTATTTTACAAGATTTTACAATATATGTTTCCAAAAAAATATAAACATAAGTTTTTTTAATCCCACAAAAATGAAGTTTTCATTGTTCTTATAAAAATGAACTTTCACTATAAGTAGAAATATGTAGCATTTTTTGAACTATGTGTGAAATATTTTTTACATAAATATGATTTTTTACCCTTTCTTCCTAATCCATATTATTTTTCTTAATAATAGTCTTTCAATTCACCCAATTTAGATACTTTTTCTCTTTAGTTAATATACTTGAATAACATTTTAATAATTATAATTCATCTTTTAATTCATTTACTTTATTTTAATGAAAAGTATAGTTTGATTTAGATTTAATAGTATTTTCTTTTAATTCATCATGTTGTTTTAGAAATGAACCCTTTTCAAATAAAACAACGTTATGAACATTTTTTAGTGACTTATGAATTTTTAGTAATGATTTATATATTTCTTAATTCATTCAAAAATAAGAAGCTAATTTTCTACTTGAGCAGCAAATAGAATCAAAAGAATAAGGATAATAGTATTTTACCTCATATTTTTTTCATATCTATAAAGAACATGTTTTCATTTAGATTTTTTAGTTCTAATTCTAAGTCATATTTAGAGGAATAGCTAGAGACATCAGACACACTCAAATTATACTTCAAATCACTTTTCCCTTTATGATATTAATTGATTTATTTTTATTTTTCTTTTCCATATTTCTCAATTATTCTTTTAACAGAGGGATCATATGTCTAATTTGACCCATATATTTTCACAACTAACATTATACTTCTATATATCCTTTCTCATTTTTCATGAAGTATTTTTTTAAGGATCTATTTTCTTATATAATTTGACCAATTTTTTAGCAAAATGAGATAGATGTATTTTAAAATCTGAGAAATCTAAATCTTATGATATTTTGACATCCACATTAAATATCATTTCATGATTATTAGATATAACTTTATGTTATGTATTTTTCCAACAATATTCTTATGATTTTAATCTTCAATAGGAATCTATGATTCATACATCAATGGGGATCCAATAAATTATTTTATTGTCTAATATTTGTCCAGTGTTGATTTTCATATAGTAGATGATATTCTAATCCATTTTGATAGTAATAATTTGATTACTTTTTGTACTTTATCTATTTTTGAAATTGATGATCATAAGGAAACAACATCATTGAATGTTATTTCAATAACCCAATTAACTAGCTTATTCATTCACAATTATACATTTTCATGGGGTGAAACATCAGTTTTACAATATCATAACTCAGTTGTTTAAAATTTCTGTTTCATTCATATGAATCATTTACTGTCTTCCACATTTCATAAAAAGCATCACATTGAAATAATTTATTGAATTCATCATGACCAAGAATAAAAATGATATTATTAATTAATTTTTTTTTTGGTTTCATAATAAACATCTTTAATAAAATCTAATATTTCCATTTTTCATGAATTACATACAAAGTTATAATATTTATTTAAATTTTAAATACAATATTATATGTATACATATGATCTTACATGATTTTCAACATCCATGGTTATCACCATTGTAGTGTATATCACATTTCATTGACATACCATCTCTAGGATCTTCCATTTACTTCCATATATGTGTATAACATATAGTTTGATCATTCTATAGTTTAACTAATTTATTTAAAAATATCTCGACTTTGAAATTTTATTATTTTTAATAAAAAAAAGATACATAAGAGGGGGTGAATTGTGTATTTTTTATAATCTTGATAGATTATATATTTTTACTTTATTTTTCATTTATGGATATATACAATGTTATCATCAGTAAGTAGATTGAGTAGTATAAAAATTGTAAATAATATCCCATCAATCGTTATAGTTTTCTAAGTCACAAAGATTCCCTAGTACATTCAACCAATGCTTACACAATGAGCAAGGTGATTTTCACTAAAAATTCCCCTTGTCACATGACCTTCATAAAATAGTTAAGGATGTTAAAATTATTACAAAAAGGATTTATATTTCCTTATAGTTCTATTACAAGGAATCAAGTATCCATATATTTGTTTAAGAATCTTATACTCTTCCATGAATGAGTCTGAGTTTCCAAAACCCTAATTAACTAAACGAGTTTCATTTCATTGAATTAATAGGGTATTATAAATAGTTTCAGAAACAAATGTGAGAATACAAATATTCTTCACTAATGATAAATTTATAAATTAATGAATAACATTGAAGAGATCCTAGTTGTGAATGATCTTCAATAAAAGTAGAAAAAACAAAAATTGTTACATATCATAATGTTAAAATATATGTTTCTTAAAAGAGACATTTCATAACAATAACAAGGTCATTTGGTCTTTTCCTTATTACATTAGTTCTATATTATAATGAATATTTCATACATTTTGTTGTATATAAAGAAAAAATAAATTAGCAATTTCTACAAAGATCATGGAATTAATTTGATAGGATAGATCCATGAATATGGTCTGATAGATAAAAATAAAAATAATTTATATCATTTATGATAGTCGTAACTTCACACAAGAAAAATGAAATTGTTTGTCTTTTAAATACGTTAATTTGAATCAGTTATAATACAAATTTAACATGATATTTACATACACTAATTCCATTTCAAAAATGAGAAAAATCATCACTAAAATTAAAATTCATCATTGAATAGTGAAACATGTGGTTAATTAATATAATGAAAAACAGAAAATGTAGGGTTGTAAATTTATTATTGATAAAAAATATAAAGTTAATGTAACATATGTTTGTTTCTTAAAATGTAGGGTTCCTTGAAAACATAGTTTTGTTTTTCCATACATTCCCTTTTCTAAAACATAGTTTCCATCCAAATGTTGGATTTTTGAGTGATACATTTACTGCATTATAGAATATAGGATCCATTTCTATTATTTCAAAGTTATAGTTTTTTGAATCATACATTACACATAAAATTGTAAGGTATTACCAATGTTTCCAAAATAATTTCAAAACTTATCCGAAATACATTAAAAAATATTATAACCCATAAATAAAATAGTCTTATCAGGAAACATATTCCTAAAAAATAAATAATTTATTTTCTTCAATAAATTAAATTGGGAAGTAGTGATAATAAAAATACCTATGATTTATATACTATATTTTAGATAAAACAATCACAATAAGGGTGATTTCAATTCATTGTGATAATGAATCAAATTAAATCAGATGTTTAAGTATCATAGTTCTAATTCTATTACATTTATTACCAAATTTCTGTATTTCATTTACTTATTGAAAGATTATTTTTTTGAAAAATAATATAATAAAATTTTAATTCACTCATTTTGTTCGTAAAATTTCACTAATTTGATTTCAAATAAAAGGCTGAAAATGGTTGATAGAATCATCCTAAAAATAAGGTATGAATTGTAATTATTATCCCAAATATTTTTCTCATTTTTTTGTTTATCCTTTTCCTCACATATCTCCTTCCATGAATTGATACTAATATGGGAAATACCATAATTTAAATTCTTATAACACGACCATGACAATCCATAAACATATTAACATTTATAGAAGGATTGTTACCTCAATATAGATAACTCCATTCAGTGTGTCCTATTAATTTTTCTTTCTATCCTTTACATGTTTTTATCTAAAATACTAATAACAAGTGTTGGTGTTATTTTCTAAAAAGAGAATTTATTAAATTTTTGTAAATTAATTACTTAAACTACAATATGAAATGTACACTTACTTTTACTCTCATTAACTATGATTGAGGTTACTAATGGAATGGTTTTCTTTTATAAATTGAATTCATACATACATTCCATATGTTAAATCCTATATTTATGCCTTGTTTGTTTAATTAATCAACTTTATGTGTTATGAGATTTCCCTTTTCTTGTAAGAGTGTCTTCTGAAATAAATGAAATGTTAAATATATTAATACCACCCATTTAATCTTTCATCATTTTAATGAGATTTTAAATTAACTAGTCAAAATGAACACAACTTGATGTATGTTGGTTCATTGTATAATAAAATGGGTAGAATGAATTTAATTGAATTGTAATAGGTCATTTATATTTTCTCTAGAACAATTTATTACATTTATATGACATTACCAATGATTTGGATCCTGATACATGGATTTGGAATTGATATTTATCATGGCCTTTTTAGCTATTAAAAGTAGAATTCCTCATAAAAAAATTATAATAACCCTTAGTTGATACATTTATTCATTATACCTTATACCCTTTATAATCTCATAGGTTGAATAAATTTACATAAATCGTAAACGACACTAAGAATACTTCCTTATAATTTTGTGGTTGCGATAAAACGTAAAATATAATTATATCTTTCCTTTAAAATTATTTGGACTACTAAAATGGAATTCATTGGATGGTCTCAATGGTTGAGTGATATTGTATGCATTTTGGGAAATACATGGATTAATTATATAAAATTCATTTGATAGTCTCATTGGTAAAATAAAATTATATCATTCCTTGATTGATATTTAGATTCATAATAATGAATTCCCTAGATTGTATCAGTGGTTGAATAAATTTAAAGACACTTTTAGTGAGACATGGATTCCTAAAAAGAAAAACATTGGAAGGGATCATAGGTTAAATAAAATTATTTCATTCCTTGAGAGATAATTGGATTCTATAAATGGAATGACTTTTATGGGATCATATGTTAAATGGAATTATACCATGTGTTGGGTGATACTTGGGTTCTGATACAGAATTACTAGGATGGGGTCATATGTTGATTTCAAATATATACACCATGATATATACTTGTATTATTGATATTTAATGTCATATATGGGTTCATAGTTCAAGTTATTTTATATTAGTCTTCATTTTTATTTATTTGATTAGAATTTTTTAAATATTTAATGCTATGAAACATTAATAACTACATGTGGTCATAATTATATTCATATTTCTTGTTTTCTACTTGTGTACCACATGAATTGTGTAACACATGGACCCCAGGGGTTATTTCCATGAGTATTTTTTTAAAATTAACCATCATTATGTTCAGATATATCCGAATTTATCTGAGGAATGTATAATTGGATAGGTTAACCCTAAGGATCCCGAGACTAATTTCATTTATATTTTCCTTAATAAACTAAAATTGATATATATTCTCACATTTTAATTTTTTTATTAAAATAATATCCAAAAATAGGCACCATTAGTGGTGTCCTCCAATATTTTTCTCACACAATGTTCAGGTAGTTATTTCGTACCTGGACAGATCTCCTTAGTGTGATATATGAAATTCCTCTTGCTTCTTTATTGTTATATCATTTGAGGTATAGTGTAATGTCCCAGAAATTCCATGTAATATTTTTATTTATATGGAATTATTTCAATTCCAGACGCTTTAATGACACCTCATTCTGAGGCTCTATGATCCCATAATAGAATTTCAAACATTTATTATGTTTGTTTAAATAAATGTGAAAGAGGGTTTTGATAACATTAAAACCATTTCTCAGATTAATAATATGAGGGAACCATAGAACTCTGAACATCGAGATTCATCACGAATGGACCTAACATCGATCAGTGAGGGTTGATAGGAAAACATTGTTTTCATATTTTTTAGAAGGAAAATAAAATAACTAAAAATGTTATTTTTTTTGTTTTTACTCACAACTAAGTGATGGAACATCAATAATGTGGTGTGACGATGAGGCGAAGATGAAACTCATTAAATGAATCCCATTAATGATGATCTTTAAATAAAGATTAATGAAGTCAAAAAGTAGCATAATAGAAATGTTGCAATGCATTTAACTTTTAATGATATAATGGGTTGTAGAAACAATTTATGATTCGGGAATTTCTTTGATGAATCTACGCTGAGGATTCCTCTCCAACAACTAATGAAGAAATAATTCCACTTCCACTATTCAATGGATTTCTAGCAATGTGGGTGGAGGATCATGAACAGAAAATGAAGGTGTGTTACCTTGCACTTCTATAAAAATGTATTTCCTAGGTAGGGGTTACTTTTTGTAATTTGAATTCCCAATTCGTCATTCTAAAAAAATGAGTATCGATCAACCCCTAAATAGGGTGATCTGCTGATCGCTTGTTCTTGTGAGATGGCGAGTATTCACAGATTTTTTTCATTGGGATTAATTTTTGTTAGATTCTTAATCGTCCTCCCATGTTTTAAAAACTCTAACGCTAAAGGTACGGGTTGAAACGAATAATTCATGGGCCCCTACTTCATGGGGGTTCTTGTATGTTCATTGTGGCTGAACCTCTGAGTTGATGTAGTATAATTTTCAAGGATTTACCAAGGAAGAAGATACCCCAACAAGGCTGGAGGCACCGATGTTCCGATGAACAGACCATCAGAGTGGACCTGGTGGTTCGCGGAAAATCCTAACGGTGTTTTGGAGGTGGTCGCAGCGGCAGTCCATGGGAGGTTATTAGTACACCATGATAGCGTGCTTATAAATATTTCACAATCAGCTCAGGCTACAATGGTGCAGAAGGGGCCACCGACACTCTGGCTTGGGGCAGGTGGAGGCGGGATGTTGTCATCCAGCCTCATAGAAAGGGAAGCCCGCGCTGTGTGAGCTGCAACGCATGTTGGCATGCGGTCCAGTAGATACCTATTGTTGAAACAATGGGTGGTCAACTTAGCCATCCACGAGGTGCATGAACTGGATTCCCTCATGGATTCCGGGCTAGAAGAGACTGGCCAACTCTTCAGGCCGGGCTGGGGTGTACAAACCGGGCCACTGAGTAGCCTGGGCTAGATTAAGCCAACCTGATGTTCTGCACCGGGCCACGAAATATATAGTCAGGCTTCTAGATGGCCCTAGATGTGAATGGAGTATGGCCTACCAGTGTGGGATGGGCTGGAAAAATCTGGGTCGCTATGTGACCCAAAAAACTGGACCCATGGCCGAACCGAGTCAGGTTCAGCAAAGTCCAATTCCCTGATCCTAGTAGCCATGTTGGATTGGGAAGATCCAGACCCTTCTGAGTTAGGTCGGTTCGGCTGAACCGGGTCATATCATGTGGGACCCCCGGACCAGGTTGGTCGGGTCAGACCGGCCCCTGACACGACCAACACCTAGTTAACTAAATTGCTAATATCGTTCAGACCAATCATTCAACGGACTGGAAGTTTGCATCATTGGAACCCACACGATGATGCGATTCTTTTATAATAATCTAAGAAAGTTATCATGGAAGTTGAAATATGATGAAAGGATTGAGGAATGTATTTTTCCAGAATCAAGCACACTACATGTGTAAATCCTAAAGCTAACAAGATACCCTATGTAGATCAGCAACAAGAGACCCTATTTGGATCAGCTACAAGAGACCCTGTGTGGAATAGCTACAAGCGACCCTTTGTGGATTAGCTACAAGGGACCTCATTTAGATCAACTACAATAGCATAAGTGGGATGTTTCTCTGTGTGAGTGGGCGGACCCATGGTGGGGATCAGCTCTATGTGACCTAGCATTCCCATGTTCCCCATCAGGGATGAGTACCTCAGAATTTCAATGTGTTTAGTGTTACGAATGATATTATTTCTTTCCATAAATTATATTATACATGTGTTATATTTCTTGCATCATGATCACACTTCATCATTTCCTTTCAAGATATCTTCTTGGACATTCCATGTGGTTTGGGGTCAGTACGGAGTATTTTTTAACTTACCCCTGCACTGGATTTTCATGCATCTGTTGTGTCTGGTGTAGATGACTGACACCTTATTGAAGTAATTGGTGGCCTAGTAACCAGTGGTTCCCAGTGAGATCAGACAGGTGAGGAAAACTTCAACGGCTTCCAGCAGCTACTCTTCCCTTACCCATCTGGTGGGGTTTTGGGCGGATGGAATTTTAGAGACCATTTTTACATTACTATTTTCGAATTTTCCATTGTTGTGATTGTATTCTAGGATATTTGACCCACATCTTGTAACATTATTTAGTGGTTGTTTAGTGGCATTCATTTTACCATTGTAATTTTTCAGACATTGTCGTGTGTATGTGTATATAGGTACTCAGAAAATGTCGCTCACATTCATGTTGACGCCTTTGGTACTATTCACCAACCCCTTGCCTTTGGGAGGTGAGATTGGGGGATTCACAAAACGGGTCTTGGGGGATGGGTCATGAAAAGGTGGTATCCTAGGTGGTCAGTTCTACCTCAAAACCAAAGAGTTTGTTGTTTTATTTTTTTTGGGAACAATGTAAAATTATTGGAGTTCAATATTCCGATTTAGGGATTCTATTATTGATGCATCATCGGACATATCCATACAACATGAACTTGAATTATTCTATTCTTCTATAGGTATAAGAACATTAGTTTCATGCATCATATATGAATTGATTGTTTCCCTATGTTCTCCTTGAATCAGATTCATCTCACAAGGTATAATCTACTCACTATGTTACATATGGATCTGTAACAAGATGCCTCCACAGAAACAACCAGCTAGGATTCCAATAGGTGACTGTTAGGACAGCCCGCATAGTGGTGAGGTGTCTATTCCAGGACTCGTTCTAGAGACGGTCTTGGTGGGTGGTGCTCTAGTGTTTCCACCACCTGTAAATTTCCAGTTATTGTCAGAGTTACCAGTAGAGGATTCACACAAGATTATCTCCTTGCACGACATTCATAGATAAAAAACTCCTAGGTTCATGGGAGAGACATATCATTAGGTCATTATGGAATGGCTGGAGGCGGTGACATGAGTATTCCTCTTAGTGAGGATTCCATATGACTAGATGGCGATTCTACATAATATCCTTTTATAGGGATTGGTCGGGAAATATTAGATTTTGACCACCCAGAAACATGAGGAGATCACCCTCTCTCAGGATGACTTCATGAGACTATTCTATGAGTTATTCAACATGACTTTGTGGTTAGTGAACATACAATAAATTCTTCACCTAGATCTGATCAACATGTCAGTGGGCGAGTACTCTATTAGGTATACAAATTTATCCCATTTCACTATTGATATTTTATGGGACCCTTTCTTTAGGGCCCAGACCATTGAACAGGGACTCCGATGGGAGATTAGGGTGTCGATGATTTTCCTCAGTATCCATGGAGTTTTGGAGAGAGATATACTAGCAGAGAGCATTGTTATTGAGAAGGCACAGACAGTGGAAGCTACAACCATGAAATAGGTGCTTGAGTCATCTGTGGTGGGAATATTACAATTTACACATAAGTCCAAGAGGGCAAGAATATCTAGAGGGTAACTCCAGGACTCTAGATTGGTGGTTCGAGGCCAAAAGGTAAGCATGAGTCACCAAAGGATCATTGCATAATTCTCGTGCCTCGAGAAGGGACACATGGCTCGTGACTACCCCACCCGCTGCACAAATGACCAGCATAACATCGAGGGACCATTCAAGTAGCAGAAGTGGTTCAAGTGTGGAGGTATGCATTGTTGTAGACATGGTGGAGGATAAAGACATCTAGAAGGAAATGAGAAACGGTTTGAGGTATTAATACCACCACCCCCATGTGGTATACCCTAAACTTATAGATCAAGTGGATAGGGGCAAGCTCAACTTCGGGCAGTGGTGGCCTAGGAACATGGTGATCTGGTGATGATTAGAGGTACGATCTGTGTATTCTCTACATTAGAAATAGTTCTTATTGACATAGGCACTAATCAATATTTCTTTTCCAGAGACCACGTTTGAGGCTCGATGATTCTGGTGGATATGTTGGCTCAATCCTTATGGTAAGAGACTCTTATATGAGGGGATTCGATGATTAAACACTGGTGATGGAAGTGTTATCTTATTCTTGTAGGTGAGATCTTTGGCTGGGATCTCCTAGTAGTGGCATAGAGGCTTTATGATTTCACCTTGGGTATGCACTAGTTATCCCTAGTTCATGATCAGATTGATAGTCTTAGGCATATAGTGTGGTGTGTCTATAAGGATGTGACCCTCTTTTCCTTCACCGGTGAGAACGGAGCTCTTCTAGAATAGTAAAGAATTTCTAGGAGAAGGGTCCAAGTAAAACACTCTAGTAAGCTAGCCTCCCCCTCGTTATGGTGGATTAGAGGAGTCCAATATTTCTTATAGTGGTGGACGAGTACGAGGACGTCCTCTCAAGGTATTTTCTGGGACTACCTCCTCATAGCGAGGTAAACATCTACATTGATTTGTACCATGAGACTACATCGATATCCACACTAGCATATCAGATGGCTCCCATAGAGTTTTTTGAATAGATATTATATCTATAGGACTTATAGGAGAAGGGGTTTGTGAGACATATCGTTTCACCATGGGTATCTCTATTTTTTTTTTCAAGAAGAAATATGGGAGAATGAGGCTATGTGTGGACTTATTGTGCCTGAACCATGTGACCATGAAGAAAAAATATCCAGTACTGAAAATTGATGATCTCTTTGACCAGCTGAAGGGAGAATGTAGGTTCTTGAAGATAGACCTTAGGCCTATCTTTCATCACCATCAGTTACAGTATAAGGATGTACCAAAGACCACCTTCAGATGCTGGTATGGACACTATGAGTTCTTGGTGACTCCCTTCAGTGTGACTGATTCCCCAGCAGTGTTCACGAGACTCATCAAAAGGATCTTCTTGCCTTACTAGTATCATTTCATGGTGGTCTTCACTGATCACATCTTAGAGTACTAGGTGTCAGAGGAGGATCACACTAGACACCTACAAATAGTCCTCGATACACTTTGAGAGCACCATCTTTATGGTAAGCTCATAAAGTGTCAGATCTGGATATCAGAGGTCCATTTTCTAGGAAATGTTATATCAGAGGATGGAGTTATAGTAGATCTAGAAATGATAATGGTGGCTCTTTCTTGGGATCCACCACGTAGCATGACTGATGTGCGTAGTTTCTTGGGAATGGCTGGATACTATTGGATATTCATGAAAGACCTTTCTTGGGTAGTCTCACCCTTATCATCATTGACACAGAAGATACAATCATTTAATTGGATAGAGAAGTGCTAGATGATTTCCTAGGATATGAGGAAAATATTCAATAGTTCCCCCATCTTGAGACTACCAGAAGAGCACATTGGGTATATAGTTTTCTGTGATACCTCAGGGACAAGACTATGTTTTGTCCTGATGCAGGAGCGAGTAGTGATCTCATATTGTTCATGGTAGTTGGGGATTCATGATCATAACTACACAACCCATGAAAAGTATCTAGAAAAATTGGTCTTTCATTTCAAGATATGGTAGAACTACTTGATGTGTGAGAGGATTACTGTCTACTGCAACAAACAATGTCTTCTGTATATCTTCTCTTACAAGACCAGAACTTGAGACAACATTGATGGATAGAGTTCCACTAAGACATTGACTTCATGATATTCTATACTCATGGGATGGGGAACATTGTGGTTAAATCTCTTAGTAGGAGATCCGGTTTACAGCGACTGAGGGATGCAAAAGAGCAGCTAGCTATGTTGCAGATATCCCTCAAGGAAGATGTTGGAGTAGCATACCTTTAGTCAATACCTATCACTCCCTCACACTTATAGTGAGTTTGGGAGGCCCAACATGTGGATGTTGACAACAAGGCTCGAGGTGCTCATTTATCTGTAGTGTAGGCTCCAAATAAATTTTTGATAGGATGGGAGAACATCATCCATTTTATAGGTTTTATAGTATTACCAGTGGCACTGTGAGAGGAGACATTGAGGGAGTAAAGTACCTCTTATTTGAAGGTACATCAATGAGTGGAAAAAATGTACTAGGATCTCTGATGTTAGTACTGGAGTATAGGGATGAAGAAATCTATGCCCAAGTTCATTTCATAGTGACTCACTTTTCCGAAAGTGAAGGATGGGCATCATGTTCTATTAGGATTGGCCCAACCACTTGAGGTACCAGAGTAGAAATGGGATGGTATCTAGAAAGAATTTGTGACGTGATTACCATGCAGATATAGGGGTCGTTATTCTCTCTAGTTGATCAGAGAATGACTCACCATGCCATCTCACTTCCAAAACATATGGGAGAAGGGATTGATAGAGGGATCTGTACACCTCTACATCTAGGATATAGTTTGGCTTCATGGGGTTCCTTCAATGATCATCTCAGACTCTGAGGCCCACTTCACATCTCAGTTGTGGAAGGGATTACAAGAGGCATTTGGGAATAAGTTGCTCTTGAGAAAAACCTTTCACCCACAAACAGATAGTCAGGAAAATTGGACCATATATATCGTGAATGATAAGCTTCATGATTGCATCTATGTATTTGGTCGCATTTGGGAGGACCAAATTCCACTAGTAGAGTTTGCATACAAAAATAGTTATCCCTATACTATTATCAGGGAACCATTTGAAGCTTTTTATGGGTGACCATGCAAATAACCTCTATGTAAGAATGACCTCGGGGAGTCAACACTCCTGGGTCCAGAGTTGGTACGGGCTACCACCGAGAAGGTGCATATCTTCCAGTAGTGGATGAGTACTACACAAATCTGGAAAATAATCTTATGCTGATTAGAGATGGAGGCTCTTAGAGTTCGAGGATAGAGACCATGTTTTATTTTGGGTATCACCTTGATGAAGATTGTGGAGATTGGACTGGGCGACAAGTGATCTATGAGGTTCATACAACCATTCCTAATTTTTATTATAGATAGCGATGTGGCATACCACTTGGATATTCTCCTATTGATGCACCGAGTGCATGATGTTTTTTATGTGTCGCCATTGAGGATTAATGTGCATGATAAATCACACGTTATTGACTGGGGAAAGCTAGAAATTGATGACGGGGTGACTTTTGAGGAGCTCCTCATGGAGTTACAGGGTCAACATGATAGGGAACATCATAGATGGTTGATTCCTTTGGTATTCATTTAGTGAGAGAACGAGAATATCTACGAGAGTACATTGGAGTGGGAGGATAAAATTGAACCCAATACCCCCATTTGTCTGTATAGCCTTGTTTTTTTATTATGGGGATGTGAATCCCTAAATTTGTGGGTAATGTAATTTTCCAGAAATTCCATGTATTTGTTTTATTTATATAGAATAATTTCAAGAACAGACGCTTTGAAGGAACCTGATTTCGAGCCCGGGGATCCCGAAATATAATATAAAAAAATATTTGTTTAAATATACACGAGGGAATGTTTTTTTAACTACTAAACTAGTGTTAAGATTAGAAATATAAGGGAACCATTGAACTCAGAACATCAGGATTCTCTATAAAAGGACCAAATTTCATCTCGAGAGGGGTTTATTGAAAAAAAGGTTTTCAGACATTTTGAATAAAAATGATATAAAAAAATGTTTTTGTTATTTTTACTCATAGATGAGGGGAATAATGTTAGAAGTATGGTGCAGAGACGAGGCCAGGATGAAATTCATAAAATGAACCCCATTATTTTGGTTATTTAACAGAATTGTAACGACATGATGATGTAGTGTAACAAAAACACCGGGACATTTTTCTCTATTAATGAGATAATAGGTTAGAGAAATATTGGGAGATCTGAGAATTTCTCTAAGAATTTACAGTGAGGAATCCTCTCAATGATGATTGATAAATAGATTCTCCTTCCACACTTTGAATCATCGTTAGAAATGTGTGCGGTGGATCATGAAAAGATAACAGAGACGTGCGACCCCGCTCTTCTCTGACCAATGTCTTCCTCTAGTAGGGGTTAATTGTTTTAATTTGAATTCTCTATTCTTCATTCTTAATCAAATAGTGTGGATCAACCCATGAACAGGTTGATCCATTGATCACTTTTTCTTATGGGAGGGTGCGTTTCTTCAGAGTTTTTTCTTTAAGATTAATTTTTTATAGAACTTTAATCTTCCCCCATGATTTAAAAACTGTAATGTTGAGGGTGTGGGACTACACGAACAAGGCCTGAGCCACTCCACCATAGGAATTGTTATATATTTTTCTAGGTCATACATCTAAGTTGATGTCAAAGAAATTTCAAGGTAATAGAAGGGAAGAAGAAACACTATGGAGGCTGAAGGTGCAGAAGGTCCGAAGAACAGATCCCAATAATGGACCTTGTGGTTCGGGGAAAATCATGATCATACATTAGCGTCAGTGGAAGTAGGCCATGGAAGCCCACTACGGTGGATGGGGACGGGTGGTGGTGCACCACAAAGGTGCACCAATGAGGATATAGAGGCTAGCTCGGGCTACGGTGGTGCTGCAGGAGTAGCCGACGGTCGGTCCAGTGGCCGTCGGAGGCAGGACATAGCCATCCTTCCACGTCGGAAAGGCAGCCTGCTCCGTATGGGCCGCAATACATGCTGGCATGCGGTCCAGTAGGGAATTCATGTGGGACAAAGGGGTTTTGAGCTTAGTCATCCATATGGCGTATGAACTGGACGCCATACTGGAATCTGAGTTTGATGATACCGGATAGTTTTGGGGGCTGGTTTGGGGGCACGAACCGTCCCCTGATCGGCCTAGGATGGAGTAATTCAGCATGCTATTATAGGTTGGACTGGTGGAATATAGTCAGGCTGATGTTATGGGCTGGGATGGTGGATTAAATTCTGGTCGTTGTGTGGCATGGGTTGCGAAGGAAAATCATCCCACTAGTGTGCTCCGGTCCAGAAAAATCCAGCTCATTGGTGTATCATATAAATGTATTGAGTCTCCTTAACTAATAAATCCCCCTTAAATGATATTAGTCCTTTTCTACCACTTTAGTAATTTTTTGATATGAGGTGATGGTAAATGTAAATTTTAGTGAAAACCTAAAAACATTTTTCTTCAATGGATTGTCAGTGAATTTGTTTTTTTGAATATGATAGCTACGAGAAACTATGTATAAGTTAGTGGTTGAAATAAAATTATGAGATAATTTCCTAAATTTTGTTGAGGCATCTACTAAATATAATAAAAAATAAAACATCTGAAAAAATTTCTATTTTAACTAGTACATTAAATTTCCTATGTATAAAACTCATTAATGATTATAATAAAATAAATGTTTTGAATTAGATTGAGTGAAAACATTAGTGGTTTTTATAAAATCGTAACTCTTGTAAGGGTAACATTTAATCTTTACTTTAGAGGATACCTCGAATGTGAATACAAAATTTTCTAATAGTTTTTAGTTTCTTTTATATATTATGTTAGACCAATAGGTTATGAATTATATAATAGTGATATTTAGTGTTTTAACCTAGTTCTGAAATCAATACATTTTTGTATGTGAGGAAAGAACCATGATTTGATATAGCCATTGAAATTGCTAAAACTATTGTTTTTTTCTTAGTTTATAGTAATTTAATGTTGTTTTTATTTGTATATATCAGTTCAGTATGACTCTTTTACCATGATTCGTCCCCTAGATAGGTGGGTGGATCTTCAAAAAGATGAACCTTGAGAGGGTATCATTGTATACCGATTCTAGGTGTGTGTTATCTCTTTAAAATATTACATATGAACTGTGATCCTCTAGGATTCAATCCCCAATGAGGATCCATATAGAGTATCCTGACATGGAAGACTGATTCATTCCCAATGATGTTTTTTTTCTAAAGTTGATTTTTTTGACCCTTCTAGGTCGATGACATCTTTTAATTCATTAATTTTTACAAATTAAGAGGGAGTTTAAATGAATGTTATATGACATTTAATAGATGCACATGGGTGGGATATTGTTCTTGTGCAATAGATATTTTGGGCTATTTGGATAAAAATAGTGGCCTTATATTGATATTTTATTATTATATCTAGGTGGGAGACAATGAGTCCCTTTGGTAAACTCAAAAATTATTTATTAAATGGTTTAAATTATCAAATGAAACATATGAATTTAGTTGAACTACATTTATATATTATTTAGATTTGGTAATCTCGATTGTACAGTTATTTCGAGAACAATTCACAGAAGGTGCTTAGGTTTTATGATATAGTAATGTGATACATGTGGTTTTTTAGGAATCACGTGGGCAACTGAGTATTGATACTATCATGGATAAGATGGGACATTCAGTTACATAATATAAGGCCCCAGCCTTAAACCTTACTTAATATTGAATAAAATGAATAATTCACATTGAGGATATTTTCAGGTTTAGAGTTTTAGAGAATTAGGACATAACTATTAAATCTAAAAAGATTACAAAGTAGACACTTCTACTAAGATTCTATAAAATAAAAACTCTTAAAAAGAAACATGTCTAGTTCCATGTTTTAGATATCATGAATTTTCCTTGATCCCATCCTTGACCCTATTCCACTTTAAGTCATGTGAGAAACATTTCAGAAACATGGGGTGAGCATAAAAAGCTCATTAAGGGATACACAATGAACGAAAACTGTAAGTTTTTCAAAACAACAAGTAAACCATGTATACTTTATCAAAGTAATACTTTCCACATTTATGAAGTATTAAAGAACTCTTCACTGAATAAAAGATCATTACTAAACCTTTTGTAACCAAAAGATTACCATAAAACCCATATAAAGATCACATAACATATAAAGGTAATGTGGGACATAAACATAGCTAAATGGAATAATCATACGGTCGACATCCACACATATCACTTAATGGAATAGCCATACGGCTGACTTCCATACCCAATACATTTGAGGTTATAACGTAACCACCCATCTTGGTATTCACGGAACCACCCGTCATATGGTTTATCATGTAACCACCCGTCAAATGTCCAAGTACCATTATAAAATCATAAGACATAAAACAAATATAATGGAAAGAAAACATTTCCACACTCCAATCACAATATATCACTTAAATATATTGACATAACAAATCCATTATAAATACAATTTTCAATAAAAAAATACCTAAAATATTATATGGTATTTATTTCATTTTAGAAACATTACGGCTTGTTGAGGAAGCCAAAGACCAAATAATACTCACGGCGGCGGAAAAGGTCATTGTCACCGCGTACGTTAAAAGAAGCATTAATTTTTGTCATTTAGTAAAACACTTCGTAGAAAAAGATTCCTTATGTATAAAAGTAAAATTCAAAGGGGTTTATACACCGTATAAAAGAAAGTTGTCTATTAAATGAAATATGCCTCAATGAAAGGAGATTGAGATGAAGTCCCTTACCTCGGGTCCGACTTGAATCGATCATTCTTTAACGTCCTGAATAATAAACATGAGTTAATTTATACTTTCTTAATAACCTTTTCAAGTTCATTATTCCTTTTATATAACTTATTTCCATGTTATAAACATTATTTAATCATTTAATTTAATAATTTTTGTTTTGTCGAAATTTGGTTCTTAAGTCGAAAGTGGACTTCTTACAATTACATGTTGTTCGTGTAGTCAAAGGTTCATTATATCCAGAATTATATTCATGATTTGGATATCATATATATCATATATATCCATCATATACATGTATTTATAATATTACATAATCATTTAGAGGTAAGAAATGAAATGCACCGTTCATGGAGACGGTAAGCCGTACGTACGCATGAACGCTACTTTAATTTCTATGTCATATTAATGGAATTAAAAATAAATGAGAGATGTGTATATTTTAATTCCAGAATTATATTAATAATTTAGATGTAACATACATCATATATATCCATTATATATATGTACTTAAAAAAGTACATTACATTTGGGGAAAAGAAATGAAATGCACCGTTCATGGAGACGGTAAGCCGTACGTACGCATGAACGCTACTTTCATTTCTATCTCATACTTTAATGGAAAGAAATAATATTGATATAAAGGTATATTATAATCCCAGTATAAAATCATATATAATAAATTTAAATCCATCCTTTATACGTCCCACATATGGCATTAACGAATCAAATCACTTTGAGGGGCGGTAGTCCGCACTTCCTAAAATGAAGATATCGTGTATACCCATAATGGATGCCATAAAGGTATGAAATAAATGAAAAATAAAAAATATTAAGGAAAACATAAACATATTATATATCATATATAAGTATAGTGACATCTTAAAGGCCACCTTTGAAGGTGTTAGAAGAATATTGAACAATCATTGTTTCGTGAGGCAGAAATTCTCCATCCACAGAAACAGTATGATCTTTAACCATTAGATGAATGTGTGTGTATGTGTAGATCACATACTTCACATAACAACATCCTAGTATATTTAAGATACTTTGTTTGTTACAAAATAAAGTAATAAAAAGATTTTAGGGGGTTGGAGAAGCAGAATAAAATAGATGAACACAAGAGAAAACACTACCTTTAAAATGGGTAACTCTTTTTGATTTGAGCTCAAAAGATTCTTTGGGAAGCCTTCCTCCCAATGTGAGGATTCTATAAGTAATATAGGGATTTGGAGAAACAAAATGGGCAGAGAGTGGCCGAACCAAAGGCTTGAGAGGTGTGGGTAAGGTGGTAGAGGCGGGGGCCTTTTATAAGAGGAGAGGATGGGGCACTCTTGGAATGTTAAGAAAAGATACTTTATTATAAAATTATTTTTGGATAAAAGGGTACCAAAATTATATATTTAGAGTATAAGGTGATAAGAGTTATAAATACACCCATCCAATAGGTTATTGAAATGTTTATGTCTTAGATTTTACATTATCATTTCATTTTATTTAAATCATTAAATAATGAGGTAATCGTTGCATCATCATGGTGTCATATATAATTTAATTTATTTAATGTATAAAAATTATAAAAAAAATATCATGATGTAGGAAAGACTTGTATCTTTGTAATTAATATTTATAGTCAAAGTTATGACTTGTATATCCCCATTTAAAAATTTTTTTAGTAAAACATCTCATCTTTGTGACATTTTTATTTTAACATTAAATAAAAAGTTATTAATGTCATTTTCCTACCAAAGTGGCTCCATTGGGTCCCCCAAGTTGACCCATGGATTGTCTTGGTCGGAAATGACACATCCAATAAGGGTATGACATGTGTCTAGGTCATTTTATATTATCAAATCATTATTTTTAACTTAAACTACACTAATTACCTCTAATCGCGATTAATAAACTTAAAAGTTACTATTGACCAAAAAATTATTTTAATCCAATTGAACCAAATTTTACGTCCTAATGACAAACATGTATGCCGGATTTTTGAAATTCAAAACACATAGGTGGTAAAATTTCATTTAAATGAAAAATCCGTTTTTAAAGTACCACTTAGTGGTTTCACTATTCATAAAAAATTGAAGTTTTTTTAGAAAAATACCAAAAATTCACCCAAAGATATATTTGATATTCCGAATTCAAAAATTATTTCTATTTTAATAAATTCAAAACATATAAGTTGCATTAATTAATTTAATAATTAATTCTCGTTGTCAAAACAAATAGCGTGTTTTTTATGAAACAAAAAATATCAAAAGATTTACACTAGTTTAAGTCCAATTTCAAAGTGAAATTAATTCCAACGACCACTATTGAATTAAATGGTAAAAACATATTATAATTTCACTTTAAAACCAATTAAAAAGATAATATAATCATATAAATAAATTATATTAAAAATAGGTTTTGAATTAAAATAAAACATTTTTCACTATTCATTAAAAAATGAACTTTATCGGAAAAATACCAAAAATTTACACAAAGTAAATTTTGATGTCCCAATTATAAAGAAGAATTTTATTTGGTCCAATAGAATGTATAAGAGTGACCAAAAATATATTTATAGATGGTTCTCCATCAAAAGGTGATAAGTTGACCTTTTGTGAATGTGGGAGTATATATGCCTAAAATTGAATTCTTTTCGTATTTTAAGCCTTTATCTTTTATTGGACAATTTTAAAAACATTTAACAAACACATATAATCATATTTTAGTTGTTCGTATTCATTCCCACCCATACAACAACTACATGTTAACTACCTTTTAAAATAATATTATTTTATTACTAGTGTGCAACGTAAGATTTCAAAGAAACTCTTTGTTGCGTATCAGGTACGCTATCAAACATAGCAACCAATTTAAAGTAAAATTAATATTTAATTCACAAATATTAATAAATATGAAAATGTATTATTCTTTATTTACATGGTATTTTACATTCTTTCCACTTTTTGGAATTGTGTCCTCACAATTTTATTAACTTATCAAAATAAGTGGGGGTATTTATCCCTCATGGGATTTTCAGATTCCCACGTTGCCTCATCAACCATATGGGTTTTCCACAAAACCTTTACCTGGTGAATTACCTTATTTCGCAACACTTTCTCTCTTTGGTCAAGAATCTGGACTGGTTTTTCTTCATAAGAGAGATTTTCTTCCAACTGAACTACCTCTGGGCTTAAAACATGAGATGGATTTGGAATATACTTTCTCAACATAGAAACATGATAAACATTGTGTACCTGAGATAAACTCTGATGTAAAGCCACTCAGTTAGCAACTGATCTAACTCTCTCCAGAATTTTATATGGTCTAATGAACCTTGAACTCAACTTTCCATTCTTACCAAATCACATCACACATTTCCACAGTGAAACCTTGAGAAAAACATGATCACCTACCTTGAAAGATAGATCCTTCCTCTAGTTATCCACATAACTTTTCTGTCTGCTCTGAGATATTCACATGTGTTTCTGAATCAACTGAACTTTTTCCGCCATCTCTTCTACCAATTCTGGTCCCATCAGCTTCCTTTCACCTACTTCATCACAAAACGCTGGAGTTCGACACCGCTTCCCATATAATGCTTCAAACAGAGGCATATTTATACTGTAATGAAAACTGTTATTATATGAAAATTCAACCAAATGAAGATGTTGGTCCCAACTTCCGTGATAATCCATCGAACAAGCACATATCATATCCTCCCAAGTCTAAATTGTTCGTTCTGACTTCCCATCTGACTGAGGATGAAAATTTGTACTAAAATTTAATTCAGTACCCAATGACTTTTCAAGGCCCTTCCAAAAGTTAGAAGTAAACCTGGGATCATAATCAGATACAATGGAGAGGGGAACTCCATGAAACATGACTATATCTTTAAGATACAATCAAGAAAGCTGATCTAGAGGGAAATTATCTCGAATAGGAAGGAAATGAGAAGATTTATTCAATCGATCAACAATAACCCAGATTGCATTATTACCTCGAGATGTCCTCAGTAATCCCACAATAAAGTCCATGGATATATTTTCCCATTTCCACTCTGGCACTGGTAATGGCTAAAGCATCCCTTTCAGTAACTACCGCTCTGCTTTAACCTACTGACAAATCAAACTCTTCACAGTAAAATCAGCAATATCTCTTTTCATTCCATCCCACTAGTAATACTCCCGCAGATTTCTGTACATATTAGTACTACCAGGATGTACTAAAAACGGGGAACTATGAGCCTCAAATAACAACTCATTCTTCAACTGTGAATCACTAGGCACACGTAATCTCTTCCCAAACCTTAAAACACAATCATTATCAATGTTAAATTGAGGCAACTAACCCTTCTGAACCAGCTCTACCTTTTTCTACAAGTCGCTGTCTTGCTTCTCTTCTTGCTTAATTATGTCTGATAGAGAAGATTTCCCTGATACCTGAAACAAAACATAAGGACTTCATGCAAAAACAAATTCCATGCCAAAGTTCATCAAATCAAAAACCAAAGGATCTCGTTCCAAACGTAGCATGGTTAATGAAGAATTATTTTATCTACTCAAAGCATCAGCAACTTTATTTGCTTTTCCCAGATGGTAATGAATTTTACATTCATAATCTTTGATTAATTCTAGTCATCTCCTCTATCCCATGTTTAACTCATTCTGAGTGAATATATACTTTAAAATGTTTTGATCAGTATATATTTCACACTTTACTCCATACAAATGATGCCTCCAAATTTTTAGAGCAAAAAAAATAGCAGCTAATTCCAAATCATGTGTAGGGTAATTTACCTCATGAGTTTTCAACTTACGTGAAGCATATGCAATTACCTAATCATTATGCCTAAGGACACAACCATGTCCCTTCAACGAAGAATCACTGTATATAACAAACATACCATTCCTGGAAGGATGTGCCAAAACTGGAGCATTCACCAATCTTCTTTTCTACTCCTGAAAACAATCATCACATTATTTTGTCCATATAAACTTAACACCCTTCCGAGTTAGCTTATTCATTAGACTAGATAACCTTGAAAAGTTTTCAGAAAGCCTTCAGTAATAACATGGAAAACCAAGGAAACTACGGATCTCAGTTACATTTGGGGGTCTTGGCCATTCTTTAACAACTTCTATTTTAGAAGGATCAACAGTTATTCCATTTTTTTGAAACAATGAAACCAAGGAAAGAAATTTGTTGTAACCAAAACTCACACTTGCTGAATTTTCCATACAGTTTATTTTCTTTTAAGGTTTTCAAAATAACACTTAAATTTCTTTCATGCTCCTCTTTACTTTTAGAAAACACCAAAATATCATCAATAAAAACAACCAACATTTTTCACCTGAGTCAACTGAGACATCACTACAAAAAACTGTTTAGTTCTGATTCTGACCATCTAAGGATACTGATTTGATAGGTCATTTCCCCCTGTATGACTTCCCAGAAAATCTGTTCTATTTCTTCTATGATAAACCATTCTTAACACAGAAATATCTTAGGCAAAGCAACATGGTAATCTTCAAATTCTATATCATTTCAATCATACCATAAATTAATTTACAATTTAACAATTTTCTAACTCCCAGAGTTGTCTAAACCGACCTTTGATACCAACTATAAGGCCCCGGTCATAAACCTTACTTAATATTGAATAAAATGAATAATTCACATTGAGGATCTTTTCAGGTTTAGAGTTTTAGAGAATTAGGACATACCTATTACATCTCAAAAGACTACAAAGTAGACTCTTCTACTAAGATTCCATAAAATAAAAACTCTTAAAAAGAAACATGTCTATTTCCTTGTTTTAGATAGCATGACATTTCCTTGATCCTATCCTTGACACTATTCCACATTAATTCCTGTGAGAAACATTTCAAAAACTTGGGGTGATCATAAAAAGCTCAGTAATTGATACACAATTAATGAAAACTGTTAGTTTTTCAAAACAACAAGTAAAACATGTATACTTTATCAAAGTAATACTTTCCACCTTTATGAAGTAGTAAAAAACTCTTCACTGAATAAAAGATCATTACTTACCCTTTTGTAACCAAAAGGTTGCCATAAAACCCATATAAATATCACATAACATATAAAGGTAACTTGGGACATAAACATACTTAAATGGAATAACCATACGGTCGACTTCCACACATATCACTTAATGGAATAGCCATATGGCCGACTTCCATACCCAATGCATTGGAGGTTATAACGTAACCACCCATCCTAGTATTCACAGAACCAGCCATCATATGGTTTATCACGTAACCACCAGTCAAATGTCCAAGTACCATTATAAAATCATAAGACATAAAACAAATATAATGGAAAGAAAACATGTCCACACCCCGATCACAATATATCACTTAAATATATTGACATAACAAATCCATTATAAAAACAATTTTAAATACCAAAATACATATAAGATTATATGGTATTTATTTCATTTTAAAATCATTATGTCTTGTTGAGGAAGCCAAAGACCAAATAATACACGCAGTGGCGAAAAAGGTCGTTGCCACCGCGTACATTAAAAAAACATTCCTTTTTGTCGTTTAGTAATAAGCTTCGTAGAAAAACATTCCTTTTGTATAAAATTAAATGTTAATGAGGTTTATACACCGTATAAAGGAATGTTTTGTATAAAACGAAATATGCCTCAATGAAAATAGAATGAGACGAAGTCCCTTACCTCGGTCCCGACTTGACTCGATCGTTCTTCAACGTCCTGAATAATAAAATTGAGTTAATTTATACTTGCTTAAAAAAATTTTCAAGTTCATTATTCCTTTTATATCACTTATTTCCAAGTTGTAAACATTATGTAATCATCTATGTTAATAATGTTTGTTTTGTCGATATTTGGTTCTTAAGTCAAAAGTGGACTTCTTAGAATTACATGTTGTTCATGTGGTCAAAGGTTCATTATATCTAGAATGATATTCATGATTTGGATATCATATATATCATATATATTCAGCATATACATGTATTTATAATATTACATAACCATTTAGAGGTAAGAAATGAAATGCACCATTCATGGAGACGGTAAGCCATACGTACGCATGAAAGCTACTTTCATTTCAATGTCATATTAATGGAATTAATACTAAATGAGAGATATGTATATTTTTATTCCTGAATTATTTTAATCATTTAGATGTAACATACATCATATATATCCATTATATATATGTACTTATAATAGTACATTACATTTGGGGATAAGAAATGAATGCACCGTTCATGGAGACGGTAAGCCGTACGTACACATAAACGATACTTTCATTTCTATCTCACACTTTAATGGAAAGAAATAATAATTATATAAAGGAATATTATAATTCCAGTATAACATCATATATAATAACTTTAAATACATCCTTTATACGTCCCACATATAGCATTAACGAATCAAATCACATTGGGGGTGCGGGAGTCCGCACTTCCTAAAATGAAGATATCGCGTATACCCATAATGGAAGCCATAAAGGTATTCCATAAATGCAAAATACAGAATCTTAAGGAAAACATAAACATATTATATAACATATATAAATATAGTGACATCTTAATGGCCACCTTTGATGGTGTTAGATGAATATTGAACAATCATCGTTTCGTGAGGCAGAAATTCACCATCCACAGAAATAGTATAATATTTAACCATTAGATGAAGGTGTGTGTAAATGTAGGTCGAATAATTCACATAAAAACATCCTAGTATATTGAATATGCTGGTGTTGTTACAAAAGAAAGGAATAAAAAGAGTGTATGGGGTTGGAGAAGCAAAATAAAACAGAAGAACACAAGAGAAAACACTACCTTTAAAACGGGTAACTCTTTTTGATTTGAGCTCAAAGGCTTCCTTTCGAAGACTTCTACCCAAAGTGAGGCTTCTAGGAGTAAGAGAGGGATGTGGAGAGACAAAAAAGGCATAGGTTGGCCGAACCAAAGCTTGAGAGGTGTGGGTAATGTGGTAGAGGTGGGGGCTTTTATAAGAGGAGAGGAGGGGTACTCTTGGAATGTTAAGAAAATATACTTTATTATAAAATTATTTTCAGATATAAAGGGTCCCACAATTATTTATTTAGAGGACTAGGTGATAGGAGTTCGAAATAAATCCATCCAATAGGTTTTTGACATGTGTAGGTCTTAGATTTTACATTATATTTTCATTTTATTTAAATCGTTAAATAATGAGGTCATCGCTGCATCATCATGGTGTCATAAATAATTTAATTTATTTAATGTCCATAAAATATAAAAAATTTCATGATGTAGGAAATATGTTTATATTTCTAATGAATATTTATAGTCAAAATTATGACTTGTATAACACCATTTAAAAATTGTTTTAGTAAAACATCTCATGTTTGTGACTTTTTTATTTTAACATTAAATAAAAAGTTATTAATGTCATTTTCCTACCAAAGTGGCTCTATTGGGTCCCCAAGTTGACCCATGGATGGTCTTGGTCGTCCGTGACACATCCAATAAGGTTATGACATGTTTCTATGTCATTTCATATTATTAAATCCTCATTTTTACCTTAAAATACACTAATTACCTCTATTCACGATTAATAAACATAAAAGTTACTATTCACCAAATAATTATTTTAATCCCATTGAACCACATTTTACTTCCTAATGACAACCATGTATGTCGGATTTTGGAATTTCAAAACATATAGGTGGTAAAATTTCATTTAAATGAAAAATCCGTTTTTAAGTACCACTTAGTGGTTTCACTATTCATCAAAAATTGATGTTTTTCAGAAAAATACCAAAAATTCACCCTAAGCTATATTTGATATTCCGAATTCAAAAAATATTTCTATTTTACAAAATTAAAAACATATAAGTTGAATTAATTAATTTAATAATTAATTCCCGCTGTCAAAATAAAGAGCGTGTTTTTATGAAATAAAAATTATCAAAAGATTGACACTAGTTTAAGTCCAATTTCAAAGTGAAATTAATTCCAATGACCACTATTGGATTAAATGGTAAAACTATATTCTAATTGAACTTTAAAACCAATTCAAAAGATAATATAATTATATAAATAAATTATATTAAAAAGAGGTTTTGAATTAAAATACAACATTTTGCAATATTCATTAAAAAAATAAACTGTATCGGAAAATTACCAAAAATTTACACAATGTAAATTTTGATGTCCTAATTCTAAAGAAGAATTTTATATGGTCCAATAGAATGTATAAGTGTGACCAAACTATATTTATAGACGGTTCGCCATCAAAAGGTGATAAGTTGACCTTTTGTGAATGTCAGATTATATATGCCTAAAAGTGAATTCTTTTCATGTTTTAAGCCTTTATCATTTATTGGACAAATGTAAAACCATTTAACAAACATATATAATCTTATTTTAGTTGTTTCTATTCATTCTCGCCAATACAATGGCTACGTGTTAACTACCATTTAAAATAATATAATTTTATTACTAGTGTGCAACGTAAGATTTCGAAGAAACTCTTTGTTGCGTATCGGGTACGCTATCAAACATACAAACCCCTCTAAAGTAAAATTAATATTTAATTCACATATATTAATAAATATGAAAATGTTTTATTCTTTATTTACCAGGGATGTTACACATAGCCTTGTTGACCATGGCTTATATTGTTGTAACATTAATTTAGGATGTGATTTTACCCTGTGGGTGGTCATTTGATAAACCATGGTATAGTTGAGGTGTACAAATTTGAATTGGAGTTCCAATGGAGATCATGGAATGTTAAAAATACCATGTGATATATCACAGTTACCTTGGTCTTATGGACGTATGAATCATGGAAGCATGAGAGTGGTCTTAAAATAGGTGGAACATATGTACAACTATTGGTTATGGAATTCTATATTTCCATTGTTTTCATGGTGTAACAAGTTGATATGGAATGTCGATCATAGGCTAGGTTTAGTTGAATTATCGACAGTTTAAAATATGACGTTGTGAGCAGAGAGAATAGATTAATTAGGTAAATTAAGGGAAGAACCCCTATGGTGGGAGATAATTCGGAAAATAATTGGATGAAATTATATGGTAGACCCATGGTTATTTACATGCATGATAGGGAGATATGGTGTTAGAGGTTGGTTGTGTTTTTTAAATCCTAATTCGATGAGATCATGGGTCATGGAGAGTGATGAATGACTATACATGGAATCTTATTGTACTACCAATTTAGAGATGATCATTCACTACATGTTTATATCATTATGAGAACACTTAGTGATAATAATATATATGCCATACTATCTGAATATCATCTCTGGTTAGATAGAGTTACTTAATGGGCGTCACACTTTAGGAGTGTTTAAAGTTAATCTATATGGTGGGGAGTACAAAATTAATAATTTGTTTGTGGTGGTAACACCCAATTGTTTTTTAATTTTTTTCATACAAATTTATTATCCTAGATATCTTTCATTGCATGAAATTATAATATTATGTTTCTCTACAATAGAAATTATGATTATCTTGCATTACACATGTTACTGATTTTATCTTGTGTTACATGAAATAATGAATCTAAACAAGATGACATACTATTTAAATATTTTAATTTAATATAAATATTATCACCTAGCTATTAGAATGTTGGATATGAATATGATTATCCAAATTATGAAAATATATTCTTTACACATATATATAAAATTAATTCTTTATAATTCAATTAAATATAAAGGAAAATATTAACCATTCAAAAATAAAGGATATATTTTTCTGAGAAAATATTTTAATGCACACAGGTGTCTATTACATCAATAAATTAATTTATTTTATTGTAAATGATTTTAGTAAAATTTATATATTTTATGTTATATTAAATTATCAACATTCATTTTATGTGTTTAATAAAAAATATATAATAATATATCCAAATTTTCTCATAAAATATGTATTTCTTACAAAACGTGTTTGTATCATTTTTTTATTTCTTTGAAAATTATTTTTCTCCAATTTTATGAAATTTATTAAAAAAGTAATTTTTAAATCATTATGTCGAAATTATATTAGTGTTAAATTTTTATAATTTACTAAGATGAGTTTTTTTATGAATAGTAAACAATACTGGTCTTATTAAGATTTATCATATCTTTCAAATAATTTAAATAATCCAAATAGTTTTAAGAATCTTTTTAAATCTTAAATTATAAAAAATTATATATATATTTTAATCCAATTTATTTAATTTTAATAAATTTAATTTTTAAACTTGATATAAACACTTTTAAACCTTCTTAACATCTTCTAATGTGAAAACCACTTTCTCATCTTTTATGGGGGGATTAATTTTGAATTAAAAACTACCACATCAATGCGTAGAATTTTTGAAAATGGATTAAATATTTGGAATCATAATAATTTATATTGTCTAATAATTTTAACTAAACTTTGACTAAATTGAATAGTAAAAAAATTAATGATTATTTTTCACACTGAAGGTAAAACGGGGTTTACCCGGGCGATTAAAATAAAATTATAAGGGTTACAAACGACCCAAAATTTATCCAATACACATTTTATAGACATATTTTGAAATAATATCGTCTATTATAAAAAATGGACCATTTTGGTGCCTTGTGGAATGTGAAAACCATTGCTATATTTTATCATTTTCAAATTTACATGTGTGCCACTCACCTAACTTATAGAAGGCCACCGCATTTTCTCCCCCCTTAATAATTCTAATCCCATTGGGTTCGGACCAAAAATTACCAAATCAATGACATAATTAAATCCTCTAATCTTATATGTATTATTTGGTTTAGAAATCCATCCTATGAAGCCTTTAGGTGCAAACAAAAATATGTTTTCTAATGAAGAGATAACACCCATAACCAGTCATTTTATATTGTTAATTCCTCAATCGCATTACATTATTATTAAAAAATGATGATATAAAAGAACAAGTTTAATAAATATACCTATATTATGTTAATTTTGTGGATGACCTCTAAAATTACCCTCTTCCACTGAATGCATTTTGAAATCATCATTTGGGTGCACATCAAACTAATAACTCACGAACCAATGTTAATAATTTTTCCATTACCACCTATCACGACTTGGTATAATGTTCAATTTAATATTTATATAAGATATGTATGATATTATAATATTTGTTGAATAATAATCTCACATTTTTCATCTTTAATTTTATTCTATGGTAATATTATATCATCATTAGTGTGTACGATAGACATTCACCTCGTGAAGTAATGTAATCTATTTATGCTTAAGATAAATGGTAACAAGGATGGGTTTAATGAAAATATGTCATATATATGATGTAAAAATTATTTTGGACCTCTAATATATTATTTATCATTATTTTATTTGATCCATAGTGAAAATGGAATCAATTTTCTTATGTATATATGACATACCATCCTTATCAACATTGTATTTTATTTGATATATCTATATTTTATAATCTACTATAAATAAATAGAAAAATAAATTAAATTATTTTTATATCATGGACAAAAATATGGATATTATTTAACCAGTATATAAGTAACAATTCCAAATAACATCAAATACAATATTTATGGAAAAACATATGTAATGTATTAATTTTAACGCTTATTAAATCTGGAATACATGAATTAATGATGTAATTTAATGATGTGTACAACTAACTTAATGATAACTCTATTTAAATTCTATTTACATAACATGTTATAATTATGTTCATATAGAGTAATAAATATAATATGACTTATACATGATATACTGATACAAAAATTATGACGAAATTTATTTGATATGTATATATATATATAACCAATACCATGGAATATTCTATAAACTAATGAAAATAGAGAAGAACAGGTTGATACATTTGATTAGATTATAATATATTAATTTTAATTCTACTTAATATGCTAAAAGTACAAGGGGTGTACATTATAACTACATCTAATCTATAGTTTTCTCATAGTATAACTATGGAACATGCCTAGGAGATCGTTGTGTAATTTTTACATGGAAAAAATTGGAGTACATGGCAGGTAAAAAGGATATATAGTTTTTTGTATCCATGTTACATTGGACATTTTATATTGATTTTTAATAAGATACACATCCTATATATGACTAGAGGACAACACACTATGTACAAAAGATACATGGTGTGTACTTTATCTTAATGTGCACCAATCTTGCCCTATCAACACATGTTATATAAATATATTCACCAAGTATAACAAATACACATTCCTTCAATTCATTCCAAATTATTTTTTTGATCACTAAACACCAGTAGACGATGTTTAACTCCGTGTTATGGGCCTGTACTCTTCTATTATTAGGATAGACTTCTTTGGAACCTCCATATGATGTTTTAGAATTTATATAATTCATGAAATTGATCAATATTATTATATTTGTGAAGAAAGAATAGTAATAAAGAAGATTTATTAATGAATATTAAAGAAAAATTAACCTAGAATTGGAAATCATCAATAAATTAATAAATCAATCTATAATCTTTAAATAATAATAAATAATTATGTAACCTACTCTGATACCACATGATATTTTTATGTGTAGAATAAGTGTCAAATGGTTCATTCAAAATATTGATTATTTTCAAGATCGATGACTAATATGATATTTACACAACAATAAACATTGTGATCAAAAGAACTGAATCAAAGAAAATAGAAAATGGATTAAAATTGGAAACAAAGCTCATGATCATCACACATTATATGTAATTAATTTATATAAATAAATAATTATATAATATGAAATTATATATTCATTTTTGGATCTAGAAATGGGTTATACAATACCATTATTGGATTATATGAATCCAGATTAGTTTACCTGAAGAAGTGATCCACAAGTTCTCAAATAATATAGAAATGATGTTGTTCGAATCCATTGTTTCTATCATGATAGTTCATGTCATATCTGTTGTTCTCTTTGATCATCCTAACAATCACTTCTATAGGATTCTCATTTATATCTATTAACTCGAGCATGTTAGGAGGATGAATATTTCTCAATGTTATTGGTGACATTCTCGGAGAGGGGGAACTCCATGGATTGAGATGATTCTCTATGTATGTCATTGTGTATAGAAGAAATATCAGTTACCTCTCTTGAAAAAAAATTAATTGGATTTTTATACCAGAAGGGTTTGGATTATGTAATTTTATAAGTTCCCTTTTTTATTTATTTAATCCATACAGAACCCCATTTCCACAATAATAATAATAATATCATTATTCCTTAACATGCACTAAACTCACGAATGAAATGAAATTAAATTTATTCAAATGATATTAAGTGTATATTATTTCTCACCAAACCATTAATCTAGGTCTTCCACTCCACCACAATTTTTATTGGTCATTGAATAAATACCATTTATTTCATAAGTAAATATCACTACATTGTTCTATATGAAATAAAAAATATTATATTCGCTATATATAAAGTTAATATGTATTAAATATTTTACTCACATAATATTTTCTCAAATAACTAGTAACAAAATATATATGATAAGGAAAACATTAATAATGACTAAAACATGAGTGATAATAATATTAATTCACCAATTTAAAACAACAATTATAGAAATACTGATTAAATATGATTCCCTATACACTTAGTGTTTGATGCTATAGGAATTTTTAACAAAGGCATTAGGAGAAGCATCAAAAAGTACATGGTTAACATTTATCCACCCATAATGGAACCCATAGAAAAATATGTTAATTCCAAAATGACATAATAACTTGTATTGAGGCATACTGTTTAATACAATCTCTTTTTTGTGATATCATTAATCAAGCAGGTAACATACTGGTTCCATCAAACTGTGTGCCAGATGTCTCATTCTTTGACATTCCAGAAATTGAACATTTCTATAGAAAACCATGATCATGCATTTATTTAGTATAAAACTTTTAAATAAATTTTTATGTGATATAAACAACCATTAAAAACGTTACAAAACCTTTCTCACATTATTAATTCATTAAATATTACTCATGATACACCCAACATATCCACCCTCACCATTAATACATTTCATCATAGTTTTCACCAATTCATTAAAGTGAAATATTTATAACATTCATAAATATAAATTTTAAATGATCAGGATTAATAAAAATAACCCCAAACTGGAACATCAAATAACACATATATAGGTTTATTCTCTACTTTTAGGTATTGTTCTCATAATATCCGACATTGGATATTACTGGTGGTGTACACAATTAGAATTTTCAAAACATTTCTATGACTCACCGACACAGATATATTTAATTATATTTTTCCCAAAAATAATTTTATCAATATAAATAAAATGTATTTAAGAATAATATCATGTATCTTCTAGGGTCTCATCGTAGTGGGGAAATTTTATGACCTTTCAGTGTGATAATTACTCTTAATACATTAACACAAACTATGTCCTACAAGAGAATAATCATGACGTGATAGAGATTATTAATTTTAAAAACAATGAATATATGTTATCATAAAGTATATAAAGGTTTTTTCTAATGAACAATATCAATAACAATAAAACTAATTTTCCTATTAATAATACATAAGAACACCCAAAATCACATTAAAATAGAATCCGAATTCCCATCAATTGAAATTCCATGGGCTGTTACACATGTACTGGAAACAAACATGGAATCTTCCTTACCCAGGTCTAACATAGAAATCTCATTTCTACAATGTTCAATTTAATTAAAAAATAATATAATAAACTTTCTGTTGAACTATTTTTATACATCATATCTGAAACCACTACTGTTGAGATGGAGTGGACATGACCACATGTACCCTTCAAATATTCAAGAGGCTCTAGAAGTGCAATGAGAGTCATTGTTTATCAGTAAGGATACTTTTCACTCATTATCATCTCAATTAAAAAAATAATAGAATATATCATAAATAATAAAATAATAAAATTAAATATATTAAATACGAAGTTAATATAATTTCAGTTTCCATATATGTTAAACATAAAAAATGAATCTCAAATTGGATATAACAACCAAATTTAATTAAATTCAGAAAAGAAAATGAAACAAAAATGGGCACAATATATCCTAAATTTTCATCCATCTCAAAGCCTATATCTCCTCCAATCCTCATCATAGTTCCCTTTCCACTCACTTAATCAATGTTCATGAATCCTCTAAACTTAACAAGATTCTCATGTAGTGTTCGAGAAATAAACCTAGAAGAAAACAACCAATGAATCCTTAATAGAAGTGCACAATATGTATATATTAGTGTATTAAATAAAGTTAATAAATTATCAAATATAAATAGAGATATTTTTTTTGATTCATCATGTTCTAACTATTCCCAATAAACCCCTTCCCCTTAAACCAAATCTTAATGCTGATAAAGATATTAGGGTAATTCAAACAATGTAAATATTTTTGGAAACAATGAATACCCTAAAATAATTGTGGTCATTATGAGTAAAACAACATGCCCAATGTTGATGTAATTCATTATCTGGAGTTCCAAATGTTGCACATCATCATTGGTCATTATCCTAAAATGATAGTAAATACCACTTACCATATTAATGGTAATAGGATAACTAAAAAACCCATGTATGGAATTATCCAAAATTTGATCAGGCTACAAATTATATACCCACACACTATCTAATACCAATTAGAATATCATTTCTATGATCTAAAACATACAAAAAACAGTCCATAGTATGTATTTATCTTTATGTCATCACATTTTTTCTCCGAAGGGTTATCTAGCTAAGGAAGAAAAAAATTTAAATCCTAATATATGAAGAAAAGTTCCACAAGATATGGAAATGAACAAGTAATACATGTCAAAATAAATTAACGTAGGGTATATCATGAGAAATTATCAAGAGGCAACACATTATCACATGATCACAACCAACTACATCTCGAGGACAATCAAACAACCACATGAAAGCATATACCAATAAATGGGTTTCAGGAATTAAAAAAATATCAGGGAAATATTAATGTATATTCCCTAAAATGGTATGTAACTTCTTACCTCAAAGTCATTGATTACGAATATTAGGGTTTTCCAAATAATCATTACATGAATCACATCAACATCTTGTTTAGCTCAAAATTCATATCAAGGATTCCATTATCTTAATACAAATATTATATTTAAAAATGAAATTTAAAATATCATGTGATAATAGTTTATATCTCCACGATAATTTAAAAATAGTTTATTTAATCATTATAATGAGTTAATAGATTACTTCCTAATGAATTTTAAAAAATCCACCTGTGATAATGATCACTCTCTCTAGGATAATCAGAGATAGAAAATAATTATAATTATAATTATTTTATATACTATTGGGTTATTATCATTTTATTAATATTTTGTCTTTATTCCAAATAACAGTCAATATCTTAAATGAAAAAATTATTATGTAGAAATATATGGAATTTCAAAAAAAGTTTTATCCCATAAAAATGCACCAGCCATAATATAGGTTGGAGGGTGAGGTTCTGCAACACTTAAAAACTAGATGAAGAACTTATTTTGGCTAAAAAAGGTTTCATAAAATTTTAACAATGGAAATATATATTTTTTGCCTATATGAAATAACCAAAAATATATGGCAGTGTGCATTATTGTACAATAAGAAATTAACAGGGTGTTCTAATTTATAGTATATGAAAACATAGAAAATTATATTACCCTTTAATTTATTCATCATCCAGATAATTAAATAAGAGTAATTGGAATCGTAATTATTATATTTTTGACTTTATAAGAGTCAAGGGATTTAATTTCCATGATTTTTGGCTTTTAAGATAGTTCCGAACTCTTTATATGGTAGAGATTAGGAAGGATAAACTAAAATAGTGGATTTGAACTTAACTCTCCTAAAAGGGTGGTTGTAAGAGTAACATGGATTTACCCTTTTGTAACTCCTATAAATCACCTAAGGGTAACAGATTACCCATATCCATCCTTTGAGAATTAATGGTTTCCTTTATGAATCTCAACATATAATTACCAAACCATTTGAAAGTAACAGTTACCCTTACACACCTCATAGGTTACACATATGTATCAGTATGAAAAATAGGGATACCCGTATACAACTATAATTTAACCTTGAATAGTTCCTAGGTACCCTTACACAACTCTAAGGTTACCATATAGATCCTTTATAAATCCTTCGTTAACCACATACATTTTATGGGATACCCTTATTCAACTTATGTAATAAGGGATTACCCTTACTCCACACATGGAATTTCACTCACCCATACATAGTTTCCCATGTACCTTTATGATGTGAATGTATTTCTCTAATGAAGCACATAAAATGGGTTTTATCTTTGGAAATTATATAAAAAGGTCTTTTACCCTTTCATAATATATAAAAGGAAGTTTACCATTATATAACCCCTAAAAAGGGTTTAAATTAGGTAATAAAAATGATTTATTCTTCATATAGGAAGAGTTTATTTTACATTTACATTGGCCCTATATAATATGTAAGGGTAAAAAAATTATCAATTATTATTTTTCCACAAGAAGAATCCATAAAATATATTTTTAAATTAAATTGAGTACAGTTTAAAACTATTAAAGTTAAAACCAACACTACTATAAATGTCTTATGGATGTATAGCCTCTAAATTTATACTCACCCAAAGATACACCCTACTCAAAAGTATTGTAGACTCAATTAGTACAATCCTTCTTTTCAACAAATAATAAATCAGTATAATGAGATGAAAAAATATCTACTTCTAAAAAACACTCTAAATGAATACTCATTATGTATTCCAATTAATCCATTTCATTTATTTTTTCACTCAAGGTGAATTCTAATAATAACAATTTTTAATGATATACATTTTTGAAGAAAAGATGAAAATATCCATATATATTCATCCTGTGTATTGAATTTTTATTCCACAATTATACAACTTTTTAAATTAATATCTTGTACAATATACCTAAATATTGAAAATACAAAACGAACATATATTTTTTTGGTACATATTTTTCATTTCTTGATTTTCAAATATTTACGGATATCTCATTTTTCAGTAATGGGAATAGTCCCGGACTTATATATTAGTGCCTCTTAAACTTCACACAGTTGTTCTTATATTACAATTATGTAGGCATCAATAAATAGTATCTCAAGAATTGATTTGTCTCAATATGTAATATTCTTCATATCTAGATAATTAATCATTCAGCATCATTAAAAATATTTAACTAAAACTCTCTGACGATTCTACTCAAAAAATTCTCAATTCATGGACTGAATAATCTACGTAGAGTTTTGAAGATGAAATAAAAACATTATAATTGAAATTATAAAATTATAAAATTTCATTAATCACCCCTTTTCATAGATTAAGAACAAATTATCTTCCTCTTTATTTTTAGATAACACACCCATCTAAGTGTCTATATTGTTTGTACCATGATTCAACAAGACATGAATCATACCAATACATATCCACATTATTATATTTTAAATATGGAAACTGTATTTTTCATCTTACAAATCAATGAAAAATTGATAAGTTTTAAAGTCTTATACTAGTTTTTCTAAATCATTATATTAGGAAATGATTATATTTAGTGTCGTATATGTACTTGAAGATGACAAGCATTAATCTACAAAATAATTACTCCTGTACCCTTTCCATTTTTTACAGCAATTCAAAGTCAAAGGATCTAGCTATATCCTATAATGAGCTCAATGTTATATTATTAAAACTTAAGATCAATAAATAATTTGTGAAATAAGTTATATGATCATTTATTTAATAATTTTTATTAGACCCTAAATTCATATTTATGATATTTAAGCTAAACGGTGATGTATTATGATTGGATAAGACAGACATTCATCTATATAGATGGAACTATATCACTTATTATTTAGAAGTATCACAATAATTTTGATATAATATTATCAAATCAAAGTATTATGTTTTTCACTTAATAAACTATGATCACATTGAATTCATGTATTCCCATTGGACAAGTCTTTTATTTTTTATATATTAATTTTGTAGTGAACTCAAAAAGAATATTTTTTTAAAAAAACTTCAAGAAGAATTATTGTGGATCTTGTGCTTCTTATAAATCCTCAAATCATCTCATAACTTCTTCTAATTATTATTGAAATTATTAAAATTATTCAAAACTTCTTAAAATAGATATATGATTTATTATGACATATAAAATAATCAAAAAAATTATTCTTATGAACTCATATGTAAGAGGATCTGAAATACTTCTTGTATCGTTCATAGTAAATCTACAATAACATTATATCCACTTCATTCTTCACAGACATCGAAACTGATAATCATTATATAAAATTCAGCTTTCTGTTCTTTCTACTATAGGTGGAGTGTTAACTTCTTCTCAGATGTTCAAATTCATAAAGAAGTTACTATAAATTCTACTTCATACATTCACATTGGTATTGGACATAATGGGAACATTAAAAATGATATATGTAATTGGGAACACAATTAAATCTATCCAATGAATTATTCAGGGTGATCTAAATAATCATTCATTTTTAAAAATGACGTGGGAGACCACACAAATGTTTTCAGTTTTGTGGATTCTAACATAATCAACCAAATGATTTACTTTCAATTAAAAATGTTAAAAAAACCAATTGAAAAAACTACTCCAATCAAAACCATTAGTTTAAAGAGATCTATATTTTCATCCATGGTATCCCATAACATAAACTTGTTGTAAGGTTCTATTTAAATATATCGCAAGACAATCTCTAAAAAAATATTAAATCTTGATATATCTTGCAATCCTCATATTTTGAAGATCGCATATGATCAAGGAAAACATGACTCTTTATTCTAATTCTTGGAATAAATTAATTAAATTTTAGAAGAAAACAAGTTGTAACTAAAAAGCTTAATAAATATACAATAATTTCCTCACAAATATATTCTCTAAGCATAACATGTCGAAATATAAACCATTAATATCATAAGTGGAATCAGAAATAAAATCTTAAAGGTTTCAAAATATCTTTGTGGATATTTCTTAAATTTTGATCATTATAGTCATAATTGTCTATTTTTATGTTTTATAATCATCAAATAATTAGTATTCTTATAATAACACATCAAAATATTAAATAATATCATATTTAGTTTTATTTATAAATAAATTAGAATCATATTAATATTCTAATGATGAATTCCACATCACAACACCTCATTTGATGATGTTATTCCTAAATCATTAAAGTTTATTTAAATATTCTAAAAAATATATTCACAATGAATTCAGTTAATTATATTTTTATCATGATTAATAAAACATGTTTAAATTTATTTTTCAGATTTTTTGACATAAACATACCCAAAATAATCTCAAAATATTTGAATCCAACCCAATATCCCACATAACCAATTGGAATTCTTGATCCACATATGCTGGAAACTATCACTCGAGCATCAAAATAACAAGAAGAAACAATTTATCCCAACTTGAAACAGATTAAATAGAATATATAAATACAAAACAATAATCAATGCATGGATCCTAAATGAAATATATATTCTATAATTAAAAGATAGAAAAAAATTAAGACCTAAAAAAAGCTAATCAAAACTCAAATTATGAGTCCAATCAGAAAGAAACAATTTTAAAAAATGATAAAATGTACTTCACATGATAAGTTGATGAAGTCCTACTATCTACCCACCAGCTACAAGAAATCCATCTAACTAAAACCTCTCAACCTCCAAATAATTCCACTCTTTTCCTTGCAGAAAAAGACATAACAAGGTATATCAAACATCCATGATATTTTATGGGCGTGATCTATAAAGGATCAACAGGATACCTTCCACGTGTTCCATGACATGACTTTTTATGAAACTTTTAACATTTTAAACATTAATGAAAACAATTCATGATAATTTGTTAAAGAGTATTCACATTAAAATCATGGTAAAACATTCCCACTTTTCAAATGTTATATATAATACAAGTAATATAGATTCATAGAATATAACGTATATAAACATAGGTAACCAAAGCCACAAAATAAAAAAAATGGTACATATCACTAAGGATCACTATAGGTCTGGATTTTTAGAACACCCATAAAAAAATATTACATTTCATGCATCAAGTCCCAATACATATTCATAGAATCTATAGAGTCGAGGAGTACCTCATAAAGAGAGCCTAAAAATAGTGTCTAACATGGCCCTCAGACACTTTTCCAATAGAGTCTTGGAACACCATATGAGTGAACCCTCCAACAGAAAAAACGGACGAGGTTTATTGTTATAGCTTCCACCTATCTACACATGGTTTCCCATGTGATAAATTTTCATAATAATTTCATCAAAATCATTATTTTAAAACCATTTCATAAATCAATGAAATAATTATTTTAAAATAAATTATCATTTACCAAAATTGAGGAGCCAATATTTTTAAAAAACCCCATTTATACACTAAAAAATCATTAAAACATGCCAATTTAGTTGTGAAACATCATATAAAACTATATAATGTATGTTTTATCCATCACAAGATTGATATGGAACAACCAAAATCAAAGTCAGTCAACCCATACATGCAAAATGATCCTCCAACATCGAAAATAAGATATTGAAAAAAATTGAGGCCCTAAAACATATTCGAAGGTCTTAGAATCCAATCCCTCAAATAAAATAGATGGCATAGAGGTTAGGTCAAAATATAACATAGAGTACACACACCTACCTGACTGTAACACATAAAGGACTGGCCCCTAGAATATTACCATAGAATATATCTATAAGAATCACATGGTATTAAATTTGTGATCAATGGATTACATAAATGAGGTTTGATGTCATTGTGATCAACATTTCCAATGAAAAAGCTAAAACGTATCTTACCCAAAGAGACACAAAAACACCACCAAAAAAATAAAATTCCCCTCATTAAAATATGAATGTATATGAGACAACCAAAATCTTATTGCAGATCAATAGGTTTCAAGGAGGATTCCTAAGAATTGAATGAATTGATATTTTTTACACATGTAGTGCATAAAACATATTGACCATACATGATTCACAATGTGAATTAACATTTTTCATCATGAATATTTTGGATCACATGAATTTTGAAAAGGGAATCAATTTGGGTTAATGTATTCCCTTATGACCTATACATGGTATAAAAACGTATCATGGATTATAAATATTTTATACTTTTAACCTAAATCATGTAATCTTATAGAAAATATATTCCCATCATGTACATAGTTCATGATGTGAATGTGACTTCTAGAGAGTGCACAATGCAGGTTCTACAAAAAATTCCCAAAGAAACTCTAATGAACTCCAAAAATGAAAAAAACACTATTAAAAAATAAATTAGTTTTTTACTTTTAACCAAGGTGTTACAAAATACCCACTATAAGACCTTCTTTCCACATGATGTTATGTGGATGAAAGGTTCCCTAGAAAGTGGTGAGTTCATTTCACACTCACGATGTTTCATGATGACATGTCTTGTCATATTCTGACCTATTTCAAAATAATAGTTTGACTATTGGGGAATCCTTCCCATGAAATAATATCAGTGTAGAATTAATGATATCTAATAACATATCGTCAACTAAAAATTTAGCATCTGAATTCATTTACTCCGACCTCTAGTCATGGGAGGGATTGGGATGGTACATCTTAAGTTCAGATATGTGAAAAAAAATCATTAATTGTGATAATCTTAGAGAGAAAAGATAAAAATACAAAACCACCCCAAGAAACTAAGTATGAACTAGTTTCCATCATATATAACAACAATACTTATCTTTTTTCCAAACCGATGGTGACCCTATCAAAGAGAAACCATTATGAAAACACTATCACCTATGGAAAACTCCAAATAATTATGTTTATGTTATTCGTATGAATTCAATAAACAATAAGCTATTACCAGATACTGATTTATATCCTAAATCCTTTCTAATGTTGCAAAAAAGTGACTCGGTTGCACAAGTGGAGCCACACACTCCACTTTCCAACAAATATGTGACCAACATGGTCGACCATACAAGACCTCTGTGGGATCAAATCTGATCGATGAATGAGAACTATTTTTTCTTCAATCTAAACTAGTCCTATATGGATATCCCATTATACACTAATATAAGAATCCAAGCATGGATCTGATCCACCAATATCAAAATAAAATGTTCCATATTACCGTCTGTCAGTTGATTATAAACTATACTCAACCGGACATGAGTACCCATAACCTCTTGGATACATTTCCAAAATATAGATTAATTCTAGGATCCTTGAATAATAATATATTAGAGGGTATTCCATGTATCCTTGTGATCTATTATATATATAGTATACCTAGATCATCAACAATAATGGTGTCCTAAATAAGAATATAATGATATGACTTTGTTATCTGATCAATGATGATATATATATAATTATTGACTCATCTTGTCCACGGTATTCCGAAAAAACTCACCAGAAAACCTTTCTCATTTGAAAATTGGACCTGAATGTGGATAGAGTAAACTATTAGGTTTTTTTACTCCTCCATTATTGATTTATTTTGTAATAGTAAGACACATATTCGAAAATTAAATGCATCATACATGACCACTAGAATAACCATCTAATATGAGAATACATTTTTATTATTATCAGTTGAACGAACCATAAAGAACAACGAAATTAAAACAAAACTAAATTCCTCACAGACACTAGGAATAAAAATCAATCCCAATATTGGATGACATAGTTTAAAGAGAGATATTTTCCCAAGATGGCTTCCCCATAATAAACTATTTTTCAATTTTCATTGAATTAATCATCCTACTATTCACCCAACATAATAGATCATAAGAGAGATGATGATAACTGAACACTATTCATAACCTTTCCAGAAAAATACATATGATAATAATAACACAAAATAGTTAAGTTCCCCATATGGTTCTACTCATCCGTTGATTATAAAATAACCTGAAAAGTCACTTTCTAGATGAGTGTGTTTGGAAAAAAAATCACATTTTTTAGGTTGTCGGCTCTATCTATGTTGAACATCATATGGTATTCCATCTAACACCTATATTTAATATTCAATCCTTCATTATAAAATATATAGATGAAACAATTATGTTTAGAAAATATTGTGAACCTAATCCAAAAATGTTAGTTCCACAAAACTTTTCTTTCATGCAGAACTATAGAAAGCACCAAATCATGAGTGGGGTAAATTATCTCATACAACCAAAGATGAATATACCCATTGGTATCAACGTGATCATCTTATAAGTGTCCAGAAACCTAAATAGAATTAGAATCATCAGTGTATACCACAATCCCCTTACCATTATCAAGTAAGAACATAATGGGATTGAATTTTAGATCTATTTTCACATTATTTTGATGAAGATTATCATTTCCCATACCATGTGAACACCACTATCTTCCAGGTAAGTGTTTTTTAGGGTGAATCCAACATTGAGGAAACATTAAAATACCACTGATAGTATCCATAAAGACTATAGAATATTGAACTATATAAGGAATTTTTGGGATCATCCCATGAAAACACAACCTTCACCATCATAGCATCAAAAGATATGCCGTATTTCGAAATCAAATGCCCAAAAAACAACAATTCATGGATATCAAAATTTAATTTTGAAATAAATACCTAAAAATGATAAATTATAAGGATTTAAAAACCTGAAAACATATTTTTCTCATGCTCACCCTCATACCTAAAATAAAAAAAATGACATCCACAAACATTACCACAAATGTTTCAAGATACTCAGTAAATATCCAATTCATGAAATCCATAAAAACTTTTGGATCATTATTCAGACTAGAAGACATAAATAGACAACCACAATGGACATACCAACTGTTAAATATCATATTCAGTATATAAGAATCTATACATCTGAATTGATCATTACTCGATTGAAAATAAATATTTGGTAACCAATTTTTCCACATTAACTGCTAAAATAAATCATCCAAATGGGTCAAATTATAGTAATTCTAAAGAGTCACTAGGTTGAACTTCATATATTTCACAAAAAGTTTATTTGAAATTTTAGCCTTCATGGAAAAGATAACTCATGATTCGCACATTAAATCCTTAGGGTGGGAGAAAATGTATCTATTATATGAACCAACTAAATACTGATCACCTTCTTCTCAAATGGTGAGATGTGATCAGATGGTGTTGATATAAGCAACATAACTAAAAATAGATCAGTCATAAACACCAAATCTATATCTATAGGAATAATGGATAAGTTAACTACGAAGAGGAAAAGAAAATCCTTAAAAATAGAAGATTTAAAATAAAATAAACATTATAAATCTCAAAAAACAGTAGATAACAAACTCATAATATCTGTGATGAAAGGTTATTAATGAAAAACCAAATATTTCACTCTCCCTGAAATACCCAAATGATTACATTGAGAGAAAATAATGAGTTACAATGATGGTAATAATTAACATTATTCGTATAAGAAAAAATTTCCATATATCCCAATGATGAAATCAAAGATATGTAGATCAATAATTATTAAATCATATAATAACTCCATGTAAACTATATATAATGTACAAGAAGAACCCTATAACCCCTACTATTTCTTATTTACAAGTTGTTTCACTAACTCTTTAAAACATTACATGACCTCCATTGGATTTTTAGACATATCAATAAAACACAATGATATAATTGAGTGGGTGGATTCATTATCAAAAAAAAGAAATCAAATTTTGTGATGAAAATGAATTAGTACCCATATCGGTCATTGTAACAAAATAAACCTCCACCTATAACTCATCCTCAGTTTTAAGGTTATTCTATCATGGGGTCTATGGATATTTTTCTATATACATTGAATAATTTGGTTTCACTTTACTGACCTTTATAGATAATGATCAATATCTATAATGAGTCATACACATTTCCTGACATAATAATGTGAAATGGTTTTAGTTACCATAAACATTAAAAATCATCAAAATCATAGAATAAAAAAATGTTTTTCTTAAAAGTGCCACCTGAATATCAAGCTAGTGGTACAATTGTTGCTATAATGGATGGTGTCGGGGAGTTTGGTTCCTAGGAACAACCACCACCACTCCAATTATGCTTATTCCACTTCATTTTCTATCCATGTGTGCCACTGTCGTTACTACTGGATAAACGAGAAGGAGAATACTGTCCAATATTTATTTCCATGTCCATTTGTTCTATTATATCCTTATCTACAATATATGCATATGAATAAGGTTTTAGTATGAATTTCATAAATCAAACATTTGATCACCAATCTGGTGGGTACTTTATAGCCATTAGCTATTCATTATTTGCTACCTCCAAAGAAAAATGAAAATTCCATATGTAACAATTTTTGTATGTTGAAGCCAAACACTTTACCCACTACAAAGAGTGGAAATAAATAGTATTTTCCATTATCAGAGTCTCTGTACATCTCTAATTTAAGAGGTGGGTCTTGAATCCATTATATTCCTATTCCATGTCTCTATCTCCATGTACCATGGAATCCCACCATTTCATGATAATACCTACATGTATGAATGTTTCACAATTCACCTTGAGAGCCTCACGTGTGTCGAAAAGTCCAACATCTAATAAATCATTTCCTACCCTTCATAAAACTATTACAGAACTATATAACCCTTAATAGAAATTTATTTCTCATGTAAGAACTAATGAGTTCATTCCCTTATCCTTCAGCTAATAGACTTACCACAACATATGTGGTCTAGTACTGTGATATATTTATTTACATGGAATGAACTGCTAGGACAATGTATTCGATAAGATTATGAACTAAAGGTGGACCCCCTTGAGGAGCATCTTTATCATACTTTTTTTGATCCTATGTTATTTTTATCTCTTACATATTTTTTCTCAATTAAAATATAAGAGTGATCTAACAATTGGATAATATCATTTAAAACCATAATACATTAAGATGAAATTGGGATTAAGATGAAAAATCTAAATAAGTTATATGCATCCCAAAACATAATGGTAATATAAGCCTAATATCAATAGGATATGGTCCATAACTCATAAAATTATACCTCTTAATTTCTAAAAATTATTTATTTTATCTAATGAATTCTGTAGACTGAGTATAACCATGATCCAATACCAATTGTTTTACGAACCGACAGAGAATACCCTCACAAATTTGATGTTCGCCAAATTAGCCAAATATTTTTTTTCTGATCCCCATGGGATTTCAACTAGAATCCATAAATAAAAATAAACAATAAATAATGATTCCTACAATTTTGAAATAGAAGGAATGACATAAATACATGTAAAAGATGACATAATTTATGGAAAATAGAAGAAATATATATTCATTAATTAAATTAACAAAGCATAAATGATATCATTAAAAATTATAAAATAAAAACTAAAATGTTTGAGTCAAACAAAAAATGAAAAAATGTTAAATAATAAATAGATACACCATGTGATAAGTAGATTACATCAAAAACTATCACCACCATCTACCAAATATTGGAAAATTAAATCTTCACCATCACACTATGTTATCTTCCCTTTACCTTAATCAAAAAACATAACCATAATTACTCTTTGCGGAAGGGGTTTTCCAATAACGTGCTAAACATTCCTAGTAGGATCCCACTTATGTGTTCCATAACAAGTCTATGTATAAAACTCCAAACATGCTGATGTTTAATGAAAACATTCATGATAATCAGTTAAATATTTTTATATTAAAGTCATTGTAAAACATTCCCCTTATTCTGTAGTTATATATATGCCAAGGAAGATAGTTTCAAATCATATCACATCCATACAAAGAGGTAATCAATGAAATGTAATAACACCAATGCATAGGTACATCACATCAAGGACAACAACCATTTACGCTAGATATAACACTCATACCCAAACATATAAAATGAAGTACATAATGCACCAAATTCATATCCATCAAATATAGTGAGCTTAAGAACACACCTGATATTAAACCTCCCAATAGTGCATAACATGTCTCTATAACATTTGGAAAAGGAGAAGAAGAGAAACCCATCAGTGAACCCCATTATATAAACATTTGATGAGGCATATTTCTATACATTACACTTTAGTAGAAAATGATATCCACATGAACCATTTTAAAAATCATGTCATTCAAACCAAAATTTAGAACCCATTTCATAAAAACATTAAAAATTATTTCAAAATGTATTTAGTTTTACTTAAATACAAAAAAACAAAATTTTCTCAAAAACCTATTTACAAATATTTAAATAAATAAATCATGCTAATTAATTTATAGAAAAATATATAAAACCATTGAATTAAATGTTCATCCATCATAAGCTAGAGATAGAACCAACTAACTCAATATATGGTCATACAAGGCCACAGTGGGATCAACTATCATTGGATGGAATATAAGGTAAACAATAGAGGCCTTTGAACTGATTCCCACATCTTAAATAAAATAACACAAACAATATAGACAATGGAGAGGATATGTCCTAACATATCATAGTTTACACACACCCACTACAATATAATAATCAAATTACCATCCTATTGAAGATAGAAACAGAACAGATATATAGTTCTCACGTGAGAATAAATATTTTAAAAACATATTGTGTAAAAATAGTCTAAATCCAATTCAATGACCCATGACAATAGATAAGCAATAAAGACACTTACCCATGTAGAAAAAAAGAATCCAATATAGATATCAACAAAAGAATGATGTGATTCATAAGGATAAGAGACACCCAAGATTGATAAGTGTAGCCCAAATATCAAGGAGGATCCCTACATATTGATATAATTAAGATAACTCATGTGTGAAGTTCATAAAACATATAGTCATTTCATGATTCACAACATGAATTAAATTTCTATGTAGTGAATTATTTGACTCACACACACTATGAAAAATGGAATTGCGTCATGTTAAATTAATCTCTATTGACTCATTCCTACTGTAAACATATCTCACAGCTTTTAAATTTTTTATTTTATAAAACTATTTGATGACATCATCCCAGCAACAAATTGTTGTCACTTAGCCATTTAACCACAGGAAATTTTCCATTATGTATTACACAATCCACATTATAAAAAAATATCCAAACCAGTTCTAATTACCTGGGAACCCAAAAACACACTATTAAACATGAATAAAAGCATATCAATTTTACCTGGATGATAAATTTTCAATCTATATAATAAATAATCCTAAATAAATATAAAGTTAAATCAATTTATTTTTGTGTATTAGGATTTTCCATAAAATATTAAGTGCTAGACTCTTTAACATAAGAATATATTATATTGTGAAAATCATATGATAAAGAAATAAAATAGATTCTATAAAATGATTTATAATGTGAAATTTTTTATGTTATAATGAATCAAATTTCTTACCTTTTTTGAAAGCATATAAATGAAAGTCATTATTCGTTTTAAATATTAGGGAGATAAATCTCCACCTTCATTAGAAAAATAATTAATTCTTCATTTCAATAGTTTTTCTAATATTATAAAAAATATATAATTTGCCAATTATTTATCTACATTATAATTTTTATAATATTTATCCTCGTTTTATTAAATTTATCCATATAAAAGAAAACTAATGTTTTCCTATATTTCTCCCTACTTTTCATTTTTAAAAAATAATATTTCCTCATTTAAAATAATGATGAAATGATAATGATTAAATATTATTCTATAAATTTATTGAATCCATCATTCATTAAGAATATGTAAATAAAAAATTATACTGCCCCCACTTAATAAATATCAGGATATATTATATAAATCATAGTTTTGTGAGGAAATTAATCACCTTTTAAATAATTTTATCTTGTGAAGAAATAAAAAATAGAAATAATTATCATTAATTTAATGTCACTCAAAATGATATTATTTAATTTCTTGGATGCATCATCCCATGAATGTATGAACTCCCCCAATAGATAAGTCATTTTACTATTAGGAAAAAATATACAAGATCAGCATTTTAATCAGTTTGGAGATTAGTAATTATAATATTTTAAACTCAATAATTAATAGGATATCCATATCTTTACATTCACCTAAATGATATATTTAGATACATTTAGTTGATCTTATTTTTTAAAATATTTTTCTAGTAAAAATAAAAATTATATTATCTTATATTCTATTAATATGAAAGTATATTTTCATTTGAGTACATTAAAAAAATATATCCATTTAGCACAAATTAAACGCATAAAATTTTGAGAAAATATGAAAATTTGAATTATAAAAAAACAATATATTCAATATAGTCTTAATTTATAAATATCGACTATAATAACCTAAATTTGATATTATTTAGATGGAAATACTCTTTATGTAGGAAAATATTCAAAACTAAATTCTTAATTTCAGCTTAATAGAATTATTCTTATAATTGACGAATTCTTCACTTTCATAAGATATGTTACAATTTAATAAATATAAATATACATATATCTTTAAAATAATTTTGTAATAAAATTGAATCTATAAAAAATCTAATTTTCTATTATAATATCAACAGGCTGATGTTTATTTAAGATACGTTAAACATAATTATCCCATTTAATGTGTAATCATGAAGAATATTTTGCCTTACAAAATTGTTCTTATCTCAATAGTGGTCGGAATGTATTGTAGCTTGATATATTACACTAGTATTATCATAGAAAATTGATATTTGAGTGAATTTACAACACAAATCCTTGAACATGTGTTAAATCCACAGCTCTGAATTACAACAAGTTATAGCTTTGACTTATTCAAATTCAATAATAAAGTTTGCAATATATTTTTTCCTCTGTCTAGAAAATAAAACTAAAGCTTATCCTAGGAAGTTTAATGTTATATAAATATTCATTCACTATAATCTACATCATCCAATGGTATAATCCTAGTTAAATTTAAAAGGAAAATTATTATTAGGATAATAAAACAAACAATGTTCTGATGAATCATTCTTGTAATAGAATACATGTTTTTCAAATTTATATATGATTCCATAAAATTTGATTGAAATATTAATCCTAAACATTATTAAATCATTATGTTTGGCCATCAATATGTTAAATATAATTAAAATCTTATCAGACCTCTATAATTATATTGAGCAAATGGATTCCAAAAAAAATCAATATCATGATTTATTGAGGCACCTGTCAGAGTCATAAAACATGAGGGATTATTAAGGAAGCAATTTCTTAATAATTATCTTATATATTAATGCAATTTTTAGATATTATATTTAGTTTCTATTGAAATTTGAAAAACAACAGAAAAGGTTTACTTCACCCATTAAGCGCTTTTGAAAAACACGCCACATAAGTCATGATAAGTCATTAAAAAGAGATTTTTCTTATGAAATAAAATATTTTCTCAAAATAAATATAAAAAAATATAGAATATTTGAAAAAAATTGACGTAAAAAGGTTTTCATTATCATTTATTATAAAAAAAATTATTTAAAAATCTCATAATTATTTTATAACATGATCCTGTAACTTTTTAAGGCTAAAAAGAGCATTAGAACGTATTAAGACATGTTTGGGATATTTTTGTCATAGAACTAGTTGAAAGGTCAATGAAATATTACATTTTTTAATGAAGATTAAAAAATAATTTTTTATATCCTATTGATAAAATGTTAAATTTCTATGAATTTTGATGGATAATAGAATTTTGATAGACTATCTCTTTAATACATGTAAAAAATTATAACCATAATATACACCTTCTTTTTAATATTAATCATTAACAAAATATTGTTTTTTATACTTCATCACTTAATTTATGAGATATGAGTTGGATAACCAACACTTAACTCTAAAAACTGGTTAATGAAATTGAAGTATACAGTTTGCAGATGAGCTGTAATGATCTTAGAAAAAATTAAAACAAAAGATTGAATAAAATGTAAGCACATAGTTCAAAATAAAAGATCAAATAAAAATTTTATATGTTATATGGACTTGACTATATTATTGAATGAAATTATCATCATAGTAACCACCTCATCATCATGAACATTGTATTTATATCATAATCATTGGAGATTAAAATGAAAAACATGAAAGGGGAGGGGTTAATTGAGTTTCCAGTAACATATCATTCTAAAACAAATTTAAAATATACATCCGCCAATATAAACAACATCCAACATATCAAATCAGTAAAAATTAAAAAATTGACCTTTTAAATAATTTTATATAACTCTTCTGAAGGATGAGTTGGAATAACGATTAATCATTATATATTTTGAGAATCTGTAACTCCATTAAACAAAATATTTTAAAAAATGAAAACTAATTATCAATGTAGTATTTTTATTTTTGAAAATTTGAATTGAATAGATGTTTAAAACAAAAAACTAGAACATTACACAATATAATTTACACATAGTGATTGGTATCAATTTAATAAATAATCTCCTCTATTTAGAAGTCACCCTTTTCATTGTAGTATATGAAAAAAATAAATTGATACACACTAGAACCAAAAACAAACAAGGCTACCGAGTAATAGATTCTGATCTAATGTTATATGTGGGACAAAAATGTTAATTGATCACACAAGACCTCTTCTAGAGTCATTTTTGTGATAAAGATAATCATATTTGACAAAAAACTGAGTATTTTACTATTTATAATAGGAGAAATCATTTTATAGATAAATAAAGGTATGTAAAACACATATCAAATGTTATAGAAAAAACATATATCAAGAAATTGAGAATAAGAAACTGTTAATCATATTGATATAAATAGATTCAATTTTCTAGAGTCATTGACTTTTCCATTGAAAAGATCTTGGAAAATATTCTCAAAAATTCATAAATACAAATTGTTGTAGATATTTATATGTAGAACCATTTCACTTGTATATGTTCCTTAGTTATTATCTAAATATTAGAAAATGATTTCATAAACACACTCTATCTACTTATGATCTAATATATCTCTTATATAGATCTTAATTAATTTAATCCATTGGAGAATAATCATTCATCATTAATGCATTAGATCTGATTTTAATACCAAATAAACTATCCATTAAGGATTTAAAATTCTCTACTTCTAATATATAAATTTATGGATCAATGGATACAGAAATATTTCATGATCAGTTCAACACATCATACTGTCAATTCAGTTTTACATGAATCAGGTTTATGACTTCATGTGGTAGGTTATATCTTCATGTGATCACTAAAATAAAAGGCATTGTTAGTAACTTACATTATGAAAACGTATACATATGTTGTCATGGATGCATTATCTCTGCATGTAGCGGATAATTTCTTGTTGTGTTCAATTCACTGATTTATAATGTTAGGTATATAGTCAGAAAAACTCTATCATATGGTAGGATGATTATACATTCAGGATAGTGATTCTCACCATATGATAATCTCAATCTTCAATTTGTTTTTGGTTCAAGGCATAGAAATGTTTTTCTCAATTGACATACATTAATATGTTTTTTATGCAATAAGGGAAAGTAGAATGTATGGTATGATGACACGATTAGAACCATAATTAATCATATTTTTATTTTTTCATTATAAATCATTTTTTAAACAAAAAAAATAATGTCATCAATATCTATATCAAAATGATTTTTGATCATTTAAATAAGTATATTATGGTGTATGAGAACAATATTCCCATATTAGGTGCTAAATAATCATTCCATTTAAATTGTAATAAATTTAATGCATAAAAATTAAACTCTTTTTGGATTGAATGAAATGTTTAGAAGACTATTTATAGAAAATGTTTTTTACCACAGTTATTTTTTATTTTTTATGTCAACTTTTGGCCGAAGATATTACAGGAGATGTTATAAACATCGGTTTTTACATCGATTATTTTAAATCTGACCTAAAAACCAAAAATTTGAAGAGTTTTTTACTTTGGTTCTTCAAAAACTGATGTGGAAAACATTTCTAATTCGTGATTTATCATGTCGGGTTTTAAATAACTGAAGAGGTATATTCTTTTTCATGTCGATTATTATATAACCAATGTAATAAAGTGAGCCTCTAAAGCATTTAGCACATTGGTTATTTTCATAACCGACGTGCTAAACTAGTCTTCCAAGTGTTTTTTCATGTATGTTATTATTTAACTGACGTAAAAAAATATACACTACATTAGTTATAAAATAACTGACGTAAAAACTTATTCAATTACATTTATTATTTAGATTATGAAATTATTGACGTAAAAATCAATTCCCATTCAATTTTTACGTTGGTTTCAAAAAACCGATATTAAAACCCAATCCCATTCATTTGTTATGTCGTTTATAAAATAACTAACATAAAACCAATTTTTTTAATAAAACCATTCAACCACCACTATTACCTGTCAAAGACGACTACAAATAGATGAAAAACAGACAAAACCCAGACTAACCCCAAACCCCCATCCCCCCCCACCGGATAGCCCACCCACACCCTTGGAAACCCCCACCCCACAAGACTCCCCCAACACCCCTGGACTTCCACCACCCTCCTGGACAGCCCCCTCCCCCTGGACAACCCTCCCACCCTCTTGGAAAATCTCCCAGCCCATGGACACCGCCACCCCACTGGACAACCCTCCCACATCCCGGAAACCCCCACACCCACCGCCTGGACACCCCCCACACCTGTGGACACCCCCTAGACATCTCTCCCACCCTCCCGGACACCCTCCCACCAACATGGACACCCTAGAAACCCCACACCCCACTAGATATCACTCCCACACCCCTAGAACCTCCCCCACTACACACCCCCCACACCCTTGGACACCCCCAAGAAATCCCCCCACCCCCTGGACATCCATCCCATCCTCTTGGACACCCTCCAAACCCACAGACACCACCACCCCACCGGAAATCCAATCCACACCCCTAGACCCCCCTAACCCCCACCCCTAGACACCTACTGGAAACCCCCCTTGGACATCCCATACTCCCCGGGACAAACCTCCCACCTTCCTGGACAACCTCCCCCCCATGGACACCCCCCACCCCACTAGACTGCCCTCCCACACCCCTGGACCCCCCCCCCACTAGACACCCCCACACCCCTGGAAACCCCCTAAACAGTCCCCACCCCTTAGACAACCCTTCCACACTCATGGACCCCCAACCCCCATGGACAACCTGGACACCCCCACCCTCATAGACAACCCTCCCACACCCTTGGAAACCCCCTCCCACTAGACACCCCCACACCCTGGATACCCCTAGGGCAGCCCCCACTCCCCTGGTCAGCCCCCCACCCTTATGGAAACCCTCCCACCCCCATAGACACCTTGGACACCCCCACACTGGATAGCCCTCCAACACCCCTAAACCCTCCCCCACCCTTGGACACCCCCACTGTAGCCCCCACGCCACATGACATACCGCCCACCCCAGAACACCATGGACACCCCCACCCCACTGGAAAACCCTCCCACACCACTAGAAACACCAACCCACTAGACACCCCCACACCCCTAGAACCCCCTAGATAGTCCCCACAACCCTAAATATCCCTACCACCCTCCTGGACCCCCCCCCCCCATGGACACCCCACCCCACTAGACAACCCCCACACAACCCTGAACCCCCCACCCCACTTGACACGCACACCCATGGACACCCCATGGACAATCCCCACTCCCCTGGACAACCCTCCCACCCTCTTGGACACCCTCCCACACCCATGGACACCCCCACTCCACTGGACAGCCCTCCCACACCATTGGACACCCCCTAGACAGCCCCCACTCACCTATACAGCCCTCCCACCCACTGGACACCCTCCCACCCCCATGGACACCCTGGACATGCCCACCCTAATTGATATCCCTCCCACACCCCTAGAAACCCCACCCACACCCCACTGGACACCCTCCCACACCCTTGGAGACCCACTGGATAGCCCCCCACTCCCCTGTATATCCCTCCCACCCTCTTGTAAACCTCCCACTAAAATAGACTACCATTAACCCCCCTCCCGCCCACACACCCCACTGGACCCCCCCCCCTCCCCCACACCCCTGAACACCCCTTGGACTGCCCCCACTACCCTTGACAACCCTTCCACCCTCCTAGAAACCCTCCCAACCCCATGAACACCATGGACACCCCCCCAACTGGACACCCCCCATGGAAATCCCACCACTCCCCTGGACAACCCTCTCACCCTCTTGGACACCCTCCCACTGCGATGGACACCTTGGACACCCCCTACTGGACATCCCACCCATACCCCTGACCCCCAAACCCCAATGGACTCCTCCACACCCCTAGACACCCCCTAGATAGCACTCACTCCCTTGGACAGCCCTACCACCCTCTTGGACACCCTCCCACCCCATGGACACCCCCAACCCACTGTAAATCCCTCCCACACCCCTGAACCCCCCCCCCCCCCCCACTAGACACCCCACACACCCCTAGACCCCCACCCCACAACACTAGATAGCCCCACCCTCCTGGACATGTCCCCACTCCCCTGGACAACCCCCACCCTTCTGGACACCCTCCCACCACCATGGACACCCTGGACATCCCCCACCCCATTGAACAACCCTACCACACCCCTAGAAACACCCCACACCACTGGACCCCCCACACCCCTGGAGACCCCCCAGACTAGAATCCATACCAGAAAAACCATCAGAAGAAGTCCAAAACAAGAAGTAGAGAAAAATTAAACATTCAGATATATAGCATTCAAAACATAAAACATCAACTAAAATATACCTAAATATGACCTAAAAGACTACCAAATACACAAATATAATGACAATATTCAAAATTTTATTTTACACTTCAAAAACACTAAAATTCAATCAAACCTGTAAAATAATTTGACCATTCCACTTGAAATTGTTTGACCTCTTGAGCACTATAGGGTTGAGGGTCATAAAATAAATATAAATTAAAAGCATATTAGTTAACATATATAATGAATAATTTAAATGAAATATTATGGAAAAGATTAAAAGGAAATCATACCATTTCAAAGTTCAGCAGTGTTCCAGTTGTAATTATTTCATACATAAATCTTAACATATAGTATCTGTATTCGACGACGCTTTGTTGTTCATGAAAATTCTATTTAAATGAGTGTAAATTAAAAATATTATTTTTATGTAATACATTAAAAAGTACTAATTATAAATGGATACTTACCTATACTTTTACATATTTAATCTTTGTACTCCTTTTCTTTGTGTTTTTTCCAAATTAGACTCATCCACTATTAGAAAATGGAAGTAATGGGATAAATTTAAAATTCATTATAATATATAAAACTTTTATGAAATTTAATCATACTTTTCAAACGTATTCTTAAAACATTCTTGCACATCGCCATGGACAGAGAATATCCAATCATGTGTTTTGTCTCATGGAAAAAATACACATAATATCCAATGATCACTGATAAAACAAAATGTATGGTTAGTTTTCTTATGTTAAAATTTAATGAACTATTTGATAGAGATACGTTTCTTACCACTCACAAAAAGGAATCATCCAATACTGTGTGATTATATTATTTTCTATTCTTTCAGAAATATAAATAATTCTTTGTTCCTTGCCCAATGCATGTGCTTCAGGGGATGTCCAATGCGGGTCCATGAATCCATATACACATGTCTGCTCATTCTTCTCACATTTGTTATAAAAATACCTAATAGAAAACAAACATATTTTTAAATTTTTAATAAATATAACACAGGGAAAAGGAGTTAAGACTTATATGGGGAAACATTTCACCACATTGATGCCCACATTTTTTCCAATAACAAGCTCCATGATTTCATTTTTTATAACCCCCACATTTATTTCATGCCTAAAAACATGAGCTTCCATTGGAAACTCAAATTGATCCCCCAACAAATTTGAATATATTGAAAATCACTCAGGACTACTATAATATGTATCTGATGTCATAGCCGTTATTCTTTATTATTTCCTATACAGTACTTCATTACCTTTAAAGTATTCCTATAAAAATAAATATAAAATAATTTTAGTTTTAAAATGGTACAAAATTCATTAATAAAAAATAAAATAGAAGATATAACATATATACATTTATGGTAAGGAGTCCCAGATGTCTGGATATCCAAACTAAAAAGGGGCTGTTATTATGTCCAACTGTCATCACCTCATCTGTAGGTAATGGTAGTCAAGCTGATCAATCTATAATATTCTGTACAGTGGCTCTATGATTCTCTACCTCTAACTGTGGAAGATGAAATGTATCTCCTGTAAAATATACCATCCCATTTATAACTATATGATGGGGAGGATCATCAATATACAACATGCAATATATGAACAGCTGTGGTGGAGGAGTATGATAATAAATGGGGTCCGTTGGCTGAGTTGGGTGACTAGGAGCTACTGGAAGTGTTGGGGGAAAAATAATTAGGTATATAGGGGGAGGTAGAAGAGTGGGAGTTGTAGTCTGAAATTGTATTTGCATGTATAAAATCATAGAATCTAATGTCTCTCTAATCTTTTCCTCCATATTCAAATTAATATGAAGAACTTTAGACTCCAAGGATTCTATTTTTCTTATAAAAACCCTCACTAGAAGAAGTTGAAGAACGTTGCAACAATTTTCTTACTGATACAACTATCAGATATCCTTGTACATGACCAGGGTGTTCGGGCATTTTCAATGTTGCAGATAAAATATCTTACATCCCATCAGCTATAAATACCCCATGTGGGCTTTTCTCCTCAAGATAATCCTGTATTAATTAATTGAATATTTATGTAATGATTCAAATTATATAAAGAATATAAATAACATAAATAAATAAAATAAATATCATACAATCCTCTCACCTACGATTCTCGATTCTTATAAAAGATATTTCCCCTTTTGCACATCTAATCTCTTCTATTTTTCATGTCTAGATAGAGAGGATGGAGGGGCAACCTCTCTAGATCTTGAAGACTCAACTCTCAGTTTTTGTAATTTTTCTATCCTCATTTGTTCTTCCAATAATGTATACCCTATGTGATATAAAATATGAGGGTATACCTTTTTATATTGTATCTTCTGATGATATTTCATTGTTTTATGTATATTAAGAATAATAAATAATTAAGAAACAGCAATATGATAATTTATATAAGAAATATTATAAAAGTTTACATTTCCCTCACCAAAAGTGAATTTTTTCTTCTACATTCAACAAACGGTTCCCATGTGTCTTCATCTAGGAACACATATATATGGCATGGATTATCATGACTCTTATGACTAAAAGTGAAGTCATATGTGAGGGTTGATTTTAAATCCCTCTATATCCTATAATCTATTAATAAGAATTTCTTCCAAACTCCTCCAGTGTAAAGAATATCAAATGTCATCTGATAAAGAATAGGTAAAACATATTATACTAGAAAATTTTAAAGAATATAGGAAAAAATTGCAAAATTTCATTCCAAAATAATGTCCCACAACTGAGAAATTGTGTCTTTTTCCACACTTCTCCAATAATTGTACAAAATTCATACATTGATCATACCCAAATTTGATACAAAACTCTTAAAATATTTTGCATTTGGACCTCTAGGAATATCATTCTCATCAAACTCAATGAGTATCCTCTATTACTGGGTATGGGAAATTGATAATTTTGGTAAACATGTTCACCCAAATTTACCAACTCCTGAAATATTATTTGTCATTATGGGATCACATGAGTAATATTGGGGAAAATCAAGAGAAGCATGTGAATGTTCCTCCCCAGATGTATGATAATTATTATCATCTTCAGAATTATGTGGTTGATCAACTGATTGATCTGTCATTGTCCTTCAAATAAGAAAAACAAACATTAGTTAACAAATATACAAATTCAAATATTACAATAATAATATAAATTGAAAATGGAAAATTTAACTAAGTTACATAATAGTAAACATAGTTAATATATTAAGCATGTTAAACAATGGTAAAGATGGAAAACATGGTAAACATTGTAGTGTAATTTTCATTAAAAAAAATCAATAAATATATAAGTTACTTAATGTTAATCAATGGTAAACTATGGTAAACTATGGTAAACTATTGTAAACTATGGTAAACTACGGTAAACTATGGTAAACTATGGTAAACATGGTAAACATGGTAAACATGGTAAACATTGTAGACATGGTAAACATGGTAGTCATGGTAAACATGTTACACATGGTAAACAAGGTAAACATGGAAAAAATGGTAAACATATGGTAAACATTGTAAAAATGTTAAAGTAATCTTCATTCAACAAAAATAATAGATATATAATTTACGAAATGGTAAACATGATAAACTAAAATAACGAAAGTAAAATAAAATAAAAACTTCTACTTATTTTTTTGATACACATTATAATAATGAAAAAATTACAATATCTAACATTTTATGAAAATAATAAATTTGAATAAGAAATAAACATGTGTTACCTGCAATATTAGGAATGTACAAATGGATTGTTTTCCCAAATTACTTCGTAATGATCGTTCCTTTCAGCACAAACCATGTCTTCAACATGCTCATCATTATGATCTACTAATATTTCCATGGAAGTAGGGATGTCACATAAATCACCATCTTCATCAAGTTTATCCTCCACAACATGTTATTTTTTCCATTGTAAAACAACATACCACTGCATATCTGATTGATCAACTACATAGAAAATTTGTTTTTCATGTATTTCCATTATAAAATGATATGATGTGTCTTCGAATATATTCAGATTAACAACTGTCATTCCAAATTCATCATGTCTGAAACTATTGTAACTGATAAACCATTTGCAGTTAAAAACTGGAACTTCAATTTTAATGTAATCAACCTACCATATTTCTTCAACGACACCGTAATATTAACTTCATGCATAAACTTGGTTTTTGTCCTTAGAACTCGAAAAACACATTACATATGCAAACACCAATACACCATTATTCTATAATGAACTTATATTTTCTAGATCATTTGTATGAAATGTATAGCCATTAATGTAATAACCAAACCATGTTTCCACATTTAAACATGGACCACCCACTAACCATCTTAATATCTCTATTACATCTGATCTACCAAGAAAATTCGTTTTAAACCATGAAAAAAATGTTATGTTATGCTCATTCCAAGTCCACATTTCCTTCTTATTTTGATGACATTATTTCATCTCATTAATATGCAATGTGATATATAGTTGAACATCAGCTATGTTATTTAGGTTGTATATTTGTAACTTCTTCATCTGTTCAGCTGACAACGATTTGACTTTCATGACACAAATACCCTTTCACTAATTATTATCTCATTCATGGAGAGATGGAGGAAAACATATTTGCTCCACCATAGCCATGTAGCTCTTAGAAAACTCCCAAAACTACTCAAAAATATTTTTTTCAATAATGGAGGATTCAGGTCAATATAAATTCATATCATACCACTTCAATTTTTTCATATACCTTTCAAAAGGATACATCCAAGGATGATATACAATCTTGCAAAGCATTATTTCATGAACTATATTAATCATTAAATATAGAATTATATCAAAAAATGGCGGAAAATACATTTCAAATTGAAAAATTATTGAAATTTCATCCTTTTCAAAAAAAATCAAACATTCACATCAATCACCTTATTAAAAATTGAATTGAAAAATAACACAACTTCATTATAGTATTTCTAACAGATATGGGAAATATTCCATGCAATGCAACTGGTAGAAGTTGTTGCCTCATGACATGAAAATCATGAGATTTCATACCTATCAACTTCAAATCCTTCAAAGAGACAAAATTTCTTACATTTTAAGAATAACCTTGAGGAACATTGATATCATAAAGACACTGAAAAAATCTAATTTTCTGCCTATTGGATAATGTATTATAAGATGGAGGAAGAAATGTTGGTCTTCCATTAAGAGTGGGAGCTAACTCAAAACTTGTTCCCATTTATTGTAAGTCTAATAATACATTCAACCCATATTTTGACTTTCCTTTAATATCCAACAATTTTCTAATCAAACTGTTACATATATTCTTCTCTATGTGCATGACATAAATATTATGTTTAACTTCATGATATCTCTAATATGGTATCTCAAAAAATATTTACATTTTCTTCAAAATATGTCTATCATGACCATATTTCTTTGTCATTCCCAATGTCACATCAAGGTTTTCCACCCTCTCAAAATACAAAGCAGGGGATTTGGGTTTTGAGGAAATATAAAATTCTTTTGAGCCATTGAACGCCTTTTTTAGTCTTATATAATAGTTATCCATAGACAGAAACATTCGATGACCCATGTACAATATTTTTCTCCAACGATGCAATTGACAATATGAAGTCTGTTGTTCCCAAATTGGACATGCTTTATGCCCCATAACACTGTATCTAGAAAAATTTCCATATTATTAAAAGTCATTTATAGTGAACATTAGCACTTCATGCAGTTAAAAATATTCCATTTTGTAATAATCATACACATTAATACCATCCAACCATAAAAGATTCAAATCATCAATCAATGGTGACAAGAAAACATCAATATTATTTCTGGGTTGCTTCGGAAAAGGGATCATTATACTCAACATGACATATTTTTGCTTCATACAAACATCATGAGAGAGGTTGAAAATTACCAATAAAATATGACATAAAGTATGTGTTCTACTGAGGGTTTGATATAGATTCTTTCCATTTGCGCACAACCCTAGTATGAGATTTATATTTTCATTTACAAATATAAGATATTTCTCATCAATTTTCTTCCATTGTGTACAATTATCCAGATGAAATATTTTTCCATCACATATTTTCTCATCACCATGCCTTCATAATCTTTTTGCATTATTTGAATTAGCAAATAAACGTTTCAAATGATGAATTATAAGAAGATACCGAAATACCTATTAGGGATCATTGTAATTTCTACATCAACTTGTGTTTTTTCATTCAACTTATACCATGATGTACCACATTTAGAACACTGATAAAAATTCATATTTCATCCTATATATCATATAGTCATTCAGACAAGAATGTATTTTCTTGTATCCCAATTACAATAGGCATAATAATTTATTGTACAACCCCATACCCCCTTGGACAACACCCTCACCCCCCCTCGACACCACCACACCCCCCCTTGGATTGCCCACTAACCCCCTAGACACCCCACACCCTAGACACCCCTACCCCCTTTGAAATCCCTCTCTCCCCTGGACACCCTTCCTCCCAGCTCCTTGGACACCCCAACCCCATTGAATAGCCCCATCACCCCTAGATACCACCCCCACCCCTTTGAAACCCTCTTAGACACCCCACCCCCTAGACAGCCCCCACCCCCTAGACACCTCCACCCACATGGACAATACCCACCCTCATAGACACCCCCTAAATGCGCACACACACATGATAGAACACACACAATATCGTATAATTTTATGATAACACATATATGGTTTATTTTACCAGAAAATAATTTATAATGTTATAAATGAAAATAATGAAACATTCTATGATAGTAAGAACAAAGATAGAAAAATAAAATCTCAAAAAATTATTTTAGGGCATTGCGAAAAATAAAACCTAAAACTGAGCCGTGTGAGGCTTAATTAAGTGATGCGATTAAACCTCATAGATATGGTGATAATAAATATGATGAATGATGTTGGAAAACCAATGCTAGAGGGAACGACTTCAAAAAATATTTTCTATGTTTTCCGCATGAGAGAGATGACTCACGGGTTTCCCGATCGAAGAAAATAGAATGACTAAATACGGGGTGTGTTAATTCATTTAAAAGATGTCTCACGTCAGTTATTAAATAACCAACATGATAAACTATTTTTTTATGTTTATAACATCGGTTATTCAATAACCGAAATTATAAATGGAACTTTATCATGTCGGTTCTTTTGATAACCGATGTGAAAAATTTCCAATATTAGCTTTATCACATTGTTTATAAATCATAAAGTGCCTAGATTCGATACTTAACATCGGTTATAGAATAACCGATGTGATAAAGCTTATCTTAGTGTTTTTTACATCCGTTATTTTATAACTAACTTAAAAAATTGAATCTCATCGATTTATCATGTCATTTATTGTATAACCGATGTGAGAAATCAATTTTTAAAGCTTTGCACGTCAGTTATATAGATATCACGTGAAAAATTCCAACGTATTAAACATTTTTTCCACTAGTGGAATGTTTTGGAAAGGTTGTAAATTTTTTTAAAAATTAAACTTCTGTAAATATATCATTTCACATTGAATTCTCATATCTCCTTTCTCCCCATATTAATATTTTCAAAAATAAACAAAATAACTTATATGATATGAGAAAAACGACTATAAAATAGAATATTTTTCTAATAAAAATGGTTACGTCAACTGAGTGAAATCACTGACATCCGGAGAACTATGCTCCAGCGCCTAAAGAAAAGCATTATTTTTTTCGAAGAAAGATTCTAAAACTAAATACATATAAATAACCATATAAACATCTGACTTAATAATTATAGATAGAGGGGGAATCTATTTGTCCATCATAAGAGTTATAAACATTCCTTTTAGATCTAAGTTTTTAATGATTATGCATAGATAGTGATTAATCACCACATGATTTTTTCCTGGTCAAGAATATCTTTTTTGAATTACTAAAAAACAAAGGATATTTTAATGTACTCATGGGGATGAAACCCATTATACACGAGCTCTTGGGTGTTGTTGTACTATTAAAAAAGAACATTGAACTCATCATGTATAAATTATATGATCATTAATTATTTAAAAATATACTAAACTGGTAGATCAAATGATATAACCGAAAGTTGAAACACAACATCCAGAAATCTACGGTCTAATTTTATCACAATTTCACACACACACACACACACACACATATATATATATATATATTGGCCTAGAAAGAAACAACTTGAGATCATGGATTAGCAGTCTCATTCTGCACCATGTAAATTTTGAAATTAAATCCAGGATTGAGGATGATTAATCTCTAAAGTAACAACATTATAAATATCATCATTTCTTATTTATTGTAAGATGTTTTAAAAATAAAAAAAATTATATCTTGAAAATATTCATCATTTCAGATTTGAACACATACATTTCAATCATAATGACATATAAAGTATATGAAACAGTGGTTGAATGAGTAATGAGAGATGGTTCACTAGCATGATTCCTACCATCTACATTAGGTGCGTCCTCCATTGGTCTATATCTCATAGTGTGATCCTACAAATTTTCAAACATTTTAATTCAACATTACCACAATCTTCATCTATGGATTCATGAATAACTAGGTGGGAATCCCCAATTCACCCTTCATTGTAAACCCCAGTAATCAAGGATCCTTATAAAATTATATGAAAAGAGTGAATTTATAGTCCACTATATCTATTGGGAATGCATCCATGATCATCATCATGAGAATCAAGATATTACAATCCTAAAACAAATTATCTAGGTTAATTATCCCATATATAAGGTGTAATTGGTATAGGATGTCTTGGAATAATTCCAATACTAAGATATCCTTTGTATCTATCCACAACTTCATTAGATTTAGAACATTCATTGAATTATGGTTTACCCATAAAAGATATGATATCATTATTGTCAAGGTTTACACCTTATATTTCTTCTTTATCTTTTCCTTCTTAAAAACACACTTCTTATTCATCTATATAATGATAAATATCTTCATTTTTACTACAAAATTTCATCTTGTTTATGACCTTTATCTACCAAATCCCTAGGTCGAATAGTATACTTCACCAGATTAAAAAAATAAATAGTTTGTTTGTTTCATCAACCCATTACTGTTTCCATGGATTCTGGTTAACCCTAATTTGCTTATAAATATATTGGTTAAGAATAAAATCATTATATGTAGATATTATTTAACATTTTAGGATCAAATCATTTGTAATCTAGTAGGGATTTATTGAGAGTAGGATAAAATAATTATTTTAAATCTGAAATTGGATTTCATAGATCAATCATATGTCTCATCAAATATTGGTACAGACTATTCTAACATCATTATTAATTATAAATAATATGATAATTTCATGATAAAATGATATTCTAATATCTTCTATTCACAGATATATTACTTGTCAAATGAACATTACTACTATCTTGTTTTCTCTATTGATTCCAATAGTTGACAATCACCAAGGGTTTCCATTTCTATTGAGATCATCCATGTAATTAAAAAACAATAATCTGGATTATTTATATGATATGAACATTGCTTATCATCGTAATCTCCTTCATGTGTAAGTTTAAAAATGTTTGCCCAGTTTTTGTGAAAAATCCCATTGTAAAATAATGTATCATTTAATTTACTGTATCTTTATTCGCTCTCTTGGTGAAATAAAGGCTCAAATAAAATTAATTAACAATATTATCATAGATTGGTTGACTACTTTATTTAAACCAATCATCTCATATATAATTTTAAATTACAGTCTATACCAACAATCTAATCGATTTAAATGACTATTAATCGACATTTGTTTCCATTGAAAATTAATTATTGACAAAATGGGTATTCTACGTCATCCCTAACATTATTGAGATGTATCTTGACTTATTCGACTTTATTTTCTAAGATGAATTAAAACATACATTGCTCTCTAATATTCGCTTTATTCTCATTTTTTGTTTGATTCTATATTTATGATTGTTGGAAAATGGAGGTAAAACAGAGAGGACTGAGTAAGATAGATAAATAGATTTGAGATGGGAGAAATAAATCGTTTCGAAAGATATTAAATAGATATAGAATATTTAATGTAAAATATAGTTAAGAGTAAAAATTCTTATTCCAATTTTAAATTAAATCATTTAAAGAAAAAAATAATTATAAACATTAAAAAATCATACTCTAAATTTTTCATGAAAATTTAAATTTAAATAGAAATGGAAAATTATGTTTACCATAGATATGTAAATGATATAGGAATGATTGAAATTATATCCATTTCTTACCTTAGGTATATTGACTATAATACCAACATGTTCATGTTAAGCATTGTGAATGTGTGAGTGGGTACTTATGGTAATTATGGTGACCACATGAGTATGTGTTTGAGGAAGGAAAACTAACCATATTAAAAAACTCATAGTCATTCTTCTTACCGTGTAATGAATACATTGTTTTTATTTCCAAAACATTCATTGAATATAAATTTAATAGTTTAGAACATGAATTTATAACTAAAAAATTAAAAAATTATCTATAATTAATATTTCCCAATTCGTTTATGTTAAATTGTTCCTCTCAATATTCAAATTCTCATTAAATTTTTGAGAAAGGTATTTTTCAGCAATAATAAACTATGGTTTTTTATAATCTTCATTGAAACAATATCTTAGAAATGGATTTCTTATATCATTGTGATTTGTTCTATTATTTTATATAGGATTCATATAAAAATTCATCACACATGTATTATCACTATTTATAAGGACATGTCATAATTTCTATCCATAGTATTTTAATATATGTTTCATCTAAATAATTTGTGCACAAAAAATAATTTAAATTTTGGTATTATCTTCAGTAGTGGATAATAAAACATATTTTTATCTCTTACTACACAATGATACTAGAGACTTTTGCAAAAAAGTGACATGTTTCAGACATTATTCTTCTATCTAACATGAATCCAATAAAATATCCATGTTAATAACTATCAAAATTAAAAGCTTTTACTCTATAGTTAAAAAACACATTGGTTTCATTTTTTAGGTACTTGAAGATTCACTTCAGAACTAGTTAATGTGAAACGTTAATATTTTCTTGAACGCATGCACACATACATCCACTAAATATTATAATAGGCCAGAAAGAAGTTAATTATAGTATTCTTAAAATCATAAATATATAAGTAGTTTTTTAAACTAATATCCATGTTTCAGAAAGATCCTACATTTAGCACCACTCATGAGAGTATCACTTTATTTACGAATGTATAAGTTTTTTTTAAAGAACATTAGTGTATTTTATTTAATTTAAAATTATTACTCCACTATTATGAAAATTTAAAAAAACAATAATGTTTTTATGTTCACCCATAAAACTAATTTCAAATTCACAGTACATAGTTTCTTAATACTAGAATACAATGAATTTCATAAATTTCCCAAATTAAAATCATCAACTTATATTTATAATGTTGAAATATATTTTCAAAAAAATAACTAAATATTATAGGGTCATATATTCCTTTATTAAATCCTTTGGAAATAATAAACATATCTAATATTATCATGATATGCTTTAACGGATGTTTTAAAATATATAATTCTTTTTTTTATATTTTAAAATAAAATTTGGAATGATACATTTTTTAAAACTAGAGGTTGTTAAAAAACATTCTTAATGAAATAACTGTTTAATAATGTATTATTAATATCTATTGGTATAATTTAAAATTAAAATATACATTATAAGAATGAAACATTATGATGGATCCAATTCCAACTATTGGATAAAAAATTTCCTCCTTCTCAACTCCTTATCTTTTTTCAATATCCTTATGAATGAAATCAAGTTTTCTTTCTTACTATTATTCCTAACTCATCAAAATTGTTTCTAAATAACATTATAGTCCCAATATTTATATATTATTAGGATCTCATTACCTATTACAAGAATCAAAATCTTTTAAAGTGATTGTGTTCTTATTTTATTTCGATTTCCCACAAATAATCCTTAATTTAATCACTGATGTTCTTAGTTTAATTATATGATAATAATTATTGATGTTCAACAAGATTTATTATAGAAGCCCTAGTAAGACATCCTTTATCATGGTCACATAAAACATATTCTCTATGGGGTTATATCATTGACACTTAATAGTTATATGTGTAGAAGTGCTTGACACATTATTTTTATCTACATGTTCGGATTCTATTTGTTCATTAAAATTGGTTAAGTTATTTATAGGAGGACTGGTAGAATTGGTACTATATTTATCACTTATTTCCAATCATGAAAGGCCACCCTCATGATTTTATAAAGATTTTTTAGGATCATGTCAATATATTTCATGAAATATTTTATATATATATTTTTCCATAATGATATTCCTTAAACACCCAGTATGATTTATTGTTTGTAGAATATCAATGTAAAATTATATCATCACTCTTAGAAAAAAATAATTCCTAAATTAAATTTTGTATTTAGTATACAATCATTATAACCAATAATATATTATAATTAATCTTCCATCATCAACCATTCAAAAATTTATAAGGATTATTCTTTATCTTAGGTATTATTAATAAAATATTAACTATATAGAAAGTTGAATTTATAAATTCTCCACAAAAATTAAATAGGTAAATCATACTCAATAGAAATGGTTTGGAAAATCTCTTATTAGGTTATATTTCTTATTAGTAATATACCATTCCCTAGTGTGGTCATATGAGTAGAAAAATATGACTCTACCCTATTGTGAGTGTAATCAATCAAAATAATTACATTCAAACTCATGAACATGATCACTTATTAAGCTATTAATTCTATATCCCATAATATGTTATATAGATCCAAGTATATTTCAAATAGGATAAATAGATAAACTTTTATGACAAAGAAATAATACCCATGTATAAATGGAATAATCATACACATTAACATGTGTATAATGTCTTCCAAAAAACTAAAACCATTAGTGGGTCCAAACAAATATATTTGAACTATATTTAAAGGTTTAACAGTTTAATACACAATATTTAATTTAAAATATTTTTTTTATGATTTCCATTTTGATAGTAATCACAAATGTTGAATTTTTGAAATTTTAGCTTACTTATAATCTTAACTACAAAATTCATAGTTATATTTCTATGGGCGTGAATAAAGAAATGTATTAGTCCCCCATGAAAAATCCATGATTAGTTTTGAAAGGAACATAAAATGGGAACATTTTTATAAAATGATGAATTTAAAACTACATCATAAAAATTTTAATTTTTAAATGAGTTAAAATTAATTATTTTCAAGAATCAAAAACATTAATTTTAAAAAACAACATTACATTAAATCTATACTCAAAAAACTATTAAATTTTAGTCATGTTTCATTTTAATCTTTCATAAAATAAAAGTTTATAAATAAAAATTCTACAAGGTTTACTTATTTTTCCAAGTCAAATTATATTACCATTGTCATTGTAACAAAATATAACATGTCAAGATTTAATTATAAATATGTGTTTAACAATTGGTTAGTCGCTAACTATTTTTTTAGAGTTCCCACTGTCTAGGTATAGTAGTTTTTATAGGATCTCTTAAAATAGGTTACCTAAAAATATATTTAATCAGCAAATTTCTTTTTGCAGGATTTTTACCCAAGGTTCAAATATTTCAGTAAAAAGTTCTTTAGGAATATATATTTGTCTTAATAGTTTCTTATAAGAATATCATAGACACTCATAAACAATGTCTTATCAGGTCCCAAAAAATAAAAACTACATTGAGAACATAAAACATGTGTTTTATTGATTTTTTTATTTCCTAGTTGTTATCCTATTCCCATGGTATATTTTGGAGTTATAATATTACCAAGAATTTAGGTAAAATATTATATTCCATTCATGATCCTCTTTAAAGATTTCATCAACTGTTCATTAGATATATTTTTCATTATATTCCTTATGAAACCTTGAATTCATATCTTTTTCAAAATTATGATAATTTTTAAAGTGAGAATTTTTTGCATGAAGCTAGTTTAAACATTTGTATTTACATTTTAATTCATTAAATGTAACTTCTACCATGTTAAAATATTAAAATCATTTAATTATGTTCATATTTTCTAATTCATTTTTTGTCAAAGAATGATTGGAAATATGAAAAGGTGTTCTGTGAATAACATTTAATACCTATTATGTGTTTTTTATAAAACACCTGTTACCTTTGTCACCTTAGTCTCCATTGAATGAGTTATACTCACATGAACTATCATATAAGTACGTCCACGTAGAATTCATAGACATTTTGTAATTTTTATTCTTGTCCTCATAATTTTTTAATAAATAATCTTGGGAAAATATAAATTGATGTTTCATTTTCCTTAATGTTCCTATAAAATTAATTCATTTTTAGAATCATATATTCTCCAATATTTTATCCAATATCCCTTTTTATCATAAATTCATTGGTAATTGGGTTTCAATATTAATTCCCCATATTTTAGTACATTTTTAATGGGTTTTCTAGATAATCCATTTCCACATAACAATCAACATGTTATTCTTCATCCCCTGAGCATCATTTTTTAAACATCTATTTGTGTTTCAATTTATAAGTGTTAAAAGATAATTAATTCCTTTTGGTTCATCCAATTCCACTTTACATGCATATAGTTATTATTCATACATAATTATCATTCCAATTATCACTTTTCGTGGTAGTTTACAAATGTCACAAAATTCATAGATAGATACATATATTTTTATATATATCTATGGTAACCACCTAAGAAGTCTCATGATATGATCTTTCCAGGATAATTTATTCTCCAATTCATGCATAAGGCTAAAAATCTCATTAAACATGAGATAAATACATGACATAGATTTATTATCCTTCATCTTAAAAGTATTATATTTAATAGTGTACAATTTTAAATTAATTTCTTCATTATCATTATGTAAATATTTATTTAATGAAAATGAATGATACAAAAAAAGACACAACAATCGAAAGCTATCCTATAGAAATCAGTGTCTATAGAGGCCTAAAATAGTGAAGGATAAGGAGATCCCCTCTATGCAGATTGACCCCATTTTGTTTCATATTGTTCACATTGTGTAAGAATATGGGATCTGAGCCAAGGAAATCAAGAGAAGTAAAGTGGTTTGTAACATGATTTCCCTCACACCATGTATGAACTATTTTGATGTTTTCGTAAAGAATTCCCTAATAATTTATGATAATGTAGAGTATCGACCAATGAGTATAAATAATTACATTAAAATTTTTGTGAAGATTATTTAAATATGTTTATACATTTGATAAATCGATCCCACTCTGGTGGGATAAGCTTAAACCTGATAACAGTGCCTTTGCCTCTGCCTGTAGTGAGGTGACTTGAACAAAGCTAGATAAAAACACAAAAATTACAAAACTAGTGGAGTCACAAAATAACCCTCCTCTTAGAAGGACTCTCATATAATAGGAACCAAATCTAATGAGTTTTAAACCCCTTGAGGGGGATTCTAACCGACCAAATGGATTCTACTATTGATGTTACCAGTCTAAATGACGTTTGTATTCACTTTTAATTGTTAACGGGAGGGAGCCTTATTCCAGTTGATGATGAGACTTACCATATAGAGATTTAGGTTCAATGTTCTAAAAATGATGGATCTACCAGTGTTTTAAATTACTTTATGCCGAGCCTTGTTCATAGTCTTCTATATGCACTAGCAACCTGCATGAAGAACTACGGTTAAAGTGATCTTCTCTGAGCCCCTCACTCCCAGAAAGTGGTACCACTAATATATGAACAAATGTTCAACCATGTTACGGGAATATAGGTAACTGATATGAAAAATTTATCTCCACGCAATAGACACCATGTATCACTCAAATAAGATATGTTTTTCAGTTTCCGACTTTTGGTTTTTGCAGCTAGGCATATGGAAACTGTCAGGATGACACATCGTTTGATGCTCTTACACATGTGGAAATCCTTGTTCCTTATCCTCTGTGTTATAAATATGTATTTCATGTGAATGAATCTATGAAATAGGGATTCATTCCAACTATCATAATGACCTTGAACATCCAATATGTGCTAAATGTACCTTATGGAGAAGTCACTCGATGAAGAAGGAGCAAAGACACATCTATCAGGTTTCAAGTAAAATTCAAGAAGTTAAATATTTCAGGTTGCTCCTTGTCGAATATATAATTGATGGGGGTGGATATAAAATTTTCTCCATAAAACATAGTTTTGTATAGGCATATTGGGAAGCCTATAACAACCTCAACCCAGTTCTAATTCCAAAAATATATTTCTCTCTGCCCTACGATCCATCAAGAGTGTAGTTGTAGAGCAGTGATAAGGAGGGACATATTGGACCAGAACGGTGATGCATGGCCTCCAATAAAGGTATATTTTAGGAGTGAGAGTTATTCTTTGTAATTCCCAACAACGTACAATATTCCATGACTTTCTATTCTATCACTTCATTCATGTAATGTATGGGGTCTTGGAGGTTGTGGATGTTGATGCCACCTTCCATATGGGAACTTTCCACCATACACCGGGATTTCCAGTGATGTTTCCTTTCGGACAAAGGGCCCTAGAATAATCCTTCTTGGATCTTATAAATATCCTTATGATAGCTTTTAGGACCTTCATAGATGATAAATCATGTATATGTGTATCCAAGAGGACACTGTTAACTAGTTTTATTTGAACCCCAAAATGAAAGGTATCTATTCTTCCACTAAGGAAAATTATTTCCCTTAAAACAAGAATTCTAATAAGTGGATGTTTCATATTGTATATTTTTATCCTCAAAAAAATAAATTTATAATTTAATGAATGTTTAATTCATAATATGAAACTAAATCACAGTTAAAAAGACAATTTAAAAATCCATTGAAACAAAATGTTGGTCAGAGGGGAAAAATTAGGAGTGAATTTATTTTCCAATAAATATTCTATCTAAAATAAAATTAAGATATAAATATCTAAAATTAATTAAAATTCCAAATTAATCAATATAGTATAAATATATAAATTTTATCTTTTATGTAATTTATCAGAAGTAGTATCATAGTGCATTTAAAATATCTTTTAAATAAGCGATTTTTGGAAATCATGTTTCTTAATAAAATAAATTATTTAAAAAAATTAATACTCAATGTCAATTTACTTTTTTGGTACATTTTATAAAATGGAAACTAATTTTAAAATTAAATCCAAACAACTATAAAATTACATAATGGAATTTAATCAAGGGTTTTAGAAACATATATTGAATTAATCCCCTCCACATAAAACGTACCTAGTACCAACAATATTATTAATATATAATGTAATACATAATTTTGATCAGATTGTACAACTTAAAACACACAATTATTTATAGGAAAATATCATCTCACATAGTCATTAATTTGATTGAAATGATACCAAGACACAAAGAAATATACCATCGTTATTAGTGGGGTTAAAAATAAATGTATTTGATAAAATATTTAGAATTATATAGTTTATCTAATGAGATTGTGTTTTTATAATTACAAATTTAAATAAGAAACAAAACACAAAATAAAATTCTTGAATGAAAAGGAAATGATTATTTGAATGAGATAATGTAATGTAGGATTATTTGACTATGTTATTTTTGTAGAGTCCATGAATTTGTATTTTGAAGGATCTTAGACATGTTTATTTGAAAATTATGGAAAACATATCTTTTTATAGTCTGATTCTGTTGAATATGATGATGTTTATAGGAACCACCATTATTATCTATAAAAAATAAAAAAAATTCATCACCAATATCCCAATCAACATGATTAAATATATCTCTTAAAGAGATATATAATAGATTTGGACAATGGAGAATAATTGTTCTTCATTAATGCACTAGATCTGTATTTAATTCTTCAAAGAATTCTATTTTTGAGATTTAAATCCCCCAAATACTTATATTGAAATGGAAATCTATATTCACATTTCACTTCTTTATTTGATCTCAAAGAAAGAATAAATAATTAGTTTATGTGGTAAGGTGACTTGATAAATTCATATATTCATGAGACTAATTGTTTTGTACAGGTGAAGGATACATGAACTTTTGAGGTATGTTGTTTCTTCATACAATCACTACATGAAATGATATAGCTAATATTTTTCTCTATGAAATATAATGCATTTCTTGGAATAATAAATTGTTATCTTTATATGATTTTAAATTTCCATCATATATTCACTTCACTGATTCATATGATCTGGTAAATGGTAGATAAAAATACATATTATGGTTGGTTTAGTATAAATATAGTAATTTGATTCCCAATGTATGGTAATATAAATCTTCAATGAATAGTCAATTCATAAAATATAGAAAAAATTTCAATTAACATATAGTATGTAGTATGTTCGAGTAATAAGATGAGGTATAACTTGTGGTAAGGTGACATTGTCAGCTAGAGTCATAACCATTTTTTTTAATTTTCCTGTAAAAACCTATTGAAATCATAACATTAAAGTCAATAATAACTATATAAACATGATTTTGTATTATTAAAATAAAGAGGTTCTAGTGATATCCAAAAAACATTAGCAAATATATACATTATTCTCTATGAGGACAATTTTATCTAGTAGGTTTCAATAAATCATAATTGAGAGAACCTATACAAATATTTATCTAAAATATATCTATAATGACATTTTATGAATCATAAAAACCATCTTTTCTTCCATAAATAATTATAAATCAATATCATCTCCAATTGTTTCTTTTAATTCTGTGAAAAAAATCCACATCTAAATGTAATGGGATAAAAGTCAAGGTGATATAAGAAATCCATTGTGAAATATTATCTTGCGTAATATTTGGAAATAAGATTTCCATTTATCCATAATAGGTAATATTAAATATTTTTTGTTTTAGATAAAGATGATGTATAAATTATTTTAGCACTACAAGGATCTAAAAAATCACTAATTTTTCTAGTAGATACCTATCTGATTCCCCTTTATGAGGCCTCTATGTGACCAAAACCATTATAGGATATTCATCACACATATTAAAATATTTTAAGTGGACATATGCAAAAAAAGTTGAAGCAATAAACCATTATGTTACCTTTTCCATTAGTATTACCTAAATCATTGATCTATGTAAATTAAGTCTCATAACATTGGGAACATAGATAATCAGAAACACATAATAAAAATTTACAAACAATTCAACTTATTCAAAACATTACAAAACTACTCCATGATCAAACATCAAGATATGGGAAAAAAAGAAATGAATCATATCCATATAATATATATAAGGTTAAAGTCAATAATTCATTAAAATTCAACCTCCATCTTAGAGAAAAACCATTATATAATTTTATGATTATCCTCCGAAATTAGTTCCCCATTTCTTTATTTTTATTGACAAAAATTGATTCTTTTTTTAGCAATCAAAATGTTTATCTCCTCCCCGGTTTCTTCCAAAATTTGATATTTATTCATCACATTGTGTTCAATATATTCATTTTCATCAATTATGGAATATGTGACCAAATTATAAAGAACAAAAGTAGGTGTATAAAGTCATTTAGACTACCTTAATGGGATGAACATGATATTTTCATCCTTTTTCCCCTAGGATTTGGAAGGGGGTTAGTTTTCTTTAACCACAATTTTATGGATCTGGTGATAATAGTTATTTATAATTTTTTTAATAATAAATATTATTCCATGTATTATTTTTAATGGGATGTGATAAATACATCCATTTCAAGAATTGGGTTCTTACTTTCTCTTACAGTTTTATTTACAAATTCTTCCTCAACCTGTTGTGACATATCAAAATGTATATCATAGGAATCAGTAATAGGTCGAAAAAATTAATTTTCCTATTCAAAAGATGAATTATTATCCCCATCATGAATCTTGTCAACCTCTCTAATGTTATCACTGAAAAAATGATAACCTTTATTAAGAATGAAAACTCTAGTGGGGGACAAAAATAACATCAATTGTATCCATCCAATGTCCCAAAGGCCTTCATGTTTTATTTATTTATGATAATCCACCTTTAAAGGGGTGAGGTGGATCCCTTACAAGGCTCGTAGGCATAAGTATTACCTAGCCTGTAGGCCTTAGAGGAATGAATTTCCTGTAGGTTTCAAACATTACATTCAACCAAGATTAACTACATGGTACTGCTCCTCCCCAGCATCTTCATCATGAAATCAGGTCTCCACCTTCTCATAGATATTTCATAGGCTATCCCATGCATGTATAGGGTTGTACCAATGGTATGATTCATACCCTTTCATTCTTGAAATCCGTGTTTCTTCTGCTGTGGTGAAAGCTCCGTGCTCATCCTCCATAGAGCTTGTTACTTGTAAGTTGTCTAGTTTGTATCTGCACTTAAGGTGGCCCCAAGGCCTTACTGGCCCGAAGGCTTGGGTGGCCTCAAGGACTTAAAGGAATCAGGGACCAAATTGGTGGCCCAAAGGCCCAAACGGGGGGCAAATTCCTGGCTGCTACAGTGCCTGCTACAGTTCCTGCTACAATACCTTCTACTATACTGCATAGTTCCTGCTATAGTACCTGCTACATTAATGCTACAGTACCTATTACAGTACTGCTACGGTGCTACTACAGTACCCCCAAAAATTGTACCTCCTCTTGGATGCACTTAAAAGTCCTCACCAACCGGGCTAAGGCTCATTTGCAACATCAATTTTATCATTTTGAACCCACACCTCCATTGATAAAATTATAGGCTTAACAATATGGTAATGAGAATTATTTTTCTGATAGATAAATTATTTTGATTGATTAAACAACATTAAAACTCAAAATAAATATTAAGTAATATGTTCGTACTCAATATCCTCAAAAATTATTGAGTCTCCATTTTAAATCAACATGTGTGGGGGGAGAATTTTTTAAAAAATAAAATTCAAGAATTATTATATCAACCAACGGTCTAGAATGATTTGTAATTTATAGAATAATTTTAATTGGACACCTAATGAGACATGAAATAACATCATTATTCATTTGTATTATTCCTTTATCATAATTTTTTTATAAAACCAATTTTACCCTGACCATTAGATCTTCCATAACACATTCAAAAAAATGTATAATCATGGATCCATTACAATTTTTTGTGTTGACCATGTATAACAATTAACCTTACTTCATCAACAATTTATTATTTTTATTTTTAGGTTCTCTATAGTATTTTCATCATTGATTATCACACTCATTTTGTTATGAATTGTGAGTTTTAAATACTTATTTTATATATGTAGTTATACTATCACTGTGGTGATATCTTAATATCGAAATTTCATTATTTAAAAAGTGTTTTCCTTCCTCAACTATTATCATCCAATGGTAAATTTAAATCAATATTAAAATTTTAAAACCAATTAATCTAAATTTATATGGAGTTTGTAACTAAGGTTTTACTATAAATTCGGATAGATTTTTAGAGGAATTTTGAAAAACCTCATTTAGATGACTATTTCTAAACATTATATAAAAACATAAGTATCATATTCTTAAAATATTATAAGAACAATTTAAATCATAGATAATCTAAAATAAGATCCTCACTAACAAATAAATTATGTTAAAGTATGTATAATTAAATATACTAATAAAGATAGTACACTCTCCCAAATCAATTACATGATTAATAAAGAAATTATACATATTAATAATAAATAAAAAACATTATTCACTATTATGTATTTTTATTTCTTTTCATCCATGATGTAATGTTAATTTTATAAGAAAACATTAAATGTTCGGATCTTGTGATATTTAAATCTCTTTGTCACAATAATATAAGAAGACTGATCCTTTCTGAAGAAAATATAATGACATTACATGTCTTGGTAAATTTATTCATGCACTAATATAGTTCATTTTAATTTAGTGAAATAAATTCTTGAAATAGAATTTCGTTATTTTAATTTTCTTATTTTCTAATCAATCATTTTGAAATTATGTTAAAATATTTAAATTCAAAAAATAAAATAAAATAACATAAAACATTTAGTTATATTGTATACTTATTATTTTTATTCTTATTTTATAAAAAATATATAACATACGTCTCCGATGAAATATATTTTCCCACCGTTGACATTAGTTTTCTTTAATAAGAATCATTTACCTATTATCAGGGATTTTGATAATAATTTTAATTCCAATTTAATTATATTAATTTTTCATTGAGAAAAAAAAATAACCACATAAGGGGTAATTCATTTATTTTTAATGCACCTCTTCGCAGCTCATATAGAGTATTTGTCTTAAATTTCAACATCGAAAAACATTCCATAAACTAGACATGAAAAAATCACTAATGATACCAACAACATTTATTATTATTATTTGATCTATATTACATGATTCATGATTTATTACCCCTTTCTTATTGGGTAGGGTAACATTATATAATTTATATGTAATGTTATTTTGTTCCCATGCCCACATATTCATCTTATTCTCACATATGATCTTCAATTCATCAATCTTATGTGCACCCCTTATTGAGTGTCTAGGATAACCATCTTTATGTTATAATTTCTTTATGATTTTAAGTATAATATTATATATGATATGCCTATAATGGAATCACAAGTAAATTATATTTATGCTATATTATGAATAATAGTTCAGAAAAGTGGATTGTGTATCTAGTCTCTATGTATACTACAACTTTATGTTATGGGGTATGTTTTGTTATGATATTAATCAATAATCATATAAATTTATGTAATTTTAATGCATTTTATGGTTGGGTTGTCTTAATTTGTTTCATAGGTGGGTTTTGATAATTTTTTGAGTATATATTATGATGATTATTACTATAAAACCTAAAAAAATATATTAAATAAAAATTGTTGTATGAATAACCTAAAATAGAATAGGAAAAAATGAAAATAAAATAACTACTAGAATATTCATATATAGTTTTTTTAACATATTATTTCATACTCAGATTATTTATTATATTTTATACTCAGGAGGAGTCAAGTTTTTAATGAGTTTAAAGGAAAATGAAATGGCCATATTAATAGGAAATCAAATGGGTTGAGATTTAGGGTTTTCCTTTTAGTTGTATCCTCCCTCCCTCTAACCGGTATGGCCTCGCCTCGGCCATGGATGTCTCTTCTTGGATTGGTGTCAATGGGTGGCAGATTCGCATGGTTTGACTTCATTCCCGACAGGAAGGTGGATTCCTTGTGACTTACAGCTTTGGGATATATCCTCGGCTCCAGTACGTGCAACGACATCCTTCGAATTCCTAGTTTCATAATTTCAGCTTTGAGTCAGCTTTCGTCATCTTCAGGTGTGCGGCTTCGGGATTATGTCTCGGTGATGTCGACTCTGGTTCTTTCATTGATGATTTAGGCATGGTTTTAGATTCAGGATCTCATCATGGAAACATTGTGCTCGTCTTCAGTGGATATGGTGTGCTCATTGACATATATAGTGTGCTTTCCACCACTAAGATCTCATCTTGGCTTCCTCCCAGCTCATCATCGGCTCCGGAGTACTCTGGTGTGCTCAGGGTTGGTTCCACTAGCTTGGAGGGGGGAGGCATTGCGATTTGGTGCTCCTGTAAGATGTTTCTAGACTTAGATTTATATTTTTATTTCGGTAATGTAGGATATTGTTTGTTTGGATGTGAATTTGGGGGTGCTGTGAATCTGCTAGTAAATCAGCTAGTTGATTTTCACAAGAGGTGAAATGGATGGACTTTTGGGGAACACATGCAATCTACGAGGTTTTCGTCAAATGAGGATAGAGCTTGTCGTCTTTACTATGCATGACTTTTATGATTTGGTTGATTGAGAGGGAATGGTGTATCCATTGGTTCCATGCACATGTATTCTTGTATGGGACAATTTACTGAGTAGCCATGCTTTGGTGGAGGCGTACCATAATGATGTTCTTGCTAGGATGAATAACATCTTTGTAGTTTTTTTGGGTTTCAGCCCTGTGTTTTATTGATTTTTTTATTTTCTTGATGTCCTTCAGGTATTGGTCCCCCACAATTTACCATTTTAAAAGGGCATATCCAAAATCAATAATAATATCTGCCTTCGGGCTATTTTGTCTGTATATCAAAATTCCAAAAAATAGTAAGCACTCTCCATTTATTCATTCATATGAAAATCTCCCTAGTAATTTATTGATTTTTTGGTTAACTATTTTATGAGTTGTGAATCAACAAAATTAAAAATATATTTTTCATTCTCCCAAGATTAGAGCATGAGAATGTTATTCTACCAGTTTATTATTAGTATGATAAGGATGATATGTGGCGTACCTTAGGAAGAACACATAGCTGGAGAATAAAACTAACATAGTGAAATGAGAGGGCAATAAGTACATATTTTTAAATATGTATCTACTTAAAAATCATACCCCTCTATAAGGGTGGATGTTTTTGGATATACAGAATGGTTAATGATTACATTGGCACATGTGAAGGAAAGATTAAAATACATATAATTTAAAATTATAATTTTATCACTAACACATAAAGAAATATAAATCATTTATTAAGTAGCATAAAACCAAATCATCGAAGGTAATTAAGTATATGGTAAATTTTTATCATTGAAGAAGTTATTCAATGTGTTCCAAAGCATGATATAAAAATTGGGAAACCATGTTATTCTACTAATTTTGGGGAAATGAATGAAAAAATAGAGTTTTTTTGTAAACCCAAATGTGAAATTTTCAGTGAATCATGGGCACTTTATTTTATTATTTTTTATAATCACCCAATTCTAATTTTATTACCTCTCACCAGAGATTTTGAAAATAAATTCTATTTATGTATTTCATTGGTTTTATAATTACATAATGATATTGAATTTAATTTTTTTCTAATATTAGACATTATGTTACCACATTCTACATAGTGAGAAATCTATTTTATAATATATTATATTTTTCTTAAAAAGTACTAAAACATATGAAAATTAATTTTTTAATGATTTTATCTTATGGTTTAAACCATATGAAGTAATTTTTTACAATGTAATAGATCATATGATAAAACAATTAAAACCTAGGAATTTTTGGAATCAACAATACAGATAAGTTTTATACAAAATTGATGAACCTTATGTTGAATATTATAAAATATGAACCCTATAATTAATTTTATGGTGGATGAAACATATGAAATGATCGTTATTAATAGATTTTACATAGGATAAATAAATATATATCTAATTATACTTTTATATCATAAAACATTTATATCTTACTGAAAACATTGTCACATTTTTTCTTCATTTATCATTTGAAAATACGGTTTACCATAATTATTTATATCATAAGATATTTTATTATCTACCTTATATTTATTATTATTTATCTTATTTAAATGACTATTTTGGATTGATTTTTTCTATGTTTTGAAATTTAACTCAAATGATTTAAAAAAATGTAATTTTTATTTTTATGTGACTAATCATTTTATTTTGAATATGTAATTGGAAGTTATATTTCTTGAGGTTATTGTTCAATGGAATAGGTAACTACAATGTAGTATTCTTTAAATAATGAAGATGTTGAAATATATTGAATTATTACTCCCAATGTTTTATTTGTAGATGAATATATTGTAATAATTATAGAAAAAATATTTTTTTTCATTTTTATTTATAATAAACATTATAAATCACATATATTTATTGGATATTGATTTTTAATGGCATACAAATCTATATGAACTATACAATAAACTGATGCACAAAAAATATAGGTGAACATAAATAATATAAAAGTGTTCCTGTATGAAATATTCTCACCATGAGAACCCAAAAATAATGTAATTGTTGAATGAATCTATTTTAAGAATGAGATAATTCATGATTTTTAGTACCTTGATGATATGTACTATTTCTATACTCAAGAATTTATCAAGAATCTATGAACTGTTCTAATTCCATCAACCCTAATAGGTTCTTGTGTCATTGACCAAATTTTTTTTATATGTTATATATCATTAATTTGTATGATGTTTTTGACATACAAAATATGTTCTTCTGTAACTGAGTTATTCCTATAGAAATGGTATATTTTGTAAAATGGTTTTGACTACGCATTAAAAGCCCTCATGTGTTATGGTTGTTACACTATACGAAAATATTGTATATAAATGGGTTTCCACTCTAATTAAAAATTAAAAAAATTTAATGAAGAACATTTATTTACATGATTAGAGGGATGTAAAGAGGATGAGTATGATCATTTCATATCTAAAAAAATAAAAAAATCGACGTATTCAAATTATACTTTATTCAATCCAAAAACCTAATTTAGAAGATTTATTACACTAATTTAATACCATCAAAAATGAATTTTTTTTATTAATCCCCTCATAGAACATTAACCATATCAGTCTTAGACTTAAAATTTATATTAATTAATTATCTTTAGTGGATATATATTTTTTATGTTGGTTTTCTCAGATATATCCATTAATTTTAAAGACCATTTTGTGGTCAGAAACTAACTGAACTGATGGATGGATTCCATAGAGACCTCCTAATAATAACATTTATACAACAAATCATGATTTTTTTGATCACTAATAGAGGAAGGGGTGAATCAAATATATTTTATTCTATAATCTTTTCTTACCTTTGGAAAAAAAATTACACACCTATTATTGAGATAGTAAATCATTATAAAGTTTGTCAAAATTGAAAACCACAGAAAAATGCGAATTAATATGGTTCTCAACTAAAGAATATTTTAAAGTACCAAGAAAGGATTAGAATAAATAAAATACCACACAAAACAATAGTAAACAAAAAAATATTCTAGTTATAACAATCTGGGAGAATCCTTGAACATATATTACTCTATATCCAATAAAAATTTCATATGCTCTTCACGTAAAAAATTAATATACATTGTTTGTGTATAAAATATTAAAAAATTCATGATTAATATTTAGTATGATTTGATTGTTATAATTATAAATCATTCAAACATTCATTTAATGAAAAAACATATTCTTCTCAAATTTCTTGCTCAATCGTAGGAAATAACCTAATTAAGTAAAATGAATGTTCATATTATGGGTTGAACTGGTATACTATATATGATTTGAACCTAATAGGTATTATTGGGTTCCTTATAATTGTCTAAAAACAATTATTTCCTGTTTTTTATCAATTTAACATGTAATACTATTTCAGTGATACCACTTGATATGAAAAAACACACATGTTTCTTTCTGAAAAGGGAATCTTCTAACTGTTTGAATGATCATTTGTTAACCCAATCTATCTGATATGAACATGATTAAAAATATATCCAATATCATCCCAACCTAATTCTTCCTGAATCTATTCACATAATCATCGAAACACTTATAAAGTGATTTGATTCACATCAATATTATTCACCATCAAATCCATAACCCATGACACCTATTTATATTTGTAGGGGTTTCTTGAGATTTTAGGGAAATGCATGGAATTAAATTAAAAATAACCACTAAACACTTTGATCTAAATTCATGGAAAAATTATTTTATTGATACATTTAATTATTCTGATAAATTATATCCATCCTTAATACTGAATGGTAAAAACTTTCATGGTATTTCTAATTGAAGGGGACACTACAATAATTTTTATTCATGATTTTACGGGTGTTGAAAGACCATATCAAAATTTTCACATTCTATTAATTTATTAATTCTTAATAATGACCATAGAACCATTATAACATTATACAATCCCTTAAATTATTAATGTATAATAGTAACACATTAGACTGATTTAACATCATATGGCGTTCCAACATAACACTACTAAAACATTTTAGAAATAAGTCATCCAAATATTTGTCTATTTTATGACTTAAATTGGAAAAATACATCTAATTACTCTATATATCATCCTCTAATAAATGAAAATAATATTGAAACATTCAACTCATTTCATTAATAAAACCATCAATCTGATTACTCTACGATGTCATTCTGATTATCCTTAATCACACATTACATTAAAAAATTAGACACATCTATTTGATAGAAATTATATAGAAGAATAAATCCTTCAATAGTATAATAATTCCATCAAATGGTCTCATACCAATGAGATTTTAATATTTTTTGATAGACTTCACTTGATTTATATTTGTCTAATGACATTCCTGGGTAACATCACTTTATAAATGGAACTATTCCTACTATCAGAAGTATTTAACAAATAAATTTTAAAAAAAACATCAGAATTTTGAATCATCAAAAACTGATAAAAAAATTGAACACAAACTATACTCATTCAAACTTATGAATGATCACTTTGTTCTGACGTTCTCCACAAAAAAATATATATCATCAAAAATGTACAATAGAAAACTTTTATCCAAAATTTGAATTAACCATGGATCATGAAAAATTATATTGGTCTTATTGGGATAATATTTCCTTTATTTATCATGTTTATTTAAATGATTTTATCCATTACAATTTACCAATTTGAGATTAATTGCATTATTTTTTAATTTTATGAATAATTTAAACTTAAAAGTGAATGTTTTTAATTAATAGAAGTTAACTACTTTCAATTAATTATTTCAACTCTAATTACCTTTTCCATATTTATCATAACATAGTAATTTATTTTTAAAGACTACCAAATATTCATGGGATATAATTTTTTTAAACTAGAACAAGTGGTTATTTGAATCTTATTTACCCCAAAATAAGTGATTCATTTTTTAGATTTCTTTTGATCAGTAGAGTTAAAACATCATAGTTAAATGATCACATAAACCAGATAAATGCCTCCAAATGAGGTGACCCAAAAAGGAAAGGAAATATGGCTCAATGGTTCATATTCATGTTCAATTTAATGTAAACATTCATAATTAATTATGTATTTTAATTAGTTTAAGTGAATGATGTTGAATGGTCTATTCAGATGGAAACAAATATAACATAAATATATCGAAGGTAACATTTCATAAGTGTATAATAATTAAATGAAATTTTTTGGGACAATTGAAATTTCATTTTAGAACATATTTTATGAAAAATAGCAGATGATATTCAATAATGAATCCGATTTTTACATGTTTTATTTTTTAATATTATCTGGATTATTTTTGGAGCTAGGTGTAATGATGAATTGATATTCTCAGCTAGGTGTGAGATGACTTAATTTTTTATATATATTAATTATATGTGTGAGTTATTTTTACTAAAAATGGTTACTCATATATAAATGGAGTGTCATATTAGAAATTAACGGACACCGTTGAGTTCTGATGATGGGACTTACCATCAGTGTGCTATAACCTCGAAACATGTTAGTCGTTCGGGTTGAGGATTCGTCATGGGTAACTTTTTAAAATAAATTAATTGAATAAATTAATTTTCTATTTACATACATTCCCTTATATGATTCAATAAATATAAAGCTATGGGAAAATACCATGGTTATTTGTATAAGCCAGTATATTTTGAGGAGCCATTAGAGGATCTTCTGGGACAAAATGAAAATCTGATTGCGGTTCAACGATCGGTGAACTATAGGATTAATGGATTTCATGAAACAAAAATAGAAAAAAATCATTATTGAATATATATTGATCCAAATCATGGTAGAATTTTGATTTTTTATCCTTTTTTATAATTTACACAAGGAATATAAATAAATCAAACAATGTATTGAAACATAGATCATTTATTATACAGGGGTGAGTTAGATTTTTCTATGAATTGGGATTTACTTTTTGAGAATTTTATTATCTATTAATTTGTTATTATAATAAAAAAAATTATTCAACCACAATCATTTATGGAGGCTTGTTTCCCATGTTTTTGGTTCTTCATTTCTTGCCATGTTCTTCTTTCATCATTGGCAATTCCATTATCCTATGGTTGAAAAAATATAGGTAAAACAATCATCGCACATCTGTTTTTTGTTCAAATGGATTGATATCACAAAATAAGGGATCAAATCGATGTTGTAATTGATCTATGCCAACAAAATGAGATCAGATTGTATTTTCTGACACTAGTTTTATGTGAAGCTACTAGGAGATGACACCGATGGATTTATTGTGTATTTTAATGGATATATTATAATGTTTGATGATGATAATTCATGGATAATGATGTTTATTTTTTAAAAAAAAAATCATGCTCATATCAATAGTCATATGAGTAGAAAACTACTTGTGAAATGGATTTGGATTTTAGAAAAATCCAATAACACACGACTTGTAATCCAAGATTATACGACCTGTCATATCATCACAAGGGTGGATGTTGTTTCTGAATGGATTTAATTATCACACAGTGTGTGAAACCTTTCAAAAGAAAGTGACCCATATCTAAGTAGCTAGTCTCATACCTTGTAATGTATTTGATATTGATAATGAGCATGGATAGACATACACATTCATGAACAATCGTTCATGGACTCTTCCAGGAGTCTACAATCTCATACATATTGCGTACTCAAGAACACACACACACAGACAAGGGATTATATACATTGGGAGAACCTGACATCAATGGGTCACACTATGTACTACAACTAAATAATTTGTACCCCTAAAAAATGGATTGGATCTCTATTCCTATTTAGTATATAAAATTTTTTCACTAGGGTGAATTCCCTTGATCCATTCCCTATTTTTTAGTATGGAATCACATTCTTCTTCGAGGATGGTGATCCATTTAGTTATATTTTATGAATATATTTTTTATAATCATTCTATGAGTCTTGGAGTGAGTTCCACTATCATCTTCTTTCTCTAGCTAGAGTCCTTGGTATCATGGTGATAAAATCTATGTGGGCACTATTCCTATACTTAGAGGGATATTACATAATGAGTTGTTAGAATACCCATTGACTTGGGTGTGATCTGTATCAATGTATCTTTCTCTTCAGACATGTAGTGTATAAATAATATGAAGGAACTCGATGAGAATTACATCTATGGAATACACCCTCTGTTCCATTTGACTCGTGTAGTGGGTCTCCTGGAATGAGTGAAAAATGGGAAAGATTAACTATAATAGAATTATAGTAATGACCTTGTCTTGAAAATATGGGTATTTGTTAAGTAAATATGGATATTCTTATTATATGATAAAGATAAACATACCTATTTATATGTGATAGTTATTCTTATTGTTATATTTTTAGTGGTTTTAGTGTGTCCTATAGGGAATTGTTATACTCACCCTTTCATTGGAATTTCCCAAATGTTTCTTGTCTTATATAGATGATAAACCTATTGGTGGACTCCTAGAGGGACCAGGGCTAGATTTAGATTAGTGATCCAGACTGATTGAGGTGTATTCCAATAGTTTCATTGATAGAGATCTCTTTCCTCTACTGGAATTCCCATTTTTACAACATGTGATTTGTGAAGGGATCCCTTCGCAAATAGCCTGTTGCGACGGGCCCCTGTTGAAAATATCCTGTTGTAGAAAACAGCGTCACAAAGAGGTATTTTTTCTGACAAGCCCGTCGCAAAAAATATCTGTTGTGATGGGAATTTTTCCCGTTGCAAAAAAACCTATCAATTATATACATTATATACCCAAAAATATTTTTGCGACGGGCCCATCACAATTAGTTTTGGCCATGGGTAAATTCCCCGTCGCAAATAGCCTTCCAATTATATAAATTATATACCCCTAAACATTTTGCGATGGGCCCGTCAAAAATACTAATTGTGATGGGCCCATTGTCCAGTCGCAAATACTAATCTTAAAAAAAATATTTCACTTATTTGCAATGGGGCCCCATCGCAAAAGAAACTGTCTCAAATAGTAAAAATAAATAAAATATTAATAAAATAATGATTAATGATAAAATTAAATTATTATTATAAAAATAATAAAAAATAAAAAGTATTATTATTATTAGTAAAATAAACTAACAATAAAAAATATAATACTAAGAAAATATATTTAATAAAATAAGGTTTAATAAAAAATTAACATTAATATTATTAAAACAGTAAAATAATAAAAAACTAATAAAAGTTTCAATATTTTAAAAAATATATAAAAAAATCTTAAAATATTATTATTATTAGTAAAATATTCAAATATTAAAAAATATAATTCTAAATATAAATAATAAAATATTTAAAAAATTAAATTATGCAATATTTCCACCAATATAAAAGGCAGAAACTGTAAATAGTTTATATGATTACAAAACATTAATTCAAATGTATTTAACATAATAAAGAAATAACTATGGGGTCGTCTGGAGAAGGTGGAAGAAACTCAATCCCTAAACTATGAGTCAGATGGCGCATGTACTTCGTCTGCTGTGATACTCCAACTCTCACCGCTTCTCCAATCGATGTAGCTCCTCCTTGAGATGTTGCTCGTGCTACTGCTTCCACTGACACATCTCTTCATGCTGCTTCTGCAAAGTCTCTATAAGCTCATCGTGAATTCTCAACTGCTCCTGATACTGTGAGCCAGAAGATGATTCCTCTCTATGAGCTCCTCTCAAGCTGGACGCTGACATTACAGAATTACCATAATAAGTACTAGGACTCAAATGAGGGCCGATACCAACTACTCAGCCCTTTTCAAAGCCATACTGAGTCTCCTGCATCCATGCCACCTCATCAAAATGTTGAGCACTGGTCTGCTCAGTCGCCTCTTCTTGACCCTCAGCCTATGTCTGAGAGGTTTCAGCCTCATATGACTCCTTCAATTCAAATTTAAATTAAAATTGAGAAACTATTATATGTAATTAATCATCAAAATGAAAAAAAAATATTAACCACAATCTGATGCTGGCGATCACCTCTAATCTCTATAGTGGCTGGATCATTGTACATCCTCCAATAAACGTCGAACTCCATAATATCGGGATTCTAGACTGACTATAGAAATATAAAATAAATTGTTTATATATAAAGTTATATAAAATATTTTAAAAATATACCCACCAGATTCTCTCAATGCGAACTGAATGTACGGCTACCAGCTCGATGTGTCACCTCCTATATAATAGTGTGTTTTAGATGTATTCATGAATCATTAGTATATTTAATTAACATTTCATCATTTTATTGGTTTAGATATGTGTTCATGTGTACAAGGACATTAGTCAACGTAGTCCCATGTGAGTGATCTTCCTTATTGGTGATAGTTTCCAACCATTTGTATATTGGAGGTTTGCTTGTATTTGTCCATTTTTGAATCTGGTACGTCTTTCCTATTTCGGGATTCCTCTACAACGTATTAGATCTTCGATTCAACATCATGATCTTGAGGATGATAACATCAATTATGAAGCATTTATATTGGGCATGTTTCAAATATAATACCATGAGGGGGTTCACAAGTTATACCACTAGCTGTTTATCAGAAGATGATGAGAATATGTTGAGTTTTCTTCATGTGTTTTGGTGATAGAAACCCATCAATATCTAATTTGTTCCGGACCAAAATAAAGCTACAGAATGGATTGAGGTGGTTAATTATGATATATATATATTTTATAAACCATCACATTAGATTGTTTTTATATCATTGAGCCTTATCGTTGGATAATTTGAAGAATAGTGGCCAATAATGTCCACATATTTTGTTGAGGAGACTCTAGAATACTCAATGTTCAACAGATATTTCTTAGAGGGTGTCTTTCCAAATTCATTTAGGTATTTACAAATCGATGAAATTATATAGTTATATTAGGTTAGTATGAAAGGGGATCAATATTCGTCCAGATTAACCAAACTTCTTAAGAACACGGTTGTTATGGTTCATGGTGAGTTCTTCTATACTCGGATAATCGAGGATGGAATTCATAGAGACATGTGATCTTCCATTATACCTTTATGAATTACTACATATGATGGGGTTCTATAACTTAATCTTGGGGTTCATAGTTTCCTATATGAGTAGGAAAGGATAATTTTTATTGATAGTGGTCACACAAAATAATATACATCGGAAGAAGGGAGGTCAAGTTAATCATAAGGAGATGAAAATGAGAGGCATTTTAGGTGGAAATCCCATGAGAAATGGTCTAGAGTTCAGGGCACACTGGATGGGTCTAGTCATCCTAGGGAGAGGTGGTGATACCCTTGTGATTGTAGCGGGCATCATGGAATATATTTTCTAACATATCATACATCTAATAGGGAGATAATGGATAAGAAATCTATGAAGAGGGATAGGTAGTAGAATAAAACTCTGAAGGTCGGATAAAATGGAAAATGATCTAAGATTACTATTTTAAGTTGTATAAGTTTCTAACTATTACCACCAACAAACCTAGGTTGTCCACGCCAGGCCTAGGGCATTGCAGGACATGGGTGAGGGCCTCTTTAAGTGGTTGAGGCATATGACCCAGAGGAAGTATGGATTATAAGAGTTATGGATTGTGCATTTTCAACCATGGATTCAGTAGTAATATACAAAGCTTAATTTCATTTCATTATTTCTAAAAATCATTTAAGAGACATGGAGATTCTATTTGAATGTTTGGATCAACATTTACGCTTATAAACTCCTATAAGAGGCGACACAGTGATCACACACATAAGAAAATAAAGTAACACGAATTTTTAAGGAGAGAGTTTCTTTTGGGATATATTTTTATCAGCTTGGAGTCCTTACTATGTCATATAGTTTTGGAATTTCAATTTACAGTTCCTCCCTATATATACTACTTCTTTTGGATGATGTGGTGTGTCCAGAATGATGGGTCTAAGATTTTTCTTTTTTGGGTGAAAAGAAAAACCATGTAGTGTGTGATGTACACATTTATAGGATGGTCAAACTAATTTCTCATTAGCTAGATAAATTAATCCTCGATGTAGTGAATGTTATGAGTTTTCAGTTCCCTATAACGGTGGTAGATTATGAGGTCATCATTTTGGAAGATGTTCTATGATTTCCTCTCTATCAAAAGATAGTTATTTTCATTGATCTAAACATAGGTATGGCATGAACATCTACACTATCATATCGAATGTCTCCCTTCATAGTTTCATGAGATGAGTGTGTTGTAGGAGGACTTATAGAATAAAGGCTTTGTTAGACCACCTTTTTCACACTGTTAATCCATATATTTATTCTCCATCAAGGATGATGGGTGTATAATGTTATGTGTAGAATGCTTCATCCAAAACTAAATGAAATTTAATAATCGGTATCTCACTATCGGGGTTCAATGACTTATTTGATCAGTTGAGAGGGGAAGATGATTATTTATGATTGACCTTAGATCATGCTATCAACAGTTTTGAGTACAATATGATAATATACCAAAGGAGAAATTTAGGTATAACTGTGGTCACTAAGAGTACTTTTTGATGTTGTTTGGAATTAAAAACACTCTGATGGTTTTTTGGACTCGTGACCAAGATCATTTATCCTTTTTAGATGAGTTTATGGTAGTCTTCATCATTACTATCCTAGTGTAGTCAATGTCTAATGAGGATCACATGAGACACTTGAGGATGGTTCTAGATATACTCTATGATCTACAATATTATCAAAATATCTCTATGTTCTAGTTCTGTAAACATGTGGTGAACATTCTAGGAAATATTATCTCATCATACGGTGTAGTAGTGGACCTAGCGACGGTAGAGGCAATGTTATCTTGGGAGTCACCCAGTAACATGATGGAGGTGAAAATTTTTATTTGGATGGAAAGATACTATCGAAGATTAATACATAATTTAACTTTGATATCAGTGTAATTAAAATCATTGACCTATATGGGGAATCCTTTCATGTGGATGTAGAGGTCCCATAGAACCTTTTATGATTTGGGGTAGTGATTGACATGTTCTCCCACATAAATATTTTCTTGGGAGGGTGTCAAATATATTTTGTTTGAAGATTCCTCCATAATTGCTCTTGGATAGTTTCTAATGTAGATAAAGTATATGGTTTCCTATGATTCACTTATGTTGAGAATAAATGATAAGAATTATATGTCACACAATCTTGAGATATCAGTGGTTGTATTTGCACTGAAGATGAGGTGACACAATAAGATGGATGAGAAGTTTACTATTTATTCTGAACACATGAGCTCCATGTATATATTATATCATATCGATAAAAACATGAGAAAGAGGTTATTTTAAGAGGTCCTCCAAGATATTAATTCTACTTTCTTTATAATCACGGTATAGGGTGCATGGTAGTAGATTCTCTTAGAATGATATCTTCTTCACAGTTCTTGATTATTGTGCAAGAGTATTTTGACACATTAAAGTTATCCTTTCTAGATATGGATGTAGAATCTTACCTCTAGTAAATGCTTATTACCCTTATAATTGTATAGAGAGTTAGGGTGGCATAGCTTGGGGTTCCTGACTTTGAGAACATATCTACTTATTAATCCACAAGACATGCACCTGATGGATTCTGTGAAGGAGAGGAGAATGTAATTCATAAATGGAGGATGAAAAACAATTCAATATATGTTTCAAGAGGTGTTTATAAGAGATTTTCATACATCCCTTTTGGTGATACATCTAGACATGGAGAATATATAACAAGAATTCCAGCCTCAGTTTTTTTGGTCGGGGTTGAAGAAGGGATTATCATAGTTAGTATCCGTATACCATACTTAACAAAAAGTGAGGTATGAGCATAAGGTTTTTGTATGATTAGCTCATTACATTGAGGTACTAGAGAAGAAGTGGTATTGGATATCCATGTAATTCATGATGGGTATAATACATTCATCCAGGGTACTTGATTCCATCTGTGTGATCATAGAACGACTCACCATGTTGGCCCACATCATATATATCAATGAGAAGAGTTCTTCCAAGATCTAAGGATACAACTACATATAAGAGATACTATTAATCCGTGGTGTTCCCTTAATATAAATTTCTTATCATGATGGTAAATTCACATATATAAAAACCCTCCTTCACATCATTGGCTTGAGAATTTCGGAGGGTGTTACTTGGCCTTAAGAGTCATCACAAGATGCTAATGGCTAGACATAAATTCCAAAGGGTTCCAAAAAATTTGGGGGATGATATAACCATTAAGAAAAACAAAATCAATACAATAAACCAAGTATCATGATGTAGTGGTAAAATCTCCCCACTATTGATTTTTCGATCCCCATAAAGGGGAAAACAATCGGTGTTCTGAAGAGTTCTATCCATTTCTCATTCATATCCTTCTTAGGTTCCCAAGTCTCCTCATGAGTCTGTACTTTATCCTAGAAAAAACCCATTAGATTGATGCTTTTTCCACAAAATAATTTCTATTTCCCATCCACAATCCACAATGGGATATGTACCAACAATGCATCTGTCTCCATGTCAACATGATCCCATTTGATGAGATAGTCATGATGAGATCAATTCATTTTCAATTGAGATACATGGAAACATTACGCATTTCACAAAATCATGGTGTCAACGCCAACCAATATTCCACCTTTCTAACTCATTGTAGTACCTCGAAAGGGTATATTAATCGAGGAGATGATATTCTCTTTTTTCCAAAATGACGATCTCCAAGCCTTGGAGATATTAACAAGAACACATGATCACTCATTATGAATGACAATGACCATGAATGATGATCAACACACTATTTCTACTAACTCATATCCATCTATATTCTTTTGGTGATCAACTAAATCTTTTCGGTGGTTTCTTATAGAAGGCATGGATCAACTACTGATGTTTCCCCATTTCCAACCAACATAGTGTAGAATAACAATGATTCCCATACAATGCTTCAAAAGAAGCTATATTTATTGAGGCCTGAAATATGTTATTATTTAACAACTCCATACACGACTTATTCTCTTCCCATGAGCCATAAAAATCCACTACGCAAGGCCTCACCATGACTTCCAATGATTTTATCATCCTTTTAGATTTATCATTCATCTGAGGACGATATTCCATACTCATATTCAAATATTTCCCAAGGGATTTTTTTAAGGATTTATAAAAATGAAACATTAACCACATCTCCCTATGTGATATGATTGAAATTAGTATGCCATATCCATTTAACACTTCACAAATATACATATTGAAAAGATCCACCACTATATGAGTTTCAAAAATAGGGATTAAATGAGCTAAATTGGTAGCTCGATCTAGAATCACCCATAAAACATCATGTTTTTGAACTATTGTTGGGAGAAATATGAAACAAAATCCATAGCTATCTGTGCCCATTTACATACTAAGATGAGTAAATACTACAACATAACTAATGGTCACTGATGTTATAACTTAACTTGATGACAGGTTGTGCACTTTGAAAAAAAAATTTGCAACCATTCATTTTATATCATTCCACCAGAATTGTTCTTGAACCACAACTCTGAACTCCCATCCAGCCACCAATTATCAATATCATCCCCACCATTGAGTTTTTAACTCATCACCATGCATTCTGTATTGGATGTATGTTCATCTTTTACAATCCATTCCAAATTATGATCCCCAAAAAATGTAAATAAAAAATACAACATCACCTCAGTATTCACATTCCACATGCATATCAACTAGGACCGACATCAACAACCACTCATCGAATGTTTCTGTCTCCAACCGAGCATTTGAAATTTGGCTCAAAACCTCTACCATCATATTTCCTTTACACTATGTATACATGAAGTGAAATTTGATCGTATGAATATACTCCATCTAACTTCATTGCATTAGATTCAAATAAAATTGTCATAAAATGCATTTCAAGCTCTTCTGATTCATGAATACAATAAATTTCTCACAAAAGAGATAATGGCGCCATGTTCTCAAGGCACAGAAAACTATAGCTAACTCAAATTTTTGTGTTGGGTAACTATTCTCATGTACCCTCTACTAACATGATACATAAAAATCAAATTGGTCTCCTTTTATGAGAATTCACCCAAAACCAGATCCTGAAGCATCATAGTACACCACATACCCCCTAGCCAGATTCTACCAAAATCAAGATGGGTATTGATGTGAGATGATATTCCAACACTTGGAATGATTTATATCACTCTAAAATCCATTTAAATGGGATGTATTTTATGTAAAAGTTTCCATATATTAATCTATACATGAAAATTTACACAAAATATTTTAGTAATAACCATCTAGACTAAGAAAAATTCATATATCAAAGATGTTATTTGGCAGTTTGGAAGAGATAATAGCTTATATCTTCTCCAGATCCACTAAAATTTTTTTCTTGATAATAAATAGAATAGAAATCATAACTATTGTATCTATAAATCACACATTCAATAGTTTTCACACAAATGATGTTATCTAAAGTTTTCCAACACTATCCCGAAGTGTTGTTCATGTTCATCCCTTTTCATTTAATACACCAATCTCTCATCCACAAACACCAAAACAAAAGAATCCATATATATGAGAAATATATAATTCATCAATACCATAATTAATATTAGTGAATTTATAATCTTGAAAGGAATTTCCACTTATTCATAATGGTCTTATCTGCTTCTGAATGCTTTTATTAGAATATCCTCTTCATGAACTCACAATTAGTAATATCCTGATCGCATGTCACTTTTTTAGATCCATTGATATTCCATCAATTGATAAAATAGTTCATCATCACATGGAAGTGTATATCTATTATTTATAATAACATGTTTAAGCTTATGATAATGGACACAAATCCTAAGAGTTACATCTTCTTTCTTCATGAATAAGACTAGTTCTACCCAAAGAGATTTTTGTGGTCCAATGAAACCCCTTCATTCTAGATCTTCCATCTACACTTTTATCTCCTTTAATTAGATTGGTTCTATATTACAAGATAGAAGGGAAATATAATTGTTCAACAGAAGGAGATCAATCATAAACTCTACTTCTATTATAAGTGGTAACCTTGATATTTTTTTTAGGAAAAACATTTGGTAATTTATCCACGACAAATGGGAAACTGTGATCCTCGATCTCTTCCATTAGTGAAAAAGATAACACATCTAATTAGAGAGAGAATTTTCCCACTATGTGTGATGAAAAATCAATTGAACATGTCTTTACAACCCTTTCTCCTCTAAATAGATACTTGACATCATCCTCAGTCGTGAAACTAACTATTATTCTATAACAATTGATGTGAGCCTTGAAAATTATCAATCAATCTATACCCAGGATTATATAATTAAAAGCCATCCCTATCATAGACAAATCCCATTTCAATTCAACTCCATCACATTTATAAAACATGATCTACACACAAAGGCTCAATTTTTTTGGCCATGTGGATTTTGATGTTTTTTCATAAAAGAATGAATCTCAGGTTTTAAACATATAAAATAAATATAATTAAAAGTAATGAAGGAATTTTATTAAATAGAATAAAAAAATTTAATAAGGGTAGAATTAAAAAGAATCATACCTCTCATCATAGATAGTCTGGTTGAATCATCCAGAATAATCTTCTAAGATCCATATAATTTCTACTTTATTTCACTATTCTCCTTACTGGCATGCTGAGATTACCCTCATTAAAGAGTCATTAAATTCCTTGAATAATTATGGCTATCTCTTCTCTTCTTATGAGTCTAATTCTCATGTCTTATCTCCATTAATGCATACGCCACTTGCAATAATTGAGATGGGTCTCGAGCACCCACCATAGAGCAGTGTGAAAATAGAGCTACAAATTCCCCATCCTATTTAAATTTTGGAATGATCATGGTGGTTATTTACACTATTCATTCATGTGACAAATGAAACCACGTTGGAAACGTCCCTCCATTGTCATGGGTCTCGATAAAAGATTCCCCGATCCAACTATTTGAGTCAGATTCCCTCTCCCACCATTGAAGTAGGTTTCCATGTCCTAAATTCTCCCATCATTAGATTCACACCATTTTACGTACGTATCATGATAATTATTCTCTCTATAGGTCCATAGATGTCTCATTCAACCATTTTTTATATTTTTAACATCACTGTATAGTCGGTAATATAGAGCACAACAATTTTCAACTGATTCTGCTTCCATAACCCCAATTCAATGATGCACGACTTCAATAACACACTAGATTCCACTTCAGGTAAAAATTGAACTAACTTCATAAATTTATCTTCATACTCAGTGATATAGAGATTGTGTTGCTTTAGACTAAATAAGAATGTCATCCTTTGAATCATGAATGTGCAAGCACAGAATTGTTTGCTAAAAAATATTCAAAATTCTTCCAACCAAGGCCTTTATCCACTCTATCTTTTATTACTATTTCCACCCCTATTTGGAAATATCATTAAGCACATACACCACTGGCATGAATTTTAGCTCCGTTGTTCTACAGATGAAATCAGAGATACGATTCATTCTTTTCTGCCACACCTCTAATGTTTATGGTTCAAAATCACAAAGGAAGGTGTGTGGGTTAATTTTCTAGAACTATATGGAATTATCAACTATCCTTAGCTCATCCATCTAGATCCTAGGTTCTATTGAATTAAATTCTTAGATGATACATTAAACTAGATTTTGGTTCTCCTATGGATTATGTGTGAACAAATTCCCGAAATCTTCTTCTAGTTGGTTTTAATGATGCCTACAAGGTTTTGTGTCCTTAACAAACTAGAAAAATCATAAGTCTCACTATCTATCAGTTGAAGTATTATCAATTCAAATTTTATCACAGCAAGTATCATGATATTTCTTTCCAAACATAAAAATATTAATTTTAAACCATTTTTGAAAATTTCTAACTTTCTTTATGAAAATCATACCATTAATACAACATAAAAACCATGCTCTTTTCAAAGTCTTTCTTTTGATTTTTTTCTTCGTAAAATTAAAAAATCAGTATTTTTATCACAGACCATAAATCATTAATCAATATGATGTATGCACTCTAAGTGGGAATTCATTCCTCTAATGAGTTTCATGCTTATATCATTGGCTAAATCAATGAAAATAAGATTCCAAAATCATATATTTGTCTCTAAAAAACATATGTACCTAAATCCCTAGTAACATAAAGATCAGTATAAAAAGGATAACTACATCATTTAATTCTATAAAATTTATGTTTTGAAAATAATATTCCTTATTAAGAACACTACCCAATGAATATATAAAATGAAATTAACTCCAAACTTGAGTAACATGATGACTACTTGTTCCACAAGGTATGAAACAAGATGATATCATTTATGTGAAAAATGCTTCGGGACTGAAAAAAATAGGTACCATTTGTCTCAAACAAACCTTTGGACCAAACGAAACTGATATCATTTTATACATCCTTTCTTATCCTCATTGTCTTTAAAAGTAGATAGGGTGTTACACAGAATAATGTGACATCCCAAAGTTTTGAAAGGCTTGCAATAAATGTGGAAGTTTTTTAGAACATATTGGGGGATAATTTACTATTTATGAATAAACTAATGGATCTAGTAAAAACATACCAAACAAGACACTATATAATGCATGATAAAAAGAACAACAACTCAGACACATATTTTATATCAAAACCAACCAAGTAGTACTACAACGGAAGAAAAACCAACATTAACATAATTAGTGGGAGAGAAAATAATAAAGCATTAATACAACCATAGGAAAACATGATCTACATGTTCCATGATCAACTATCACTAAATAGTGCATGTATCGTGAAGTAATGCTAAAGAAATGAGATATTTTACATTAACCATGTCTTTGTAGATGACATCTACAAAATCACTAAGGTTTCAAAGTATGGGTGAGTATCAAAACTCAATATGTTTTCCCTAATTACATTCCTACGCATGCCACTTGGATAGAATATTTAGAAACATTTATATAAAACAATTTCCATATCATTTGATAACTAAAAAATAGTAAAAACAATTAGAAGAAAATATAAAAAAGTTCTAAAATAACTTATAACCAAATATAAAAAAGGGTTATATCAACCATGTTTCTAGAAAAAAACTATTTTAAGAAATAAACCAAACCATAATTGTGACCCCATTCCACAAACTCCATTTGGCATTACCATGTTATTCTACACAACCATAATACCAATAATGGATGCTTAATTATGACAGTTCAATTCTCATGAAAAGTTTCTCATCGATCCACCGTGTCGTCACAAGGAAACTATATCTCATATTCCATTATAGCTTTGGCACTGAGCAGATGCTCATATTACGACCATGCATTGAAAATTCAACATGAATACACAGAAAATTATTCCCAACACCAATTTAAAAAAAAACATGCCAAATTCATTTCAATTATACACCATTTTATGAAAAACTAATTTTTCAAAAAACCATTTCAGAAATCCAGGTAAGACATAATTTAAAATCACTATCTTTAAATCACGAAACTGAATCAATCTACACAACAATTCACCACAATTTCACAATTTCACAAAAACCACAAATCATAATTAACGAGGATTTATAACTTGATTATCAGAACAATTTAATAAAAAATTCCATGAAAATAAACTAACTTAAATCATATAAAATCAATTATAGCATGATTTTTTGAGTGTGAAGCCACCTACCTCGAGAGTTAATTTTGAAAAGGATATATGGGTGAAGAGAGCAAATGAAATTGGGTAAAATCACTATGAACCCGCCTAAAATCTATTCCCTTAGAAAATTCATGAATTAATATTAACATATTTTGAATCTGTAACCTTGGATACACCCACAATGGGCATATATCTACGAAACTGGGAATAAAGGAGAAGTAGATCTAATAAAAACATTAAGAAAAATTATGAATGATGACTTACCGTGAGAAATTGGCTTCTAATCACCAAGTGAAGCCTTCATATTACCTCTAGATTGATGGAAGGAACTTTCATGACCTTACATAATCAAAATCCAATGTTAGGGTAGCTTATGTGGAGGAATAAGGAATTAAACATTAAGGATAACCATGATCTACTTTTTAAGGAGATATTTTTGACCTATGCATGGTTTAGTCGCATGGTTTGACTAACCATGTGCTAACCATCCATTAGACACTACATGAGAGATGAAAATTCACATGGTATCCTCGCAAAGTCTCTAAAACCATGTGTGAACAGTGCCGAAGCTACTTTCTAAAACTAACCAAACCACACAATTTCTCCTAGTCTATCAAACGGGTTGGACAAACCTTGCGGTGCTTGTTCCCTACCCCTTTAGTTCCAAAAATATATTTTTAGTTCTCTAATATCTTCAAAACGTTTCCCTTATAAATTATATACATTAAATCCTAAATAAAGGGATACATACTTTAAACTACGAGGGTATCAAAATCTATATTATGGAAGGTATTATAAGAGAATTTTTGGAATCAGAGTCATTTGAGCTTGATATTCACCCCCAGACTAATAACCATAATAAGAAAAATAATCAGGTCTTAGAGGGCATAATTATGGCTTGAATTATATAATTTTTACACAGTTGGGAATATCTCTAAACATTGGTGGTGTTTTTTTACCACAATAGGTACCATTACACCATCAGTATGGGACCATTCGTTGTTTTTTATAGAAAACTCTACATGTCACCACTATGATGACTGACCCAAGAGTGCCCGCACTTATTAGTACAAAGATGGTGAAAGGTAATACTAAGATGGTTAATATCATCCTATAGAAAATGAGGATTTTATAGAACTATCATAAATATTATGATGACCTGTGAGGTGGAAAGATATCTCCATGATTTAGTGTCCCTTTCTAAAATCATCAAGGTGTTGCAGAGGTGACATACCACTCCTCACTACTACCACAGTTTGACAAGGTATGTGACAACATTCAAATATTTTCCTTGTGGAGGTACATGTACGATCCATCACATGTTATCAACTCATGTGAGTTGGATATCATGGATAAAACTACATTTGCTGAGTAAATTGTACTGATTAATGATCGGTAATAGAGAAACCTTCATATGGGAAAAAATCATTTAATTCATGTCTATTTGAATCATGGGAATATTCATGAGAGCACTTGGAAGATATAGAATCATATAAATGATGAGTACCCACATCACATTGTGTAGCCTTTTGTTTTGCCTTCAGAGGACATAAATATACAATGTGAGGATAATTTAACAACTACGATTTCCACATTTTTTTTTGTAATATTATGTAGATTATTTTAGAAGCATTCTTTAGAGATGATGTGAGATTCTGAGGCCCTATGATCTTTGAATAAATTTACGAAATATATTAAATATATTAAAAATATGTATTACAAATTTTCATGAAAAAGTTAAATAGCATTTAAATAGAAGTTCAAATCAAAAACTTGAGGTTGTCGTTGAGTTAATGTGATGGTAGTTATCCAAGGTGTTATATAAACTTTAACATCCTCGAGAATTTGGTTTGAGGCACGGTCGTGCTTGGAATTTTAAACTACATTAATTTAATAATGTAATTTATTTAATTAACAACCCAACTTAAAAATGTATATGCATACAAAAATGATGGAAAATCTAAATGTTAGATGCATAACCATGGAGATTTAAAGGGTTTGTTGGAGGGTATTTGATGAATTAACGATAACTGGATCATCATTCAACGATCGATGCAAAGTAGGAATCAAGGATCTCACCCAACATCAATGACATATAACCGTTCTTCTCTAGAAATTAATCCAAATCATTTTAGGATGTTGATTTTTTTGATTAGGTCTATTTTATTAATCATATGATTAAACAAAATCAATTGACCAATTGACTAATTCTTAGATTGTATGTATTTTGGGTACATGATAGATTTATTTGGAAATTTGGAATTGCATTGTGATTATTTTTTATTTCAAAATTCTTAATTATAAGGACACAAAATTTATGTAACAATAACATTGGATGAGGTTCATTCAACATGTTTTTGGATTTTCATTTATTCCCCTATTCTTCAATCATCATTGGTAATTACTTTGTCCTAAAGCTTGAAAAATATTGTAAAATAAATCTTTGTGCACCCGTTTCATAGAGAAAAATATGAATATTTTATATCCACATTCATGTTAATGATAGAATCAAGGTATGATGATAGATTGAGACCATGATATATTTTCATCATAAAGGTATGATTTGTGGCTACCTAGATATGTATTGGGGGTTTATGTTTCTTTTTGATGGTTTTATTACTATTTTTAATAAATACTAGGATCGACAAATTGTTCTCCATAGTTTTCAGAATGGGGTGTGTATTGGTAGATATTCAAATGGTCAGGCGACTCTACATGAAATATATCTAGGATTTTGTAAAATCTCAGAACACATAGAGTGTAATATGATATTACACAATGTGTGGGACCCTAAAAATAGAGACTTGGGATTCTTTATGGGGTTAGGTATCAAATGTTGTGTGACACCTATACCATGACATGCGGCTCCTTGGTGGATCATTGTGTACCTAGGATGCTACATGCGGATGGGAAGGGAAGCGACTAGCCATACACAAACATGGACACCCTTACTAGATCATGACATGAGTACACAGTCTCAGACCCACATTTTTCTTAGGAATAGAAACATACACATACATGGGCCATTTTACATGGGAAGAACATAGTGTCAATGGGTAAAATTGTGTACTACCAGTATTCTCCAATAACTATGAGTACATTTAATGTACCCCTTAAAATTTGGTGTTGAAACCATGACCTCTTTTGCTAGGAAATGGTTTTCTATGGGAATTCCCTAAATCCTATCTCTAAGGGTTAGTTTAGAATCAAAACAGAATCATTGGATTGTCATCCCTTTAGTGGGAATTCATGGATAATTTTTTGGGAATACATATATGAGGAATGGTGTGAGATTCTCTATCTCCATCTTTCCCTAGGTGGAATTCTTCATATCACCATGACCAACACTACATGGGTATCGATCCTCTTCTTATCAGGTCATTCTAAATTTTGTTGTTGGAATACCTCAAATACTTGGGTGGGATGCTCATCTATTTATCATTGTTTTTTAATTTCCATTGTATACATATTGCTATGGGACCCAATGTGTAATACATCTTGGATGCATACCATCAGTGCTATATGACATAGGGAGTGTGTCCCCTAGAATGAGTAATATGTTGAATCATCTAGAATGAATCCATAGACATCCAATATGGTTATGATTTTACATTGAGATTGTGTGACATTATTTAGTATATTTGTATATTATTGTTATATGTGATGTAAACATATAACATTGTGAATAAGATTTTTGATATTTTTGATATATGCTATGAATATTTTGGGGTGTCCTACTAGGTATTTGTATACTCACACCTACATGGGATTTACCCAAATGTGTTTTGTCTTATGAAAAACGTTCCCCTTTTGAAGGAATAATAGTGGCACGAGGACTAGGATGAGAATAGTCAGCCATACTTACCATTGGGTATTTTGGTGTTCACTCTAAATGTTGTCCCCTTTTATACATTGATATTTAATTGTTCTTATACTCTATGTGGTAGCCTTTTATTTGACATTTTATGAATTTTGTACTAGTTTTTTCTACTCCATTAGTGTGATTTAGATATATGCATGCATGGTTTATTAGTCTTTTTTATATTATGGAATTATATGGGAATGGAGATGTATGAATGTTTACAGGTAAATTAAGATATGGCCTCCAATTTTAGGGATATGCCTTATTGTAACTACTCATCTACCCCGATCCTATTGTAGGCGGGTTTGGGGTAGTCATGACCTGGGCCTCGTTGGGATGGGTTATGATATATTCATTTAGGAATGAGGATAAATTTTACGCAACTGAGGATAGGAAGAAACTATACAATTGATTTCCAAACCTCCTAATCATTATATTTCCATATGAACATACATTCAAGGGTTTTTATTGGCTTGATATATAAATGGTGATTATGAGATTGAGATGTTGATGAATATATTCTTCATTCATATCATAATAAAGTATATGGGATCTAATCAATTGATATTATTCTAAATTACAAATGGTTTTGGATGGTGACAACCAAAGGACACTCTTTTGAGTTGAGATATCCTTGTTTAATCTCCATTAAACATTTTATAACAAATATTTTGGGATGAAAGTTGTTATTTTATTTCATTATTATATTTTTAAATATTGTTTTCACGATTGTTGTTCATTCTGTGTAGTAAGATAATTGATTTCAAATTTCAAATTTTTTCGGTGATACGAGTTTGTTGATCATAATAATTTAAATTAGGATTGATTAGTGTATGGTATTCAAGTAATTAAATCACACCTATAGGTGGGAAAAAAATAATATTGAAGTATTTATATAATATACTTGTAGTCTAGGTTTTTCATCTAGAAGTATTTGGATTTTCAATGAGAAAATAAATTGATAAATCATTTTAAACAATGAATAGGGTATTTTTCCATATATTTATTCATGTCTAAAACTAGTGCTTCATTTCTAATTTCAAACCACTATAATTTCCTATAAATTTTATTAATTTATATTTAATTTTCTTGAACTATAGTTTATAAGTATTTTCTATATTACAAATATTGTTCAAATACCAAAATGTTTTGTTTCTAAAAAAATTAAATCTTTTTAAACTAAAATTTTATCCTTATCAAGAGATAACATTGGGAATAGTATATTGTATTTATTATTGGTATAATATTCTTGATTTGGGGTTTTAATACAAAACCCCCCATTAACTAGTGCAAAATCCTAGGAGGTAATTTGAGTTAATGTTTTTAATTTTTTTGGCGACCTCAAATTTTGATATGGTCTCGTTACTATATTATTATGAAATAAATAGAACATATCACTCTCAGGTTTGACCTATTATAGATCATCCTATCCTTAATTTAATGTTATACTATAACACTATTAGGAGTAAGTTATTTGAACACGAAATTCAAATGGTTCAAAATAGAAACATGATATAATTCGTTACATACTTTGAAGAAAATCAGTATAACCATTTGAAATATCCTGATTCTCCTAATGTATTTGAAAGGAAATATGTTTTTATTCACAAAGTACCAAAATTAAGTGGATATATAGAAAAATATCCCCATAATAACCTTTATGAATTCAGATATCTCTCGGAAAATAGGAAACCAGAAGGATTTGATTTATATCAAATCAAATATAGTTCATTACCAATTTTTTTATAAGGAGTATCCAAGGAATTGTTTTTGTCATCATAATAAAATTAGTAGAGGTTTTTGTTCACAACCTAAAGTAAATCTAAATGTTAAATGGAAATAAAATTTTATTTCTATTTTACTTGGAAATGAAGAACGATTGAATAACCCTCAAACTGGGAAACTCAAAAAATGGCGTTGACACTGATAATGATAATTTCATCACAAATTTAAATGCTAGAATTTATGAATAATACTTGAATGAAAACACAATGTTAAGATGATAAATATTGTTTAGATGAAAAAAAATATGTATTAGAAGAGGATGTATGGTCTTTATGTTTCTAAAATACATGCCTAAAATAGTCCAAAGACATTCAATCCATCAGGATATTATCCTAGGAGTTAACCAATAAAAAAATATTGAATATGAGTTGTATGAGGAGGTTTTATAAACATTTTTGAAATATTATGTAAAAATAAATTTTCTCGATGTTGGGAAAATGAATCCAAGGTATTATAGGGTTTTGAAATATATGTGTACTCTTAAGAGTAAGTTCAAAAGATGTGAAAAATACAACATAATTAAAAATGATTCATCCATGATTCAACATCTTTTTCTAGTCAAATGTAATTACCCTGTAACATTTAACTTTCCATGTACTATTATGAAAAGTGATTCCAATGATGTAATGATTTATTTATGAGAATACATCAATGTTTTTCCACATTTTATTACTCACCTCTTCAGGTTGGAAAATTGAAGCCCACTAGAATGAAGTTTCTATATTCCAAAAAAGGTACTATGAAACCTCATATAGTTATAAAGGCTGATCGATTTCAAGTTAGAGACAAGATATTACCGTGTATTTTCAATATCTTTGATATGGATGTTGATCAACATAATACCATTGAACATATCATTCTAGGAAGATAGTTTTTGAAAAATAAAAAAATATATTACCAATGATAAAAATGAATCCTTTCACTTGAATATGAAGAATATTTTTTTTACTAATCTATTCTTCAGTCCATGAAATACCTAATTGATGATCATTTGTCACATTAAGTAATCATGGTTGGATGGTTTTAAATTATGATTTTTTAGGCTTTTTCCTGTAATGAAAAACCTACTACTCTTTCATATGATTGAAAAAAATTTTTGTTGAACATAATCATTAAGAGAGTAAAAATGATTCTTGTAATGACTATTGGATTATTGGAATTTTATTAGTAATGTCCACTGTTCTGAAAATTGATAGAGATTAATTTATTTAAACCATTGAATCCTCATGATGTTCCCCTTGGTAATATGCCAAGTTTTTACATGAACCCATATTTGAGAATAATGGAAGTGATAAAAATTATTAGAACTCGAATTTCCTTTGAAATCAATAACTACACTCCTCAAACATATCTATGAATAGTGTTCTTTGATTAATGAGAATATGACAACAGTGTTAGGGTAGAAACAACATCATAAGAATATCAAATATTCTTTATTTTATTATAATGTAAAATTTCATAACATCATTTCAATAGTTATATCAAGGGACCAAGAGAACAAAATAAAAGTAGGCTTAAATTTCACAGGACATTCATAGGATGGAATGAATCAGACTTATTAGGAAATATTCACTCAGTGTGCACGAGTAGATTTTTAATGGAGGAAAATTCAATGCCAGTGAGACAATTTGATAGAATAATTAACCCAACTCTTTTAGTGTTGGTAAATTATGATGTAACCACATTTTGACTAGTAGAATTATTTTTACCCTAAATGATTTTCAATGTATTAGTAATGTCCATGTTTTCCCAAAAAAACTATGGATTTAGAATACCATGGAATGGATTTGGTAATCTTGTCCCTATAAGGATTCATACTAAATGGAAAATGTGCATCAATTATAGTAAACTCAATTATGTTACAAGTATACCACTTCAAATTTCCATTACTTGATCATGTACTTGAAATAATAACTAATAAGTCTCGTTATTGTTTTCTTAATGGATTATAGGGTTATTTACACATTTATATCTCACTAGAGGATATTGGTAAATCCACTTTCACATTCCCCTTTGGATAATTGTATTATAATAGAATTTCATTCAGTTTATCAAATTCTCATGGGAATTTTCGAATGTGTTTGATAATAATTTTCTCTATATTTCAAGAAACATTCAATGATGCTTTAATAGAATAATCCACTTTTTATGGATCATCAATTGAAATTTTTATGAAATTATTTTCTTTTTTTATTGAAACATTCACTCAGAAAAATGTTATCCTCAATTTAAAAAAATTATATTTCCTGGTAGATAATGTGATTGTGCTTGGGAATGTTATACCTCAAGCTAGAATTCTAGTTGATCAATCTAATATTGATTTATTTCATATTTCCATAGAAAAAAATAGTGACATATATGAGATCCATCATAATTCATGCTAGGTTTTATAAGATATTAGTAAAAGAATTTTTGTAAGGTTGAACTTCAGTTTTATAGAATTCATAGAAAGTACTCCCTATGTGTATTTGATGAGAGTTGTAAAAAAGACTTTTGAGAACTGAAAATGTTAATATCGCCTACCATTTTTCAACCACCCAAATGGGACTAGCCAATTGAAATCATGGATGATGTGTTTGACTTTTCTCCTGGGGAAATTTTTAGTCAACGTTTGGAAAAGAAATATCATGTGATTTCCTATTCCTAAAGAACATTAGATTAGGACCAATCAAACTACAAAAAAATGAAAAATTACAAATGGTTGTTTTATTTTCATTATACAAAATTAGGTGTTATCTGTTGGGAACCAAAGTGATTATTTTGACACACAACTCTATAATCTATTTTTATGAAGGAATATAATAAGAAACAATGTATTTTGAGATGTACCTTGTTTTTATTTGATTTTAATGTTTTCATAAAAAATTGATATTATTTGAGATCCATATTTATAATTATATAAATATGATACTATAAATTTTAATAGTAATCTTTAGATCTATCCATGAATTTAGGAAACCATACTAGATGATGTGTTGTATCCCTCTATGATTTAAATAACAAGGATTTTTTATCATTCAAATTATTTTTATGATGATAATGTTCAATACTGGATTTTGAAAAAATACATTTCTAATCTCCATAGTGAATTAAATAATTACATTTCTAATTATCATTTCTCATTGCTAGTTGGTAGTGATCAGATCATTTGAATATTCCTTCAAAATTATGAATTTCAATTTATCATACATTTTTCACATGTTGATCCATATAGGACAGTTCATAAAACTAATAACTATAATAAATGATCTTGATTATATTTTTTATTTTCTTTCCATTTTTTTTAAATTTTTGGTACATTTATAGATTTCCAGTTTTAAGGAACCATTTCAAAAATGATTGATAAGACTCAATAATAACTTTTTCGTGGTGTCTATGATGTATGGGATATTAATTTCATGATTATTTATCACTATTATTTTATATATATTTAAATGTTTCATGATTTTAAATTAATTTCCCATTTGGGTTGATTTCATTCCCATGAGATCAGATGATTCTAAAACAATTTCAATTTTTGTGGAAGGTAATTTGTTTTCTAGATTTGGATAGGAGAAGTTTAAAATCACTGATCAATGAATCATAATTTTTAATTTTTAATTGGATTATATTTTGAATGAATATAGAATCAATCATAGGATCTATGCACCATATCACCCTCAAACAATTAGAATGGGTGAGTTGTCAAACAATCAAATTAAGCAAATTATAGAAGAAAAATATGATCCTAAATAAAAAATAAATGGACTTTGAGAAAATATAATGAACTCTATGCCTCTAAGAATACATTAAAAACCCTAATTGGAATTTCATATTTTTTATTATCTTATGGAAAGGTCTTTCACGTGACTATTTAGTTAATACACAATGGTTTTTAGGCCTTTAAAACATGTAATATGAATATGTTTTCTGCATGATGTGAAAGATAAATTTTTTGTATGAGATACATAATATTAAGAAGAATTAAAATGAATTATATAGGTTATACAAGTTAGAAAAAAAAATTTCATTACATAATTATCTTAAATAAAAACCTTACAGTTTGAGTTAAATTGTTTCTTTTCTAATTCATGATTGAAGTTATTCCTATGTAAATTTTGATTACAAATAGTCTTGAAATTTCACTATTATACATATTTTTACATTTAATGTAATGAAAATAAATGAAATTTGAAGAGGGAATCTATTCATAATAAATGGTAATAGGTTAAAGTTGATTAGATAAAATTTTACGTGCATCTAGGGGAGGATACCTTTCTTTGTAAAAATGAACAACATTTATCCAGGCTATGTATTTCCTTCTTAAATATTTTTTGTTGTTTATTTAATTTTTGGAATTTTATATTCTCGAAGAAAACTATTTGAAAATATATACATTTCAAAAAAATAAGTGTTCATGAGTAACATGAATGGTATATTATAATTTTTTCTTTCTTTTTAATTTTTTCTGTTTCTGTTTAAATGTTTTGTCTGTTTATTTTCAAAAAAAATCAATTTTTCAATGTTTTTATTTTTTATTGATTAGTTTTATTTGTTTTTTAATATTTTAATCTAAAAAGGATATCCTTTGTAATTTTTAAACCCATTTAAATAAGTGAACAAATGTTTTCATTGAAACTAAATAAAAATGAATGCTCAAAATGGAATTGATTCAATTCTAAAGATTTGGAATTTTCATAAATGGACCTATGATTTTTGGATCCCATTCAACATAACACATTCTTCATCAATGAAATGACCATCCTATGAGGACTATCAACTGTTTTTTAAATATTCTTCCCATTAAACTAATTTAATAAGAGAACTAATCTACAATATATTTAATAATGACATCATTTATTTCTTTAAAAGATTTAGGGTTATTTTAATTTTTTTATGTAATACTGAAATTTATAAGGACTTTGAATATCCCTTTTCAATATAATAATTTATATTTTTTCATTATTATACATTTTGTCTTTATGATCTCTTAATATCCTCTTGAATCAATTTAGGTTATCTTCATTATAATCAAAATTAAGAATATCTAACATACTCTAGAAGTGAAAATGCATGTTCTAGTTAAACATTAGAGTGTGTTTGGGGAGGCGGGATTCTATCTTAAAGTGTGTTACATAATTTAATGATTCATATGGTAGACATTAAAATTACAAAGATATGTTTTTTATAAGGAATATTTAATTTACTAATATATTTTTCCACTTCAATCAATCACATAAAATTGAGTATTTCCCTTCTGGACCACCCCAAGAAATAAAGATATTGTAATTTGTAGAATTCATTAAAAAAGGGAAGTGAAATATAATTTTTTTAATGATTATTTTGGATAGAAAATGTATTTTAAAAGATATTTTGATCTGGATTTTTTCTATGTGGAGAGATGTGGAGACCACACATGACTGAAAATTATATTCATTCATTTTTTCCTTAAAAATATTCAGACCCTCTTTCTCTAAAAAAAGAATTGTTAACATTTAAACACTACCATCTTAAATAAATAGAAAAAAACTAAAATTAAATCATGATAATTACATTTTCTTGGATAAAAATGGGTGGCGATATTGAAATTTATGAAGCAAAAAGTGATTCTAGAATGAGTTTTCATGAGAATCGCCTTGTTGAAAATATATATTTTTTGGTTGATAAAAATTAAATTGAAGTTAAGAGTGCAATATTATTGGGGGGTATGAAGTAGAAATTTATTGAATGATGTGAATGTATTACTTTAAATATATTTTAGGATGTACAAAATCTTTTGTTTCTTGATGATAAATTATTATATCTCATGGGTATGTGTTTGGAATTGTACATGATTTGACATTGGTGTTTACATTTCCAAGATTAAAAATGATATGTGTGGGGGAAATGATAGAGATAATATATCAGTTATTTATAGTATGTATATAAACAATATTATCCCTTATCATTTTCATAATTCAGTTTAATTTCATTGTTTCTAGATTTTATGAATATTTTTAGATTAAAAAAGTGAATTTCAAAAATGTAATTATTTAATTATTTTCAACCACTCAATTATTTCATGAATAACATTGTACATATTGATCAAAATGGAAAAATGTTTTTTATTCGTATACTCAGGTTTTTCATTTTGTTTCAAATGGTATATGTTATAATTCATTGTTATTTAATACCAAATAAACTCGAAAAAGTGGAGATGTTATTTGGCTAACAACATTTACACATGTACATTGTATAATAAATTACTCCAGCTATATTACCCAAATTATGGTTATTTTAGATAGACAAGAATTTATATTAAATGGAACATTTTAATGAACCAATTCAAGGAAATATTAGATGATAAATTAACATTATGATTGAGTCAAATTGGAAGATGCTAAAACGTATATTTTAATATTAAAATAGGAAATCAACATATTGGATGTACCATTTCCAACACAAGTATAAATGAATTTAATTTTTTTTATTTGGCCTAAAATTCAATTTAAATTTTTTTTCTAGAATAATCCTAGTGAATATTCATCCAGAAGGAGGCTCAATTAAATCCATCTATATCTATAAAGAAACAAGAAAACGGATTTACACCCCTACTCCTCTTTATATTACCATATCAATATAATATCAATGGATTTTTTGGATTTATAGTTAGTGGGGATGATAAGATAGATAGGTTGAGGAAAAAAATTATTCAATCTGTAATGGAGAAGATAATAGATGATCAAGTCATGTGAGTCTAAAAACCAAGTGTTTGTGGATGGAGAAGACCAAAAGATAGTCTCTTATGAGTTGAGAACTTCATCAATAGTCTATTTTTAATTTCTCATGAACATATATTTTTTAATTAATGTGTTCTTTAGTTCATTAAAAAATATTAATAAAACATTGTGGATGTTTACTCAATCTGTGTTTTAAAATAATTTATTTCAAAAATTAAATTTCTTCTATGTGGTCTTGTCGTTGAGTATAGTGATTTAAATTATGGTTCATTCCTTAGTGGTCTTCAACTAACTAAATAAATTCAATATATGAGAAAAATAGTACTGAGTTCATGATATGATACTCTTGAAAACTAGGGAGTTAATATAGAGGTATTTGGTTGGGAATTGAGAAATGTAATTGAGAAATAATTTTAAACAGGAGTGTAGTGTCAAAAGGTATTATACTCTTACACAACCACTATTTCATTTTTGTTTCCAACCCCTTCAAATATCTTTTACATTCTAATATTTCTATTTAATTATATGTAACTTATATTTAAATTTATTTTTGGTATTACAAATTTTAATAAAAAATAATAACATTTCTTCTTTAAATAAACAATGAAAATGTGAAATTTTTTTAACTCAATCTTCACCTCATAATGAGAAAATAAAGGGAATTCAATATTTTATTTATCTTGGGGATAAATTTATTGATTTGTTTTTATAAAATAAACCCCAACATCATGTTCAAGACATTGTCAGATTTTATAAACTTAATATATCACTAGATATACAAATTAAAAAACACATATTCAGATGAACTATATAGGATATGAAATATAAAAATTCAACATAAATCTATAGTTGATACCCTATATTCGAAAACCTTCATTAAATGAACACAGTATGCTAAACCTAATAATAAAATCTATATCTAATTACCTTAATTTTTATTCATATCAAATAAATGAAAATAATATTGGAAGGAAAATACATCCCTTTTGAGTGCGCCTTCTTGAATGAAAACCATATTTTTCTAATCAATCATTCAAATTATTCAAAATACCCATGAAACTATGGTTCCCAAAATATCCCCACTAGTTTTTATTCTATCAAAGGAACAAGAATCAAATAAATACTGTTACACATTTAATGGAATAATTATCCATAAATTATTGTCAGGCATGTTCAGACATAGTATATGATACATGAATAATGGGATAAAAAATCCATAAAATCCATAAGTGTTGAATTAATGAACATTTAATACCCCCTCCCAATAAACGTTTCATGGATACTATTAAAAATTATTCTTCCATGTGAAATGTTCACAAAAATAGTGTCTATAAAAATGAAAAAAATCATATTCCAATATGAACAAACAATTTATGTAGTTTAAACAAGATGAAAAAATTACCCCATTTATAAACTCCCACTAAGTGAAAATTTTACATTATATATTAAATAACTTTTTAATGGATAGATTTATGTTAATAAGACATTATCTCACTTTTAAAAAAATAGAAAAAGGAAATATGGATAGTGTGAAACTCACATACCTTAGGATTTACACCCATGATCAAGTTCATTATTTAAAATGATTCATTGTAAAATGGATTAATAAAAATATCAACAAAACTATTTTTTATATTAATAAACTCAAAAATTATTACATTTTCTTCACAATGAACTTTTTTGAAATGATATTTAGTATCAATGTGCTTGAAACAATAATGTTTCATTCTATTTTTAGTGAAATTTATTGATCTTTTATTATCATATCCCAAGAAGATGGATAAAATGAAATCAATAAAAATGTATTATAAATACGTATTTATTCATATAAGTAATGTTTTATAATTAGTAGAATATATATACTCAGTTTCTAGAGTACTTAGAATTAATAAATTTTATACATTATATGTGAAATCACAAGTATTCCAATCAAACAAAATCTGTTATAGATATTTATCTCATGTCATCAATGCATCCTTATAAATTTGGATATGTATAAGAAAAGATATAAATCCTTCTTTAAAAATAATATTCTATTATAATGTAACTTTTACATTTGATATATCTGACAATTAATTTCTTTATGATGAGATGAGATTCTCTTTGAGCATATTTATTCTTATGAAAAAGAGTTAAAATTTGGAAATTATATTTTATTGAACCAATTAGTTTAAATAATCTTTCATCTAACTATTTAAAAAAACTAGGATCAATATATATTGCTTCCCTATCTTTTAAAAACATTTTCCCTCAAAAATTTATTTGCATGTTGGATTTCATTCTTCCTATAATGACTATAATTATAGTAAACCAGAGCCAATGTCCACATTAATACAATGGAACAAGATATAAGGAGTCACATCCTGAAAGATTGAATAGTTTTTAAGTCTTTCTAATTTAAATACATACATTATTATGATATTAAATTTTAATATACAAATTAAAAAATAATTTTTATGATAATATCATTATTAAATATATAATAACCATCAAAATCCGTTATTATACACTTATTTTATTTCAATGAAAAGGAAAAAATTAAGGATGAGATAAATTGCTCTGTAAGAGTTACATAAATTATAAGTTTTCATATGTAAATTAAGAACAATCCATTGGACATAATCAATATAGAAAGGTAAATATATAAACATGCATTGAATTTAATAAATTACATGAATATCATGATTAGACAAGGAATAATAAATATAGAAATGTAAATAACTGAAAACACATTCGATTAAAATAATATTAATTTCATAAATATATAAGGAATAATCAACATAGAAATGTAATAAATTTACAAACATACAATTTTTATTACTTTACTATCATAAATAAGTAAGTAACAATCAAAATAGCATGGTTAATAAATAAAAACATGTTATATTTAATGAGTTATTGAGAATCAAATGCATACAAAGATAATATCATTTTAAAAATTTCATGGATAATAATTGATGAATTATTAATGATTTAAATTGTTAATTATTTGACATCATGATCTCTATCATCATGATACATCTACAATCAATACCTTTTAGAAGACATTTTATGTCATTGACTAAAAACTCCTTTAATTCTACTTTACTAATTCACCTCGTGAGACTACCAATGCATTGAAATGAGATATAATGTTATACCCCATACATCCCTACATGTTCAAATAATTCCTAAAGTATATAATAATCGATTTAATTCACGAATCTATATTTTTTTTGAAAAATTATCTATATTGTGTAAAATATATAGATTTATCAATATTTCCCAATTTAATCATATGATATTCAATGTAAACACTGTATGATTTTTTTTATAAAATTTGGAAGTAATAATATTCATGATATAAGGAATATGGATAATAAAATTAGTGGATCATTTACAATATAAATGATAATATTCTTTCAACAAGAATAAAATAAATCCCAAAAGAAAGTGAGATTGTAAAATATATTATTAACTCATTGGTAACATTCATAATATAACCCAATAAATTAATATACATGAATTTAGAAACTATCCACCATTAATATATGTGTATTCCTGTTATATACATCATTGGGGTAGTATGTAAACAACAATAAATTTAATAGGATTATATTTACATATATGTGTCACTGAAATAAAAATTGATAAAAAATACCTTACAATGATCACAATATTACAGTGAGAATAAATGCATTAATTGTGTGTATAAAATATATATTAATATAAAAAATGTATACATACAACATTTAATATTTAAATGTATTCAAAAGAGTTTTATTATACTATCAAATACAATAAAAAAGTAAAAAAACCCAATGATACCAAACTATGTTATGAAATTCAGTACCACATTGTAGTTTTTTTTTCATGTCCCCTTAGATGAAATATTTCAAATTGAAACATAAAATACCATTATATATGTGTTAATAATCATATTACATGTAAAATATAATATATATACATTGTACTAATAAAATTCGGTTCATAACATTACAATATGCCTCAACGAAGTGGAATTGAGATGAAGTCCCTTACCTCACATTTCCTTTTTCCTGAACATGATTTAACCTACATTATCATGTTTGTAAAAAATTTATTAATTTATAACATAACCATATTGATATTTTTAATATCATATATGATCTTATTAAAACATATTATCACCTGTTTGTTAAAAATACTTAATTATTTTCACTTTTTCACATGATAATTCCCATTTTTCACATGTGTGTTTTTACATGAATGTTCTTGTTAATTTGAATTATATATTTCGATAATCTCTAGAATGGGAATAAATATATTAATAATTTTTATTTTGATAAACAAGGTTAGAATAATTAATTAAATTTGAATATGGTGAATGGATCACATCACTTCATGGATATGGTAGGTCATATGTATAAATGAGTGACATCATCATATACTTAATGGGTGATATGAAAATGAAGTGGGTGATATATAAATTAAAAAATCAATATTATGATATAAATTTGACAAATATTAATTAAATTTATTCTAGTTAAATTACATGTAATGCAAGAGTGAAAAATGAATCAGATCTCTTTTGGAGGAAACTTTCTACTGTACATATGAGAAACAATATTATAATTTCAATAGCATGTACGTTAATAATTTATATTTGATATGATAATTAAATAAGTATAATAATATAATAAATATTATATAAATTGGTTAAATACATAATTATATATATCCTTAGATGGTGTTGACGAAAAAATGATTATCATCGGTTCGTGAGGTTTTAGTCTGATGTAAACACGATCAACAGTTTCATTTACCTTTTTATGGAAGGGGACTTGGATATATGTTGTGCACCTAACATAATAAAATTTCATTGTATTTCATATATTTATTTTATTATATAGTAATTTATAAATAAAAATTAAATTAGTATGATTAAGAATGAAATAAAAAACACTCGTTTAATAACATTAATTCTTCTTTGTAAAATAGCATTAAGATTGTACAAAAATCCTTATTAGTGTTGATTTATGATAAAACCAATCAATATAGGTTATTTTTAATGGATTGAATAATTTTTTTTATAAGTAATTATTGAACCAAATTTATTTTTAATTGATATGATTTGAGGAGATATGGTTACTTTTATAAGTAGGGGTTCTGAAAAAAATGGATTTTTTAAGAATATTCAATTACCCCAAGGATTTTTCAGGTTTCAATCATCCATGAATGGTCATTGTTTACCATTATTGGTGATAAATTATATATTTATTCATTTATTTTTTAGAAGTATTTAGGTCAATGTAACCCTTGTCATTTATATTTATCCCCCGATAAATTAATCTTTACCTTATGCATGATAATTAAAATGTTATTATTTTAACATTCATAACGTTAAAAAATAATACTATAATATAATATAATATAAATTATTCTTATTCAAAATTATTAATCCATTATTTAAAATTAAATTCCCATTTTTCATGAAATCTAATTTTAATGTATACAGGCTGATACAATAGTAAACCAAGTTTCCAATGAGGAAATTCTCTTAAGTATAGAATGTTTGTAATGTCAAAATTGAATATGGAATTATTTACAATGACCTAAATTTTTATGATTTTAAAATGTTGACTTAATTTTATTGTAAAATAAAATTTGAATATCATTTATTCTTGTAAATTATTTAAAAAAACATTTCAATTATTATCAGTATTTTGTTTATTCATTAAAAAATATATATTTTCAAAAAAATACTATAAATTCTCCCAAATAAAATTAAGATATCCTGATTTCAAAAATTAAGTATATTTACTAATTTGTTTTATAAAATTAGTAAAAATAAACATTAATTTTTTTTAAAGCATGACTAAATAATTCTTTTAATCCAAATAATTTTTTTAAAATAATTTTTTTGATTAAAAAGGTTATTATTTTATTTATAGTCAATAAAATAATTTTCATAATATATATTGTAAAATTCATACACAAAATGTTAATAAATATTTAATAATCGTATACTATATAAGGATTAGTTTATGCTGGGGGCTTCTTGTTCTTCATGATATCTAAGTGATTAAATTAAATTAAATACATTTCTGGGGTTGTTTATGTATGGTGTTGCATGTCACAAGTGATATTTAATATATTGTTCTTATTTTAAAATCATTATGTGTTACATTATATCCATAATTAATAAATTTTTCCATAAAAATTCAAAATTTATCTCCTTAATCATGTGTTTGAAAATTGGAAATACCAATGATAAGAACCCACAAGGCATTGTGGTTAAAAAAACATCTTCTCGATAAGAGAGAAAGGGAAACCTAAGGGTGTTATTGAATTACACATAAGTAGGTTTTAAAGTGGGTGAAAATTAATGAATTGTAAAGATATGTTAATTTAATAAAATATTAAATAATTATATATGTATATAGAGTTCATTGATCATAATAAACTGAATGATAAATAGAATGTTTAAGACCAAATATTCAAAAATCTGTGATGATTTAAAATACCAATTGATTCAATCGTTTTAACGTTCATAGGAAATTAGTTATTTCAATAAAATTTTCCTATTTTTTAAGAATTATTTTTCTATAATTTAATATAAATAATATAACTACTCGATATATTTATATATAATAATCAAAATTTCATCCATTGGTTACACCTGGCTCCATTACCAATTCATCGATTACTCCAAGAAATGAATGTGATAATGGTCATTAATGTTTTTAATTTATTTCCTTATGTCTATAAAAAATATCTAAAACTAATATGGTTATAAAAATTATCAAATAATTGAAATACAAACATGTAATAGTAACACTGAAGGTTCATCATTGATAATTATATAAAAATTCATTTAATTAAAAACAATGTCATATTGGCCAAATCATCTAGTAGGCTAATGTTAGCCATGAAACCCCTATCACCCTAATGTTATTGGTTCATACCATATGACATTAATGAATGGAATAGGTTATCACCTGAATTGTGGGTTTTTTATTTTCTAATACCATATTAATATAATTCTTATACCATTCCCAAAGTGCAATAACTCATAATAACCTCAACATTAATGATAATAGAAACACTAAAGGTTACCAATACTTTTGTACTTCTTCCCAACAAACAATAAAGGCATTATCTATCAAATAACTCTTTTATATATCAATCCAATGTGTTATATTGTAATAATGGTTTCTAAAAATATACATAACAATGTTATATTCCAACTACAAAAATTTTCTATATTGGAGTTGAAGTCATTGACCTTATAATAAATCATAAAATCATAAACCAATGATAATTTCAATAAATTATAAGTTAATTAATGAAATTTATTCTTATAAAATTTAAAATAATCCTCTGCTATTTTTTTATTCTTATAACCAAAATACTATTGGTTAAAATAATAAAACAATATATTTCTAGAATCCAAAAACACAAATACATGAACCATTTTATTTTAATATATTTTTTCTTTGTTCTAGGTTTAACATATATATGGGGAATTAGCTCAGATAATTCCCTGGTTCCCTTCATTTAATATAACAAACTATAAAAATATCATTAGGATGAAATATATTTCCTTCCATCATAAATATCATTTCTGATCATAAAATCAATGTTTTTCCCCTTATTTTCCCTAAATAAAACATTTTCCCATTCTACTGAGTCAATATAATATATTTCTCATTTAACAACTTTGATGTGATCGAAATCAATCCATATATCCTCTATATTCTCCATAAATAATGATTTTAGAAAACTAAATACGTATATTCTTTGGGGAGTTTCATATTTGGTTAATGTAAAGGTTATTAATCAAATTTCATGATAGCCGATTAGGAATAATCATGATCACATTCACTATAGTCTTAAATATTTTTTTTCATATAGTCACAAAATTTACCTTCATGTTCAATGATAACATTATACTATTAGGTTTTGATCATTACCATAAACCAAAATCCATGATGTGAAAAAATATTATCATTTAGGGAAAATAATATAATTATTTAAAGCTTATCTAAATCATAACGCCTAATTTTCAATCTATGAAACCTTAGGTTTTACCAGTTCCATTCACTATAATCATGTCTTCAAATCCTTCATAATTGTTTTTAATGAAAATTTGAATTACCCCAGGAATATACACAATGAGTTTCAAATTATGTGCATAGTATGACTCATTATCATGTTCCAGATAACTCTTGAGTGAACTACAATGTTAATTTTTATAATTTATCAACCCCAGTTATATCTTTACTAGAACCAAAACCACATTTATTATTTAGACAAGGATGTATTTCCACAAAAAAACTACACGGTCTCTACATTACAAAAACATTAGGATGTTATTTTAAACCTATCATCATAATATATCATAGGTTTATTATAAGGCCCTGGACTTAAACCTTACTTAATATTGAATTAAATGAATAATTCACATTGAAGATCTTTTCAGGTTTAGAGTGTTAGAGAATTAGGACATAACTATTACATCTCAATAGATTACAAAGTAGAAACTTTTACTAAGTTTCCATAAAATAAAAACTCTTAAAAAGAAACATGTCCAGTTCCATGTTTTAGGTTGCATGACTTTCCCTTGATCCCATCCTTGACCCTATTCCATGTTAAGTCCTATGAAAAACATTTCAAAAAACATGGGATGAGCATAAAAAGCTCAGTAAGGGATTCACAAACCTTGAAAACTGTTAGTTTTTTTCAAAACAACAAGTAAACCATGTATACATTATCAAAGTAATACTTTTCACCTTTTCAAAGTAGTAAAAACTCTTCACTGTATAAAATATCATTACGTACCCTTATGTAACCAAAATATTACCATAAAACCCATATAAATAACACATAACATATAAAGGTAACTTGGGACATAAACATACTTAAGTGGAATAACCATAAGGTCGACTTCTACACATATCAGTTAATGGAATAGCCATTCGGCCAATTTCCATACATACTTAATGGAATAGCCATAGGGCCGACTTCCATACCCAATGCATTAGAGGTTATAACGTAACCACCCGTCATGGTATTCACGGAACCACCCTTCATATGGTTTATCATGTAACCACCCATAAAATGTACAAGTACCATTATAAAATTATAACACATAAAACCAATAAAAAGGAATGATAACATTTCCACATTTCAATCACAATATATCATTTAAATATATTGACAAAATAGAATCCATTATCAAAACCATTTTCAATACCATGATACATAAAAGAGTATATGGTATTTATTTTATTTTAAAAAACATTACAGCTTGTTGAGGAAGCCAAAGATCAAATAATACTCGCGGCAGCGGAAAAGGTTGTTGTCACCGCGTAAATTAAAAGAAACATTCCTTTTTGTCATTTAGTAAAATGTTTCATAGAAAAAGATTCCTTTTGTATAAAAGTAAATGTCAAAGGGGTTTATACACCGTGTAAAAGAAGGTTGTGTATAAAACAAAATATGCCTCAATGAATGGAGAATGAGACGAAGTCCCTTACAAAGATGGTATCCTTGGTTTAAGGATAAATCAATTACATAATTATGTGTGACAACGAATACACCCAATATAAGTGGATATTAAGTGTAAGAAAATCAGAGTTTATTCACACATATTCATATAATGACATATTCAAGGAGTACAAGATTATCCCAAAGAATCAAATTTGGGTTAAGAAGTTCCCTTGCAAAAAATATGACAGCCTAACGGCGTCACTACAAAATTCAGAAAATGAGTTGATGAGAGATAAAAAGGGAATCTGATCACTTGAAAATAAAATTTCCATCAATCAGGATATAGAAGAACATATCCCAACATAATAGTATGTGAATTAAAAGACATAACAAACTAAGTCTTTTAAAAAGAGGAGGGTGAAAGGTTCCCTTACCGACTTGGGTAACTTTCGAAAAGTACACCCATTGAAGAAGTGTCATACAATGAATATGTAAATACCCTTAAATGGAATTATATTACAAAAGGGGTGTAATAATGGGCAGTACATAAACCACTAAAAGGAAATTGTGGCAAATGTAGCATAAACTTCACGAGAATAAAAGTGAGATGAAAAATCTCTTACGAAAACTCGGCAGCCTAACAGCGACACTTAAAACATCCAAAATGGATTGATGAGAGGAAATAAGGTCTCCCATAAAATTAAAATAATCCTTACAGAAAGAGTAATATAAAATAGCATCCCACAACATAACAAAGAGGATCTTAAAAGAAATGACATAAAGGAGAGTACTTTAAAAGAAAGAGAGGGGTTAGATCTCTTACGAAAATTTGGCAGCCTAACGACGCCACTCAAAACTTGCAAAATGGATTGATGAGAGAGAATAGGGTCTATCATCACATTAACATAATGTTTACAGTAAGATTAATATAAAAGAACATCCCAATAACAAGAAATATGAGCTTTAAAAGGAATGACATAAAAGAGTGTACTTAAAAATAAAGAGAGGAGTAGGATCCCTTACCTCGTGTCCAACATGACTCGATCGTTCTTTAACGTCCTGAATAATAAACTTGAGTTAATTTCTATTTGCTTCAGAACCTTTTTCAAGTTCATTATTCCTTTTATATCACTTATTTCCCTGTTATAAACATTATGTAACCATTTAAGTTAATAATGTTTTTTTGTCGATATTTGGTTCTTAAGTCGAAAGTGGACTTCTTACAATTACATGTTGTTCATGTGGTCAAAGGTTCTTTATATCCAGAATGACATTCCTGATTTTGATATCATATATATCATATATATCTATCATATACATGTATTTATAATATCACATAATCATTTAGAGGTAAGAAATGAAATGCACCGTTCACGGAGACGGTAAACCGTACGTACGCATGAATGCTACATTCATTTCTTTGTCATATTAATGGAATTAAAACTAAATGAGAGGTATTTATATTTTAATTCCAGAATTATATTAATCATTTATATGTATCATTAATTATATATATCCATTATATACATGTACTTTTAATAGTACATTACATTTGGGGAAAAGAAATAAAATGCACCGTTCCTTGAGACGGTAAGCCGTACGTACGCATGGACGCTGCATTCATTTCTATCTCATAATTTAATGGAAAAAAATAATAATGATATAGAGGTATATTATAATTACATTATAACATCATATATAATAACTTTAAATCTATCCTTTATATGTCCCACATATGGCATTAACGAATCACATCACTTTGAGGGGGCGGTAGTCTGCATTTCTTTAAATGAAAATATCGCGTTTACCCATAATGGAAACCATAAAGGTATGCCAAAAATGAAAAATAAATAATCTTAAGGAAAACATAAACATATTATATATCATATATAAATATAGTGTCATCTTAATGGCCTCCTTTGAAGGTGTTGAAATAATGTTGAACAATCATCGTTTCGGGAGGCAGAAATTCACCATCCACATAAACAGTATGTTCATTAACTATTAGATGTAAGTGTGTTTATGTGTAGCTAGAATAATTCTTATAAAAACATCCTAGAATATTGAGGATACTGGAGTTGTTACAAAATAAATGAATAAAAAGAGTTTAGGGGGTTGGAGAAGCAAAATAAAACAAAAGGACTCAAAAGAAGACATTACCTTAAAATCGGGTAACTCCCTTTGGTTTGAGCTCAAAGGCTTCCTTGGGAAGACTTCTGCCCAAAGTGAGGCTTCAAGTAGTAATAGAGGGAAGTGGAGAGCCAAAATGGGCAGGGGTTGGCCTAGCCAAAGGCTTTGGGAGTGTGGGTAAGGAGGTAGAGGTGGGGGCCTTTTATAAGAGGAGAGGAGGGGCACTCTTGGAAGGTCAAGAAAAGTCACTTTCTTTTAAAATGGTATTCGGATTTAAGAGGTCCCACATTGATGTCTTTTGAGGATAAGGTGTTAAGGGTTCGAAATCCACCCATCCAATAGGTTTTGGCCATGTTTAGGTCTTAGAGTTTACATTATCTTTCCATTTTATTTAAAGCGTTAAATAATGAGGTCATCGCTACATCATCATGATGTCATAAGTAATTTAATTTATTTAATGTCTAAAAATTATAAAAAAAATACTATGATGTAGTAAATCGTTTTATATTTATAATGAATATTTATAGTCAAAAATCAGACTTGTACAACCCCATGTAAAAAAGTGTTTTAGTAAAACACCTCATGTGTGTGTCATTTTTACTTCAACATTAAATAAAAAGTTATTTATGTCATTTCCCAACCAAAGTGGCTCCATGGGGTTCCCAAGTTGACCCATGGCTTTTATTGGTCGGTCATGACACATCCAATAAGGGTAGGACATGTGTCAAGGTATTTTCATTTTATTATAATATCATTTTTTCCATAAATTGCATTAATTACCTCTAATCGCGATTAAAAACATAATAAGTTACTATTCACGAAAAAATTATATTAATCCCATTGAACCACATTATAATTATTAATGAAAACCATGTATGTCGGATTTTTGAAATTCAAAACACATAAGTGGTAAAATTTCATTTAAACGAAAAATCAGTTTTTATAAGTACTACTTAGTGGTTTCACTATTAATCAAAAAATGAAGTTTTTCAGAAAAATACTTAAAATTCACCCTAAGATATATTTGATATTCCGAATTCAAAAATGAATTATATTTTACAAAATTCAAAACATATAAGTCACATTAATTAATTTAATAATTAATTCCCGCTGTCATAACAAATAGCGTGTTTTTATGAAACAATAAGTATCAAAAGATTGACACTAGTTTAAGTCTGATTTCAAAGTGAAATTAATTCAATGACCACTATTGGATTTAATGGTAATAATATATTCTAATTTCACTTTAAAACCAATTTAAAAGATAATCTAATCATATGAATAAATTAGATTAAAAAGAGGTTTTGAATTAAAATACAACATTTTACACTATTCATTAAAAAATGAACTTTATCGGAAAAATACCAAATATTAACCCACGGAAAATTTTCAATGTCGCAATAATAAATAATATTTTTATTTTGAAAAATAGTGCTTAAAAATTGTCAAAAAGTGGATTTAAAAGGGGTTTGCCATCAAAAGGCGGTCAATCGACCATTTAAAGAATATTAGAATGTTTACGGTTAAAAACTGGATTCATTTGCATTTTTAATCTCCTAACATTTACTGTAAACAATAAAAATATTTTACAAACATATATAATCATTTTTTAGTTAGTTCTGTTCATTCCTGCCATTACAATGGCTAGGCATTAACTACCATTTAAAATAACATTATTTTATTATTAGAGTGCAACGTAGGATTCCCAAGAAACTCGTTGTTGCGTATTGGGTACGCCATCGAGCATAGAATCCCCTTTAAAGTAATATTAATATTTTATTCACAAATATGGATAAATATAAATATTTCATATTCTTTATTTACCTGGGGTGTTACATCCTTCCCCCCTTTTGGGAATTGTGTCCTTGCAATTTTAAAATTGGGCTTGGAAACATCCTTGAAAGTCCCACATCGGAACAAGAGTCGGTAAAACAGACACTTTAAAATAAAGGAAGATAAGTACAGAGGTCACCCGAGTTAACCCATACTAGGATTCCATGTATGAAAATATGGACATGGAAGAAAAAGCAAAGGGTCATGTTCTGATGGAGAGTGATAGAAATCATGTTTAGGAGAAAGTTAACCACAAGAAAATCACAAACACGTGATGGGTTAAACGGTATTCGATTCCCCAGTATGAAAAGTTAATAGACAACATTTTTGTTTTAAGTTACTTTTTATTGGGAAATTTATTCATAAAGAAACATAATCACTTATCATGTTGACTTTCAACTTTTATTAGATTCCTTACAAAAACTCATGTTTTCTCCAAAAGACGAGTATTTAAGAAGACTTGTTCACATTAAGAGTACTATAATCAACTTCTAGAGAATCACCTAATCCAAAAAAGAGAACTATTTGCTTTCCATGTCTTTAGACTTTAACCAAAACCGAAACCAAAATGGTTAATACAAGATCATATAATCCAGAAAAGGATAACCCTTTATAAAAAGAAAATCTATTCTTAATCTCCAAAATTTGTCCAAAAAAACCCAAAGTTCAACGAGGACCATTCGATGATCAATTTTTCTATAAAATTCTTCAAAGTAAACCAAACTAAGATTGAAACCCAAATATTTGAAGGATTTAGTCACATAGTCTTCCAAGTTAAATCGTAACATTTATCTCCAAACAACACCAGTTGCTCTTAATGTCTCGTATTGAAAAGTAATTAACCTAATCACATTTCCTCCATGATAGGTTAATCATTTTCATAAATAACCCAAAATCAACTTACTCTTAATTCATAAAATCATCTAACTAAAAATTATAAGTCAAACTAACCAGGGACTTCACGTAGTCCAGTGGTAGGCGATAAATACCAGTCGCACTTTGGTTGGGGGTTCGATTCCCGCTGCTTTGTCCGACACGACGGGTTGTCACACGGTCTGCGTGTTGTCCTTTTTCCAAAACTATATAATTCTTAAAACATTCCCCAAAATGAGATAAAATCTTCAAATATAATGATAACATATTTTAACCTCAATTTTATCTCATGCCTTTCATTTTCCATCATAACATATAATAACCCATTATTACCTCAAAAGTAAGGATCATGTAAACTCTAATGGTTACCTTTATAATTATTACCTGAAATTCCACATCGATTGGTCTTCTCGTACATGATGCATTACAGATCATACAAAGGTTCAAGTGGTTTATCATGACTCCTTGATAGTTTGTTTAGAACAACCATGAGTTTCCTCATTGAATCCCCCATTTTATCTAGTATCTTAATCAGAGAACCACCACAGTTTCCTTTAAACCTGTTGTCTCTTTGGTTCCTGCTAGATCCATCCATTCACTAAAAACAGAAATGTTAGTGTGAGTATATCAAAAAAACCATCATGTACTAATGAGGAATATAAACACTAAGATATACTTACTCATTCACTTTATCTAAAACTAGGACTCTTTCTGAAATTCTAACCATTGTGGGAATGTCACTTATGCTTAAAGAATACCCTAACCTCTAAAGTTATCTAAACCGACCTTTGATACCAACTATAACGCCCCGGCCTTAAACCTTACTTAATATTGAATTAAATGAATAATTCACATTGTGGATCTTTTCAGGTTTAGAGTTTTAGAGAATTAGGACATAACTATTACATCTCAAAAGATTACAGAGTAGAAACTTTTACTAAGTTTCCATAAAATAAAAACTCTTAAAAAGAAACATGTCCATTTCCATGTTTTAGGGTTCATGAATTTACCTTGATCCCATCCTTGACTCAATTCCATGTTAAGTCCTGTGAAAAAAATTTCAAAAACTTGGGATAAGCATAAAAAGCTCAGTAAGGGATTCACAAAGAATGAAAACTGTTAGTTTTTTTCAAAACAACAAGTAAACCATGTATACTTTATCAAAGTAATACTTTTCACCTTTTCGAAGAAGTAAAAACTCTTCACTGTCTAAAAGTTCATTACATACCCTTCTATAACCAAAAGATTACCATAAAACCCATTTAAATAACACATAACATATAAAGGTAACTTGGGACATAAACATACTTAAGTGGAATAACCATAAGGTCGACTTCCACACATATCACTTAATGGAATAACCATTCGGCCAATTTCCATACATACTTAATGGAATAGTCATATGGCCGACTTCCATACCCAATGCATTGGAGGTTATAATGTAACCACCCATCCTGGTATTCACGGAACCACCCGTCATATGGTTTATCACATTACCACCGGTAAAATGTCCAAGTACCATTATAAAATTATAACACATAAAACTAATATAAAGAAATGATAACATTTCCACATTTCAATCATAATATATCATTTAAATATATTGACAATGTAGAATCCTTTACCAAAACCATTTTCAATACCAAGATATATAAAAGAGTATATGGTATTTATTTTATTTTAAAAAACATTACAGCTTGTTGAGGAATCCAAAGATCAAATAATACTCACTGAGGCGGAAAAGGTCGTTGTCACCGCGTACGTTAAAAGAAACATTCCTTTTTGTCGTTTAGTAATATGCTTCGTAGAAAAATATTCCTTTTGTATAAAAGTAGAAGTCAAAGTGTTTTATACACCGTGTAAAAGAAGGTTGTGTATAAAACAAAATATGCCTCAATGAATGGAGATTGAGACGAAGTCCCTTACAAAGACGGTATCCTTGGTTTAAAGATAAATCAATTACCTAATTATGTGTGACAACGAATAAACCCAATATCGGTGGATATTAAGTGTAAAACAATCAGAGGTTATTCAAACATATTCATATAATGACATATTCAAGGAGTACAATATTATCCCAAAGAATCAAATTTGGGTTAAGAAGTTCCCTTGCAAAAAATATGACAACCTAACTACGTCACTACAAAATTCAGAAAATGAGTTGATGAGAGATAAAAAGGGAATCTCATCACTTGGACATAAAATTTACATAAATCAGGATATATAAGAACATATCCCAATATAATAGTATGTGAATTAAAAGACATAACAAACGAAGTCTTTTAAAAAGAGGAGGGTGAAAGGTTCCCTTACCGACTTGGGTAACTTTCAAAAAGTACACCCCATTGAAGAAGTGTCATAAAATGAATATGTAAATACCCATAAATGGAATTATATTTCAAAAGGAGTGTAATAATGGGTAGTACATAAACCACTCAAAGGAAATTGTGGCAAATGTAGCATAAATCTCACGAGAATAAAAGTGAGATGAAAAATCTTTTATGAAAACTCAGCAGCCTAACGGGGCCACTTAAAACTTCCAAAATGGATAGATGAGAGGTAATAGGGTATCTCATCAAATCAACATAATGTTTTCAGAAAGAGTAATATAAAATAACATCCCCCAACATAACAAATAGGAGCTTAAAATAAGTGACATAAAGGAGAGTACTTTAAAAGAAAGAGAGGGGTAAGATCTCTTACGAAAATTCGGCAGCCTAACAGTGCCACTCAAAACTTACAAAATGAATTCATGAGAGAGAATAGGGTCTCTCATCACATTAACATAATGTTTATAGTAAGATTAATATAAAAGAACATCCCAATAACAGGAAAGATGAACTTTAAAAGGAATGACATAAAAGAGTGTACTTAAAAAGAAAGAGAGGAGTAGGATCCCTTACCTCGTGTCCGACATGACTCGGTCGTTCTTTAACGTCCTGAATAATAAACATGCTTTAATTTCTATTTGCTTAAGAACCTTTTTCAATTTCATTATTTCGTTTATATCACTAATTTCCATGTTATAAATATTATGTAACCATTTAAGTTAATAATGATTGTTTTGTCGATATTTGGTTCTTAAGTCGAAAGTGGACTTATTACAATTTCATGTTGTTCGTGTGGTCAAATTTCTTTATATCCAGAATGAAATTCCTGATTTGTATATCATATATATCATATATATCTAGCATATACATGTATTTATAATATCACATAATCAATTAGAGGTAAGAAATGAAATGCACCGTTCATGGAGACGGTAAGCCGTACGTACGCATGAACGCTACTTTCATTTTTTTGTCATATTAATGGAATTAAAACTAAATGAGAGGTATGTATATTTTAATTCTAGAATTATATTAATCATTTAGATGTATCATTCAATATATATATCCTTTATATACATGTACTTTTAATAGTACATTACATTTTGGGATAAGAAATAAAATGCACCGTTCATAGAGACGGTAAGTCATACGTACGCATAAACGCTACATTCATTTCTATATCATACTTTAATGGAAATAAATAATAATGATATAGAGTTATATTATAATTTCAGTATAACATCATATATAATAACTTTAATTCCATCCTTTATATGTCCCACATATGGCATTAACCAATCAAATCACTTTGAGGGGCGGTAGTCCGCACTTCCTAAAATGAAGATATCGCGTTTACCCATAATGGAAACCATAAAGGTATGCCCAAAATGAAAAATACAGAAGCTTAAGGAAAACATAAACATAATATATATCATATATAAATATAGTGTCATCTTAATGTCCACCTTTGAAGGTGTTGAAAGAATGTTGAACAATCATTGTTTCGGGAGGCAGAAATTCGCCATCCACAGAAACAGTATGTTTTTTAACCATTAGATGTAGGTGTGTATAAGTTTATCTCGAATACTTCTTATAACAACATCCTAGTATATTTAGGATACTGTAATTGTTACAAATGAAAAGAATAAAATGAGTTTAGGGGGTTGGAGAAGCAAAATAAAACAAAAGGACTCAAAAGAAGACATTACCATAAAATCCGGTAACTTCCGTTGGTTTGAGCTCAAAGGCTTCCTTGGGAAGACTTCTGCCCAAATTGAGGCTTCAAGGAGTAAGAGAGGGAAGTGGAGAGACAAAATTGGCAGGTTTTGGCCGAGCCAAAGGCTTTGGGAGTGTGGGTAAAGAGGTAGAGGTGGGGGCCTTTTATAAGAGGAGAGGAGGGGCACTCTTGGAAGGTAAAGAAAAGTCCCTTTATTTTAAAATGGTATTCGGATTTAAGAGGTCCCAAATTGATGTGTTTCGAGGCTAAGGTGATAAGGGTTAGATATCCACCCGTCCAATAGGTTTTGTACATGTTTAGGTCTTACATTTTACATTATCTTTCTATTTTATTTAAATCGTTAAATAATGAGGTCATCACTACATCATCATGATGTCATAAATAATTTAATTTATTTAATGTCTAAAAATTATAAAAAAAACTACTATGATGTAGGAAATAGTTTTAGTTTTCTAATTAATATTTATAGTCCAAAATCAGACTTGTACAACCCCATGTAAAAATTGTTTTAGTAAAACACCTCATGTGTGTGTCATTTTTACTTCAACATTAAATAAAAAGTTATTTATGTCATTTCCCAACCAAAGTGGCTCCATGGGGTCCCCAAGTTGACTCATCGCATTCCATGGTCGGCCATGACACATCCAATAAGGGTAGGACATGTGTTATGGTATTTTCATTTTATTATAATATCATTATTGCTTTAAATTGCACTAATTAACTCTAATCGCGATTAAAAACTTAATAAGTTACTATTCCACAAAAAAATTATTTTAATCCGATTGAACCACATTTTACTTCTTAATGACAACCATGTATGTAGGATTTTTGAAATTCAAAACACAGAATTGGTAAAATTTCATTTAAACGAAAAATCAGTTTTTATAAGTACCACTTAGTGGTTTCAGTATTCATAAAAAATTGAAGATTTTCAGAAAAATACCAAAAATTCACCCTAAGCTATATTTGATATTCTGAATTCAAAAATGAAGTCTATTTTAATAAATTCAAAACATATAAGTCACATTAATTAATTGAATAATTAATTCCCGTTTTCATGACAAATAGCGAGTTTTTATGAAACAATAAGTATCAAAAGATTGACACTAGTTTTAGTCCGATTTCAATGTGAAATTAATTCCAACGACCACTATTGGATTTAATGGTAAACATATATTCTAATTTTACTTTATAACCAATTCAAAAGGTAATCTAATCATATAAGTAAATTAGATTAAAAAGAGGTTTTGAATTAAGATACAACATTTTACACTATTCATTAAAAAATGAACTTTATCGAAAAAATACCAGAAATTAACCCAAGGTAAATTTTCAATGTCCCAATCATAAATAATATTTTTATTTTTAAAATTAGATCTTATAAAATTGTCAAAAAGTGGATTTAAAAGGGGTTCACCATCAAAAGGCGGTTAATCGACCTTTTAATGAATATTAGAATGTTTACGCTTAAAAACTGGATTCATTTGTATTTTTAATCCTCTAACATTTATTATAAAGAGTAAAAATATTTGACAAACATATATAATCATTTTTTAGTTAGTTCTGTTCATTCCCGCCATTACAACGACTAGGCGTTAACTACCATTTAAAATAATATTATTTTATTATTAGAGTGCAACATAAGATTCCCAAGAAACTCGTTGTTGCGTATTGGGTACGCCACCGAGCATAGCATCCCCTTTAAAGTAATATTAATCTTTTATTCACAGATATGGATAAATATAAAGATTTAATATTCTTTATTTACCTGGGGTGTTAAATTTATACTCCCTAATAAGTGTTATCATAAATATAGTTCTCAAGGTTTCAACTAAACTTCATCTGATGCCAATTAAAAAAACCTAAACTGTAGTAAATCGAAGTTAGTGTCTTCTTTATTACATTGGTATATGATATAAGGAATCACATACTTATAGATAAAGTATTTTATTATTCTTGGAAAACTATGTACGTAATTGATTTCATTTTACATTTAAATATAAAAATAAAAACATATTTTCATTGAAAAATAACAGTATTCCCTCAAGAATATCTTTTTATATCATTCATAGTAAACATCACGAATTCTAGTAAAAGGAAACAAAATAATTGTGAGAAATAAAATGCTCAGTAAGAGTTACATAAATTGGATGATATTTTCAGTAAATGTATAGTTATAATATGGAATAATCCATATTTGAAGGTGAATATATAAACATACATTCAATTTAATCAGTAACATTAATATTTAGATTAGATAAGGAATAATAAATATATAAAGGTAATAAACAGACCACAATTTCAATTTAAATAACTTTACAATAATAAATAGATAAGGAATAATCAATATGTAATTATAAATAAAAAACACACAATTCATTAAAATGACATTACTATCAAGAATAGATGAACAGTAAACAACATTGTAAGGTAAGCAACTAAAAACACATGATATTTAATCATCAACTGATAATAAAATACATTGAGACACGATATATTTGTGAATATATCATGGAAAATAATAACAAAAATCTTAATGACGTAAATTCATAAATATTGGTAGCCATGATGATGATCATCATGATACCTTAGATATCAAGACCTTTCATAAGGAACTATAAACTATGTGTAAAACCCATTTAATTGTAGCCTTTTGATCCCCCTCTTGAGATGGAAAATTCATTAAGGGAAAATATAATTCTGGGCCACACCCATCATTGAAGGAATACATAATTCAATATAAATGAAATAATATATTTAATTTATGCATCAATAATAGATATGAATAAAAATACATATTAAGAAAATGATAATAAATTAATAATATTTCCTTTATTATCATATAACATTCAAATTGGACCTTGTTTATGATAATGGTATATATTTTATGAAATAATAATGTCCACAATAAGAGGAATATGGATATGAAAATTTTTGGAGATTGTAAAGGATAAATGATAAGATTATATTTACATGAGTATAATAAATCCAAAAAAATTGAAATGTTCAAACATATTCTTATCTATTTGGTAACATTTAAATTATATCCACATGAAATAATATGCGTGAATAACAATAATAAACATCATTAAGACGTATTTTTATATATATAATATATAAATTTCATAATTTATAACATCATAAAATTTAGTATGTGCATACTAAAAAATACGTCTCAATGAAATGGAAATTGAGAAAAACTCCTCTATAAAGATCATAACATTGATGTGAGAATCAATGAATCAATTCTTTATAACAAATGTAAATCAAAATAAAATAGTGGAAGTAAAACATAATATTGTCAAAAGATATACGCACATAATCATAGAATATAAAATAATATGAATAAATATTATAACACAATGAAATAAAATTGAGTTAAGGAATTTTTTTTTGACTTCGTAATTTTAAATTTAATTCACTTTAGATTAAATAATAGAAATGGAAAAATAAATTATCATTAATTATGAATTAATCATGAAATTAAATGTCAAATGGGATGTATATGAACCATATAAAATAAATTAGGGTTATAACATTACAATATTCCACAAATAATGGAAGTTTAGATGAAGTATCATACCTCACACTTACTTTTTGATTAATGTGCATTAACTATTATGACCCTGACCCCATTAGTCTAAAGCTAGTGCCTTACTTTATTACATTGGGATAAGATAAACAAAACCAGATACCAAAATCATCAAATACATTAGTGTTCTTGGTATGCTAGATACATACATAAAATCCACGTTATATTTTCAAACATAAAATACGAATAATATAGTCTATTATAGTCTTCCATTATTCAAAATTTCTGTAACCTTTCATATCATGCATAATATACTTCATGAAATCATGTGGAAAATTTAATAATATGTAAGGGTTAACAAAAAATTCACATTAAGGGTTCTTTTATAGTGGAATCTATGAGTAAATATGGCATAAATATTATTTCATGGTAAATAATTTAAACATAACCCATTTAAATAATCATGTGATCTAGGAAACATAAAAATGGATATTATACTATTCAAATAAGCAGAAGGAATACCAATATCATATTTCATAATGGCTAAATGCATAATCATGGACATCTAAAACATACCATCGACCCCTTGACCAAGACATCTGAAAAAAAATAGTTAAGGCCTCTAATAAATCAATATATGAAAATAAATGGCAAAGGACTCATCCAAGTCCATTTATGATTTCTCCTGACATAACTAAAGACACATCATGGTGAAATAGATATCCCATCCAATCTAAAACTAGTTCCAATTCATTCTTCATATGAATGTGGTGAAACATAAATGACATACTCATACTAAATTTAAATAATATTCCAAAATCAAAAAACATAATAACAAGTAATTCATAGTAATATAGTTAGAGGAATAATAATTGCACATCCATCGTCAAACTAAACATAAACATTTTAATATATTATATTTAATAATATTATAATAAATCAACCACAATGAAGCATAAAATAAAATAATCAATGTTAACATATGTTAAAATACTCTAAAAAATCATAGATAATTATTGATAGAAATACCATTTTTGACATTGATATAATTTATATAAAATGTCATAAAATATAAAACAAAAATTGAACAGAAAATTTTAAAATAGTAATTTAAGATTTAATACATTATGGCTTCATGATAGTGAAAAAATGCACTCATGATACATAATATTTAAAAAAATATATTCCTTCCGTATTTTTGTCAATAAAACATATAAAGTACCTCATATAAAAAATGATCAAAAATATTAAATTTACATCAATTTATAAATATCAAAAAATGGGTAAAAATTATTTTAAATAGTTTTGGGATAATATTAAAAAAACATTTGAAAACATTTTTAGAAAATATGGACATGGAAGAAAAAATCTCTTAGGTGGAGACATAATATATATACTCATAAATAAAAATCACATTGTGAAATAAAAATTACCACATAATAATTTGTATAAATATTTGCCTTTGGAAAGAAGTAATATTATATGGAATTTAAATTAACATAATCATCAGAACAGCAGTCATAATAGATATTAATGGGAATTATATACACCACACAGTATAATTAAGTAGTGTATATGGCATGTGTCCCACTGAAATAAATATGAGACAAAAACCCCTTACATTATTTATTTAATATATTCATACGTGATCAAAATAATGTATAATAAATATATTTTTATTATTCATCTATCATAGAACCATATTCATTTCTATGATAATACATATAATTTTATTATAAGTTTATATTACTAATTTATTATCAATTCAATATTAATGTTATGTTTTTAGTAACAACCCCCTTGTTTTTCACATGTGTCTTTATTTCCGTATATTTTTATCCTCATAATTATATTATGTTTTAATAATATAAATAATAATAACCATGACGTAAATATAAAATATATTAAGTATATATGTAAGTATAATAATCTATAAATGATAGAAATATAAAATTTTATGCATTGGTCAAGGATACAATAGTCCATATGTATGAATGAAAATTGATTCTATTTTTTTTTGATTTATTAAAATAAATTATTTAAATAATATAATAAATTATTAATAATTATGTAATATATATAATATATTTTCACTAAAAACATCCTTAATAAATTTCATGTTGTTATTGAATCACAATATTTTGAAGAGGCAATAGTCTCCATGTCCTCAAATGGATATATATTATTTACATAAAATGGATAGAATTATGGTATGTGTTACATTATAATTAAATAAGCATAAAGACATCATAAATATTACTTATATAATGAAGAAATATAAATTACATTGTTATTTACTACCTTGGAAGGTGGGAATGTAAGAATAAATGACATCGCTTGGTTAGAGGGTATTTCATCTTACCCACAAACGATGATTTTGTATCCTATTTGATGGATGTGTGTGTGAGTGTATGTAGAACACTTAATTTAAAAAATTATTATTAAATTTATTATTACAAAGATAATTTTAGAATCAAAACAAAAAACAAATTTAATTGGTTTATCGATCAAGTAAAAAAAATATTTATTGACAAACATTACATCTTCTTTGGGTATCTCCTTATGATTTGGGCAAGAAGACATCATTGGTTGGATATATGAATAATGAAAGGCTTATAGAATAAAGTAAGAAAAATTTGGAAGAGATTTATTAAGGACATGGTTGAGCTTTAATGCTCAAATTTGTGTTAGTAGGTGAGGGGGGAGGCACCGATTTATAATTGAGGTGACATGCACTTTTGTAAACTCTCCAAATATTAAATAAATATAAATTAAGATTTAATTCCAAATAGCTCAAAAGGTAGTAATTTAATGTATAATTAGAGGATGGGTTAAATTAATATCTCCAACTAATTTTTAGATAAGTTTAGGTCACATTAATACCCTTATATTTTAGATTTAACACTTAGATAAACCCTTTAACCTCTCCCTAACAATATATGTTTTTACTATTCGATGGTTAATATAGATACTACAAAATAAAAAAATAACTCAAAATGAGTCATGAATTCTACTTCCAACCATAACTAATCTATTTTTACTATGTTTATTGTTTTATGACTTTTATATCTTTTATTAATATATTATATATTTTAAAATATCATTAATGTCAGTTATGACAATATTCAAAACATATGATTTTAAAAAATATCAATATAAAAGGTTTCTTCCAACAAAAAAATTTAATACTTATATTGTATTTCTAGTTCATATATATAATTATTGAATGAGTTTTATAATTCCAAATTATATTTGTTTTAATATTTTTAATATCATTGATTTGATATATCTATTAATTAAACAATTATTACGACATCATTGTGCAATCCATTAATTTAATAATTTCTTCACTAAAAATCATAAATTTATTATAACTCTAAGTAAAAAATTTATCTTTAAAATTAATATCTATAATAGAATATATATTCTTTATTATTATATTTATAAAATTTAATCCTTATTAAAAACATGATTATAAAAAATTTGACTTTCCATAGAATAAAATATTATAAAATCATTAAAGTAATACAAGTGGTCACATGAGGCTATAAAATTGGCACCAAGAGAGTTTTGGTTGATAATAACTCATAAAATAAAATTATTACAAGTGATAGTGTAATTTTATAAAACTTATAATATTCTTTTTACCCTTAATTTCCTAGTTTACCCTTAACTATGATAATTAAAAAATACTAAAGTTAAAATTCATATTTTCCAAATAAATACTAGGTAACTATTTACCAAATTTGTAACTTTTGATTACAAATATGGAATAAAATTATTAAAATTCAATAAAAAATAATTTGATAAATTAGTTTAATATTAATCTCATTGATGGAATGGGAAAAGTAGTTTTTAAAGGAAAACAATTTCACAATATTGAATTCTTTTTAATTAAAAATACAATTAAAGAATTATTCTAATGAATGAAATTAGAATAACTAATAAAAAAATTATCTAATAATACATTAAAACCAATCAAAAATAAAATATTACTGTATGAATTATTATGATGAAGAAAGTTTTTTTTCAATTACAAGAAAATATTTTCTAACAATTCCTCAAAATTTGAAACTTATTTTGGCAAATGAAAAAGTAATCGAAAGTAAATTTTTATGTTAATCATAAATAAAGTAGTTTCTATTGAAAAACATAATTTATAAAATTATTAAATAGAAGATTATAAAAAATTTCCCCATAAAAATGTTGTAAAAATCCTGTTTATAAAATTACATCTTTTTTGGATCAAATTATATTTATTCTTATATCATGTATATAAAAGTCATAGAATTATTTTTAAACATTACATTGTATATATTAGATATATATTTCCTTAATATAATCCATAATGTTTGAATAGTTTATTCTATTGGTATAAAAGATAATTCTGAAAATTTTAATAGTTTTTATAAAATAATTCCTTTATATTAAATTTTTGTTTATATTTATTTTTAATTTATTAGTAACCATTGAGTTTAATAATATATTTTCATAATTCCTTTAATCCTATTCATAACGAAAAATTTAATAGATATTAGATAATTTCATTTTAAATAATAATATAAATGGTATATAGTGGTTTTTTTATGATAAGTGTTGTGTGCAACTTAATCTTTCAATGATATTAAATTTAAAAACACACAGAACTAAAAAATATTGGATTATTATATTCCCTCATACATAAATAAATTGGTACCATATAATTTCATATTTCACTTGGAAAATATAAGGTTGATACTTGAATATTAATTTTTGAGAAACCAACATTAAAAATAGGGTTAATCAATTATCCTCATAATAAGAGAAAAATGGAAATGAGAAGGTCACCATGAAATTTAGATTTTTAATAGGAAATATTTAGTTGAAAGATAAAACATGTACATATAATAGAAATATAACTATCTTATTTGATATAGGGTGATATATAAAATAGTCATTAGAATGTCAACCATCACAAAAACACAAATATTATTATCAGATAAAAGACAATCGATTTCATAGCAAGAAGATTAAATAGATATATTATTTCTTTCAAAATTATTTTCACAAAGATCAAGGATTACATTGATATCTAGATAAATCACTCAATAAAAAACACTAGATTTATTTACAAGTAATAATTTCATCCTATGGTTGTGCTTAGATCTATTTACACTTTATTTCTTAAACTAGGAGTTGGATATTCAAGATAAATTTCATGCTTATAACACCTTTATCAAAAGATACATAAGTATTTCATTCGACCTTAAAATATTATGAATATTAAAATGGTTATAACTGGTTATCCAATATAATAAATCATACATTAACCTAAAATAATAATATATTAATTCCCACAAAATGCATTCAATATGTAGTTCCCTCAAGACTCATCTAAAATAATTTTATCTAATATCAAATTCAAAATAAACATGGAATGAATTTCATTACATTTACGAAATCAACATAACATTATATTACAAAGACAACATAATCATGTTCTTATTATCACAAAAAAAAATATTTGATATAATTACAAACCTTAAGGAAAACGTTCATTTTTTAAAAAAAATAGTAAATAAGTACTACAATACAATCCTTATATATCTCGTGATTCTTAAAAACATAACATCACTGAAGAAATAATTATTCAATCCAAATACACTAAAAAATTAATCATTAAACTCCATTCCTAAACCAAAATCTATGCTTCATCATCTTATTCAACAATACAAAATTCCCCTAAAATTTATTTTGTAGTGTCTTCACCATCAGCAGTATAACCATTAAAAGAGCTTGAGGAAGGGTGTTACCTCTTATTTAGGTAACTCCTTTTTGTTTGCATGAAAGGTCTTACTCAGAAGGATTTATACACATGGTGATGATTCTAGGATAAAGGGGGTTATGTTGAAAATATATTTGGGTAGATATTGTACGAGACAATGTGGCTTGAGAGGTGTGAGAGCATTTTTACAGTAGAGGGAAAGGAAACACATGCAATTTTTTATATGAATTATGTTTTCCCCATGTATTACATTTTCCCAAATTTCCCTAATGAACCATTCTAGAAATATATATGTGGAGGGGCCGAAATATTTCCATCCAATTGATTTTGGATATCTATATAGGTCATTTTGGCCATAAATTTTAATTTTTTACTTCCTTATAAAGCTTAATTTTACTTTAAGCGCTGTAATTAATTTGTCTCACCTTCACTGATATTTTTTTATTAAAAATTAATTTCATCTTATTAGACTATAAATAACATAAATATTATAACCATGTATGTATTTTTTTAATTCAATTTTTTATATTTTTAAAAATTAAGTTTATATCTAATCTCGTAGACATGGTGGGAAAATAGGTTTTTAATGTGATAATGTTCAAAAGTTCATCAAGCATTCATTTCTAAATTCACCATAAAAATGATTCTAATGGTCTACATTAGATTAATATACCAATAATTTATATATTGTGACATTTAAACCAACTTAAAATATATTTTATGATTAATAATTATATAAAAAATAGTTTTCCACTAAAATCCAATATTTTTCACTAATCATCAAAAAATGAATCTTCTAAGAAAAATACCCAAAATCCACCCTAAGATAATATTCACATTAAAAATTAAAAAATGACATAAATTTTAAAATATTATATTTATAATATTGTGTAAATTTTTTTATGTTAGGTTCTCCATTAAAAACAGGTAAAAATCCTTTTAAAAATGTTCAACATATTATTCTTAAAATTTTATTTTATTTTTGTTCATATAAAAACTGATTTGGTGAATGTAAAAAAATAAAATTAACATATGTAAATATAATATATTCATTACTATTAATTAATATTTATAAAATAGCTAGGTGATAACTACAACTTAAAATAATAATAATATTAATATATTACTTCTTTGTATAACTCTATGTTGCGTGCAACATAAGATTCTGATGGAATTATTTTTTCATGTCATAAACACTATTATGGATATCATCGCTTTTAAGTTAAAATTAAAATATAATTCATTAATATTAATAAATATGAAAAATTCAAATTAGATCATTTCTTGTGATGTTACATCATTCATATTCAATTTGGTCATTATTTTAATTTATAATTAATTATTAACCAATTAATTCATATTATAAACACGAGTAAACTAAAATTTCATAATTTTGTTAATATTATTAATTTCTTCCAATCTAGTAATGAGGTGATAACTACCATACTAATATTAATATTAGATATTTTCTTATAAGAATCAATCTTGCGTGTAAAATTAGTGATCAAAGGGAGTCAATGTTGTGTGCAAACACAAGATAAACATGGTATTGTTTGTGATGCAAGCTAAACAATATATAGTGGATAACTAAACCCATTAAACAATTTAAATAAATTTGAAGTAAATAATTTCATAAAATATTGGGATGTTACATCTTACCTCACTTTAAATGAATTTCTCCATAAAAATTCATCTTAGTTATCAAATGATTCACATTTCTAGAATTCCTCTATTGAAATCTACATCATAAAAAGGGTAAACAAAACATTCTTATAAAAAGTAAAACAATGAAACAATAAGGTCCCCATAAGTTACACATAACTAGGATTCCAAATAAGGGGAACATTGGTGAGAAAAAAAATGATTTAGAAGTGAAAACTATTTATTGTGGAGTAAGAGAAAGTGATAAAGAACCTTGTCTTAAGGAAGTCAATGAAAAAAATCTTCATGCCAAAATGTTCTGGAAAAGGGCAATCATATCATCAAAAATGATCATAATATGAAAATTTTTGTTTTTACAAGATCCTTTTTCAATATTTAAAGGCTTCATAAACTATATATACTAAGTGAATAAAGAAATATAAATACTTGATCAGTAGAGAATTGTCCTTTAGTACTTTTCCAGCACATACTAATCACTTGATCAAAATAATGAGTATCCAATAAGCCTTTTCAGGCTCGACGCACTTCAATAATCTTCTTATGGACCACATAGTCCAAAATTAGATAACATGGTATTCCAAAATTCTTTATATATTTAAAAAAAAAATGGTTAGCATATAGTAAGATAATTCTAACATTATTTTCATGAGATAATGTGTTAATCTCAAATGATCAATCGTAATATATAATGATGAATCATAATAATTCCCATGATATATAACCCTAATGGTAAACAGTACCATTAAAATAGAATATAAAAAATTGCATGTATCCGTTCTGAAATTACTTTTAAACATATACCCCAGATATGTATAGAACAAAGTAAATGTCTTCTAAGGTATTTATGTTATTTAACACATTAAAATCAGTGTGCCTAATATATTGGGATAATGATCAAACTTGAAAAAAATATAACCCTCTGGATCTTCCATCACATCACGAAATGGCCCGACATCAACTGTAGATGTAGAAAATGATTTTTTGAAAACATGTTTCTTTATATCTTGTTTGTTTCAACCATTAGTAATCAATATTATACACATATTATAGTTAGTTCCAAACTAATTTATACTAAATCATTTTACATAAATCTTTTCATGACATGTAAGATCTTAATCCATGTTGTGAGGATTCATATAACCAATATTACAACATCTTAAGAACATTAGAACTTTGAAATACATTCCCCAAGAATATTTTTAATAACTTTTACATAATTTTAAAATTTATTTTTCCTTACTCAAAAATTCATTGATTAATTATTTCTCATTGATAGCCAAATAGACCTATTTTTTTTCTTATAGTCATTGGACACATAAAACACATAAAACTACATTTTAAAATTCATATTGAATCTAACAAGTTTCTCATAGCTCATTAATTCAAGATAATCCAATTACCATCTATATTATGGGTTGAATACCAAGTACAACCGATTTATATTACTATAAATGTATCATATAAAATTTGATAAATAACACACTACTCGAGTGAAGTATTCTTCTTATGTAGCCATTGAATATTCCCCTTTTTTCTGAAATCCTAGAATATATTTTTTTTATTGTTAGTTGTACATCCTTGAGAAAATGATTCTCAATGAATATATTCTAAAATTCATAGTACTCCAGGGAATAAATTCATTCACCTTTGCTGAAATTTTAACCATTGATACCCACTTATTAATTTACCATTAAAACAATATATTATAAGAGTTACCTTTTGGTGATCCAAACAACCCATGACATAAAATATCTTTTCTATGAAATTAATCCAACCTTTAGCTATAATAGGGTCAGATGATCCTCTATATGATTGGGGATGGTGTCAAAATAAATTCTCTACTATCATCATGGTCATTTTTGAAATATTTGTTTTCTCTATTACATGAACACCACCACCATTTATATATGGAGTCAATGGAACAATCACGGGAACAAACTACTCAATTCCAATTCTAATCATCCAAGGATGATGTTTTGAAACAAAATTTTCCTCTAGGTTCCTTTCGAATAAATATTTCTTATTTCTTATATGGAAATCCATTCTAAAAAAACAATCTATCGATGAATGAACATGGTAGTATATAAATTGAATATCATTCTAACTTAACCAGAATGTAGAATACTATAATTTCATGTAACTAATATTAACCTAAATAATAATGTTATCTAAATAATTCCATTTATACCAACTATAAGGAATCAATATAATACATTACATAATATTTAATTAAGTCAGTAATTTATCTTTATCTCATATTTAGGGTGATTTTTAGGTATATATTTTTATGAAATTAGAAAATAACTCATACATTAGAAATCTATAAAATAAAATGTATAAACTTCTAATTATTTTAATGTTTTTCTCTATATACAATAATAAAAATAATAAAACATTATATCTTTTATGAAAACTCATTAATACAATCAACATGAAGTCTTTATGTCCCATCCTTACCCTTATGTCATGTGTTAAAAATGCAAATATTTTGTATGAGAATGAAAATCTCAATAAGCAATATAAAAATATAAAAATTATTAGTCCATTTTTTAAAAATTAAATACTTATTAAAACATTATCATGAAGTAATTCATTTCACCCTTATAAGTAGTAAATACATCCATTTGATAATAAAATCATTTTCTAAAGTTTCATAATCTAATTGTTACCATGAAACCCATAAAAATATTAAGAAATACATAACGTTATCTTAGAACATAATTATTCTTCTCACTATAATAAATGGAATATCCATATGGTTGACATCCATACATTTCATTATTACAAATGGAATACCCAAATGACCGAATTTGATACCCAATGCATTGAAGGGTTACCATAGACCCATACAACATTGGGTTATCATGGAACCACCAGTTCTTTTTTTATTAAAAACACAACCATTAAATGTCCAAGTACAATTTATAAAATCATAAAAAATAAAAATTTTCAATTTTCGTAATTTCACGAATAAAATTTCATTTGAAATCAAAAGAAATAATATTTGGATATTGGAAAATTAAATCCTTTTTAATAACCAATTTGAAAAAAATACCCAAAAATGAAAAAGAATGTTTTTAATTTAATAAATCATGAAATCATTCAATATAATTCAAAAATAAAATGATACCTATAGTAGTATAAAAATCATTATCATAGTTTTTGTAAATGATAAAACATTCCTTTTATCATTTCTCAAAACATTTCATATAAAGAAGATAATAAAGATTAATTTTTGAAAATATTTTAATAATATTAAAAATAAAATAAAATTTATTTTTATAACTCTTTTATATCCATATAAAGAAAATTTTAAAATAATATCAAGAATATTTCCATAGAGAAAATATTTTCAAAACATTTCATTAAAAATTACATGTGCCTCATACCACTTTGAACATTTAAATCATAATCCCCATGAAATATTAACATTTAAACAAAATATTGGTAACAATTAAAATATGTATATATAATGTCAAAGGGGTTTTTATACACCTTTTAAATAATGAAGGTGCTTATAATCATAATAATGTCGCACCAAAAGGATATTGAGAAAAAATCTATTACCTTGTGTATGAAATATCATGTGTGTCCTTTTACTCTTGAGTAATGAACATATATTAATAAACTACATGAATGAGAAAATTTTCAATTTTATTTTTACTTTTATTTAACTTATCACAATGTATTATATAACAGCATTGAATAACTATGATTATGTCAGGTGTTTTATGATATTCAGTTTATGTGAAAAAACAATATTTGTAGGTCAACGATGGTCTAAGGGGTTATTATATTAACACACCTTGAGTAATTATCTTTAAAAAATTTCTCCTATGTATATAAATTATACTTTTAAAAAAAATCATGAAATATGGTAATGAAAAATGAGCAAACATTAAAATAATAGAGACGGTATCTCATATGTATGCATGAGTACCATTCTCATTTTTGAATGATTTTTATGGAAAAAAATATGTAACAATTTAACATTATTGAATTATATTTATATATTTTTTAAAATATTATTTAATAATATATACTTATCTAAATAATTCTCTTTATTTAAAAGTAATCACATCTCTTGGAAGAAGTGGTAGTCTACACATCCAGAAATGAAGTTACCCCTTTTTCATTGTGTGGAAAAATGTTTAAGAAATTAATGTGTTATATTTATAGAAATGTAATTATGTCATGAATATCATAGTGAATTTATTAATTTTATAAATATTTAATTAAACTCATCATTAATAGTCTCTATGTAGTTTATGAAAATTTCTCGTCTCTTTGAAGAGGCAGTGGTCCATACTTCCACAAACGATGTTATCGTATTTACAAAAAATGGAATGTATAAGGGAATATATTATAACATTATTACAGAATAATAAAGATATACTAAATATCACACACATATATATGTGTTATATATATATTGTTTACATCCAAATTTTCAACAACGAAAGTTGGTGAAGGAAATTGAACAACATCATTTCATGATGTGGTATTTTACTATACATGCGAACAGTGCGTTCATTACCCATTTGATTGATGTGTCTCTAAATTGTGGTATAAATATTGTTATAAATGTTTTTTAGTATAATTAGGATTATGATTTTATTAGTTATTAATTTAATAGTAAAATTTTAGTATGTTAAGAATAAAAATCAAATAAAATAACTTCAAGAAGGCTATTATATTTTTTCCAGGTAACTCATTTTTGTTTGAACCAAAGAGATTCCATGGATGGATTTTTGCGCAAGGTGAGGCTTCTTGGATGATGGGAGGGATTATGAAGATCTGATTGTGTAGATCATGGTCGATCCATAGTGTCTTGAGTGTTTTGAGGAAGTGGGATGTGCGAGGGTGTTTTACAGTTGAGAGAGAAGACCCACATGGAATTTTGAAAAGAACTGTTTGTTTCCTTGGAATTACATATTCCCATAGAACAAAAGTGGACAATTATATAACATTATATCAGGATTGGACGAATTATGGTCATAAAATATCTTTTTTACAAGTGGATAGGTCATTTTGGTCCTTATTTGTAATGTTTATTCCCTTGTTAAACTTAATTTTACCTCAATTGTTGTAGATAAATTTAGTCACATTCACTAATTTTTTTTGTAAAAACATAGTTGATATTATTATAGTTTAAATTACATGATTTTTTTAATTGTGTATTTCCATTTTTCAAGATTAAATTCGTCGAAGCTGGAAAATTGATTATAATATTACTCACATAGATGTGGTGAGAAAGATGTTTCTTAAAGTGAGAATGTTCAAAAGTTCATTAATATTTTATATGTAAATTCAATAAAAAATGATTACAATGACATAAATTGGATTAATATATCTGTAATTTATGTATTATGATTTTAAAACCAATTATAAATATAATTTAACATCAATAATTATATAAAAATATTGGATTGTTTCATCATAAATCAAGTATTTTTCAGTAATCATTAAAAAAGAAAACTTATAAAAAAATTATCAAAAATTAACACTAAGATAATTCTAAAATTATACATTAAGAATTTAATTTTATTATTAAAAATAATATTTATAGATTTATTGAAATTAATTTTTAAATTAAATTCTCTTTTAAAAGGCAATATAACTACCTTTTAAAAATATAAAACTTTTTTATGATTGAAATAAAATTTAATCTTATTTTAAGCATATAAAATTTAATTGTATGAATATTAAAACATTTAATAAACATGTATAAACAAAATATATTTAGTTCTATTCCATCCTATATTATTAGATCTATAAGATCTCCACAACATGAAATAATAATAATAACAATATATTATTTTTATGTTTAACTTAATCTTGCGTGAAACACAAGATTCCGATTAAAAACATTGTTCTGTGTCATGTATGATTTTGAGGTAGTGTAAATTTTAATGTAAAATTACAATATAATTCATAAATATTATTCAATATGAAAAATATATATTATACTATTACCTAGGATGTTACATCTTTCAGAATCAACTGGTCTTTAATTTTTTTATAAATAACTTTTAGTCAATAACTTCATCTTAGAAACACGAGTAAAATCAAATTTCATAATTAAGTTAATCTTATTCACTCCCATCATTCTATTGGATATGTGATAACTATCATAATAATATTAATATTATATTGTTTTCTAATAACACTTGGGCTTTCATGTAACATAAGTAATCAAAGGGATTCGATGTTGTTTGTAACACAAGATAAAGACAGTATTGCATATGATAAAAGAAATTTTTTGTATATTGTGAAAAACAACCAAAGTAATAATTTAAATTTATTTGAAAGAAAATATTTCATAAAATCATTAGATGTTACAATTCATCAAAACACGAAACTTATCAGAAAAAAACCAAACATTCAACCAATGTAATATATTATGTTCAACAATAAAAAAGAAGTAAATTTTGACAAATAGAATATATAAAATTTTTAATTACAAGATTTTAATAAAGTGTTCCATCGAGAAGCTTTAAAACAATCTTTTTATAAAAATACAAATTTTATGCATAAAATTGGAATTTTCTTCTTATATAATATCATTAAAAAATAGGATCAATGGAAACTATTAGGTTGAATATATTAGATATATATTTAGTTAATATAATACAAAAATTGTGAATTGTTTATTTTACTAGTATAAAACACAATTGTGTGAATTTAAATAATTTTTATAAAATTACATTCTCTGTATATTTAATTTATTTTTATATTTATTTATAATTATATTTTAACCAATGAATTGAATAATATATTTTCATAATTTAGTTAATCTAATTCATAACCACCAATTTATCAGCTATGAGATAAATAAATTTTAAATGGTAATATTAATTGTATATCATTGTCTATTTAAACTCAGTGCTGCATGCAATATATGCTATCATATAGATTAAATTTAAAGAAAAAAATAACATAGAATATTGGGATGTTACATTAACATATTTTATAATTGTTTTTAGAATGTTATTAATTTATTATAGAACCATATTCATTTTTATAATTTCATATATTATCATTTTATAACATCTTATCACCCATTTGTTAATAATATTTCATTATTTCATTATTTCACATGTTAATTGCCTTGTTTTCTCATAAATGTAATTTGATGATTTTTCCAGTTATTGAAAAATGTGCAGTTCAATAATCTCTATAATGATATAAATTAAATATTTTTTTATTTTCCTTATTATGTTAATTTTATAATAATTATAAAAATATGAACATAGAGAATATATCACAACACTTCATTCAGATGGTAGGTTGTACACACACACAAACTAGGTAATAATTTCTATAACGGTTGAAAAGGTAGGAAAGTGGGATTTATATTTATATTCCATAATCAATGCAATATCGTACATATTACTTATGTTACTTAAATTTTTCATTATAACAATCCATGTAAAATGTAATTGGAAAATGAATCACATCATTTCGCAGGGTGGTAATCAGTTGTACACATGAGTGAGGTTATCAGAACATAAATGGTATGGATAATAGAAATATATATTTCATTATATTTTTTCAGAATGAAAATAACATTATAAATATAATACAAATGGGTTAGGTCAATAAATATATCTATCCTTAAAAGGGGTGATTCAACATGAGTTATACCATTTCATGAGGAGGTTTTTTTCATACACATGATCAACAATTTGATTATCCATTTGATGGAAGAGGATATAGATATTGTTAATTAACTTAACATAATAACATATATATTTTTATAATAAAAATAATATATTATGTAATAATTTTTCATTATAATTTAAAGGGTTGAAATAATTAAAAAATAAAAATTCTCGTTAAAGAACGTTACATCTTATTCAGAAAAACTATTTAGGTTTTCCACAAAATCGATCTTAGCATGTATTTATGATAAAAATGGCCCAAATATGGTGAAAGGTTATAATTAAATGTATTATGTTAGGTCTTTTCTGAAACAAATTCTTTGGAAGTGTGAATAGGGGAGGATATGCGGGGGCCTTTTAATTGTGGGGGAGTAGACCCAAATGGAATTATTTAAAATAATCAATTACACCATAATTTTTATCCCCCCCCCAAATTAGTTCATTAGAGAACATTATGAATGATAATATCTATATATTAAAATATAATGGGTTTTTTCATGTTTTTGGGTAATTTTAACTATTATAGATTTATTTTAAACCCACGGGTAAATTAATTTCAACCGAAACCACGAGAATTAATTTTTTTATTTTAATACATAATGGTAAAAACACAAATTTTCAATATTATATTATAAGAATTATATTAATTCAAAATATGGAAACCATTTTTCCGAATCCAATTCAAATATGAGGAATAATCCAATTTAAATTGATTCTTAGAGACGTGGGGAGAAAAAAGATTAAAAAAGAAAAACTTCCCATAAGTATACAATGGTTTTAATGTCAAACTTTAGTATGAAATTGATTCAAAAGATATAAAATTGTTAAATTATAATATAAATAATATATTTTCACTTTAAAAGCTATTAAAAATATAATTTTTTGTTATATAATATTTTATAGAATATATAATTTTAAATAAAAATCAGTATTGTTCACTTTTCAACAAAAAATTATTCTTCTCCTAAAAATATCAACAAAATACTTATAGGATATTTTTATATCCTAGTTAAAAAAATGATATAAATTTGGTGAAATATTTTTCCGAAAATTGTTAAAAATTAAATTTAATTAATTTCTGCAAAACATTACTAAATCGTTTTTACATAAATATATTTTTAGAAAAAATTCCATTTCATTTTAAATAATTATTTCTTAAATCATAATAAATAGATAACAATAATTTTCATGTTTTATTTAATATTATAAATTCCTGAAAATTTAAAATACTATTTATAATGTTATACTATATTTCATTTTATTTATCTTTTTTTTGTGTTTCTTTATCTCTCGAAGAGAGTAAATATAAAGACATATATTATATGAATAGTATTAGCTCGATGTTTTGTGTCTCATATGATATCATGCAAAATGTTAGGATTTTAAACTATTGAAGTGTTACACATACATTACAAACTTTATTATTATTTCGCTATATACTTCCTTTTTGATATGAAAATGTAATTTTTATTTACTGGATTTTGTAAGACGATAATGTATTTTATTTGTCACTATATGGAAACATAATATAAAATATTCATCTCTTAGTACCATATATCCTTGTTACTTTAAAATTCATTAATAATATGACATAATCAAAATAAAAATCACTATGTGGGAAAACTAATTATTTCATTATATGTAGAGGATACTTTAAAAATATTTCTTTCTCAAATTTAATCATTTCTAGCCATATATCAATATTATAATGAAAATATCTCAAGTATGGATTTAAAACATACAAATCCTTCTTCGGCATTCAATCATAAGAATAAATAATATCATTTTTACCAATAATAAACTATTTGTAACGCCATGAGATTAAAATAAGAGCACTATATTCTATACTATATTCTAAATGCATCACTGAGCTTAAAAGATCTAATAAATATTTATCCTATATAGCCTAGTATTTAAATTGATGGGTACGAATTTTATTAATTAATATATTATATATATATACGCATACATTTAGTACTAAAAATAAATTATAGATAATTTTTTTCTAAATTGTCAATTAACATTTTAGTAAAGTAATTTTATTCTTAAAAAATATATTTCAATCAAAATTAATTTAATTTCCTTAAAGAAAAACCTGTTATGATTAATTAACATGATGTTTAAATTTTTTTATATAATTTTCTCTAATTTTTATATTATCATATCAAAAATTACAGTGGGTGAACTGTTTTGAAATTTCAGCAGATATTTAATTTTAGTGTATAATGAAATATACTAATTTTTTAGGGATGTCGTTTTTATTCTATATTTAAGTAATTTAAATGACATATTATATTTTGAATATAATGTCATGTAACATAATATTACATTAGTTATATTTAATCCACATAATTATAATTTCAATCAACACAATATTTTCAATTATTTTAAGAATATTTTTGTTATTAAAACATGATTTTTCTGAAAAATGATTTAAAGTGAATAATGTTTCCAATTTTTAATAAATTAAAATAATAAATAATTTTGTCTAATTTAAATAAAAATTAGTTTATATATATCAATATATATTAATTTAAATATAGAAATAATTATTTTTAGCCATGGAAGAAATTGAAAATCATCTTTTTCATGAAATATTCACTTTTGGAAACATGATTTTTAATCACATCTCTTGGTATAATTAAAAATTAAAATATTTCAATTATGTGAATGGAATTTGGTAAAATTTATTCCAAATTTATAATTACAATAATTAATATTATATGATAATATGATGTAATTTTTTTCAATAATGACTACTGAAAATAGAAAAATTAATTACCATGGCTAAGGGGAAAATAGGTTTACCGAGGGATAAACTGGAACGACAAGGGTCCTAATGACCTTTAAACATATCTAAAATATATTTTTACCCATATTTATGTGATATAATTTTTTATTATTGATAATTATAAAATTTGGGGCCTTGTGGCATGTGAAAAACATGGGTACAACTTTTTCTTTAAGAACATTACATGTATTCCACTTACATCACTTATAAAAGTCAACCTAATATCATATCCACTAGAGACCTTGTTATTCCTTTTGATTTGAATTCAAAAACCAAAATTTATTCTTTACATCCATAAACACGTCCTTTATTACAATTATTTTTTAATAATTTCATCCTAAGAAGGATTTTTAGAGCTTACCTAAGGAGCTTTTCCAAAGAAGATGTATCAAACATTACCATGTATATTTAGTATATTTATTCTTCCACCACCGTAAATTTGTTTTAAATTATTCTTATATAATAAAACCATTATCTCCCATATACTATGATTTAATTATTCTTTTGATATAAATTAAATCCATTTACTATGTTATCAAAATTGATAAGAAATCATCATTCATGGGTACGTCATAACACAAACTCACGAATCGATGTCAATCATTTTTAATAATTGGGTTAAATAAAGATGGATTTAATGTTGATATAATAAATATGAAAAATATTTATATTTTTTAGAGTTATGATATGAAATATAAGATCTCACATTCCATTCTGTTGGTGATATGACAATTTCTCTCATCTGTATGACAAACTACAACATTGCAAAGCATTGTATTTCAGTTCCACTAATTTTTAAAATTAACTGTAATAAGTTCATATTTAAAGAATAAACGTGATATAAATTAAACAATAATGATATTAGTCACATATTTATCTTTCTAAAATTATTATATATCATTTTTTATACACTAAAAATTGAAAACGTCTTTTCTCCGCATGTGTTGGCTGCCACCTCTAAGAAGCCATGTGATTATATTTTATTCAAAAAAATCATGGATGATATAAATAATTATATTAAATTAAATAATATGGTATTTATAATATTATGATAATTATTTAATTCTAAAATCTAAATTATATTCATTATAAAATGATCATTGATAAATGGAAACATTACTCATGTATATGTATGACCTAACGTCTCTATGATTGTAACATAGGTCATTATTCAAAACCATATTTTATTATTATTTTTAAATGAATAATTGATATATAAATATTATTAACATTAAATTATAATTACGGAGATAATGAAATAATAACCTATTTGACAATGGTAAAAACATAGAAGTAATTTTTAAATAATAAACGAAATATCTCCAATACACCTGACATGAATTTAACTAATCATTAATTTTTATATTCCATTGAAAAGAAATAAAATAAATGATTCAATTATATTCTATTAAACCAAAAAAGGGTTATTTAAAATGATATATATATATATATATATAACATTATTATTAAGATGATTAATTAAACACATGGAATTTTTGGACATAAGGTAAGGGTTTCCCCTATCACATTGTTTTTTAATCTGACATATTACATAATCACCACTATTATTATTTATTAGTGTATATAATATACCCTTAAATTTAATAACATGAGTCATTAATAAAACCTGGTATTTTTATTTTATATTTTAATTAATTCATAAAATGATATTTTACTTTAATATTACCATGTGATAAAAAATTTCATAACTCCATATCTTTTCATTAGGTTATATTACATATTAGTTTTTATTTGATATTCTATGATTTTATTGACATGAAATTTGTTTATCTTGTTTCTTATTTCCACTTTTTTGTGGATTTAAATTTGATACAAATAATTTATTCAATTATTAATTCTGAAATTTAATGGTATTATTTTTATAAGTGTTATTCATCTCAAATTCTGATTATTCGAGACATACGTTTAAGATATTGACCAATATTAATTTATGAGGTGTATATACTGACCCTTGACATGTTATATCCTGAAAATCACTGTGTTAATTATATTTAATGTAAAATTTTATGTCATTATTTCATAGATCACATGGTTAAAGTTTCACCAATGTGTCATGGGATTTATATTTCAATATCCTTCCTTTTTAGATTATGTATGTTCATGGTTACTTTGGAGGAATAATATGATCCTTTTTTGCCACCTCTATTTATTATCCACTAGTTATTAGTATGGTTAACATGGTTTATTTCCATTTTCTCAGTTATTTATTAGATAAATATCGATTAAATCATTTCAATTTGATATCAATATTGTATTTTCATTTAGGTCTAGTATATTTCTCTTCCATGACCATGTTTTATACAATGTTTTAAAAAATAATTTAATAAAAATTAATGGTTTCTTAAATATATATTAAAAGATACTTTGTTATTTTTAATGGTTTTAAATGTAAATTTATTAAATTGTAGCAAATTATTTACTATTGACTACATTTTTCAGTGCTGTTTTGAAATTATTGTTTATATTTAACAATTCTGAAATGAATAGAATTTTCCACCATCATTTACATTATATTAATTGAATTTATCTTAACATTTTTCGAATTTATTTACAAAAATGTAATTAAAAAACATTATTTAGTTATTTTTAAAAATTAATTTTTTTTAAAACAAATTAAAAAAAATTTATTTTCATGATATTTAAATGTTAATTTCATTCATCAACAACAAAAATGCTTATTGTTATATATAATCTATTATGGATATTTTTTTATTTATTCCTTCTTTATTATTTATCTTGATTGATTATGATATTCATAAAGTTATTAACATGGTAATTATTTCATTTAGATGGGTTAAAAATCATTTGGATAGATTTTTGTCGATCATATTTTCTTTTCCATGGGTTAATAATGGTTCAAATATATTATTATAGAATAATTTTATTTTTTATGGGTTAATAATATCTTAAATATATTGTAATAGAACCCATGTTAATCATATTTTTAATGGTCTGATGATTTCTATTATGATTTATATGATGAAATCTAACCTCCTTGTACTTTATTTATTGTTCCTTAAAATTGGTGTTAGATGGGTACAGAAATATAGTGTGGGTAAGAATGATATATATTATATGATAGGTGCACCCAAATTGAGTCTGGTAAGCCCGATATATCTTATATGTTTTATATTCCCAGATAGTGATGGGTGAGCTAGATATATCTTATATAATGGGCGACCCAATATATATCTCCAATTAATAAATTAATCATTATTTCCTAGAATTATATATGAATTCATTTGAATGAAAATTAAAATTATGTGGTTTTTAAGGGTTCAATAAAGATAATGACCCAAGATACAAACAAGTTTTTTATGCTTCTATTGGTTATAAATTTTTCCACTGATCAAGATTTATATCACTTGGATCATGATTATTGATTCTAATGAATCATTAATTTACTCAAGACTTAATCCATTTTTTAATGTTTTATTATCTAGGTATTTATGAGAATGGGATAACATATGTCATTCTAATGAACATTGATTATGTCAACATACCCTTATGCTCATCATAATATAATTGATGACATTGACTAGTTATTTCTTATGCTTACCCCATCTTGATAATTATTCTCGCTATTCGTATGTTTCTTTTCCCCCATTTTGTCAATTATGATTCTAATGAAATTATTTCTATATGTGTTTCTTAAGGTTGATGATTATTACCTAATAGATAGTATAAATTTTTCAGTATAGTCGGAGATGATTAACATATTTATGAATGATTTGATTATGAATCCATGTTGTTAATAGGTTTACCATTTTATATAAAACCATAAAACTAAATGGTTTTTGAAAATTTAAGTGAGCCAATATTAACATCTAATGTAATAATATTTCAATAATGAAAACTGGGTCACCTTTATTGATATGAAATCCAAAAATATAATTGTCCTTATTTTTTCAACAAATATGAGGGTGCAGTTTTGATAGTATTATAACTTTTTTATTGTTCTAGTATAGGTTCCCAAGTATAATTATTCACAATCATACGAATATCATTTTTCAAAACATCAATCCACTATTTATTCTATATATAATCATCAGTATCTATCGAAAAAAATTTAATATAAGGAATTATGTGATACTAACCATACTGATCTACTTATTTAAAAATATTTTCATTTATCACTAATGATGTGCTGGACTTCCACTTGATTCCTTAGTGGAAGATAAAATGAATATACTTTTTCCTCATCACATGATATAGATGATTCAGATTATTCATTGCGGTCATCTTCAACATTATTTCTATAGATTATAACATATTCATGTTGTTCAACTAAAACAAATTTATCCTCATTTTCATCCCCAATTATAATCATTTTTAAATATTTTTATCATAATGTTCATGAATTGTAAAATATATTTAGTAAAAAAGGATCCATGTTTATTTATTAAAAAATTTATATAATTTATTTTCATGATGGAAGCAAAGAATTATTCCAATAACACCAATATCATTAAACATCCCAATATTTTCTTCTTTAATATTAGAAATTCATTGCTTACCAACACAAATTCGTATTTCCAACACAGAGGTTTTATATCACATATCATAAGGGTACCTAGAAGGGTTTTAAATATTGAAACAAGAATTTTGAATATCTATTTCTAATCTAATGTAGATTTTCTAGTAGAATAGAAAAGTATCATTTTTTATCAAAATTATTTATTTTATCACAATGAAAATTATATTTATTATTATAAAAATAATTTTCCTCTATTGTGTGTATAGTACACTAATTTCATAAAAACATTTTGGATTTCCATGATTTTTTTTCTATATATACCATTAGTATATTCAGAACTATTTTGGGCTCAAATAATCTTAAAATAATATCCACATTATTATTTAGAACATTTCCTAAAACACTAATGCATTTTTTGAGCCTCTAACTAATGTTTTAATAACATAGTAAATGTAATGGAAGTAATTTAATCAAAATAATAAGAATTTAATTATTTTAATCCATTCATTAGCCTCTAATAGTTGTTGAAATATCATAATGTATCATCTTTAATGGATCAGTTGAATATACCTCAAAATTATTATATAATTATTTTTTGATATTTTCTTTTATAAATAGGCAATATATTGAAACCTAGGATATTCACTCCTCGAACTTTTTTCATGCATCTATAAATTGAATATCAATATTTATTACTTATAATGTTGACACAATTTCTTTCCATCTAACCATACTACATCAAAATAAAAACATGGATCACTTACATTCGGCAAGACCTTTTGTGTTTAATTTTTAAAAAAAATTAATAAAAACTCTTAAATAAAGTAGAAAAAGTAATTTCAATAAGATTAATCCCATTTAACCCACCTTTTCTATTTTTACAATAATTGATGAACATCATCCTTGTGAAATCCATTATCGAAATAATTTGTTTAACATCATTATCTAAATCCTGCTAAAAGTAAACATAATAAGGGTGATCCAAATGCTTAGTATGGTAAAATGTAATAATAAACAATTGAATTTCATAAATAAGCATAAGAGTGTATATTGGTATGATGAAATTATAAAATTTCACAAAAATATAATAAAATAACTGAAACACATTAATACTTGGATTATCAAATATGAAAACTCGGTGAATGTAAGACGCTATAAAATTAATATTCATGATCCTTGTGATATCAATCTTGGTCATTAGAAAATTATAAACCTATTTCATGAATAACGAAAAAAGTGCAGGTAATTGGGACATTATTATTTTGTTTCAATATTATAAGCATTTTTATAATTGGAATCACCATAAGGTCTACTTTATATAACAAATTAAATGGAGGGCTATCACAAAATCACCCATCATTGGTAAATCACATAACTACCCATCATTAGTTTATAATATAACCACCCATTATTGGATTATCATGGAAACACCTGTTATTGTATTATCATATAACCACATATAAAATTTCTAATTACGGATGAACATTCATTTCAAATAATAATATTTATTTTCATAAATAACTAATAAGAACTACATTTTTTTTTCTAAGCATTATTAACTCCTTAAAATAAAATCAGTTCCATGAAAATATCTTTGAAAAAAGATTAACCAATGGAAAATATGTGGGTTCCATAAATATATAATTAAAACATGATTAAACCTTGGAAAAATGGATCCCATATCAATCTCATTGAAACATGATTAAATCGTGGGAAGGAAATGGGTTCCATAACATTAACTTTGAGACATGTTTATCCTTTGGAAAAGAAACAGGTTTTTAAAAATTTTCATTTAAACAATATAAATCCCTCCATATAAAAATTAAGATGGTATGAATAAAAAATACCAAAAAAATTCTGATAAGTAACAACAAGTGTTTTCAATAATGATGAATGGAAATACAATATAAATTTTATTAGAATCATTCATGAGTAAAATAATTTTTAAAATTACAAATAATACAATATTACTTTAAAACATTTAAATCATAATCACCTTAAAGGAACAACATTAGATGAAATATAGAATGTCAAAGGAATAATAAGATTCATTATATATCATGATAAAGGATAAGTATATATACCTCATAAAACAAGTCAGTTATATAATATATCCAACCTCTCAATGAAGGAAAATTTTAATAACAATCCATGGAATCTCTGGTAACATTAATACCATAAAACCAAAGAAAAATATATCCTAAAATAGATATGTAAAAACCCAAATATTTAATGATAATATTAATTAAATATACTCATGGTAAGTATATAGAACACATAAAAATTATAAGTGGTGAATATGTATGTAAAGACCCGTAAAATTCAATGAAAGGTTTTTTTTAAATTTTTTTGGGATTTTACAAGAACGCAGTTTTTGACGGTGCCTAATTCCGAGGCCCGGTGTGCCCGGAATCAATTTTCGATGTTAGGCTCGGCTATGTTCAGTCAACGAACAATCATGATTTTCTAACTTTTGATCCGGTCCTCGAAATTGAAATCCGAGGGCACCGATGGAATCGCAGCACCGGTAATAGCTTAAGAACACCTTTTTCGGAGTTGTGTTCGCTCGGGTGTGGTTACTAAATTTTCGGGTTAAGTAAATGAATAAAAATAAAATGGTGCGACCAATTTATTTAATTTTAAGTTGTTTATCCTAATTTAAGAGGTCAAATTGGGACCCACAAAATCCTACACCTCTAGGTTGGATATTTGTGAGGTGGGGCCCACACAAGCCCCACCTTTTCAACTTCCTATACCCTTTCTTAATTTCAGTAACGCACCTGAACCCCCTATTAAATTAAGTCAACTCTTGTTTTTAATCTTTATGATAATCGCTTCTATTAATTGGGCAGTTTAAAACGTTGCAATTAATTGAGTTAATTGTTTGATTCTTTTTGAATTTTAAAACGTTTGGTGTGAGTAATAAAATATGGTAACCCTTATTTTATTGTTGTTTCCTTGGTTGTGCAGGAGGATTTTGGAGAGAATGGCTCAAGGTCATAGAGTTCTTCTTCCTCGACGAAGAACATGAAGAATGCCGGATCCTCGGAGATCGACGACGAGACGACGACAAATCTTTTCTCCGCGATGCGACGATCCTCCTTCTACGATGTCTCCTCCCACACTGTTCAATTCTGCGGCGTCCCTTTCCATGAAAAACCTCGTTCGACGACTACGCTCGAGGTAAGAAATTTATTTGTGATTGTTAGTGAACCCTGGTTTACTTCCTTCTAAATCTAAGAACGTGGGTCAACTAAATATTAAGTTGATCCGTGAAGATTATGTTTGCGGGTTGGGAATTCTTAATTTCGGGGAAAACTGTTTGGGTTGATTTCTTTTTTTCGTGAAATATTCTTGTTATTTTTCATCTTTTGGGCGGCTTATTACCAACTTAACGGGAGGAGGTCAGGCCGCACGAACACAACTGACTCTCCTCCCCCTTTTGTTGTCTTGTTTCGTTGCGGCACGAACAAAGGCGGTGCTGTGCCACGACACTACACGGAAACAAGAAAGAACGCGATGAAGAAGCGTGGCACCGTCGCGCCGCACCGTTGAGGCCGAATGAAACCACGACCGGATTCGGGACCGCAGAGGCGATTGAAGACTCCACTGGTTGATCGTTGGGCGCGGATTGGCGGGCGATGACAAATGGGGGCCGCATGGTAAATTTGAAGCCTCTGTAGTGAAGGTCAAGTATAGGGAGGACTGTAGGCGTAGGCTTCGAGCAAAACGGACCACCGGAGCGCGTCCGGTGGTCCGCAGAAAACACCACCGGCGCCGGCACCAGCCGGCCGCCGGGAGACGACGGCAGGCCGCTGGTCCCATGGTCGTGCGGGACCGAGGAAGGCGGGACGCGGTGCTCAACCGCGTCCATTGACAAAGGGCGGCCCCCACACGGGGTCACGGTTCATTCAAGGAGGGGCGGCCCTTTGCATATATTAATTCTAAAATTTATCATGATATTCCCTAATAGGTTATTTTTTTTCAGGATTTGACCCCATAAAAATTCTAGTATTTTCAACACTTCTTATTTTGGATCTATAAGTTATATCATTGACATTTTTTTCTTCTGATCAACTTAATCCTTTTTTCTTTACAAATGAGGATAAATTGTTTAATCCCTATGTGTTTTAAACATCTTATAACCTTCATAATCTTCTATAAGGTATTTTTTGAAAATTTTTTACTTGTTTATCAGATTTAATAGGAATATGTTAAAAGATAACTAAATTGTTCCCAATAGTAATTATGCTTTCTTCAATATTTTTTTTTGGGGTTTTTGCTTCATCATGTATAATTTTCAGATCATTAAAATCATTAGTAAAACTATATTATGTTACAAAATAAGATTTCTGAATTTTTACTCAAGGATTTTATTTCTGTAACATTTTGTTTTCATTGTAAATACTGGAAATATTTCCGAGGATTTATTCAAAAAATCTAAAAATAAAATATTCTAATCTGTTATATTATTTATTTGAGTTACTTACATTCTCCCTTGTGAAAATTTCATAATTCATTTTTTCATTTATAAATTTTTCAACGGCATCATCATTAGGGTTTTCTGCTACTTCTTCAGAATCATCATCTTCATCATACATGGACAATACGGTTCTCATTAATTATTCATCTAAATTATTATTTATTACTGTATAATATGATATTTGTTTATCTACATTATTTTAATGACATAATCTCAAAATTATATCTTCATCAGTAGTATTATCATATTACTTAATTCAATTAATGTTTTGTAGAAAAAGGTCCACTCGATTCACTATTAATGTACTTGAGAAGTAATTTTTATCTTAAAAATTCACATTCACCTTTTTTTACTTATTAAAAAATGATGTCATAAATTCATTAAAAAATTAAATCCCCTCCAATATTCGAAGCAGCTATATTCCTCTGAAAGTGATACATTCATAGATTTTATTTTCATAGAAACATTGAAATATATTTCTTGGTCATATCTCAACTTTTTTACCATGCCCTTTTCTTTTCTCATTTCATATGTGTTGAAAGTGTCGTGTAGATAATCTAATAAATTATATTTAGGATATCATTTTTATAAATATGATAAATTAGAATCAAATTTATCTGTAAGAATTCATATGATGATTTTTATTAATAATAAATATTTTAATTTCTCACAAAATCATCTTATGGTGCTTAAAATATAGTTCATCCATGTAATGAATTCACTAGAAGATTTATAATCACTAATATTAGAACATTCTTGGATCAATATCAATATTTTTAACTTCTATTACTTCAGTTTTTTAATCCTTTATTGATTTTGTTTAACTTATCATAGATTCTATTAGACTATGTAATTATTTGAACTCTATGAAACTCACTTACAATGTGTTTGGAAGGTATTTTATATCTATTTTTATAGTCATTATCTAATTTTTTTATTAACATCTGTAAATGGAACACCTTAATAAATGGTAGGAAAATCATCAATAACAACATCAAGAACCTCATAACTAATAGACCTAATATAAGACAAACTTTTATCATTCCAAATGTGATAGTTATTCCCATTTAATATAGGAATTATCTTACTTGTAAAAGTATTATGAATATTCATGACATATAATATATTATTCCAACTTCATAAATTGATTCATATAAGGAACCTCTCTTCAATACAATTTAAGAGGAAAACCGGGATCAGTGTGATCCTTGATAGATGATGGCGTTACTTAGTGTTCATTTTTTCTACATTAGGAAATGAGCTCCACATGTTTATTGGGAGATATAATTGTCCTATAATGTAATTAAAAATTAACAACCCTATTAACAGATGTATTTATAATTTTCACTACTAAACATGAGAATTTATTCCATGGAATGGGTTGGGAGTAATACAACACCCTAAAAACCACATGTAAAAAATCCATTAATTTAGTTACGACAAGTAGGGAGTATCCTTACACTCTCATGTCACAATAATCAATTGATAGTTCTTGTTCTTCATCTTCAAATAAATGATATTTAATTATTTTTAACAACTATATGTATTCTCACAAATAGGCATAAATATTTTGTCACAATGTTTCTTATTATTTCATCACAATTTATTTTCCTACTAGATCAAATTATTATTAAATCTATATTATTGAAGAAGGAAAGAACCTTATTCTATAAAATAGTTGTTTATTTGATTGGTTTTTACAGTATACCCCAACTAGTGTTCGTACAAAATATTTCATGTCATACTGTATAGTAAACGAAAACCACTTCTATCATTTGATTAGATCAATTAAAATGAAATATTTTATATTTTATAAAACATATTATAAAAACATTTTCAATGATCTTTCTGATACATGAATCTACAACATGTTGAACCGATCATATATTTACACATTATGTTCGACACCAAATTGAACGAAAAGTATGTATAGTATCCTCAAACCTAATGATTCGTTAATAATTTTTTTATAATTTTGATGTCTCTTCATAGAATTTCACATCATATAAAATTAAAAAAACATTCATTGATGCATCGACACACTTTATATAAGATGTGTTCTCCCATGATTTTAGGGATACATGTGAACTACAATTCTAACTTCCTTCTCAACACATTGAGCAACCCACATCAAAAATTTATTTTACTGACCAAATATACTTCTCCTAAATGATATGATAGCTATTTAAAGATTATTAGTATCATTCTTCTTAAAATTTACTTAGAACTTGGTAAGTATCATGATGTTTTATAATTATATTATAATCATTTAAAGAAAATGTCAAAATCATTATTTTGGATATCTTTATGAAATCTTCATAAATCCGTTTGAACTAGAATAACTTTATGTAACTCATTTATCATGTAATTCATCATAAATACATTTCCATATGATGTTATTTCTTCTATTTTTCATTCATAACTTTTTAGTAACACGTAATAAATATTTTTACAAACTCTACCCCAATATGATGACATGTATTAGAACTCTTCCTCTATTTCCATTACAAAACAAAATTTGATTGATTAACTTCATTAACAAGAATCTATTTTTTTGAATTCAACCCAAACCATCTATGAAATTACATTTAGTTATCCTTAAGATCATCCTAAAAAATTCATTAATTCAGTACATAATAATCATCTATCTGATAAACATTATACCAAAGTAAAAATATTAAAATATAGTAAATGGTATATATAATACACTCAAATTGATAACATTAGTAATGATCATAAGATTTTTTTCATCATATTGATCCTTATATGATGAAATTCTTCTGAAACATCCAATTATAATTCAAAAATATTCCAACAATAAGAAATATTTTAAAAGTGATTGTTTGAAAACACATCATAATGTGGCCACTTCGAAAACTATTTAAACATAACACACAAACTCTACTCTTCTAAACCTTTGACTAATCATTTATATTTGGTGACATCTATCAATCATTATAGTGTCGATTTTTTAATATAAATGATTTTTCCCTATATTTACTAATACTTGGATTAGTAAAACATCAATTATTTATAATGATTTTTAGATTAAGAATATAAAATCATCTTTAGATATAAATTTATAAAACACCATGTTTAATGAAAATTATATGGATGATATTATAAACATTAATCATAAAAATCAAGCATCTCACATATGTATCATAACATTCATATGATGATATAAATCTAGTAATTGTATAAAAATCATATGTATCGAAATGCATTTATTTGAAATATCAAAAAATAAATTGAGTTATGTTTGACTAAAAATATAACCATTTTGAGAAAAAAATCTTTATGAAATTCAAACTTCACCTCATAATCATCCAGCTTCTTTATATCACCTCAATAACTCTTTCTCCCAATATACGGTACTGATAATGGGCATAGAAAACATGAATTGAGTTCTATCTTAAAAAATATTTTATTGATAGTTGGACTACTATGGTAAAATATTATATATCAAAAGATTATATCCAATATTATGTTATATATAGTGACGTTGTAACATCAATTTAAAATTATAATTTTATCAATATGAATTCCTTTTTAATTGATAAAAGTATGTTTATAAATGTTTTTACCTGTAATACAAAATAATAAATTTAGATTATTTTTCTTGTTAATCATCAAGTCTTAGATATGTTATCATGAAAAATGATATGAATTCTTCAGGTTGAATATAATGGTTTCTAGATGGGTGATGTAAAACTATCAACTCGATGTTATATAGTTTTACATTCATTATAAATTTAATTTATATTATTTTAGATGAATTATGCATCATTGTTCTTATTGAATGTTTTTTATGTTCTTTAACAAAATTTTAAAATGCAAATAAGTAAACTGTTGATAAGAAAACAAAATTAAACAATATATTCTTGATGATCTAATTTGAGAACTACATTAATATGAACTAAAATCATATAACCTATATAAAGAAGTATCTTACAAGAGGAACATTGTTTCTTTCATATAAATTAATGTTTTTTCTTATGAATCCTGTAACTCTAAACTCAATTAAAGTTTAAAAAGGCTAAATTGATCATATTATGACTTATATATATATATTATATATAATGTCCTAAAAACATATCAATAATTAACTCTCATAAGGATAATTGCAAAGTATAAATGAATGACCATTATATGTTTAATTATAATACTTTAGATCCTAGATTATTAGAATGTGGAATAAATGGTAATATAAATAAATATATCCCATTATTGAACAAATTATTGAAGGATATATTTTTCAAAATGAATTAGAAAATTGATTGCACTAAAATCTACTGTACAACTAGATATTATAATTATATTGAATATCATTGAAATGGGGAAAAATAGAAAACATGATTATTATGGAATCTATTAATGTGGTTAGTGATTTTAGTTTGTATTCTTGATTTTCTAAAAATGATTATAATTTTTATAATCTGATTTCTCACGGATTGTATTAATACATTTATAGATTATGAAATAATATTTTTGAATTACTGGATTATATAATGAACCGAATGTAAAAATATAAAACATTTTAAGGATAAAATTCCCATTAATAAAAAAATAAAAAACATAAAAGTACTATATATACCTCTATGGATTATTCTTATGATGATTTTAAAAACTATAATTTGAATGTGTAACATCTTGTTTCTATTATAGGTATTGTTAAACCTTTTTATTTTAAATTATTAATATCTTATGTTAAATGGGGAAAATAGTTTATTATTGAAAAGTTTCATTTTTGTTAAAAACGTCATAGAATGGTAAAACATCCAATTAATAATCCATAATATTAAATTAAATATTTTCGGAGATAAACATTGAGTTAGAATGAGTTTTCGAGGCCTGAAAAATCTCAACAAAGATGGACTAAAATTATTTAATAGAATAAATTAATTATAAACATTTTATTCAAAAGTTTTAAATAAATCCTAAATGATGCATCATTTGAGAAATCCTAGGGAACGATTATGTTTGAAATATGTTGTTTACCCTTGAAGGGGTATAATATTTGAAGGCTCCAAATATTTGGATGTCTCACCCATGAGATAATAGTATTAAATAATATTTAATATATTATTTATTAAAAATAATTAATTATCTCTCAAACAGTGCATTATATAAAAAATTTGAGATCGTCTATGGGTCTAAGATGAGGGGTTTCCCCTAGACGGGGTATAACATTTCTATGCATTGGGCTTTTAGATTCCTCACTCGCAAAATAACCGTTTTTATTTTAATTAATTAAATATTCCAACTTTTAGTAAAATAAATCATTAATATCTCTCATGTGGTTCATCATTTGTGGATTCCAAGACCATCATCATTTCTGAAACAAGGTGTTTACCCTATATAGGGTATAACTTATATGCGTAGTAGATACTTGGTGTTATTTAATTATTTTTCGTATGTTAAAAGAAATTAATTACTTACTCTTATTGAAAGTGTTGAGTGATACTATAACATCTCATGTAAATAAAGAATAAGATGTTTTTCATATATATTAATATTTTTGAATTAAATATTAATTTTACTTTAAAGGAGTTTCTATGTTCGCCAGAATTCCTGATACGCAACAATGGGTTTCAATGAAATCTTACGTTTCACACTAATAATATAAAATTATTATTTTAAATAGTAGTTAATGCCCAACCGTTGTAATTGCGGGGTTTATCAAAAATAAAAAAATTTGATTATACATGTTGGCTAAATGTTTTTATATTTATTCAATAAAAGATATAGGCTTAAAATTTGAATGAAGCTAATTTGATGCATAAATAGTCTAATATTTTTTTTAAGGTTGATTTACCACCTTTTGATAAAGAAACCTCTTTAAATCTATTTTTTTTTTACTTTTATATATTTTATTTTAAAGAATTAAATTCTTCTTTATAAATAGGACATAAAAAATTACTTTGGGTAAGTTTTTGGTATTTTTTTGATAAAATTCAATTTTTAATGAATAGTGAAAAATACTGTATTTTAATTCAAATAAGCCTTTTAATATAATTTATTTATATGGTTAAATTATATTTTTAATTAGTTTTAAAGTTTAATTAGAATATATTACAACCATTTATTCCAATTTTGGCCATTTGAAATAATTTCACAATGAAATTGAAAATAAACAAGTGTCAATCTTTTGATAGTTATTATTTCTTAAAAACATGCTTTCTGTTTTGACAGTGGGAATTAATTTTAAATTAATTTCATCCACTACTGTGTTTTGAATTTGGGAAAATTGACTCCATATTTGAAATCAGGAGGTACAAATTGTTTAAATATGTAACTTTTATTTTTAATCATTTTAAATATTTTAGTAAATATTTTATTTACAATAGTTAAAGGGTAAATCAGGTAAATAAAGGTTAAAAATAATATTATAATAATATAAAATTACTTGTACACAAGTCCTAATCCTATTGGATTATACATATCCGACTAATTGAATCCTTCGGTCTACTTTGGGAACCCATGGAGCCGCTTGGGAGTGATAATGACACATTATCTTAATTAACATAATGTAAAGGCAAAAATGATATAGTAATATATTTTAGAAAATAAATTTGTACATAGGGTTATCTATATTATCACTTTGAATATAAATATTCATTATGAATATAAAAATATTTCCTACATCATGTTATTTTTTAATAATTTTTAGACATCAAATAAATTAAATTATTTATGACACAATAATGATGTAGTGTTTAACTCATTAATAAATGATTTAAATAAAGAAGATTATAAAGACTAAAATAATATCCAAAACTTATCAAATTCTTATTTGATGATTTCATTTCGACCATGAGTCATCTTATCTTAAACTATAATTTGTTTGGGACCTTTAGAAACCAAAAATCATTATATAATAAAATAATATTTTCACACTTCCTAAAGATCCCCTCCTCCAACTTATAAAAAGACATCACTTATAACCAATTACTCACACCTATAAAGCCCCTTGTATTTTAAAAAATCTACCCAATTAAGCTTAGTACATACCACTCCTTTATCTGGAAGCATTACCTTAGGCATAAGGTACTTTAAGAGGTCCTTTTGGTTCATACCAAAGGGAGTTACTTTAATTAAAGGTAATAGTTTCTCTTAAGTTCTTTTGTTTTATTTTACATCTAAAACCCATAAACTTTTTTTATTCCTTTATTTTATAACAATACCAGTATCATAAATATAATAGGATGTTGTTATGAGATGTTTTCAAACAACACTTACGCACACCTCCATATAATGGGTAAATAACATATTGTTTCTGTGGATGGAAAACTAACACCTCACGAAATGATGATTGCCCAATTTTCTCCTACGGCCTCTCATGGAGGCCATTAAGAAGGAACTGTATTTTTATATGATATATATTATGTTTATGTTTTATTTATTCTTCTTTATATTTTCATTTATAGAATACCTTTAGGTTTTCCATAGTGGGTCAATACGGTAGTCTCATTTATAGAAATGCGGACTACCTCCCCCTCAAAGTGATATGAATCATTAATGACTTATGTGGGACATATTAAGGATAGATTTAATGATAATAAATATGATATTATATTGGAATTATAATATACCTTTATATCATTATGTTTTCATTACATTAAAATATAAAATAGAAATGAATGTAGTGTTCCTGAGTACGTACGACTTATCGTCTCCATGAATGGTGCATTTCATTTCTTACCTACAAATGTTATGTAATATTTTAAATACATGAATATACTAAATATATATATGAATATATGATATCTAAATCATTAATATCATTATGTACATAATGAAATTTTTACCGAATGGACAATTCACAATTATAACATAATCATTTTTGACTCAAGTACCAAATATCAACAAAATGACCATTATTAACTTAAATGACTGCATAATATTTATAACAAGTTAATAAGAGATATAAAATTAATAATAAACTTGAAAAAGGTTCTTAAGAAAGTAGAAATTAACATTAGTTTATTATTCAAGAGATTAATGGATGAACATGACAAGTGAGACACGAGGTAAGGGACTTCGTCCCAACCTCCTTTCATTGTGTCATATTTCGTTTTATACATGATTTTATTTTAAATAGTGTATATACCCCTTTGAAATATAATTTCATTCAAATGGAATCTATTCTCAACAAATCGTTTTACTAAATGACAAAAAAAATATTGTTTCTTTTTAACATACATGGTGACAATGAACATTCCACTGCTGAGAGTATTATTTGATCTTTGGCTTCCTCTATAAGAAAGCGTTAATGTTTTTTAAAAAGGAAAAGAAATCCCATATTCTATTTATGGGGTTTTTGTTATTGAAAATGGTTTTGAACTATATTGATTATTTCAATATATTGAAATGATTTGTTGTTATTTCAAATGAAATGTTATTAGTGAAATGTTTATATTTTCAATATTTTATGTGTTATGATTTAATTATGGTACATAGACATTTGACGCGTGGTTACGTGATAAACCAAATGATGGGTGGTACCATAATAAACCAGGATGGATGTTTACGTTATAACCTCCCTTGGATTAGGTGTGGAAGTTGGCCGTATGGCTTTTCCATTTAGTGATATGTGTGGAAGTCAACTGTATGGTTATTCCATTTAATTATGATTATGTACCAGCTTACCTTTATATGTTAGGTGTTTTATATGGTTTTATGTAAATATTATGTTTAAAAATTTGTAATAAATGATATTTTATTCAATGAAGAGTATTTACTACTTCATAAAGGTTAAAATTATTATATATGATTAAGTCTTCTTGGTATAATTGTTGTTTTGAAAAACTAATTGGTTTCCCTCTTTGTGTATCCCTTACTGAGCCTTTTATTCTCATCCCATGTTTTAGAAATGTTTTTTATAGGATATAAAGTTGAATAGGGTCAAGGATGGGATCAAGGAAAAGTCATGCATTCTAAAACATCGAACTATACATGACTCTTTTTTTCAATGGTTTTTTTATTTTATGAAAAAATAGATACTTAGTAGATGTGTCTATATTTAACATTTAAGTTTTATGTATATGTTATGACCTAATTCACTAAATATCTAAACCTAAAAATATCTTCAATGCTAATTATTAATTTAATTCAAGATTATGTTATGTTTTATGTTCGGGTCTTTATAGACACTATTCATTGTCTTCCATAATGAACCACTGAACCCCCAATTTTAATGCATTTTGAAACCAAAATCTTGGAATCATCTGTTTCATGGCTGTTTTGAATGGTTTTCGTTGAAATACATTAATATAATGAAATTAATAACATAAAATTAAAAATATGGGGAAAAAATAAGGTAAACTAATGGTTAAATATATGTTTTTATTTATACGGAATGAAGAAACATGATATTTGGGGGGGGCATTAAATAACCCGAAGATCTGGTTTTTAGTGGTTGATCGCACCATGTGTCAAGGACATGAGACTCCTATGGGGGCATTTTGGGTTGTTCCATAGTTCTCCAGTTGGCACACTACTCACCACTTTGGTGCGCTACAAGATGCAGGTTCTTTTTCTTCAATTAGTATTATTTTATTTTATTTATTTATTTATTAATCTTCCAATCTATTAAATTCTATAACTTTTTCGTTATTGATTGGAATTGCACATCATCAGAACCCTGAAAGTCACCTCGATGAGAAGAAGCTAAATAATATTTTTTAAGGAAATAATGTTTTGTTCAATATTTGTTTTCATCTTTTTAATGGATCATTTACATAAGTCCCCAGACTTAAACTTGACTTAATCTTGAGTTATTAAAAGATTACACATTGAGGATCTTTTCAGGTTTGGAGTTTTAGAGAATTAGATCATAAAACATGCATTACATTCCACATTTAAACAAAGTGGTTACATAAAAGATAGTATTCATTTTTTCCATCAACGGAAACATATTTAAAATAAAAAATGGATTATTTCTTGACACTTCCTTGACATTATCATCACATCGTGTTCCTTTCCCTTGACCTGTGAAATACATTTCAAAAACATGGGATGAGCATAAAAAGCTCAGTAAAAGATATAAAAATATGGAAAGGAAACATGAGTACATATATACATAAGAATGAAATCATACTTTACCCATAAAACATAATCACTTTAAAATACCTCATCAAAACTTCAATAAATCATAGAAATCATAATACATAAAGGTAACTTGAGACATTCATAACATTCTTACGTAGGGAGTAACCCTCTTGGTTACGTTTGGAATACCCATCATAGTATATTCCCTAATTCTCTTCGGAGAAACCTTAATGTTTAACTCCTTCGTGTTACCCAATGCATAGGAGAGCTAAATCGGGCTCACCTGCCCTTTGTTTATCACGAAACCACCCGTCTTCCATATAATGCCCAAGAACCATAACATAATCGTATCACATAAATCATGCATAAAGGAAACATTACATTTCCATATTTCAATCACAAGATATCAATACAACAAATTGATATAATAAAAACATTATGAAAATCCTTTTCAATACCAAAATAAAAGAAAAGTAAAACATGTTATTTATTTTTCATTCAAAAAAAGTCATGGCTTGTAGAGGAAGTCGAAACTCAAATAATGGTCACGGCGGCGGAGAAGTCATTTTTGTCGCATATGTACGACAAAAAAATTCCCTTTTTTTGTTTAGTAAAACGCTTCATATAAAAAATATTTCTTTTGGATAAACGTAAAATTCAATTGGTTTTATATACAGTATAAAAGAAGGTTGTGTATAAAACAAAATATGCCTCAATGAAAGGAGATTGAGATGATGTCCCTTACAAAGATGGTATCCTTGGATTAAGGATAAATCAATTACATAATTATGTGTGACGAATGAATACACCAAATATAAGAGGATATTAAGTGTAAAAAAGGCAGAGGTTATTCACACATATTCATAGAACAACATATTCAAGGAGTACAAGTTTATCCCAAAGAATCAAAATTGGTTATGAAGTTCCCTTGCAAAAATTTGACGGCCTAACGGCGTCGCTATAAAATTTAGAAAATGAGTTGAAGAGAGATAAAAAGGGTATCTCATCACTTGGACATAAAATGTACATCAATATGGATATAGAAGAACATATCCCAACATTAAAATATTTAAATTAAAATACCCAACAAAATATGTCTTTTAAAAAGAGGAGGGTGAAAGGTTCCCTTACGGACTTGGGTATCTTTCGAAACATACACCCCATGAAAGAAGGACAATACCAAATTGATGAAAATAATCATAAATGAAAGTATATTACACAAAGAGTAGAATAATGGGCAGTACATATACCACTCAAAGGAAATGGTGGAAAATGTAGCATAAATCTCATGGGTATAAAAGTGAGATGAAAAATCCCTTATGAAAACTCGGCAGCCTAACGGCGCCACTTAAAACATCCAAAAATGGATTGATGAGATCAAATAGGGTATCTAATCATATTAAGATAAAATGTAAAGATTTAGGAATATAAAATAACATCCCCATACAAAACAAATAGGAGATTAAAATAAGTGACATAATGAAGAGTACTTAAAAAGAAAGAGAGAGGTTGGATATTTTGCAAAAATTCAGCAGCCTAACGGCGCCACTCAAAACTTCCAAAACGGGTTGATGAGAGAGAATAGGGTCTATCATCATATGAACATAAAAAAAATTACAGTAATAGTAATATAAAAGAACATCCCAATCAAAAGAAAGATGATCTTAAAAGGAATGACATAAAAGAGTGTACTTAAAAAGAAAGAGAGGGGTAGGATCCCTTACCTCGTGTCCGACATGACTCGATCGTTCTTTAATCTGCTGAATAATACAATTTGGTCAACTTATAATTTCTTAAGGATGTCCTTTAAAGATTATTATTCAGTTCATATCACATATTATAATGTTATAATAATTGGTTAATAAAGTGATTTCATATCAGACGTTTTGGTCGATGTTCGGTACATGAGTAAAAATTGAACTTGTTGGAAAAGAATTTTCCATGTAGTTATAGGTACATAATATCCAGAATAGTTTTGATGTTTTACATATCATATATATCCAGTATATATTCATTTTATACTATTCCATATCATGTGGAGATAAAAAAAATTAAAAGCACTGTTCATGGAGACGGTAGGCCGTACGTACGCATGAACGCTACCTTCATTTTTTGTCATATTAATGGAATTAAAAAAATGAGATATATATATATATATTATAATTCCAGAATGATATCCATAATATAGATGTAATATATTACATATAAATCCATTATATATATGTACTTATAATAGTACATAACATTTGGAGATAAGAAATGAAATGTACCGTTCATGGAGACGGTAAGCCGTACGTATGCATGAACGCTACTTTCATTTCATTTTTTTTTTGTATTCAATGGAATGAAATAATAATGATATAATGGTATATTATAATTCCAGTAGGATTTCATATTTAATAACATTAATTCCATCTTTTATATGTCCCACATATGGCATTAACGAATCAAATCACTTTGAGGGGCGGTAGTCCGCACTTCTTAAAATAAAGATATCGCATTTACCCATAATGGAAACCATAAAGGTAAGACATAAATGAAAAAAATAAGTTTAATGGAAACATAAACATATTATTTATCATATATAAATATAGTGACATCTTAATGGCAACCTTTGAAGGTGTTAAAAGAATATTGAACAATCATCGTTTCGTGAGGCAGTAATTCACCATCCACAGAATCAATATGTTCTTTAACCATTAGACGGAGCTGTGTGAAAGTTTAGCTCGAATACTTCTTATAAAGACATCCTAGTATATTTAATATACTGGTTTTGTTACAAAAAAAAGTAATAAAAAGAGTTTAGGGGTTTGGAGAAGCAAAATAAAACAAAAGAACACAAGGGAAGACATTACCTTTAAATCAGATAACTCTCTTTGATTTGAGCTCAAAGGCTTCCTTGGAAAGGATTCATCCAAAAGTGAGGCTTAAATAATGAATAGAGGGGTGTGGAGAGGAAAAATGTGAAGGGTTTGGCCAAGCCAAAAGCATTAGAGGTGTGGGTAAGGTGGTAGAGTTGGGGGCCTTTTATAAGAGGAGAGGAGGGGCACTCTTCGAAAGTTATAAAAGGTTACATTATTATAAAATGCTTTTCAGGTTTTAAAGGTCCCAAAATTAAATATATCTTGGATAAGGTAATACGAGTTTGAAATCCACCCATCCAATAGGTTTTTGACATGTGTAGGTCTTAGATCTTACATTATCTTTTCATTTTATTTAAATCGTTTAATAATGAGGTTATCGTTGCATCATCATGGTGTCATAAATAAATTAATTTATATAATGTCTAAAAATTATATAACAAATAGCATGATGTATGAAATATTTTTATCTTTCTAATTAATATTTATAGTAAAAAATATGACTTTTATAACCCCATTTAAAAATTGTTTTAGTAAAACAACTCATGTTTGTGACATTTTTATTTTAACTTTAAATAAAAGGTTAGTTATGTCATTTTCCTACCAAAGTGGCTCCATGGGGTCCCCAAGTTGCCCATGGATTTTATTGGTCGACCATGAAACATAAAATGAGTGTAGGAGATGTTTCTAGGTCATTTCATATTATTAAAACGTTATTTTTACCTTAAATTACACTAATTACCTTTAATCGCGATTAATAAAAATTAAAAGTTACTATTCACCAAAAATTATTTTTATCTCATTGAACCACATCATACTTCTTAATGACAACCATGTATGTTGGATTTTTGAAAATCAAATCACATAAGTTGAATATTTTAATTTAAACGAAAAATCAGTTTCTTTAACTACCACTTAGAGGTTTTCAATATTCATCTAAAATAGAAGTTTTTCAAAAAAAATACAAAAAATACACCCTAACCTATAATTGATAATCCGATTTCAAAAATGATTTCAATTTTAAAAAATGAAAAACATATAAGTTTCATTAATTAATTTCATAATTAATTTCCGCTATCAAAACAAATAGTGTGTTTTAAAAAACAATATCTATTATAAGATTGACACTAGTTTAAGTCCAATTTCAAAGTGAAATTAATTCCAATGACCACTATTGGATTAAATGGTAAAAATATATTCTAATTTCAGTTTAAAAACAATTCAAAAGTTAATGTAATTATATAAATAAATTAGATTAAAGAGTGTTTTTGAATTAAAATACAACATTTTTCACTATTCATTAAAAAAAGGACTTTATCGGAAAAATACCAAAAAATTACACAATGTAAATTTTGATGTCCCGATTCTAAAGAAGAATTTTATTTTGTCAAATATAACACATTAAATTGTCAAAAGTGGATTTAAAAGAGGATCACCATCAAAAAGAGGTTAATCGACCTTTTAAAGAATATTAGAATGTTTACCCTTAAAATTGGATTCATTTGCATTTTTAATCCTCTAACATTTATTGTAAAAAGTAAAAATAATTGAAAAACATATATAATCATTTTGTAGTTATTTCTTTTCATTCCCGCAATTACAACAGCTAGGCGTTAACTACCATTTAAAATAATATTATTTTATTATTAGAGTGCAACGTAAGATTCCCAAGAAACTCATTGTTGCGTATTGGGTACGCCATTGAGCATAGCGTCCCCTTTAAAGTAATATTAATATTTTATTCAAAAATATGGATAAATGTGAAAATTTCATATTATTTATTTACCTGGGGTGTTACATCCTTCCCCCCTTTTAAGAATTGCATCCTCGCAATTTTAAAATTGGGATTGGAAACATCATTTAAAATCCCATATCGGAAGAAGATTCAGTAAAACAATCACATTAAAATAAAGAAAGAGAAGTACAAAGGTCACCTGAGTTAACCCATACTAGGATTACATGTAGGAAAACATTGATATGGAGGAAAAAAAGGGTCATGTTTTGAGAGAGAGTGATAGTAAACATGTTTAGGAGAAAGTTAACCATAAGAAAATCACAAACTTGTGATGGGTTAAACGGTATTCCATTCCCCAGTAGGAAAATTTAACAAAAAACATCTCTATTTTAATTTACACTTAATTGAGGAATTTATTAATGAGCTTAACTAAATCATAATTAAACATACTTACTTTTCACGTAGACTTTCAACTTTTACTATATTCCTTAATGACACACGTATTTTCTCTAAAAGAAGAGTATTTAGGAAGACTTGTTCGCATTAATAGTACTATAATCAACTTCTTGAGAATCACCTAATCCATAAAATAGAACTATATATTTTCCATGTCTTTAGACAAAAACCAAAACCAAAATTGTTAGTATGAGATCAGATAATCCACAAAATTATAATCTGTTAAAAAATTAAAATCTATTCTTAATCTCCAAAATTTGTCCAAAAAAAAACCAAAGTTCAACGAAGACCATTCGATAAACAATTGTCCATAAAATACTTCAAAGTAAACCAAACTAGGATTGAAACCCAAATATTGGAAGGATTTAATCACATAATATTCCAAGGTAAAAATTAACTTTTATCTCCAAATATCATAAGTTGCTCTTAAATTCTCATATTGAAAAGTAATTAACCTAATCACATATCCTTCATGATAGGTTAATCATTTCCATAGATAACCCAAAATAAACTTACCCTTGATTCCTAAAATCATTTAACTAAAAAGAATTAGCCAAATAACTAGGGACTTCACGTAGTCCAGTGGTAGGCGATAAATACCAGTCACACTTTGGTTGTGGGTTCGATTCCCGCAGCTTTGTCTGACGCGACGAGTTGTCACACGGTCTGCGTGTTTTCCTTTTTCCAAAACTATATAATTCTTAAAACATTCCCCAAAACGAGTTAAAATCTTCAAAAATAATCATAATGTAACACCCCAGACTTCTACGGTACGCTTCTCTTTGTATAATGTGATAGCGTGTGTTGTACGCAACACCGAGTTCTAACACACCATAACCAATCAAACTAGCCGTTATGAATAGTAATACCTACATTTCGAAATTATATATATTTTATATTTCAAAATGGACTTCATTTTTGGATTCGGAATATCGAATTTAGCATAAGATGAAGTTTTGGTACTTTTCGGATAACTTTAATATTTTGATGAATAGTGATAATTACTAAATTTTAATTAAAAACAACATTTTTAATAAAAATAATTTATATTGATAAATTATGAATTTCAGTGGTTTTAAAGTATATTTAGAATATATTTTTACCATTTAATACAATGTTGGTCATTGGACATAATTTCACAATTAAACCGAACATAAAAAAGTATCAATCTTTTGATAGTTATTATATATTAAAAACACGCTTTTTGTTTTGACAGCGGAATTAATCTTAAATTAATTTTTGTCACTTCTGTGTTTTGAATTTAGAAAATGGATTCCATATTTGGAATCAGGATGTTCAAATTTTGTAAATAGGTAACTTTTATTTTTAAACATTTTGAATAATTACTTCGGTAAATATTTTATTTACCATGGTTAAGGGTAAATCAGGTAAATAAGGGTTAAAAAATAATATTATAATAATATTAAATTACCCTAAAACGTGTCCTAGCCTTATGTTTTGATACATGTTCGACCATAGGCATCTTTGGGTCGATTTGGGGACCCCATGGAGCCACTTGTAGGTTATAGGGACAGTTAATTTTAATTAAGTTAAAATAAGTACAAAAATGACATAAGCATATATCTTTTAGAAAAAAAATTTAAATAAGGGTCATATATATTGTATTTTAGACTATAAATATTATTTAGAAAGATAACGAGATTTACTACATAATGATATTTTATTTATAATTTTTAGACTTTAAATAATGTAATTTATTTATGACACAACGACGATGCAGTAATTACCATAATAGTGAAAAATTAAAATAATTTATATTATAAATACACAAATAAATATAATTTGAGACTTTTTATGAATTACACTACTTTTCTACGTTAATATGACATGTTAGGAAGGATTTAATTAAATTTGGTCGAAGTAATCATTCTTTTATGAATTTCACAAAAAATCAACTATTGAATAGTGTCAATATTGACATAAAAGAGTTTTTAAAACAAATAATATATTATTAATTGATATTAAATTCCTAAAAATCTATGGTTCGGCCAAGAGACTTATATTATGATAGGTGTATCATTAATGGACCACTTGGGGGTATATTGGATGTATATAGTATGTTTATTAACCATATAGTATAAAAATACAAAGAGACATTGTAAAAGTGAAACTAATTAACTTAGAGTTAATACTTAAAGATATGGTTAATATAAGTAACCAAACCTGTCTAATTTCTATTGGTTGAGTGTTTTCGACCCATATCCACCTTAACCTTTGAATAATAAACTTTGGAGCCATTAGAAACCTAATATGAATTTATTATAAATTAATATTTCTAGCTTTTCCAAAGGTACCCCTCACCCCTCTTATAAAAGGGCACTCCTCCTTCTCATTTATTCACACCATCAGAGCCTTTTGGATCAGCCAAACTCTACCCAAATACTCTCCAAACATCCCTCAATACAACATAGAGGCCTTAGTTTGATCCGAAATCCAACCTAAGAATCCCTTTTGATCAAATCAAAAGGAAGAACCCGAAGAAGAGGTAATGATTTCACCACCCTTTTCCAAGTTCCTTTCTTCTTCCACTTCTTCTTCCTTTGTTGTTACTATTCTAAAATAATAAATCCAGTATCATATATATACTGGATGTTATTATATATATGGTACAACCATATTCAGTATTCTATCCACCTTTTGAATAACATGTCACCATACGTGCGTACGTACAGCTTACCGTCTCCACGTCATGGGGTAATTGTTATTCAATATATTATTATTTATATCGGTATAATAATGATGTTTAACACCTGTTAATAATAAATATAATATGTTAATGATTCTGTATATATGATATAACATCCATTTATATATTATTTTAATATCAAAATAATGATATTGTCGCTCGTGCGTACGTACGGACTACCGTCTCCACGAACACCATGACATTCATTCTCCATCGTATCCATTCAAGTATAATTATCATTTGATGATTTAAAAATGATTTTTATGGACTTGATATCATTATGGATATGAATAAGATACCACCTATCCATAACAAACACGGATTATGTAACAAAACATATAAAAGAAAACGAGTAAGTTAACACCCGAAACGACCATAGTTATAAGATATTATTAACAAATCAATGTTAAAATATCATATATGATATCATATTAATATATAAGATTTTTGTATAATTTAATAACAATTATTTTACCATTATACAGGAGGTTAACCTACCCTTAGCCATGGAAATGTTCAAGGTAAGGGTTATTTCACAATCTCTTCATTATCTGAGGTTGTTTATACGTAATAATCTACTGGGATCTCTTTATCATACACATCCATGTTTCTTAAAAATAAATTTCAAAACATTTTTACTATTTACTAGAATATGGGTTAAAGTCATTTATACCCTTATTTGACTTTTTATAAGATGTTTATAAAGGATTATTTCCAATTTTTTTCAAACAAGGTTCTTTTTAACCATTTCGACAAAATTAAGGTAAGAATGTTTTTTTAACTTATACGGCGGGTGCCTCTATTTTCCACTGTTATAAAATCGTCGAAGCTTCCCTTACAAGCTTATAAGAATATTTTCAAATAAAATGTTTTATTTTATAAATATATTACTCTTAAATTATTTCAAAATAGAAAGAGTTATTTCTCTAAAAAGAGTTTTGATTTCATCTATTTCAACATCCTTTGATGGATTTTACGCTTATTTGAAGTTGATTTATTATGATACAAAATTCTATATTGTATTGAAAGTTTTGTGATATGTTTGACTATAGATGTTTTATTTTTATAACATTCATGGTTTATGGATGAAGTATTTACATTTTGTATGCTAGTTTTAATACGAATGTTTATGTTATGTTTAGACCATTTCATATGGGAATGCATTGGACTTAATATGTGATGGGTGGAGCCTGCTATAGCTCCCCGATGCATCGGTAGGTCTCATTAGACAAACTAGTGTCTTGGCATAAGGACTTGACAAAATCTTATTTGTAGTCTTGGCACGAGGCCTTGGCTATGTGGTTATGATAGTCTGGAATTATGCATTCCATCATTATGAAAGTGGTTATTGATATTGCATGTGATTATTCGATTAGTAGAATATCCATGTGAATAATTAAATGGAATTAATTCATTTTACCTTTGCCATACTATGTTGAAGTTCATGTTTAAAAGGCATTTGTTTTAGTTATACATTGCCTTAAATGTTTATGCTTATTTTTGAAAGTTTCTGCTATATTGTTATCCTTACTGGGCATTTGAGCCCACCCCTTTTCTATATTTTATTTTTCCCAGGATGTGAAGAAGTAAGTTATTAATGACCTGCAAGGATAGTATGTGGGGATATGAGTGTGGGATATGGAGATTATGTTGTTGTAGTAGTTTTTCACATTATGATGTAATGTAAAACTTTATGAATATATCTAGTGTTTCCAAGGCTACTAAACCAATCAGTCTTTCAAGATTTGATCTTTCTTGTGATCATGCCAATGTTATGTAATAATGCACCGACTCTGGGTAACTAGGGTCGGGGCGTTACAGTTGGTATCCGAAAAATTTTAGTACAAACCTTGGAAGCTAGATTTAGATAAAATCTCATTAGAGCACGTAGACCTAAGATGAACTTTGAGGATTAGTATAGAAGAACTTCCTATAATTTTGGTATTGTAGATATTTTATGAGTTTTCCGAGCAATAAATCCCTGTCTGGATACGAGCAGGTATAGGTGGATCTGGCATAGATGTACCTAGGGGTAAAACCTGAAAACACCGCTTTAAGCTAGACTCGAACGGGAACTGGTGCACGACAACGGGCCTTGCTGCACTCTTGGTTATGACACTCCCGGGGGATATGCTTAGGATAACTCTAATTTTATTTACAAATCATTATGAAGGGTTAATGAGTATATACTTATTCAAAGAATTTTTTTTTATGATTATGGATTATATCCATAAATAGTTCAATTTATGTTAAGTGTTTTATAAGTATGGGATTTTGTATTTTGATTCATAAACTGATCTAGTTCATGCCATTATTTAGAAATAGCACCTAGTGGAAGAAATGGAAACCGTATCAATGCACGCACTCCATGTAGGTATTTCCCTCCTGCTCAAGATAATTATAGTGGAGCTGGTGATGAAACTGGTGCCGATCAGCTAATCACCATACTGGGACAACTCACACAGGTTATGAATAATAACCATACCCGCATGGAGCACCCTGATCCGCAGCATAGAGGATCAATGTTAGATATATTCATGAGGCAACAACCACCAATGTTCAATGGGAGCACACATCCCTTAGTAGCTGAGCAATGGATAAATTCTCTAGAGAATATATTTCAGGCTTTGGGGAGTAGTGAAAAGGGAAAAAGTTATCATGGCAGTTTACCGCCTCACTGGAGATGCTGATCAATGGTGGTCGTTGATTCAAAACATGATGGAAGATGATGAAGTATCGAATATGGAATGGAGGGAGTTCAAAGATCTGTGTTTAGAAAAATACTTTCCTCGCAACCATCGAGCAGATATGGAAAAGAAATTTTTGAGTCTGAGACAAAAGAAGGATGAGAATGTCACAAAGTATGAGGCTAACTTTACAAGGTTAGCAAGGTATGCTGGTGATTATATACATAACCCAAGAAATAAGATTGATCATTTCTTTGATGGGTTAAAACCGTTTCTCTGTCGAGCATTAGTCTCACAATCCTTTTCATCGAACAAAGACATTTTCTCATGTGCTATCAAGACCGAAAAGTAATTCTCTATGTCTTATTACTTTAAAGCAAAGCAAGAGAAGAAGAGACCTTCTGATCCATATGCTAATGGAAATAAGGGGAAGAAGGGAAAGGTTGAATATCCATCCTGTGGTAAATGTGGGATGAAACACCCTGGTACATTCTTGAAGGGAATGGGAGTCTGTTACAAGTGTGGTGAAAAAGGCCACCAAGCTCGTGATTGCAAGGGGAAGAAGGAAGCTACCAATGTTCAGTGCTACAATTGCAGGGAGATGGGTCATTATGAAAATGAATGTCCTAAGCGTCAGGAGAACTTACCTCAGAAAAGGCAAAGGGATCAAGGCCAAGCTTATGCTGTCACTACTGCTGAGGTAGAAGCTCCGAAAGACGTGGTGGCGGGTAAGTTAATGGTTTCCTCAAGTTTAGCAAATGCATTATTTGATTATGGATCATCACATTGTTTCATATCTTCCCAGTTTGCTAAAAAATTAGATATTCCCAATTTTATTTAACAACGGAGTTTTCAGTTAAAACTCCTAAGGGAAATATCATTGCAACAAAGTTTTGTGAATCAGTCCCCATTAGAGAACATAAATGTTCTTTATCTGCTGATCTCGTCATCATACCTATGATTTAGTTTGATATAATCCTCGATATGGAGTGGCTTTTGTACTATGATGCGAAGATTTATTATAAGAAGAAAGCAGTTACGATTCTTGATGATGATAATAAGGAACACCTTATATTTAGAGCAGAATCGTCACCACCTAATTCTTATTTAGATCCACCCCCAGTAGCTCAACTAAATTCAATTATTGTGGAGGAAGAAAATGAAATAACTGTGGGTGAAGAAAGTAATGTTAAAATATAGGATGTACCTGTTGTGAATGAAGTTTTAGATGTATTTCCAGAAGATTTACCTGGACATCCTCCAGAACGAGAAGTTGATTTTTCCATTGATTTAATTCCTGGATCAAGGCCTATATCGAAGACCCCTTATAGAATGGACACTATAGAATTAGTTGAAATAAAGAAACAACTAGAGGAATTAAGTAATAAGGGATTTATTCGCCCTAGTGTTTCTCCATGGGGAGCCCATATTCTTTTTGTTAAAAAGAAAGACGGATCTATGAGGTTATGTATCGATTACAGGGAGATCAATGCTATAACAATAAAGAACAAGTATCCCCTACCACGCATTGATGATTTATTTGACCAACTGCATGGAGCTCAATACTTTTCAAAGATTGAACTTTGATCTAGATACCATCAGTTTTGTGTGAGGAAGGATACATTCTGAAGACAGCATTTCGAACCAGGTACGGGCATTACGAGTTTACTGTAATGCCTTTGGGATTGACTAATGCACCCTATGTATTCATGGATCTGATGAATAGAGCTTTCAAAGAGTATCTAGATGAATTTGTGGTGGAATTTATTGATGATATCTTGGTATACTCAAAAAGCTATGAAGATCATGAAAATCACTTGTGCATTATCCAGAAGACTCTGAGAAGACATGGATTATATGGGAAGTTTAGAAAGTGTGAATTCTGGATTCAGGAGATTTCTTTTCTTGGCCATATTCTCTCTAAATATGTAATCTCTGTTGATATTTCTAAGACCATTGCAATCCAAGAATGGCCAGCAACTACGAGTATAACTGAGGTACGTAGTTTTATTGGTTTGGCAGGTTATTATCGACGATTCGACCAGAATTTTTCCCGATTGCCTAACCCATTAACGAAGCTCACACGTAAAGGGGTTAAATTTGTTTGGACAAAAGAGTGTGAATAATGTTTCTAAGAACTAGAGAGAAGATTAGTTAATTCTACTATGTTGACTCTACCATTAGGGAATGATGGGTTCATTATTTATAGTGATGCATCGAAGAAAGGACTTGGTTGTGTCCTTATACAGAATGATAGAGTTATTGCCTATGCATCAAGACAATTGAAAATTCATAAACAGAACTATCCTACTCGCGATCTCAAGTTAGCAGTTGTGATCTTTGCTTTGAAGATGTGGAGGCACTACCTCTATGGTGAAAAATGTGAGATTTATAAAAATCACAAGAGTTTGAAGTATATTTTCTCACAAAAAGAACTCAACATGAGGCAAAGAAGATGGATTGAATTACTCAAGGATTATGATTGCACGATACACTACCACCCGGGGAAGGAAAACAGGTTGGAAGATTCTTTGAGCAGAAAATTCAATGGAGTTTTGAACAATATGAGATTTGAAAGGGATACAATCTTCATGGATCTAGTGAAGATGGACATGGGAATAACCCGGGAAGGAGAAACATCAATTCCTGTTCAAATGGTTGCCAAACCATATTTAATAGAAAGGATTAAGAGTTCTCAAACCGATGATGAAGAATTTCAAAAGAAGATTAAAGTTGTGAATGATGGGAGATTGAGAGACTTTGTATATGAAGATGGAATTTTGAAATTCGGGAAGAGACTTTGTGTTACTGATATACCTGATCTAAAAAGGTAATTGCTGGATGATGGTCATAGTTCCAATTTCTCTATAAATCATGGGGGCACCAAAATGTATAGTGATTTGAAGGAACATTTTTTGTGGGACAACATGAAGAGGGAGATTACTGATTTTGTGTCATAATATATGGTTTGTCAACAAGTGAAAGCTAGAAGAAAACAACCTAGAAGAGTCATGCAACCTCTTCCCATACCGGAGTGGAAATGGGACAATATTGCGATGGACTTTGTCATGGGACTACCAAAGACTCCTAAAAGGAATGATGCAATATGGTTTATTGTTGATCGTCTTGCCAAGTCAGCACATTTTCTTGCTATAAGAGAAGATCTACCCTTGGAATGTCTTGCAAAACTATATATTAATGAAGTTGTGAGACTTCATGGAGTACCCCTATCAATTGTTTCTAATCGTGATCCCCATTTTACTACAAGATTGTGGAAAAGTCTTCAGAAATACCTGGATACTGAACTTCATTTGAGCACTGCTTACCACCCTCAGACAGATGGACAATCAGAACGGACTATTAAAACCTTAGAAGACATGTTGAGATCTTTCTCACATGACTTTCAGGGTATGTGGGATCAATATTTACCTCTGGTAGAATTTTCCTATAATAATAGCTTCCATTCGAGTATTCAGATTGCACCATATGAAGAGTTATACGGAAAGATATGTCGTACACCAACCTGTTGGGATGACGTTGGCGAAAGAAAACTTGTAGGCCTAGAACTGGTGGAGGAAACGATGGAAAAGTTGAAGGTAATCCAAAATCACATCAAAGCAGCTCAAAGTAGGCAGAAGAGTTATGCCGATAATTGAAGGAAGGATTTTAAAATTTCAAGTCAGTGATCATGTTTTCCTGAAGGTATCTCCTTGGAAGGGAGTCATACATTTTTGTAAGAAAGGTAAATTGAGTCCCAGGTACATCGGACCTTTCGAAATTCTAGAACGAATTGGGGCTGTAGCTTACCGATTGGCAATGCCGCCAAGTCTCTCCAAAGTTCACGATGTGTTCCACGTATCTCTATTGAGGAAATACATGCCTGACCCAATGCATGTACTCACCTATGAGGAATTAGAACTGGAACCCGATCTATCTTATTGCGAAGAGTCCATCAGGATTCTTGATACAAGAGAACAAGTACTGACAAACTGGATGACGCGTTTGGAAAAAGTTTTGTGGAGAAACCACAAGATGGAAGAGGCAACGTGGAAACCCGAGGAACTTATGATGAAGAACCACCCGAGTCTTTTCATGTGATAAGTATTCTAGAAATTTCAAGGATGAAATTATTTGAAGGAGAGGAGAATGTAACACCCCAAGCTTCTATGGTACACTTCTCTTTGAATAATGTGATAGCATGTGTTGTACGCAACACCGATTTCTAACACACCATAACCAATCAAACTAGCCGTTATGAATAGTAATACCTACTTTTTGAAATTATATATATATTATATTTTAAAATGGACTACAATTTTTGGACTCGGAATATCGAATTTATCCTAAGGTGAAATTTTGGTACTTTTCGGATAACTTTAATATTTTGATGAATAGTGAAAATTACTAAATTTTAATTAAAAACAACTTTTTTAATCGAAAACATTTATATTGATAAATTATAAATTTGAGTGGTTTTAAAGTATATTTAGAATATATTTTTTCCATTTAATACAATTTTGGTCATTGGACATAATTTCACAATTAAACCGAACATAAACAAGTATCAATCTTTTGATAGTTATTATATCTTAAAAACACGCTCTTTGTTTTGACAGCGGGAATTAATTTTAAATTAATTTCTGCCACTTCTTTGTTTTGAATTTAGAATAATGTATTCCATATTTGGAATTAGGATGTTCAAATTGTGTAAAAAGTTAACTTTTATTTTTAGAAATTTTGAATAATTACTTCGGTAAATATTTTATTTACCATGGTTAAGGGTAAATCCGGTAAATAAGGGTTAAAAATTAATATTATAATAGTACTAAATTACCCTAAAACGTATCCTAACCTTATTGATTGATACATGTTCGACCATAGACATCTTTGGGTCAATTTTGGGACCCCATGGAGCCACATGTAAGTGATAGGGACACTTAATTTTAATTAAGTTAAAGTAAGTACCAAAATGACATAAGAATATATCTTTTAGAAAAACAATTTTTACACAGGGTTATATATGTTGGATTTTCGACTATAAATATTATATAGAAATATAAAACGATTTTCTACATAATGATATTTTATTTATAATTTTTAGAATTTAAATAATGTAATTTATTTATGACGTAATGACGATGCAGTAATTACCATAATAGTGAAAAATTAAAATAATTGATATTATAAATATACAAATAAAAATAATTTGAGACTTTTTATGAATTACACTAATTTTATAATTTAAAATGACATGTTAGGAATGAGGTAATTAAATTTTTTTGAAGTAATCATTCTGTTATGAATTTCACAAAAATCAACTATTGAATAGTGTCGAAATTGACATAAAAGAGTTTTTAAAACAAATATTATATTAATAATTTATATTAAATTTATAAAAATCTACGGTTCGGCCAAGAGACTTATATTATGATATGTGTATCATTAATGGACCACTTGGGGGTCTCTTAAATGTATATTGTATGTTTATTAACCATATAATATAAAAATACAAAGAGACATTGTAAAAGTTAAACTAATTAACATAGAGTTAATACGTAAATATAAGGTTAATATAAGTACCCAAACCTGTCTAAATTCTATCGGTTGAGTGGTTTTCGACCCATCCCCACCTTAAACTTTGAATAATCAACTTTGTATCCATTAGAAACCGAATATGAATTTATTATAAATTAATATTTCTAGCTTTTCCAAGGGTGCCCCTCACCCCTCTTATAAAAGGTCCCTCTTCCTTCTCATTTATTCACACCTTCAAAGCCGTTTGGTTCGGCCAAATGCTGCCCAAATACTCTCCCAACATCCCTCACTACTACCTAGAGGCCTTATTTTGATCAGAAAGCCAACCTAAGGAGCCCTTTTGATCAAATCAAAAGAAAGAACCCGAAGAAGAGGTAATGATTTCACCACCCTTTTCCAAGTTCCTTTCTTCTTCAACTTCTTATTACTTTGTTGTTACCATTCCAAAATAATAAATCAAGTATCATATATATACTTTGATTTTATTATAAATATGGTACAACCATATTCAGTATTCTATCCAGCCTTTGAATAACATGTCACCATACGTGCGTACGTACGGCTTACCGTCTCCAAGTCGTGGTGTAATTGTTATTCAATATATTATTATTTGGATGGGTATGATAATGATGTGTAAATCATGTAAGTAATAAATATAACATGTTAAGGATTCTGTATATATGATATAGAATCCATTTATATATTATTTTAATATAAAAAGAATGAGATCGTCGCTCGTACATACGTACGGACTACCGTCTCCACGTACGCGATGAGATTCATTGTCCATCATATCTATTCATGTATAATAATCATTTGATGATTTAAAAATGATTTTTAAGGACTTGAAATAATTCTGGATATGAATAAGATATAACTTATCCATAACAAACACGGATTATGTAACAAAAGATATAAAAGAAAACGAGTAAGTTAACACCCGAAACGACGATAATTCTAAGATATTATTAACAAATCAATGTTAAAAGATCATATATGATATCATATTGATATATATGATTCTTGTATAATTTAATAACAATTATTTCACCATTATACAGGATTTTAACCTACCCTCAACCAAGGAAAAGTGCAAGTTAAGGCTTATTTCAAAATCTCTTCATTATCCGAGATTGTTTATACGTAATAATCTACTGGGATCTCTTTATCATCCACATCCATGTTTCTTAAAAATGAATTTCAAAACATTTTTACTATTTACTAGAATATGGGTTAAAGTCATTTATACCCTTATTTGACTTTTTATAAGAGGTTTATAAATGAATCTTTCCATCGTTTTCCAAATAAGGTGCTTTTTAACCTTTTCGACAAAATTAAGGTAAGAATGTTTTTTTAACTTATAAGGCGGGTGCCGCTATTTTCCACCGTTATAAAATCGTCGAAACTTCCCTTACAATCTTATAAGAATATTTTCAAAGAAAATGTTTTATTTTATAAATATATGAATCTTAAATTATTTCAAAATAGAAATAGATATTTCTCTAAAAAGAGTTTTGATTTTATCTATGTCAACATCCTTTGATGGATTTTACGCTTATTTGAAGTTGATTTATTGTGATACAAAACTTCTATATTGTATTGAAGGTTTTGTGATATGTTTGACTATGTATGTACTATTTTTATACCATTCATGGTTTATGGATGAAGTATTTACATTTCTTATGGTAGTTTTAATACGAATGTTTTTGTTATGTTTAAACCTTTTCATATGGGAATGCATTGGACTTAATATGTGACGGGTGGAGCTCGATATAGCTCCTCGATGCATCGGTAGGTCTCATGAGAAAAACTAGTGTCTTGGCATAAGGCCTTGACAAAATCTTATTTGTAGTCTTGGCACGAGGCCTTGGATATGTGGTTATGAAAGTATCACATTATGCATTCCATCATTATGAAACTGGTTATTGATATTGCATGTGATTATTTGATTAGTAGAATATCCATGTGAATAAGTAAATGGAATTATTTCATTTTACCTTTGCCATACTATGTTGAAGTTCAAGTTTAAAAGGCTTTTGTTTTAGTTATACATTGCCTTAAATGATTATGCTTATTTTTGAATGTTTCCGCTATATTGTTATCCTTACTGGGAATTTGAGCTCACCCCTTTTCTATGTTTTATTTTTCTTAGGATGTGAAGAAGTAAGTTATGAATGACCTACAGGGATAGTATGTGGGGATATGAGTGTGGGATATGGAGATTATGTTGTTGTAGTAGTTTATCACTTTATGATGTAATGTAAAACTTTATGAATATATCTAGTGTTTTCAAGGCTACTAAACCAATCGGTCTTTCGAGATTTGATCTTTCTTTTGATCATGACAATGTTATGTAATAATGCACCGAATCTGGGTAACTAGGGTCGGGGTGTTACACATAACATTTTTTAACCACATGTTTATCTCCTTCCTTTCATTTTCCAGAATATCATAGAGTAACCCATAATTACCTAAAAAGTAAGGATCATATAAACCCTAATGTTTTCATTTATAATTATTACCTTAACTTCCACATCGATTGGTCATCCCATACATGATGCATTATATAACATACCAAGGTTCAAGTGGTTGATCATGACTCCTTGATAGTTGGTTTAGAACAACCACGAGTTTCCTCGTTAAATCCCCCATTTCATCCAGTCTCTTAATCCGAGAACCACCATAGTTTCCATCAAACCTATTGTCACTTTGGTGCCTAATAGATCCATCCATTCACTAAAAATAGAAATTTCAGTGTGAGTATATCAACAAAACCATCATGTACTAATGAGGAAGATAAACACTAAGATATACTTACTCATTAACTTTATCTAAAACTAGTACTCTTTCTGAAATCCTAAGCGTTATGGTAATGTCACATATACTTAGAGAATACCCTAACCTCTAAAGTTATCTAAATCGACCTTGGATACCAACTATAAGGCCCCAGCCTCAAAACATACTTAATCTTGAGTTATTACAAGATTACACATTGAGGATCTTTTCAGGTTTAATGTTTTAGAGAATTAGATCATAAAACTTGCATTACATTCCACATTTAAACAAAGTGGTTACATAATAGATAGTATTCATTTTTCCCATCAACAGAATAATATTTAAAATAAAACATGGATTCTTTCATGACACTTCCTTCACACTATCATCACATCATGTACCTTTCCCTTGACCTATGAAAAACATTTCAAAAACATGGGATTAGCATAAAAAGCTCAGTAAGGGATATACAACTATGGAAAGGAAACATGATTACATATATACATAAGAATGAAACTATACTTTACCAATAAAACATAAGCACTTTAACATACATCATCAAATCATTAATAAATCGTATAAATCATAATACATAAAGGTAACTTGAGTCATTCATAACATTCTTACGCAGGGAGTAACCCTCTTGGTTACATTAGGAATACCCATCACAGTATATTCCCTAAATCAGTTCGGAGAAACCTTAACGTTTAACTCCTTCGTGTTACCCAATGCATTGGAGAGATATAATGGGCATACCCTCACATAGTTTATCACAGAACCACCCATCTTCATAATAATGCCCAAGAACCATAACATAATCGTATCACATAAAACATGCATAAAAGAAACATAACATTTCCACATTTCAATCACAAGATATCAATAAAAAACATTGATATAATAAAAATATTATGAAAACCATTTTAAATACAAAAATAAAAGAAAATTAAAACATGGTATTTATTTTTCATTCAAAAAAAGTTATGGCTTGTAGAGGAAGCTGAAACTCAAATAATTGTCCCAGCGGCGGAGAAGTCATTGTCGCCGTATACGTACGAAAAAAACATTCCCTTTTGTCGTTTAGTAAAATGCTTCGTATAAAAAAGATTCCTTTTGGATAAAGGTAAACATAAAATGGGTTTATACACCATATAAAAGAAGGTTGTGTATAAAACAAAATATGCCTCGATAAAAGGAGATTGAGACGATGTTCCTTACAAAGATGGTATCCTTGGATTTAGGATAAATCAATTACATAATTATATCTGACAAACAAATACACCAAATATAAGTTTATATTAAGTGTAAAACAATCAGAGGTTATTCACACATATTCATAGAACGACATATTCAAGGAGTACAAGTTTATCCCAAAGAATAAAAATTGGGTTAAGAAGTTCCCTTATAAAAATTTGACAGCCGATCAACGTCACTACAAACTCAGAAAATTAGTTGATGAGAGATAAAAAGGGTATCTCATCACTTGGACATAAAATTAACATCAATAAGGATATATAAGAACAAATCCCAATATTACAATATTTAAATTAAAGGACCCAACAAAAGAAGTCTTTTAAAAAGAGGAGGGTGAATGGTTCCCTTAACGACTTGGTTATCTTTCGAAACATACACCCCATGAAAGAAGGACAATACAACATTGATGTAAATAATAATAAATGAAAGTATATTAAACAAAGAGTAGAATAATGGGAAGTACATATACCACTCAAAGGAAATGCTTGAAAATGTAGCATAAATCACACAATAATAAAAGTGAGATGAAAAATCCCTTACGAAAACTCGGCAGCCTAACGACGCCACTTAAAACATAAAAAAATGGACTGATGAGATCAAATAGGGTCTCTTATCATATTAACATAAAATTTAAAGAAAGAGGAATATATAATAACATCCCCCAACATAACAAAGACTATCTTAAAAGAAGTGACATAAAGAAGAGTACTTAAAAAGAAAGAGAGAGGTTGGATCTCTTACGAAAATTCAGCAGCCTAACGGCGCCCATCAAAACATCCAAAATGAATTAATTAGAGAGAATAGGGTCTCTCATCATATGAAAATAAAAAAAGTACAGTAAGAGTAATATAAAAGAACATCACAATCATGAGAAATATGAGCTTAAAAGGAATGACATAAAAGAGTGTACTTAAAAAGAAAGAGAGGGGTAGGATCCCTTACCTCGTGTCCGACATGACTCGATCATTCTTTAATCTCCTGAATAATAAAATTTGGTCAATTTATAATTTCTAAAGGACCTAATTTAAATATTATTATTCAGTTCATATCACATATTATAATGCTATAATAATTGGTTACTAATGTGAGTTCATATCAGACATTTTGGTCGATGTTCGGTACATGAGTAAAAATTGAACTTGTTAGAAAATAATTTTCCATGTAATTATATGTACATCATATCCAGAATAATATTTATGTTTTAAATATCATATATATCCATTATATATTCATTTTATACTATTACATAGCATTTGGAGATTAAAAAACTAAAAGCACCATTCATGGAGATGGTAGGCCGTACGTACGCATGCACGCTACATTCATTTTTTGTCATATTAATGGAATTAAAACAAAATGAGAGATATATATATATTATAATTCCAGAATGATATAAATCATTTAGATGTAATATATTACATATATATCCCTTATATATATGTACTTAAATAGTACATAACATTTGGAGATAAGAAATGAAATGTATCGTTCATGGAGACGGTCAGCCGTATGTACGCATGAACGCTACTTTAATTTCTTTTTTTTATATTCAATGGAATGAAATAATAATGATATAAAGGTATATTATAATTCCAGTAGTATATTATATGTAATACAATTAATTCTATCTTTTATACGTCCCACATATGGCATTAACGAATCAAATCACTTTGAGGGGGCGGTAGTCCGCACTTCCTAAAATGAAAATATCACGTTTACCCATAATGGAAACCATAAAGTTATTCCATAAATGAAAAATATAGAAGATTAAGGAAAACATAGAAATATTATATATCATATATAAATAGAGTTACATCTGAATGGACACCTTTTAAGGTGTTAAAATAATATTGAACAATCATCGTTTCATGAGGCAGTAATTCGCCATCCACAAAAACACTATGTTCTTTAACCATTAAAAGGAGGTGTGTGAATGTGTATCCCAAATAATTCTTATAAAAACATCATAGTATTTTTAATATACTGGTGTTGTTACAAAAAAGTAATAAAAATAGTTTAGGGGTTTGGAGAAGCAAAATAGACAAATGAACACAAGAGAAGACATTACGTTTAAATCGGGTAACTCTCTTTGATTTGAGCTCAAAGGCTTCCTTGGAAAAGATTCTTCCCAAATTAAGGCTTAAAGTATTAGGAGAGGGATGTTTAGAGACATAATGGTCAGGTTTTGTCTGATCCAATGTCTTTAGAGGTGTGGGTAAGGTGGTAGAGGTGGGGGCCTTTTATAAGAGGAGAGGAGGGGCACTCTTGGAAAGTTATAAAAGGTTACTTTATTATAAAATGATTTTCATATTTTGAAGGTCCCAAAATTAAATATTTCTAGGATAAGGTGATAATAGTTCTAAATCCATCAATCCAATAGGTTTTTGACATGTTTATGGCTTAGATTTTACATTATCGTTTCATTTTATTTAAATCGTTAAATAATGAGGTAATCGCTGCATCATCATGGTGTCATAAATAAATAAATTTATTTAATTTATAAAAATTATAAAAAAACTATCATGATGTTGGAAAGCTTTTTAGCTTTATAATGAATATTTATAGTCAAAAATATGACTTGTATAACCCCATTTAAAAATTGTTTTAGTAAAATAACTCATGTTTGTGACATTTTTATTTTAACATTAACGAAAAAGTTATTTATGTCATTTTCCTACAAATGTGGCTCCATTGGGTCCCCAAGTTAACCCATGGATTTTTTTGGTCGGCCATGACACATCAAATGAGGGTAGGAGATGTGTCTAGGTCATTTCATATTATTAAATAATTATTTTTACCTTAAATTACACTAATTACCATTAATCGCGATTAATAAAAGTTAAAAGTTACTATTCACCAAAAATTATTTTAATCCCTTTGAACCACATTTTAAATCATAATTAAGACCATGTATGTCATATTTTTGAAAATCAAATCACAGAAGTGGCAATGTTTCATTTAAATGATAAATCAGTTTCTTTAACTACCACTTAGTGGTTTCACTATTCATCTAAAATTGATGTTTTTCAAAAAAATACAAAAAATTCACCCTAAGCAATAATTGGTATTCCGAATTCAATAATGAATTCTATTTAACAAAATTCAAAACATATAGGTTTAATTAATTAATTTAATAATTAATTCCCGCTGTCAAAACAAATAGCGTGTTTTTAAGAAACAATATCTATTAAAAGATTGACACTAGTTTAAGACCAATTTCAAAGTGAAATTAATTCCAACAACCACTATTGGATTAAATGGTAAAAATATATACTAATTTAACTTTAAAAACAATAAAAAAGATAATCTAATCATATAAATAAATTAGATTAAAAAGAGGTTTTGAATTAAAATACAAGATTTTCACTATTCATTTAAAAAATGAACATTATCGGAAAAATACCAAAAAATTATGCAAAGTAAATTTTGATGTCCCGATTTTAAAGAATAATTTTATTTTGTCAAATATAACACATAAAATTGTCAAAAATTGGATTTAAAAGAGGTTCTCCATCAAAAGGTGGTTAATCGAACTTTAAAAAAATATTAGAATGTTTACGCTTAAAATTGGATTCATTCGCATTTTTAATCCTCTAACATTTATTGTAAAAAGTAAAAATATTTGACAAAAATATATAATCATTTTTTAGTTAGTTCTGTTCATTCCCGCCATTACAACGTCTAGGCATTAACTACCATTTAAAATAATATTATTTTATTATTAGAGTGCAATGTAAGATTTCCAAGAAACTCGTTGTTGCGTATTGGGCACGACATCGAGCATAGAGTCCACTTTAATGTAATATTAATATTTTATTCCCAAATATGGATAAATGTGAAAATGTCATATTCTTTATTTACATGGGGTGTTACAATTTAAAATAAATTATCCAAGTGTAATCACACGGATTTATCATGTTATAATTTAAAATCATTCATAAAATAATCACATTGTAATATTAAAACACAATTACACATATTATCAAAAATAATTATCAAATATTAATAATGGATAATTACATAAAATTATCTAATGATAATTTTTTGAAACATATCATTATAAAAAAATTTCAAAATGATAATTATGATGTTTTGTAAAAAGATAATCACATCAAATTATCAGAATTTGATTATAAGTGTAATAATAAAAATTATCAACGATCATTTTTATGGGAGTATCAAAGATAATTTTTTACATATTGTATCAAAGAATAATTAATATAATTATCAAATGACAATTATTTGTATTATAAAAATATAATGAATTATCAATATATATATATATGTATATATATCTCGATAAACAAACATAGTATAATTTATTAAAATTATCTAATGTTATTTATTTTGGTTATCAATTAATATAAATATATAGTTTGATATATAATTTTGATAATTAATTTTGGAAGTTAAGGATAATTTTTTAAATATTAAATTACCAACATGTAATTGCATGAAATATTAATTTATAATTTCAAACATATACATTGAAAAAAAATAAAAATACATAGATTATCCCGGAGAGAGAAAATATAATCACTTGTAATGTTTTATTTCCTTGTGAAATAAATTATAGGGATATAATTATCAAGGTGGTTTATAATTAATCTTATTTATATTTGATGCGATTGAATGTATTAATATAAAATGATAATCCAGAGATTATCTAGGACAGATAAAATGTACACACATGTAATTTATTTTACTCATTGTGACATAAAATAGATTTTTTGGTTCTAGAAACCCTTGACGAACGTCGACCATTGGTGTTTTGATGCTTACAAAAATAATGTATTGAGATGGGGTATTGAACAACACTAGGTGGGTTATAGTTACCACTAACATAGAAAATCTTGAGGTAGGTGGTTCTGTTCCAATTAGCCAAATTGATTATCCTTATATTGGTTGACTTATTTCCAATATAGAATAAAATTAAATTCCTCAAATCAGATTTCAATTAAATTTATAAAAACCCATTTCTAGTGAATCGAGGTATTTGAAATAGTTTTGGCCTGAATGTTTGGAAAACCCCTAATTCCATTGAATTTGGTGTGTTTATGTAAATTGGAAAATTAAAATTGTTTAATTTAAATTTTGGATTTGACTAAAATGATTTCAATTTAATTGTTGAATTTAATTGTAGAAATAAAATTTGTAATGATGGAATTCATTTTAAGTGGATTTTAAACTGGTGAAATTGAAATAAAATGATTTGATAGAAACCCAGAAGTTTTATCTTGTGAAAAAAGTCATGTTTTTGAGTAAAACATATTTTGGTTTTAAATGGAGATAAATTGGAACTTTTGAAATGGAAGAATGATCTTGATCATATTTATTATCAGTCTTAAAATAGTTCACCCATCATGTAAGAGTGCATTCAATCCATAGGTTATTAGTCAGTTATTTGGATACACTCTGCTCTATGATAATGTTTTGTAACATTCTGGTGGGGCGCCACATCCCTAATGGGTAGGTGACGAGTATCCTTTGGCCAGTGTCATAGGGACATGTGTATACTCATGTTTATGAGTTCACATAGAGAGTATAGAATCAAATATCTAGTTAATACTATCGTAACTTTTGGTAGATGACCATGTTTATCTCTTGTTTATTTATATTTGAGACATAAATATATGCTAATGAATTTTTGAACTGCTTACATGACATTGGAATTTATATAAACTATTTTATATAATGTTTTTATTTAATCCATTGTTTTATAAATATTCAATCATTTGTATAATCATTGCTTAAAAAATTTATTTCCATAATTTTAAAATGTATATATTTTTTTTTAAATATGCTTTTGAATTTCCAAACTTTTTTATTTGAAAATTTTAAAATTTTAATTGGAGAATCTATATTTGGTATCTGTAATGTAATATTTGGTGATATCCTACTGGGCCTAGGCTGACACACAAATTTTTTCATCGGGTGTTTGTATACTTTCTTCTTCCAGGTTCGAGAAAAGGGATGGGATCTCATGGAGGTGGATCCAGGTATTGAGCTTTGTTCTTGGTGAGTTGTTTACATAGGGACCTTGGGGTTGTTTCTCATTTTAGTAATTTGTTTTTAGTTATTTGGGATATTTTTTGCCTTGTTGAATTCTGGTATATTACTCCCAGTGGAGTTTCTTTTGTTTATGGACACTATTTTGTTTCTTTTCTTCCGCATTGTTGTTGGTAAAATCGTTCCCAGTTGAATATTGTGTGATGCCAGGTGCTAGTCACCGACACATGGGGATTGGGAATGCCCTTTGGGCTATGTTATGGCTGGTGTAGTTATCGAGTTACCAGGGTACCCATTGGGGTTTGTGAAAAAATGGTATGAAATTGAGGTTAAGCATCATACTTTGATGACATTATGTATTCAAGCATTATTTTCAAGACATAAGAGGTAGTTGCGATTGAATGTCTAGGCAGCTTTCCATGCAATTATCCTTATGTCAATATGGGTGGTTAGGTAAATACATATTATGGTTTAGTTCTAGTAATTTCCCTATTAGGATTTGGATAGAGTGATATCCAAATCTTATTTGTTCTTTCCGTTGGGATTAATTTCTCTCGTTTATTTGTTTGAGAAAATCCTATTGTCTTTAATGTTTTATGAAGAATTTTTTTATCATTATTCCCAAAAGAAGACGTGTGAATCAGATCTAGGAGGAGGCTACTACTGAACCTCACCAAGAGAATCATGTTTTCGTCTGAATCTAATTGCGGTGATTGTTCATACTATCCTATCTTTGGGGTAAGCACCTTCACCAATCCTTATTCAGGATCTAGTTATGGATCCTCATGGGGGTGTTCTTAGAAATAATTCTCAATAGTTTATTCACGAGTATCAAACTATTTTTAGGAGCCCTACCAATCCTTAATATGTTGAGGAAATGTTCAGCATGACAGAACATCTATTTGAGCTCTTGGAGACACCGAACGAGATCAAGGTGTTGTGCGTCACCTTCGTGCTGGAGGGACTAAGAAGGAGATTATTAGACATGATAATGAAGACAAATAAACATGATTTATTAGAGTGTAAGGACTTTATGTTTCTTTTTTTGAGAATAGTTATATACAGAGTTAATGGTATTGGCCAAACCTGTAGAGTTTTTCAAGCTTTATTAGGCTGAAAAAACTCTGGATTCTATGGAATTTTAGGAACTTACACAAGTTCTGATATAACATTAACACTCCATATAGTGACATGAGATCTTCCAAAACTCCAAAAAATGTGGGAAATCAAAAAAATCACATAAAATAGTTTTCCATCCATAGGCATCCGGAACAATGCTTCTTCATGCAATAGAAGAGTCTCTAGAGGAACAGATATTGTATCAATGACTTTCATATGTTCTATTACTATAGCTTCGTCATTGGTGACTGTATTTTATACCGGTTCATGTCACATGTTTTTTTAGACATACAATTAATCTTATTAATCATTCTATGGAGATTTTATCCTATATAGATGATATTGTTACACCAATTGGTGATGAGGGAGCAGGGTCCTCGTAGTCCTGCTTGTTTCTTCTCTCTATCAGTTGTCAAACATACTTGGTGTACTTTGGTACTCAACATGAAATATCATGACATCATGTTAGGTATGTATTGTCTCATTACCAATAATGTTTATATTGATTTTTATCTTTGACGGATATAGATTAATACACCCAGTGGTGTGCCTCTGTTCATTGATGAAAAATGTGACCGATGGTCGAACAGAGTCGGACCTTCTTATCCGGAGTTGGGGATAATGTTTTAAATATTTACTTTTGATAAGTAGTGATATTCAATGAGTGGTGATCTCCCACCAGTCATTGTTGAGTTTTCCAACGTGTTTATTTCTGCCTTATCTATTTTTCTACCGATAATGGAGGTAGAGTTTTCTATTGACTTATTGTCTGCTACTCAACCAGTTTTTTCCCACATACCAAATGAATATTGGTAAACCAAAATAAATAATGAACCAGTTTGATGATCTTCTTGAGAAATCCCTTATTCCCCCATGAATGTCACCTTGGGAAATGCAAGTTTTCTATTACACAAAAGTTAATGGTTCTCTTACATTTTCTTTTTTGAGATGATTATTAGGGAACAAAATCCTGATGACGAGTTTTGTAATCATTATAGGCCATCTTTATGGTGGGGAGACTGATTTCCAGTGATCTTTCTCCAAAGAAGGTGGTATTTGTTATCAGAACCATTATGTTGCACCGTTAGCAACACATAATGATATAATGGGAGACTGGCATAATTTTTAATTGGTTGTGTACTGAATAATCACTAATATGTTCTACAACATGAAGCCATAGTTTTGGAGAACATGTATTCTTAAAGGTGTCACCCTGGTTGCGTCATTGACATATTGGGCAGTAAGGTAATCTTTCTCCTTATTTGGTGAGATCTTTTGAGGTTGTTGATGAGGTGGGGAATATTGTTTGACATTTATCACTACCACCACAACTGATTTTGATACATAATGTGTTTCATGTATCTCAAATTCAAAAGGTTTTATTTGACCCATCTCATGTTCAGAGTTGGATTGATCTTGAAGTGGTACATATTTTATATATAACCGAACGACCGGTCATGATTGCTGATTCTGAGACCAAGGTACTTCGTAGGAGGATGATACCTCTTTTCCATATGTTATAGAATCATGTTTTTAATTCTCATAAGTCATGAGAGAGATAGGCACTGAATAGAGAATACCTACCTTGTATTTTTGAGGTGTAGGCTTCTACTTAGGAATTCTGGGGAGAGAAAGATCCTATAGTGGGGTTTTTTAACATCCTGTTACTGTTTCAAGTATTAATAAACCTTATTTTTTAAAAAATTATTAATATCATATGTTAAATGATAAAAAATGATTTATAAGTTAAAAGTTATATTTTTGTTCAACACATCGTGGAATGGTTAAATTACCAATTAACACACTATAATATTCAATTAAATATTTTTGGAGTTAAACAATGACTAAGTATGCGTTTATGAGGCCCAAAAAATCTTGGCAAAGATGGAATAAAATTATTAAATATAATATACTAATTATTCACTTTTTATTCAAAATTTGTTGATAACTCCAAAATGATGTGTCATTTGTGAAATCAAAGACCATTGTTAGGTTAGAAATGTTGTGTTTACCCATGTATGGGTATAACATTTTAAGGCTTGAGAAATTTGGATGTCTCTTTCTTTAGATAAAATTATTAAATAATATTTAATACATTAAATATTAAAAACAATTAATGATCTCTCAAACGGTGTGTGGTATGACAAATCTGAGACCATCGATGGATCTGGAATGAGGGGTTTACCATATATGAGGTATAACATTTGTAGGCATCAGGTGTTGGGATGCCTTGTTCACAAAAATAATAGTTTTATTTCAATTAATTAATTATTCTGAATTTTAATTAATAAATCATTAATATCTCGCAAATGGTTTATTGTATGAGAAATATGCAACCCCCGTTGTGTTCTCAATGATGTTTTTACGCTATACATGGTGTACCCTATTCTCTCAAAAGACATTTTGTGTTATTTATTTATTTTGTTTATGGTAAAAAAGTTAATTAATTAAATTTAGTGAAAGTGTTAAGAGAAACTATTCATGGTCTTCCATAATGAACCATTGAACCACCAATTTAATTCTTGTTTGAAACCATCCACCTCTTTAATTTTTTTAATGGTTTCTATTACAATGCATTAATATGATGAAATTAATCACTTTGTTTTGAAATTTGGTGACAACACAAGGTAGGCTGATAGTTAAATATAGGGTTTTATTTTTTGCAGAATGAAGAAATATGATGGGCTTTTGGGTATTTAAATAACCCAAAGATCTAGTTTTTAGTGATCAATCCTGCCATGTGTGAAGTACATGAGACTCTCGTGGGTACATTTGAGGTTTTTCCTTAGTTCTCCGGTTGACACACCACTCACCACTTTAGTGCACTGCAAGATGCTCATTCTTCTAATCCTTTAGTTTAATTTAATGTTATTTTATTTATTAATCTTCCAATCCAGTAAATTCTATAACTTCTTCATTGATTATTGGAATTATGCGTCATCGGTACCGTTCAATTCACCTTGACAAGGACATGAAAAATAATGTTTTTAATTTTGAATGCTACAATGTTTTGTTCAATCTTATTTTTCTTCACCACTTCTCATGGTTTGTTATAAATATTAATTTACTAATTATATATCATTTTTATGAAATTATTTTTATTTTTCATGCTAATATAATATCTCCCTTAAAGCCATACTATCCACTTGAAGAAGATATCATCGCTCATGTGTATCAATATAGCAGCACCTCTATGAACCGATATGATTTATTTCTCATTTTTTTAATGGATGAACATGAAGAAAAATTAATGAATATGTATGATTTTTTTAAAATTTTAGTTTATATGTTTATATTATTATTTAATGTTATTTATTTCTTTTTATTGGGAAATGATAGTATCAATCACGAATACATACAAAACAATGCCTCTTTGGAGCTGTATAATTCATATTTCACCACCACCATACATGGAATGTTGAAAGACTATATATAATTAATAGATTTAGTATTTATATAGTTTTCATAATTCAATTTAATATGATTATATCATCATGATACAAGGATAGAAAACAAAAACAACCAAAATATACGTGAGAAATAGAATAGTTAACACCCAGAAAAATGAATTTATTGCACAACAACTAACAAATAAGTTAGAATATCTTATAATTCAATCATTTTTAGTATTAGAAGTAAAAAATTAGACGATCTATAAATTTTTTATATTGAATATTTTCTTTTTATCTTATTATTTAAGGTTTTGTCATGTTTTTGTACCATTAATGGGTATTTAGTTTTTAAAATAACTAATAAAATGATTTTAAGAATAGTTGACATTATTTAATCTTTTTAGATTAGTAATCATTCACACTGATATCCATGATCTTAATTTTACATATATATATATTTATTATTTTCATAAATATATTTTGATTTATTATTTACATTATTTTTAAATTATTTAATCGAATTTTTTTATATGTTTTTTTCATGACTTAGTTTTTCTTATTTTTAAAAGTTTAAAAGGAATGGTATATTTTAAATAATATTGAATGTGTAATTTTTTCGTCCATAAATTATTTTATTCACCATCAAGATTCCATTACACATGTATATAGTTAATCTCAATGAAACATGTTTTCCATATATTTTATGTTTATTTATTTTTTAATATTTACACACAAAAAACATATTTTTTTCTTCATTTTCAAAGTGTATTGTAAATGATTTTATAAAAGAGATATTTCATTTAATTTGGAATCTTATAAACATTTCTATACCTCAAAAAGGATATGATATTATTATTACCTAAAACTGTATTCTCTGTATGGATTATCATTATAATATTTTAAGGATTATTATATAAAAAACCATTTCATTCCCATAGGTTAATTAAGATATGATAAAATCATTATGAAACCCATTTAATTTTTGTTGATTATTATGAATGTTTTGAAAATCATACGGAAACCTATTGTATTGTTTTATTTATACTATATTTTTAAAAATAGTTAAATTTCCCTCTAATGCATTGGTTAATGAAAGATATATCATGTGATAATATTATTTAGAATAGGATGTGAACCCAGTTCAACTAGTTACTCTATCTAATATGATTGTCACAGATTTTATACCTGCCATTTAAAATAATTGAATATTGAATAAACCCAATCCAATATGGGTCTTCTTCAATTATGATAGCATATAATGTGATACATAACAATATAAATGAATATTTGTGCATATGTGTGTACCATAAAATTACGTTTAATGATAATGATATGTTCTTATTCCTCGTGATTGATTATTCATGACTCTACTCCCTTATGAATGACAATGTTTTAGTGTAAATTTATAAGACATGATCCATGACTTGTGACCAATGATTTATTTTTGCATGAATTTCATAAATTTTCATCTTTATCTCATACCTTGTAATTTTATTATACTTAAAAAGTTTCCTTGATTAATTGTTCATCTGTTCACACTTAGTAATAATCTTATCTATCTATTTTTATGTTTCAATTTCACTTGTATTTGAACAATATATTATTAAAAATATTTTTATATGGGTCATATGTGTGGAATATTTTTTGGTATATCCTGAAGTATTCTTATAGAATTAAATTCTTGGGAAATGTTTAAAATTTAAATTTAATTTTAAAAAACGATTTTGTTATGTTGAGGGGTTTTCAAAACACTATAAAATTAAAAAAATGGTATTCGATATGTTTTATACTAAATATTTTAGATTTATATTATAATTATTGATTGTTAATATTCAGTTTCTTTATTAGGTATCAATTCTAGTTTGTAAAGAATAGGTTTTTTACACTGAATCAGGGTGTATGTGTCTTTTTATGTCTCATAAATTATTGATTTCGTCCTTACCACTTTATTTACTTATGTTTCAATAATTAAATAACTCTATTTCTTTTCCCACTAACTTTATTTCCTAACAAAGAAGTTGTTTTATTGATTGAATATTTCCATAATTTAATTAGACAGTAATGATGTTTATTTTTATTATTCATTATAAGGGAAAAATATATTATTCTGTTACCATATTATAGTATGTGATTCATTTATTTTAAAATGGTTTTTATATTTTTGACTAATTATTGGACATTATAAAAAAATATTATTTTCAGCTTATGGTTTCAATCATGTGAATTAGATGTTTATCAAAATAAGGACCCATACAAAGATACTTATCTACATTATGATATTTATGAGTCAACAATACAAAGTATATTTTCACCAAATGTATGGGTAATATGATAATCAATAAGATTGATGAACCATGTTGTGAATCTCTAAATGTATTATCCTTATAATAATTTATATCCTATGATATTTTGTATACTTAATGATCATTTCTATCTCATGATATTTTTCTATGTTAATAAATTTGTATCTTATAAAAAACTGTATTTTATGGGTTTCTGCTTCTATATTAAAAAAAATATTCTTAATAATATTTTTTGGATCTTAGAATAATTTTTATATTTATTTTATTTTATTTTATATTTAAATTTAAATAATTATATATGCCTTATTTTATATATGATTCATGAATTTTTATTCAAATGTTTTAAAATTTTAATTGAATTATGATATTTATGGGATTATTCAATGATGTTTAAATATGTATTCATAGCCTATATTTATGTATTTTAGTTTCCAATGGTTTAAATATTTCAAAATTTTTATATTAATTATTAGATAATATTTCTGAATTGTTTAATTGATTATTATAAATATTTTATCACCAGTGGTATCATTAGTGTGATTTTTCGTAATGATATTATTATTCATTATTAAATTACTCTAACTATAATAAGAAATTTATATATATTGATGATTCCTAATTAATAGAAACCAAACCTATATGGTCTAGAAAATTAAGATATATTTAAGACATATAATTAGTATAAGAAATATACCGTTGATATTTTATTATTAATTTCCAACGTACAAATTCAACCTGATGGGCGGAGTTAAATGATTTAAAAGTAATAATACAATCCTTTACAATATCTAAATATTATAAGGTACTTAAAATTTCATTACTAAATAATTTGTCGAACATATTCAAAATATTCTAACTTTATCATGCCTTACTATATTTTTTGTATTTTCCTTAGTTTTTTATATCTTTCCATTATGCTCAAATTATATTCTGTTATTTTATTTTTCTAATACAAAAAAACATCATCTATCAAGTCGTAAAACCACTGAAGATACGTGATATTGTATGTTTTTACTCTACTATAAATGTATGGATGTTTCATGATAATTAATCTACTATAAAAGGATATTTTCAATTGTGTTGTGACCCATTTTAAAAAGGCATGTATTTTAGTGAAAAGCATTTTACTGGCTGAGTAATTGGATTTGAAGAGTGTAAGTGATCTGTTTTTCTCCACACTACTATAAAAATCCTTGTTTTTTATTTTAATATTTTAAAATTTATGTTGAACCTAATATAAGTGTATGTTTTACTCATAAATAATTTAAATGAATTTTTATAATTATCTGTTCACCAAGACTCTAGACCATCAACCATCTTTGTTAGGACCTAACAATAGAGCATTTTATGGGATAAAAAATAATCAACTTATATTCAAATAATCTGGAAGAATCAGAGGTTGAATTATCTCAATAGAGATATTAAATGCATCATGTGTGAAATAGATGATTTTTTATAAATTAATGAAAAAGAGATAATAAGTGGAATAAAAATAAAATGTAATATGATAAAATTATCATAATATACCACAAGAACTTCAGTTAATCAATTGTATACTGTATATAAATTACACCAAAAGTTTCACCAAAATATGTGCTAATTATAATAACTGATATTAAAAACTAGAAATGTATGATGTTTGGCATTACTGAAAATGTATCCCGCTTTTAATCTAATGAACTGATAGAGGTAGTGCATCTAAAGCATTCATGTTTAATCTTTCATTTTCCATTTCCTATTTATAAATGGGTTGATGTATCCATAGACATTGTTTTTCAATTTCAATGGACTCCCCATGGATGAAATGATATCAAGGTGATGATTCATCAGTTACCCAATTCAGTTCACATTATCATGATCAATGACACCATTATTGTTAATGATATGGGCATGTTGTATATGTCATATATTGTGTTGTTAGATAGGGTTACTTATACAATTGATTCATATACATTTCATAGGACTAAATAAATATTATGGTGGAGTCCCAAGAAGATCTATGGGACATAAGTCAGGTTGATTAAAACTTATTATCAACAGATAAATAGTAAGATGAATTGTACTATTTAGATCTTGGAGGAAATACTTCATGATCATGTCCTATGTTTTGGAGGATCTTTGGATAACCATCTAGGACTAGTTGATTTTTCTAATAACAAGGGTTATTTTCATTGATTAGAATGGATCAATTTGAGGCTTTGTATGGTTACCTGTGCAAGTCACCCCATTATTGAGAAAAGGTGGGTGAAGATTATTTGCTGGGATTGACTTCGGTTCAGGATAATCCTCGAGGATTAATGATATATGTTGGAGTCAAGTTGCATTAAAGACATTAATGAATTATTATGTCTATCAATAACATCACCCTTTGTATTTTTCTGTTTGTGACCTTCTTTTCAGGAAATTATGTCCTCGGGTGGGTCACTATCAGCTTGTAAAAAAAGGAAATGTTGGATCTATGATATGTTAAACCATTTGAGTTCATTAAGTTACTTATTATTGTTTCTTACTAACTAGAATTTATAGTTCAGTTCATAGGATTTGATGACGTATTCCACATATTATTGATCATGAAATTCAATCCATATCCCTTTCACATTCTAAGTTGGTAAGAGATTGAGTTATGTCCAGTTGTTTCAGTTGAGGAGTTTCCTGTATAGATAGTTGTTTATAAATTGAATGTAATTCATGTGATGTTGATTCTGTTGTCCTGGGTATTATGAAGACATAGATCAGACTTTCACGATACATGGGAGTGAAATTTGTTGATGGGGGAGTTGTGGACTCACTGATTTACTAAACATCATACATCCACATGACATCCTCGGGATGTAATGTATTTTTGTCGAGAGTTTTTATCATTTCATTAAACACATTATGGTAATTATCTTCTATTGACTTATCTTCCTATATTATTGGGTGCATGTTGGTACTCCCATTGATATAGATCATTTTCAAAGGAAAATTTCCTAAAATCCTGGGATGTATATTGGTTTTATTTAATGGAGTCTAGGTATAAATGTGTTATGAATATAAGGGTTTGTACAAGAATATAGAGAAATCATGAGGTGGTTAGGGTTTTCATGTAATATTAAACTATATTTTCATTATTTTTGGAGATTACACGCTATATAACTCATTTAAACAATTTTATTTGATCAATAGGATCATGAAAAGAGCTTACTCTATAGCTTGAATTATTACACACTATGTAATGATTATATGTCATGTAATAGTTAAAACCATGGTTTAAAAAAAATGTGATTATGTTTTCAATGTACATGAGTGTCATGGATAAAAAAACACGTAAATGGGTTTCAAATAATGTATGTGTTTCAAATTATCTTTTTATGGAACTGTCCAAATGGCTTTTCATGTTTTTCTTCTTAATCCCTCATTCCTATGGACCTAGAATAATTATTTAGTGATTTTTTGAACCTCCTCTGCTTCCTTATTTATTCCTATAATGTTTGATCATAGGGGTTTTGAGGGATGTATATTTGGGTGAGTAATCATTTCTAATCCTTTATTTCTTTTGATCTCATTAGCATCAAATTGTTACGTTATCTTATCAATTGACATGTGGTGATGTTTCTTCATTTTTCCTTCTAGAAAAATTACATGATCTTACTCTGGTGTCCATTCCTTTAATGTTTATGCTGTGATGTGTAATAGTTATTTGAGGTATGTGAAAACATTACCTCTTTTTCATGTTCTTCCTTTTGATTTGATCAAAACGACTCCATAGGATGGCTTTATGACTAAAATAAGGCCTCTAGGATGAAGTTAGGGATGTTGAGAGAGTATTTGGGTAGGTGTTGGATGATCCAATAGGCTTTTATGGTGTAAATTATTGAGAAGGGGGAGTGCCCTTTTATAAGAGGGGTGAGGGGCACCTTTGGAAAATCTAGAAATATTATTTTATAATAAATTCATATTCAGTTTCTAATGGCTCCAAAGTGGATTATTTAAATGTTAAGGTGGGGATGAGTCGACAAAAACTCAGCCAATAGGTTTTATACAGGTTTGTGTCACTATATTAACCTTATATTTAAGTATTAACTCTTAGTTAATTATTTTCACTTTTACAATGTCTCTTTGTATTTTTAGAATATATGGCTAATAAACATAATATATACATACAAGAGACCCTGAAGTGGTCCATTAACGATACACCTATCATGATATAAGCCTCTTGGCTGATCCTTATATTTTTAAGAATATAATATCAATTAATAATATAATATTTGTTTAAAAAACCCTTTTATGTCAATTTTGACACTATTGGGTATTTTTTTTGATAAATTCATAACAACATTATTAATTCAACAAAATTTATATAAACAATACTAATATGTCATATTAACCTAGAAAATTATTTTAATTTATAAAAAGTCTCAAATTACATTTATTTGGGTGTTTATAATATAAATTATTCTAATTTTTCATTAATTAGGTAATTACTCAATCACCATTTTGTCATAAATAAATTAACTTATTTAATCTCTAAATTTTTTAAAAAAATTACCATTATGTAGGAAATAGTTTTAGATTTCTAATGAATATTTATAGTCTAAAATACAACATATATAACCCTGTGTAAAAATTGTATTTCTAAAAGTCATATGCTTATGTCATTTTTGTATTTATGTTAACATAATTAAAATAAAGTGTCCCTATCACCTACAAGTGGATCAATGGGGTCCCAAAATCGACCCAAATATGACCATGGTCAGAAAAGTATCAACCAATAAGGTAAGGACTCGTTTAAGGGTGATTTATTATTATTATAATAATATGTTTTAACCCTTATTTATCGGATTTACCCTTTAACCATGGTAAATAAAATATTTACCAAAGTAATTATTCAAAATGTCTAAAAATAAAATTTACTTATTTACACAATTTGGAAATCCTGATTACAAATATGGAATCCATTTTTCCAAATTCAAAACACAGAAGTGGTATAAATTAATTTAAAATTAATTCTCACTATCAAAAGAAAAAGTTTGTTTTTAAGATATAATAACTATCAAAAGATTGATACCTGTTTATTCCGGTTTAATAGTGAAATTATGTACAATGACCAACAGTGTATTAAATGGTAAATATATATTCTACATATACTTTAAAACCACTCAAATTCATAATTTATCACTATTAATTATTTCTATTAAAATAGTTTTTTTAATTAAAATTTAGTAATTTTCACTATTCATCAAAATATAAAAGTTATCCAAAAAGTACAAAAATTTCACCTTAGGCTAAATTCGATAAACCGAATCCAAAAATGAAGTCCATTTTGAGAGATAAAATTTATAAAATTTCAAAAAGTGGGTATTACTATTCATAACGGCTAGTTTGATTGGTTGTGCTGTGTGTTAGAACTCGAAGTTGCGTACAACACACGCTACTATATTATTCAAAGAAAAGCATACCGTAGAAGATTGGGTTGTTAAATTTTCCCCTCCTTCAAAAAAAATTGTCCTTGATATTTCTAGAATACTACCGCATAAAAAGACTCGGGTGGTTCTTCATCATTAGTTCCTCAGGTTCCACGTTGCCTCTTCCATTTTATGGTTTCTCCATAGACATTTTACCAGATGAGTCGTCCAATTCTTCAGTACTTATTCTCTCATATCAAAAATTCTGACGGGCTCTTCGCAATAAGACAGATTGGGTTCCAGTTCTAATTCTTCATAGGTGAGTACATGCGTTGGGTGAGACATTTATTTCCTCAACAGTGATATGTGGAACACATCGTAAACATTGGAGAGACTTGGAGGCATTTCCAAACGGTAAGCTGTAGCCCCAATTCACTCTAGAATTTCGAAGGGTCCGATGTACCTAGGACTCAATTTACCCTTCATAACGAAACGTATAACTCCCTTCCATGGAGATACCATCAAGAAAACATGATCTCCCACCTGAAATTCCAAATCCTTCCTTCGATTATCGGCATAACTCTTCTGCCTACTTTGAGATGCTTTGATGTGGTTTTGGAATACCATTATTGTTTCCATCATTTCCTCCACCAGTTATGGGCCTACAAGTTTTCTTTCACCAACTTCATCCGAACAGGTTGGTGCGAGACATCTCTTTCTATATAACACTTCATATGGTGCCATCTGAATACTTGAATGGAAGCTATTGTTATAGGAAAATTCTACCAGAGGAAAATATTGATCCAACATACCCTGAAAGTCAAGTGAGCATGATCTCAACATGTCCTCAAAGGCTTGAATAGTCCATTCTGATTTTCCATTTGTTTGAGGGTGGTAGGAAGTGCTCAAACTAATTTCAGTATCCAAGGCCTTCGGAAGACTCTTCCAAAATGTTGAAGTAAAATGGGGATCACGATCCGAAACAATCGATAGGGTTGCTCAATGAAATCTCACAACTTCATTAATATATACTCTTGCTAGATTCTCCAGTGGTAGATCTTATCTTATAGTAAAAACAAATATGCTGACTTGGTAAAACAATCAATAGTAACCCATATTGCATCGTTCCTTCTAGGAGTCTTTGGTAGCCCCATGACAAAGTCCATCGTAATATTGTCCCATTTCCACTCCGGTATGGGAAGAGGATGCATGACTCCTCCAGGCTGTTGCCTTCCAGATTTCACTTTTCGAAAAACCATACATCATGACACAAAATAAGAAATATCCCTCTTCATGTTGTCCCACCAGAAATTTTCCTTCAAATCTCTATGCATTTTGGTTCTCCCAGGTTGTATAAAGAAATTGGAACTATAGCATCATCCAACAATTCTCTCTTTAGATCAAGTATATTGGGAACACACAGTCTCTTCCCAAACTTCAAAATTCTATCTTCATACACAAATTCATTCAATCTTCCATCATTCACAGCTTTAATCTTCTTTTGAAACACTTTATCACCGGTCCGAGAACTCTTTATCCTTTCTAGTAAAGATGGTTTGGCAACCATTTGGAAAAGAATTGATGTTTCACCTTCCATGGTGATTCCCATATCCAACTTTACTAGGTCCATAAAAATAGGATCCCTTTCAATTCTCATCATGTTCAAAACTCCATGATCTTTTCTGCTCAAAGCATCTGCCACCTTATTTTCCTTCCCCGGTTGGTAGTGTATCGTGCAATCATAATACTTGAGTAGTTCAAGCCATCTACTTTTCCTCATGTTGAGTTCTTTTTGTGTGAAAATATACTTCAAAATCTTGTGATCAGTATAAATCTCATATTTTTTCCCATAGAGGTAGTGTCTCCATATCTTCAAAGAAAATATCACAGCTGCTTACTCAAGATCACAAGTAGGATAGTTTTGTTCATGAATTTTCAACTATCGTGATGTATAGGCAATAACCCTATCATTTTTCATAAGGACACAACCAATTCCTTTCTTTGATGCATCACTATAAATAACAAACCGACCACTCCCTGATGGTAGAGTCAATATAGGAGCATTGAATAATCATCTCTTTAGTTCTTAGAAACATTATTCAAATTCTTTTTTCCAAACAAATTTAACCCCTTTACATGTGAACTTCGTTAATGGGTTAGCCAATCGGGAAAAATTCTGGACAAAACGTCGAAAATAACCTACCAAACCAATAAAACTGTGTACCTCAATTATACTCGTCGGTGCAGGCCATTCTTGGATTTCCTTGGTCTTTGAAGGATAAATAGAGATTCCATCATTAGAGACAATATGGCCAAGAAAAGAAATCTCCTAAAGCCAGAATTCACACTAGCTGAAGTTCCCATATAATTCATGTCTTCTCAAAGTCTTCAGGATAATGCGCAAGTGATTTTCATGATCTTCATAGCATTTGGAGTATACAAATATATCATCAATAAATACCACCACAAATTCATCTAGATATTCCTTGAAAACTCTATTCATATGATCCATGAATATAGAGGGCACATTAGTTATCCCAAAAGGAATTACCGTAATCTCGTAATTCCCGTACCTGGTTCGAAATGCTGTCTTCGGAATGTCTTCCTTCATCACACACAACTGATGGTAACCAGACCAAAGGTCAATCTTTGAAAAGTATTGAGCTCCATGCAGTTGGTAAAATAAATCATCAATGTGAGGTAGGGGATACTTGTTCTTTATTGTTATACTGTTGATCTCCCTGTAGTCGACACATAACCTCATAGATATATCATTATTTTTAACAAAAAGAACATGGGCTCCCCATGGAGAAACACTAGGGCGAATAAATCCCTTATTATTCAATTACTCTTGTTGTTTCTTGAGTTCAACTAATTCCAAAGTGGCGATTCTATAAGGGTTCTTCGATATAGGCCTTGATCCATGAATTAAATCAACAGAAAACTCAACTTCTCGTTCTGGAGGATGTCCAGGTAAATCTTCCAGAAAAACATCTACATATTCTTTCACAATAGGTACATCCTCTGTTTGTACATTCCTTTCCTCACCCACAGTCATTTAATTCTCTTCCTACCCAATAATTTAATTTAGTTGAGCTAATGGGGGTGGATCTAGATAATAATTATGTGGTGACGATTGTGCTCTAATGATAAGGTGTTCCTTATCATCATCATCAAAAATCGTAACCTCCTTCTTCTTACAATAAATCTTCGCATCATGGTTCGAAATCCAATACATACCGAGGATTATATCAAAATCAATTATAGGTATGACGATGAGATCAGCGGATAAAGAACACTTATGTTCTCTAATGGGGACTGATTCACATAACATTATTGCAATGATAGTTCCATTAGGAGTTTTAACTAACAACTCCCTTGTTAAATCAAATTGTAAATATGTAATTTTCTTAGAAAACTGGGAAGATATGAAACAATACGATGGTCTAGAATCAAATAATGCATTTTCTAAACTTTAGGAAACCATTAAATTACCTGCCACCACGTCTTTCAGAGCTTCTACCTCAGCAGTAGTGATAGCATAATCTTGGACTTGATCCCTTGGCCTTTTCTGAGGTATGTTCCCCTAATGCTTGGGAAATTCATTTGCATAATGTCCCATCTCCATGAAATTGTAGCATTGGACATCAGTAGTTTCCTTCTTCCCCATGAAATCACGATCTTGGTGGCCTTTTTCACCACATTTGTAACAGACTCTCATTCTTTTTAAGCAAGTACCAGGGTGTTTCATCCCACATTTATTGCAGAATGGATATTTAACTTTTCCCTTATTCCACTTATTTCCATTCCCAGGTTGATCAGAAGATCTCTTCTTCTCCTTCATTTCTTTAAAGTCAAAATACTTTGAGAATTCTTTTTCTGTCTTGATAGCACATGAGACAATGTCTTCGTATGATGAGATGGATTGTGACACTAATTCTCAACGAAGAAATGGTTTTAACCCATCAATGAAATGATAAATCTTACTTCTTGGGTTACGTATATAATCTCCAGTATACCTTGCTATCCTTGTGATGTTAGCCTCATACTTTGCAACATTCCCATCCCTCTTTTGTCTGAGACTCAGAAATTTCCTTTCCATATCTGATCGATGGTCACGAGGAAAGTATTTTTCTAAAAATAGATCTTTGAACTCCCTCCATTCCATATTTGATACATCATCATCTTCTTTCGTGTTTTGAATCAATGACCTCCATTGATCAAAATCTCATGTGAGGTGATAAACTGCCATGACAACTTTTTCCCTTTCACTACTCCCCAAGGCATGGAATATTTTCTCTAAGGAATTTATCCATTCCTCATCTACTAAGGGATTTGTACCCCCATTTAACGTTGGTGGTTGGTGCCTCATGAAGCGATCTAACATTGATCCTGCACGCTAGGGATCAGGGTGCTTCATATGGGTAAGGTTTTTATTCATAACCTGAGTGAGTTTTCCCATTATGGTGATTAACTGATCAACACTAGTTGCATCACCAGCTCCACTATAATTATCTTGAGCAGAAGGGAAATCCCTATACAGAGTGCGTGCATTAATACCATTTTCATTTCTTCCACTAGGGTCCATTTATAAACAATGGCATAAACTAGATCAGTTTATGAATCAAAATACATAATTCCATACTTATAATACACTTAACATAAATTGAACTATTTATGGATCTAATCCATATTCATAAAAATTAATTCTTTGAGGAAGTATATCATCATAAACACTTCATACTGATTTGTAAAGAAAATGATAATTATCCTAAGCATATCCCCTGGCAGTGTCGTAACCAAGAGTGCTGCAAGGCACGTTGTTTTGCACTAGTTCCCCTTCGAGTCTAGCTCAAAGCGGTGTTTTCTAGTTTTACCCCTAGATACATCTGTTCTAGAGCCACCTCTACCTGCTCATATCCCGATAGGGTTGTATTGCTCTAAAAACTCACATAATATCTATAATACCAAAATTCTAGGATGGTCTACTATACTAATCCTCAAAGTCCATCTTAGGTCTATGTGCTCTAATCATAGTTTATCTAAATCTAGCTTCCAAGGTTTTTAATAAACTTCCTCTGATTCCAACTGTAATGTCACGACCCTAGTTACCCAGAGTCGGTGCATTATTACATAACATTGGCATGATCACAAGAAAGATCATGTCTTGAAATACCGATTAATTTAGTATCCTTGGAAACACTAGACACATTCATACATTTTATATTACATCATAAAATAACACTACAAAAACATAGTGTCCATAGTCCACACTCATATCCCCACATACTATCCCAGTAGGTCATTCATAAATTACTTCTTCCCATCCTGGAAAAAAAACATTGAAAGCGGTGAGCTCAAATGCACTGTAAGGATAACAATATAGCAGAAACTTTCATAAATAATAATTAATATTTAATGTAATGTATAACTAAATCAAAACCCTTTTAAACTTGAACTTCAACATAATATGGAATATATAAAATGAATTAATGACATTTAATTATTCAAGTGGATATTCTACTAATGGAATAATCCCATGCAATATCAATAACCAATTTCATAATGATGGAATAGATAATGCCAGACTATCATAACCACATAGCCAAGGCCTCATGCCAAGAATACAAATAAGATTTTTTCAAGGCCTTGTGCCAAGACACTAGTTTGTCTCATGAGACCTACCAATGCATCGAGGAGCTATAGCGGGCTCCTCCCGTCACATATTATGTCCAATGCATTCCTCACATGAAAATGTTTAAACATAACATAAACATTCGTACTAAAAATAGCATACGAAATTTCAATACTTTCTCCACAAACCATGAATGGTATAAAAATAACACATCCACAGTCAAAAAAATCACTAACCCTTCAATACAATATGGATGTTTTGTATCATAATAAATCAACTTCAAATAAGCTAAAAATCCGTCAAAGGATGTTTACATAGATGAAATCAAAACTATTTGAGAGAAATATCTCTTTTTTGAAATCATCTAAAAATCACATATTTATAAAATAGAATATTTACTTTGAAAATTATATTATAATCTTGTAAGGGAAGCTTTGAAGATTTTATAACGGCAGAAAATAACTGCACCCACCATATAAGTTAAAGAAATACATTCATACCTTAATTCTTTCGAAAAGGTTAAAAATGGACCTTGTTTGGAAAACAACAGAAGGATTCCTTCATAAACCTCTTATAAAAAGTCAAACAGGGGTATAAATGACTTTAACCCATATTCTAGTAAATAGTAAAAATGTATTGAAATACATTTTTAAGAAACATGGATGTTGATGATGAAGAAGTCCCAGTAGATTATTACGTATAAACAACCTCAGATAATGAAGGGATTGTGAAATAAACCCTCAACTTGTACTTTTCCTTGGTTGGGGGTATGTTAACCTCCTGAATAATGGTGAAATAATTGTTATTAAAATATACAAGAATCCTATACATTAATATGATATCATATATGATCTTTTAACATTTATTTGTTAATAATATCTTATAATTATCATCGTTTCGGGTGTTAACACACTCATTTTATTTTATATGTTTTCTTACATAAGCCATGTTTGTTATGGATAGGTTGTATCTTATTTGTTGGATCTGAATCTACGGATTACACACAAGAGGGGGGGGTGAATTGTGTCTTTTCAAAATTATTACAATCTCTTCAATTTAGACAAATTCTGTCCACTATGCTTTAGCATGATTAAATATGCAGCCGAAAAAGTTAAAGCATGAACATACGGATGTATAGTGGTTCGGGGAACAGAAGGCCCCTAGTCCACTCCACCAACGCTCAAATCCACGAGCTTGGCGATTTTCACTATCTGGTCCTCGTTTCCACAGACCTATTCACAACTGAGTACAGGCAGTTGACACCTTTACATGTTTCAGGCAAACACAGCCTTCCTGGTTCAAACACGAACCCACACAGCTTAGAACGAGAAGCTGATTACTCAAAAATAAAAAGGGTTTCAATAAAGAAAACACTTCTCCAGTTGTTCTTCACAATTGCAACATAATGCAATTGACAGTAGATAGATCGTCGTCTTCAGAAAATAATGATCTGTAATCAAAACAGTTCTGAGTCGATCCAGTTGCAATAGATATTACAAGAAACTTCACAACTTCAGCAGCAGTAGATTCACAACAGATAGTCGATGTAGAACACATGAATCTGCTATCAATATCTTCCTTTGGTAATAAATGTTTTACACTTCTTCTCGATCACCAGAAAAGAACGCCTTCACACAGTCTCTGTTTCTTGCTCGTTAAAAGATCAATCTTTTTATTTCATACACTTTCCTGTGTATATATATATCCGAAGTTTCCAAGATAGAACATATATATTCAACTCTGAGAAAATCTTCCGCATAAATAGATCCATGAAAATCTCCTTTAGATTCGTGATATTAAAAAAAATGAAATAACAGAGCCGTTGTAACTCCCCTGAAGAATCGGCATAAAAGGCTCCGTTTAAATCAATCATTAATCCGTTGAAAATCGTCTTTGATTCAGTCAAAGTCGTACTTAAGAATCGGCTCGAAATCCGCTTAATAATCCGCCTGTTTGACCAAAGCAAAAGGAAATATCGTCTGTCAAAAATATCCCGACGCCAAACGTAGGGTTGATGACGTGGCTCCAAACGTAGGGTTCACAAACGTAAGGTTCACAAACGTAAGGTTCAGAACGTAAGCTCAAACGTAAGGTTGAACATACATACTTTCTCTTCACCATTCAAACGTAGGGTTGATCATCCATACTTTGTCTTGCTTAAACTCTCCAAAGAACGTACGGTTGATTATAAAAGTAAGGTTGATGATCCATACTTTTGAGAAACAAACTCAACACTGAAAACTAACGTATGGTTTCTCTTCCATACTTTTCCAACAACAAAAACGTAAGGTTCCTTCCAAACGTAATGTTCTTCTTCCATACTTTTCAACAACGTAAGGTTCATTAACCATACATTTCAAAATAACGTAAGGTTCCTTAGCCATACGTTCCTTTTAACATAAAAAGTAAACTTTTCATCCATACGTTACGTTCATCAACATAGGGTATGAACAGTTATTCCAGTACGCGATAAACTGATCTCGCGCTACAGTGATTCCAGAATGCGCTAAAACTGATCTCGCGCTATAGTGATTCCAGAACGCGCTAAAACTGATCTCGCGCTACAGTGATTCCAGAACGCGCTAAAATTGATCTCGGAATAAATGAAGTATGAAATCTCGTTATATGAAATAAATAAATAAAATAAATTCCTGCAAAATACTCAATGAAATAATTAGTAAATAATTTAGGGTATTTGTGAGCATCAAAATCATCATAAAGAGACAGAGTATTATTTAAAATAATCTCCCCCTTTAAAAAAAATTATTTTGAATTGTTTGAAAACAATACATTGCTCAACAATCTCCCCCTTTTTGATGATCACAAAACCCATAAAATAATAGAACTAATTTAATTGAAATCTTTATTGAAAAATTAGTTTTATAAAATTTTAGAATTTCGAAAGGATTAAAACAATATTTAACTATAATAAAATTTCTCCCCATAAAAATAAATTTTCAGCTAAAAATAGATAAAAGATAAATGTCGTATATATCCAAATTCTCCCATATATCCAAATTTCTTCATAGGAAACAAATGAATTTAAATGTTGTGTTTATCCAAATTCTCCCCCTTTTTGTGATATCAAAAAGTATGAAAAAGTACGGATTTGAACACATTCAATATTGCACTGAACTATAAGTAAATGCTATAATTAACTGTGTATGAATAAGTGAATTTTTTATACTGGCTAACTCAATCATAAATCAATAAATAACAAAACAAAAAAAAATTCATTCACAAGCTGTTATATATAAACGATTGTGATATACAGAGGAATCAAGGTTCATAGATAAGACAGGGAAAAAGGTGTCTATCTCCTTTGAATCGCGGTCTTTATCTCTGTAAACTGTTCTCTGAGCCTCTTCATCATCCCATCTCCTAACTTGATGATAAGATCTCTGTTCTCTTGAGTCATATGAATATCTTCAATCAAATTAACTCTGAAAAACTCATGCATTCTTTCTTCTTTTTCAACAAAAAGAGCCAGTTTTTCTGATAACTGATTCAAAAGAATCCTAATCGGTTGCTCTCCAGATGTCAACTGATCCACTAAAAATCTCTGATTATCTAGCAAAACTGACAAAGGGGCACTATTACACTGAAGATCATGTAATCTGTCACTGATATTTCTCATTGCTGCAGTAATTGTTTGAAATTTCTGAATCAAATCAGGTGAAGAGCCTGATCCACTCACAGCACTGTTTGCAACAGACTCAAATTTATTCTCCATGTAAATCTTCAACTCAGACAAATCATCTTTCTTTACCATCTTCTGATTTTAACTGATCAACAGCATGCAGCATATCAGTCTTAAACAAATCTACTTCCTGTCTTGAAACAGTACATTCTTTCAGCTTCTGAAACTTCAACTGCTCTAAGTTCAGAGAATTTCTGAGACTAACATTCTCAGATTCTAACTGAGAGATACGCTTGTACAACTCAACAACTTCTTCTTTTCTCGAATCAGGGGCACCCTGTGAGCGATTCCCATGTCCAGAATTAGGTTGATGAAGCAGGCAAGTGGTAAGGAATCTGCATCTGACTGTTCTTTGTCCTTGTCCTGACAAGGTTGATCCACTGAACTATCTTTTGAAGCCTGAAACTCTTCCACTGAAAAATCTTCCTGAAGTACCTCTGTATTAGCTTCAGAAGTATGTTCATCACGAACAGTAGTCTCTATGACTTCTGCTGATTGGTCAAGAACAATATTTTCATGTAAATCTTGAGGTCAGGCCACTTCTTCACCAGGCACTGCCTCTATAAGTTGTTCTTGTTGAATTACTTTTTCAACAGCCACAGCAGCAGATTGAGGTTCTTTTTGAGTTTCTGTTTGAGCTGCTGGTTCCTCTATCGGTGCAGTCTGCTCCACAATAGCTTCTCTCACAAATGAATAAGAAAATAACGGTTCAGAGGATTTCAATGCAGGAGAGATAATTTCTTCATCAATTGACCACTTCCTTCTAGATTGAAGTCCTTATTGACTTCTCTCTTCCTCAACTTCCTCCATCTCAAAACGAATTCTCCTTGCCACTGTACTAACTCTTGATTCTGGTTGTCCCTCCTTGGACTAAGTCGGTTGAGCCTGAGCACTCTCCGAGTTTTCCTCAGCTCCAACAGGTACGAGTTTTCCTTTAATTGTGCTCCAGAAGTATCCTACTTTCCTCAAAGTTCCAGCATTAAAAAAATTACTGTGGTGACATTTCACCCCAGCATCTACCAATCTGGTCATTCCTATTTTAAACAAAAACAAAGAAATGAACCTTCCATAAGGGAAAAAGGTCATTCTTACTTCACTCTGACAGAAGTAACTCAGATATCTTATCATAAACCGAGGAAAATTAAACTTAATATCACACATCAGAAGATACATTATGTACATGTCAGGGTATAGGATTTTCTCCATCTCAGCCATTCTTGGTGCTAAACCAGTCTGAACAAATTTTACCAAAATTTTCTGATCGGGCTCCAAATCCTTAATAAACATCTTCTTTATCACTCTGATTCCAAACAGAAAAGACATAATGTCTTCAGACTTATGTACAAAATCTCCAATATTCCGTAAATCGAAATGAAAAACTCCTTCATGAGGGCAGTTAAGAATTTGACTTATCTCTACAGATGATATTGAAAAGTCCTTATCCTCTATTTGAGCCAATAAACTATCCTCTGTATCTCCAAGGCTAAACTGAACAGTTCTAAAGAAATGACTCATTTCTGCCTCATATAGAAACTCAGAATTTTCACTATTAAAAGCTTGCTCAAGGCTTTGAAACGACAACGCTTGCTTCAACAGTAAATTAGTTTCAAACAGCCACTCTAAATCTATGACTTTACCTTGCAGTATTTTCCGACTAACTACCTTAGGTTTCTTTGCAGCACTGGTCTCGGCTTCATCTGGACGCCTAGTCTTTTCCATTCCAACAACGATTTCTGAAGGTTCGTAAGTTTAGGGTTTGAAGATTCAGAAAAGGGTTTTGGAGCAGATGTGCGGTTTTAGGTTTTCGAAAGGGTTTCCGAAAAAGGTGAAGCAGTTTAGAAGGTGAAACGGTTCTGACAGCCTTGATTCCCGTGTAATCACTAATCATTACTTTTATTTAAAACAAAATAAAATTACTTATAGCGGGAAACAGAAATTAAGCAGAATTCGAAAACAGAATAAGATTTTAAAAAAAAAATATTTAAAATTAAATAAACCCAACTCCCCCTTAATAAATTCAAACCTTGCCGTGGGAAGTGGTTTAGTAAAAATATCTGCTAATTGATTTTCTGTATTTATAAATTCTAAAAATATATCCTTTTTAAACACATGATCTCTTAAAAAGTGATGTCTTATATCAATGTGCTTAGTTCTAGAATGACTAATAGGATTTTTTGAAATATTAATTGCACTAGTATTATCACATAAAATAGGTGTATTATTGAAATTTAATCCAAAGTCCATAAGAGTGTTTTTCATCCACAACACCTGTGCACATCAACTACCTGCAGACACATATTCTGCCTCGGCTGTTGACAGGGCAACTGAGTGTTGTTTCTTACTAGACCATGATACTAAAGAATTCCCTAAAAAGTGACATGTTCCTGAAGTACTCTTCCTATCTAATCTACAGCTTCCAAAGTCAGCATCTGAATATGTAATTAAATTAAAATCAGAGGTTTTTGGATAAAGCAGAGATTGATAAATAGTACCTTTTAAATATCTAAAAATTCTTTTAACAGCAGTTAAATGGGATTCTTTGGGATTTGATTGAAATCGAGCACAAAGACATACTGAATACATTATATCTGGTCTACTAGCAGTAAGATATAACAAACTACCAATCTTACCTCTATATAACTTGTTGTCCACTGATTTTCCAGTTTCATCCAAATCATGTTTTATATTAGTACACATAGGAGTTGTAAATGGCTTGCTGTTTTCAAGTCCAAATTTCTTAAATAAATCAGTAATGTATTTGCATTGATTTAAAACATTTCCAAAATCTTTTGAAATATTTGAAGACCCAAAAAGAAATTTAATTCTCCCATCATACTCATTTCAAATTCTTTTTGCATTAATTCTGAAAATTCATGACAAAGAATTTTATTGGTTGATCCAAAAATTACATCATCAACATAAATTTGAACCAACAAAACATTATTTTTCACAGTTTTCTTAAAGAGTGTTGGATCTGCCAGTCCAACAGTAAAATCATTTTTCAAAAGAAAAGAACTTAGTCTTTCATACCAAGCTCTAGGTGCTTGTTTAAGGCCATAAAGAGCTTTAGTAAGTTTGAAAACAGAATCTGGTTTTTGAGAATTTTCAAAACCAGGAGGTTTCTCAACATAAACTTCCTCCATTAAATAACCATTTAAAAAGGCAGATTTAACATCCATCTGAAATAATTTAAAATTCATATAAGATGCATAAGCTAAAAGGATTCTAATGGATTCTAACCTGGCTACAGGTGCAAAGGTCTCATCATAATATATTCCTTCTTCTTGATTATATCCTTTAGCTACTAATCTTGCTTTATTTCTAGTTATTATCCCTTGATCATCCTATTTATTCCTAAAGACCCATTTAGTTCCTATTACTGGATAATCATGTGGTCTTTCAACTAATTCCCAAACCTTATTTCTCTTGAACTGGTTCAATTCATCCTGCATTGCTATTACCTAGCTCTCATCATCTAAGGCTTCTTCTATGGTCTTAGGTTCTTATTGGGATAGGAAAGCAGAGAATTCAACTATGTTTCCAAGGTTTCTTCTAGTTTGAATACCAGTCTCTAAGTCACCTATCACAGATTCTAAAGGGTGATTCTTTAAGGTTCTAGACTGTCTAGGCATTACATTCAAAGGTTCTTCAGTGTCATGTTCTTCTGAACTGGACTGAATTTCTTTTATATCATTTTCAAAATAATTCTTCAAATTCTCAAGTCTCATGTTTTCATTAGAATCAGGTTCATCTATTTGTTCTATCCTTTTCTCAAAAGGATCAGATTCATCAAATTTCACATGAACAGATTCTTCAACAATCCTTGACTTTTTATTATAGACTCTATAAGCTTTGGAGGTTGCAGAATATCCTAAGAAAATACCTTTATCAGATTTTGGATCAAATTTACCAAGATTATCTTTGGTATTCAAGATGTAAACCTTGCATCCAAAAACTTTAAAGTAATTTACTTTAGGTTTTCTGTTATTCCATAGTTCATAGGGTGTCTTTTTCAAAATAGGTCTTATTAAAATTCTATTCATTATATAACAAGCTGTATTAACAGCTTCTGCCCAGAAATATATAGGTAGGCTATATTCATTTAACATAGTTCTAGCCATTTCATGAATAGTTCTATTTCTTCTTTCTACAATCCCATTCTGTTGAGGTGTTCTTGGAGCAGAGAAGGTGTGTTTAATACCCATGTTTGAGCAAAAGGAATTAAATTCCGGGTTCTCAAATTCTCCACCATGATCACTTCTTAATGAGATTATATTAAAACCTTTTTCATTTTGAATAGATTTACAAAAACCTTCAAATAAACTAAAAGCTTCACTTTTAAATTTCAAAAAGAAAATCCAAGTAAATCTAAAATAATCATCAACTAATACATAAACATATAATTTACCAGCTAAACTTTCTACTCTTGAAGGTCCAAACAAATCCATATGGATAAGTTCTAGAGGTTTAGTTGTAGCAACTTTATTAACAGATTTGAATGATGATTTGTGTTGCTTGCCAAGCTGACATGCATCACAGAATCTGTCATTTTAAAATTTGAGACTAGGCAAATCAGAAACTAGATGTTTCTTAGATAATTTATGTAAAGCATATATATTGAAATGACCAAGTCTTCTATGCCAGATCCAGGATTCACTTATATTAGCAGTTAAGCAGTTTACTTGTTGTTTACACAAGGAATACAAATCTAAAGTATAAACATTATCAGTTCTGGGTGCTCTAAACTTAAACAGTTTATCTTTAGAAACAGTACAACTATTGTTAGTAAAATCAACAGTGTATCCATCATCACAGAGTTGAGAGATACTTATCAGATTGTGTTTTAACCCTTGTACATAAAGTACTTTGTTGATTGAGACTGTCTCTGGATCTCCAACTGTTCCAATACCAATAATCTTTCCTTTGGCATTGTCACCAAAGGTGACAAGTCCTCCTTCCTTTCGAGTAAGAGAAGAGAAATTAGCTGAAGTTCCACTCATGTGTCTTGAGCAGCCACTGTCCATATACCATATTTCTTTCTTTCTTTGGTGACCTGCTACCTGCAAAGACATTCAAACAAATTTCTTTGGTACCCATATTTTGTTGGGTCCAGGAGTGTTAGCAAGCAGTGATCTGGGTATCCAGATTTGCTTTGTTTTCTTAAAATTGATTGAATCATATAGATCATTGGAAATATAAGCTTTCTTAATTCCACATATTTGAGGTTGTCTTAGAAAACAGTTTTTAGCTATATGACCTTTTGTTCCACATAAGTTACAAATAACCTGTTTAGTGCTAGGAACAAAATAATTTTTGTATAACTTATGTTTTTCTCCTTTACTTCCAATTCCAAACCTTTCCTTTTTAATTACAGTTTTTCCAAGTATCTCATTTAAGGCGTTTTCTCCTTTTGTAAAAACTAATGCAGCCTTTTTATAAGATTCTACTTCATCCTGTAGAGTTTTTATTCTTGATTCAAAATTAATTTTATTTGAGTCAGCAGAGTTGTATTTGTCAATTAATTCCTTATGTTGTTTTAGCAAAGTATTTCTCTCATCTGAAATAGCTTTATGCATGTTCTTTATAGATTTATATTTTTTAAATAATGAGTCATACCTTTCTTCAAGCATATTGCAGTAAGCTGCAAGTTTTTTATTTGAGAAGCTTGTTTCAGAGTTTGATTCATTATTTGAGTCAGAGGAGTAGGATGAGTGTACCTCATCAGTTTCAGCCATGAAACACATATTTTCTTTTAAATTGGTTTCCTCATTCTCTGAGATTTATTCAGAAGAATTACTTGAGTCTTCAAAAACACTCCAAGTAGCTTTCATAGCTTTCTTGTCTTTCTGCTCATAATCATCTATTTTGAAGAATTTCTTCTTCTTTGCATCTTTCAATTTTGGGCAATCCGGTCTGATATGTCCCATATTTTTGCATTCATAACATCTCACATCCTTGCTATCCTTCTTGAAGGATTTCTTGAAGTCTTTCTTCTTACTGTAGAACTTTCTGAATTTTCTGGCTAGCTGAGCCAGTTCTTCATCCGAATTTGAAGAATCAGAGCTTTCTGATTTAGCACTTACATCTCTGTTCTTCATCTTTCTATCCTTTTGTTGAGAAGTCACTTTCAAAGCAGTATTTTCCCTTTTTATGTAGACTTTATGCTCATTTATCTCATCTTGAATTTCAGCCTCGTACATCATCAATGTACCAATCAGCTCTCTCATAGTTAGATCTTTAACAGAAGTTGATTGTCTGATTGCTGCCGAGATTCCATTCCATCGAGTAGGAAGTACTCTCAGTACCATTAACGCTTGATCAGCCTGCTTGATTGGTTCTCCTAGAGCTGTTATATTATTGACAATTTCTGTCAATCTTCCATTCATCTGAGTGATGCTCTCTCCTTCAATCATTCTGAAAGTATCGAATTTTAATTTAGCAGTTGCATATCTCATCTGTCTTACATTATATGTTCCTTCATAAGCAACAGCTATTGTTTGCCACATTTCAAATGCAGTCGGGCATTGAGATACTCTGTTAAATTCATCCGGTCCTAGACCACAGATGATTGCATTCATAGCTTTTGAATTCATGTCATACTCAGCCTCTGTAGCAGCACTCCATGTATCGGGATTTTCAGGAATTTCATAGGGAGTCAGAATCATTGAATAGACTTTGTAACCAATATTTTTCAGATAAATAATCATACGTGATTTCCAGCAGCCATAATTATCTCCATTAAAGTAAGGTGCTCTGACCATTGACATTCCCTCTCTTGTATCAGCCATGATACACTATGTATAATCGTTAAATACTTCTAGCTTGATAAGACTTTAAAAATATGACGCTCCTCCTCTGATACCAATTGTTGGATCTGAATCTACGGATTACACACAAGAGGGGGGGGGTGAATTGTGTCTTTTCAAAATTATTACAATCTCTTCAATTTAGACAAATTCTATCCACTATGCTTTAGCATGATTAAATATGCAGCGGAAAAAGTAAAAGCATGAACACACGGATGTATAGTGGTTCGGGGAACAGAAGGCCCCAAGTCCACTCCACCAACGCTCAAATCCACGAGCTTGGCGATTTTCACTATCTGGTCCTCATTTCCACAGACCTGTTAACAAATGAGTACAGGAAGTTGACACCTTTACAAGTTTCAGGCAAACACAGCCTTCCTGGTTCAAACACGAACCCACACATCTTAGAACGAGAAGCTGATTACTCAAAAATAAAAAGGGTTTCGATAAAGAAAACACTTCTCCAGTTGTTCTTCACAATTGCAACAGAATGCAATTGACAGTAGATAGATCGTCGTCTTCCGAAAATAAAGATCTGTAATCAAAACAGTTCTAAGTCGATCCAGTTGTAATAGATATTACAAGAAACTTCACAACTTCAGAAGCAGTAGATTCACAACAGATAGTCGATGTAGAACACGTGAATCTGCTATCAAGATCTTCCTTCAGTAATAAAGGTTTTACACTTCTTCTCAATCACCAGAAAAGAACGCCTTCACACAGTCTCTGTTTCTTGCTCGTTAAAAGATCAATATTTTTATTTCATACACTTTCCTGTGTATATATATATCCGAAGTTTCCAAGATAGAACATATATATTCAAATCTGAGAAAATCTTCCGCATAAATAGATCCATGAAAATCTCCTTTAGATTCGCGATATTAAAAAAAATGAAATAACAGAGCCGTTGTAACTCCCCTGAAGAATCGGCATAAAAGGCTCTGTTTAAATCAATCATTAATCCGTTGAAAATCGTCTTTAATTCAGTCAAAGTCGTACTTAAGAATCGGCTCGAAATCCGCTTAATAATCCGCCTGTTTGACCAAAGCAAAAGGAAATATCGTCTGTCAAAAATATCCCGACGCCAAATGTAGGGTTGATGACGTGGCTCCAAACGTAGGGTTCACAAACGTAAGGTTCACAAACGTAAGGTTCAGAACGTAAGCTCAAACTTAAGTTTGAACATACATACTTTCTCTTCAGCATTCAAACGTAGGGTTGATCATCCATACTTTGTCTTTCTTCAACTCTCCAAAGAACGTACGGTTGATTATAAAAGTAAGGTTGATGATCCATACTTTTGAGAAACAAACTCAACACTGAAAACTAACGTACGGTTTCTCTTCCATACTTGTCCAACAACAAAAACTTAAGGTTCCTTCCAAACGTAATGTTCTTCTTCCATACTTTTCAACAATGTAAGGTTCATTAACCATACGTTTCAAAATAACGTAAGGTTCCTTAGCCATACGTTTCTTTTAACATAAAAAGTAAACTTTTCATCCATACGTTACGTTCATAAACGTAGGGTATGAACAGTGATTCCAGTACGCGCTAAAACTGATCTCTCGCTATAGTGATTCCAGAACGCGCTAAAACTGATCTCGCGCTACAGTGATTCCAGAACGCGCTAAAACTGATCTCGCGCTACAGTGATTCCAGAACGCGCTAAAATATATCTCGGAATAAATGAAGTATGAAATATTGTTATATGAAATAAATAAATAAAATAAATTCCTTCAAAATACTCAACGAAATAATTAGTAAATAATTAAGGGTATTTGTGAGCATCAAAATCATCATAAAGAGACAGAGTATTATTTAAAATAATCTCCCCCTTTAAAAAACATTATTTTGAATTGTTTGAAAACAATACATTGCTCAACATTATTCATATCCAGAATGATATGAAGTCCTTAAAAATTATTGTTAATCATCAAATGAGAATTATACTTGAATGGATACGATGGAGAATGAATCTCATCGCATTCGTGGAGACGATAGTCCGTACGTACGCACGAGCGACAATATCATTATTATGATATTAAAATAATATTTAATTGGATGGTATATCATATATACAGAATCATTATCATGTTATATTTATTATTTACATGAATTCACATCATTATTATACCCATACAAATAATAATATATTGAATAACAATTACACCACGACGTGGAGACGGTAAGTCGTACGTATGCACGTATAATGACATGTCATTCAAAGGATGGATAGAATGCTGAATATGGTTGAACCATATTTATAATAACATCACAGAATATATATAATACTGGATTTATTATTTTATAATGGTAATAACATATAAAGAAGATGTGGAAGAAGAAATGAACTTGAAAGAGGGTGGTGAAAACAACATGTTTTCTTCGGGTTCTTCATTTTGATTTGATGAAAAGGGCTCCTTTGGTTGGCTATATGACTAATTTAAGGGATCTAGTATGAAGTGAGGAAATTTTAGAGAGTATTGGGGTAGGTCTTGGCCGAACCAAAAGGCTTTGAAGGTGTGAATTAAAGAGAAGGGGGGTGCCCTTTTATAAGAGGGGTGAGGGGAACCTTTGGAAAAGCTAGAAATATTATTTTATAATAAATTCATATTCGGTTTATAATGGATCCAAATTGTATTATGTAACTTTTAAGGTGGGTAGGGATCGAAAACCACTCAAAAAAAAGGTTTTAGACAGGTTTGGTTCACTATATTAACCTTATCATTAAGTATTAACTCTTAGTAAATTAGATTCACTTTTACAATGTCTCTTTGTATTTTTATATTATATGGTTAATAAACATACTATATACATCAAAGAGACCCCAAAGTGGTCAATTAATGATAAAACTATCATGATACAAGTCTCTTTGCCGAACCTTAGATTTTTTGGAATTTAATATCAATTAATAATATAATATCTGTTTTAAAAACTCTTTATATCAATTTTGATACTATTGGGTATTTGGTTTTTGATAAATTCATAACAGCATTATTACTTCTAAAAATATTTATATAAACAATACTAATATATCATATTAACCTATAAAATTATTTTAATTTATAAAAAGTCTCAAATTACATTTATTTGGATATTTATATTATCAATTATTCTAATTTTTCATTAATTTAGTAATTACTACATCACCATTGTGTCATAAACAAATTATCGTATTTAATGTCTGAAAATTATAAATAAAATACCATTATATAGGAAATATTTTTATATTTCTAATGAATATTTTTAGTCTAAAATCCACCATATATAACCCTATGTAAAAACTTTTTTTCTAAAATATATATGCTTATGTCATTTTTGTATTTATTTTAGCTTAATTAAAATAAAGTGTCCCTATCACCTACATGTGGCTCCATGGGGTCCGAAAATCAACCCGAATATTCCCATGGTCAGAAATATATCAACAAATAAGGTTAGGACACGTTTTAGGGTAATTTATTATTATTATAATATTATATTTTAACCCTTATTTACCAGATTTACCCTTTATCCATGGTAAATAAAATATTTACCGAAGTAATTATTAAAAATGTCTAAAAATAAAAGTTACCTAATTACAAAATTTGAACATCCTGATTCCAAATATGGAATCAATTTTTCCAAATTCAAAACACATAAGTGGCAGAAAATAATTTAAAATTAATTCCCACTGTCAAAACAAAAAAAACATGTTTTTAAGATATAATAACTATCAAAAGATTGTTACTTGTTTATATCTGGTTTAATTGTGAAATTATATCCAATGACAAAAAATGTATCAAATGGTAAAACTATATTCTAAATATACTTTAAAACCACTCAAATTAATTATTTATCACTATTAATTATTTCGATTAGAAAAGTTGTTTTTAATTAAAATTTAGTAATTTTCACTATTCATCAAAATATAAAAGTTATCTGAAAAGTACCAAAATTTCACCTTAGGCTAAATTCAATACTCTGAATCCAAAAATGAATTCAATTTTGAGATATAAAATTTATAAAATTTCAATAGGGGGGTATTACTATTCATAATGGCTAGTTTGATTAGTTGTGGTGTGTGTTAGAAGTCGAAGTTGCGTACAACACACGCTACTGTATTATTCAAAGGAAAGTGTACCATAGAATCTTGGGGTGTTATAGACATATGTACCACACCAAAAATTTACTAAGCTCCTTTTTATTAGATGTTCATACCACATGAAATTAAATTGTACGGTTAGGTCCTTATCACATGACCTTAAAAGGTATGATGTTTCCCATTAAGAAACACTGAACTATGAGGGTTCTAATTCCATTCACAAGGATACATAGGTATCCAATTTTTTGTGTATGATCCCAATATCAAAACAAATATTCATCTCCCTAGATGACAGTAAATTTTAGAGTGCCCTAATCTATGGATAAAAACCTAGTATCATCATAACGACGATTAAAATAATCTTGAAATAGTCTATGAGAGGATTCCATTGATATAGAACCTCGAATACATACAGATATCTCTATTAATGAATAACCATGAATATATACTGATGATTATAAATTTTACACATGTTAATAAGTCATTGTACATTACACGGGAATCTTATGTTATACTTGGTGAGATAATAAGGATTCATGAACATATCTTAATTTTATAAAGAGAGTCCCGAAGTAGAAAATAATACCCCCAAAAGGGTGTGATGAGTCCGACCTCCCATCCTCGTGACCAAAGCACGTTCCAAAGTATCGTAAAGATCAAACTTAACGAACTCCTCCATTTGGAAAGCATATCCACTTTGGATAATGAAATGTTGGAAGTTTCTGGTTCCAAAAATAAATCGAATATAAATTGCATGGATGCAGTGACTCTTAAAAGTAGAACACACATTTCAAGGAACTATGAAACAAATTATATAATAAATTATTTTAAAAATATTTATGGTTACATAATTCAGGTGAGTTATAGTGTTCAAAAAATTATATTGGAAAATTTAAAATATTAGTGTTGTTTTAATGTATTATTTCCAAATTACGTATTCTTCATTGTGGAATAAGTTTAAAATTTAATAAATAGTGTAAAAATTGATATTTATGTACATTTATGAAAACAATACATTTTATTAAATTATTTAAAATTCTAAAAATCATGAATTTGGATAAGGTGGATAAGATATAATCAAAAATGTAATCCCTTGGAGGTTTACCATCCAATTTACAACATATTAGTAAAATTAAGACACTTTATGAGTGAAAAAGATATTAATGCGTTTACGGATAAAATAGGTTAACTACTGGGTAATGAATACTATAATGGAAAAATTAAACAAAGACTTGTGAATTTTTTTTGCTAATGTAATTTCTACCAAATCTAATCATAAACTCAAATATATTTCAATTGGGATGAATTTGGATTAAAAAAATCTATTTTATATTCTTGTCTTCTAGGAAATAAAAATATTTCCCATTGAATCAATTATAATATTGAACCCCTAATTTATATAATTTACACGGACAAAAACATTCTATATTGACATACCCATAAAATGTTATTTTTTAAACTTTTTTTATCTACTTTTTGGAAGTGTTTTTATTCCCAAAATACCAACCATAGTACCCTTAATAGGTCATATAGAGTATTTATTTCTAATAACATAAGGATAAATCACCTTAAATGTATTTTTATCTTGAGGTAAGTTATTTACATTTCATGTTTATTTTAATCAGTATTGTATACGCCTAAATATACATAAATTAAATTACATTACCCCTTAATGAAAAAAATATTTATAATCTAAAAAATATCATAAAAGGGAGAAAAATAAAATTACCTACTACAAAATAAGAATTCATATTCACTATTCAATGTAAATGAAAGTGAGTGTGAACCACATGAGAAAAACCATGTATGGTATATAAGGCCCCAGCCTTAAACCTTACTTAATCATGAGTTATTACAAGATTACACATTGAGGATCTTTTCAGGTTTAGAGTTTTAGAGAATTAGATCATGAAACTTGCATTACATTCCACATTTAAACAAAGTGGTTACATAAAAGACTGTATTCATTCTTCCCATCAACGGAAACATATTGAAATTAAAACATGGATTCTTTCTTGACACATCCTTGACACTATCATCTCATCATGTACCTTTCCCTTGACCTGTGAAAAACATTTCAAAAACTTGGGATGAGCATAAAAAGCTCATTAAGGGTTATAAAATATATGGAAAGGAAACATGAGTTCACATACACATAAGAATGAAATCATAATTTACCCATAAAACATAGGCACTTTAACATACCTCATCAAATCATGAATAAATCATAAAAATCATAAGACATAAAGGTAACTTGAGGCATTCATAACATTCTTACGTAGGGAGTAACCCTCTTGGTTACGTTTGGAATACCCATCAAATTATATTCCCTAAATCTCTTTGGATAAACCTTAACATTTCACTCCTTCGTGTTACCCAATGCATTGGAGAGCTATATCGGGCTCACCTGCCCTTAGTTTATCACGGAACCACCCATTTTCGTAACAATGTCCAAGAACCATAACATAAACATATCACATAAATCATGCATAAAGGAAACATAACATTTCCACATTTCAATCACAATATAACATTTTAGTATATTGAAATAATGAATCCATTCAAAAAGAAACCATTTCCAAAACCATTTAAAACAATTAATAAAAGGATTTTGGAATAAAAGTGTCCCATACCACCTTGAAGCTTTTAATATTTTAAACAATTAATATCCATATAAAAAAATCCTTAAAACCATTTTGAAACATGGATATTAATAAGAAGAAATATTTAAAACATTTAAAGTGATATTTTGGTTAAAGGGGTTTTACCAAAATTAGAGACACTTGAATACAATAGTTGAGATTTAACATTTTTTCAGAACTTTATAATATCATGAGAATAAATGTATTCATGATATAATACTCAATATGACAGTATATACACCATATAAGAGTGAATTGGTGCATAACAAGAAAGAAGTCTCAATTGAAATGTCAAATGTGATGAAATCCCTTATAAAGAAGGTATCCTTAAATTAAGGATAAATCAATATTGAAATTATGTGTGAAAAATATAAATAAACCCAATATAAGTGTATATTAAGTGTAAAACAATAAAAGGACATTCACACATATTCAAAGGATGACATATTCAATAACTACATGTTGAACCCAAAGAAATCGAAATTGGGTTAAGAAGTTCCCTTGACAGCCTAACAGCGTCACATCAAAATGAGTTGATGAGAGATAAAAAGTGTATCTAATCACTTGGACATAAAATTTACATCAATAAGGATATATGAGAACATATCCCAACATTACAATATGTAAATTAAATGACCCAACAAAAGAAGTCTTTTAAAAAAGAGGAGGGTGAAAGGTTCTCTTACCGACTTGGGTATCTTTCATAACATACACCCCATGAAAGAAGGACAATAAATCATTGATGTAAATACTCATAAACGAACGTATATTACACAAATAGTATAATAATGGTAAGTGCATACACCACTCAAAGGAAATTGTGGAAAATGTAGTATAAATCTCACAGGAATAAAAGTGAGATGAAAAATCCCTTACGAAAACTCGGCAGCATAACAACGCCACATAAAACATAAAAAAATGGATTGATGAGATCAAATAGGGTATCTCATCATATTAACTTAAAGTTTATAGAAAGATTAATATAAAAGAACATCCCCAAACATAACAAAGAGGAGCTTAAAATAAGTGACATAAAAGAGAGTACTTAAAAAGAAAGAGAGAGGTTAGATCTCTTACGAAAATTCGGCAGCCTAACGGCGCCACTCAAAACATCCAAAATGGATTGATGAGATAGAATAGGGTCTCTCATCACATGAACATAAAATTTAAAGTAAGTGTAATTTAAAATAACATCCCAATAACAAGAAAGATGAGCTTTATAGGGAATGACATAAAAGACTGTACTTAAAAAGAAAAAGAGGAGTAAGATCCCTTACCTTGGGTCCGACTTGACTCGATCATTCTTTAACGTTCTGAATAAAAAACTTGAGTTAATTTCCACTTTATTAAGAACCTTTTTATAGTTCATTATTCCTTTTAGATCACTTATTTTCATGTTATAAACATTATATAATCATTTAAGTTAATAATGTTTGTTTTGTTGATATTTGGTTCTTAAGTCGAAAGTGGACTTCTTACAATTACATGTTGTTCATGTGGTCAAAGGTTCATTATATCCAGAATTACATTCCTGATTGGGATATCATATATATCATATATATCCAGCATATACATGTATTTATAATATTACATAATCATTTAGAGGTAAGAAATGAAATGCACCGTTCATGGAGACGGTAAGCCGTACGTACGAATGAACGCTACTTTCATTTCTTTGTCATATTAATGGAATTAAAACTAAATGAGTGGTGTGTATATTTTAATTCCATAATTATATTCATCATTTAGATGTGTCATTAATCATATATATCCATTATATACATGTACTTATAATAGTACATTACATTTGGGGATAAGAAATTAAATGCACTGTTCATAGAGACGGTAAGCCGTACGTACGCATGAACGCTACTTTCATTTCTATCTCATAATTTAATGGAAAAAAATAATAATGATATATAAGTATATTATAATTCCAGTATAACATCATATATAATAACATTAAATCCATCCTTTATATGTCCCACGTATGGCATTAACGAATCACATCACTTTGAGGGGGCGGTAGTCCGCACTTCCTAAAATGAAGATATCGTGTATACCCATAATGGAAGCCATAATGGTAATCCACAAATGAAAAATATAGAAGCTTATGTAAAACATAAACATATTATATATCATATATAAATATAGTGACATCTTAATGGCCACCTATGAAGGTGTTATATGAGTGTTGAACAATCATCGTTTCGTGAGGCAGAAATTCGCCATCCACGGAAACAGTATGTTATTTAACCATTAGATGTAGGTGTGTGTAAGTTTAGATTGAATAAATATTATAAAAACCTCCTAGTATATTGAATATACTGGAGTTGTTACAAATGAAATGAATAAAAATAGTTTAGGGGGTTGGAGAGGCAAAATAAAACAAAAGGACTCAAGTGAACACATTACCTTAAAATCGGGTAACTCCCTTTGGTTTGAGTTCAAAGGCTTCCTTGGGAAGCCTTCTGCCCAATGTGAGGCTTCAAGGAGTAAGAGAGGGAAGTGGATAGACAAAATGGGTAGAGGATGGCCGAGCCAAAGGCTTTGGGTGTGTGGTTAAGGAGGTAGAGGTGGGGGCCTTTTATAAGAGGAGAGGAGGGGCACTCTTGGAAAGTAAAGATAAGTTACTTTATTTTAAAATGATTTTCGGATTCAAAAGGTCCCAAGTTGATATAATTCGAGTATAAGGTGATAAGGGTCCGAAATACACTCATCCAATAGGTTTTGGACATGTGTAGGTCTTAGATATTACATTATCTTTCAATTTTATTTAAATCATTAAATAATGAGGTCATCGCTACATCATCATGATGTAATATATAATTTAATTTATAAAATGTCTAAAAATTATAAAACAAATACTATGATGTAGGAAATCGTTTTATCTTTTCAATTACTATTTATAATCAAAAATCTTACTTCTATAACCCCATGTAAAAATTGTTTTAGTAAAACATTTCATGTTTGTCACATTTTTACTTTAACTTTAAATAAAAAGATATTAATGTCATTTTCCAACCAAAGTGGCTTCATGGGGTCCCCAAGTTGACCCATGGGTTGTCATGGTTGGAAATGACACATCCAACGAGGTTAGGATATGTTTCAAGTTCATTTCATTTTATTAAAACATTATTTTTACCTTAAACTACACTAATTACCTCTAATCGCGATTAAAAACTTAATAAGTTACTATTCACCAAAAAATTATTTTAATCCCATTGAACAAAATTTTACCTCTTAATGACAACCTTGTATATCTGATTTTTGAAATTCAAAACACAAAGGTGGCAAAATTTAATTTAAACGGAAAATCAGTTTTTATAAGTACCACTTAGTGGTTTCACTATTCATCAAAAATTGAAGTTTTTCAGAAAATTACCAAAAATTCACCCTAAGCTATATTTGATATTCCGAATTCCAAAATGAAGTCTATTTTACAAAATTCAAAACATATAAGTCACATTAATTAATTTAATAATTAATTCCCGCTGTCATGACAAATAACGTGTTTTTATGAAACAATAAGTATCAAACGATTGACAGTAGTTTAGGTCCGATTTTAATGTGAAATTAATTCCAACAACCACTATTGGATTTTATGGTAAAAATATATTTTAATTTCACTCTAAAACCAATTCAAAAGATAAACTAATCATATAAATAAATTATATTAAAAAGTGGTTTCAAATTAAAATACAACATTTTACACTATTCATTAAAAACAGAACTTTTTCAGAAAGATACCAAAAATTTACACAAAGTAAATTTTGATGTCCCAATTCTTAAGAAGAGTTTTATTTGGTCCAAAAGGATGTATAAGAGCGAACAAAACTATATTTATTGATGGTTCTCCATCAAAAGGTGATAAGTGAACCTTTAGTGAAAACTAGGGCATATACGCCTAAAATTGAATTCTTTCCGTATTTTAAGACTTTATCTTTTATTAGATAAATGTAAAACCATTTAAAAACATATATAATAATATTTTAGTTATTTATATACATTCCCGCCAATTCAACAGCTACATGTTAATGGCCATTTAAAATAATATTATTTTATTATTAGAGTGTAACGTAAGATTCCCAAGAAACTCGTTGTTGCGTGTTGGGTACGCCATCGAGCAAAGCGTCCCCTTTAAAGTCATATTAATATTTTATTCACAAATATGGATAAATATGAAAATGTCATATTCCTTATTTACCTGGGGTGTTACATCCTTCCCCCCTTTTGGGAATTGCGTCCTCACAATTTTTAAAATTGGGCTTGGAAACATCCTTGAAAATCCCACATCAGAACAAGATTCAGTAAAACAATCACTTTAAAATAAAGAAAAATAAATATAGAGGTCACCCGAGTTAACCCATTCTAGGATTCCATGTTGGAAAATATGGACATGGAGGAGAAAACATAGGGTCATGTTCTGATGGAGAGTGATGAAAATCATGTTTAGGAGAAAGTTAACCACAAGAAGATCACAAACTTGTGATGGGTTAAACGGTATTCGATTCCCCAGTAGGAAAAGTTAATAGACAACATTTTTGTTTTAAGTTACTTTTTATTGAGGAATTTATTCATAAGGAAACATAATCACTTATCATGTTGACTTTCAACTTTCACTAGATTCCTTAATCAAACTCATATTTTGTTTCCAAAAGACGAGTATTTAGGGAGACTGGTTCACATTAAGAGTACTATAATAAACTTCTAGAGAACCACCTAATCCACCAAAGAGAACTATATATATCCCATGTATTTAGGCTTTAACCAAAACCAAAACCAAAAATGTTAGTACAAGGTCAGATAATCCAGAAAAAGATAACCCAATAAAAAGAAAATCTATGCTTAATCTCCAAAATTTGTCCAACAAAACCCAAAGTTCAACGAGGACCATCCGATAAACAATTTGTCCATAAAATTCTTCAAATTAAACCAATATAAGATTGAAACCCAAATATTTGAAGGATTTAGTCACATAGTCTTCCAAGATAAATCGTAACATTTATCTCCAAAAAACATCTGTTTCTCCTAAAGTCTTGTATTGAAAAATAATTAACCTAATCACATATCCTCCATGATAGGTTAATAATTTTCATAAATAACACAAAATCAACTTAATCTTAATTCATAAAATCATATAACTAGAAAAAATCAGTCAAAATAACCAGGGACTTCACGTAGTCCAGTGGTAGGCAATAAATACCAGTCGCACTTTGGTTGTGGGATCGATTCCCGCAACATTGTCTGACGTGATGGGTTGTCACACGGTCTGCGTGTTGTCATTTTTCCAAAACTATATAATTCTTAAATCATTCCCCAAAAAGAGATAAAATCTTCAAAAATAAACATAACATATATTAACCTCAAGTTTATCTCATTCCTTTCATTTTCCATCATAACATATAATAACCCATAATGTCCTCAAAAGTAAGGATCATATAAACCCTAATGGTTACCTTTTTAATTATTACCTGAAATTCCACATCGATTGTTCATCTCGTACATGATGAATTATAGAACATACCAAGGTTTACGTGGTTGATCATGACTCCTTGATAGTTTGATTAGAACAACCACGAGTTTCCTCATTGAATACCCCATTTCATCGAGTCTCTTAATCAGAGAACCACCATAGTTTCCTTCAATCCAATTGTCACTTTGGTGCCTGCGAGATCCAGCCATTCACTAAAAACAGAAATTTCAGTGTGAGTATATCAACAAAACCATCATTTACTAATGAGGAAGGTAAACAATAAGATATAATTACTCATTCACTTTATCTAAAACTATGACTCTTTCTGAAATCCTAACCATTATGGTAATGTCACTTATGCTTAGAGAATACCCTAACCTCTAAAGTTATCTAAACTGACCTTTGATACCAACTATAAGGCCCCAGCCTTAAACCTTAATTAATATTGAGTTATTACAAGATTACACATTGAGGATCTTTTCAGGTTTAGAGTTTTAGAGAATTAGATCATGAAACTTGAATTACATTCCACATTTAAACAACGTGGTTACATAAAAAACATTATTCATTATTCCCATCAACGGAAACATATTGAAAATAAAACATGGATTCTTTCTTGACACATCCTTGACACTATCATCACATCATGTACCTTTCCCTTGTCCTGTGAAAAACATTTCAAAAACATGGGATGAGCATAAAAATCTCAGTAATGGTTATAAAAAATATTGAAAGGAAACATGAGTTCACATACACATAAGAATGAAATCATACTTTACCCATAAAACATAGGCACTTTAACATACCTCATCAAATCATGAATAAATCATAGAAATCATAAGACATAAAGGTAACTTTAGGAATTCATAAAATTCTTACATAGGGAGTAACCCTCTTGGTTATGTTTGGAATACCCATCACAGTATATTCCCTAAATCTCTTCTGAGAAACCTTAACGTTTCACTCCTTCGCGTTACCCAATGCATTGGAGAGCTATATCGGGCTCACCCGCCCTTAGTTTATCACGGAACCACCCATTTTCATAATAATGCCCAAGAACCAGAACATAAACGTATCACATAAAAAATGAATAAAGGAAACATAACATTTCCACATTTCAATCACAATATAACATTTTAGTATATTGAAATAATGAATCCATTCAAAAAGAAACCATTTCTAAAACCATTTAAAACATTTAATAAAGAGATTTTGGAATCAAAGTGTCCCATACCACCTTGAAGCTTTTAAAATATTAAACCATTAATATCCATATAAACAAATCCTTAAAAACATTTTGAAACATGGATATTAATATGAATAAATATTTAAAACATTTAAAGCGATATTTTGGTTAAAGGGGTTTTACCAAAATTAGAGACACTTGAATACAATAATTGAGAAATAACATTTTGTCAGAACTTTATAATATCATGAGAATAAATGGATTCATGATATAATACTCCAAATTACATTATATACACCATATAAGAGAGAATTGGTGCATAACAGGAAAGAAGTCGCAATAGAAATGTCAAATGTGATGAAATCCCTTATAAAGAAGTTATACTTAAATTAAGGATAAATCAATCTCAAAATTATGTGTGACAAATATAAATACAACCAATATAAGTGTATATTATTTTTAAAACAATAAAATGTCATTCACACATATTCAAAGGATGACATCTTCAATAACTACATGTTGAACCCAAAGAAATCGAAATTGGGTTAAGAGGTTCCCTTGACAGCCTAACGGCCTCACATCAAAATGAGTTGATGAGAGATAAAAAGTGTATCTCATCACATGGACACAAAATTTACATTAATAAGGATATATGAGAACATATCCCAACATATCAATATTTAAATTAAATGACCCAACAAAAGAAGTCTTTTAAAAAATAGGAGGGTGAAAGGTTCCCTTACCGACTTGGGTATGTTTCAAAACATACACCCCATGAAAGAAAGACAATAAATCATTGATGTAAATACTCATAAACTAAATTATATTACACAAAGAGTAGAATAATTGTAAGTACATACACCACTCAATGGAAATTGTGGAAAATGTAGTATAAATCTCACGGGAATAAAATTGAGATTAAAAATCCCTTACGAAAACTCGGCAGCCTAAAGGCGCCACATAAAACTTACAAAAATGGATTGATGAGATCAAATAGGGTATCTTATCAAATTAACGTAAAGTTTATAGAAAGAGGAATATAAAAGAACATCCCCCAACATAACAAAGAGGATCTTAAAAGAAGTTACATAAAGGAGAGTACTTAAAAAGAAAGAGAGAGGTTAGATCTCTTACGAAAATTCAGCAGCCTAACGGTGCCACTCAAAACTTCCAAAATGGATTGATGAGAGAGAATAGGGTCTCTCATTACATGAACATAAAAATTAAATTATGTTTAATATAAAATAAGATCCCAATAACAAGAAATATGAGCTTTAGAGGGAATGACATAAAAGAGTGTACTTAAAAAGAAAGAGAGGAGTAAGATCCCTTACCTTGGGTCCGACTTGACTCGATCATTCATTAACATACTAAATAATAAACTTGAGTTAATTTCAACTTTATTAAGAACATTTTTCTAGTTCATTATTCCTTTTATATCACTTATTTTCATGTTATAAACATTATGTAATCATTTAAGTTAATAATGTTTGTTTTGTCGATATTTGGTTCTTAAGTCGAAAATGGACTTCTTACAATTACATGTTGTTCATGTGGTCAAAGGTTCTTTATATCCAGAATTACATTACTGATTTGGATAGAATATCTATCATATATATCCATCATATACATGTATTTATAATATTACATAATCATTTAGAGGTAAGAAATGAAATGCACTGTTCATGGAGACGGTAAGTCGTACGTACGCATGAACGCTACTTTCATTTCTTTGTCATATTAATGGAATTAAAACTAAATGAGTGGTATGTATATTTTAATTCCAGAATTATATTCATCATTTATATGTATCATTCACCATATATATCCATTATATACATGTACTTATAATAGTACATTACATTTGGGGATAAGAAATGAAATGCACCGTTCATGGAGATGGTAAGCCGTACGTACGCATGAATGCTACTTTCATTCCTATCTCATACTTTAATGGAAAGAAATAATAATGATATATAGGTATATTATGATTACAGTATAACATCGTATATAATAATAATAAATCCATCCTTTATACGTCCCACATATGGCATTAACGAATCACATCACTTTGAGGGGGAGGTAGTCCGCACTTCCTAAAATGAAGATATCGCGTATACCCATAATAGAATCCATAAAGGTAAGCCACAAATGAAAAATAAAGAATCGTAAGTAAAACATAAACATATTATATATCATATATAAATATAGTGACATCTTAATGGCCACCTTTGAAGGTGTTATATGAGTGTTGAACAATCATCATTTCGTGAGGCAGAAATTTTCCATCCACAGAAACAGTATGTTATTTAACCATTAGATGTTGGTGTGTGTAAGTGTAGCTCGAATAAATATTATAACAACATCCTAGTATATTTAATATACTGTATTTGTTACAAAAGAAATGAATAAAAAGAGGTTAGGGGTTGGAGAGGCAAAATAAAACAAAAGGACTCAAGTGAACACATTACCTTAAAATAAGGTAACTCTCTTTGGTTTGAGCTCAAAGACTTCCTTGGGAAGACTTATTACCAAAGTTAGGCTTCAAGGAGTAAGAGAGGGAAGTGGAGAGACAAAATGGGTAGAGGTTGGCCGATCCAAAGGCTTTGGGAGTGTGGTTAAGGAGGTAGAGGTGGGGGCCTTTTATAAGAGGAGAGGAGGGGCACTCTTGGAAATTAAAGATAAGTTACTTTATTTTAAAATGAGTTTCGGATTCGAAAGGACCCGCATTGATATAATTCGAGGATAAGGTGATACGGGTTCTAAATCCACTCATCCAATAGGTTTTGGACATGTTTAGGTCTTAGATATTACATTATCTTTCCATTTTTTTAAATCATTAAATAATGATGTCATCGCTGCATCATCATCATGTCATATATAATTTAATTTATTTAATGTCTAAAAATTATAAAATAATTACTATGATGTAGGAAATATTATTAGCTTTACAATTACTATTTATAATCAAAAATCTGACTTGTATAACCCCATGTAAAAATTGTTTTAGTAAAACATTTCATGTTTGTATCATTTTTACTTTAACTTTAAATAAAAAAATATTAATGTCATTTTCCAACCAAAGTGCCTTCATGGGGTCCCAAAGTTGACTCATGGGTTGTCTTGGTCGGCCATGACACATAAAATGAAGTTAGGACATGTGTTAAGTTCATTTCATTTTATTAAAACATTATTTTTACCTTAAACTACACTAATTACCTCTAATCGCGATTAAAAACTTAATAAGTTACTATTCACCAAAAACATATTTTAATCTCATTGAACCACATTTTACTTCTTAATGACAACCATGTATGTCGGATTTTTGAAATTCATAACACAAAGGTGGAAAAATTTCATTTAAAAGGAAAATCAGTTTTTATAAGTACCACTTAGTGGTTTCACTATTCATCAAAAATTGAAGTTTTTCAGAAAATTACCAAAAATTCATCCTAAGATATATTTGATATTCCGAATTCAAAAATGAAGTATATTTTAATAAATTCAAAACATATAAGTCACATTAATTAATTTAATAATTAATTCCCGCTGTCATGACAAATAACGTGTTTTTATGAAACAATAAGTATCAAAAGATTGACACTAGTTTAAGTCCGATTTTAAAGTGAAATTAATTCCAATGACCACTATTGGATTTAATGGTAAACATATATTATAATTTCAATTTAAAACCAATTCAAAAGATTAACTAATCATATAAATAAATTATATTAAAAAGAGGTTTCGAATTAAAATACAACATTTTACACTATTTATTAAAAAAACTTTATCAGAAAGATACCAAAAATTTACACAAAGTAAATTTTGATGTCCCAATTCTTAAGAAGAGTTTTATTTGGTCCAACAGATTGTATAAGAGTGAACAAAACTATATTTAATGATTTTTCGCCATCAAAAGGTGATAAGTGAACCTTTAGTGAACACTAGGGCATATACGCCTAAAATTTAATTCTTTCTGTATTTTAAGCCTTTATCTTTTATTGGATAAATGTAAAAACATTTAAAAACATATATAATCATATTTTAGTTATTTCTATCCATTCCCGCCAATACAACGGCTACATGTTAACGTCCATTGAAAATAATATTATTTTATTATTAGAGTGCAACGTAAGATTCCCAAAAACTCGTTGTTACGTGTTGGGTACGCCATCGAGTATAGCATCCCCTTTAAAGTCATATTAATATTTTATTCAAAAATATGGATAAATATGAAAATTTCATATTCTTTATTTACCTGGGGTGTTACATGGGATCCTATAATAATTTTGAAATGAAGAGATGTATAATCTATATAAAATCCCTTGAAACTCGAAAATTATAATAAATATCGCCACTAAAAAGTTCAAAATAATTTGGGAAGAAATTAGAGTGACATAATAGAATGACTTACCCAGAATTAGAAATATAAAATCTTTAAAATCTATGGATAAATTCACGAGACTATAGGTTGTTAGGGATGGAAAACATACCTTTAGATTTCATAATTCATGAGAGAATCAAATTTATAATTATAAAAATTATAGGGAGTATTGAATTTATATACAAAAATGAAATTGTAAAATTTATGATATGAAACATTGGTTTAAAAATTGATCCTCACACAGTTCACATTAACTGAGAAATAAGGTAGGAAATACAAAAATATGAGGATGTATTTCATGTCATGGTTAAATATTTTCATTTTTTAAAATCCTAAATTACATAACCACTAAAACTCAATCATGAAGATTCATGTTTCTAATAATAAATCACACTATTAACTAGTAGTAGAAATAAATTATAGAAACTAGGTCCCCCTAACTTCCAAAGCCACACAATGAAGAATCATTCACAATTTGAAGTCCCTCACATTTTTAAGGATTAGGAGAGTTTTTATTTAGTTAGTGGGACCATGTGTGTTTTATAAAGGGAATCTTCTATTTACAGAATTAATTTAATTATATATATATTGTCGGTAAAATTTTTCATCCCTCATCATTCCGTATTTATTTTTTTGAATAACCTGGACATATAGAAATCACATGGTGATTTTAGGATAATTAATATCTTTTGATTAGTGGAATTGATCCTTCCAAAGGTTAAATGATTTTCTATCACGACAATGGTTTAATATTTCATAGGAAACATTCATAAATAATTATTGCATATACATATTTTCTATGTAATGTTTTATGAATAAAATGGATAATTATGTTTGTTTAATAAGTGTTTAAATATTTATTTGTGATCAAATTTAGTTTGTAAGAATCCATACAACATTAAGGATATTCATTTTCTGAAAATAGATAAACAATAATCTATTATTTTTTATATAATTTACTATGAATGTTTTCTCATATAATTTTCCCAAATGTATTTGATAGGGAATATTGATATTTAGAGATAATAGAATTATTAACAAGGGAATATAATGAATGAATCCAAATATTCTTCAATAAAACACGAGTTTAAAGATAACAACCCATTTTTATGAAATTAATTTATAATGTGTGGAAGCTTAAACTTTTTTATGTAGTGGTTTAAATAATTATCTAAATATATAAAAATAAAAGATATTGGAATTTTAAAAATTTTCTACAATTTCATTAAACTAAATTTATATGTTTTCTATGTACGTGTTGTCAGGGATAGGTTCAAGAAAACACATATATCCATAAATTCTAATCATTGGATTCAATTTTTTAGTTATGGTGAGTCATCGCTGGTCTCATATGAGGGTATTATATAACTATATATGTTGGTATTGTTATATGATGATATTTTAAAAAATTTAGAATCCATTTTGTATTATTGCGTATATGGTTTATCCTATATACAATATCATATACTTCACTTTTTAGGATTTATGTGATTGTATATTATGATTAATAAGTATATTTTCAGAGAAATTTATTTATTTTTGGAAGAGTAAATTATTTCAGAAAATAATCTCTTAGGTTTATGAACTTATTTAATAATAAGTGTATTCCTAATAGAGAATATTTTATTTTTGATAAATTTGTTATATGAACTTTAGTGTTAATATTATGGAGAGATATATTTTATTACATTGATATTTCATTTCATGATTCAACATTATCGAATATGTAAGATCTTTTGAGGTTTGGCATTATTGAAATAGGAACATCATTCATAAAAAATACATAAACATAAATTTCTCTCTAATCCACTTGAAATAAATCATTATAGGTTCGTCCTATTTTACTTAAACTCCACCTCATATCCCTGGGTCATACAACAATGAAAAGGGTGATCATAAATCCCAACAAGGGAGTAAAGAAATTAAAAACATCGCATTTGAGAATGAGGAATATAAATAAGTATTGATCATATGAATATAATGAATATAATAATACTAATAACATGAATTAGAACATGGAAGAGTGTCTATAATTGTAAAATAAATTCATTCATATGCATATCACCAATGATTATCACCACGGTGTCATAAATCATAATTTCCATGTTTATTCACTAAGGTATCATAAAACTTATCATATCAAGATATTAATTATTTACCCAATAAATTTTATAGATATCATAGAACACACTTTATATGTATTATATCATGTGAGAGAAATTCAACAAAAACAAAACCATTTCACCAATAACCCTTAAAAATAAATAATGGGTTTCATATCAAATTCATTGTGTATAAAGTTCATAACTTCTTGAACATAACATAAATTTATACCATTGAAAATGGAATATGGTATTAATATTTGTAAATCCCAGAATAATTAAAAACAATTACATCTGCGTGACTACCCACTGAAATGGATGATGTTTGACTATTCACAATATGATAATATTTATTTTAAAATAAACAATTTCTTTAATTTAGTTTGGAAGAAATATCCTTATACAAAATGGATTATGGGAAAATAAAAATTATAGATAATGGAGGATTAATTTTATTAAATAAACATTTAATGTTTAGGTAAGATAAAAATTTCACAAAAATATTGAATCTTTGAAATCTAGAAGACTCATGTAAGTGGATTACTTGAATATGAAAGTGTGAAGAAGATAATTCCCTTACAAAGAATATTTTCATCCCAAAATTTGTGGAGGGACATTGACCCATTTATGTGACCATTTAAAGAAAATTTGGGAGGGAAAATTAATATAAGATCATTGGTTAATAATTATGAGTTTGTATGAATCTATAATGGTTGTTATTTACACTTGATGGAGGGTCGGATTTAAAGGATTAATTATTGATTATTTTCTCATATAATCCAACAAATTATGGGTCAATTAAATAAAACAATCTTACTAATTGATGACGTGATTGTTTTTTAAGGATTTCAAGGCCTTCCAAAACTAAACTATACCCTCTGTTAAACCCATTGAGTGTGTAGAATCCAAAAATGATGAATTTTACTTCCAAAATCCAATTTAAATTATAAAATAATGTATAAAATTATAAATTAAAATTGAATTTTATAAATTAATTATTATACTTATTAACTATAATATATTTTTATATAATTCCTTGACAAATTATTTAATCATGTCTATATCATAATGATAACAAAAATCACAGTGCTTGTAAAGTGATAATTCCTATTTTTCACCAAAAATACATCTTTTTTAAAAAATTCCCAAAAAACACCATAAGTTAAATTTGGAATGATGAGTCTAACAATGATATTTATTTCAATAAAATTATTACCTATGAAAGATAAATTAAATATTCCAATAGATAATTATTTTAATGAAAGAATCTATGTATTAGAAAATAAACAATCTGACCAAAATAAAAATTAGATAGGGGCTCATTAAAATATATTATCCATTTAAAATAATTTTATAATATTATTTCATGAATTTTTTTTAATTCATCCAAAAAAATATTTTTTAATAGAATTCATTTATAGTATTTGAAAGTAATATAATTTTGACTTTAACAATGAATAATCCTGATAGTCATTCAAAAGCCTCTACATAACCAAAATTAATGATGACCGACTATTTAACTGAAATATTTTCATAATAATTATCATCTGTGTTAGGTTAAGACCATACAGTTTTTATGATCAGAATTCCCCATAAATAAACTGTCATTCTTACTTTTCATCATTCCCATTGATATGAATAAATGTTCAAAATTATTTCCAACATTAATGAATTTCTAATAAATATATATTTCTTTGTTATTGTATAGTTTATGTGTTTCATATTTTAGGGGATTTAGGTTACCCCAATTTTTATATTTTATTTTTATTATATCTATTATTTTTCCCAATGATTTTTTAATAATATGAAAATTTTTATACTGACTGTAACATTTTAAAATAAAGGAATAACATGATGAAAGTTTTCTAGTATTTTTCTTCAATACTTTTATTATTCGTTATTGAAAAATATAATCTCAACATATGATGTAAAAAGTTAACATGACTTAGAAAATCTATTCTAGGAGAATTTATTAAAAAAATAACAAAACTTTTTGGGTTGAAGGGGATCTACTAACAAAAGACAATTTTCCAGGTCATTACACTCACTCACATAAATAAATTTCTTCCTTAAATTTCATTTTACATATTAGTTTGGAAATTATTGATGGTATTTTTACTACATATATTCTTAATGTTCCCATGTATCATCTTGAATCTTCTGGTTTCACTATAGGACCTTCGCATGATGTGTTGCATTGTTCTTTAAAACTCATTCCCTTATTTGAAGGATCTAGTTAGGTTTCACATCATATGTAAAGTCATATTCCATGAATAAATATATATTATCAAGTATATGTGATGGGTTTTACACATAGTTTCTCTATAGGGATACATGTAAGACATCATGGACATTGGACTTATTTCTAGGAAGTTCTAATTGATATGAAACCACTATATCATTATCTAGAATCTTAAATAGAACAATTTAGCATGTACTAAGATTCCTATTTTTATTAAGATATCATAATTATAAATCAAGGTTCCATATTGAGGAATACAAGATCCCTACAATTATATTCTATGTCTTTTCTTATATTTTTTTGTGTGAAGGTTTTTTACGTTTAGAAGACTTTATGTATTTTTTAATAACATGAATATTTTCTATAGTTTCCATCATAATGCATCAACCTAACATATTCCATTATTCATATTTATCCCGGCATGTTTGAGTTATATAATTCCTTTTTTATAGATCATAAAAAAGTTCCATTTTAAATTTTGAGTGGAAACTAATTTTTAGGATAATTCATCAAGTGGATGATAGTAATCACAACTCTCTTGAAAATCATCCTGGATAGATAGTAACATGTCTTCCAATGTAAGAATGTTCCTCTCTAATTGACCATAAGTTTTAGTATGGTGCAATAAAAGAAGGTTTAAATCTATATTCATAGTATTTTTATGGTTCCTCTACGATTTTCAATTAAATCGTGGATCTCAATTAGAAAAAAATGATAGTGGTGCTCCATGGAGTCGCATTGCATCTTGAATATGAATGTGAGCATGGATCTCCAAGGAACAATCCCCTCTTATGGAAATGAAGGATATAAATTCATTCAACTATTTATGATTACCCAGATAGAATTAATACCATTAGGTTTCATTGTAATTCCAGAGATAAAACCTACAGTGATATTTTCCTACTTCCACATAGGAATGAATAGTGCTTTTAATTCCCCTTTATGAAGTTGTTGCTCTGAATTTATTTATTGATATAGTAGGTACCTTATAGTGTGATCAACAACATATCTTTTCATATTATCCCGCCAATAATTATCATGTTGAAAATAATACATTTCAGAAATTACAAGATGTATAGAGAATCAAGAGCTTTGAACATCATCCATCATATCCATATGTATATCTATAATTGAACAGATACATATAATTGTGCAAAATTTTAGTACACCTTCTTGATCAATATTGAATTCAGAAAACATATATTTTTACACAGCCTCGATCTTTTTTTCTTCAAATTATAATCTCCATGAGTATTCTTTCTCTTCTTTAGTATGGTTGGTTGATAAATCATTTGATATAGGATTGATAATGTCCCTTCACTTATTATTTCTATATCCAAACCTACTGGGTCCCTGATCAATGGATCTTGTTTAATCCTTTTCATTGTAAGAACACTAGGATCTTTCATACTCTTTGAATTCTAGACATTTTTTTAACTTTTGAAGTTATAATAATTTGAAAAATAATAGTCTTTAATAATCTCTATCCATATACCATTTCTCATATTCAATTACATCATTTATAATTTTTACTTCGAACCTTCTTTTCAGTTAATTTATGAAAAGTCTCACCATAAATATAGTTTCATCATACCTACATTGCAAACAAAAGTTATGAAAACTCTATATCCTAAAAAGGATAGTTATGTGCATGGTTTTTTAACTGTTGTGTTGCGTATACATTCACTTTTTCATTTTTCATAAGTACATATCAAGGTCCATTTTTGTATTCATCAAGAGAAACGATAAATCCTTCCCCATTAGTGTGAAATTTTATCATGGGTGTAAAAACCCTAATCTTTAGTTATTTGATTATTAATCTGAACTCCCTTTTCCAGATAATCATAAATCATTTTTTAGCAAACATAGTTATTGGTTTATAATTATATGAAATTTTTTCAACTAGCATCCTATATTATCCTTCTATACTAAGGAAACTATAAATATATGTAATAGTTCTAGGATGTTGTTACTCCTCTCAGACATTTATCATTGCTGAATCTACTAGGGTTACTTCATTAGACACTATGTTTCCAAATAATAAATATTTTTTTTTATTTAGAAATCACATTTTATGATAGATTTAAAAAAAAATCTTTCCAAAAAGATCATAATATGACTCTTAGATAGTCCCCCTGAACCTTGTGGATTTTTGAATAAATCATCATATCATCAATATTGATTACATGGAAAATTTTAAGGTGGTCATTAAATAATCTAATCATAAATTCTAAATATATGTAAGTAGAATTAATCATGTCAAAGTTCATAGAAAAACTCATAATGAGCATATCATTTTCATATGTTGGTCTTTGGGATATATTCATTCTTCACCATCAATTAAGGATACCTAAATCACAGTTTAATATTATAGATGATTTTCTACCCATGATGTTGTTCAAATAGATCATTAATTAATTGGGGGGATAATGTTGCTTCATTGTGACCCAATTAATTTCTCTATAATCAATGTATAATCGCACTAATCCATCCAACTTCATTAAAAATAGGACAGTTTCTCTGTATGGAGACACACATGCTCAAATGAATCTCTACGCCAAATGATCTTGATGTAGTTTATTTATTTATAATAAATATTATTTTCCCCTACTATATATTTCCTTTGATATATGCTAGGAGATATATATGAGTTCAATATTAAACTCTACAGATAATTCTAGTGGAGGTTTAGGTATATTTTTTGGAAATACATCAATGTTTTCTTGAATGATTGGAACATTTTAAATAATTAAGTATTCATTTCATTTTCCCTCATCCTCATCTTTCTCAATAAAAATGACCATTAGAGGTGCTTCTAGATAAATCTCTAGATGATATGTGTCTCCCATGAAAATAACTATAATTTTTTCACTCAATATTTCTAAAATTTCATTATTTAAATTCTTGATAACTATATTATAATTTATGATCGAGTCTATACTATGTATATTGTCTAATTATACTATGGGGAGTACAACAAGATTTATGATGAGATATTACTATCCAATGTTAACTGTAGATCTTATATATACTATAGATTCTAGGATGATCCCTCCAGTAGCCATGACTAAAAACTATACTTAAATAAACATGGGTATTGATTCTATATTCTTTCAACACTTTTTTCATGAACCGTCCCCCTGGGCCCGTGTCGTGACTACCCCAAGCCTGCCTTTTATAGGCCAGGATCTAGGGACTAGCAGCAGAGGTTTAAATCCATAAGAATGGGAATTCATTACATTTATTAAGTGTAAACACACACAATAGAGTATTATTTTGAAGTAAAACACTATGAAAAACTATATAAAAAGGAGTGTTGAAAAGTAAAAGGGGCCAGAAATACAAGCCCAACTGTAAATTAAATGTACAAATGAAGCCAAAGTAAAACATCTACTGGATTGTCCTTCGCGAAACCCTACCTAAATGGTAGGTACAGAGAGCCTCCTCAGCCCTCTAAATCCATCTAGCTCCTCCATGTACCGACACTTTGTAAGGTCCACCACCAGGTACCCTCCAGTCCGGCTACTCTCGGCCTCAGTCAGCGTTGTCTGTCACCTACAACCAACACAACGAGGTGCGGGCACAACCCATGCAAGGGTGAGTATAACGACACTAAATAGGGACCCCGAGACCCTCAAGGCCCCACAAATCTAACAAGGATATATCACAAAGTGTGAAATCAATAGATAACCTCACATGGATATATAACCATACATATACCTAAGTTATCAAGTAATCCATCTCAATCATGCAGAAAACACAAAGTTACTGACTCAGATCAACTATGATTTTTATTCACATTATCGAAACCTCAGCATCTGAGAACTCCTCCTCTATCAAATAAAGTGGGCATGCTGCGACACCAAGCATGCTTCCCACTAACCTTGGACTGCTGAGGTACTCCTCCTGTCATGTATTGTGGGTCTGCTGCGTCACACAGAAGCACTCCCTACCACAGGTCTGTTGCCACAACCAGGTGCTCCCAATCATAGCCTGCAGAGCTACTCCTCCTATAGAGTACGACAGGTCTACCTCCACAACTAGGAGCTCCTCCACCGTGGGACTGCTGCTATAACCAGGTTCTCCCCACTTGGCCATCTGAATCACTCTGAGTCAATCGGCCAGTAGACATCATGTCTCATCTAGCTACTAAGTCTATGAACTCTATTCGCTCTCCTCAGGAAGGATCTGCTCCACGATCTACTGGTCGATACTCCAACTCTCACGAAGTCCCAAATAGAATAATCGGAAATTCCTCCCACGTCATAGAGGTCTAAACTCAACAAACGCCATGTTAATCGGATGCCCGATCTGTGAGTTATTAGGCTTTTAGTTCCAGTGGAGCGATTGGATTCGTGCACGATCCAACATGACCGTAACTCAAATGAACCCCCAAATCCAGTGGGGTATACTCAATGTGATCATCGTTTTCAAAGGAATCCATTGATGCTAACGATTCTTCAAACGGTCATCCGGTACCAAAGATATGTTCAATGAAACTAAGGGGCAGTAGTGGGCCTAGTCTGGTCCGACTTGGTCCGACCCAGTCTAGGCCGACCTAGTCGGGGTCAACCTGGTCAGACCTGTTGGGTCTGGCCCGGCCCATTAGGCGGGCCAGCCTGTTAGGTTTGGCCTAACCAGCCTGGGCCAGTCCATCAGGCCGCAAGGGCGGTTCAGCCTGGCCTCGAGGCCGGTTCGGCCTGGATCGTTGCAAGGGCACAGCCAGGCCGGTTCAGCCAGGGTGCCGCAAGGGGGGCCGGGACACCGGCTAGGCCGGGAGGCCGCAAGGGATCTAGTTCACTAGAGGCATGTGAGGCGCTCGCATAGGCCATCTGATTCAGGGTGGCATGAACAGAGTTCAGTCGAGTAGCGGCTCTGCCAGGCGGGGTGCGGCCAGGTGAGGCTCGACCATGCAGGGCACGGCTAGATGGGGGCGACCAGGCGGGGTGAGGCCAGGCAGAGCACGACCGGGCAGGCGGTCGGGCGGCCGGTTCGGGTGTGGCAAGGAGGGCAGCCGGGGAAGCTGGCGGTGGTGCGACTAGGGTTGCACGACCGGTTCGCCGGTGGAGGCGCGACCAGGGAAGCTCGGCTGGAGGACCGCAGTTCAGCCTGGAGCACCAAAGCGTCACAGGGGCGGTGTGGTACGCGGGGGTCGCAGGTAGTGCAGCCTTTTTCGTCACCGCCTTCGTCGTTCCTTCACATCATCTCCATGCCAAAGAAACATCACAATGAGATTGATGGAGGGTGTCGGGCCATGTTAGTTGGGCCCGTCACTTTTTACTTTTAGGGGTGATGTCAATTTTTTCTTCAAATGAGTACAATGAACAAAAATTATTTACAATACTTCGCATCGATTCCTTTCAAATGAAGATGAGAAAAATAAAATTAAAATTACTCAAAGTAAACCCCCTATCATTAATCGTCTTTCGTCGATGGTGAAGTCATGGGAAGAAGACAGAGTTGTTGTTCATCGCGTCTACCGCAATCTTCCACTCTCGAATTTGTACGACTATTGTGGAAGTGGTTCCACAATGGTAGGTGTCCAGGGAAGAAGATCAAAGGGGGCCGTTGGAATTCTTTTTTTTCATTGGTGAGAGTTCTTCGTTGGGGCCTTCTCCTAATAATCATCTCCTCAAAACACCCAAGGTTTCAACCGTAATGAACAATGAAAACATAAAAATTATAATAGATCTATTATTTTTTGAGTTGGAACAAAATTAAAAAATCGAGAATTAATTACATGGATCCGCTTAAATAATCCATGAGAGTTGGATAAAATAATTAAATAGTGGAGGTGAAGAGGCTCTTCCACATTAAATAGGGAGAGTTGAGAGGTTTTACTCTCCTATATCAATAGAGGATTTAGCCCTGTGTGGTCCCCACATCATAACCTCTCGTGGGAGGTTATGTTTGGGTGGGACCCACCACCATAACCTATCATGGGAGGTTATGGTGTGGTGGTCCCACCTCTAACTCCCATGAGGAGGTTTTAACCACCAACTCTCACATGGAGGCTCAAATAAAATAATGTGTAGCTCACTTTATTTTATAATTTTTTTTAAACCCCAAAAACTAACTTTTTTTCTCGACCAACTGACGTCGAGGTGAAAGTCTCCTTAAGAGAATACTGGTACTGCGAGTTCAAAGGTGCCCTCATATTTCAATTCCATGAACCAGTTCAAAAGTTATGAAATCCCACTCATATGTTTACTGATCTTACACATAAAAAACATTAGAAATTGATTCCAGGCACTCCGGAACATGGAAACATGCGCCATCACAATTCATGGACTAGAAAATTCCCCAAGACATCCGAGTCTTTACAATCTCCCCACCTCCGGGATTTACGTCCTCGTAAGCTACAACTCGAAGTAAGGGAACAAATGGGGGTACTGAGCATGCATCTGAGCCTCCCACTTCCATGTTCTCTTCTGGAGGTTCTTGTGCTACCAGCGAATGCTCACCAAAGGTATCGACCGTACACGTAGGACCCACTCTTTTCAATCCTCAATCTCCACTATAACCTTTGTAAAAGTCACCCCATCATCAATTTCTAAATCTTTATGGTCGATGATATGAGAAGGGTCATGCACGTATCTCCTCCGCTGTGATACATGGAAGACATCGTGCACCCGGTGTAACTGAGGTGGAAGACTGAAGTAGTAAGACGCCTCGCCAACTCTGCTAAGGACCTGAAAAGGTCCAATTAATCTCAGAGATAACTTGCCACCTCGTCCAAATATCGGTAGACCTCGTTAGGTTTAGACCCGTAGAAAGGCGTGTTCGCCATCCTCGAACTCCATAGGTCTTCGTCTATTGTCAGTATATGAATTATGTCTACTCTGTGTAGTCTTCATCCACTCTTGGATGATCTGCATCTTCTCCGTGGTAGCTCTTACCATCTCTAGTCCCACCAGTGCAGACTCCCTGGGGTTAGTTCTACACAAGGGTGATCTGCATGGTTTCCTGTAAAACACCTCAAAAGGTTCAATCCCTATGGTGGAGTGATATCTATAGTTGTAGGAAAACTCCACCAAAGGTAATTGGTCCTCCCAACTGTGACTGAAGTTCGGTACAGAAGCACACAACATGTCCTCGAGGGTGTGAATGGTCCCCTCATTCTGACCATCCATCTGGGGATGGAAGGCGGTGCTCAAACGAAGATACCTCCCAAAAGCCTCTTACAACCCCATCCATAGCCAGGAAGTAAACTGTGCTTCACGATCGAAGATAATAGAAGAAGGTACTTCATGTAGCCTCACAGTCTCATGCACATTGAGGCATCCCAAGCTCTCTACTGGTCCCTACTCTCTGATCGGTAGGAAGTGAGCTGACTTGGTGAGTTGGTTGACGATCACCCAAATCGATTCATGACCCCTGTATGTACATTGAAATCTTGTAACAAAGTCAATGGATATCTCATCCCACTTCCACTCTGGGACCTCTAAAGTCTGAACTAAGCCTACTTGTACCTAGTTCTCTACCTTCACTTGTTGAAAAGTGAGGCATTAAGAGACAAACTCTGCTTCTACAATCTTCATACCTGGCCACCAGTGATGTCTTCGACGGTCTTGGTATATCTTCTCCATTCTTGGATGTACCATTAAAAGGTATGTGTGTAACTCCCTCAAAACATCCTCCTGAAGTGACACTTGCACCATAGTACATCCTCTGAAGAGAATTATGTGCTCCCCACCAGCAGAAAATCCAACAGGTGCATGTCTTGTGGATATCTGAGCACGTCGTGTCTCACAGTCAGTGTCCCTAGGCTGAGCCTCCATGACTCGTTGAGGAAGTGGAGGAGTGAATGTAATATACTGAAGGAAAGCTTCTCCTTCTCTATCTATAAAGGATATCTGTAGAGTAGCAAGCTACTCTATCGCCTTACCTAGTAACTGTATATTGGTTCTCCTGCTGAGTGCATCTGCAACAACATTCCCCTTCCCATGAGTGTAGACTATATTGAAGTCATAGTCTTGGAGAAACTCAAGCAAATGTCATTGTCTCTGGTTCATGACCTTGTGAGAGAAAATATACATGAGACTCTTGTGATCAGCGTATACAGTAAAATGTTCTCCCATTAGATAGTGTCACCACATCTTCAGGAGAAGACCACTTCTGCCAACTCCAGGTCATGGGTAGCACAATTCTACTCATGTTGTGTCAGCTGCCGAGAACCATACGCGATCACTGCTCGCTCCTTCATCAGGACACACCTGAGTCCTATCCCTTATGTGTTGTAGTAGATTATGTACCCTATGCCTTCATCTAGAAGCCTCAAGATGGAGGCACTAGTCAGCCTCTGCCTCAACTCCTGAAAGCTCTGCTGGCATCTCTCTGACCACACAAATGGTTTCCCATTCCTTGTTAAGGCTGATAGTGGTGCTGCAACTCTAGAAAAGCCTGAAATCAACCTATGGTAGTACCCAGCCAAACCCAGGAAACTCTATATCTATATGACACTCTTGGGTGGTCCCAAGAAAGTACCACCTCAATCTTCGCTGGATCCATGAAAAATCCTTCCTCCGAGAATACATGACCCAAAAAGTGAACCTCTCAGATCCAAAACCGGAACTTAGAGATCCTACCATAAAGTTGGTGCTCTCATAGTGTGTCAAGTACTACCCCAAAATGGTAGGCATGCTCTTCCATAGTAGTCGAGTAGATCAGAATATCATCGATGAAGACTATGACAAAGCGATCGAGTTATGGCTGGAAGATGTAGTTCATCAGTCCCATGAACACTGATGGAGCGTTGGTCACACCGAAAGGCATAACCAGGAACTCGTAATGGCTGTACCGACACCTGAAGGTTGTCTTCTACACATCATCATCTCTAACATTGAGCTGGTGATAACCTGACCCGAGGTCTATCTTTGAGAACCATCATGCTCCCTTAATCTGATCAAAGAGGTCGTCAATCCTCGGGAGTGGGTACTTCTTCTTCATGGTCACCTTGTTCAGGCTACGGTAGTCGACATAAAGCTTCAAGTTTCCATCATCCTTTTTGCCAAACAAAATCAGGGCTTCCGAGGGAGAAACACTGGGCCGGATGAATCCCTTCCCCTTTAAGTCCTCCATTTGTACCCGAAGCTCATGAAGCTCTGCGGGAGCCATCCAATATACTGGTGTAGATATCGGTGTCGTCCCAGGGTATAGTTCAATGTATAAGTTCACCTCTCTTTGAGGAGTTATTATTGGAACATCGTCAGGGAAAACATCCGCGTACTGGTCCACCACTATAGGATAGCTCTAAATCTCCACATCAACTGCTCCGAGGGAAAGGCAGGTCAACTGATGGGTGATCAGCTGCACCCTCCTCCGAGTAAGTCCATCTTACACCGAAAAGGATCCCTTCTCGCTGGTGAAGGTGAACCTTGTCCAATCTGTGTAGACAAACCACACTTTTCACCTAATATAGTCAATGTGAGCATGGAATGTAGATAACTAGTCCATACCGAAGATGACGTCATAAGGCATCGATGCCACTAAGAGGAAATCTTAGCCGAAGATCTCGCCTCCTTGAGTAATCTTACACTGCCAGCACCAGTGGGTAATCATCGATTCTTCCTCCATAAGGGTCTCTAGACTAAAGGATCTAGCCAACAGCTCTGTAAGAATATCCAAGCTCCGAACAAGGGAAGTGGAAATGAATGAGTGACTAACACATGTGTCTATAAGAACATCATCTAAGGTGTTGTAGAAACATATCATAGCTCGAATAATCTCTGGAGTTCTATGGTCATATGCCTCAGCTACCTGAATTTGAGCTCTCACCTATCCACCTGCTCCTTGTGGTTAGAGAGACCTCCTGGTGGTGGTGGTGGTAACACCTCAAAACGTCACCCACTGCCAGCTGCTCGATCAGATCCTCTTCCACGACCACCTGCTCCCTATGTACTACCTAGATCGAGTCTCTATCTCTACCTAAGTGGTCATTCTATCATGTCCTGATCATCTGAATGGCGGGTCGGACAGTCAAAATCCATGCGATCATACCCACCGTATGAGTAACACCGCCTGCTCCTGGCATGTGTGTATCTTCCCTAGGTGCCCCATAAAACCGATCCTGAGTCATGCAGTCATCCAATCATGGGTCTAGTCTTCTTGGACCTCTATGACATCTGTCTACTTCCAGGTGCCGAAGAATTCGCTGCATGTTGGCTAGTCATGGGTCTCGATGCTGGAGATTGCTCAGCAAGAAAACTCTCCACTAAGAGGGCTCACTCCAACACCCCTGACTGCGTCAGGATGCTGAGGGAGATCGCCAAATCCCATATCTCTCACTTGATCCCCTGCTCGAAGGTCCAGGCCTTGAAGAATGAATCACCCATCATATCTATTGAGTAGAATGAGAGGTCAGTAAACCTCGTTGAGTATTGTGCCACCGCCGTCTGTCCAGAGTAGCGTCATCTCATCATGAACCTGGAGCATCAAGCTCCACCATCAACCAACCGCTTCCTATATAAGCCTGTCAAAAAAATAACCTTGAAGTCAGCTGGTGTCCCTACCAGTCTAAAGACTCTCACCACAGCCTCCAGGCAATCCTCAGCTGCATGAGGGTCTACCTCTTCCCTAATCCTAAGTTGCCTCTAGTAGTAGAACCCAAGAAATGGGCTCTAGAGGTGTGCATCGTCTACTTCTGAGGTTGGTGTCCTAATGGGGTGTGGTACCATTGGTTCCTCCACTAGAAGAGGGCCCCACATTGAGGCCTCGTCACTCGGTGGGCTATCTGTGAGTACGACTTTCGGGGCTCTAACTTGTTGTCCACGGGGAGACATCCTGAACGAAACAGGCGTGACACAGTCAATATACTATACCTGGTGAGCTGACCTGGTTGAGGTGACTTAATGAAAACTTTTGGAAACACACATGCAATCAGTGTTTTCATGCTCGGAGTCAGAAATTAGAAGTTAGGGTCCTGGTGTATGGATACATCGGCAGCCGCACCAACACTAGACTCCCTAAACTGGAAACCACACTCAATACACCTAGCACTATTTCTTCATATAAATAAAGATCATAGTACTATGTTCTATGGTAGAACCGACTCCTCTGATACCAATTTTTCATGACCCGTCCCCCGGGGCCCATGTCGTGACTACCCCAAACCTGCCTTCCATAGGCCAAGGGCTGGAGACTAGAACCAAAGCGTAAATCTCTAAGATTGGGAAAGAATTACCTTTATTAAGTGTAAACACGCACAACAGAGTGCGAGTTGGAGGTAAAACACTAAGAAAAAATGTATACAATGGAGTGCTGAAAAGTAAAAGGGGCTGCAAATACAAGCCCAACTGTAAAGTACAAGTACAATAGAAAGAAAAGTAAAACAGCTACTGGACCATCCACCGGGAAACCCTACCTTAAGGATAGGTATAGATATCATCCTCAATGCTCCACGTCTGTCCAGCCCCTCCGTGCACCGACTCATTGTAAGGTCCACCTCCGGGTACCGTCTAGTCCTGCTACACTCAACCTCAGTCAGCGTTGTCCGTCATCTGCAAAAAACAAAATGAGTTTTGGGCATAGCTCATGCAGGGGTGAGTATAACAATACTAAGTAGGGACCCCAAGACCCTCAAAGACTCATAAATCCAACAATAATATAGAACAAAGTATAAAATAGACATATAACTTTACTTAGGAATATTCCCATACATATACCTAAGTTATCAAGTAATCTATCTCAATCATGAGGAAAACACAAAGTTACTGACTCAGCTCAACCAGGATTTTTATTCACATTATCGAATCATTGGATGCTGGAGAACTCCTCCTATATCGAGTACAGTGGGCCTACCACAACACCAAGCACACTTCTGGTTAACTTTGGACTGTTGAGTTACTCCTCCTGTTGAGTACCATGGGTTTACTGTGTCACAGAGAAGCGCTCCACACCATAGGTATGCCACCACAACCAGGAACTCCCCCTCATAGCCTGCAGAGGTACCCCTCATGTCAAGTATTGTGGGTCTGCCACCATAAATAGAAGCTCATCTATCGTGGGTTTTCTGCCACAACCTGGCACTCCCCACTGTTCCATCCGAATCTCTCAAAGTTGATCAGTCAGCATTTTTCAAGTGTCATCCAACTACAAGGTCTCTCCACTATGTCTGCTCGCCGCTAGAAGGATCCGCTCCACGAGCTACTGGTCGAAAATCCAACTATCATGAAGTACCACATATAAGTATCTCAAAGTTATGCCTCTTCATAGAGGTCTCAACTCAACAGACGGCGTGTCAATCAGACACCTGGTCTGTGAGTTATTAACTATTTAGTCATGGGGCCTGGTTGGATTCGTGCACGATCCAACCTGACCGTAACATAAATATACCCCAAACTCTAGTGGGGTATACTGAAAGGGAACATCACAATCCAAGAAATCCAGCTCCGCTAACGGTTCTTCAAACGGTCATCCGGTGGAAATGATATGGCCAATGAAATTAAGGGGCTGTAGTGGGCCCGGGTCCGGTCCGACCCTGTCCAACCCAGTCTGGGCCGACCCGGTCTGGGTCGACCCAGTTAGAACTATTATGTCTCGCCCAGCCCATTAGGTGGGAAGAACTCCTAGGTCTGTCCTGGCACGCTGGGGCCATTCCAGCAGGCCGCGAGGGCGGTTCGACCCAGGCTCGAGGTCGGTTCGGCCTAGAGTGTCGCGAGGGCGGAGCTCGACACATCTCAGATTAGAGGGTGCAGCTGGGCTAGTTTGTTTAGTGTAACACACCATTCTTCCATGGTACATTTTCCTTTGAATAATGCAATGGCTTGCATTATACGCAACTTCGAGATTCTAACACACCACAACCAATCAAACTAGCCGTTATGAATAGTAATACCTACTTTTTGATATTTTATAAATTTTATCTCTCAAAATGGTCTTCATTTTTGGATTCAGAATATCGAATTTATCCTACGGTGAAATTTTGGTACTTTTCCGATAACTTTTATATTTTAATGAATAGTGAAAATTACTAAATTTTAATTAAAAACATCTTTTTTAATCAAAATAATTAATAGTGATAAATTCTGAATTTGAGTGGTTTTAAAGAATTTTTAGAATATAGTTTTACTATTTAATACAATTTTGGTCATTGGACATAATTTCACAATTAAACCGGGCAAAAACAAGTATCAATCTTTTGATAGTTATTATATCTTAAAAAACTCTTTTTGTTTTGACAGCGGAAATTAATTTTAAATTAATTTTTTCGACTTCTGTGTTTTAAATTTGGAAAAATGGATTCCATATTTGGAATCAGGATGTATAAATTGTGTAACTAGGTAACTTTAGTTTTTAGAAATTTTGAATAATTACTCTGGTAAATATTGTATTTACCGTGGTTAAAGGGTAAATCCAGTAAATAAGGGTAAAAAATAATATAATAATAATATTAAATTAACCTAAAACGTATACTAACCCTATTGGTTTATACATTTCCGACCATGGGCATCTTTGGGTTGATTTTGGGACCCCATGGATCCACTTTTAAGTGATAATGACACTTTATATTAATTAAGTTAAAAAAATACAAGAATGACATATGCATATATCTTTTCATAAAACAATTTTTACATAGGGTTATATATGTTGAATTTAAAAAATAAAATATTCCATAGAAAGATAAAATGATTTTCTACATAATAGTATTTTATTTATAATTTTGAGACATTTAATAATTAATATTATTTATGACAAAATAATGATCCAATATTTTCCTTATTAATGAAAGAATTAAATAATTGGTATTATAAATGGTAAAATTAATAGAATTTGAAAGTTTTGATGACATCCATGAATCTTATTGCTTAATATGACATTATATTATTGCTTGAATGAGTTTCTTTTCTAATTAATAATGTTTATAAGACTTTAACAAAAATCAATTATTTAATAGTGTTATAATTGACATAAAAGAGTTTTTAAAACAAATATTATATTATTAATTGATATTAAATTCATAAAAATATAAGGTTCGGCCAAGAGACTTATATCATGATAGTTTTATCATTAAAGGACCACTTGGGTGTCTCTTGGATGTATATAGTACGTTTATTAAATATATAATATAAAAATAAAAAGTAACATGGTAAATGTTAAACTAATTAACTAAGAGTTAAAACTAAACGATAAGGTTAATATAGTGTCAAAACCCTATCTAAAACCTATTGGTTGAGTTCTTTTCGACCTATAACCACCTAAAAATTTCAATAATCCATTTTTGAGCTATTAGAAACTGAATATGAATTTATTATAAAATAATATTTCTAGCTTTTCCAAAGGTGCCCCTCACCCCACTTATAAAAGGGCACTCACTATTCTCTCAAATTCATACCTTTGAAGCCTTTTGAATTGGCCAACCTCTTCCCAAGTACCATCTAAACAGTCATAACTTTATCCTAGAGGCATTCCCCTAGTCAGAAAGCTATCTTAAGAATCCTTTTTGATCAAATCAAAAGGAAGAACCCGAAGAAGAGGTAATGTTTTCACCACCCTCTTTCAAGTTCCTTTCTTCTTCCACTTCTTCTTTATTTGTTATTTATATTTTAAAATAATAAAACCAGTATCTTCTATATATTGTGATGTTATTATAAATATAGTATAACCATATTCAGTATTCTATCCATCCTTTGAATGACATGTCACCATACCTGCGTACGTACGACTTACCATCTCCACGTCGTGGTGAAATTATTATTCAATAACTTATTATTTGGATGGGTATAATAATGATGTGTAATTAATGTAAATAATAAATATAACATGATAATTATTCTGTATATATGATATACCATGCAATTATATAATAGTTTAATATCAAAAGAGTGATATTGTCACTCGTGCGTACGTATAGATTATCGTCTCCACGAACGCGATGAGAATCATTCCCCATAGTATCCATTCAAGACTAAATTTAATTTCATGATTAAAAATAATGTTTAGAGGCATGATATCATTCTGGTATTTAATAATATAAACCCCATCCATAACAAATACGGCTCACATAATAATGTATATAAAGGAAAATGAATCTGTTAACACCGGGAACGATGATAATACTAAGATATTATTAACAAATCAATGGAAAAGATCATATATGATATAATATTAATGTATATAATTCATGAATAATTCAATGAAAATTTTTACACCATTATACATTAGGTTAACCTACCCTCGACCAAGGAATAAGTACAATGTATGGGGTTTCTTATCTCACTCTTAATTTTGTGAGAATTCCATTGTTCACCACTTATTTATTGCATGTGGTGTATGTGTACTGCCCATGATTATATTAATTGTGTAATATAATTTAATTTATGTGTATTTACATCATCATTGTATGATCCTTCTTTCATGGGTGTCTGTTTTGTAAGTTACCAAATCAATAAGGGAATTTGGAATTTCAATTTCCACTCATTCGGCATTACGTATACTTCATTGATTATTTTACACCAAGATTATGTGTGGAATCACTATTCATTTGATTATGTCATAATTTATACTCCCCTTTCTGTGGATATACTTTGGATACATGTAATCAACTTATTGATAATATCTCAAGTCATCGATATGAACTTGATAAGTGTATTTTTTTAACTCATTCTCTATTTGTTGAGTTAAATATCCAATTCATTGGTGTTGTCTTTACAAGAATATGTGTTAATGTCCTCTGATTGATTTATAGTGAATATCCAATCATATTTAGTGTATTTATATTTATCACACATAATTATGTCATTTATTTATCCTTAACCTATGTATATTGTCTTTATAATAGATTTCATCTCAATTTACATTCCATTGAGACTTCTTTCTTGTTATATATAAAATCACTTTTATATGGTGTATATAATGTACTTTGACATAGTATATCATGAATACCTTTATTCTCATGATATTATAATGTTACCTCAATTATTTTTATTCAAGTGTCTCTCTTTTGGTTAGGAACTCTAACTAAAATATCATTTTAAAATGTTTTAAAGATTTATTATTCTAAATCCTTCTCATTAATGTCTATGTTTTCAAAATGGTTTTAAGGATTTATTTATATGGAAATTAAAGTTTTCAAATCAAAATCCTTTTTAAAAGTTTCAAAGTGGTATGGGACACTTTGATTCAAAAATCTATTTTAAATGGATTCTTGAAAAATAGTGTGACTTTTAAAGGTTTTCATGTAAAAGGGGATATTTCTCTCAATAGTTTGATGATTATTTTAATCTATGTAAATATCCTTTGTTATTATCGATTGAGGTTAATCTAATACAATACAATCTTCCATATTGTATCGAATGAGTTATGTCTGACTGTGGATGTGTTATTTTTATACCGTTAATGGTTTGTGGTTAATGTATTGACATTTCGTATGCTAGTTTTAATATGAATGTCAATGTGATGTTTCAAAATTTTCATATGAGGAATGCATTAGACCTAATAAGTGATGGGTGGAGCCCGCTATAGCTCCTCGATGCATCGGTATGTCTCATTAGACAAACTAGTGCTTGGCACGAGGCCTTGAGAAAATCTTATTTGTAGTCTTGGAATGAGGCCATGGCTACGTTGTTATGATAGTCTGGAATTATGCATTCCATCATAATGAAAGTGGTTATTGATATTGCTTGTTATTATTTGACTAGTATAATATCCATGTGAATAAGTAAATGGAATTATTTCGTTTTATATCTTTCATATTATGCTGAAGTTGAAGTTTAAAAGTCTTATGTTTTAGTTAAACATTTCCTTAAGTGTTTACGCTCATCTATGAAAGCTTCTGAAATATTGTTATCCTTACTAAGCATCTGATCTCACCCCTTTCAATGTTTTATTTTTCCCAGGATGTGAAGAAGTAATTTGTGAATGACCTGAAGGGATAGTATGAGGGGATATGAAGACAAGATTTTGTTGTAGTTTTTTTACCTTATGATGTAATGTAAACCTTATGAATGTATCTAGTACTTCCAAGGCTACAAAACTAATCTGTCTTTCAAGACTTGATCCTTTGTGATCATGCCAATGTTATGTAATAATGCACAGACTCTGGGTAACAGGGGTCGGGGCGTTACAGTTGGTATCAGATTAAGTTTAGTACAAACCGTGGAAGCTATATTTAGATATACTCTGATTAGATCACATATCCCTAAGATATAATTTTAGGATTAGTATAGAAGAACATACTAGAATTTTGGTATTGTAGATATTTTTTGAGTTTTCCGAGCAATACATCCCTGTCTGGATACGAGTAGGTAGAGGCTGCTCTGGCACAGATGTATCTAGGGGTAAAACCCGAAAACACCGCTTTGAGCTAGACTTGAACGGGAACTGGTGCATAACAATGGGCCTTGCTGCACTCTTGGTTACAACACTCTCGGGGGATATGCTTTGGTAAATTCACAAGATTATTATGAACCATTATTAAGGGAATAAAAAAATGCCCCTAAGAATACATGTCGGGAAATATATAGTGGATAACCTAGGTTTTAACATAGGGTACCCCAAGCTAGTATATATTGTTCAATTACAATATTATCCTATTATGTATATACATTTTAACATTCTTATTAGATAAGTATTCGAAACCCTTATTGTATTTTCTTTTTGTTAGTTGAAACATGGAGGGAGCAAGATCCCGAACAACTCTTCTCTCTATTCCTAAAGAACTACTTACAATTATTATCCAGAAGTCATGCACAGATGATGTTGAAACTTATTCAAATGTCCAAGTTACATGAAAACAACTTTATGAGACAACCAATGCCTCTAGCACTGCACTATTCTTCCAAGGATTAGGTACCGACTATTGGATAATATTTCACTCTCATCTTTCATTCCACGCTAAGCATGGGATGTACCATCAGGGTCTTTTCAAATTCATCACTTTATCTCAAAATTACGATGCACTAAATGATTTTCTAGATGCTGTAGAAGAGGGAGACATTGGAGTTGCCTATATGTATCAAATTATATATTTATTTATTTTAGGATATACGTAAACTGATTTACCAAAACCTTATTCTGAAATATTTGAAGATGAATCAGAAATAAGTTTTCTAAAAAAACATGTTAAATACGATGACTCAAAATTATATATAAGAAATACCTATTTTTCTATGATTCATCGATGCATTCATCGATATAATCCAAGATGGATGAGGAGTTTTTGGGTAAAGTAAGTAGATGATTTTGAAAATTTCTTGAGGTACCATTGTGAAACATGAACACATTCTACCAAAAAGAAATTCCACCTAGTCTCTCCAGATTTTATGTTGTGTTCCACATATCACTAGTGACAAAATACAGGCCTCACCCAACGCATTTACTCACCTATGAAGAATTAGAACTGGAACCTGATCTATCTTATTGTGAAGATCCTATCATAATTCTTCATACCAAAGATCATGTGTTGATAAACCGGATGACTCTCCAGGTAAAAGTACTATGGAGAAATCATAAGATGGAAGAGGCAATGTGGGAACCCGAGGAACATATGATGAAGAACCTATGTGGAAATAAATGGATGGTGAAATGTTTAAAAGTGTTAGTGCTCTTTATTGATGTGATTACTTTGGAAGAATTTTATATTGTGTGTGTAAACCTACAATTTATCATGTGAAAATGATATTTTAGGAAAAATTAACTTTTCTGTTGCCGATATAGTTATAAATAACCATTTGGTCTTATATGATCATTGGGTTTGAGGAAATTACAAGTTATTATATTTTGGGATGAAAATGAAAGGTATGAGATAACATTTGAGGATAAATTATGTTATGGTTATTTTGAGGAATTTATCTCATTTATGGTAATATAATAAAATATAGTTTTTGAAAAAGGACAACATGTAGACCGTGTGACAACCCATCGCGTCGGACAACGCTGTGGGAATCGAACCCACAACCAATGTGTGATTGGGACTTATCACCTAACACTAGACTACATGAAGTCCCTAGTTAGTGTGACTAGTTATTTTATTGATCAATAATAAGTTTATTTGGGATCTTATGTCTTATAAAATTAATACCCTTAGTATAAGAAAATGATTTGGTGATTAAGTGGTGAATGTTATTTTGGAAGATGTTCGCTTTGTGGGAAACACTATATGCCCAAGGAAAATAGAATTCTATGGTATTTCATTTGAGGAGTAATGGTGGATTTTATCTATGTTTTTATTTAGTATTTATAGTAATTTGGGTTATTTATGGAAATGATTAACCTATAATAGAGAATATGTGATTAGGTTAATCACTTTTTAGAATGTGACTTTAAGAGTAGTTGATGTCATTTTGAGATACAATTTAACGTGGAAGAATACATAACCAAATTCTTCTATGTTTTGGATTTCAATATTAGTTTGGATTATATTGAAGTGTTTTAAGGAAAATTGATTATTGAATGGTATTTATTTAACTTTGGGGTATTGTTGGATTAATTTTAGAAATTAAGATTAGAGTTTTTTTCTCTAATGGAATATCCCTTTGGGGGATCATCAGATCTTATACTAACCATTTTGGTTTTGAATAATCTCTAAAGACAAGGTAAATATATATAGTTTATACTAGGTGGATAATATTATTCTATAGAATCTCTTCCAGTGTGACCAAGTCTTCGTGAATACTCATTGTTCAAAAAAAATTGAGTTGGTGGTAGAAATTTGTTAAAGAATTAAATCTACTTAAAAAGTACGTATATATATCTTTATGTTATTAGTCAATATCATAAATTAATTCCTCATCTTTATGTAATGTGACTTAAAACAATAAATGTTGTCTGTTTACTTTTCATACTGGGAGACTAATGACCGTTTGTCCGAACATAATTTTGTGGTTTTCTTATTGTTAACTTTCTCCTAATCATGTTTTCTATACCACCCCATCAGAACATGAAATTTATTTTATCATCAATATCCATGTTTTCTTACATGAAATCCTAGTATGGGTTATCTTGGGTGACCTTCATACTTCCCTTTCTTTCTTTTAAAGTGATAGTTTTATTGACTCTTTTTCCGATGTGGGACTTTCCATTATATTCTCAACCCAATTTTAAAAATTCCAAATAAAAAATTTATTGAAGTAGTGGAGAATGTAACACCCCATGCTTCCATGGTAAATTTCCCTTTTAGTAATTTAATGGCTTTCATTGTACGCAACTTCGAGATTCTAACACACCACAACCAATCAAACTAGCCTTTATGAATAGTAATACCTACTTTTTGAAATTTTATAAATTTTATATCTCAAAATAGACTTCATTTTTGGATTCATAATATCAATTTTATCCTAGGGTGAAATTTTTGTACTTTTCGGATAACTTTTTTATTTTGATGAATAGTGAAAATTAATAAATTTTAATTAAAAACAACTTTTTAAATCAAAATAATTAATAGTGAAAAATTATGAATTTGAATGGTTTTAAAGTATATTTAGAATATAGTTTTACCATTTAATACAATTTTTGTCATTGTACATAATTTCACAATTAAACCGCACATAAACAAGTATCAATCGTTTGATATTTATTATATCTCAAAAACACCTTTTTTGTTTTGACAGCAAGAATTAATTTTAAATTAATTTCTGCCACTTCTATGTTATGAATTTGAAAAATTTTATTCCATATTTAGAATCAGGATGTCCAAATTGTGTAAATAGGTAACTTCTATTTTTAGACATTTTGAATAATTATTTCGGTAAATATTTTTTTTACCGTGGTTAAAGGGTAAATCCGGTAAATAAGGGTAAACAATAATATTATAATAATATTAAATTACCCTAAAACATGTCCTGAACCTATTTTTTGTTATATGTCCGAACATGGGTATCATTGGGTCGATTTTGGGACCCCATGGGTCCACTTTTAAGTGATAATGAGATTTTATATTAATTAAGTTAAAATAAATACAAAAATGACATAAGCATATATATTTTAGAACAACAACTTTTACATAGGGTTATATATGTTGTATTTTCAACTATAAATATTCTTTAGAAAACTAAAACTACTTCCTACATAATGGTATTTTATTTATAATTTTTAGACATTTAATAATTAATATTATTTATGACACAATAATGACGCAATATTTTTCTTATTAATGAAAGAATCAAATAATTGGTATTATAAATGTTAAAATTAATATAATTTGAATGTTTTGAAGCCATAAATGAATCTTATTGCTTAATATGACATTATAGTATTTCTTAAATAAATTTGGTTCGAATTAATAAAGTTGTTAAGGCTTTAACAAAAATCAATTATTGAATAGTGTCAAAATTGACATAAAAGAGTTTTTAAAAAACAATATTATATTATTAATTGATATTAAATTCCTAAAAATATAAAGTTCGGCCAAGAGACTTATATCATGATAGATGTATTTTTAATGGACCACTTGGGGGTCGTTTGGATGTATATAGTACGTTTATTAACTATATAATATAAAAATACAATGTGACATGGTAAATGTTAAACTAATTAACGATGAGTTAAAACTAAAAGACAAGGTTAGTATTGTGACCCAAAACTATCTAAAACCTATTGGTTGAGTGGGTTTCGACCTATCCCCACCTTAAAAATTAATTAATACACTTTGGAGCCATTATAAACCGAATATTAATTTATTATAAATTAATATTTCTAGCTTTTCCAAAGGTGCCAGTCACCCCTCTTATAAAAAGGCACTCCCCGTTCTCTCAAATTCATACCTTCAAAGCCTTTTGGATCAGCCAAACTCTGCCCAAATACCCTCTCAAAAGTACTACCTTTATCCTAGATTCATTACTTTAGTCATAAAGCCATCTTAAGGATCCCTTTTTATCAAATCAAAAGGAAGAACCTGAAGAAGAGGTAATGTTTTCACCACCCTCTTTCAAGTTCCTTTCTTCTTCCACTTCTTCTTTCTTTGTTATTTACATTCTAAAATAATAAATCCAGTATTTTATATATACTGTGATGATATTTATTCAGTATTCTATCTATCCTTTTAATGACATGTCACCATACGTGCGTACGTACGACTTACCGTCTCCACGTTGTGGTGTAATTGTTATTAAATTACTTATTATTTGGATGGGTATAATAATGATGTTTAAATAATTTAAATAATAAATATAACATTATAATGATTATTTATATATGATATACCATCCAATTATATATTATTTTAATATCAAAACAGTGATATTGTCGCTCGTGCGTACGTACAGATTACCGTCTCCACGAACATGATGAGAATCATTTCCCATCGTATCCATTCAAGAATAAATTTCATTTGATGATTAAAAATAATGTTTAGAGACATGTTATCATTCAGGAAATGAATAATATACACCCCGACCATAAAACAATATGGATCACATAACAAACAATATAAAGGAAAATGAATCTGTTATCACCCGAAACGATGATAAAACTAAGATATTATTAACAAATCAATGTTACAAGATCATATATGATATAATATTAATGTATATAATTCTTGAATAATTAAATGAAAATTATTTCACCATTATACAGGAGTTTAACCTACCCTCGACCAAGGAAAAATTACAATGTAAGGGGTTTCTTGTCTCACTCTTAATTTTATGAGACTTCCATTGTTCACCACTTATATAGTGAATGTGGTGTATGTTTACTACACATGATTGTATTCATTGTGTAATATACTTTAATTTATGGGTATCTACATCATCATTTTATTATCCCTCTTTCATGGGTGTATGTTTTGTATGTTACCAAATCAATAAGGGAATTTGAAATTTTAATTTCCACTCATTCGGCTTTACGCATACTTCATTGATTATTTTACACCAAGATTATGTGTAGAATCACTATTCATTTTATTATGTCATAATTTCCACTCCCATTTCTATGGATATACTTTGGATACACATAATCACCCCATTTATAATATCTGAAGTCATCGATATGAACTTGATAAGAGTATTTTTTAACTCATTCTCTATTTGTTGAGTTATATATCCAATTCATTGGTGTTATTTTTACAAGAATATATGTGAATGTCCTATAATTGATTTATGGTTAATATCCAATCATATTGAGTGTATTTATATTTATCACACATTATTATGTCTTTGATTTATCCTTAACCTAAGGATATTGTCTTTATAAGAGTTTTCATCTCAATTTATGTTCCACTGACATTTCTTTGTTGTTATAAACAAAATAAATTTTATATGGTGTATATAATGTACATTGACATATTATGTAATGAATACCTTTATTCTCATGTTATTATAATGTTACCTCAATTATTTGTATTCAAGTGTCTCTCTTTTGGTTAGGAACTCACACTAAAATATAATTTTAAAATGTTTTAAAGATTTATTTTTCTAAATCCTTCTCATTAATGTCCATGTTTTAAAAATGGTTTTAAGTATTTATTTATATGGACATTAATGTTTACAAATCAAAATCCCTTTTAAAAGTTTCAAAGTGGTATGGGAAACTTTGATTCAAAAATTTATTTTAAATGGATTCTTGACAAATAGTGTGACTTTTAAAGGTTTTCATGTAAAAGGGGGATATTTCTCTCAATAGTTTGATGATTATTTTAATCTATGTAAATATAATTTGTTATTTTCAATTGAGGTTAATATAACACAATAAAATCTTCCATATTGTATCAAATGAGTTATGTTTGACTATGGATGTGTTATTTTTATATCGTTTATGGTTTGGGGTAAGAGTATTGACATTTCGTATGCTAGTTTTAATATGAATGTTTATGTTGTGTTTCAAACTTTTCATATGAGGAATTAATTATACTTAATATGTGACGGGTGGAGCCCGCTATAGCTCCTCGATGCATCGGTAGGTATCATTAGACAAACTTGTGTCTTGGCACGAGTCCTTGACAAAATCTTATTTGTAGTCTTGGCACGAGGCCTTGCCTACGTGGTTAGGATAGTCTATAATTATGCATTCCATCATAATGAAAGTGGTTATTGATATTGAATGTTATTATTCGACTAGTATAATATCCATGTGAATAAGTATATGGCATTATTTCATTTTATATATTCCATATTATGCTGATGTTCACGTTTAAAAGGATTTTGTTTTAGTTATACATTTCCTTGAGTGTTTATGCTTATCTATGAAAACTTATGCTATATTGTTATCCTTACCGAGCATCTGAGCTCACCCCTTTGAATGTTTTATTATTCCCAGTATGTGAAGAAGTAATTTGAGAATGACCTGTAGGGATAGTAGGAGGGGATATGAAGACAACATGTTGTTGTAATATTTTACCTTATGTTGTAATGTAAACCTTATGAATGTATCTAGTACTTCCAAGGATATTAAACCAATCGGTCTTTCGAGACTTGATCCTTTCCGATCATGCCAATGTTATGTAATAATGCACCGACTCTGGGTAACTGGGGTAGGGGCGTTACAATCAGGGTACTGCGACGGGGGCCAGGATGTCGGCTCTTTCGGGATTCCGCAAGGGAGCCAGATCTCCAGAGGCGCGCGAGGCACACGTAGAGGTCGACAGGGTGGTCGGTTGGGGGTGGTGCGCACGGAGGCCAGCAGGGCGGCTGGGAAGCATTTCGGCCAGGCAGGGTAGCCAGGCGGGGTGCAGCGAGGCAGGGTGCAGCCAAGTGGGGTGTAGCCTGGCAGGGCGTGTCTAGGCAGAGCACGGTCAAGCGGGCGGCCAGGCGACCGGTTCGGGCACGGCCAGGCGGGCGGCCAGGGAAGCCAGCAGCGGTGCTGGCCAGGGGAGCTTGACCAGTTCGTTGAAGGACAGCATGGCAAGGGCATCTCGGCTAGAGGGCCACGGTTTGGCCCATAGAACTGAAGCATCGCGGGGGCAGCGCAGTTCCCAAAGGCCGTGGGTAGCGCAACCTTGGTCGTCACCACCTTCGTCCTTCCGTCGCTTCATCGCCATGCCAATGAAACATCAGAAATATATTCACATGGGGTGATTGGGCATGTTATTTTGGCTCACCTTCCTCATTTAGGGGTGATAGAAATTGGTTCATCAAAGGTGTATGATGAACAAAAATTATTTACAATACTTTGCATCGATTCATTTCAAACGAAGATGTGAAAATGAAATGAATTATTACAAAAAGTAAAACCCCTACCTTTAAACATCGGTCAATGATGATGAAGTCATGGGATGTAGATGGAGTTATCGTTCGATGCATCCCCCGCACTCTTCCACTCCAAAATTCGCACGACGGTTGTATAAGTTGTTCCACATTGGTAGGTGTCTAGGGAAGAAGATCGAAGGGAACCGTTGGTATTCTTCATTCTTCTTTTCTGAGATTTATTCATTGGGACCTTCTCCCAATAATCATCTCCTCAAAACACCCAAGTTTTCCTCCCTAATGAACAATTCCAACCCAAAAATAATAATAGATCTATTATTTTAGGTGTTGGCACAAAATTCAAAAATGGATAATTAATTACATGGCTCCCCTTAACTAATCCATGAGAGTTGGCACACAAAATTAATTAGAGGAGGTGAAGAGGCTATCCCTTGTTAATGAGAGAGAGTTGAGAGGTTTTAATCTCCTCCATCAATAGAGGGTTTAGCCCCGTGTGGTCCCCACACAGTAACCTCTCACGAGAAGTTATGTTTGGGTGGGCCCCACCACCATAACCTTTCATTGGAGGTTAAGGTGTGGTGGTCCTACCTCCAACGCCCATGAGGATATTTTAACCACCAAAAATCACATAGCGGCTTAGATAAAATAAAGTGTAGCTCACATTATTTTGTTATTATTTTTGAAAACCCAAAAACTAACTTTTATTCTCAACCAACTGTCGTCGAGGTGAATGTCTCCTTAAGAGAATATTGTCACTGTGAGTTCAATGGTGCCCTCAGATTTCAATTTCTAGCACCGGTTCAAAATTTATAAAATCCCCCTGTACATTTATTGAACGTACCCATAAAAAACTTTAGAAATTGATTCTGAGCACACCGGGCCTCGGAATCATGTGCCGTCAAAATTTGCAGAGTCGGAAAATTACAAAGTATATAAAAACAATTTTCCATGGTATTTCCGAGTATTTACAACTTTGGTATGAAACAAACACATAGAGGTAGTCTAAAATGAATAAATATATATCTCTAAGTGTACAACGAGTGTTAAATCCATCACATTATTTAGAGAGTCTAATTGAACCATCATGATTTAAAATTCCTGACATTGAACTCTTGTTAGTTTTTAAGGTTGATTGTTATTTCCCTTTATTATATTTCGATTTGAAAATATATTTGGAATGTGACCATACTATTGACACACGAACTATTGAACATTATGATCGGTATGCACCGTATACCCATTATCATTAGTGTTGAGATTTTTGGAATTCACTTCACTATGAATTGTCTGAGCTATAAGGACATTTCTTTCACATAAATATCACATTCCACACCCAAGAAATAACATCCATGAATTATTCATCCCACATTTCTTACAGTTTGAAATATTTACATTCATTTATTCTCTTGAAGGATAAAAATTAATCTCTGAGTTTGGATCTATTTCTCTACACTATTCATTCAACATATGTTATCACTATATATCCCATAAATCCAATTCATCCTCCATAACAATACACACTATCTCCCCAGAGTTTCAATAGTATAAATTTTCTAAACACCTCCATAGATGGGGTATCTATTTAATGAATAATATATTATTTTTTCCCTTTGGATCCATCTGAATTCTAGAGGTGTCTCGAAGTATTTTTATTAATGTTCGTTAGATAGCTTCCTACTAATACATTTTTCTTCTACTTCATCACTAATAATTCATTATTTATTTTTTCAAATAAATGAAGGAAACAAATTATCCATAAATATTCCCATTAACTCTTCCCACTCTATAAAAACAAGCTTCAGTCTTGTCTTCATGTTTTCAATCATTATCCAAATCTGATCAGCTTCTTCTTCTAAGCGATATATAACTAGGGTGACATTATATAGAACTGAATATTGAATTATATAAAATGAAATTTATATACTATCCTTACATTGTATAAAAATCCTTGGATTTGTATATCCACTAAATTAAGGTTGTAGTTGATGCATGAATTTTTCAACAGATATTTTTTCCTATCTTAATAATGTCGGATGACTCATATTGTTTCAATTTTTGTTAATGAATTGAGATAATAGAATAATAATAATCATAATTTTTTAAACATTAGATCCTCCCATATTGGGAAGGATTTCATCTCCTTGTCAATTACATATGTGTTTTCTTGATTATCGCTATTTATGGCCATTTTATTTCGGTACAGTTAAAACCTGTGTGAGAAATTGATTACCGTTTGGAATATTATAATAATAATAATAAAGTATTACATAAATTTAAAACATTATAATATATTTCTTTTAGGATGATATAATTCCATATTAATAAATGTTTTACATTATATTTATACCCATCATATTTCATTGTAAAATCATGTCATTAACTAAATAATTGCCCCATGACTGTAAAACAAGGTGTACACCAAAGACCTTTTTAATGCACTGGTTCCCAATCATGTGTATCTCAATGGAAATTTTTTGAGTTATTCCCATAGGTAAATTTGTGAAAGAGACACTTCTTATTATAGTATCCAGATATGTATGTATTTTATTTGATACCACTTACTTAATACTCACCAAAATACTAATATGTTTTCCAATATTTAGGATTATCATTTTTTACTAATGTTTTCTAAACTAAACATTAAAAAATAACTAATTCATCCTCTGATAATGACTATGGAATCTCGACTTTTTATTCAATAAATCATTCAAATCATTATAAAAAATTTAACAATACTGATGATATTTTAGAGTTTAGTTTATTATAAATAGGATCATAATACACAAAATTTTCATAAACATAAACATTATAATAATACACAAGAATAAAATATCCATAGGTTCATCCTATGCTACTTTTATTGTGCATCATATCATGGGGGAAAATAACACGCAATGGGTTGAATATAAATCCATGTTAAGGAATAAAATATGAAACATTTTTTGATGGAAAGTATATTTATATATAATTCATTTAGAAGCTATATTTTTTACCATATAATTAAATGTTTGAAATTTTGGAAATATATGTAATGTTTTAATTGAAATTAAATTATTTCAGTATTTATCATTTAATAAAGGTTTCATAGGGATCCTTTTGGTTGTAATATAATTTTAATGCAAAATAATTCTAATTTTATTTAGCTTAATCTAATTAATACCATATGTTTCAGTATTATACATAATGTTAATGATACATCATTTTATACTTCAAAGAATCATTTTGATAAAAATGGTTTTGTATTTCATTGGAAAATACACATTAACATAATTTTTACCACTTTATGAAATTAAATATAAGAAAATAGACCTAATATTTTTTATTTTATATATAAAGTAGTTTGGAGGTATAATTACAATAATACACAGACATACCTCACTCCCACATGGATAGAAAAGAAGGTCATCGCCTCCCCCCTTCGGTTAACTAACCCATCTGGCCCATATTTTTTATTTTATTATTATTATGTTTATGGATCATAGGTATTTACACATTTTGTCCCAAAGACTCTCACATCATATCTCATAGGCACTATATTTTATAGGCCTGAAAACCTATAAATTACATAAAGGAATATATTCAGTTATTGAAATTTGTCACTAACCCTATCAAGATTTCCTCATTCATAGGTGGGATTCCTTACAACATCTTTCACTTCTGGTGGCATGAAGAATTTTTCCCATACACAATCAAAACCAAATCAAAATAACCTATATTAATGACTACCTCCCGAATCTAACCACTATTATGTGAAGGACATATGGTTGAACCTACTAATTGCGGGCCCTATCATTGAAGAAATTCCATATGACTAAAAAGTTTTTCATAAACATTCTTATTCCACATATAAACATCAAAAGTTCTATATACAATTATGATATTCTTTACCACCATCCAAAATCAACTATCTCAAATCACTAGATTAGAAATTCATCCAAATAATTTATTAACCCCACCATCAATTGAGGCCCTTATTCCAACCTCGGTTGACACCGTGCATCCCCAAACACACATGTTCTTTAATCATGGCTCCATACAATCATACACATGTATGATAGGATTATTATTACATCCTCCAACATCATTATTAATGGAAACCAACATTTTCTTATGCATGATCCTTGAAAATACATAAGGTGGTCCCCATCGCAAGAGTCTGCACCCAAAGACCACCAGCGACGTGGCTATCAACAGCATAGAGAATAATTTCAATGGTTTAACACAGATTTCATGGGTCATTAACCAATATTTAACCACTATTGGGTTCAGGAAATTAACCATGAAAATGACCATACCAATATTTTTTTCCACACAAATATACCCGAAAAAGTATACCGCCCAAAAAAACTACACTGAAAATCAGGCCATATTGATATATATCTGGGATTGTATCCTTAGCCCTGCATGTTTTGGTCCTATAGCTGAACCACTCAGTTGACCCCTTAAACACATGACAATTTAATAATTTTTTAATGATTTAAAGTTAATTTTTTTTCAAAATTAATTATAACCATTAGAAAACATTATCCCAAATATGTAGGGTAAAATAGTGTGCATAAGAATAAAACAATGGGATGAGGTTTGAAAATATCTCAAATTATTTAATTTATTTCATTTGAAGAGTGGATATAGATCAAAAAATCCTATCTTATAATATATATAGCTTTGATTAAATTTTTTATAATTACCCTTACATTATATTAAATAATAATAAATACAAAATGTTAATATCTTTAAATTAACATCGATATTAAGTTTTAGAAGAGTATAAAGATGTTAAAAATGGTTATATAATATTATTTGGAAGTTTAATAAATAATATTTATATAGTTAGTTAGTTTTTATATAATAGTATAATTACATCAAATGATTACACATCAATGATTCATTTCCTATTTAATAATGATAAAAATAAATTTAGATAGTTTAAAAATATAATATTTTTTGTATAATTTAAGGTATTTCATGAAGTTTTTATAAAAATTATATTTATTTAATGATTTAAATATTCAAATTCTATCTTTATGATAATCTTGATGTATTTAGAGTCAAATTAATTTAAGAGTAAAAAAATAATTTGTGGATATTATATGTTAATAAATATTTAAATGATTATTTTAAAATTCAAAAAAATCCAAGATTTCAATTTCATGGTAAATAGTGTATAATTTAAGTAAATTTCCTTTTATGATCATCTAAACCTGTTAGAATTATATTATTGAACCTTAAAAACTATGTATCTAGTTACCATGGTAAGGGTTAAATGGGATAAAAAGTTTTTAAAATTAATAAGTTTTTTAATGGATGATTGATATCTTTCCTAGAAATGAAATGCATATTTATTTACAGAAAGAAATCATTCAGAAGTATGAAATTCAAAGATTTACATTGATCCCTCCATGAAACGGGAAGGAGTTCCCTCGGAACATAATCACCATAGTGATAATCAATACTGTTCACACAATTGTTAGCAAGGCCACCCGCCAACGAGTTTGTTTCTATATAAATGTGAATGAAAATATGCTACTTTGAGAAGATAAGATTTATGAATCGAGTACAATGATTAGTGATTTTCCATGAAATATGCAACGAACGTATTCGAATAGAAAGAAAAATAATTTTAGAGTATCATTCATGCCATAACTTATTCCAACCTCCCTGCTCAGGTTGATCAACCGACATAATAACACCAAGAATTTTTCCCTAAAGAGTAGAGGAAGGACCACAAATCCATAAAGACAACCAAGGACATGACCTTGATGATCTCTAAAAACCGCACCAAAGCCTTAGAGTCCCGGGTTCCCTCTTGATGAAAAATATGAGTTGATCTTGATCCAATCACAAAGTGGGGCCTTCAAAAAAACATCAAGCATGCCATGGGGGAGAAAATTACCCTTGAACCCCACCCAATTATGAACCGAAAGGTCATAAATAGAGTTTTCACAAAACATACCTCACGGGGTAATAACATCATGCACAACATCAATTATTTTGGATAGTGCAGATCCCGTACTAAAAGACTATAACTCAGGTATACCCTTGTTTCTAGAAATCCAAATATAGTTTACCATCTTCTACATGGTAGCTTGAAAAAGTTTTTGGACATGTTGAATGTATTTAAATATTACCTCATCCCAACATTATATGTGATCCAATTTAGATCCACTTTTCCTCTAAATTCATAATAAATTTTTTCAATGTTTAGAATAATTACAGGTATTCCACTCCCTTCATTTATATTAGGGAAATTCCTCTCCTCCCCTTTACACAAATTTCTGATCCAATTATTTAAAACCCATTTTATGAAATAGTTGTTTGAGTAAATTTAACATCCTTGATATATTATATTACATGCTACACTGAGTTTTAACAAACCACTAAAAACAATTAATATAATTATTTAAAGAGGACCATATTACCTAAACGTTTAACATAGAAGAATGGATAGTAATAAATAAATTTTAAATATTATTGTTAAATAGTTGTATATAAATAATACTTTTGGATAAAGAATACTTAATTTTAATTAAATTCAATATTTTTTTAGAAAATTTTATTTTTTCAAAATAATTATTTTAATTTCATTCTGTAAGTAAATAATAAAATTAAATTTTCATCTTTTAGGAAATTTATATTGAAAATTTATCTTAATTTTGGAAAACAATATATCAAAATATACGTATGGTCAAATATTTGTTTTCATTATCGTAATGTATTTTTTTCAGTAAATATCATGAAATATAAATGTTTTATAAAAAATGCCATTTAATTTCAATAAATTATGTAAACTGAAAGTCCCATTATGTATTGAATATTATTTAAGGAAAAATACGTCTTCTTTTGATAAATATATTAGTATAATTAAAATAATTAATCAATATTTTATTTTATTTTACAATAAGTATATTTTTGGGTATAAAAACTGGTTTTTATGACAAATGTCAAATAGTACATAATGTTTCTCCCTTTAAAATAATTAAAACCCCACTAATTTAAAATAATTTAAATTAAAATTATAGTTTAGATATCAAAAAATATACATTTATTTTCATATAATGACTATTACTAGTCATGAAGATAATATTAAACCCTCATTTTCTTGAAAAATTCATTTCTGGATAACCTTATTTTCATCATATCAGTGGGTTTAATTTTACATTAAAATCTTATAGTTATGTGAATTTAATTTAGTAAAATATATTACTTAAATTGAATCATAATAATATATATTATATAATAATTTCAAATTAAATTTTCATCATAATATATAGTGAATACAGTATAAATATTTTATCATGTTTAAGATGAAAACAGATTTACTCAGGGGATAAACTAAAACAAAGTGGGTTAAAATGAACCAAAAATTTATTTATTATATATTTTATGTAAATTTTTATACATTATAATGTATGAGAAATGATAATGGTAAATGATTGATCATTTTGTGATGAAAAAAATATGGGTACACCATTTCCTTTTAAAAAATTACCCGTGAACTAGTCACCTCACTAATAAAAGGACGCCACCTCTCATATCCTCCCCTTACATTAAAAAAAATTTGGATCAAATGATTCATTCCAAACCAACTTCTTTAATTTTCTATCCCTGGCTTATATCCCTTATTTTTATCAATGATCCATCCTATCATACCTTTTGGTGCTCACCTAATGTGTTTGTTTGTATTAGAGGTATGTAGGTTAACCATGCATCTATAATTTATTTCCTCTTTCAACTCATTAAGATTTTATTAATTAAAGATAATATAATATTAAAAGAATATTACATATACTAAGATGTTATTATGATATTGTAATAAAAAAATCCATCATCTTTTTTATCAAATAGGATACAAAGTCATTATTCACGTGTATGATGAACTACGACATCACACACCGATGTTATTTATATTTTATCAGCACCTTAAATAGAAATATAAAATGATGGATACAATTGATAGGTTAGAATAATGAAAATAAACCTAAGAGGGGGTGAATTTTATCTTTTTAATAATCTTCCAAAATTAGAACTATTAACACCCTTTGTTATTTATGTGGATATGTCATGTTTTCTTTTGTATGGAATGATGAGAAACATATAAACAAAAAGACAGAGCACAAATTTTTTATAGCGGTCCATGTGGAAAAAATGCTCCATTACACTCCACTAATCACTCTCTATATGAGAATATAAAATTTCAATAAAATGGTCCACTTATCACAAGACCACAAATCCACAATTGAGTGTAAAAAGTAGATAACATTACAACAAGGCTAAACACATAGCATTCTATTTCTTTTAACAAGAACTAATTATCCTCTACATAGATCGAGAATTTAATACGCCACCCAAACTGAGTATAATTATTGACACTCTAATAAATCAAAAGTGTTTTATTTGATGTTTCATGTTGAACATCATAGTTACAACAGAAGAAACAGACATTAGATGGGTCTTTTTTTCATATATGAATGTATTGAAGAAAGAATGGTCCTTAAGCGATCTCAATGGAAATTTATCTTCAAAAAAGAAACAAACACAAAGTATTAGTAAACTTATAGATGTATGATATTGAACATGTATATCTCCATTGTGTAGTTTCTTTTAGATTCGATCATTCATTGCAGCAGCACTATTAAAGTAGTTTACTAGAAAGTAATTGTATATGATAATATGGGACATTTTTTCCATACATTAAAAGGATACAATTGTAGAATATAGAGAAAATAACTATTTATTAAGTATTTTAGATCTAATAATTTATCCTAAAATAATGCAATAATTCTATTTTTTATTTCCTAGGGGAGTCATAACTTTCTTTATGAAAATTAGTGATTTTATTAGATTAAAATAGTTCTTTGAATTGATCATAATGAGATTTGAATCAGTAAAATTTAATCTTTCAATCATCATGATATTCTTATAAGACTGGTTCAAGTAACTCATATAAAATCTCATACATTAAAACTCTACTATTGAGTAGAGAACGTAGGGTTGAACTACATAGAATTGGATTCTTTGTGTAGCGTATGGTTACATTTTATAGCATGGGGTTTCTACCAATTTATGGTTCCTTAACCATAGTTCAATTAGTGTGAAATGTAGGGAACAAAAGTAACGTACAGATAACGATCTATAAAATAAAACTTTTGAGCTTAATATTCCAATCATACAATTGATTAACCATATGTTTTAATTTCTCAAATTTAGGGTACAAATATTACGTCTGGATACCAATGTAGGGTTAATATTTCATATGGTCATTGATTAAAAAATGTATGGTTGTTAATACATCCACTAAATATCTTACCTAGTGTCTCATTTCCATATGAATAGTGTTCGTCGTAGTGTCTGGATGATGATTCCTACGATCATTTACCAAACATCAGGTTTGAATAGTTTTTCCATAACATATTCCGTATCTCACATTCCATAAAAAAATATAAATAATAAAATGATATATATTTATGAAAATTTCATAATGTAACTTTGTTAGAGAACAATCAAGGGTATTTGTGAGAATCAAAATCAACATTTAACATATTGTATTGTAGAGATAGTAGATTCCCAATAATCTCCCCCTCGATGATGATGACAAAACCCATAAAATAAATATAATAAAATATAAGTATTTTAGTGATTAATAAAATATTTTATTTCCATATTACTTTTTTCATTAAAAAATGTGTCTCCCAAAAATATTAACAAATACGTAAATATTCCCCCAAAAATATGAAATGTACTTGTTTTAAACTATTCTACCGCTTTATATGATGTAAATAATAATGGTTTTAAGTAATAAATAACATAAATCACATTTAATATCACATTAAACTATAAATGAATAGTATTTTTAACTATTTAAAAAAATGATTTAGTAGTAGAAAGTTGAAAATATATAACCAAATACAGAAATTAATATAATGAAAATAAAATATAAAGGTAAACTAAAGTAAATTTAAAATAAGATCAAATGGTTGAAAAAATAACGAGTATATCCCAAAAATCAACTCAATTGGTATTCAAAATTACGGCACCCATCAGATTGGTTTCCTTATTCTAAATTTCCAAATGTATTAGTTTTTATAGTGGTATGAGGATTGGTCTCTACAACACTCTGAATATCATGAAAAATTACCAAGATATATTGAAAATAGTTGTCTATGAAATCTATCAAATTATTTAGAAGTTGTCATGAATCTCATCCCACAATTATGATTTCCACTAGATTGACCATCAATAAATCATTTATAGAATCATCTAATTAAAACAAGGAAGTAAATTTGACTAAAACTTGATGAATGCCTCATCCCAACTAGGATACATTTGAGGTTAGTTAACTGATTAAATCTTTTGGATTTTCCATAAGCTCTTTTTGAAGAGTACTATCACAATAAATAGTGTGAATCATATTGTTGAATTCATCCATCATATATATTATTACATCAAATATCTTAATCAGGTTAGGAGAAGTTAGTGCAGTGGTATAGGATGAAGCCTCATGACAATCCTTGATAAACTGAAATTCTCCACCCAATATAAGTTTTAGCTCATCAAAATCAGATTACATCATAGGCTCTTCAATCCACAATTTTAAATCTCTCCATAATGTAATAATTTAATCTTTAACATCACCCATAGAAACAAAATTCTATTGAACATATCTAAGATGAGTTTGAATATCTTGAAACACAACTCTTATAATAGTTAAACTATTGGTGTTCTCATATTTATTCCCTTTAGTCTCTAATTCATTCCTCAATATCAAATTTTTGTGATTCGTATTACTGAAACTCTAAACTGAATCTTTATTATCACTTTATAATGATTTATATGACTTAGTAGATTGTTATCTTGGTTGACCAACTCCTACCAATTGCAGGATAATCTCTTCACCCACTCTTAATGAAGATCTAATCCCGTCAATCGAATCATCAATTAATAAATACATATTACCAAGAGTAATATAATAAATAGTATGATCAATTTCAAAGGATTGATCATCCGTTTGAGAAATTTCATCGTCATTTTGAGTCAAATGAGTCACTTTCTTAGAAATATATTACTGGTAATGTCTTGTACTGTGTTCCATGCAGCAGTTCCCTGAGCATATCTTCCACATGACCTTAGGGGTGCCTCCCCATATGCCAGAGGCTTCCGACTAGTAGTGAGGGTTGGGTAAGTCAGTTGTAGAGAGAGTATACCCTCTTTTATCAGAGTACACAATAGAAAAAAAACAATAGCATAATCATATATAAATACCAACAAACCAATATCAAAAGATCATGAAAAAGGAAAATACAATGTCAAACTAAAATAAAAACATGTCATGTTGAAATTCGTGTTAGGTTCCTAAAATGAAAACTGAAAAGTAAAGACACCAATGACACCCAAGTGGGTCCCAAACCATGTATGGTCCCCTCACCATGCCCCATCCCAATTAAACAATCTAACTTAGGGCCTTTTCCCTTAACATTTGCACAAAAAAAAAGTCCACTTAGATACCGATCAGGTAGCCCGAGTAGGGTGTGTGTACAACTCAGTAGGCCACCACCAACAGTGTCTAAAGAAAATACAGTCAATAATAGTGTATATAGTTTTATAAAGAATAAAAACAAGTAACAAAGTAATCAATTTACATTTATTCAATTATCCATTATTTAACCACATAAACCACCGAGTTCTGATGGACACTCGTATCTCAATACCTACTTCAGTCGTGCTGGTGTTTGAACCATTTTTCAGTATCAATTCAAATTTTATTTAAACTAATGTGTTTTTATTATACATTTCAATTCAATTCAATACCTACTTCATTCTAGCACCCTTGTGAGTATTTAGATCATCATTCCAAGTCTCATAGCCCATGGGTATTTGGAGAATTAGTCAGTGTCCCATAAATTAATATGTTTATGCCTGATGTTTGTAGAACTCCATGTCTATCACCCCGTGAGTGTTTGTAGCATCAATCCATGTATCAAAACCCATTTCTTAAAAAATAACATATATCACACACATCACATTAAACAAGATTAATCAACATTAATCATTTATCACAATTCTACATGTCACATATATCTCAACATCACATTAATTAATTAAAAAAATTATTAATCACAACATAACATTAATGAATTTAATAATTAATAATCACATAGTCCCATTAATTATTCAACAATTAATTAATAATATCACAACATTAATTAATTATTCACATAGTCCATCTAATTAATTCAAAAATTAACTAATCACATATTCTGATAAATTAATGTAAATGTGAATTAATCACATTGTCTCATTAATTAATTTAAAAATTCATTAGTAATTCCATAATATTAATTAATTTAACAATTAATTAATCAATACCGAAAACTCTAAATATTATAATTAATTCTAAAATTAATTATCTCATTTACAATATCAATAACTTATAATTAATTATACTATTAATTATCCCAAATCATCAATTTTAAAATCACTTAATTAATTCAATAATTAATTACTCATCTTACAAATAACATTTCACATAATTAAATCAACTATTAATTACTCAGTCATATCCATTCAATTTCTCAACCATTTACATTAATTAACTTATCAATCAGTTAATCTAATTCATTCTATTACACCTGAGAGAAATTCTCATTAATTAATTCAAAAAATTAATTAATCTATCAGATTCAATTTTTTTTACACAATAATATATATTAATTAATTCTTCAGTTAATTAATCTATCTCATCCAACTATAATAACTCAAAAACTCTTATTAATTAATTTTCCAATTAATTAACCTAACAAATTCAATTTTTTTAACCCATCAATTCCCAATAATTAATCCCTCAATTAATTAATGTAACAAAAAAATCATAACCTTGCATCCATTAATTTATTAACAAATTAATTAATTAAAATTATTTTAATTATGTAATTCCTCAATTAATTAATCTATCTAAATCCTTAAATTGATTCACCAATTAATTTTCAATTTCATTTAAATAATTCAAAACTGATTAATTCACATTCAACCCCCTCTTCAATTAATCCACCATTTAATTTTTTCTGTAAATTACATTATTTATTTCCATAATTAAATAATTATGTTACGTCAATTAATTAATTCATTAATTAACTATTTAAGACAACCAAATTAATTAATCATATCATGACTGTTAAATAATTATAAAATTATTTGAACAATTTCACCATAACAAAATCCTCATAATTAATAAATCAATTAATTATTCAATGTAAGAAAATTAATTAATCACATTATAACCATTAGTTAACTCCAAAATTAATTATTCAAATCCACCATGAAAAAATCCTCATAATTAATCGATCAATTAATTATTTAAACCAAACAAAGTAATTAATCACTTAAAACCCATTAATTAATTAAAAAATTAATTAACAAAACCTACCACCACAAATCCTCATAACTAATTTATCAATTAATTATTTAAAACAAAAAATCTACTCCAAAATTTAAAATTCCACCAAACGAATTAATTTAACCAATTAATTGATTGATTAAACGAAAAAATAAATTGTTTATTATATAATTAAATTTCTATATTTGCACACCCTAAAACTGAATAATTACTATGGGAATGAAATTTAGACCACCTACCTGAAATATGATGAACATACGTTATGAGTCTAACATCGCTGACGGCGAATTTTTTGACTACTATCGAATGAGAAATTAAACAAATTAGAAAATTCAGTTCAATAAAAATATGATTCAAATAATTCATTTTTAATGAAAGAAAAATTGATATGCACCATTCTCTTATCAATATTAATCCAATGAAACTGATGAAACATCAATATGATCCATATCAAAAATGATATTGCTTATTGAAGTTTGGTTCGAGCGGAAACATAGAACAGAGAAACACAATAAATGTCACATGATTTTCAAGGATAAATATATAATAATAATAATATATATAATTATCATATAAAAATTATAGAATATTACTTGCTAATTTCCCTTCATAATATTGCATACTTATTATTTAATAAGACAACATAATAATAATTTTTAAAAGATACTTTTTTAATAAATATTCTTTGATAATATCTTTTAAAACCCATGAAAATATCACGTAAATAGAATTGAATTATAATTTATAAAAGAAACCTCCCTTTTCTATTTTTCTGAACAATAAATGTTTCTTAAAAAACTAGATAAAATAAGACAACAGAGAAATAATAAAATAGTAAAAAAAATAAACCAGACCTACTTTGTGGCGCACCAGGTTTAGGCGCATAATTATGAAATGTAATGCAGGTGTTTCATGCACCAGATCTCTACTAAAGAATAAGATGAAGTCTCCCAATCTACCAAAGTGTCAACTGAAGGAGTTTACAAATGACTAGACCCACCAAAAACCACAAATGAAAATCTGAGTGATAGAGAACACCAAGCCTTATACGGTTCATCTGCTCAAGAATAAAAATAATATTTTTATCCACCTTTTCAACTAGATATTGATGATGGACAGTTCTTATTTACCACATTACTTGCATTGGTGTTTGAAATGATCAAAACATATTTAGAATTGATGCTTTTATAATTCTATAAAAAATTGAGGTATCATGTTAGAGAAGATGACTATAACGTCAAAAACGAAAATGAAATTTATTATAATTAGTATAATAAATTAATTATTTATCAAAAATATTAATGTTATCAAATTTCCGTTGTGAATAAAATTTATAATTGTTCTAGGGTAAACACCCAATTCTGAACACATCGGTGGTCTCCGGTTTCTTGTATGACACATAGTTTGTGATTTATTAATGATTTATTCTTTAAAAATGGATTAAATAAATAATTAAAATAAAAGTGTTATTCTTGTGAGTGTGCCATCCAAACGCTTGACACAAACAAATGTTATACCTTTTTTAGGAAACCCCTCATTTATGACCCACATAGGATCTCTAGGTACTGACCCATAGAAGATCGTTAGGTGGATACCCATGAAGGATATATAGGTGAGGTCCCACAGAGGATCACTAGGTGCTGACTCACAGAGCGATCATTTGTGGGTCATCACCTAGCAATCCCTTTTAGGTTAGTACCTAGAAATCCATTGTGGGTCAGCACCTAGTGATCCTTCATGGGTTAGTACCTAGAGATCCTCTGTGGCTCATCACCTGGCGATCCTCTATGGGTCATCACCTAGAAATCTTTCATGGGTAAACACCTAGAGATCCTCCATGGGAGAGCACGAAGGGATCCTCTGTGGGCCAGGAACTCGTGATCATCTCTAGGTCAGCACCTACAGATCATCTATGGGTCAGGAATGAGGAGTTTACTCTAGACAAGGTATACCATTTTTTTCTGTCAAGCGTTTGGATTGATGGCTCTCAAGAAATAAGCCATTTATATCAATTATTTATTTATTCAATTTTTTAAAGAATAAATCATTAATAACACACAAACCGTGCATCGTACAAGGAATATGAGACCATCGATGTGTTCAGAATGTTGGATTACCCTAGATGGAGTATAATTTTTACATGTAGTGGACGTTTGATAACATTTAATATTTATGTTAAATAAATTATTTATTATATTAATTAAATTAAGTTGGAGTTCCATTTCTGACGTTAAAGTCATCTTCTCCAATGGGATACCTCCATTTTTTCGAGAAATCCAAAATCATAATTTCTCCCATGTTTTGGATCATTTCAAACACCAATCCACTAATGTGTTAAATTAAAACCCCACATTATCAATTTTTAGTTGAAAATGAGGATTAAAATTGGGTTTTAATTCTTGAGCGGATGAACCGTATGAGGCTTGGGGTTCTATATCACCCAACCTTTTAATTGTGGATTCTGGTGGATCTAGCCATTTTCAAACTCCTTTGGTTGTCACTTGGGTAGACCCGGAGACTTCCTCTTCTTCCTCTGCAGAGATCTGGTGCGTGAAACACATGCTTCACATTTCATCGTTGTGATCCTCAACCTGGTGCACCAAAAATCAGATCTTGATTAATTTTTTTATTATTTCATAATCTATATTTTGTCTCCTTTTCATTAAATTTTTTGAAGAAAATTTTATGGTTTGGAAAAAGAAAAAAGGGAGGTTAATTTTATAAATGATAATTATGTTTTATTAAATGAAAATTTCATGGGTTATAAAAGAAATTATCGAAGACAAATTTGATGAAATTATCTTTTAAAAATCATCATTTTGTCATCTTATTAAATAATTACTATTCTATAAAATCAAATATAATTATCATGTAATGTTATGGAATTATCATATGACCATTGTATATGATAATAATATATGATATTTATAATACAAAATCATGAGTTTTTTGGGTTTTGTCCATTATTCTTTTACACTCGAACCAAAATTTATTAACCAATATAGTTTTTAATATTGATCAGATTGGTGTTCCATCAGTTTAATTGGATTCATATTGTTAATAGGATGGTGAATATGAAATTTTTTGTAATATAAAATTAATAATATTGTTCAGATGGTTATTAATCTAAATATTCTTATTTACTTAATTTTTTATTCGATAGTTCTCGGAATAACGCATCATCACCAATGAGAGATTCATATCGAGTGTCCATCATATTTGAGGTAGGTGGTCTAAATTTCAATCTCATAGTCTTGATTCATTTGTGTGTATCCAGTTGTACAAATTTTAAGATATAATTAACAATTGATTTTTTTATAATCAATTAATTAATGGGGTAAATTAATTTTCTTGTGGGAATTGTGAGATTGGGAGAATAATTGGTTGGTTTAAATAATTAATTGATAGCTTAATTATGAGTATTATGGGATGGTAGATTTGGTTTATTAATTTTGGAATTAATTAACGTTCATGATGTGATTAATTAATTTGGTTTGTTTAAATAATTAATTGATAGATATATTATGAGGATTGTGTGATGGTGTATTTGGTTAATTAAATTTGAAATTAATTAATAGTCATGATGTGTTTAATTACATTTGTTATATTAAATAATTAATTGATGGATTAATTATGATGATTTTGTGATAGAGTAATTGTTTAATTAATTATGGAATTAATTAAGTGTAATTATAAGATTAATGAATTTGGTTGGATTAAATAACTAACTAATGAATAGATTAATTTAAGTAATGTAATTATTTAATTGTTGAAATAAATAATATAATTGAAGAAAACAATTAAATCGTGGATTAATTGAAGAGGGGGTTGAATGTGAATTAATTAAATGTGAATTCATTAAATGACAGATATAATTAATTAGTGATATAATTGATGGATTATGATTGATTAATGAATTAAATAGTTGGTTAATGGGAATGATTAGAATTAATTAATTGGTAAATTAATTAATGGATGTAGTGTTATGATATTTGAGTTACATTAATAATTTGGATAATTAATTAATGGGAAATTGTTGGGTTGATACAGTTGAATGAGTTTGGTTAATTAATTTTTAAAATTAATTAATGAAGATTGTTATGTTATTATAGTTGGATGAGTTTAATTAATTAATTGATGAATTAATTAATGGAGATTATTGTGTTAAAAAAATTGAATGTGTTATATTACTTAATTGGTGAATAATTAATGAGAATTGATATGAGATGAAATTGAATGAATTGGATTAATTAATTGATTAGTTAATTTATTTAGATGATTGAGATATTTGATTGATATGACTGAATAATTAATTGTTGAATTAATTATGAGGAAAAGAGATTGGTAAGTTGAGTAATTAATTATTAAATTAATTATGTGATATTGAAATAGATGATTCCAGAAAATTAATTGTATAATTAATTATAATTTATTGATATTGGGAATGAGATAATTAATTTTAGAATTAATTATGATATTATGAGTTGTAGATATTGATTAATTAATTTTTAAATTAATTAATGTGATGAAATTACTAATGAATTGTTAAATTAATTATTGGGAAAATGTTATTAATTATTTATTAAATTAATTAATATGAATATGTGTTTAATTATTTGTTGAATTAATTAATAGGAATATGTGATTAATAAATTTTTTAATTAATTAATGTGATGATATGATTAATTAATTATTGAATTAATTAATGCGACAATGTAATGAATTTATTTTTTAATTAAATAATGTGATTTTGTGATTACTTATTTTTTTAATTAATTAATGTAATGTTGTGATACATGTGACATATAAAATTTTGATAAAATATTAATGTTTATTAATCTAGATTAATGTGATGTATGTTATATAAGATCTTTCTTGAGAAATGGGTTGTGAGAGAGGGACTGATGCTCCAAATAATCATGGGGTGATAGACATGGCATTCAACATGCATCATTCAAAGTCATATTATTTTACGGGACAACTATTGATACTCTAAAAACCCATGGGTTTTTTAAAATGGACTAATGCTCCAAATACTTACAAGAGTTCTAGAAATGTCATTCAACACCTATTAATTGACATTGGACTATGGTTCCAATTATAGGTGAATTTAATTGAATTGAAATGGAAAATGAAAAAACATTGGTTTAATGAAATTTTAATTGATACTCTAAAATGGTTCAAACATCTGAATGACCGAAGAAGGTATTGAGATACGGTGGTCCATGGGAACCCAACAATTTATGTGGTTAAATAAGGGATAATTAAATAAATGTAATTTGTTTACTTTATCACTTGTTTTTATTCTTTTTAAAACTGCATACACTATTATTGAATGGATTTGTTTTAGCCGTAAATTGTTGTGGCCTACTATATTGTACTCACACCATACCCGGGCTACCTCATCGGTACACAAGTAGACTTCTTTTTTGTTTTTTTCTAGGACAAGATTAGGGAAAGGCCCTGAGTTAGATGGTTGAATTGGGATGGAGCATGGTGAGGGGACCAGACATGGTACGGTACCCACTTGGGTTTCATCATTGTCTTTGCTTTTCATTTTTCATTTTAGGCACCTAATATGTACTTCAACAAGACATATTTTCCATTTTAGTTTGATATTGTATTTTCATGCTTCATAATCTTCCGATATTGGTTTTTTTGTCTTTATATATTCTCTTTCTATTTTTTATTATTTCTGTCGGTGTCTACTATGATAAAAGATTGTATAGTCACCCATGACTGACTTATTAGACCCTCACTGCAAGTCAGTGGCATTTAGTATATGGGGAGGCACGCCTGAGGTCATGTGGAGGACCATCTTGGGACACTGGTGCGTGGCACTCAAGACGTGACATTACATTAAGATACACGATCATTGTGCCATGTAACTCCTTCTTGTCTATCTTGGAAAACACACATACACTAAGTAATATTGATTGAAAATATTATTCTCTAAAGAAGACATTCCTCATCAATAAAAGAATATTCTTCTTCATCTGGTCATGGATACATAGAACCAAAAGTAGGAAATAAATATTGCTACCCTGGATCACCAGACATAACCCATTCATATTCTTCTATACCAATTGGAAAAAGATGATTTTAGTAATTACTCCAAAAAAATACTATGTTTCTAATTTTTCCTACACTTAGAATGTTTTTGTGATGACATCTCTTACTAAAATGAGATATCTCTTATCTTTCCCAGCCTCAACAATAATAGTAAAAAATCCTATAATAGGGATAAAAACACATCTTTGCATCTTTTTGAATGTAATGACTCAGCTACCATATCAAGTATGTAATGAAGATTGGAATGATATTTTTAAAGAATAAATACATAACATCAATGTCATGATAATTGAATTTATCAATACCATCCATTATTTGAACTATTACTGACTGAATAAACATCATCACGACTCTATAATCCACATTTTGTTCTCCTGTTATCATTTTATTAATATCTATAGTCCCAAACAAAGAACCCATGACATCATATGATCTATTCTTCTCATCGCCTATTTTATATAAATCAAAATTAAATTACACTTCATGGGTAATATCCATGATTTTAGCAGTATAACCCGTAGTGAGAGAAAAATCATTGTGATGATTCTTAGATAAACATACGTCTTAATCAGATATGAAACTAAAAGAATCATTTTGATAAAATAATTATACTTCTATAATGAAAAAAATAACTATTGATGTCTTCAAAATTGAATTCCAATCCTTGTAATATCATAGCACTATTCAATGAAATTTTCATATGTTTTATCCAATCGAAATCAATTACCTTTCCTGAAAGAAGATTTTGATACTACAATTGATGAATGGGTTCACTTGGGCCATCATATTCAACTCTTTCTACAGTTTCCATTTATAATGGTTCTGTGATTGAAGATTCATGATTTAGGGTTTTGGTAAACTGAATTGATAGAAGATCTATAATCTTAAAATATTTCATGAAGATGAGTGGGAGAAGGCTAGCGGCTTTCTTTCATAATTTTAGAATGTACTCATGAAGTGTTAATTTTGAAAAGGCATGTAAAATTAAATTATAAATATAATTCATTTAATAAAAATTATTAACTCATAACCGAATAAAATAAAGAATGATGCAGTATTAAATATATCAAATACAGAGTAAAAATAGAGATATTAAGAACAAAATAAATTAGTAAACATTTATTGAAATTTAAATATTCTTAACTCCCCCTTAATAAAATAAAAATATGAACTGGGAAGTGGTTTATTGAAAATATCTTCTTATTAATATTTGTTATTAAAAAATTATAATGGTATATCTTTTGATGAACATGATATCTCAAAAAATGATTTCTTAGATCGGTAGGCTTAGTCATAGAATGACTTATATTGATTTTTGAATAATTTATATCACTATTATTATCACATAAACTAGGTATAATATTAAAATTTTGTCCAAATTTCTATAGTTTGGTTTTAATCCACTGTACATGTGCAGATCAACGGCCATCAAAAACATATTCTGCCACAGCTATTGATAGGGAAACTGAGTGTTGTTTTTCAATTTGACCATGCTATTAAATATTTTCCTAAAGAGTGACAGGTTCCTGGGATTCTGCTCCTATCTAATCTATGACCTCAAAAATTCTCATCTTAATATGAAATTAAATTAAAATCACATGTTTTGGGTAAAAGAAGAGATTAGAAAAAAATTCCATTTAAATATATAAAAATTCATTTTACATCACTAAAATGAAAATATTTTTGGATATGACTGAAATCTATAACATAATCATATAAAACCCATAATTTCTAGTCTAATAGTAGTAGGACATAATAAGCTACCAATCATACCTCAATATAACTTCTTGTCTCCAGGGTTTCTAGCTTCTTCTAATTTATGTTTTTCACTAGTAAATATAGGATTTGTATATTCCATTCTGTTCTCAAGTCCAAATTTCTTCAATAAATCAATAATATATTTAATTTTATTTAATTAATTTCTATAATATTTTTGATAAATATAAAATTCTAAAATTAAATTCTTTTCTCTTATCATACACATATCAAATACTTTGTTCATTAATTTTGAAAAATGATTACAACTATTTTTATTATTTAAACCAAAAATAACATCAGCAACTTAAATTTGTACCTATAAAATTTTAGAAAAATTAGTTTTCATTAAAAAAATTTGTTTTTTTAATCCAAACCTAAATAAATTATTCAAAATAAATTAACATAATCTTTCATAACAATCTCATTGTTCTTGTTAAATACTATAGAGAACATTATTAAGTTTCAAAATAGAGTTTAATTTTTTAGGGTTTTCCAGACCATGATGTTGTTCAACATAAACATCCTCCTTTAAATATCCATTTAATAAAGAAATATTTAACATCCATATGATATAATTTAAAATAAATATATGGTACATAATCTAAAATAATTATTTTGGCTTCAAATATACATATATGAGAAGAGATCTCATCATAATATATAGCTTATTACTGATTCGATCCTTTTCTACAACTCTAGTATTTTTTTAGTTAAGATCCCTTTATCATACCATTTATTTGTAAAGACCCAATTAGTTCTTATAACATGATAATTATATGTTCACTATACTAATTCCCAAACATCATTCATTCTGAATTAGTTTAGCTCTACATTCATTTCTAACATCAAAAATTCATCTTCTAAGTCTTCTTTAGTTGTATTAAGTTCTAAATGAGATAGAAAAAAATAAAATTAACCCAATTTTTGTACATTTCTTTTAGTCTTAATTTCTATGTCTTGGTCACATATAACAGTTTCTAGAGGATGGTGCTTTTAGGTTATATCTTATATAGGAAAGACACTTTCAGGTTCATTAGTTTAATATTATTCTAAACTGGACTTAATTTTATTAATTTCATTTTCATGACTAACATTATGTTTTTCAAGTCTCATGTTGTCAAACAAGCCAGTAACATAATCAGTTTGTTGTTTCTCTTTAAGGGAAGGGCGATCTTAATCTAACTTCACATGAACTTTTTCAACAATCCTTAACATTTTATTAAACACTCTATAATCATTATATGTAGCCAAATATTGGAAAACAATTCCTTCATTAGTTTTTAGATTTAATTTACCATTTTTTCCATGGTATTCAATGTATAAACCTTTAATCCATAAATATCAATGTACTTTACTTTAGGTTTTCTGTTATTCCAATGCTGAAAGGGATTTCTTTTAAAAAATAGCCCTTAATAAATCTCTATTCATTATATAGAAGGTTGTGCTTATGGATTTTATCCAAAAAATAGCCAGGAAGACTATATTCATTCATCATACTTATTATCATTTCATGAATACTTATATTTCATATTTCAATAATTAAATTTTTTTGAGGGGTTCTTGGTGCATATGAGGTGTGTTTAATGCCTATATTTGTGCAACAAAGAATTAAAATTTTGACTTTCAGATTCTCCATAATTATCACATCTTATGAAATTATTTTAAAACGTTTTTCATTTTACAAAATGTATCAATAAATTTCAAAAATAGGGAAACCTTCAATTTTGGGTTTTAGAAAATACACCCACCTAAATCAAGAATAATCACATCCTATAACATATGCAAATAATTTACCATCAAAACAATTTACTTTTGATGGTCTGAAAAAATTAATATCGATATGTCTAATGGTTTTGATCTAGAAATATTTTTAATAGATTTCATAGAATATTTTTTCTATTTTCCAATTTGGTAGGCATCAAAAAATCAATCATTTTCACACTTAAGACTAGGAATATTAGAAACTAACTAGTTTCTAGAAGATTTATGTAAAATATAAATACTATAGTGTCTAAGTATTCAATGCCAAATCTATAAATCAATTGTATTATCAGTTAAATAAAATTATATTTTTGTCTACATAAGGAAATTAAATCCAAACTATAAACATTATCAATTCTAGGTGCTCTAAATTTATTCAGTTTATCATTAACCACAAAGTATGAATTATTATAAAAATCATCATAAAAAATCATCATAATGTTGATAAATACATATCATATTCTGATTTATCCCTTGACCATAAAGTACATTGTGGATAGAGATAGTCATTCGATATCTAATTGTTCTAACTCCAACTATTTTACCTTTCCCATTGTCACCAAAAGTAACTAGTCCCCCATCCATTTCGGGTAGTATATATAAATATTTTGAGTCTAAAATCATGTTCCTAAAATATTAACTATTAATGTAACATATGAATTTTTTATTCATGTGACCTATTTTCCATGAAGGAAATTAATCATGTTTTTATTTTGGTACCCAAATCTTATTGAATCTTATAGTGTTAGGCAGTAATGATCTAGGAATCCAGATCCGGTTTAGTTTTCTATATTTCAGTTCTCTTGCTTCTGAAAAACATATTAAAATAATTGATATTTTAGTACAACTAGTTTGAGTATTTTTTTAAATAACAGTTAATAGTTTTATGACCTTTATCTCCACAAAATAAGAGGTAACATTTTTTAAATTGGGTAAAAAATAATTTTTATTCAATTAAATTTATCACCCTTACTTCTGATCCTAAATCATTCCATTTTAATAAAATTCTTTCCATGAATTTTATTCAAAACATTTTCTCCTTTTGTAAAATAAAATTATATAAATCTTATAGGATTATACATAATCTTCCAATTTATTTAACCTATTTTCATTATCAATACATTTTTATGTAGAGGAATTAATTTTTTCATCTAAATCGTAATATTGTTTTTGCATAATATCCATTTCTTCTAAAAACGAATTGTTAATATTTTTGGTTGATTTATCATTCTCAAACAAATAATAAAAATTCTCTTCTAACATTGTATAATATACATCTAGTTTACCACTTGGGAAACTATAACTACCAAAATTATAAGAGTAATATGATTTTACTGCTTTGTCATCATTAGTTATAGATCATATGTTTTATTTTAGTTGTTGAGGATATTTCTCGTATTGATATTGTGAGGGGATACTAGAGTCTTCATAAACACTCCACATTCCTATAAAATCTACTATTCTTTTATACTGGTAATCAAAATTCTTATTATATTTCTTTTCTGTACACATTCCTTCATCTTTCAATTGATGAAAATCAGGTCTGATATGGCTCAATTGCTTTCATTCATAGAATAAGACTTCTCAAGGATCATTCTAATCCATCATAAAGTATTTTTTAAAGCCACTTTTCTTCTTACATAATTTACTGATATTTCTAGATAACTGATGCAGTTCTATTTTACAATTTGAGGAATCTAAATTTTTATCAGTTTAGACTTATGATTTTGATTTTTGGTTATTATTTTGATATGTGACTTTCAGAATAGTATTTTCCTTTTAACTACATTCTTATGGTATTCATATTCAACTTGAATATCATATTCATACACCATTAGTGTCTTAATTATTTATTTCATTGTCCGATTTAGATTGTTGATGATTTGTGTATTGAAGAAGATATGTCATTCCATTTATAATTTGGTGCTTTTGGTACTTTCAATGCTTGATAAGATTTTTTATGGGTTCTCCTAAGGCCATAATATTTTTGAAAATTTTTGTAAGCCTTACATTCATCTTCATGATGCTTTCTCCATCAAACACTCTAAAGGATTCAAACTTTTTATTTGTTATAGAATACATTATTTGTCTAACATTTTTTGGTCATTTATAGTACACCTCAATAGTTTAATACATCTCCTAATTTGTAGGTCATTTTGATGCCGAATTAAATTCATTTAGACCAGGTACATAGATAAGATAATTCCTTACTTTTGAATTTATATCAAACTCAGGTTATTTGGATACATTCCAAGTCATTGTTTTGTAGGTATCTTATAAGGAGTGATGTTTTTTTAATATACTATGAATCCAATATTCTTTATATATATGATCAATGGATATTTCCATCATCTATAATTTTTACCATCAGATTATGGGTAATGTACCATAGATATTCCTTCTCTACAATTGTCCATTTCTATCTTTTTTAGAGACATTATAATTTTTATCTTATTATAGCTTCATCCCAAATTAAGATTTTTGAGACCAATTATTATATTAGAATAATACAATGTGACACAAGCGGGGGTGAATTGTGTCTTTTTGATAAGCTTTCACAATTTATAATTTTAACACTCATCATGATTGATGATGATGTTAATTTTTTCCTCTCTATGATAAACATCATGAGTATGATCATAAAGATATAACATAGATTTCTATAGGGGTTCAGGGCACAAATATTCCCTAGTCCACTCCACCGAAAACTCTCTTTGCGCACTTTGTGAATTTCACTTCAATGGTCCTCTTATCAGAAGACCACAAATCCACAATTGAGTCCTGGTAGTTGACCCATTTATAATAAGGTTAAACACATAGCCTTCAGGTTATTTAATCAAGAACCAATTATCTATAGTTTTGGTAAATAAGTTGATACTCCACCACAACTGAGTAAGAGAAGTTGATACTCCAATAAACCAAAAGAGATTGATTTGATGTTTCGGGTTGATGTTCACAGTTACAGCATCATAATATGATAGTAAATTGATCAACATCCCAAAAAATAAAAAAATTCAATAATGAATAGTTATAAAGAGATATCGGTTTGAAATGATCTTTAAAAATGATAACAACAAATAGTAATAATAAACGTAGATGAGTATCAGATTGAACATGAAAATCTCCAATCTGTAGTTTCTTTCAGAGTTTATGGATTATTACAGCATCGCTATAAAATATTTTTACTAGAAAGTAATCAAATATAATAATATCTGACTTCTATTTTTCTATATATTTTTAGGATACACTAATAGAATAAATAAAGTGTAATGTTTTCTTTGGTATTCTATATATAATGATGTTTCATGAAAGAATGAAAAAATTCAAATATGAATTAACTAAGGGAGTAATAACTTACCTTAATAACAAGAGTTATTTTCCATAATAAAAATGGTTATTGGAATAGATCATAATGATATTTAAATCAGTCAGAGAGAATCTTTCAATCATCATGGTATTCTTCCTTGACAGGTTCATGTAACTCGGATAAAATCTCGGATTTTGAAACACTTGTATTGAGTACACAATGTAAGGTTGAAATGCATATTATTGTGTTCTGTTTCATGGTGTAGGGTTCCTTTGTATAGAATTGGGTTTATTTCATATCATAGGGATTCTGCCAACTTATGGTTCCTTAACCATGCCTTCATTAGTGCATAACATGGGGATCATAAGTAACAGATATATAATGATCCATAAATTCAAACATTTCAATATAAGATTCCAAATGTTGCATTGATTAACCATAAATTTTAATTTCCCGAATGTAGGGTACACACATTACATTCATACTCCATCGTAGGGTTGATATTCCATATGTTTTTTGATTCATGAACGTATGTTTTTTGATCCATACACTAAATATATATCATAGGGTTGTTGTTCCAAACACAGTCAATTATGGGTAGCGTAGGGATGATGATGCATATATTCATTTACCAAACGTAGAGTTTTAACAATGAATCCATAACACATCCCATAGCTCTCCTTCCATCAAAAATATCATTAAGAATATGATATATATTCCCAAAACATTTTTATAATAAATTCATTAGAAAACCAACAAAGCTATTTTTGAGCATCGAAATCAACATTTAATATAGAGTATTGTTGAGACAATACATTCCCAAATATAATATATATATATAAATGAAGTTTTTTATATTATTCTATTTATGAAATTATGATATCACATATATAGTCATTCATTCCATTCTTGGATGGATATGATAATATCCTTCGTGTGTATGGGCGACTATTTCTTTGCGATGAAATGTGATTCGTTTTCACCAAATCCATTCATGGAAGGTAAATGGGGGAAATATTGTAAATACATGTGATATATATTTTATAAAAATTATTTTATAAAATTCAAATATTATTTATAAACCTTTTATTTCATTTTTTGAGAAAATTGAATGGGCATTCATCCGTATGTATTTCTTATTATCTCTTTGAATGGTGTATTCCATTATATATATTAAAATTTATGGAATAATATAAATATCTGTATACTAAATATATATTATATGTATATAAAGGTTAAAATTATAGATTTTATGAGATTATGATCAAATCAATAGGGCTAAAACTGTAAAATCAAAACATACCAGAAAAAGGGATTATTACCCAAAATGTTATTTTCAGATGAATTTATTAATAAACGTTAAATAAAGGGTCATAAGTGACTAATATTTGGTATTATAGTTACATTTATGGTTATTAAATAAATTTATAATAATATTATATTTATTAAATAGTATCTGAGAACATTTATAAAAGAAGTTGACATATATAGTAATGGTTTTTTATCTCAATTTTCCTACTTTAGGACATTAATTATGTTATAAACCTGTAATAATTTATCATTTGTATGTATAGAAACATTGTAATTTCATATCATGAATTTATTTATTTTTATTATATTTTACATTTTAGTATAATAAATTCTATCATGGGGCTTATGATTCAATATCACCAATTTTGTAATGGATTTCTGATACAATCTTGTCATTTATCGATATTAGTTATGGTTAGTCTTCTAATAATGTAATATTATGTTAAATATTTCTAGAAAGACCTTGGTATTAATATCTTATATTATTTTCATTGTAATATATGTTTTCCCTTTCTATTAATTCCATTATTTTCTCGATAGATCAAGTGAATGTTTAAAAAAATCATTATTACTCACTTGTGTCAAAAACCCTTTTTTTCCATATTCATGTTTTCTAAAAAAGCATTCAAAACATATTTGAAATTCTGAAATAGATTTATTAGAGAAATGTTACCCAATTTTTCATTTTAAACAGTCTTTTAGAAGTAACATTCATGTGATTTTAGAAACTAGTTTAGTTTTACTTTTATTAAAAATGTGAACATAATCATTATTTTAATGTGCATAAAGTGAAAATTATTTACCACCATAATTACCATTATTCTATTTCATGTTTGCATCATAATTGTTTATTTATTTTCTCAATGATAGTCATTTTTAAAATATTTTTGGAATTTATTATTTTTAAATTTTTTTTGTAATGAAATGATATTTTCTTCAAAAAACATTCAAATAGATTTTTCATTGAAAATGATTTTCAATCAAAGATTAAACTTTTTGATGTAAATAATATTTACAAGTTATATGATCTAATGATAAAAACTTTATTATATCTATGGAAGTTATATGTATACGATTATATTATTTTTATTAAGATCATTTCTTCTATATGGGATATTTTATGATGAAATGTTCTATAAAAATACATTTTTTCATGGGTTTTTATATGATTAATGTTTTATGAAATATTTTACTTTTAATGAGTTTTGATATAATAAATTTTGTATAGTCTTGTGGAATAGTAATCTATGATTTTCATTATGTGATGGGTGGGAAACATATCTCCCTACAATACATTGGGTAAATATTAATTTCTAATGAGATCAATCGGACTTGAATGGGGAGTGAACCTAGTTCAGTAATGGATTTCTCCACTATGATATTCATCTGTGTAAACCTTAACTACTATGACGTTTTGGGGAGTTGACCAATATTACTCTGATTCCCTTAGAAATTATTCTTGAAAACTATGGAAATGATTTTTTTCAATGGTATGTGAAAATTATATGTCTTATGAAAATGTTATTCTCATATATATTATGTTCTTTTTTTCATTAAAAAATCATGTCTCATTAACATACATGATTTATTAAATGACTCAAATTAATGATCTATGATATGAAGGGTATAGTTTTTCCAAATTGTTTCCTATAATTTCATACCCTTAGACCCATGATATGTTGATATCTCATTTATTTACCCTTATCGATAATATGATATCACCCTTTCATACATTAAATTTCCTCACTTTTAAGGAAATATATTATATACTATAATTATATGAAGGGTTCTATTAAAAATAAACTTACTGGGAACTTCGGAACTAGTTATGTTATCTCTCCAGGATTCTAATTTCACTATACCTAAACAATTCTAGTGTGGATATTTATGTTTTGTAATGAATATTAATATAATAAGATATAATATTAATATATGTGAAGTGTGGGATCTATATAGTTATTATCAGGACTTCACTCTACTTCTCCTGCATCATATACCCACTTTCGCCCCGTCACCCTTCTTCCCCCCTCACTTTTACCTTCCATTTTCACTAAAAAAATATATATTTTATTCATGTTTTTACCCCATTCTATCACTCCCATTCAGTAAATTTTTCAGCCCAAGATTCCTATTGAGGCCCTCATTGGCTCTTCCATTCCTCTATCCTTTTGGATTCCTTGTTTCAATCCCCAATCTCTCATGATGAACTGGTTTTTCTAGGTAGGTTTGGGATGGGGGGTCAAGTTGTGTTAGTATCCCTAGAGCATGGCTTCAATCTGGTATCATGGTTTGTTAGTTATATCTTCCATGGAAGTTTTAATTTCTTATTTTTTTTCATATGTGTTGTTAACTTGACAATGGAATTGTTGGTTGGGGTTGGTGGTCCAAATGGGAATGAGTTTCTCTCCTCAGGCCCTAGTCAACATCAAAAAATAAGCTCTCTTCATGTTCCTTCATTTCTCTCTCAGTGGGTCTAATTTTTTAGTGTCAAGGAGGCTTTGGGAATGTTTTTGGATCAGTCAACATTGTTCTAGGAGGAACGTTTTGTTTTTATTTGAACTAATCTTAGCTAAACCATTATAGATGAATCATGTCATTCTTGCAGTAGCATGATAATTTTTATTTTCAATGTGTGATGAATTTTTGGATTAACGGTAATGGATTATTTATTTATCAAATTATATTTCCTGATGAATACTATAGTTCAGTGGTTCTGAAGGATTTATTAATTTTTATTTTGAGTTTTGTGGTGATATGGTTATGGTTTCATGGCCTAAAAGGGATTTAAGGCATGGATAACTGGTACTATCATTGGTCTTGTCTCATTATTAAGGCTTAGACTACATCCAAAACTGATTTGGAAACATATTATAATGTACCTCTCACATTCGGTATGGTGTAGTTTCTTGAACGAATTTTTGGGATGTGATCTTTGAGTGTTCGATGAGGTTCAAGGTGTCTCACCCTATGTAGTCACTATCCCGACCAAATGTTAACATTATAGTTTTTTGGATATAAATTCTTCTTGATCATCATTTTAATGTAGATTATATCATATAGTGGTGGTCCTACATTATGGTTATAGTAATGGTTATAGTTTATTGTTGGGGCTGTCAGTGTGCACTAGGAAGATGGTTTTGGATTTTGATGAGAATGATATTGGATTGTGGATGATGAGGTTGAAGTGGTCTTCGTTTATTATAGTCATAATTTTTTTGTGATCCAGGGGAGACAAATATGTTGGTGAACTCATGAGGATGATGGAAGATGATGTGAATTTAGATGACGCATGTGATTCAAGGAACATTGTCTCCTCATGTTTCGTGTTCCAAATAATGTATTTTTAATTTAAATTTCAAAATTCTGAATCTTATTTAATTTTTTATATTACCCAGTGTTTTTGACTACCACTCAACAATAATATTCATTCATGAAATAAAGATATTTATGTATTCCAAAAGATATGTATATATAAGATTCTATTTATTAGAATATATTATGGAATATTACTGAAGGGTAGAGAGAGTGTATTATAATAAAATACATTGTTGTCTGGATATTACAAGTGGATGTTTCATTAAAACATATGTACATGGGGGTAATAACTGTAAAATAGCATATTGAGGTGGACTCAAACATAACCTGATCCTCATAAATGGGCTTTTATTAAAAATTGGGTGGACACACTCATGGGATATTGTTTTTAAATTCACAAACACATTATAAACTATCATGAAGGATTTAAATAGTGGATAATTGTGAATAAAGTAGTATAAATATAAGGCATCAATGGTTAAAAAAATCGTTATTATTTAGGCATATTATATGGGGTTATTCATGATTAAGTGGTTCTCCACTAGGATTACTATTTCTTACACAATGACACTTAATTTTATTCAATGGATGAAAATTGAAGAAACCATTTTCAAGCTATGTGATATGGAAAATTAAAACATTTTCTTTTTTAGGAAATAATTTTTTTGTGAGATAGAATGAAAATATATCAACTTCATTATCATAAAATTCTATCAATAAATGAATCATGATGAACATATAACAAATTAATGGAGGGAAAAAAATTATATTGAATTTTTTATGAGGAAACCTCCACAATATATTCATAGTTCTACTAAAAGGGTAGTTGCTGAACAATGAATCATTGCCATTGAGATTATATTTTCCAATATCCAATGATTAGAGAACATAAAATTGAATGTTTTTGTGTATTATTTATATTTAGAAGTAGATCAATTATATACTCTTATCATGAGTATGATTCATCAAGATGAAACTGACTCCATATAATGGGGTGATTTTATGAACATATTTTCCAGTAAATATGTATCTCAAATTATTCACATAGAAAGGGAGAGGGAATTCATTGAGTTAAATTATAATTATGATTAATCAATTTGTACCTATGTGGTAAATCGTTTAATACATGTGAGGTACACTCATGGTATTATCATTTAACATCAGTGTGTGGTTTATTGATTCTTTAGTGGATTAAAACCAATTCGGAGAACAAACAATTATATAAGAGACATCAATTTCCATGATGAAATCATTAGTTATTCTATAAAGGTAGAAATATAGATTTGGGATACCCATAAAACTCACGGATTAGATTTAAAAAAAATTAATTCCAAATAATCTCTAAAAAAGGAGAAAAGAAGATGAGATATGATCCCTGATCAAAGTGTGGATGGAAACATGGAGGAAAATATATTAAGGGGGATAATCAATGTATTATGTTATGTAATGATGCTCATCATTAAATTGATTATCGAAGTGATGGTAATAAATTAACTAGTGATATGAATAAAGATAAAGATGTTCCAAATGTACCACCAACAATCCAATGTTTCAAGTATAAAGTTTATTGGAATTATACAAAATTGTTTCCAATTATGATGGTTAATGACAATGATGGACCACATCCACCTATTAAGTTAATAGAATGATGAAAATATCATGTTATAATTATTTATGAAGAGTTGTTTCATAATAATTATTTGAAAGGTACATACACTATCCACTCAATAATTTATAATATATTATTATACTCTGGATCTATCAATTCATTCATATCTTTATAATTTCTTATACATATCAGGATTCCACCCAAATGATTTTATGAATAATTTTAAATTAAAACCCAAAATGACATGATGATCTCATATCAATTATATGATTCCAATCTATTAGATTATTTTGGGAATGTTCCTCATACAAAATTTGAAATTATTCTAATATTTGAATTAGATATTATCATTAGTATGGTTTGGATATTTTTACAGATATATGACATTAATTTCTATGGATGGGAAGTCAAATTTTATACTCCAAAACCAAACTATTATCATAAACCAATCTAATGATATATTTGATATTATAATGTAAATAATTCTTACTTTATTGGTTTTTATTCCAATTTAGAACGAAATTAATCTTATATGGTTTAGGATAAAATCAATATCTATGATATTCCAATTGTATGGGAGTTTTATGATGTGTTTCTAGAGGTGTTTCATAGTCTTCCATTGATTCATGTAGTAGAGTTCTTAAAAGAAATCATATAGGGTGTCATAACTGATTCAAATATTCCCTACAGAGTGGAAAAAATTAAGTTCTATGCATTGAAGAAGACATTGTAGGAGAAACATTAAAAGTGACTCATTTTAAAAATTGTGATACCTTATGGTGCACCTATTTTAATTGTAAAAAAAAATGGCTAGATGATAATATGAATTAGTTATCAGAAGCTGACAAGATCATGATCAAGAACTAGTATCATGTACCACATATTGATTCATTATTTAATTAACTATATAGAGCTAAATAATTTATCAAGATTGACCACCAATCTAGATATCAATAATTGCTGGTAAAGAAGGAGGATATAACAAAAACAACATTCTGTAAATGGTATGTACAATATGAATATATAATTATTCAATTTATTCTTAAAATGGTCAATCTATCTATAGTGATTTAATTAATAGACTCTTTAGATATTTTAATTATCGATTTGTGGTAGTATTCGTAGATCATATTCACATTTATACAAAGATAAAGGTAGATAATGGAGATCATTTCATAATTTTACTAATGAACCAATGGATTGAATAATTATTTTAAAATTTTACAAAAGCTTACTTTCAGATAAAATTGTTTTCATTAATTGGGTCGTGCAATTTCAAAGGAGGTTATATCACTAGATTAATCAACGATGGATGTCATTAAATGTTTTCCCAGACTAACTGTGATGATAGAGATCTGATGTCTACTTTGTTTAGTTATATATTATCAATAGTTTGTGGATAATTTATCATGACTATGTAGTCCACTCACCATGTTAACTTAGATGTATCCATGTTTTTATATATTGGTAAATGTGAGGAAAATTTCAATGAACTGAATATAATATTAGTTTGTGCACTTGTTTTTAAATAACCAAATAATGGGGAATGTTTTAAAATATGTATTGATTTATCTGATAAATGATTGAAAGGTTATCTTATATATTATCACATGGTTATAATGTATTATTCATGAAAATTTATGGTTTATAAGAAAAATTACCCAACTCGTGATTTTAATTTCACATAGTAATTGATTCTATAATGATATTAAGTAATTATCTTTATAGATAAAAGTGGGATATATATTCTAATAAAAATAGGATAATGTATACATATAATAATTTGAATATCAACCATGAAGATGTTTAAATCTGATTAGTATTTATAACCAATCAATACATTACCACACTAGAAACGTGAACTAGGGGGATGATGATTTCAGTCAAAATAATCATGAAATCTTATCCATTATTGGGATCAAAATGATCTAATATTTATATATTTTAAAAAATATGGATCTAGAAATCCTTATCAAAGGGGAAAATATCATCTTGATAAATTTAATGTTCAAAAGACAATCAAAATTGATATTAAACTGGTGAATATATAATATTTATATTCATAAATAAGGTTTTAAAAGTTTCTGATTTTATCCTTGACCATGATTGAATGAAAAGATTTAGGGACCATGTATGTGTTCTTCCCATACCAGATCAAATGAATGAGTAATTATAGTAAACTCATAGTTTATCATTATTTGTCAATCCCAGAAGTATAATGATGTATAGAGATTGTAAATAATAAATATGGTTGAATACCATGAAAAGAGATATCACAAACATTAGATCTAGGTTTTTATATGCCATCATGTTAAGGATGAGAGTCAAAAGTGTGAGGAGATGTTACAAAAATTACCATCACCAGAATGGAAAATTGAAAACATCACCATGGAATTTGACATTGGACACCCCAAATCATCTATGAGAAAAAAATTTATTTTGGTTATTGTCAATAACATTATAATGCCTTTACAATTCATAACTATTTGAGAAATTATTTCTCTAGATCATATTTCCAGAATATAAATAATGAATGTGGTATGGTTTGATAGTGTACCTCATAACATTATGTCTAATCAAGATATGAGATCTAACCAGAAGTTTTGGTGAATGTTTTAAGTAATCTATTGATACCAAGTTAGTTATTAACACTATGTATCATCCATAGACAGATGGTTACTATTTCAAAACAAATAAAACTCAATAGGATATATTGAGATCTTGTTCATTGGATTTTAAAGGTGGTGGTGATCAAAACATTCCTCATGTTGAGTTTTTATACAATAATATATTTCACTAAAGTATTTATATGGATACTTATGAAGACCTATAAGAAATGGAAGAGTATTTATAGTTGGTATCATTGAATGGTTTAGCAACCTTTAGAAAATAAGATGTTAAATATTTAGTGAAATCCATAGGATAATGTTATTTATAAGAGAAAATATTATGTTATGGTAAAGAATGGATTATGGGTTTCCTAAGAAATAATTCATATATGTACACTATATTCTAATATATTTTTCTAAAAGATTCATATAGGGGTAATAATCATAAGAAGTGTTTTTCAAGTATATATCAAACAACATTCTATCACAATCTATTAATTTAGGATTTTTGTATCATTTTTTGTTCATATAATATCAATCCTTAGAATATCAGTGGATCTATTAATGATATATGATATTAAAAATTGGCCTAGAACAGCCACTATGATTGAGATTATTTTGGATTGGAATGGTATTATATTATATAATAATTGGGAATAATTTCAAATTAAAATATAATCCACTTATGAATTTATCTCAACAGGTATACAACTTTCTTTTTATAGTTGATAGTGGGGAAAATTTTAAGGAACTTAATAGAATGATCGTCCATACAATATTTAAATCATTATAATATAATATAGAAGTGTTTTAAATGTATATTGATGCATAAAATAAGGGACAAGGATGAGTTTAAATGAGGAATGTTATTTTTATATATTATTCATCAAGAGAATTCAAAAATTACATAACCTAAAATTTGGGGTTTTCTATTATAATTTTTTCATTGAAGATATAGATTTATTATCTCTGTAGATAAATGTGTTTTGTATATATATTACTCTTAATTGTTTAAATTATATAATACCGTAGATATGGTTGAATAGTAATTAGAGGATATAGTTAGAAATGAATAAAGATTATCACTACTCAATATATTAACTCATTGGAAAATATTACGTTTTGGAAAATGAAATGAGTTGAAAGGGTCAATCTATATTATATATGATCCTAATAATAAAATATGATTTATTCATGTACTTGCATAGAATGAATGTATAAATATTAATGGAAGAAGGGAAATCATATCTTTCTGAAGTAAATGAAATAATTTTTTATCCTTGTAAATATTAAATAGATTTAAAAGGAAGATGTAAAACAATAGAATATGTCCAGAAATTTACTTGAGATTAAAAATTATTGTGATCGAATGATAAGGTTTACAAGCCACATATTTCATCATTCCCTACTAGATATGATGAAGGATATTTTGGATGAGGGTTGTAGTATTTCATTCTCTATTCATCAATAAAGTATGAATATGTATATAGATATGAAAGAGTATTTATGGTGGGATATAATGAATAGAGACATTATAGAGTATGTATATCAGTGTTTCGTATTTCAAAATATTAATGATGAGAGACATAATTATAAGGGGATCTTAAACCCATTTCCCACAACAGAATATAAATGGAAAAACAACACCATGGATTATATTGTCGGAAACCCCAAAATACCTAAAGTACATAATAGTATTTTGGTTATAGTAGATCAACATGCAAAAACATCACACATCATTGATATTACAAAATATTTCTATCTTTATCAGTTTTCATGAATTTCATTATATAAGTGGTAAGGTTTCATGGATTACCACTCTTTATTGTATATTTTTAGGATATGAGGTTTCCCTCAACGTACTCATGATTCCTTTAGTATGATATGGATATATAGCTATATTCTAGTACAAAATATCAAATATAGATAGATGTTTTTGTTTAGATAAATGTCATATAAGGACCCGGCCTTAAAAGATTACATAATCTTGAATTAAATGAATAATTCACATTAAACTTATTTTCAGGTTTATAATTTAAGATAATTAGGCCATAACTATTACATTACATATCAAAACATACAAAGTAAACACATCTACTTAGCTTCCATTTTTAATAAAATAAAAAACTGTTGAAGAAAAATTCATGTCCAGTTTTTTTTAATAGCATGACTTTTCCTTGATCCCATCCTTGACCCTACGTATCTTTAAGTCTTGTGAAAAACATTTCAAAACATGGGATGTTCATAAAGATCAATGTAAGGGTTATAAAATAGACAAAGAAACCAATATTCCATCAACACATACAAAACATAAGATCATACCTTATAAAATCATCATATTTATGGATAACACCTAGAAATAATAAATCATAATGGTAACTTGTGGAATCATTATCATACATACATTGTAGCTATCATAGCTATATAAGGAGCTACATTGGAATACCCATCACAGTATATTCCCTAAATCACATAGGAGAAACATTCTTTTTTATCTCCTTCATGTTACCCAATGCAATGGAGAGATATCTCATGATCACCCACCATAGTTTTATCATGGAACCAACCATATACGTAAACAATTCCCAAGAACCATAACATATTCATAACACATAAAACAAATATAAAGGAAAGATAAAATTTCCTCATTTCAATCAAAATATATTTTTTAAATATATTGAAACAGAAAATTTACTTTCAAAACCATTTTCAATACCAAAATATGTAAAAGATTATATTTTATTTAGTTAAATTTTTAAAACATTAAGTCTTGTTAAATAATTCGACAATCAAATAATACTCAAGGCGGCAGAAAGGTCATTGTCACCGCTTACATTAAAAAGAAACATTATTTTTTGTAATATAGTAAATTTCCTCATGGAAGAATATTACCTTTGAATGAAATTATATGTAATAGGTTTTTATATACCATAAAAATTAAATCCGTGTATAAAAGAGAATATTCCTCAATGAAAGTATATTAAGACAGAGTCCCTTACCTCATGTCCGAAATGGCCCATTAGTTCATTAATCTTTTGAATAATAAACTAATGTTAATTTATACTTTCTTAAGAACCTTTTTCAATTTTATCATTCATTTTATATTAATTATTACTATGTTATAATCTTTGTGTAATCATTTATGTTAATAATGGTCATTTTGTCGATATTTAGTATTTGAGTAAAAAATGAACTTATTATAAGTACAAGTAGTTCATCTGGTCAAAATTACATTTTCTATAGAATGGTATTCATGATTTAGATAACATATATATCATCTATATCACACACACACACACACAGATATATATATATATATATATATATTTGTATTTATAACAGTACATAACACATGAAGATAAGAAATGAAATGCACCGTTCAAGGAAACGGTAAGCCATACGTACGCATGAACGCTACTTTCATTTCTATTTCATATTTTAATGAAATTAAAACTTAATGATACATAATAATATTTAAATTCCATTATAATATCATATATATGTTCTTTATCTTAATCTATTATACGCCCCACGTATGGTATGAATGAGGCATATCACATTGAGGGGGTTGTAGTCTTCACTTCATCAAATTAAATTATCGGGTTTACCCATTATGAAAACCATAAAGATATTCTACAAAAGGAAAATAAATATGAATAAAGGAAAAATAAAAATAATATATATCATATATAAATACATTTCTATGATATAGGCCTCTATGAGAGGCGGTGGGAGATATTTGAGCAATCATCATTTCATGAGGCAGTAGTTCGCCATCCACAGAAACAGTATGTTCTTTACCCATTATATGGAGGTGTGTGTAAGTGTTGTGAGAATACATATCATAAAAACAACCTAGTATATTTATGATAATTGTTTTTATAAAATAATGGAATAAATAGAGTTTAGGTGTTTGGAGATGTAAAATAAAAGAAAAGGACTTAAGATAAAATGTTATCTTTAAATCAAGTAACTCCCTTTGGTTTGAAGAAAAAAGATTACATGAAGTGACTCTTGCATAATTTATGTCTTCTATAAGTAAGATAGGGATACTTAGATCTTATTTTGGTAGAGTTTGGATGAGCTAAGGGGCTTGATAGGTGTGAGAAATGGGTTAGAAGTGGTTTCCTTTTAATAGGGGGAGGAGGGTCTCTTTATGAATGTTTGAAAATATTATTATATTATAAACATATATTCGGTTTAAAAAGTTCCAAAAGTAATTAAATTAGAATATAAGATGACTCATGTTCGAAATAAAATCAACCAGTTATAATTGTACAGGTTTTTGTTATTGTCTTATTATTTATAATCTTATTTATTTAAATAATTCATTAATGAGGTAAACATGACATCGTTATTGTGTCATAAATAATATTATTTATTTGATGTATAATAATAAAAAAATTATCATGATGTAAGAAATATTTTTCTCTTTATAATGAATATTTATAGTCTAATTGATATCGTATATAACTATATGCAACCATTCATTTACTACAAGATATTTGTTTATGTCATTTTTTCCTTTAATTAATTAAAATAATGTGTCATTATCACTCCAATGTGGCTCCATGGGGTCCCCAAATCAACCAAATGATGGACATGGTAGGATATGTACCAACCAATTAGATTAGGACGCATGTTAGGGTAATTTAATATTATTATATTATTATGTTTTACCCTAATTTACCAGATTTCCCTTTAAACGAGGTAAATAAAATATTTACTGAAGTAAATATTCATAATTTCTTAAAATAAAAGTTACCTTTTTACACAATTTGGACATACTGATTCCAAATATATAATCCATTTTTCTAAATTCAAAACAAATAAGATGAATAAATTAATTAAAAATTAATTCCCTCTGTCAAAAAAATGTGTGTTTTTATGAAATAATAACTATCAAACAATTGACACTTGTTTATGTCCAAATTCAAATTGAAATTACATCCAATGACCAAAATTGGATTAAATGGTAAAAAAATATTTTAATAACACTTTAAAACCAATTAAACTTATAATATAACCATATAAATAAATTAGATTAAAATTAGGTATTAAAATACAATATTTTTCAATATTCATTAAAAAAACATTATCAGAAAAATACAAAAAAATTATCTAAATAAAATTGGATGTCCCTATTCTAATGAAGAATATTATTTTGTCCAATATAAAATATAAAAGTGAAAAAAACTATATTTAAAAAGGGTTATCCATGAAAAGGTTGTAAATAAACCTTTTAAATAATATTAGATTATTTGTGCTTAGAATTAGATTTATTCAAATTTTAAGCCACTAATTTTTATTGGATAAAGGTAAAAACATTTAAAAAACATACATAATAATATTGTATTTAGTTTTATTCATTCCCTCCAATATAAGTTTTAGGTGTTAACTACAATTTAAAAAATATTATAGTATTATTTTTTAGTATGACTTGGCATTGTGTGTAACATTTGACTTCAAAGAAATCTGTTTTTGTTTATCGAGTACGCCATCAAACATAAAAGCCCATTTAATGTAAAATAATTATTTAATTCAAAAAAATTAATAAATATAAAAATTTCTTATCCTTCATTTACCTAGGACGTTACATCCTTCCCCCCTTTTCGGAATTCCATCCTCGCAATTTTTATTCACTTATCAAATAAGTGGGTGTATTTATCCCTCATAGAATTTTCAGATTCCCATGTTGGCACTTCAACCATATGGTTTCTCCACAAAACTATTACCTGATGGATTACCTTATTCTACAATACTTTCTCTTTGTGGACAATAATCGAAACCGGTTGTTCCTCATAAGAGAGATTCTTTTCCAGCTTATCTACATTTGGGCTCAAAACATGGGAGGGATTAGACATATACTTTCTCAATATTGAAACGTGAAAAACATTATGTACCTGGGATAAACATGGAGTTACATCCACTCGGTATGAAACCAATCCAACTTTCTATAGAATTTCATAGGGTCTAATGAACCTCAGAATCAACATTCCCTTCTTTATAATGTGCATCACACTTTTCCATGGAGAAACTATGAGAAAGACATGATCACCTACCTCAAAAGAAAGATCCTTCCTCCGGTTATCTGAATAATTTTTATTCCTTCTATGAGCTGTTCTCATCTGTTTCTGAATAAACTGATCCTTTTCTGCCATCTCTTCTACCAATTCTGGTCCCATTAGTTTCCATTCACCTAATTCATCCCAAAAGGCTGGAGTTCGACACCACATTCCATATGATGCTTCAAATGGAGCCATATGTATACTGGAATGAAAAATGTTATTATAATAAAATTCAATAAAATAATGATGTTGGTCCCAACATCCCTAGTAATCCATTGAACAAGAACATAAAATATCCTTCAAGGTTTGAATTTTTTTTTCTGACTACTTTTCAAATTGAAGATGAAAAGTTGTCCTAAAATTTAATTTAGTACCCAATGTCTTCTGAAGGCCTTTCCAAAAGATTGATGTAAACCTGAGATCATGATTAGATACAATGGAGAGTGGAAATCCATGAAACCTGAATATCTATTTAACATAAAACTGAGAAAGATAATATAGAGATATAGTATCTTGAATAGGAAGGAAATGAGTAGATTTAGTCAATCGATCCACAATAACCCATATTGCATTATTATCTCGATATGACTTTGGTAATCCCACAACGAAGTCCATGGATATATTTTCCCATTTCCACTCTATCAATGGTAAAGGATGAAGCATCCATTTTGATAACTTTCTCTATGTATTAACCTGTTGACAATTCAAACACATCATAGTAAAATCAGCAATATCTTTTTCCATTCCATCCCACCAATAATACTCCTGAATATCTCTATACATCTTAGTAATGCCTGGATGAACTCAAAATAGAGAACTATGAGCCTCACATAATAAATTTTTCATCAACTGTGAATCACAAGTCACACATAATATCTTCCCGAACCTCAAAACACAATAATTATCAATGTTAAAATTAGGAAACATAACCTTCTAAACCAACTCTACCTTTTTCTAAAACTCACGGTCTTCCTTCTGATCATTCTTAATTCTGACTGATAGTGATTATTTCACTAACACTTGAAACAAAACAGATTCATTTCCTGCAACAACAACTTCTATTCCATAGTTCATCAAATCAAAAAACTGAAAGATCTATTTCCAAACATAGCATGGTTAATGAAGCATTTCTTTTTCAACTAAAAACATCAGCCACTTTATTTTCATTTCACTGATGGTAATGAATTGTACAATCATAATCCAAGATTAATTCCAGCCATCTCCTCTATCTCATGTTCAATTTTTCTTGAGTGAATATATACTTTGTAACGCCCCGACCCTAGTTACCCAAAGATGGTGAATTAATTTAATACACTATCAATATTATATAGAATCAAGTCCCGAAGAACCGATTAGTTTAGCAGTTTTAGAAAATAGATTACATACATGAAAATTACATTACATTATAAAATTACTAACAACAAAAACATTTTACCATTTTGAACACATTCATATCCCTTAGACTATCCTTACAGGTCATGCATAAAATACTTCTTCAATCCTAGGAAAAATAAAAAATAGAAAGTGGTGAGCTCTGACGCTCAGTAAGGATAAAAATATAGTAAAAACATTTATAAATAAGCACTATCCTTTAATGAAATGTATATGACTAAAACAAATGCATTTCAAAAATAAACATTTTCATAATATGGCAAAGATAAAATCAAATAATTCCATTTACTTATTAACATGGATATTCTACTAGTCGAATAATCACATGAAATATCAATATCCACTTTCATAATGATTGAATTTATAATTCCAGTCTTCATAAACACAAAGTAAAGGACTTGGGAAAACACTAAAAATAAGATTCTATCATGCCCTTGTGCTAGGATACTAGTTTGTCTCATCAAACCTACCGATGCATCAGGGAGCTATAGTGGGATCCACCCGTAACTTATTAAACCCTACGTATTCCTCAAATGATAAGGTTCAAACATAACATAAACATTCATATTAAAATTAGAATACGAAATGTAAATAATTTATCCACAAACCATGAATGGTATAAAAATGACACATCTACAGTCAAACATAGCACCAAACCTTCAAAACAATATGGAATATTTGTATCATAATAAATCAACTTCAAACTAGTTTAAAATCCATTAAATTATTCTGATATAGATAAAAATGTTTTATAAAACTCTTTGGGAGAAGTACCCTTTTCTCATAAAAAAATTATAAGTTACACAATTTTGAGAGGAAGAAATTTAATGAAATTTTTGAATCAAAGTGTCCCATACCACTTTGAAACTTTTTAATGGAATTAAAATTTTAAAAAAATTCATTTCCATATAAATAAATCCTTAAAATTCATTTTGAAAAGATGGACATTAATAAGAATGATTTAGAAGAATAAATATTTAAAACATTAAAAATGATGTTTTATTAAAAAATTACCTTAAATAGAATCCCTTTGAAAACTCTTTTATGAAACATGTACATGGATAATAAATATGTCCCATTAGAAACTTCCCCATAAACAATCTCGAATAATAATGAGATTGAGAAATTAACCCTTACATTCACTTTCCTTTGGTCGAGGGTATGTTTAACCTTATGTATAATGACTATGGATGTTATGAAATTATACCAAAACCATATTCATATTTATTATATTATAAAGTATTTATTAATGAATTTATACTAACCATTTAATAATGATTTCCATGCCAAATTAACATTTTAGATAATAATCGCTTTCTTTACAGTATGTGTTTTAACTTGTTATTCTATATCGTATCATTTAGATAACGATTTAAATACATACATAATATAAACATGATTTATATATCAAATACATATTTAGAATATAAATATTTATAATAGATTGATATATGAAATGGAAATTATCATTTATAGAGACGGTAGGCCGTACGTACGCATAAACGTTGTTTCTGTTTTAATATCATACTGAACAGACGTAAGTGAATAAGAAATATGTAGGTACATAAATACATACATACACACACAAAAATATATATATATATATATATTCAGTACCATTATTATTTCTTATATTACATACTTATTAATAATATATTTTTTTTATAATCATCATTGAGTAGTGAACCTGGAAATAAATCTCATCGTGTTATGGAGACGGTAATCGGTACGTACACACGAGCGAGGATATTATTTCAATAATGATTAAAAAATGTTGAATTGGATGGTATAATAACTTTACAGAAACATTATAATGTTATTTTTTTATTTACTTACATATTACTCATCATTATATCCATCCTAATAACATAGTGTTGAATAAAAAATTACACAATGGCATGGAGACGGTAAGGCGTTCGTACGCATGCATGGTGACATTATCATTCATAGAATGGATAGAATAATTAATACGGTTGTTCCATATTTGTATTAAAATCACAATATGTATAAGGTACTAGAGATGTTATTTTGGTATAGTAATAACTAAGAAATACGAAGTGGAAGAATAAAATAACTTGAAAGTGGGTGGTGAAATTATTACCTCTTCCTACGGTGTTTCATTTTGAGTTGATCAAAAGGGCTCCATTGGTGGGCTTTCTAATCAAATTTAGGACTCAAGGTATAAGTAAGGGATGTTATGAGGATATTTGGGCTGGTTTATGATGAGCCAAATGGCATTGGATTAGAGATTTTTAGAGAAGGGGAAGTGACCTTTTATAAGAGGGTGAGGGTCACTTTAGGAAATGATCAAAGTGTTAATTTATTATACAATCATATTCGGTTTATAATGGCCCAAAATGAATTTATTTAGAGACTTAGGTGGTTATGGGTCGAAAGTCTCTCAACCAATTGGTTTTAGACAAGTTTAGGTTACCATTTTAACATTATCTTTTGGATTTAACTCATAGTTAAATAGTTTAACTTTTACCGTGTTTTCATGTATTCTTACACTATATGGTTAATAAACATACTATAAACTTCCAAGAGAACATAAAGTGGTTCATCAATGACATATATAATATTTTGTAATCCATTTGGGCGAACCATAGATTTTTAGGTATATTATATCAAATAATAACATAGTTTTTATTTTAAAAACTATTTTATGTCAATTTTGACACTATTTAATATTTGTTTTTTGTTAAAATCATAACAGCTTGATTACTTAAAAATAGTTGATTTAATAAAATCCAACATGTCCTATTAACCTATAAAATTAGTGTAATTCATCAAAAGTATCAAATTGCATTTATTTTAGTATTTATAACATCAATAATTATAATATTTTATATATAAGATAATTATTGCATCATCATTGAGTCATAAATAAATTTAATTATTTAAGGTCTTAAAATTATAAATAAAATACCATTATGTTGGAAATCTTATATCTTTATAATTAATATTAATATTAAAATTTATCTTATTTACAACCATATATTAAAAATGTTTTAATTATGAAAACTTGAATTTAACACTTTTAACTCTTGTTTAAATTAAATAACAATAAATGTCCTAATATAATCCAAGTGGACCTAAAGGATCATATATTATTACTAAGGTTATTTTTTTAAGAATTATACTTATCCAATTGAATTAGTACATGTGTTAGGGTAATTATAATATCATTTTTACCCTTAATTACCCTATTTACTTTTAATCGTGGTAAATAAGTCAAAAGTTACAATTCATAAAAAAATATTTTCATCTTATTGAACCACATTTTACTTAATGATGTCAACCATGTCTCTCAGATTTTTGAAATTCAACTCACAGAAGCGGTAAAACTATGTTTTATGCAAATATGCAAATGTACCTAGAAGGTGGGTAAAAGAGGATTAAAAGTTCAATAAAATATTATACATCTAATTTTATTATAAAATGACACAAATGAATTAAATTGAACTTATATAGGAATTATTTATCTATTTTTACTTAAAATAAAGTTAAATAAAATAAATAATTAGTTAAATAAAAAGTCAGTTTTAAACAATAACTTAATGTTCTTTTGTATTCATCAAAAATTGACAGTTTTCAGAAAAATACCAAAACCTCACCCTAATATAATTTAGATATTATGATTTAAAAAATGAAGTCTATTTTACCATATTCATGACATAGAAGTTGAATTTATTAATTTAAAATTAATTCTGGTTGTCAAAACAAAAAAGCGGGTTTTTAAAAAGTAAAAACTTTCAAAAGATTGACATGTGTTTATGTAAAATTTAAATGTGAAATTATTTACAATAACATAAATTGTATTAAATGGTAAAAATATAATCTAATTATACTTAAAAACCATTCAAATTCATAATTCAACACTATAAATTATTTTTATTAAAAAAGTTGTTTTCAATTAAAACATATTATTTTTCACTATTCGTCAAAATATGAAAGTTATCAGAAAAGTACCAAACATTTATCCAAACTAAATTTTTATGTCACACTTCAAAATAAATATTTAATTTCATTAAATTTTATATATAAAGGTTTCAAATATTGGTTTTAAAAAGCATTCTTCATTAAAAGGTTATAAAATTACATTTTTTAAAAATACTTCTTTTATCTAAAAAAATGAATTTGTTTGGATATTATTTCTAAGAAACACGTAATATGGATGTTAAAATTATATATAGTATATCATATTATAATCTTAGTTATTACTATTCATAACCATTTTTTTGAACTACTAGTTTGGTAAGTTGTGGTGGGATCGAACTCGGTGTCTCATGTTGCACAAGAAATTGAATTACTTTAATGAGATAACATACTATGAAATCTTGAGGTATTACATTCTACCCACCTTCAATAAATTGCATCCTCGTAATTTGAAATTTTTCTTCAAAAATAAAAGGTTAAAAAAATCTTTGTGGAAAACCCACATCAGAAATTAGGTTAATAAAATTTAGTCTTAAAAAGAGGGAAACAGAAATGAAAAATTTGTCAAAAAATTATGTTCTTGTTTAAGAGAACATTTTTTGAAATTAGAGACACAAAATTTCAGAAAAAACGTAAATATTTATAGCGAGTGATTGAGGTCATCAATCACAAACAAGTGTAAAATTGAGGGCCTCAATGCCATCAATCTATGAAGATTTAAAATATTGTTAGTTCAACAAAACATAAGTAATTAGGATAACACATTTTTGGCTTTTAGATCCCTTCCCTAAATTTAAGAATTGATTTATTCATAGAATAAAGGAAAATTACACTTTACAAGTGGATTTTCATCCTTCAACTAATTCCTACCACAAACTCATCTTTCATTCCAAAAGATAATAGAATTCAAAAATATTCTATTTATCTTAATCGTATAGGGGTCCAAATATAATGAATCTATAATTCATTTGAAATAATATTTAAAAAAACTACATCACAAAAACCATTACAGCATGTATGCCAGTGGTAGGTGATTCCCCCTTGTTGCCCTTCAGTTGTGAGTTCAAGACTCATGGCCTTGTCGGACGTGACAGGCTGTTTCCTGACCACCAGGTTGTCCCTTTTATAACAATCAAAAAATAATCTAAATAAATTATTTAAACATAACAATAGTATCCAATTTCAATCGTAATACATTCCAACCTTTAGAATTATCCAAAATAGTTCTATCCAAAAATTTAGACCAAAATTTATAAAGAAGGTAAACACAATGAAGATATTTTTTTCTACGTAATAACACCTGAATACCTTCATCATGTATTCTTTTAAAACATGGTAATACCCTGAATTACCATAATAACTCTTTGATTAAATTATTTATCCCTTATTCATTATAGAATACTAGATATATTCCTTATATCCAAAAATTTTTAATACTCCAACAATGATTAAATAAACAACCAATTAATTAGTTCAAAGGTAGTCAAGAATATCCAATATAATTTATCCAAATCAACCGTCTCTTATTCCGATGATACTACCTCGGTATCAGGACCATATTAAGGTTTATCTTTCCTCCAAAAAATTATTTTCCTAAAATTTGAACTTGTTGTTGAGTAACGTTTCATAGAACCATATAATCTTAAATTGTCAATGAAATAGTACTACAGTACAATCCATATTTATTTCAATAATTCATATAACTAGTACATCGTTGATACAACACCCAAATGAAATAATTCTATAATAACACTAGTAATTCATCTTTATCTATGGAAGTATCATAACTTTATTATTACCCAATAGCATCATTTGGGGAATACACTAATGATTTGGACATTGATTCGTGTAGTGTCCAAACTCTTTGCAGAATAATCATTTTACATTTGAAGCCTTTTTCATACCCTTGCAATCATGTACGTGATGTCCTTTTTTCCATAATTATAACAAACCCTCATTACCTTCAATATTTTACCATGGAGATTCTTTCTACATTTATCACATATGGGATAATCATTCTTTCCCTTCATCTATTTATCCATAATTCTTTCTACCATCCTTTTATTCTCTTGATTCCCTTCAAAGCCACAAGAGTCAGTGAATTATTTACTTATCTTGTTAACACATGATACTATTTAATCATATGTTGAGAATACGTGGGAGACTATTTACATTCTAAATGTTGGATTAATACCATAAAAGATATGACCCTTCTTACTTTTTGGATCATACATATTACTGGAGTTCTCATTACTTCTACTGGGTGCCATTTCTAAACAATGGAATGCACTAGGTTAGTTTATGAATAACAATTCATAATTCCAAACTTTTAAAATACCTAATGAAAATTGAATAGTTTATGGATATAAACCATAATCATAAAAATGTTTTCTTTGATGAAGTATTTACTCCTAAATCCATCATAATGTCTTGTAATGAAAATGTTATTTAACTTAAGCATATCACCTGGGAGTGTCATAACCAAGAGTGCAGAAAGGCCCGTTTTCGTGCAGCAGTTTCCGTTTGAGTATAGCTCAAAGCGTGGTTTTCAGGTTTTACCCTTAAATACATCTGTTCCAGAGCCGCCTCTACCTGCTCATATCCAGACATGGATTATTTCATGGAAAACTCAAAAAATCTCTACAGTTCCAAAATTCTAGGAAGTTCTTCAATACTAATCCTCAAATTCTATCATCATGTAGTGTTCTCTAATAAGAGTTTTTCTAATTATAGTTTCCATGATTTGTACTCAACTTCCTATGATACCAACAATAATGCCCCAAACCCAGTTACCTAGAGTCGGTGCATTAGTTTAATAAATTGGAAAGATTAAAAGGAATCATGTCTTGAAGAACCGATCAGTTTAGCATGCTTGGAAAATAGATTACATATTTAACGTTACATTACATATTAAAATGACTAACAACGACAACAACATTTTCCTATTTTGAACACATTTAAATCCCTTATCCTATCCTTTCAGGTCAACCATAAAATACTTATTCAATCCTGGGAACATTTATAAATAGAAAGGGGTGAGCTCAGATGTATAGTAAGGATAACAGTATAGTGGAAACTTTCATAAATAAGCAGAAACCTTTAAGGTAATGTATAGGACTAAAAAGCCTTTTAAACATAAAAATTATCAAAATATGGAAAATATAAAATCAAATAATTCCATTTACTTATTTACATGGATATTATAATAGTAAAATAATCAAATGAAATATCAATAGCCACTTTCATAATGATGGAATGCATAATTCTAGACTTCATAACAACATAGTCAAGGCCTTGTGCCAAAAATATTAATAAGGTTTTTTCAAGGCCTTGTGTCATGACACTAGTTTGCCTCATTAGACCTACTGATTCAGCGAGGAGCTATAGTGGGCTCTACCCGTCACTTACTATGTCTAATGCATTCTTCATATGAAAAGGTTTAACCATAACATAAAAATTAATATGAAAACTAGAATATGAAATGTCAATACTTTATCCATAAATCATTAATGGTATAAAAATAACACATCCATATTAAAACATATCACCAAAAAATCAATACAATATGGAATATTTGTATCATAATAAATCAACTTCAAACAAGTTTAAAATCCATCAAAGGATGTCGATATAGATGAAAATGGTTTGTAAAACTCTTTGTGAGAAATATCCAATTTTCATAAAAAGATTTAACAGTCACAAAATTTAGAAAGGAAGACATTAAAATACATTTTTTAATGAATTTTTCCAATACAACTTTTTAAATTTTTAAAGGAAATAACATTTTAAAAACATTCACGTCTATATAAATAAATCCTTAAAAACCATTTTGAAAACATGGACATTAATGAGAATGATTTAGAAGAATAAATATTTAAAACATTTAAAATGATTCCTTTTAAAAAAATTACTTTAAAAATAATCCATTTGAAAAATATTTTATGAAACATGAAAAAGGATAATAAATATGCCCCAGTAAAAACTTACCCATAAACAATCTCGAATAATAATGAGATTGAGGAATTAACCCTTACCTTGCACTTTCCTATGGTCGAGGGTATGTTTAACCACATGTATAATGAAAATATTATGTTATTTAATTATAAAAGCACTATATTCATATTTATTATCTTATACATGATTCATTTATGACATTATACTACCAATTTAATAATTATTTCCTTGTTAAATTCATATTTTGGGTAATAATCGATTTTTTATCGTACGTGTTTTAACTTGTCATTCTTGATCATATAATTTACATCATGATTTAAATACTTACATAATATAAACATGATTTATATATTATGTATATTTAGAACATAAATATTTATAATATATAGATATATGAAATAGAAAATACCGTTTATGGAGACGGTAGGCTGTACGTACGTATAAGCGTTGTTTCTGTTTTCATATCGTATTGAACAAAAGTAAGTGAATAAGATATATTTAAGTAAATAAATACATATATATATATCTCCAGTACCATTATTATGTAATATATTACATACTTATTAATAAAATATATTTTTATAATCATTGTTGAATGGTGAACCTGGAAATGAATATCATCACGTTGTGGATACGGTAATCTGTACGTACACATGAGTGAGGATATCATTTCCATAATGATTAAAAGGCTTGGAATTGGATGGTATAATAATTTTACAGAAACATTATAATGTTATTTTCATTCTTTACAAACATATTACTCATCATTATATCCATCCAAAAAACATAGTATTGAATAAAAAATTACAACATGGCGTGGACACAGTAAGCTGTACGTATGAACGTATGGTGACATTATCATTAATAGGATGGATAGATTAATGAATATGGTTGTGTTATAGTTATAATAACATTATAGTATGTATAAGGTACTGAAGATATTATTTTGGTATGTTAATAACTAAGAAATTGGAGTGGAAGAAGAAGAGAACATGAAAGAGGGTAATGCAATTGTTACATATTTTTCGGGTGTTTCCTTTTATGTTGATAAAAAGGTCTCCCTAGGTAGGATTTATGATCAATGTAAGGACTCTAGGTTAGAGTGAGGTAAGTTGGGAGGATAATTTGGAAGGGGTTGGCAGATCCCAATGGATTTGGAGGTGTGATTTTGAGAGGAGTGGAAGCACCCTTTTATAAGAGGGGTGAGGGTGACTTTAGGAAAAGATTAAAGTATTAATTTTTTATACAATAATATTCAGTTTATAATGGATCCAAATGAATTTTTTTAGAGACACAGAAAGCTATGGGCCTATATCCTCTAAACCAATTTGTTTTAGACAAATTTAGTTTACCATTTTAACCATATCTTTTAGATTTAACTCTAAGTTAAATAGTTTAACTTTTACTGTGTCTTCTTGTATTCTTACACTACACAGTTAATAAACATACAATAAACATCCAAGAGAACCTAAAGTTGTTCATTAAAGACATATATGATATTATTTAATCCATTTGTCCGAACCGTATATTTTTTAAAATATTATATCATCCAATAATATAGTTATGGTTTTGAAAACAATTTTATATCAAGTTGGACACTATTTGGTTTTTTTTGAATTCGTAACAGCAGGATTACATCGAAAAAAATGATTTAATCAACTCTAACATGTCATAATAACTTATAAAATTAGGTTAATTCATCAAAAGTCTCATATTATATTTATTTGGGTATTTATAATATCAATTATTTTTATATTTTATTAATAAGGTAATTACTGCTTCATCATTGTGTCATTAATAAATTTAATTATTTAATTTATTAAAATTATAAATAAAATTCCATTATGTAGGAAATGTTTTATCTTTATAATGAATATTTATAGACAAATATATATTATTTATAACACTATATTAAAAATGTTTTAGTTATGAAAACTAGAATTTAACACTTTTAACTCATCTTTAAATTTAATTATAATAATTATCCTAATATAATTAAAGTGGACCTAAAGGATAATATTTTATTCCTAAGGTTGTTTTTGGTCGAATTAAACATATTCAATAGAGTTAGGACATGTGTTAGGGTAATTGTAGTATCATTTTTACCCTAAATTGCCCTATTTTCTTTTAATCGTGGTAAATAAAAGACCAAAGTTACTATTCAACAAAAATTATTTTCATCTTATTGAACCAAATATTATTTAATTATGTCAACCATGTCTCTTGTTGTTTTAAAATTCAACTTGCAGAAGCGGTAAAATTATGTTTTATGCAAATTTGCACATGTACCTAGAAGGTGGGTAAAAGAGGTTAAAAAGATCAGTAAAATTTTATATATCTAATTTTTTTATAAAATGACTCCAATGAATTAAATTGAACAAATATAGGTATTATATATCTATTTTTACAGAAAATATATTTTAAAAAAAATAAATAATTATTTAAATAAAAATTCAGTTTTAAACAAAAACTCAATGTTTTTCACTATGCCTCAAAAATTGAAAGTTTTCAGAAAAATTCCAAAAATTCACCCTAAGATAATTTTCGTATTCTAAATTAACAAATTAAGTATATTTTACCAAATTAAAAACATATAAGTTTAATTTATTAATTTAAAATTAATTCCCATTTTCAAAACCAAAAAGTTGGGTTTTAAAAAGTAAAAATATAAAAGGATTTAAATTTGTTTATGTCAAATTTAAATGTGAAATTAATTATAATGACATAAATTGAATTAAATGATAAAAATATAATATAAATATACTTCAAAACCATTCAAATTTATAATTTAACACAATAAATTATTTCGATTAAAAAATTTGTTTCAATTAGATCATTGTATTTTTCAATATTTGTCAAAATATGAAAGTTATCAGAAAAGTACCAAAAAGTTTTCCAATCTAAATTTTTATGTCACAATTCTAAAGAAGAATTTAATTTCATTAAATTTTATATATAAACATATCAAATATTGGTTTTAAAAAGGCTTCTCCACTAAAAGGTTCTAATATTTCATTTTTGAAAAATACTTCTTTTATCTAAACAATGAATTTTTTCTTATATTATCCTTAAGAAACACATAATATGGATGTTAAAATTATATATATTATATAAGATTCAAAATGTAGTTAATACTATTCATAAATTATGTATTTAACTACTAGTTTGGTAAGTTGTGGTGTGCTCGATCTCAGTGTCGCGTGCACCGCACGCTATTGAATTACTTTAATGAGATAACGTACTATGAAATATTTTGGTGTTACATACTTTAAACATTTATTTTCAGTATATATTTAAAATTTTACTCCATAAAAATTATTCCTCTATATTTTTAAAGAAAAAACAACAACAACTAATTCCCAATCATGTGTTGGGTAATTTAACTCATGATGTTTCAACTGATGTGAATAATACATAATTACCTGATCATTTTGCATAAGAACACAACTAAGCCCTTTCGACAAAACATTAATGTAGATAACAAAATCAACATTTATGTAAGGAAATTACAAAATTGGAGCAGTCACCAATATTATATTCAATTCCTCAAAACAATCATCACATTATTTAATCGAGATGAACATAAAACATTTTCGAGTTAACTTAGTCTGTGGGCTAGATAACTGTGAAGAATTATCAACAAACCATAGGTAATAACCTGCCAATCCAAGAAAACTATGAATCTTGGATATATTTGTGGGTCTTGACCATTATTAAAAAACTTTTGATTTATTAGGATCAACAGTTATGTAAAGACCCATACATTTCAAGAAAATTTTTTTCTTAATTTTCATTGGAATTTTACAAGAGCGCAGTTTCTGATGGCACCTGATTCCGAGGCCCGGTGCGCCCGGAATCATTTTCCGAAGTTTGGCTCAGGTACGTTCAGTGAACGGACGAGCGGGTCTTTCTAACATTTGAGCCGGTTCCCGGAATGGAATTCTGAGGTCACCGATGAAATTGCAGCGCCGGTATTCTCTTAGAAACCCCTCTTCCGGAGTTGCGTTTTCTCGGGTGTGGTTTTTAATTTTCGGGCTTAAAGTTAAGAAATAAAATAATTTTACGACAACCTTATTTTATTTCACTTAAGCCGCTTGGAAGCCACTTGAAGACACATAAAAGCGGCTTAAACTGAGTTGATCCGGATAGGATGCTATCCAAGAAATATCATACCCCCTCGGTAGGATATTTGTGAGGTGGGGCCCGCACGAGCCCCGCCGTTTCTTTCCGCTAAGTAACTCACACGCGAAAACCCGTCATTATGAAAGTCAACTGACGCGTTTTCTTAATTTCATAACAGACCATTTAATTGGGCAGTTTATTTCGTAAATTAAATGAGCTATTTATTTTGTTGAATTAATTCAACGAATTGATGGGTCGTTACTTCCCCTTTTTCATGTGTTGGAATAACAATAAAATAAGACCAACCAGAGTTTTGAAAGTTTGCGGGTTGAGAGGATTTGACAGAATCCTTGTATCTTCTTTGTCCTTCGCGAAGAATGCGAGGAACACGAAGAACGCGAAGAACGCCGTCATCCGCGGAAATCGACGACGCTCTAATCCGAGACATTCTTCCCTGCCCCGATCTCCGATCACCAGCCGTTTGAGGTGAGTGATTTCCGGTTCCTTCTAAAAGTTCTTTGTGGTTTAAAAAAGAAACATAGATTTAATTGTTTATATTTAAAATCTGTTGTTTCTTCGTCCATCGAGTTTGTCGACGCAACGCCGGATTCTGCGATGACGCGACGCCCTTCCGCGACGACGCGACGATCTCCACCTTCCGCGACGAGCATTTCCGCGAAGAACGCTCACGCGCGACGACTACGAGGTAGGGATTTTATCTTTGGAATTACCCCCTTTATTATTATTCTCGTAAATGTTTCGTTAAAAAGTTAAAGAACTGGATTACAAACAATTTTAATTTTATTAAAAATGTTGTTTCCTGTGTGGAATAAAAATTCTCCCGTTGTTTATATCTAACGCGGAGGGTGCGTCCCAAACTAACACGGCCCGACGACCCTCCACCGTTCTTCGTTCTTCTGCGGATTTCACGGGCGACGACGGAACGTGCCGCAACGGATGTTTGATGATTCCGCAATGAAGAACGAGTCCCAGGAGGAGCAGCGGCGTAGACGGGAACAAAATCGGGCCACCAGAGCGACTCCGGTGGCCCGCGGAAGCCGGCGGCGTTGCGGGTCGCCGGCACGGCGGAGCCGGTGCCCGGAGGCGGCGACGCCCGGCGCGCCGCCGGACGAGACCGCCGCGGCACCTGCCGCAGCGGCGGCGCTCGCGGGAGGCGGCTGAAGCCGCGTTCGGCCTCCAGGGAGACACCCCGCGAGTGTCGCGGGGGTGTCACGCGGGGGGCGGCGGCTCCCCCACGCATCACTCGGGATGCGGCTTCTGCCGCGTCCAGTTGCCTGGCAGACACCCCGCGGGTGCCGCGGGGGTGTCACGCGGGGCGGCGGCTCCCCCCGCGTCGGCCGCTCGGCCGCTCGGTCGAGCTGAGCTGGACCGGCCCTGGCCGGGCCAGACCGGGCCGACTGGGTCATACCGGGTCGGACTGGGTTCGGCCGACCCAGGGGGGTCGGGATGGGTCGGCCCGGGCCCGGACCCCCAGTCCACAGACCCTTTTCGTTCAAACGCCCGTAACATGAGCTACGAGCCTCCAAAGGACTTGTTGTCAGCGGCAACACGATCCTAGGATCGAGAAGGTCGTTTCGGTATATCGCACTCAAGGTTTCAGAATACTTTGAGTTCGGCCGGGTTGGTTCGTACACGAAACCAACCGGGCCTTCGGAGCGGAAACGCTAATATCTTGAGCTACGGACGTCTGATTGACATGCCGTCAGTTTTGTTGTATTCCTCTAAGTGAGACGGATCTTTTGGAAAACTCCGCCCGAGGTTTGGACGTAGGTGGAGTACGGTCGGGTTGGTTTTGCCTTAAAAAACCAACAGGGCCCCTAGCACGAAAAAGCCAATAACTCTCAGACCGGGCGTCCGATTGACGCGCCGTCTGTGACGTTGAGTTCCTGTTGACGATACGTAACTTTTGGATACATCAACGTTGGAATTTGTGTCATTTGATGTATCAGGCTCTCGTCTCGGGGAGCGGACCCTCCCGAACGAGCTTGCTGTGTGCGGAACCCTAGGGCTGGCTGCGACTGCTTCTTCGACAGCGACGACTGTGCAGAGATCCTCTGGGGACTCCGACGACGACCGTGAAGAGATCCTCAGTGGACTACGACGACAACTATGCATAGATCCTCAGTGGACTGCGACGACTACTGCATTCAGCGATCCTACGTGGATCAGTGCTACCAGTCCTGTGTGGGCCCGATCCTGTGTGGGTCAGCGCTCAGCGGTTCTGTGTGAGCCAGCGCCTACAGGTCCTGTGTGGGCCCGATCCTGTGTGGGTCATTGCGGGGGTTAGTTACCTATCGATCCTATGTGGGTCTGAAGACTTAGATGGATCAGTGATCATCTTTATAGTCATCCGAAGAAGTATAAATGTGTGAGCTGAATCTTGTGTTACTCTCCTTTGTGGATTGTATTGAGCTATCCTGTGTGGATTTACTGTTTACTCTCCTTGTGGATTGTGTTGAGCTATCCTGTGTGGATTTACTATTTACTCTCCTTTGTGGATTGTGTTGTTCTATCCTGTGTGGGTATACGTTTGCTTTCCTGTGTGGACTGGGTTGTGCTTGAGCTCGGACGTTGGAGCCGAATGGGAACTGATAACTTAGGTATATGTATGGGCATATACCTAAGCCATGTCAGATGTTACTTCGTGATTGTATCTTTCCTTTGTGGATTATCCTTTGTTGATTTCGGGAGACCTTCGGGGGTCTCGGGGTCCCTACTGAGTAGCTTATACTCACCCTTTCATGGGCTTTGCCCGCATATCGTTGTGTTGGTTGCAGACGACGGACATCGTTGATCGCGGTGGAGGCGTGCGAAGCAGGACGGTACCAGGAGGTGGACCACTGGGCGGGACACACTCGGAGCGGACGGCTGAACCGAGGAGCTGTGGAGGCTATCTGTACCCACCCTTCAGGTGGGACCTCCAGAGGACGGCTCGACGCTGCGGCTTTTACTTTTCTGTTGCTGTTTTTTTCTTTTCAGTTGTACTTTACAGTTGGTCTTGTATTTCCGGCCCCTTTTACTTTCATCACGGCTTGTATAGTTTTACTTAGTGTTTAATCTTCCGCTTTCTTACTCTGTGGTGGTTGTTTTCTTTTCAAAGGCAATGCCTTCCCTTTTTGTTGGGTTTTACGCCATAGTGCTAGTCTCCAGCCCCTGGCCTATGGAAGGCGGGCTTGGGGTAGTCACGGCACGGGCCCCGAGGACGGGTCGTGACAAATTGGTATCATAGGTTGTCGGTTCTACCGCAGACTCTGATATTTCCTCTATGTGAAGCAATAGTGTTTAGCGTATTGAGTGTGGTTATCAGTCCAGGGAGTCCAGTGTTGGTGCGGCGGCCGACGTATCCGTACACCGGGACACTGACTTCTGATTTCTGACTTAATGCACAAAAACATTGATTGCATGTGTGTTTCAAGTTTTCTTTGTGATTACTTGTGTCATCTCACCAGGTATACTATTCTGACCGTGGTGCACTTGTTTCCTTTTCAGGATGGCCCGACCACAGTAGCCAGCTAGGGTTCTGAGCGTAGAGGTCGACGACAGCCCGCCGAGCGACGAGGCCTCGGTACAGGGCCTGTTGACAGCAGAGGTACCGTCGGTACCTTTACCCACCGAGCCCCTGATGCTTCCAGCGCTGACCGCTGACGATGCACGTCGCCTCAGAGCTCTACACAAGTTTCAGCACCAGCGACCACCCAGGTTCCATGGGGAGATGGACCCCCAGGCAGCCGAGGACTGGTTGGAGGCGATCATCCGAGTTTTCAGGCTAGTGAGGACACCAGAAGACCTCATGGCGATCCTCGCGGCGAGCCTACTGCACGCAGCATCAGGACAATGGTGGAGTTTGATGCTCCAGGTACACGATGAGGCCTCCCTCATCTGGACGGACTTCGAGAGCCTCTTCCTCTCAGAGTTCGTCCCGGCCACCCTCCGTGCGGTGTGCATTCAGGAGCTTCTTCAACTGCGGCATGGCAGCTTCACGGTCGCCCAGTACGCGACGAGGTTCACCGAACTTTATCGCTACTCGATAGAGATGGTACGGGACCCCTTCTTCTGGGCCCAGACCTTCGAGCAGCGTTTGAGACACGAAATCAGGGCGTCGTTGATCTCCCTCAGTATCCCGACCCAGGCATGAGTGCTGGAGTGAGCCCTTCTGATCAAGAGCTTTCTGGCTGAGTCTACAGTGAGACCTACCACAGGGCGGCAGGTGGTGGAGTCTTCGGCAGCAGGTAGCCGACGGATGACTCAGAGTTTCAGGCAGACCAGACCTTCCGGAAGACGACCTCTGGACACTAGCTCAGCAGTGCTGGGCACACAGCACGGAGCCAGTCTTCCTAGAGGCAGGCAGTGCTACGAGGGCGGCGGGCAGGGCCACATGGCTCGTGACTGCCCGACCCGCCGTACCGAGGGGCAGCAGATGGTGGAGGGGCCACCCAGGAAGAGGTAGAGGGTCGACCATGGCGGTCCGCAGGGAGGAGGCGGACGAGGAAGAGGAGATGGCCGAGCACCAGGTGGTGGGCGACGCTTTGAGGCTCTGCCACCACCACCACCAGGAGGCCCGCCCCGACCACAGGGAGCTGGCGGGCAGAGACAGGCTCAGCTCCAGGCGGCGGAGGCCTACGACCACGGTGCGCCAGAGATGATTCAAGGTACGATCTGTGTCTATTCCACGATTTCTGCAGTTATTATAGACACAGGAGCGAGTCACTCCTTCATAGCCACTACCCTTGTTCGGAGCTCGGAGATTCCAACAGAGCCATTGGCTCGATCCTTACGGCTAGAGACTCCTACGGGAGCAGACTCGACGATTACGCACTTGTGACGGCAATGTGAGCTTACTCTAGGAGGCGAGAGCTTCGGCTGGGATCTTCTTGTAGCGGCGTCGAGGCCTTACGACGTCTTCTTGGGCATGGATTGGTTATCTACAGTTCGTGCTCAGATTGATTGCACTAGGCGCAAGGTGCGATGTGTGCGCACTGACGGGAGGAGGTTCACCTTCACCGGCGAGAAGGGAGCCTTAGCAGCACAGGATGGACTCCTGCAGAGGAGAGGACATCCCATCACTAATCAGTTGGCTAGCCTCATCCTTGGAGCAGTGGACGTGCGGAGTCCTAGTTTTCCTCCAGTGGTGGATCAGTATGTGGACGTCTTCCCCAACGACGTTCCAGGGCTACCTCCTCGCAGAGAGGTAGACTTTTACATTGATCTGTATCCCGGGACAACCCTGATATCCACTCCAGCATATCGGATGGCCCCCCTGAGCTTCGAGAGCTACGGGTACAGTTGGAGGACTTGCAGGGCAAGGGGTTCACCCGACCCAGTGTTTCACCCTGGGCTTCCCCGATTTTGTTCGCCAAGATGGCGGATGGGAGCTTGCGACTGTGTGTCGACTATTGTCGCCTGAACCAGGTGACTTTGAGGAACAAGTATCCGCTACCAAGGATTGATGACCTCTTCGATCAGCTCAAGGGAGAATGGTGGTTCTCGAAGATAGACCTCAGATCAGGCTATCATCAGATCATAGTTCGAGACGAGGACGTGCAGAAGACGGCCTTCAGGTGTCGGTATGGCCACTATGAGTTCTTGGTTATGCATTTCGGCGTAACCAACGCTCCAACAGTTTTCATGAGCCTCATGAACAGGATCTTCCAGCCATACCTCGATCGATTTGTCGTGGTCTTCATCGACGACATTTTGGTGTACTCGACGACGGAGGAGGAGCACGCCTACCACCTACAGGTTGTACTAGACACACTCCAAGAGAACCGGCTTTATGGCAAGCTCTCGATGTTCCAGTTCTGGTTACGTGAGGTCCACTTCTTGGGGCACGTCATTTCTGAGGCGGGAGTTGCAGTGGATCCCACGAAGATCGAGGCAGTGCTAGCTTGGGTGCCACCCAAGAGCATGACAGAGGTGCAGAGGTTCTTGGGTCTAGCCGGATACTATCGAAGATTTGTACTAGACTTTTCCAGAGTTGCGGCGCCACTCTCATCTTTGAAGAAAAAGGGGAAACCCTTCGTGTGGTCAGACAGATGTCAGAAGAGCTTCCAGGCGCTGAGACAGAGATTGACCAGCGCACCTATCTTGAGGTTGCCTGAGGAGGGAGTTGGATACGTAGTCTACTGCGATGCATCAGGGACCGGACTTGGGTGTGTCCTAATGCAGGAGCGGGCCGTTATTGCCTATGGATCACGTCAGTTGAGGCCGCATGAGCAGAACTACGCTACCCATGACCTAGAGTTAGCAGAAGTGGTCTTCGCCCTGAAGACATGGCGGCACTATCTGATGGGCGAGCGCTTTACAGTATTTTCTGACCACCAGAGTCTCAGGTACATCTTCTCTCAGAAGGACCTGAACCTGAGACAGTGACGATGGCTCGAGTTCCTCCTGGACTATGACTTTGAGATAGTCTATACTCCTGGGAAGGGGAACGTGGTAGCTGATGCCCTCAGCAGGAGGACGGGTATCCAGCTACTTAAGGAGGCGACAGAGCAGCTAGCCGTTTTGCAGATATCCTTCGTGGATAGAGATGGAGCAGCCTTCCTTCAGTCTCTCACAGTCACCCCTCCACTACTGCAGCGGGTCAGAGAGGCAGAACGTGAGGATGCTGACTATGAGATGCGGCGTGCACAGATATCCTCAGGACAGGCACCTGATGGTTTCTCCCTTAGAGCAGAGCACGACGTCCTTTTCAGAGGACGTAACATGGTACCAGTCGCTTTTCGAGAGGAGGTGCTGCGAGAGTTTAACACTTCTCCATTGGCGGTACATCCAGGAGTGGCGAAGATGTACTAGGACCTCAGACGACAGCACTGGTGGCCGGTCATGAAGAAGGCTGTGGCAGAGTTCGTTTCACGGTGCCTCACCTTCCAGTAGGTGAAGGCAGAGCCTCAGGTACCAGAAGGCTTGGTACAGCCCTTAGAGGTCCCGGATTGGAAGTGGGACAACATATCTATGGACTTCGTGACTGGACTTCCACGCACTTCCAGAGGTCAGGATTCCATTTGGGTGATTTTTGACTGACTCACCAAGTCGGCACACTTCATACCCATCCGAGAGCAGGGCTCAGTAGAGATCCTAGGGCGTCTCTATGTTCAAGAATTTTTATGGCTTCATGGTGTGCCATCGACTATCGTCTCCGATCGGGACGCTCGTTTTACTTCCCGGCTTTGGAAGGGGTTGCAGGAGGCGTTCGAGACATGGCTACGTCTGAGCACCACCTTTCACCATCAGATGGATGGTCAGACGGAGAGGACCATTCAGACTCTCGAGGACATGATCCGCGCATGTGTCCTCGACTTTGTTCGTAGCTTGGAGGACCACCTACCCTTGGTGGAGTTCGCGTACAACAACAGCTACCACTCCACCATCGGGATGGCACCATACGAGGCATTGTACGGCAGGCCTTGCAGATCTCCTTTGTGCTGGACAGACCCTGGGGAGTCAGCACTTGTGGGACCAGAGATGGTCCGGGCCACGACAGAGAAGTTCCAGGTCATCCAGGAGCGGATGAGGACAGCTCAGAGCCTGTAGAAGTCATATGCTGACAGGAGGCGGAGGCCACTAGAGTTCGAGGATGGCGACCACGTCTTCTTGCGGGTCTCACCTCGATGTGGTTTGCGGAGATTTGGCCGAGGCGGCAAGATGTCTCCACGCATCATCGGGCCTTTCCAAGTCCTCAGCAGGATTGGCGAGGTGGCTTGTCGCCTGGCTCTGCCACCTCAGTTGCACCGGGTGCACGACGTCTTCCGTGTATCTCAGCTGAGGAGATACATGCACGACCCGACGCACATCATTGACTATGGGGAGCTAGACGTGGATGATGGGGCGACTTTTGCGGAGGTCCCGGTGGAGAGAGTGGATAGAAAGGAGAGGGTCCTACGTGGGTGATCGATTCCTCTTGTGCGCATCAGATGGCAACACGGGAACCTCCAAGAGATCACAAGGGAGCGGGAGGCTCAGATGTGTGCTCAGTAACCACATCTGTTTCCCTAGTTTATGATGTATCTTTACGGGGACGTAAAGCTCTGAAGTGGGAGTAATGTAAAGACCCATAAATTTCAATGAAATTTTTTTCTTAATTTTCTTTGGAATTTTACAAGAGCGCAGTTTCTGACGGCACCTGATTCCAAGGCCCGGTGCGCACGGAATCATTTTCTGAAGTTTGGATCGGGTTTGTTCAGTGAACGGACGAGCGGGTTTTTCTAACTTTTGAACTGGTGCCTGGAATTGAATTCTGAGGGCACCGATGAAATTTCAGCGCCGGTATTCTCTTAGAAACGCCTCTTCCGGAGTTGCATTTTCTCGGGTGTGGTTTTTAATTTACGGGCTTAAAGTTAAGAAATAAAATAATTTTACGACAGCCTTATTTTATTTCACTTAAGCCACTTGGAAGCCACTTGATGCCATTTAAAAGCGGCTTAAACTGAGTTGATCCGGATAGGATGCTATCCAGGAAATATCCTACCCCCTCGGTAGGATATTTGTGAGGTGGGGCCCATACGAGCCCCGCCGTTTCTTTCCGCTATGTAACGCACCCGCGAAAACCCGTCATTATGAAAGTCAACTGACGCGTTTTCTTAATTTATTAATAGACCATTTAATTGGGCGGTTTATTTCGTAAATTAAATGAGCAGTTTCTTTTGTTGAATTAATTAAACGAATTGATGGGTCATTACTTCCCCTTTTTCTTGTGTTGGCATAACAATAAAATAAGACCAACAAGTCTTTTGAAAGTTTGCGCATTGAGAGGATTTGACAGAATCCTTGTATCTTCTTTCTCCTTCGCGAAGAACGTGAGGAACGCGAAGAACGCGAAGAACGCGAAGAACGCCGTCATCCACGGAAATCGACGACGCTCTAATCCGAGACGTTCTTCCCCACCCCGATCTCCGATCACCAGCCGTTTGCGGTGAGTGATTTCGGGTTCCTTCTAAAATTTCTATGTGGTTTAAAAAGGAAACACAGATTTAATTATTTATAATTAAAATCTGATGTTTCTTGGTTCGTCGAGTTCATCGACGCAATGCCGGATTCTGTGACGACGAGACTCCCTTCCGCGATGACGCGACAATCTCCACCTTCCGCGACGAGCAATTCCGCGAAGAACACTCACGCGCGACGACTACAAGGTAGGGATTTTATCTTTGGAATTACCCCATTTTTTATTATTCCTGTAAATGTTTCTTTAAAAAGATAAAGAACCAGATTGCGAACAATTTTAATTTTATTAAAATTTTTGTTTCCTGTGTGGAATAGAAATTCTCCCGTTGTTTATATCTAACGTGGAGGGTGCGGGCCAAACTAACACGGCCCGACGACCCTCCATCATTCTTCGTTCTTGTGCGGATCTGACGGGCGATGACGGAACGTGCCGCAACGGATGTTTGATGATTCCGTAGTGAAGAATGAGTCCTGGGAGGAGATGTGGCGCATACGGGAACAAAATCAGGCCACCGGAGCGACTCCTGCGGCGCGGCGGCGCCGGCGCCCAGAGGTGGCAGCGCTCGGCGTGCCCCCTGACGAGACCATCGCGGCACCGGCCGCAGCGGCGGCGCTCACGGGACGCGGCTGAAGCCACGTCCGGCCCCCAGGGAGACACCCCGCGGGTGTCGTGGGGGTGTCACGCGGGGGGCGGCGGCTCCCCCCCGCATCACTCGGGACGCGGCTTCAGCCGCGTCCGGTTGTCTGGCCGACAACCCGCGGGTGCCGCTGGGGTGTCACGCGGGGCGGCGGCTCCCCCCGCGGCGGCCACTCGGCCGAGCCGTGATGGACCGGCCTTGGCCGGGCTAGACCGGTCCGACCAGGTCGGACCGGGTCGGACCAGGTCGGACCGGGTTCGGCCGACCCAGGGGGGTCGGGCCGGGTCGGCCCGGGCCCAGACCCCCCGTCCACGGACCCTTTTCGTTCAAACGCTTGTAACATGTGCTATGGGCCTCCAAACTACTCTACGTCATCGGCAACACGATCCTTGGATCGAGACGGTCGTTTCGGTATATCGCACTCAAGGTTTCAGAATACTTTGAGTTCGGCCGAGTTGGTTCGTACACGAAACCAACCGGGCCTTCGGAGCAGAAACGCTCATATCTTGAGCTACGGACGTCCGATTGACGTGCCTTCAGTTTTGTTGTATTCCTCTAAGTGAGACGGATCTTTTGGCATACTCCGTCCGAGGTTTGGACACAGGTGGAGTACGGTCGGGTTGGTTTTTCCTTAAAAAAACCAACCGGGCCCCTGGGACGAAAACGCCAATAACTCTCAGACCGGGCGTCCGATTGATGCGCCGTCTCCGACGTTGAGTTCCTGTTGACGATACAGAACTTTTGGATACATCAACTTCAGACTTTTTGTCAGTTGATGTATCAGCCTCTCGGCTCGGGGAGCGGACCCTCCCGAACGAGCTTGCTGTGTGCGGAACCCTAGAGCTGGCTGCGACTGCTTCTTCGACAGCGACGACTGTGCAGAGATCCTCCGTGGACTCCGACGACGACCGTGCAGAGATCCTCAATGGACTACGGCGACGATTGTGCAGAGATCTCAGTGGACTGCGACGACTACTGCACTCAACGATCCTACATGGATCAGTGCTACCGGTCCTGTGTGGGCCTGATCCTCTGTTGGTCCGATCCTGTGTGGGTCAGCGCTCAGCGGTTCTGTGTGAGCCAGCGCCTACAGGTCCTGTGTGGGCCCGATCCTGTGTGGGTCATTGCGGGGGTTAGTTATCTATCGATCCTTCATGGGTCCGATGACTTAGATGGATCAGTGATCATCTTTATCGTCATCCGAAGATGTATACATGTGTGAGCTGAATCTTGTGTTACTCTACTTTGTGGATTGTGTTGAGCTATCCTGTGTGGATTTACTGTTTACTCTCCTTGTGGATTGTGTTGAGCTATCCTGTGTGTATTTACTATTTACTCTCCTTTGTGGATTGTGTTGTGCTATCCTGTGTGGGTATACGTTTGTTTTCCTATGTGGGCCGGGTTGTGCTTGAGCTCGGACGTTGGAGCCGAACGGGAATTGATAACTTAGGCATATGTATGTGAATATAACTAAGCCATGTCAGATGTTACTTAGTGATTGTATCTTTCCTTTGTGGTTTATCCTTTGTGGATTTCGGGAGACCATCGGGGGTCTCGGGGTCCCTACTGAGTAGCTTATACTCACCCCTGCACGGGCTTTGCCCGCACATCGTTGTGTTGGTTGCAGACGACGGACATCGTTGATCGCGGTGGAGGTGTGCGGAGCAGGACGGTACGTAGAGGTGGACCACTGGGCGGGATGCACTCGGAGCGGACGGCTGGACCGAGGAGCTGTGGAGGCTATCTGTACCCACCCTTTAGGTGGGACCTCCAGAGGACGGCTCGACGCTGTGGATTTTACTTTTCAGTTGCTGTTTTTTCATTTCAGTTATACTTTACAGTTGGGCTTGTATTTCTGGCCCCATTTACTTTCAGCACAGCTTGTACAGTTTTACATAGTGTTTACTCCTTCGCTTGCTTACACTGTGGTGCTTGTTTTCTTTTCAAAGGCAATGCCTTTCCTTTTTGTTGGGTTTTATACCTTGGTGCTAGTCGCCAGCCCCTGGCCTATGGAAGGCGGGAATGGGGTAGTCATGGAACGGGCCCTGAGGACGGGTCGTGACAAGTTAGGCCATTTTTTGAAACAATGCGACCAAAGAATGAAATTTGTTGTAACAAAAACTCACACTTAAATAATTTTCCATAATCTTTCTTTTCATTTACGATTTGCATGAAAACCCTTAAATGAATTTCATGTTCCTCTTTTCTTTTTGAAAAAACCAAAATATCATCAATGAACACAACCCCAAACTTATCCATGAAATCTTGAAAACTTATATTCATTAGATCCATGAATATAGAAGGATCATTTCTTTACCGAAAAGGCATAACTAAAAATATATAATTTCAATATCTTGTACGAAATGTAGTGTTCAGAATGTATTTTTCCATACTTTCAAATGATGGTACCCCTACCTCAAGTCAATCTTTGAAAAATACTATGCTCCATAGAGATGATCAAACAAATCATCAATATGAGGTAAAGGATACTTGTTATTAACAGTGATGTTATTCAATGCTCTATAATCAATGCAATGTCTCATTGAACAATATCTATTTTTAACAAACAAGACAGGATCACCCCATGGTGGTGTGCTAGTTTGAATGAAACCTTTATCTAATAATTCCTAAAATTTCTTCTTTACCTATAAAAGTTCAGTTTGATCCATTCAATAAGGGGGTTTTGAAATTGGATTGGTATCAGGAACTAAGTCAATAGTAAATTGAACTTCCCGATCAGGTATTATACTAGGAAACGCTTTATAAAAAACATCAAAGTACTCATTTACCACTATCACATCATTAATCTGGACAGTTACTTTGTTTTCAATAATATGTGCATGGTAATATCCATTTCTATATTTGACTAGATTCTCAGCTTCCTGATATTTTATTAAAAGTAAGGGTTTATTCTTGTACACAAACTGAAAATCATTCTGAAATGAAACCTCTTTAACTCTACAGTCATTCTCAGCATGATAAACAGAAATCCAATTCATACCCAAAATAACATCAAACCCTTCAAGAGGTAAATCAATAAGGTTTGCAATTGGATTTTTCCGCACACAAGGATAGGAAGGTTATTATTGTTTCTTTTTGTCTCAAAATTTCCACATGGTGTTTTTACCATATTCTCATGATTCATATCTTGAGATAGAATTCCCAATTAACTAGACAACTTCTCATAAATGAATGAATGAGTAGACCCTGGATCAGAGAACACATTGGCATAATCTAAACAAATAGTGTGCCTGATACTACATCGTTTGATGGACCAACATTTGCTGAAGTAGTTGAAAAGGATTTAAATACCCCTATCTTCTTGTAGTCTTACTGATATCCCTTATTTTTGTTCTTTTTTGGACACTCATTAGAATAATGACCCATTTCATTTCACTAGATACATTTTACTAAATGTAAATCATATCTTGTTTTACCATTACCCTGGTCTTTTTCAGTGAAATTACGAGCCTTATGTTCCATTTTACCATATCTAGATCACTTACAGAATTCAAAAGACATTCCTCAACATCTTTTTTACTACAATTTTTAGAAATTGTAATCATAAATTTCATACCATCAAACTTTTTTGAAGAGGTCTTCCCTTTGATATGCCACCTTGACCTCTTATTATGTTGTTTTTCAAAGAACACCCAATCATCAGCAATCTCTATTTTCACATTCTCCACACATTGAATAAGTTTTTCATTACTTTTGAACTCAAGAGAATATAAATCTATTGGATACTATGGATTTAATCTGGAGTAAAAATGGTTCATTTTACTATCAAAATCTTATTGGAAATTTGGATCATACATTTCCAATTGAGTGAATTTGGCTTCATAAGCAGCCACTGATTCATACTCCTAATTTAATTCCTAGAATTTTTTTTCCATCCAATGATTAAATATCATTGGAAAATATTTCTCAGGAAACATACCTTTGAATTCATCCCAATAAAAATCATAAATCTTCTCACTATCCCTGATATCTTTCACCATCGACCACCACTGATCGGGTTCACCTTCAAAATGGTAAACAACAAGACTAAACTTTTGATGTTTTGAACATTCCATGACATCAAAAATCTTTTCTAGTTCATTAATCCACCATTCATCTAGAAAAGGGTCAGATGATCCTCTGAATGATGGGAGATGTTTCCTTATGAAATGCTCCATTACTGAAATGTTCCTCTATGGTTGATTTGGATGATATCATGAATGGATACCACCTACATTTATATCCTGATTCAACTATGCCATCCCAATAAAAAATGTTCAGTTTTGATTCTGACCACCTCAGGTTGCTGATTGGGAAGGTTTTCTTCCTCCTGATGTGGTCCCATCATAGCTGCCTTATTTCCTCTGTGGAAAACCACTCTGAACACAGAAATATCTTAGGAAAAGCAACATGTTAATATATAAATTCTATACCATTTCAATATTAATGTAAATTTAAAATAAATTGTGGATATTAATTTAACAATATTCTAACTTTTCATGTTGTCTAAACCGACCTCTGATAAAAACTATAAGGACTCGTCCATAAATCAATAATAATATTGAATTAAATGAATAATTCACAGTGGGGATTTTTTAGGATTAGAGTATTAGAGAATTAGGTCAGAACTATTATATTGCATATCAGAAGATATAAAGTATACACTTCTACTTAGTTTCCATTTTTAAAAAAAATAAAAACTCTTCAAAAAAATGAGTCATGTCTAGTTCCATGTTTTGGACAGCATGAGGTTTCCTTGATCCCATCCTTGACTCTATTCATCTTTATGTCCGGTGAAAAACATTTTAAAACTTGGGATAAGCATAAAAATCTCAGTAAGGGTTATAAAATAAATAAATGAAACATTATTCCATCAATACATACCAAGCATAAGATCATACCTCATGAAATCATCATATTTATGAATAACGCATAGATATCATAAATCATAAAGGTAACTTGTGGAATCCATATCTTACTTACATTGTAGCTATCACAACTACATATGGAGTTACGTTGGGATAACCAACACAATATATTTCATAAATATCTTTGGAGAAACATTCACGTTTACCTCTGTCATGTTACCCAATTCATTGGAGAGCCATCACAGGCTCACTTGCCCTAGGTTTATCATAGAACTAGCCATATACATAAACAATGCCCTAAAACCATATCATATTTAGGAAACATAAAAAAATATAAATGAAAGATAAAATTTCCACATTTCAATCACAATATATTATTTAAATATATTGACACAACAAATCCATTATCAAAACCATTTTTAATACCAAAATACTTAAAAGAGTATATGATATTTTTTTCCTTTTTAAAACATTACTTGTTGTCAATGATGTCGAAGATCAAATAATACTTGGAGGGGAGGAAAGGTTGTAGTTACCACTAACGATTGGAAAAATAGTCTTTTGTGTTATTTAGTAAAACTCCTCGTGGAAATAGATTCACATTAAATGAAATGAAAAGTTAATACTATTTATATACTGTATAAAAAAAATTTCTGTATAAAAGAAAATATGTCTCAATGAAAGGAGATTGAGATGATGTCCCTTACCTCCTATCTGACTTGACCCGTTTGTTTTTTAATCTCTTGAATAATAAACTAAAGATAATTTCTATTTTACTAAGAATGTTTTTCAAGTGTATATTTTTTTATATTACTTATTACAATGTTATAACCATTATGTAATCATTGAAGTAAATATTGGTCATTTTGTAGATATTTGGTATTTGAGGGAAAAATGAACATCAAATATGTAGAAGTTGTTCATGTGGTAAAACTTCCCTTATCTCCATAATGGTATTCATTATTTAGATATCATATATATCATATATATCCAGTATATATATATATATATATTTATAACTTTACATAATATTTGGATATATGAAATGAAATGCACCGTTCATGGAGACGGTAAGCCGTACGTATGCATGAATGCTACATTCATTTATATTTATTATTTTAATGGAATAAAAACACAATGATACATTGGTATATTATAATTCCAATATAATATCACTTATAATATCATTTAATACATCCTTTATACACCCCATGTATGGTATGAATGAGTCATATCACTTAGAGGGGGTGGTAGTCCACACATCGTCAAATGAAATTATACCCATTATGAAAACCATAATGGTATGACATAAAAGGAAAAAAACAGAAGCATAGAAAATACAAAAATAAAATATATCATATATAAATTTAGTTCCACCATAATTACCACCATGATAGGTGGTTGAAATTTTTTGAACAATTATCATTTTGTGAGGCAGTAGTTCGCCTTCCATAGAAATAGTTTATTCTTTACCCATTGGATGGAGGTGTGTGTAAGTGTAGTTTGAATACATATCATAAAAACCTAGTATATTGAGGATACTATTTGTATTACAAAATAAAGGAATAAAAATTGTTTAGGGGTTGGACATGTATAATAAGAGAAAAAAATTTAATAGAAAATTTTACATTTAAATTGTGTAACTCCATTTGGATTGACACAAAAGGTTTACATGAAGTGACTTATGCCTAATGTAAGGATTATAGGAGGAAAAAATGGTTATTGAGAGATTATTTAGGCATATTTTGGATGAGACAAGGGGATTTAGATGTTTTAGGAATTGGTTATAAGTGGTGTCCTTTTATAAGGGGGGATGGGCTCTTTAGGAATGTTTGAAAGCATTATTTTATTATAAACATATCATCGGTTCTAAAAACTCTAAAACTCATTAACGTCGCAGATAAGATGACTCATTTTATAAATAATATCATCCAATAATAATTTTAATTTTTTGGATATTTTTTAATATTTATAATCTTATTTATTTAAATCATTCATTAATGAGGTAAACACTGCATCATTATTGTTTCATCAATAATTTTATTTATATGGTGTCTAAAAATTATTAAAAAATATTATTATGTATTAAATAATTTTATATTTCTAATGAATATTTATAGTCAAAGAGATAAATTATATAACCCCATATAACAATTGATTTACTAAAAGATATTTGTTTATGTCATTTTTGCCTTTACTTTAAGTTAATTAAAATAAAGTGTCATTTTCAATCCCATGTAGCTCCATGGGGTCCCAAAATCATCTCAAAGATATCTATGGTCGAATATGTATAATCCAATAGGATTAAGACACATGTTAGGGTAATTTAATATTTTTATAATATTATTTTTACCCTAATTTACCAGATTTACCCTTTAACCATGGTAAATAAAATATTTACAGAATTATTCATAATGTCTAAACTAAAAGATTCAAATTTACACAATTTGAATATAAAAATTCAAAATATGAAATCCATTTATGTAAATTCAAAAAACATAAGTGGCATAAATTAATTTAAAATTAATTCACATTGTCAAAATAAAAAGCGTGTTTTTAAGAAATAATAACTATCAAAATATTGACACTATTTTAGGTCCAAATTCAAAGTGAAATTACTCTAAATGACAAGATTTGGATTAAATGGTAAAAATATATTCTAAGTACACTTTAAATCCTATTAAAAAGATAATATAACCATGTAAATAAATTTTATTAAATACCAGTTATGAAATAAAATACAGTATTGTTCACTATTCATTAAAAAATGATCCTTATCAGAAAAATACCAAACTTTCATCCAAAGTAAATTATGATCTTTCTATTATAAATGAGAATATTATTTTTTTCAAATAAAACATATAAAAGTGAAATAAACTATATTTAAAAAAGGTTCACCATTAAAAGGCTATAAATCAACCTTTTATGGAATATTTGAGAATATTTTCTTAAATTTGTATTCATTCACATGTTATGCCACCGACTTTTAATGGATAAACGTATAAACATTTAACAAACAAGTATAATCATATTTAGTTAGTTATATTCATTCCTTCCAATACAATGGCTAGATGTTACCTAGATTTTAAAATAATATTCTATTATTATTTTTCAGTATGACCCAACATCATGTGTAACATTTGACTTTAATGAAACTTATTGATGCGTATTGGGTACACCATCGAACATAGAATCCCATTTAAAGTAAAATTAATATTTAATTCCCAAATATTAATAAATATGAAAATGTCTTATTATTTATTTAACTGGGATGTTATAGTTAAAACCTGAGAAGAAATTCTTAGAAATTATTCTATGGATTTCAATTCTGTTTGGAATCCACATCATCTTGTAGTCTATTTTTCATACAATAATTTCATTTACCTGATAATTTTTAGGATCATCATGAATAACTCTATGGAAATATGTGTATAACTATCGTGTTCTTGAATAATTTTGTAGAAATAAATGAATTTGAAACTAATATAGGAAATGAAATTATAGAAAAATGTTGATCCATTCAGAAGAATAACAACACATCTTATAGTTGAGATAAATGTTATTGTATATTTAATTAGTGAAATATAAATTTTAAATTTTTGGGGAAGGTATTTAAATGTATTTATCCATTGAATAAATCTATGAGACTCTTAATGAATGGAAATCAAAATCCTATCTATATTGGGACTTTCGAAATTCTTGGTCATGTAGGGCTGGTATCATATCACTTTACACATCCAAAAACTATTTCTTTTGTTTACGATGACATCCATATATATTTCAAAAGTAATTACATTTATGATCTATTTAATTTTAAAAAATTATAGGTCAAATAACTATATAATAATAATTCCTCTAAATAAAAAATAGTAGAAATATTAGACCATATAGATAATGTGTAATGAAATTATACTACACAACTAGTAAAACATCTCTAGAGGAATCAAGAATTTGAAAACTATACTTGGTAACCTCGGTAAGTTAATTAATCAAATATATAAATAATTATTCATATAGTATTAATTGGAATTTAGTGGAAATTTAATTTTTTGGGATGTGTATTTTCACACCCTATGATTTTATGATATTATTTTATTTTATTTTTATTTCTTAGATAAAATTATTTACATGAAACATTGAGTTTATTCAAACTATGATATATATTCAAAAAATTATTTAATGTGACACTTATTTGTTAGGAATTATACTGGATGGTATTAATATGTTTAATGAAACTTTTTAATATATATTGTTTACATACGTGTAGAACGCATTAATCAGTTATCAATTAATTAAAAATGAATATACTTATTATTTACAAATAAAAGAGATTTTTTTTCAAATATCTTTTTTACTCTATGTGTTTCAATATTGATACATTAAATTAATTATTATTGCTTATTTTTTTAATGAAATTTATATATTATATATAAATTATTGTTTTTACATTCACCTACTTTTTCTAGGCATGTTATAAGAATAAACTAGTTTTATTCTTTAAGAATTTTTGTCACTAAAAAATATGTTTCATATCATTAGACACCCTTATTTTAAAATTAATTAACACCACATATATAAATATAATTGTAAAAAATGGATTTCATATTTTGAATTAGTAGATCTAAATTTGGTAAAGAGGTCACTATAAGTTTTTGGTTTTATAAATAGTAACCGAGGTCAAATTTATAACCTTATTAAAGGGTATATTAGGATAACCTAGTTCAATGAAAAACATTAATATAACTATTTTTCATGTAAACTCTTAATTAATGAAGTTAATTCAACCCTTCTCACCTTAGGATCTAAATTTGACTATTAAAGGGACACATTTCCCAGAAAATATAAAATGGAATATTTCATGTAATAAAAAAGTATCAATATCTCTCTTTTACGTTGAAATGCCTATTGTGTATTGAAATAGGAAATAAATAACGTTTTTAATGGATATTAATGGTTATATTTAGATTAATGGAAAAAATCATGATCTTAAATTTTCATATTTTTTAGTAATTATATAATTCTATTAAATTATTTTGCAACACCAATACAATATTTATTCAAGTAATTGAAAAATATAATAAATGATTTTATAAATATTTAATATAATATAATTTTGTATAGTTATAATGCTAAAATAATTGTACAGACAAAAATAATAAATTAGTATTATTTTAGAAAATTATATTCAAATTACATATTATTCATTATGTCTTGACATTCCAATTAAATCGACAGTGTTAAAATTTCCATTATTGATATTTAATGAAAAAAATATATTATTAAATTAATTACATATTAGAAAAATGATCAAATATGGTATGGTATAAATGATATTGTTGAAATTTTAATCCTTTGGAAATTTATGATCCAATTTTCACCTTATTATTATAATTATGACCTTTTATGAGTGCATAATTTGTTACTATAGTTATGGTTAAAATAGGTTAACTATAGGGTTAAAAAAACTATAAGGGAAAAATGCCACATATAATATCCAATTTTTTTGGATTATGGGATTTCAACAACATCTAAACGTAGATTAAAATCCATTTTTACATTGATGAATTTTGATTTAAATAAATATTTTACATTCTTATCAAATAAGAAATTGAACAAGATCCCCTCACCTCACTTATAAAAGGGTACCATTAATTTCCCAACTTTACACCTAATTAATCCTTCTATGTTGAGTTACCCCAACCAAAATATTAATTAAAATTTATTAAACACTTCATAGAGGTGTTTTTATTTTCAAAAAATTATCCCCATTCACATCAATTGGCTATATAGAGTATTATTTCAAAGAAGAGAAAGGTAGACCACTTTTCTTGTTTGAGGATCTGGTGGTATGTTGTGTATGTTTCAATCCTATTTTAGTTGGGATTGTTTTTTCCATATTATACATTAATTAAATCATATTACCCCTATAAGAAAACTTGATTTATAATTTTAAAAATTCACATAAAATTCATTGAAATAAAACTCCATACCCCAAAAGAATAATTCATATTCATTATTCAATGTAATAGAACGATAATATGAACTTAGATGACAGAACAACAAATGGGATCCTATAATCAATTTGGAACATAATAATTTTTAATCTATATAGAATCCAAATAACCACTCAAATTTCAATCTTAAAAGACAATAAAATGTCCAAAAAATAAGAAAGATACTTTAGAGACATATGATAATTACATAAAACGAATCATGTATACAAAAAAAATCAAACTAATTCGATTAATGACCAATATTAGAGGTTTTTTTGAAACCTAAAATATCCTTCGGATTTCATTATTAATGAGAAAATAATATTTATTATGCCAAAAATGGAGGGAGAATAGATTTTATATACCACCTTTATATTGTCACATATATGATGTGAATTGTTGGATCACTCGGTGAACCACACATAGTTCGCATTAGCTGAGAAAAGTATCTCAATGAAAAAACAAACCAGGATGTATTTCACGTCATGAATAATTATTTTCATTCCATGAAACTTTCAAATACATAACCACTAAAAATCATCCATGAAATATAATTTTGTGAATAAAAATTCACACATTGAACTAACAATATAATGAAATTCCTGACACCATTCCCCATAGCTCATTAATCCAACCTATAAAGCATCATTCACAATGTGAAATATCACCAATGTTTTATGAATCATGAGGCTTTTTTTAGTATGTGTGGCCAATGTGATTTCTATAGAGTCAACATTCCCTTCATTCCTTCCATGCAGTGATATATAAGTTGTCTATAACATATTTTCTCCCTTTGATTTAACTAATTATCAATTTGATTTATGGAAACATATATAAATGACCATTTTATTTTAGGATATCTAATATCCTCTAATATTTTCCATTTATCCTTATAAATTTGAATTTTTTTTCAGTCATGATAATGATTTCATATTTTCTAGGAACCCCTCATGAAATTGGATTTTGGAAATATTATTTATATATAATTTTTAATGGAAAAACCGAGGTAATAAAATTAGATCCCTGAGTGCGCTAATGTTTATTTTTATTAAATTTTAGTTTCAAAAATTGCATACATCATTAAGGATATTAATTTTTTTCAAATGGATTAACAATAATCCTTTATTTTTTATATACCTTATTTATATTTTTAATCGTATAATTTTTTCAAATGTATTTGATAGGGATTATGGATGTGTAGGGAGAATAGGATAGTTAATGTGGTTAAATATTGAATGAAGAAAAATTATCTTAAACGATTCATGAGATTAAAAATAATAACCTTTAAAAAAAATTTCAATGCATGGGATGTTCCACTTTTTCAAGTAATGGTTTTACTAATTATCTAAATATTTAAATCTAAAATATCTAAAAATATAATAAAACTATACAATTATCATTGAACCAATATTTAGGTGGTTTTAATGTACAGGTTGGCATGGTTTGAATCAAGACAACATGTATATATATATATTCTAATCATTGCATCCTAATGTTCAGGTTTGGTGTGACATAACTTATATCATTTTAGGAGATATATAACAATACAGGTTATTATTATTATATGATGATATTTTAAGGCTTCTATATTTCATTGTGGGTTAATAATTCTACGATAATTAATTAATTATTATTTCATAGAAAACCCTTTTAGGGATTTATTGGATTGTAGAATATAATGAATAATTATATTTTAGGAGACATTTATTTTTTTGGAAGAATACATGATTTTGGAAAATAAACAATTAGGTTTAATTTTTTATTTACTATGCCTGATATTTTCGATTAATTTAATTTTATGTTGGATTGATGGTATATATTACCTTCTTGGTTAATACCAAGGAGAAAAACCTTTGTATTAAATTAATATTTCATTTCATGATACAAAATTTACCAACACATAATTTATGTTATGGTTTATTGTCATAGAAATAGGGACATAATACATGGAAATTACATAATCATAAACATTATTCTAACCCACATGAATTTAATATTCATATTTTCATCCTATGTTCAATATAATGTGCCTCATATTCCCAGGAGTATACATCATGGAAATGGTTAAGCATAAATCAGAACATGGTAATAAACAAAGGAAACACATTACAATTGAGAAATAAAAATATAAATAAGTAATGATCAAACGAATATGAGGAATATAATAATATAAATTAGATGAATCTTCACCTAGATAAGTTTATATAACATAAAAAATCATTCATATGAATATCAACAAGTTTTATCACAATGGTTCCTTAAATCATAGTTACAATGTTTATTGACCAAGGTGTCATAAAACATGTCATCTCTTGAAATTAATTATTTACCTAAAAAATTAGAGGGGTATCATGGTACACCCTTCATATTTATTAAATCAGGTGAGAAAAATTGAACCTATAAAAAACACTTTCATCAATATCCAATGGAAATAAATAATTGGTTTCATATAAAAATCATTGTGTATAGTGTGCTTAAATTCTTCAACATAACATCATTTATAATCAATGGAAATGGAATATTGGATTAATATATGTAAATACCTAAATAAATAAGATATTTCTTACATCTTAGTGACTACCATGGAAATGAAATATTTTTTGGTATTAATAATATGATTGTATTCATTTAAATGTATAAAAACTCATGATATTACTGTGGAAGCATAAGAGTATACAACATCGATTATAGGACAAACATAATGTGAGATAATATAGGTATCAAATTCGTAAAAACAAAATTTTTAAGTATATGGAAGATAAAATGTGAATAAAAATAATTATGCTTCGTCATTTAGAAGAATCACATAAGAAGATTACTTGAATGAAAAAGTGAGATGAGGATACATCCCTTACATATAAGATTTTATTCCTACAAATCAAGGGTGGAACATTTAATCCTTGATTTCACATTATAAATTATCTTTGAGATGTATAATCACCAGTACATTGTGGGTTTATGATTTTTAGTGGATATAAATGTCTAATTCTTGTAATTTACAGTTGAGGATGGCTTGGGTTTAAAGGAATAAAAATTGATTATTTTATAATATAATCCAAAACTTTGTGTGTAAATAGAATACCAAAAATGATTTAGCTAATTAATGAAGGGGTTTATTTTTTGGAATTAAATTCCTTCCAGAACCGAACCATACCCTTTTTTAACCCAATAAATGCACAGAGTTCAAAATGAATGAATTTTATGTAAACAACATCCACTTTTTATTTTACAATTTATGTATTATTTTATAACATAAAATTGTCAATTATAAAATAATTATTAAGATTATAAACTATAATATCAATTGATAAAATTTTTAAATAAATTCCTTCATTATGTTGATACTACAATGATATAAAAAATCATATTTCTCTTTAAGGGGAAATTTTCACTCATCAGGAAAGATTCAAATTTTTTCTAAAAATTCATAAATATTACACTATGATCAATTTTTCACGATGATCCCAAATAATAAATTTATTTCATTTAAATAATTGACCATGTATGAGGATTTAAAGTTTCAAATAAATCATTATTTACATGAAAAGTAACCATTTAATAGAAAATAAACATTATAAAATTATAAAAATTACTAAATAATTCATGAAACTAAATTATCATTTAAATTTTTTTTATAATATTATCTCATGACATTAATTATAATTTAATATTTTTACATATAATATATTTTAATATAATGTGGTTATAATCCATAAAAATAGAAGTTTTTTGATTGTATCATTAAATAATCTTGGTGATCATTCAAATGTATCTATATAAACATCATTAATAATGGAAAAATGTTTTATTACTGAATGGTAATAATTTTGGTAAATTCAATTAGTATAAAATAATAAATTTTAATGACCATGTTTCCCCTTGAATACACCATCATTATTACTCTTCATCATTCTCATCAATTTGAATGAATGTTCAAAATCATTTCATAAATAAATATTGTATTACTAACTCTTTGTTTCTTATCTATATCATAGTTTGTGGGTGGATTAATTATTGGGGATCATGGTTGCCATAATTTCTATATTTTATTTTAATTATTATCTAGTATTTTTCTTATTGAAATATTTTTATTTATAACATGTAATTTTTTATACTGAATGTTACATTCTAAAATTAAGGAATAAAGCGTTGATAGTTTTCTAGTATGTGTTTTTCAACCTTTTAAAATTCTTGGTTATAAAAGTTCTATCTCATCGTATGATGTACAAATTTCACATGATATATAGTACTTTTTCTCTGATAGTTTGTTTAAAAACATAACCAAAAAGTTACTGGGTGTAAATGATCCACTAATAATGTAAGAACATTTTCCTTGTTGTCACATTCTCCCCTTGAATAAATTCCTCCCACAAAATTTCTTTTTACATACTAATTTATAAATTAGTGAGTGTATGATAACTTCATAACATCCTCCGGTTCCCATATAGACTCTTCAAACATCTAGTTTGACCACACAACCTCAACAAGTATTAACTTCTTGTTCTAAGACACTTATTCCCGTATTTTATGGATTTGGTTTGGTTCCTATTGATATGAAAATTTATCAACCAAAAGTAAAAATTATAATCATGTATATGTGATGTGTAAGTATTATATTTTACTAGTGTGGACACATGTAAGAAATTATGGACATTGTAAAGATTTGGTGGTAGTTATAATTCATATGATATTACCCCAATATTCTCTAAAGTTAAAAAATGTCCAATGTACATTAGTCTATGTTTCCCATTCTTTACAAATCTCATAATTCTATTCCATGGTGATATCTTGACGAATGTGTGATCCACTACATGAAACTCTATGTGTGTCCTTCTTTTTTCTGCATAACAGTTTCTTGAATTTGAGAAGCCTTGATAGGTTTCTAAATCACATTAATGAAACATCCCAAGAAAATGAAGAATAATATATTTTTATACTTATTAATATTTTTGAATTTAATATTAATTTTACTTTAAATGGGTTGCTATGTTTGATAGCGTACCCGATACGCAACAACGGGTTTCGTTGGAATCATACTGTTAGTCGGAGTGGACACTCAAGTGGGGGGGGGGGTGAATTGAGTTCCAATTAAAATTTATGTTAAAATATTTTCTATTTAAAATCCACCAATTTATAAAATAAGTTAAACTATAGTGAATTTATACAGATTGTAAATTATCACATAGCTTCTCCAAGATTGATAAGGTCTCAGTTAGTTTAACCACAACATCAAACTAACTATTGAAACTAATCAACTGATTTACAATAAGTGTAAACACTTGCTAATTTAACTATCAAAGCAGCTTTAAAATAGTTTTGTACTTCAATGTAATAGTATCAGAATAAATAAGATATATGTAGTATATTTTGAACTTAAACTAAAGATGCACAAAAGATATAACAAGAGGTTCAGTCTAAAGCTAAGACTTAGTCCTCTCAAATTTATATAAATTTGATCCACACCCTTGATCGGGGTTGACAACAGTTTACAAAACTGTCCAGGCCACACAGGGACCTCTACCACTGTTCTTCGTGGAAAAAAAAAACAAAGACCAGGCCACACAAGGACATGTTCCACAGTTGACGTGGGTAAATAAGAGTTAAGAGATTTGGAGTGAGGATTTTGATATCCTCCAGTTCAGTGCAAGAGATAGTGTCTGTATAAGATATACAGAGTACACCCCACTGCTCGAAAGTTGATAAATAAATCACATAGAGAAGATAGATAAGAGTTTAGAAAGCTCTAGTGATTATCAATGCATCTCTGGACTCGTTGGATTCACCAGGAATGCTTCTGAGTCCTTCTCTGGTTTTTTTGTTGAAAAAAAGAGTGTCATAGTCAGCTTGTCTTCATCAGGAGTGAGAATGATCTCTTGAATCGACGTGTGTTCTTCAGAGGTGTTGGATTGCATTCATGAAAGTTCTTTGAAAGACTTGCAGTCTCCTTCTTGTTCAGGATTGTTCTACTTGTTTAGTACAGTGCACTCGGGTGTATGTAAGTTCTTCTCATTGTATATTCACACTTGCACGCCACTACATGCGCTTGTTGCCCATGTACTGCATCTCAATCTTTCTTATATTCCATGAATTATGACAGCATAAAGGATTCACTTTTCATAGGTATGTGATATGGTTTCCTGACATGCCAACAACTATCATTAAATAACATTAATTGCATTAAAAACATCAAATATGACCGTTATCATTATTTAAATAATATTGACCAAAAGTTAAGAAACGATGTCACAATGATTATGTAAACGGTGTCTTCTTCATGCTCTGTGGCTCACGTTATGAACTTCATGGTATGTGCTTCACAGTATCTGGGGGACATTGAGTCCTTCATGGTGTCTGGTCACGGTGAGTTCTTTACGGTGTCTGGTCAGGGTGAGTCCTTCACGGTGTCTGGTCACGGTGAGTCCTTCACGGTGTCTGGTCACGATGAGTCCTTCACGGTGTCTGGTCAGGGTGAGTCCTACACGGTGTGTGGTCACGGTGATTCCTTCACGGTGTCTGGGTCACAGTGAGTCCTTCACGGTGTCTTGTCACAGTGAGTCCTTCATGGTGTCTCCATACTTAGAAAAATATCTGTATTTGGACATAGACATTAATATGAAGAATATGGATTAAGTTTGATTATTAGAGAGTAAAAGAGCTTGAATCATAAATATAATGGTGTGATAATATATGTGAGATTTATGATCATGCATAATACTTGTAAATAATAAAGAGAGTAATCAGCATCCATAAGATTTGTTAGTATTAAAACATGATGTGTAGTTATTATTGAGATTGAAGAGCATTATCAAGATGTGCAATGAAGATTGAGATTAATTAATAGTAATAGGATTTTTGATCATTAAAACATTATTTACACATGATGAGTCCAAAAATCTCCCCCGTTTTGATGATCACAAATCAGATATAGTCAGAATATACATGAAATGTAACATAAAAGAAACTAGCATATTTGAATAGCATAAAAATAATTATAGTACTGACACTTCTAGTTTCTCTCCCCCTTTTATACTTGGAGTTTTCTCCCCCTTTTGGAATTATCAAAAAGTAGAGAAAATGAAATGAAACACTGCATTTGGCATTAAAAAGGGTTTAGAATAGAACATACTTGAGAAGTACAAAAAGTAAACAGGAAATGGTATCTCATCAAACAGATAAACTGTCCTCAGACTCTTCAGGGATCCACCTTGTCTTTGCCTTTATCAGCAGCAGGATTTGGTGCTGAAGTAGAAGAAGGCATAGATGTTGTAGACAAAGTGGGTAAGGGTAGAACTTCAAAAACAGATGGAGACAAAGTTGGAGAAGTAGAAGATCTAGGTTGAAGTTGGTCAAGAATGATTGGCTGGATCTGAAAAAGAGCTTGGCTAACTGTCATGGCAGTTGAGGCTAAGGTAGGTAGACCAGGTATAAGGGGTGCAACAGTTGGAGAAACTATAGTAGTGCACTGCACATGAAGATATGACTTCAAAGGATTGATGAAATCTGTAATGATTTCACCATCATATTGCATAGCCTTTTCAAAATCATCCTTATTCTCCAGAAATCTATCCAGCAATCTGGTAAACTCTGTATGTTTCTGAACATGAGCATTAAAAACATGAGTCACCAGATGGATTCTCAAATTTTCCACAAGATATCTAAATTGATCTTTCATATCAAATTTATAAAAAATCTTGGAGATATACAAATCTATTTTCTTGGTGATCTCTTGTTGAGCATCATTGGATATCTTAGAATTAATTCTAACCAAGTCCAATGCTCTATCACTGTTCTGAACCACTTCTATCAAAGAGGATAGATCCAAGCCATTGAAGGCACTCTGAAGTTCTTCCTTAATTATGGATCTCTGCATAGAATCATCCAAAGAAGGTGTGGAGGGATGAACAGAAGAAGGTGAAGCTTTGACAGCTTCGGTTAGAAGTTTGAGCTATTTCAAAACTTTTTGCAGGCATCTGGTGTATTCATTTGTAAGCTTATTCAAATTTTCCACAAGCTCTATCATGCGTTCCAGCATCTTGGTGTGTCTTTTTCCAATCTTCTCATCAAAAGAAAGTAGGTATGGATTAACTTGAGTCACAATCTCCATAGAAAGGAGAGAATTAGATGGCTCAGGAGAAGCATCAACAGGTGCAGGTGCAGAAACAGGAGTAGGCTCTGATCTCAAAGATAACTCATTCTGCAAACATGCTACCATACTTTTCAAGTTTGAAACATCAGCACTATGTAGCTTATTCTCTAATTTGACTTCATTAATTTCTAGGATCATCCTTGGTTGAATATGAAAGATAATATTTTCCAATAGAATTGATGCATCTTCTTGACTTAACTGAGTCACTGGATGAGGTTGAGTGGAGACAATTTTCTCAACTCCAACTAACAAAGTCTCTCTAAAACTTTTCAGATCATCTTTGGTCCCAAAGGAGTGATGCTCAGGTAAGGGTGAAGGTAAATGTAGTGGCTTAGCTTCTGGTTGAAGTTTAGAGTCATCTTCAGACTCAGATTCTGATTCAGATTGAGGTTGGAGCTCTAGGTCTGGTACTGGTTCTGGATGAGCTAAAGACTTCACTTGAAACAGAAAAGAAAGATCCATTAAAGTTGCAGTCACTTGCTGTGACTCATTCACATCATAAAATCTTCGGAATTCATACTGAGTGTACACATAATATGTGACAGATGGTTGAGATGCTTTAGCAGATCTAGCTTCCACAATATCAAGGTTTTGAGGTTCCTCCCCCTCAACTTGTGCTTCCTTTCTAGATTCATGAGGCTCAGGATCAAGGAAAAGATCCTCAAGATCATCCCTAATCTCTTCAGCAAACTCTTTCCTTTCCAGCAGAAAGACAATTTCCATCCTCTCTTCAACAGAGGGAATAATCTCAGGAATCGACTATTCAAATGGTTGAGCTTGCAGACGTGCTTATTTCTCTACAGAAATATCCTCTTCAACAGGATTTTCCTCTAAGGTTCCTTGCTGTTCTGAATCAGGAAAAACCAATTTCCATGAAGTAATAGGATGAGCTTCTGGATTTACATCCGCACTAGAAGAATGAGCGTCCTCTTCAATCAAAATAACACCACCTTTCTCTCCTTGAGGTATTTCAGTAGGGATAACATCAAGGACAACAGTCCTTTCTTTTTCAACAGGAGCTGTTTCCATTGGATGTCTTCTAGCTTCTTCTCTAGGATATACTTTAGCTGTTACTTCCTCTTCTTCTTCTTCTTCTGAATACTCAGCCACTTCATCTAGTTCCAAACCAGGATCAGAAAGATTTTTAGGCCTTCTTGGACAGTCAACAGGATTAAACTTTTTATACACTTGATCATTATCCTCAACCCACTAGTTCTTCTAGGGATTCTAGCTAATCTTCATCCTTATGATGATAGGCATGGATAGGTAGTAATCAAGGTCCTCTAATATTTCTTCATTTGGTCCAACCATCCCTTTTGCAACTAACATAGATGAGATTATCCTTGAGTAAACCAAGGTGGTGGATTTAGAAGTGACTTTGATCAGCTCACAAATATGGTTGATAACATACTTACAAGGATTGATCTTATGGACATTATTCAAAAGGTTGATCAGGAACACATCCTGATACTTCATCACAACTAAGTCTCCTTTTCTAGGACTAATCAAATTCTGAACAAAATTGAACAGAATTCTATTCTCTCCATTTAATTCAGCAGATATGGCCCTTCGCTTGGTGCCATTTCTAGTAGGGATCTCCATATAATTCTCCAGGTCAAAGATGTCGGTTGTTGGAGGAGTTACTCTCTGGAAATCTTTACAAACTCCTTCATGTGGAATTCTTAGGCATGCAACCCACAACCTCGAAGAGAAAGAGGACTACTGATCATTTATCCAGCTTGTCACCATAATACTTTCTCCAAACTCAAAGGAGAACTTCACTTATTGATATAATTGAGATACGAGTCTTGGGTAAATCGGTCTATTCTGTCCAGTGTACCATTCATGCCATCCTTGTTCTCTTAAAACATTCAAAACTATAGATCTGCTAGAAATCAACCTCTTCGGGCAAACCTCCTTTTCAGGTATAATTGTACAACTTTCCAGGTTTGGGTTTAGAGGTCCTTCAGGAGTTATCCTCGGTATCCTCTTCTGTTTCTTAGAGAGGCACTTCACAGAAGAAGGTGAGGATGAACGCTTCATCCTTGGTATTCACCGAAGGTTTGGGAAAGAGGGAAGACAAGGTTCAGGAGAGTGTTCGGGTAAAGAATCAAATAAAACCCTTCTGTTTTATCATTTGGGAAAGTCAAACGTCATAAAAACAAAAAAGCGGGAAAAAAAATAGTGGTGAAATAAAAATTACGGCGATACAGGTTAAAATAAGAATATAAATAACTCTTCACTATGAGACTGTGAGTAGGCATTACGGTGAGATAAAAAACAGTCATCATGGTGAGATAGTTTGTATTCATCATGGTTAGGCAATGAGCATTCTGTATAGTCACGGTGAGACAGTGAGTTGACAGACCGTGAGCATAGAACAGTAACTTAGAAACAGTGAGTATGAAACCATAAAGTAAAGTATAGTAAAGTATTAAAAATTAAGATCAATAAGATATTCATTTATGATTCATCATACCAAGATCATGTTTGATGTAGTATAATCTTTCATATTTTAATGGTTTATTAAATATATCAGCAAGTTGATATTCAGTACCAATGAATTCCAAAGTGATATCACATTTTTGATAATGATCCCTCAAAAAGTGATGTCCTATATCAATATTTTTTGTTCTAGAATGAGAAACATGATTCTTAGAAATGTTAACAGAACTTGTGTTGTCACAATTTATTGGGACATGTCTGAATTGATATCCATAGTCTAGTATTGTGTGTTTCATCCACAAAATATGTGCACAACAACTGCCAACAACTATGTATTCTGCTTCTGTAGTACGTAATACAACCGAATTTTGTTTCTTACTACACCATGATACTAGTGACTTGCCTAAAAGGTGATATGTTCAAAAGGTTGCTTTTCAATCTAAATTACATCCAGCAAAATCAGCATCAGAATAACTAACTAATTCAAATGATTATCTTTTGGGATAGAACAATCCTAAATTTGGAGTATGCTTGAGGTATTTGAAAATTCTCTTTATAGCATTTAAATGTGACTCTTTGGGGTTTGCTTGAAAATGAGCACACATACACACACTAAACATAATATCAGGAAGACTAGAACTTAGGTAGAGTAGACTTCCAATCATTCCTCTATAAGTGATTTGATCAACGGATTTACCAATTTCATCATGATCCATCTTACAGGTGGTACTCATGGGACTGTCACTACCTTTTGTGCTATCCAATCCAAAAAGTTTTAAAAGATCACTTGAATATTTACATTGAGTTAAAATAATTCCATCGTCATTTTGAAATATTTGAAATCCAAGAAATAATTTAAGTTCACCCATTAAACTCATTTCAAATTCATTATGCATCATTTTAGAAAAATCAGTACATAATGTAGTTTTTGAAGATCCAAAAATAATATCATCTACATAAATTTTTACAACTAAAACATCTTTAGAAATTCGTTTTATAAACAGAGTAGGATCAGCTATTCCTTATGTAAAACCTTTGAAAATTAGAAAAGTAATTAATCTATCATACCAAGCTCTTGAAGCTTGCTTTAAACCATATAATGCTTTTGATAATTTGAAGATATGATTTGGAAAATGTGGGTTTTAAAAACCAGGTGGTTGTTCAACAAAAACATACTCAGCAATATATTCATTCAAGAATGAACTCTTGACATCCATTTTATGTAGTTTGAAATTTAGATGTGCAACATAAGCAAGTAAAATCCTAATGGCTTCTAATTTGGCTACTGGAGAAAAATTCTCCTCATATTCAATACCTTCTCCTTGACTATAGCCTTGTGCAACTAGCCTAGCTTTATTTCTAACTATGTTTCCAGATTCATCAACTTTATTTATAAAAACCCATTTTTTACCTATTGTGAAAGTGTCCATAGGTCTTTCAACAAGATTCCAAACTTTATTTCTTTCAAACTGATTTTGTTTTTTTTTGCAAGGAATTACCCAAAATTCATTATTAATATCATCATAAATGTTTTTAGGTTCAAGTTATGACAAGAAGGCTTGATGTTTAACCTGATTTCTAAAAGAAGCTCTAGTTTGTGTCCCTCTATCAAGATTTCCTACAACAGAATCTAAAGGATGATTCTTTATAATTCTAGTTGATATAGTAATGGTAGGCCTAGAAATTTCAGGTTCTTATCTAGGTTCGGGTTCATAAGAGGCATATTCTGGAATAAGTCCAGAACTGGTTTTCTTTATAGCAGGTTCATTGATTTTATCATTAAGTTCTAGAATAGATAAATCTTCATCAATATTTTCAAGAGAGTTTTTAGCCTCATATGGATCAGTTTCATCAAACTTGATGTGAACAGATTCTTCCACACACTTTTATCTTTTGTCGAAAACTCTATACGCCTTGCTGCTTAAAGAATATCCTAAATATATTCCTTCATCACTCTTAGAATAAAACTTATAAAGATTATCTTTTTTATTAAGAATGAAAATTTTGCAGCCAAAGACTATAAAGTAACTAAAGTTAGGTTTTCTATTGTTCCACAACTCATATAGATTTTTCTTAAGAACAGTTCTAATTAAGACTCTATTAATAATATAACAAGATGTATTCATATCTTCATACCAAAAGTAAATAGACAGGTCATATTCATTAAGCATAGTTCTAGAAATTTCATGCAGGGTTCTATTTCTTCTTTCTACTACACCATTCTGCTGAGGTGTCCTAGGAGTAGAAAAGTTAGGACTATAGCCATTGTGTGAGCAATGGGATTCAAATTCATGATTTTCAAACTCACGGCCATGATCACTTCTTAGAGTTTTAATCTTAAGTCCACTAAGATTTTCTATAGATTTGGAGTATATAAAAAAGTAAGAACAACATTCACTTTTGTGAGCTAAGAAGTATTCCCAAGTATATATAGAGAAGTCATCTACATGGACATAGACATACTGCTTCCCATTTAAGCTAGAAACTCTAGATGGTCCAAACAAATCCAAGTGAACCAACTCAAGATGTTGAGAAGTTGAATCCTCTTTCTTTGATTAAAAAGAAACCTTATGTTGCTTTCCCTTTTGACATGGATTACAAACTTTGTCATTAGAAAACTCAAGATTAGGTAGGTCTCTAAATAAGTTTTTCCTAGTTAGTTTTCTAAGTGAGTGTATATTGCAGTGTCTTAATCGTCTGTGCCATAACCAAGATTCCTTCTGAAAAGCATTTAAACAGGTAACACTTTTATTGGATAAGGAATTTAAATCAACTGCAAAAACATTTGTATTTCTTAAAGAAGAAAATACTAAAACATTTTTAGAATTAAAAACATTGCAAGAATCATTTTCAAACTTCACATTAAATCCATCATCAAATTATTGAGAAATACATAGCATATTATATTTATGTCCATCAACAAATAAAACTCTAGAAATAAAAATTGAATTAGTGTTACCAATTTGTCCAAGGCCGATGATCTTTCCTTTAGAATTATCACCAATGGTGACATGACCTCCATAATCCTTTATTAAACTCTTGAAGCATGAGTAATCCCCAGACATATGTCTTGAACATCCACTGTCCAAATAACATGTCTTCTTGTGGGAAATCTTCAAGAAGGTTTCCTATAAAACGGATTTAGATAGGAAATGATTTTGTTACCCAGATCTTCTTGGGTCTAGAATGGTTAGAAATCAAAGCTTTTGGTACCCAAATTTGCATTATGGGTCTCAAATAATTTATAGAATCAAAATATTGTGAAAGATAAACTCTATTGGATTTATAACTATGTCAATAACTAGTTTAAGAATATGAATGTCCAGAGATAGAACTAGCAGTATTCTATCCAGATTTAAGAATAAATCTATTCTTAGTAATTTGTCTCTGTCCAAGTTTGTAGCCTATTCTAGTAGTGTATATTGGTGCAACTTTCATTCCTAGAATTTGAGTTAGTGTATCCTTTCCGTTTGTGAACTTCTCTAAGTCTTTTCTAAGTTTCTCATTTGATATTTTCAATTCTGTATTCTCCTTTAATAGTTGAGAATTTTTATCTTTTTCAATAGTAAGTTCGGTTTTAATAATAGAAGTGAGAGCATGTTGTTTCTTTGATGATTTGTATTTATCCTTAAGTTCATTGAATGTCTCTTCGAGCATATTACAATATTCAAATAATTCCTCACTAGTAATGTTTTCAGAATCAGAATCAGATTCTGCATCATCTCCAGAATAATAAGAATTTAAAATAGGAGTATCTGAGGTGACCTTAGATGTGTTTTTCATGAAACACAAGTTGGCACGATTAATTTCAGAATCATACATTTCAGATTCACTTGTGCTGTCTTCAGAAAAACTCCAGGTAGCCTTCATAGCTTATTTGTACTTACAGTCCTTGTAAACATATTTCTTCTTGAATTTTAGCTTTGGGCAGTCTGATTTAATGTGTCCTTTATTTTTCACTCATAGAAAACAACTACATCACTAATATCTGGCTTTTTCCAATCCTTCTTCCAATGTCCCTTATTGTCATACTTTCCTTTGTAATTTGATTTTCTGAAAAAATTTATTCTTCCTATTAAACTTCTTAAACCTTCTGGCTATCTGAGCCATTTAAGCATCACTATCAGAGTCTGAATTTTCACTAGTTGAACTATCAGTAGGTATTTGAGCTTTATCTTTGTCCTTGGTCCTTGAAACAGTAGTCTTGACAGCCAATAAGTTTCTCTTAGGCTCATCATCTTCCTCTTTATTCACCTAGAGTTCTTCCTCAGACATCATAAGCTTACCAATGAGTTCATTGAAATTTAGAGCAGCAATGTCACATGACTCTCTGAATGAAACAGATGTGCCTCTCCATCGGTCTGGTAAATATCTCAAGATTCTCATAATTTGTTCCGTTGCTGGAACATCCTTACCAAGTGATTTCATTGTATTGACTATCTCATTAAACTTGAGATACATATCAGATATAGGTTCATCAGTCTTCATTTATAAATTATCATATTTAATAGTATAAGTATTTAATAATATTTCTTTAATATTGGTTGTTCCTTCATGAGAAACACCCAATGTATCCCAAATTTCAAAAGCATTTTTGCAAAAAGAAATTCTGTTAAACTCTTCATCTCCTAAAACACAGTACAGGGCATTCATAGCTTTATAATTTTTATTGTAAGCAGTATTTGTAGGTTCATCCTAATTGTATATAACTGTAGTGGGAATTTATATTCTGATTATATGGTAGTCCAAATATCAAAACCCATTCTTTCTAAATGAATTTTCATTTTCAGCTTCCATTGATCATAGTTTATGACATTGAATAAAGGTAGCTTATTAGTAGAAGCACCTTCGAGTCTATTATCCATAAATATATTTTATAAAGATAGTTTAAAGAGATAAAAATTTTGAAATAACAGAAATTTTAAGAACTTTAAAATACAACACTAATCACAGTTGAAAAAACAGAGAATTTCAAAAATCTTTTAATCCTCTGATACCAAATGTTGGTCGGAGTGGACACTCAAGAGGGGGGGGGGGGTGAATTGAGTTCCAATTAAAATTTCTGTTAAAACATTGTCTCATTAAAATTCCCCAATTTATAAAATAAGTTAAACTGTAGTGAATTTATACAGATTGTAAATGTTCACTTAGCTTCTCTAAGACTGATTAGGTCTCGGTTAGTTGAACCACAAGATCAAACTAACTTTTGAATCTAATATACTGATTTATAATAAGTGTAAACACTTGATAATTTATCAATCAAAGTAACAATAAAATAGTTTTGTATTTCAATGTAATCGCAGCAGAATAAATAAATATATGTAGTATATTCTAAACTTAAACTAAATATGCACAAGAGATATAACAAGAGGTTCAGTCTCAAGCTGAGACTTATTCCTCTCAAATTTCTATAGATTTGATCCACACCCTGGATCGGGGTTAACAACGGTTTACAAAACTGTCCAGGCCACGTAGGGACCTCTACCAATGTTCTTCGTGGGAAACACAAAACAAAGACCAGGCCACACAAGGACCTCTTCCATAGTTGACGTGGGTAAATAAGAGTTAAGATATTTGGAGTGAGGATTTTGATATCCTCCAGTTCAGTGCAGGAGACAGTGTGTGTATAAGATATACATAGTACACCCCATAGCTTGAATTTTGATAAATAAATCACATAAAGAAGATATAAAAGAGTTTATAAAGCTCTTGTGATTATCAATGCAACTCTGCAGTCATTGGATTCAGCATGAATGCTTCTGAGTCCTTCTCTGGTTTTTCTGTTGAAAAATAGAGTGTCGTAGTCAGCTTGTCTTCTTCATGAGTGAGAATGATATCTTAATTCAACATGTGTTCTTAAGAGGTGTTGGATTGCATTCATGAGAGTTCTTTGAATGACTTGAAATCTCCTTCTTGTTCAGGATTGTTCTGCTTGTTCAGTACAGTGCACTCGGGTGTATGTATGTTCTTCTCATTATATATTCACACTTGCATGCCACTACTTGCGATTGTTTCCCATGTACTGCATCTTAATATTTCTTATATTCCACGAGTTCTGGCAGTAGGAATGATTCACTTTTCTTAGGTACGAGATACAGTTTCCTGACATGCCAAAAACTATCATTAAATAACATTAATTGCATTAAAAACATCAAATATGACTGTTAGTATTATTTAAATAATATTGAAAAAAAGTTAAGAATCGGTGTCACAGTGATTAGGTAAACGGTGTATTCCTCACGGTATGTGGCTCACGGTATGAGCTTCACGGTATGTACTTCACGGTATCTGGGTCACAGTGAGTCCTTCTCGGTGTCTTTTCATGGTGAGTCCATCACGGTGTCTGGTCACGGTGAGTCCTTCACGGTGTCTGGTCATGGTGAGTCCTTTACGGTGTCTGGTCACGGTGAGTCCTTCACGGTGTTTGGTCACGGTGAGTCCTTCAAGGTGTCTGGGTCACGGTGAGTCCTTCACGGTGTCTGGTCATGGTGAGTCCTTCACAGTGTCTCCATACTTAGACAAATATCTGTATTTGGACTTAGATAGTAATACGTAGAATATGGATTATGTTTGATTATTAGAGAGTAAAAGATATTGAATCATAAATATAATGGTGTGATAATATATGTGAGATTTATGATCATGCATAAGACTTGTAAATAATAAAGAGATTAATCAGCATCCATAAGATTTGTTAGTATTAAAACATGATGTGTAGTTATTATTGAGATTGAAGAGCATTAGAAATATGTGAAATGAAGATTGAGATTAATTAACAGTAATAGTATTTGTGATCATTAAAACATGATTAACACATGAGGAGTCCAACACTTACATTGCACACTAATAATATAATATTATTATTTTAAATTTTAGTTAACTCCTAGTCGTTGTATTGGAAGGAATGAATGAAACTAACTACTATATGATTATACATGATTGTTTAATGTATTTACATTTATACAATAAAAATTCAGAGGCTTAAAATATGAATGAATCTAATTTTAAGCATTCTTTACATTAAAAGGCCGATTTACCACCTTTTAATAGAGAACACTATTTAAATATAGTTTTGGTCACATTAATACATTCTAATTGACCGAATATAACCCTTATTTTGAATGGGGACATCAAATTTTTCTTTGGGTAATTTTTTGGTATTTTTCTGATAAAGTTCATTTTTTAATGAATAGTGAAAAATAATGTATTTTAATTCAAAATTGCCTTTTAATCTAATTTATTTTTATGGTTAGAAAATATTTTACTATTGGTTTTAATATTAAATTTAAATATATTTTTACCATTTAATCCAATTTTGGTCCTTGGAATTAATTTCACTTTGAAATTGGACATAAACGAGTATCAATCTTTTGATAGTTATTGTTTCTTAAAAACACGCTACTTGTTTTAACAACGTGTATTAATTTTTAAATTAATCAGTGCCACTTCGATGTTTTGAATTTGAAAAAATAGACATCAATTTTAAATTTGGAATATCAAATAATTCATTAGCTGATATTTTGGTATTTTTCTAAAAAACCACAATTTTTTATGAATAGTGACACCACTTAGTGGTAGTTTAAAAACCTGACTTTTTCATTTAAATGAAATTTTACCAGTTCTGTGAATTGAATTTCAAAAATCCGACATACATGGTTGTTCTCAAGAAGTAAAATGTGGTTCATTAAAATGAAAATAATATTTGGTGAATAGTAACTTTTGACTTTTATTTACCGCGGTTATAGGAAATAAGTTAATTCAAGGTTAAAAGAATATTATAATAAGTAAACATTACCTTAAAACTTGTCATAAAATTATTGGTTTCGTCATTAATGACCATGGGAATATTTGGGTCAATTTTGGGACCCCATTGATCCACCTGGGAGTGAAAATGACAATTTAGAACAATTAATTTAAAGTAAAGGAAAAATAGACATAAACAAACATTGTTAGGTAATTAATTTTTATATGGTGTTATATAAAGAATATTTTTGACTATAAATATTTTTTGGAAAGATAAAACAATTTCCTACATCATGGTTTTTTTATATAATTTTTAGACAAAAAATAAATTAAATTATTTATGACATAATAATGATGTAGTGTTTACCTCATTAATAAATCAATTAAATAAATAACATTATAATGATTACAATATTATCCAAAACATGTCCAATTCTGATTGGATGATTTTATTTCGACCATGAGTCATCTTATCTTCGAATATAATTATTCTTGGACCATTAGAAACCGAATATAATTATATTATATAATAATACTTTCACACTTTCCTAAAGAGCCCCTCTTCTCCCTTATAAAAGGAGACCAATTATAACCAATTCCTCACACATCTCAAGCCATTTGGATCGTCCAACCTCTACCCAATTAAGCTCCCAAAACCCCTTTCATCCTCGTAGAATCCTTACATTAGCCATAAGGCACTCCAAGAAGACTTTTGGTTCAAACCAAGGAGAGTTACCCAAATTAAAGGCAACAGTTTCTCTAAAATTGTTTTCTTTTATTTTACTTCTCCATCCCCTAAACTCTTTTCTATTCCTTTATTTTGTAACAAAACTAGTATCCTCAATATACTATGATTTTGTTATGAGAAGTATTAAAACTACACTTACACACACCTCCATCTAATGGATGAAGAACATAATGTTTCTGTGGATGGAAAACTAACACCTCACGAAATGATGATTGTTCAATTACATATTACCACCTCTCATGGTGGCCATTATGAAGGAATTGTATTTATATATGATATATATTTTGTTTATTATCTCCTTATGCTTATGTAATTCACTTTTTATTGCAATCCTTTACGGTTTCCATAGTGGGTAAATACAATAATCTCATTTGAGTAAGTGCAGACTACCGCCCCCTTAAAGTGATTTGATTCGTTATTTCCTTATGTGGGATGTATAAAGGATGGAGTTAACAATATTATATATGATATTAAAATTTAATTATAATATACCTATGTATCATTATGTTTTCTTTCCATTAAAATAATAAATAGAAATGAAAGTTGCGTTCATGCGTATGTACAGCTTACAGTCTCCATGAACGGTGCATTTCATTTCTTACCTCTAAATGTTATTTACTATTATAAAAACATGTATAAACTAGATATTTATGATATATATGATATCAAAATAATAAATATCATTTTGGATATAATGAACCTTTGACCACATGGACAACTTGTAAATATAAGGTGTTCATTTTTACTCAAGTACCAAATATCGACAAAATGAACGTTATGAACTTAAATGATTGCATAATGTTTCTAACATGGTAATAAGTGATATAAAAGGAATAATAAACATGGAAAAGGTTCTTAAGAATATAGAAATTAACTTTAGTTCATTATTCAGGATATTAAAGAACGGTCGAGTCAAGTCGGACGTGGTGTAAGGGACTTCGTCTCAATCTCCTTTCATTGAGGAATTTTTTGTTTTATACAAGACTTTATTTTATACGGTGTATAAACCCCTTTGAATTTTCATTTTATTCAAAGGGAATCTTTTTATATGAATCATTTTACTAAATTAAAAAAAGGAATGTTTTTTTTACGTAAGCAATGACAACGACATTTCCACCGCCGGGAGTATTATTTGATCTTTGGCATCCTTAACAAGTCGGAATGTTTTTAAAAAGTAAAATAAATACCATATAATCTTTTTATGTATTTTGGTATTGAAAAAGATTTTTAAAATGGATTTATTATTTCATTATCTTGAAATGATATTTTATTATTGCAATGTGGAAGTCTTATCTTTCCTCTATGCTTATGTTATGTGTTATGATCATGTTATGGTTCTTGGGCATTATTTACGTATACGGGTGGTTCCATGATAAACCTAGGCTGGGTGAGCCCCAGATATCTATCCAATGCATTATGTAACATGACGGAGGTATACATGAATGTTTATCCTAAGAAATTTAGGGAATATACTGTAATGAGTTTTCCAATGTAACTCTTTATGTAGCTGTGATAGCTACAATGTAAGTATTATATGGATGCCACAAGTCACCTTTATGATTTATGATTTCTATGTGTATTTTATAAATCTTATGATTTCACCAGGTAAGTAAAAGATATCATGTTTTGTATGTATTTATGAGAAAATGTTTTAATTCTTTGTTTTATAACCCTTAATGAGATTTTTATGCTCATCCCATGTTTTGAAATGTTTTCACATGACTTAAAAATGAATAAGGTCAAGGATGGGATTAAGGAAAAGTCATGCTGTCTAAAACAAGGAACTAGACATGACTCGTTTTTTTCAAGAGGATTTATTTTATGAAAAAAATGGAATTTGTGGAGATAAATCTACCTTGTAATCTATTGATATGTAAATGTAATGTTCTAATTCTCTAAAACTCTAAACATGAAAAGATCCTCAATGTGAATTATTCATTTAATTCAATATTATGTAATGTTTAAGGTCAGGTCCTTATAGTTGGTATCAGAGGTCGGTTTAGATAACTTTAGGTGTTAGGGTATTGTTAAAGTAATATCCATAAAGTAATTTATGTTAATATTGAAATTACATAGAATTTCTAGATTACAATATTGCTTCACCTAAGATATTTCTATGTTCAGAATGGTTTTCCGCAGAATAAATAGGGCATCTATGTTGGGATGTCATCAGGAGGAAGAAAACAATCCAAATCAGCAACCTGGGATGGTCGGAATAGGAACCAAATAGTTTGTTGTAGCGATGTCACAGTTGACTCAGGCTATAAATGGTGGTGGTATCCTAGTACGAGATCAGCCAGAACAACCATAGAGGAACATGTCAGTAGTGGAGCATTTTATGAGGCAACATCCCCCATCATTCAGAGGATCGTCTAACCCTGTGCTAGCTGAAGGGTGGATTAAAGCATTGGAAAAGATTTTCGATGTCATGGGTTGTTCAGAACATCAAAAGGTTAGTCTTGTTATTTACTGTTTTGAAGGTGAATCTAATCAGTGGTGGTCAATGGTGAAAAATATCTGGGATAGTGAGGAGATTGATTCTCTTGATTGGGATGAGTTCAAAGGTATGTTTCTTGAGAAATATTTTCCTAAAGTGGTTCGTCTTAGGATGGAAAAACAATTCCTGGAATTGAGGTAGGAGGATGACTTAGTGGATTCTTATGAAGAAAAACCCACTCAACTGGCAAGGTATGCTCCAAATTTCATACGAGATCTTGAAAATAAAATCAACCGTGTTTACTCAAGATTAAAGCCAAAGTATCGAAGGGCTTTAGCTTCTCGTGAGTTCAAAAGTTATGAAAAACGTGCTTGTTGTGCGGATAAGGTGGAAATAGAGTTTTCTGATGATCAGGTATTCTTTTACAAACAACAGAATAAGAGGATGAGGTGGTAGGAAAAAGGGAAGAACTCTTCAAAGAAGTTTGATGGTAAGAAACATAAGTTTACATTTTGTGAAAATTCTGGTAAAAATAATGTTGGGTAATGACTTTTTTAACTCTAGTAAGTGCTAAAAATGTGGTAAAAAGGGACATAAGGCTTGTAATTGCACGGAAAAAGATCATGGTAATGGTAAGAAAAATCTGATTTACAGTCAGTAAAATGTTTAACGTGCAATGAAATGGGTCATTATGCAAATGAGTGTCCAAAAAGGAACTCAACCGAAGGAAAGCATCCAGAATACAAGCAAAAATTGGTGGCATAATCCTTTGCAACTATTTCAGTAGATTTTGGGACATCAAATGAAGTTGTATTTGGTACACTTTTGTTTGTTCAGATTTGGCAATGTGTTGTTTGATTCAGGGTCTACACACTCTTTCATTTCTGAGAAGTTTTCTAGTAAATTGGGAATTCCATCTCATGATATGAATAGTGAACTTATGGTAAAAACACCTGGAGGAAATGTTGATACAAAATGAAAACATAAGAACATTCATGTACTTGTGTTTGGAAAGAATCTACCTAAAAACCTTATTGTTTTGCCGCTAGTAGAGTTTGATGTTATTTTGGGCATGGATTGGCTTTCTGTTTATCATGTTAATATTGATTGCAGATATAAAGAGGTTTATTTTCAGAATGATTTCCAATTTGTATAAAAAAATTATCCCTTGTTGTTGATAACATATCAGGAAGCTAGGAAACTATTAAAAGATGGAAATGAATTTTACCTTGCACATATTTTTGAAAACAAAGAAACTGTTCAGATTAATGATGTTCCAGTGGTAAACGAGTACCTTGATGTTTTTCCAGATGAGTTGTTTGGTATTATACCTGATCGAGAAGTTGAATTTACTGTTGACTTAGTTCCGGATGCTAAGCCAATTTCATATCCCCCTTATTGAATGTCTCAAATTGAACTTTTAGAGTTACATAAGAAATTTCAGGAGTTATTAGATAAAGGTTTCATTCGACCAAGCACGTCACCATGGGGTGCTCCTATATTTTTTGTTAAAAAGAAAGATGGTTCAGTGATACTTTTCATTGATTATATAGCATTGAATAACATCACTATTAAGAATAAGTATCCTTTTCCTCATACCGATGATTTGTTTGATCAGGACTAGGGAGCTCAGTATTTTTTGAAGATTGACTTGAGGTCGGGGTACGATCAGTTGAATGTAAAGGAAGAAGATGTTCCAAAGACCGCGTTTCGTACTATATATGGCCATTAGGAATTTGTAGTTATGCATTTTGGGTTAACCAATACACCTGCTGTATTCGTGGATCTTATGAATAGAATTTTCCGTGAGTTCTTGGATAAATATGTGGTTGTGTTCATTGATGATATTTTTTTATTCCAAAAGTAAAGAGGAACATCAAAGTCATTTAAGGGTTGTCTTTCTAACCTTAATAGAAAAGAAACTATTTGGGTAACTCAGAAAGTGTGAGTTTTGGTTACATCAAATTTCATTCCTTGGTCACATTATTTCAAAAAATCACATAACTGTTGATCCTGCTAAAATGAAAGTTGTTGAAGAATAGCCAAGACCCACAAATATAACCGAGATCCGTAGTTTTCTTGGCTTGGAAGGTTATTACTGGATAGTTGTTGATAATGTTTCACGGTTATCTAGTCCAATGACAATGTTAACTCGAAAAGGTGTTAAGTTCATTTGGACAAAATAATGTGATGATTTTTTTCAGGAATTTAAAAGGAGATTGGTGAATGCTCCAATTTTGGAACTGCCTTCCAGAAATGGTGAGTTTGTAATCTAAAATGATGCTTAGTTGAAAGGACATGGTTGTGTCCTAATGAAAAATGATCAGGTAATTTCTTATGCTTTATGTTATTTGAAACCACATCAGTTAAATTACCCTACACATGATTTGGAATTAGCTACTGTTGTTTTTGCTTTAAAAATTTGCAAGCATCATTTGTATAGAGTGAAGTATGAAATATATACTGATCACAAAATTTTAAATTATATATTCACTCAGAATGAATTGAACCTGAGATAGAGGATATGGTTGGAATTAATCAAGGATTATGATTGCACGATCCCTTACTATCTGGAAAAAGAAAATAATGTGGTTGATGCTTTGAGTCAAAAATTAATACTTCATTAACCATGTTACGTTTGGAACGAGATCCTTTGGTTTTTGATTTGATGAACTTTGGAAAAGAAGTTGATGTTTTAGGAAATTATTCTATTTTCTTTCTGGTGTCAGGGAAATTATCTCTATCAGAAAGAATTAAGCAATTACTAAAAGAAGCCAGTGAGTTGTAGAAAAACGTAGAGTTGGTTCAGAAGTGTAAGTTGCCGAAATTTAACATTGATAATGATTGTGTTTTCAGATTTTGGAAGAGATTTTGTGTACCATTTTATTCACAGTTGAAGAATGAGTTGTTATGTGAAGCTCATAGTTCTCGGTTTTCAGTTCGTCCTGGCAGTACTAAGATGTACAGAGATCATCGGCAGTATTACAGGTGGGATAGAATGAAAATAGATATTGCTGATTTTACTATGAAGTGTTTGACTTGTCAGCAGGTTAAAGTAGAGTGATAGTTACCGAAGGGAATGCTTCAGCCTTTATTGGTGCCAGAGTGGAAATGGGAAAAAATATCAATGGACTTTGTTGTGGGATTACCAAATACTTATCGTGGTAATAATGCAATCTGGGTTATAGTTGACGGATTGACTGAATCTTCTCATTTTCTTCCTATTAGAGATACTTTGTCTCTAGATCAAATTTCTCGGTTGTATGTTAAAGAGATAGTAAGGTTGCATAGAGTTCCCCTCTCCATTGTATCTCATTTTGATCCCAGGTTCACTTCTAACTTTTGGAAGGGCCTTCAGAATTCATTGGGTATTGAATTAAATTTTAGTACAGCTTTCCATCCTCAATCAGATGGGCAGTCAGAATGAACAATTCAGACCTTGGAGGATATGTTACGTGCATGCTCTATGGATTACCTGGGAAGTTGGGACAAACATCTTTCTTTGGTTGAATTTTCTTATAATAACAGCTTTCATTCCAGTATACAGATGGCTCCATTTGAGGCATTATATAGAAATCATTTTCGAACTCCAGCATTCTTGGATGAAGTAGGTGAATGGAAGCAGATGGGACTAGAATTGGTAGAAGAGATGGCAGAGAAAGTTCAGTTGATTCAGAATCACATGAGAACAGCTCAGAGCAGACAAAAAAGTTATGAAGATAACCGAAAGAAAGATCTTTCTTTTGAGGTAGGTGATCATGTCTTTCTCAAAGATTCTCTATGGAAAAGTGTGATGCGTTTTGGTATGATGGGAAAGTTGAGTCTGAGGTTCATTGGACCTTATGAAATTCTGGAGAAGGTTGGATCGGTTGCGTATAGAGTGGCTTTTCCCCGATGTTTATCCTAGTTACACAATTTTTTTTCATGTTTCAATGTTGAGAATGTATATGCCAGATTCATCTCATGGTTTGAGCCCAGAGGTAGTTTAGTTGGAAGAGAATCTCTCTTATGAAGAACAACTAGTCCGGATTCTTAACCGCAGAGAGCAAGTGTTGAGGAATAAGGTAATTCATCAGGTAAACGTTTTGTGGAAAAACCATGTGGTTGAAGAGGCAACATGGGAATCTAAAAATGCTATGAGGGATAAATACCCCCACTTAAATTTATAGGTGATTAAAAATTGCGAGGAAAAAATTTTCAAAAGGGGGGAAGGATATAACATACCAAGTAAATGAAGAATAAAATATTTTTATACTTATTAATATTTTTGATTTGAATATTGATTTTACTTTAAGGGGGTTTCTATGTTCGATAGCATACCCGATACGGAACAGCAGGTTTCTATGGAATCTTATGTTGCACAATAATAATATAATATTATTATTTTAAATTGTAGTTAACTCCTAGCCGTTATATTAGCAGGAATGAGTGAAACTAACTACAATATGATTATACATGATTGTTAAATGTATTTACATTTATCAAATAAAACGGTAGAGGATTAAAATATGAATGATTCAAATTTTAAGCATAATTTACAATAAAAGGCTGATTTACCGCATTTTAATGGTGACCCTCTTTAAATATAGTTTTGGTAACTTTAATACATTCTAATTTACCAAATATAATCTTTATTTAGAATGGGGACATCAAATTTTACTTTGGGTAATTTATTCGTATTTTTCGAATAATGTTCATTTTTTAATGAATAGTGAAAAATACTGTATTTTAATTCAAAAGTGTATTTTAATCTAATTTACTTATATGCATAGATTATATTTTTAGTTGGTTTTAAATTGAAATTGAAATATATTTTTACCATTTAATCCAATGTTGGTCATTGGAATTAATTCCACTTTGAAATTGGACATAAACAAGTATCAATCTTTTGATAGTTATTATTTCTTAAAAACGCGCTATTTGTTTTAACAAGGGGAATTGATTTTCAAATTAATTAATGCCACTTCTATATTTTTATATTGGAAAAATAGAAATCAATTTTGAATCTGGAATATCAAAAAATTCCTAGGCTGAATTTTTGGTAATTTTCTGAAAAACCTAAATTTTTTATGAATAGTGACACCACTTAGTAGTAGTTAAAAAAACTGAATTTTTCATATAAATAAAATTTTACCACTTCTGTGAATTGAATTTAAAAAATCTGACATACATGGTTGTTATCAAGAATTAAAATGTGGTTCATTAAGATGAAAATAATTTTTGGTGAATAGTAACTTTTGACTTTTATTTACCGCGATTAAAGATAAATAAGGTAATTCAAGGTTAAAAGAATATTATAATAATTCAAAATTACCTTAACACTTTTTTAACATTATTGGTTGAGTAATTAACTACCATGGGCATCTTTGGGTCTATTTTGAGACCTCATTGATCCACATGCGAGTGAAAATGACAATTTAGATAAATTAATTTAATGTAAAGGAAAAATAGACATAAACAACAATCGTTTAGTAATTAATTTTTATATGGTGTAATATAAATAATATGTTTGACTATAAATATTCATTATAAAGATACAAAAATTCCCTACATCATGGTATTTTGTTTATAATTTTTAGACCTCAAATAAATTAAATTATTTATGACATAATAATGATGCGGTGTTTAGCTCATTAATAAATCATTTAAATAAATAATATTATAATGATTAAAATATTATCCAAAACATGAAAAATAATTATTGGATGATTTTATTTCTACCATGAGTCATCGTATCTTTTAATATAATGATTGTTGGATCATTAGAAACCGAATATCATTATATTATAAAATAATACTTTCACACTTTCCAAAAGAGCCCCTCCTCTCCCTTATAAAAGGAGACCACTACTAACCAATTACTCACACCTCTAAAGCCATTTGGCTGGTCCAACATCTTTCCAATTAATCTCAAAAAATCCCTTGAATACTCATAGAAGCCTTACCTTAGGCATAAGTCACTTCAAAAAGTCTTTTGGTTCAAACCAAAGGGAGTTACCCAAATTAAAGGTAACAGTTTCTCTTAAATTGTTTTCAATTATTTTACTTCTCCAACCCCTAAACTCTTTTTTATTCATTTTTTCATAACAACACAAGTATCCTCAATATTATAGGATGTTGTTATGAGAAGGTTTCAAACTACACTTACACACACCTCCATCTAATGGATGAAGAACATAATGTTTCTGTGGATGGAAAACTAACGCCTCACAAAACGATGATTGTTTACTTACATCTTAACGCCTTTAATGGAGGCCATTATGATGGAAATGTATTTATATATGATATATATTATATTTATTATTTCCTTATTCTTCTTTAATTCCCTTTTTATTGCATGCCTTTATGATTTCCATAGTGGGTAAATACAATAATCTCATTGGAGGAAGTGCGGACTACCGCCCCCTCAAAGTGATTTGATTCATTAATGCCTTATGTGGGATGTATAAGGAATGTAGTTAATGATATCTTATATGATATTAAACTGGAATTATAATATACCTATGTATCATTATATTTTATTTCCATTAAAATAAGAAATAGAAATGAAAGTAGCGTTCATGCGTACGTACAGCTTACAATCTCTATGAACGATGCATTTCATTTCATACCTCTAAATGTTATGTACTATTATAAAAACATTTATATAATGGATATATATGATATATATGATATCAAAATCATGAATATCATTTTGGATATAATGAACCTTTTACCCTATGGACATCTTGAAAATATAAGTTGTTCATTTTTACTCAAGTACCAAATATCGACAAAATTAACGTTATTTACTTAAATGATTGCATTATGTTTATAACATAGTAATAAGTGATAAAAAAGGAATAATAAACTTGAAAAAGGTTATTAATAAAGTAGAAATTAACTTTAGTTTATTATTCAGGAGATTAATGAACGATCGGGTCATGTCGGATGCGAGGTAAGGAACTTCATCTCAATATCCTTTCATTGAGTCATTTTTATTTTTATACTAGACTATATTTTATACAGTGTATAAACCCCTTTGAAATTTCATTTTATTCAAAGGGAATATTTTTATACGAATCACTTTACTAAACGACAAAACGGAATGTTTCTTTTACGTAAGTGGTGACAACGACCTTTCTGCCGCTGTGAGTATTATTTGATCTTTGGCTTCCTTAACAAGACGGAATGTTTTTAAAAAGAAAAATAAATACCATATACTCATTTTATGTGTTTTGGTATTGAAAAGGATTTTTAAAATGGATTTATTATTTCAATATCTTTAAATTATATTTTATTATTGTAATGTGGAAATTTTATCTTCCTTTTATGCTTTTGTTATGTGTTATGATCATGTTATGGTTCTTGGGCATTATTTACATATATGGGTGGTTCCGTGATAAACCTAGCGTGGGTGAGCGCATGATAGCTCTCCAATGCATTGGGTAACATGACAGAGGTAAATGTGAATGTTTCTCCTAAGAGATTTAGGGAATATACTGTGATGGGTATTCCAAAGTAACTCCTTATGTAGCTGTGATAGATATAATGTATGTATGATATGGATGCCACAAGTCACATTTATGATTTATGATTTCTATGAGTCTTTTATAAATCTAATGATTTCACAAGGTAAGTAAAAGATTTAATTTTTTGTATGTATTTATGAACAAATGTTTTCATTCTTTGTTTTATAACCCTTACTGAGCTTTTTATGATCATCCCATGTTTTGAAAATGTTTTCACCAGACTTAAAGATGAATAAGGTCAAGGATGAGATCAAGTAAAAGTCATGTTATCAAGAACATGAAACTAGATATGTCTTTTTTTTCAAGAGTTTTTATTTTATGAAAAAAATGGAATCTGTGTAGATATGTCTACCTTATAATATTTTGAGATGTAAATATAATGTCCTAATTCTCTAAAACTCTAAACCTGAAAAGATCCTCAATGTGAATTATTCATTTAATTTAATATTATGTACTGTTTAAGTCCAGGGCCTTATAATTAATCTTTTATATAGCTGTTTTATAAATGTATGATCCTAAAAATCTCTATTATCCATCTTTATCCCTTCATATTAATGTTTTGTCCCATTTTATATTGATATATTGAGAAGAATCCATTTCAATGTTAGAGTGGAAACTGTTTTTATTAGAGAATTCGTCATGTGGATGTTATTAATCCCCAACCCCTTGAAAATGAATTGAGATAGCCATAATATATCTTAAAAAGGTTTAATATTGAACTCAAAATGATCAGTAATTTGAATATGGTATTATATGAGAAGGTTTAATACTATATTGAATGCCTTTTAAATGGTCCTAAAGAATTTTGAATTAAATATAAGATCTGAATTAGAATGAATTTATAGTATTACACTATAGAATCTTACTAATTATTGAATATAGATAAAATATCAGCCATCTAGGGAAAAATCTTATCTTATGGAAATTAAATGGGATAAATTTTTAAGACCATTAATGATTACACAAATTGAATATCTACCTTTTGGTTTCTGTGGATTTCTACAGATAAATTTCATAGTAATGTTATAACACTTCCAAAATGGTAATAATAGTGGTTGTAAAACCCCTATATGAAGTCATTGCTTTGAATTTATTTTTTAAAATAGTACGGACCTTGCAGTGTGATCAATAATATCTCATTTCATATTATCCAAGGAATAATTATTATAAAGGAAACTATATATTTTATAGCTTCTAAGGTTTATATAGGATGTATATCTATGATATTTATCCATAATAGCCTCAATTATCTCTAGAATATATTAGATAAATATACTTGTTAAACATTTCAGTACACCCTTTTAATGGATGTTGAATTTAAAAAAATTCAAAATTTTCATGGCCTCTATATTATTTTACATCAAAGGACAATCTTACAGAAAATTCTTAATCCTTGCTAGTTATTTGGTTAAGAACTAATTTGAGATAGAATTGATCATATCCCTTTACAATTATTCATATATCCAAAATTACTAGGTCCTTAAAAATGGATCTTGTTTTATCCTCATCATTTCAAGAACACAAATATCATTCATATTCATTGAATATTCTATATATTTTCTCTTTTAAGGTGACAATGAATATAAACATTACAACCTTTAAGAAGCTCTAACAATATCCTTTGTCACATGTTGAAATCCTTCTATGTGAATATAAACTAGAAACTTTTTTTCATTTTTTATCATACTTCTCACCATAATGATATTGTATTCATATAATTGATGGAAAAATTATTATTGTTAACTCTATATCATGGGTATTATAATTAATTTCATGAGTTTTTAGCAATTGAAATTTAGAGGCAATCATTGTGTTGTTTTCATGAGTACACATCTAGGACCATTTATGGATGCATCACTAGAATTTAAAAATCATTCCCTATTAATAGGAAATGTTAAAACATGTGTTCCTAAATCTCCATATTGAGTTATTGGATGATTTATTCATTTTGAGTAAAAATGGAATGGGATTACAATTCAATGAATTTTTTCCACAAACATCCTATATTTTCCTACTAGACAATGGAAACTACGAATATCAGTTATAGTTGTTGTATGTTCCCACTACAATATAACTATTTTCTTTGATGGATACATATATATTATTTCACCAGGAAGTATTTTTCATAATAATGTAACTTTTTGTAGCTGGAAATTAATTTTCCGAACATAACAAACATCTTCTCCTTCCCCATATTCCATAATATTCCCTTTATATGGTCATTAAGATCCTTGTGGAGTTTTAAATAACTAAAAATATCATTACTAAAAACTACAAGAAATTTTAAAGGTATTAAATAAATGTTATAAGAATAATGTCCATAAATATGGAAAGATCATCATCCCAGAAAAAGGTCATAAAAACCCATAATTCCAGTATCTTTTTTGGAAAGTAGTGTTTGAGATGACTTTTTTCTTCACTATCAATTAACGATACATGTATCGTATTTTAATCTTGAATAACAATTGGGCCCTATAAAGTTTGTAAAATACATAATCAATTTTTGGGAGATAAAATATTTTCTTCACTGTGATCCCATTACGTTTTCTATAATCATTGTATATCTGCATTAATCAATCCTTCTTCATTACAAAGATGAAATGTTCTCCCCATAGAGACAGACATGTTTAGATAAATTCCTTCTCCAAAAGATCATGATATTGTTTGTTTAATTACCAAAACACTAATTTTTCAGTATATAATGGGTATTTGATATCATTTAGGATCCATATATGTGTTTATTGGATTACTCTACCGACCATTATTGGGGGTGAAAATATAGCCCCTTTAGGAATATATCAATTTATTACTAAATTATTGGAACATTTTCTATAATTGTAAATCAATTTTCATCTCCCGTTTCTTAGATATTCTATATATTTAAATCTATTAGAGGTGATTCATGCAAATTCACAGGCTGAGATATCCACCATTTGAAAATAACTCTAAGATTTACATTCAATACTACAAAAAAAATTTCTTTCTACAATTGATCTAGTAATTAAAATTTTAGAGCCTACCCATCCCTTATATAGTGTTTAATTTCACTATTTGAATGAATTTATATATTTTTATTAGATATTAATTTCCAAATTTAATACTAGTGTTTATATATACAATTGATTTTATGGTAATACCTCTACTAGTGTTGACAAATAACTATACTACATGAAGATCTGGTGTTAATTCTATATTATTTTAAAACATTGATGAAATAAATTATTGTGTAGAAGTAGAATTAAATAATGTAATATCTACTTCTAGGATTAAAATTAATGTACCATCCACCACATCATCTCGAGACTATACTTCATCCATCATTATTTCATATGACTTACCTTCCTCCCTTTTCCTGTTATAATTTTTTTGGTGGTTTTCGTCCATTATCTTCCAATTTTGATATTTTTTGGAAAAGTGACCAAGTTGTCCACACATGAAGTACTGAACATCTGTCCGGGCATACAAAATCTTCCCATTGTCATTAATTTTGAAACATTGGAGCTTAATCTCACCATGATTGTTTTGAGATATATGCAATTCTCCTCAAAAAATATCTAATAAACCACTCCCATGAAGTTTGTTCCTGGAATGCGTCTTCCCAGATTTTTTATAGGTGGGTATTTTTAGACTCGTTCATTATATTACATTATAAAAATTATTCCCAGAGTTTGGATCCATTTACCTCTTCATTTATTTTAATATGTTTCACCAAAACAGATCCCCATACTCCAATTCGACATTCATATCATAACAAACTATCTACTCAGAGTATTCATAGTCTCAATTTTCTAAATTCATCCTACGCTTGGGTCTCAATTTTCATAACAATAAATAAACCATTATATTTGGATCCATCAAGAAATAAATTATTGTATTAACGATTTATTATAATGTCCATTTCATTTATTCTAACTGAATAATTATTCTTCTACATCTAAAATAATAATTCTTGCTTTATTTTTTACTCATTGAAGAGGGAAAAAGTTTATCAAAAAATATTCCCATGAACTCTTCCATCAACATAACATATATCTCCATATTAGATAATTTTTTTAATAAGTATCCACAAAAAAATCATTGGATAGGTAGATCCTCTAAATTAAGGTGGTTATTGATCATTAAAAGAGAAAACTGGTAGTTTTTACTTCCATGGTAAAGAGTGATGCTTTAAAAAAATTTAGTTATTGTCCATGATTTTATCTAAGATAATCATTTTCATAATAATGATTTTAAATCCATCTTCACCCATATTAGAAAGGATTTCATCGCCTTGTCCATTTCAACAAATTTTTAGGAGTCATTATATTTGTGGAAATTATATTTCCAAAAGGATAAAACCTATGTTGGAAATTTGATACTATTAGGAATCATTTAATAAAAAATATAATATAGATATAAATTTTTTAATTTTATATTTTTTTTCTTCTTGGATGATATACTTGAATCTCAATAAAATATTAAAATTATATTTAAATCCATCATAATGATTTTCAAAATCTTGTTATTAACTAAATTATAGCACCTTGCTGCGTCCAACTAGGTGTGTAGCAAGGCATGATTTCAGGAACCCGTCCCCAATCGATTCTATCTCAATACATTTTTTTCTAGTTCTTCAACTAGGTAAATCTTTCTAAATCCACATACACTTATAGTATCTCAAGAAGGATAAATTTTATTGGAAAACACTAACATAGTACTCAAGAAAATACTAGGTTGTTTTCAAAAACATATGATTATCCTTTTGGTTTCTTATAAATTTTTTATAAACCTCATTTTCTAATACAACTAAACCATCATATGATACCAACTACTATGACCAAACTTTTTATTATATAAATCATTCAACTCATCATACAACATTAAAAAATAATGACGATCTTTGGGGGTTTAGTTTCGTGAATATATGAAGATAATACCTAAAAAAGTTATAAAAATAATCATTATTTTAATACACATGAAATACATCTTTTTAGGATCATCCAATGTTACTTTTAATATTTATCATATTCTAAGGATAAACATCATGTAAATGAGTCAACATAAATCCTAGGAAGGTAATAATAAATTTAAACACTAAGAATGTGAGAAATATGTTTATAAATAAGAAATGATCATTTGAATATAAGAAATATCATCATATAAATAAAAGGAATACTAAGAGGGAAACTTTTGATAAAATATAAAAAATACATTCATAATCATATCATCATGGTTTATCATTGGTGCGTCACGAATCATAATTAAAATGTTTTTCACTAGGGAATCATAAAAAGTTTTATCTATGGATATTAATTCATTACCCAATGTATTAGTGAACTATCCAGGTGCACTATTAATCTCGATTAAATCATACAGGACACATTATACATAATGAAAGTCATTGAATAAATAACCCATAGAAAAAATATCACCATATTTTGTTGTTGGGGTAGCTCATTAGGGTAGTAGTCATGGACACTGCTTAATGGGCTACAACGTTGTAGGGAGCATGGATTTCAGGTGTCTAAATTGGAGTCGAATTCTGATGTTTTGGTGAAACTAGTCTAGGGGAGTTGTGAGATGCCCTGGCAGTGGGCTTACACAATCCCGAGATGATCTCTAGAAGCTATCATTGGATAGAACATCCATCACAGTTAGAGGGAGACTAAATTTATTTCAGACCCACTTGAAAGTATTGGATGTTCGAGAGATGGATTAATCGTTTTTTATGGTTTAGGTAATCTTCATTTGGAGTGCAATGAAACTGCTCAACGGGATTGTCTCGAAATGAATTACTTTCATCCTCTTTGATGAATTCTTGTAATTGAGGTTTCGGAATATCCTTTTCCAAGAAAACTAACTTTCAGTCATTGGAAAAAATCATTTTTGATGTATATTGATTATAAAAAGTGCATAAAAATAATTAATATTTTACAATTTTATTACTCATAAAATATTAATACTTGAATGGAAAATTGATAAGTGGATAATTCTATTACCTTAAATATTTTATTTCTAAAAATTATGGTCATAATATTTAAACCATGATTTCACATTGGAAGGACAATTTGGGAGGGTATTCACTAGAAATAACCATCTTAATGATTTTTAGTGGGGAGGAATGGCTGATGGGTGGTATTTACATTTGAGGAGGGGTGAGTTTTAAGGGGTTAAATATTGATTTTTTATATAAAGAAAACACATGTAATACTTATACTTGATAATGGGTGGGTTTTGAAGGATTAAATATTTATTTTTTTAATCATGATGCCATCGTAATGATTTAATCAAATCATTGTGCTTGTAAAGCAACAATTTTCAATTTTCTGAAAAAAATTAATCTTCTTTAGTAAATTCACAAAGGGTGGCCTAAGTATAATTTGGAGTGTTGCATAAGAATTTTAAAATTTTTATAATAAATAATTTAATAATTATGATAATTTTATTATTCATACTTATTTTATTTAAAATTATCTATTTAATAAAAAAATAAATATTCTAAAAATTATAAACTTACTTATAGATTCATTAAAATATATTCCTATTTAAAAACAATTTTATAATAATATTTTTGGAAATAAATATTTATTTAGTACATCAAAATTAATTTATTTAATAATGTATTTATATGATTTGAAAAAAATAACTATTTATTATATCATTAAATAATATCGAGGATAATTCAAATGCATCTACAAATCAAACAGAAATAATTTCAAATTGTTTTATTTACTAATGGTCATAATTTCAATTAAAGGTAATAGTTAACAAACATAAATAATGATAATACTAATTCATATTAAATACACCATCATTCTTCATCTTCATAAGTTACATCGATTCAAATGAAGGATCAAAATTACATCCAAATGAATATATTATTAATAAATAATATCATCTTTTATAGAGGACTTATCTTTGGTGGAATGAATCTATGGGATCAAAGAGATCTGTAATTTTATATATTACTTTTTATATTCACTATTACTCTTCCTTTTATAATATTGCAGAATAACATGTTTTTAATTTTATAGTACATATTTTTTATCCTTTTACTTGGAAGGGTTCTAAAAGATACTATTGACCTATGACTTAAAAACTCACCCTAAAATATAAAAAACATTCGGTGTTATTTTTTTAAAAAAAATAAAAATGTTATTGGGAGGAAAGAGATCGATTAAAAAAATATGAACATTTCCAAGTTTATTAAAAATTCATTCATTAATGATGAAGCAATCAAGGATAATTAGATATTGAGTGATTATTTTTCCTAATATTATATGAATTATAGGAATGAAAAATTAAGATTATTATGTTAATTTATTTTATGAAAACATATTGAATTATATTTTGGAAGCATATGTGGGTTAGTATTGTATTTATTTGAATTCATGTTATTTAAAGAAATTATATGCATATTTTTTGAATTAATTGAATATGGAAAAAAATTTCTAGATTTTGACTTTATGAGAAATTAATATTGTTGGGAGAAATATTTTATGTTAATTTTATTTTATATATGATCAAAATATATCAATTTTTTCCATCTTTTTAGTATATTCTGATGATGTTTATGGTTATTTATTTATGAAATGAATTATAATGAACAATGGGTTTTATGAATGATATTTTGTAGATTCAATATTCATTAATTTGTATGATTTTTTATTTAAAATATAGGTAACCATTTTAAATTCGATAAATGGAATAAAATATGTGTAATGAACTATAAACCACTGTTTGATATTAGTACACATCAAAAGCTAACTTTATATCTTCAATCAATAAAACATCAACATGTATATTTTTCATTTTGAAATTGAGATGATTGAGAGGAGGAAAATAACTTGAATCATTACTCTGGTACAAAATTATTCGGATGTTATTGAAAGAATTAAATTAAGTATATTTTATTCTATTTTCATTATTAATGGTAAAATAATTCTTCATCTAAAGAAATAGGATGACAACTCAATGAAGTACTATATATATATATAATATTTATAATGCATCGAGGTATGCATTATGAAACAAATTTTAAAGTAAAATTCATAAAATTATTAATGCATGGTTTAAGAAAATTTTTGTAAAGGATAAGATTCCATTCCATCATAGTCATTAAAGTAATCATCAAATGGAAATTTTATGAAGGTCAATTAAATTGAATTTCCATCCACTTATTTTATTTATCTTTTACGCACTGGTACTGGTTATAAAAACAATTTTAATACTTTTTATTGGACATGATATTAAATTATGGGGAATAAATTTATTACATGTGTGGATAAATTAACATCTTCATGTTTTAGTTGATATTCTTTAAGTGGATACTATGTTCTATACTTTTGGCTCAGACAACACTAAAAATAAATGAACCACAACATTATTATTTAAATATATATTATAAAAAATAGTTGATGAATTGGAAGGTATGAATTAGGTTTACCAAATTATGAATTATCTATAGAAATGTATTACTAATACATATTTAGTTATTGATTCCTAAATAAAATTACCATATTTTCATTAATAAAAATTAAATAATGTGATGTAATGAAATATTAATGTTTAACAGAGTTATTTTGCAATAAAAAAAGTTATCTTTTTTATTTTATATCATTAAATAAAAGAATTTTTTTTCTAAATATATAAATTTAATTTAAAATTATTTTTATACATTAAAACAAATTGATATTTATTTATACATTGATTGTAATTTCTTTTAAAATTTAGAAAAAACTTTTGTCCCTAAAAAGTTATATTTTTATAAAAATATATTTTTGAGGGAAATGAAAATTAAACACAATATATTGAATTAATTAATACTAAATTATTATTATGATTATGTTTATTTAAGATATCTTCTATAAAACAATTTAATAATAATATAATTATTTTTGCATTTCAAGGAATGAGAATAATTTTTTTTATTCAAAAATTCAATTTTATTTCATATTAAAATGTATTTTATGAATTTTTATTAACGGATATTTATATTTTTGGGATAATTATAGATAATGTATTCAATAAATTTAAAAGTAATTTTTTAGACATCATATAAAATTCGACTGAGTTTTTGTTTTATGGTATTTTTTTAAGTAGTTGATTTTCGATTTAATGCTGAAATATAATGTTTTTACAAAGAAAATAACATTTATCGCATCATCGTGATGTATGAATTAAATTAAAACACATTAAAAAAATAAATTAAAAAAAAATTTCTGTAGTAATATTAATAATTTAGATACATTATTTTAGTTTGTAAACCCTTCCTTTTCTTTTTGGAAGTTGTGTAATATTTTATTTAAAAAAAATATTTTGATCTTTTCATTTGATAGACTGGTTGGAAGATTTAATTTATTAGTAGGATCAAAATTTCATCTAACAATACTTTTTGAATTATAATACAACTATATTCTATAGAAAAAAATAAACATAATTTTTTGGTAAAATAAATATTATGTTTAAAGGTGGTATTTTTTTAAAAATGGGTTTTCATTGAATTTTGAGATGTTATGATAAACATAGTATATTCAAATTCATAAAATTGAATCTAATTATGTGGATTAAATATTTTTAATAATAATTTTAAAATGAAGGTATGAGATATATTTAATTCTTATTAATAATAAATATGTACAATGGTTAACTATTTTCATCATGGTAAGGGGAATTTTTCGTTAATTGCATTCAAACTAAGGTATAGTGATTAAAATATCTCTAAAACTTTAAATATTATTTATTATGTATGTTTGTACCTTTCCCTACCTAAATTTCAACAATTTTTACCTTGGTTACACTTTCCCATGATAATGAATATATATTTTTTAGGGTTAATAACATTTATAAGATTCCCACTCCTATCAGTTATAAAAAAACCTCTTCTCTTTACTTATCTAGAAATTTCAAGCCCTCTAGTTCACAAAATTTCTAAAAAAATAACATCCAAATCTACTCCATACATCATACACATCAGGTTCTCGTCAAACCTAGAATACTAGAAGATTAAATGTGTATTCTAATTAAATATATCCAAAGGGGAGGTATAAGTCATAACAATGCTCTTCATTGTTTATTTTATCATCTACCTCATTCAAATATATTCCAACCCTCCTATAATAATTAGCTCATTATCTTTAATATACTATAGTATTATTATGATTATGTAAAAAAATTCTTCATTTCCATTATATCCTATGGTAAATGATAGAAACGCTTCTTCATATGTGCGGACTATCCCCTGCAGGAAGATATTTGTTTATATTTTCTTCATCGTAACACATGGATGGTTATAATGATGAATTTTATAAATATATATAATTTTTTAGAAATTATAATTATTTTTTCATTATAATATATTTTCAACTTTGGTAAAGTTTTTTCATTTGAATATTCTATTTTTTTCATGCATACTTTTAGATTACAACTTTTATGAAGTTATTTGAATCTTTTTAAATTTATATTTTAAATTTCTAGTAATAAAGATGGATATAATGATAAAATATTACATTTTTAACATGAATATGAATCTATAATGGTAAACCTCCACAATTTTATTTAATCTATTAGAAAATATGAAATCATTGTTTATGCATACGTATATACTATTGTCTCTATGAAGAACGGTTTATCATTTTTCATTACCTTATTACAAGGATGGACCTAAAAATAGTGAATTTATAAACATGATAATAGTATCATTATTAAAATTATGTAGATAATGAAAGCGCAAAAATATTAAATGGGGTCAACACATCCAATTAATTGTTTCATTTATGAATCGAGTGATCAATTAATGCATGGAATAAACTTAACCAAGATAGTAACTAATTGAGACATGGTTATAAATTAAATAAAAGTAAACATATTATTTGAATAAATATGAAATTACTTAGGAAAAAATAATATAAAAAATATAAATTTATTACTCTTAAATTTATATGATGTGCGTGGATAGTCAAGACATGAGGTAAAGAATTTATCATCTAAATTTTCTTTCTTTAAAACATATTGCATTTTCAGTACATGTTTTTCTAAAAAAATTCTTATGTGTAACACCTTGATATTTTTGGAAATATTTTATTTAAAATAAATTTATACATTTTAATATTTTAAATTTCATTAAACATTCTATTTACCTGGTGTTATGAAAAAAAATTAGTTTATAATGAATTATACGCAACATAGAGTTTAAAAAAACATTTATATACTGTTATGGTAATAATATTTAATATGATGGTTATCACATAGCTATTAGAATATATGGTATGAATAATATTAACAAAAGTTTCAAAATATATGGTTTAAACAAGTATATAAAGATACTTTTATTGAGATAAATTAATTATTGATGGAAAAAAAATTATTTATAAAATAAATGAAATATTTTTTTGAAAACTATTTTTATGAAAAAAATTGTAACAACCCGAGATTTTGTGAACTAGTTTATGTTCAAAATTAATTATTTATATTTGATAATTTTAATTTATAGAAACCCTGAATATAGAATTTTTTGTATATAAGAATGATGTTTGGAATGAATTATATATAAAACCATATTATTTTATCTATACACACTACAATGATATTATCTTTCTGTATATGAAACTCTATGTTTTTATTATGCTACACGAAATTCCATATTCCCTCAATAGCTTTCATTAAATTCAAGGTAGAGTTTTACCAAACAATAATATTCTATTGTTATTAAAATATTACTATATTTATCACATAGATATTGTGATTTAAGATAAAAATAATTTTAACTAAAGTGTCAAAATACTATTTACACATGTTTATAAAATGATTCCATATGTTATCAATTATTAATAAATTAAATTAACAATCATTTGATAATAAGTAAATTCCTTTACTAGGAAAATTATTTCCTGATGTACACACACCATTTTTTCTCAATAAATTAAAACAAACACTATTGTTGTATGTTTTTAATAAAATTTATCTATTTTATATTGAATAATAAAATTGGATACTTATCCAATAGGTTTCATAGGCATTAGATAAGAATTGATCCCATTTTATGAATAAAAAGATGAATTTTTCTAAAAGATAAGTTCATTACCTTTTATTGGATCACCTATTTAAATCTAATTTTTGTAACTTATATAACTTCTTTTTTAGACAATAAATATCATTTTTTAAATTTGAATATCTAAATTTACTTAGGTTTAATTGTTAATTATTTTTCTAAAAAGTTTAATTTTTTTTGAATATTGAAAGATGCATATTAATTCAAAGTGATTTTTCATCTAAATTATTTATCTAGTTAAATTAAATTTTAATTTTATTTCAAGGTCAAATAAGAAAAATTAAAAATGTATTAATCAAATATAATTAATTATAACAAATTTAACATTTAATTTTATATAAAAATATTCCAATTATTTGGATTTGTAACATTAAAAACTCGTCGTATCGACCCATTTGCAATAATGATTTTAAATAATTTTGTTCCACTTATGTTATTAGAAATTTAAAAATGGATTAAATATTTCGAATTGGCATAATTTATAATTTATAATAAGTTTAACTTATTTTTTATCCAAAAATGTTAGTTAATGTAATTGAAATAAATTACATTGATTACGATAAAAACAAGATTTATTAGTAGTTAATCATTAATTTAGGATGCCAAATAACCTAGAAACATGTCCAAAAAGAATTTAATGAACAATTTTTAAACCAATTGAAATCTCATATCTAAAATGAATTACTTTTTTAGGCACAAGTTGTTATGGATATCTCTAAATAGAGTTTATAATTTTATAAGTATAAGAATGTCACTCCTTTACTATAATAGTGCACTCACTCACCTCAATTATTCACACCTCTCAATACATTTATTTTGGAAATCCCGTAAGAATATCATTACACTGTACCCAACCCCATTTATTATAAAGGATAACATTGGGCTAAAATCAATCCGAGTAATTCATTTGGTGTCAACTAAAAGGAGTTAACTAAATAAGTGGAAACATACATCCACAACCTCTACTATTTTATTTTCATTATCTAGAACAATAATTTTTGTTTTACCATGAATGAAAAATATCATGAGTGTCCTAAATATACACAAATGTTATAATTTCAAGGGTTAAACAAAAAATTACATACACCTCAATAAAATTTATACGAAATCATTTTTCATGTGTATGACGTACAACTGTCTCACAAACTGATGTTACACATTCTTCCATTTCCACCATTCAACGATGATAAAAATGATGTATATTATTATTTATTATATATATTACATGTATGATTGATTAATTATTCTATAATTATTATATAAAAAATTACTTCATACATTCCATTTTTTAAATATACTTACTTATTTTTTGTATGTGTGGACAACAACCTCTTCAAAGTCATGTGCTTCATTCACACATTTATTAATGATTGGATTAGCTAATGTATATCATATATATTAAATGATAATTATAATGTAATGATATATAAATATATTTTATTTAATTTCTTTTATTCAATACGTTAGTAAAATGAAAGTAACATTCATGTGTACATACCACATACCGTATCCTTGAACAGTGTATTCCATTTCATAATTTTTACCTTTTATAAATTATTACATAATGAATATATATGATATTTAAGTCTTCTCTTTAATTATGGAAATACCTAAATCATTAAATAATTAATAAGATCAAAAATAAAAAAGTCAAAACATATACGAATATCAATGAAGATATTTCCCAAAATGTAGTATTACCATAATTTTTTTTATAAAAGGGTAATATACAGTCATAATTATAACACCCAAAAATTTTAGAAATGATTTAATCTTTTTGATATATTTCATTTTATGTACCACTGAAAAAAGTTTATTTTATATTAAAGAACCATGTTTCACATATATTACACACAAATCTAAGTTAATCATGCACTACATGGAAAAACAGGTTTATCATTATCAACATGGGGCACTGAGGTTAGTTTTTATTACATACCAGACTAACAATCCTCAATATCTTGCATAACATGAAAGACTAAGTTTTACAAAACCAAAATATATTATTTTAAAAACAATATTTAATATATTAAGTCTTGACCTATCAATTAAGTTAGCAGTTAAGAATTGTATTAACTAAAAACTAAAAACCTAGGTTTTAAACAAATATAAAATTAATTCACAAGATACAATGAATATATGAAACTATAGAATATAAATGGAATAATTTTATAGAAAATTACTTTTCCGCTCACAAAGTTGCTTTATCTTAATGAATTATATTAATCGCATTTAGTAAGTGAAATATAATTTATATTTATATTATATATTACATAAAAAATTTTATTCATCTAATAGATTATATGGTAATAAGATGAGAAAAACATAATATTTCCCACAATCACCTATTTTTTTAAGGCACTTTTACTGCCTTTTGATAGAAACCCAATTTTTAATCTAAATTAGAAAAATTTAATAAATTTATATGTAAAAATAATAATCATTTTTTATAATAGAATTATAAAATATATGTTATGGTTAATTTTTGGTATTTATCTATGAAGATTCTTTATTTAATTAATAGTGAAGAATACCGAAATGTAAATCCAAAATTATTTTCCATATAATTCATTTATCAAGTTAAATCATATTTATAAATTATATTAAAGGTTATGTATATCAAATTTTTTAAATTTATCCAATTTAGGTCATTAGAATCAATTACACAATGAAATTGGTTATAAGAACTTATCAAAAATTGGAAACAAATTACAGTAAAACCCATTTTTGTCTCCCCATCTGCAAGATTAATTTTAAATTAATTTCTACATCATATGTTATTGTAATTTGGAAAAATAATTTAAATATTTGGAATAAAAATAATTTATAATGTATACTTATATCAACTTAGTTTCTCACCAAACCTTTTAGTGAAGGTAACTAAAATTCCTTTCAATGATTAAGATGAAATTAAGCTTAATAAATGCTTGAGCCATGAACATAAGGCCAAATATTACCTACATACTTGTCCAAAATCCCTTGATTTTATAAATTTAAACCCTATACACCATTTTGTAAAAATTGGAGCATTATTGGATCCACATGTAACAAAAAAATGTGGTTGACATTCCTTTTTGTCCCAAAAGATTACATGAGTGCCACTCCTTCTGTACTATAAAAGGCCCCCCCTACAACTTCCAAAAACCACACAAGAGATGTAAGATAGGCTATGATCTACCAAATTAACATCAAAAACTCTTTAACTTCCTTTTTTAATCCTCCCATTTAGAAAAAATAAATCTAAGGAAAACCGTCGGGGAATACCAAAAGAAGTTTCCCAAAGAATAGGCAACATCCTTCCTCATGCTCTTTTATTTTGTATTCTTTCTCCACCGCCTAAAATATCATTATTACATTACTATATAGTAACAAATAGTATCATAAATATACTTAGATTTTTTATACTATGGTTTCAACATACACTTATGCAAACTTCCGTCTATTGGGTAATGGTGATAATGTTTATGTGTGTCATGAACTGCCGCCTCACAAAATGATGATTTTTCATTTTTTTTCCTTTACCCCCATTCATGGTAGAGAATTATGATGGAAAAATTACTATATATGATATATATGATACATATTATTTATTGAATATTATTTAATTATTGTACATAAAATATATTTATAATTTCCATTTTTTATAAACACATTGATTTTTGTTTGAGGAAGTATAGACTACCGCTCCCTCAAAGCGATGTGATTCATTCACACACTACATGGAATTTATTAAGGATGTGTTTAGAGAGATTATATGATATAAATTACATTATTATTATACATTAATGATATTATATACATTTATATACATATATGTAATTTTTTATCTTCCATTCAATACGATAATGAAACGAAAACAGTGTTCATGCATATGTACGGGCTACGGTCTCCATTAATAGTGAATTCTGTTTCTTAATTATTTTTTATATAGAATAATATAACACACATATACATAAAATAAATGATATTTATATCATGTTTTTCATTCTTGAAATAATTTTATAATTATATGCACCAAATATATAACAATTAAATCATGAAAAAAACACTGTAGATATAACCCAGAGCTTTAAATTATCATGGAATTTTTAATAAGAGGGTAATATAAAGTACTATTATTTAAATATATGGTATTAAATAGAATAAATTGTTTTTTAAAATATTTATAATAATATTAAATTTAGTATACAAGAGTTTTCAATGAGTGCGATGAGATTCATGACTCAATGTTGGGGAATTTTATCTCACTCTTTATTTCAATGAGATACATGCCTTATTCACCACTACCTTATTTTGTGTGGTTTATATGATTAAAATTAATTTATTCTATTCCTATTATACTTAAATCTATTGGTAATAACACAATCATTTTATGTTATTTCTATCATGGGGATTATGTTTCAAAAATTTCTAAATCAGTAAAATAATTTTGCCTCAATTTCCCATCATTGAGACACATGTCATGTTATACACCTATATTTTAATATGAGGTGTAAAAAATTCTTTTGAAATGTTATAATATTATTCCCAGTATTTTATTAATATTTTAAAGCTCCATGTAATTTCTTTTTTTACATGGGGAATATGATTTGAATTTTTCATGTGGTAAGAGTTTATTGAAACACTCTCACAGTTTATCGAGATTGTTTATGGTCATGTTTTCATTAATGAGATATTAAGATCCATTATTCAAGAAGAGTCTTTACATTTTATATTCGTGGGTTAGTCTATATGTATTCATGTATTAATAATTTTTTTACTCTTTCATACTTTTGATAATTATGAAAATATTTTTGAGATGATATGTCCTTACCTCTCTCTTTTGTCAGAAATATTTGTTCCTTCAAAACCATGCTTTCCAAAAATGGATTCCATAAATATTTTACTAATCTCTATTTATCATTTAAATATTTTTATAAAGAAAGTTTCTTTTACCAATGTCGTTAAATGATTCTTCTTCCTTATTTCCTAAAAATAATTTTTTCTATCCTTTTTACCATGCAAAAAAATGTTTTTTACCTCATAATTCTTGTAAAACTTTATCATACATCATTTCAATGAATATTTATTTTCATGTTAATAAGGATAAATTTTATGAATTTTATGAAAATATATTTTTAGAGAAATATATTAAAAAATAATTTTAAGATACAATAGTATTTCTCCATGGAAAAAGGATTTCAAAATGTTTTAAATTCTTCTTTATTAGATTTAAAGTTTCTTTTTATAAAAAGTGATTTCAATCGGTTTTAGGATTTAAATAGAATATTTTTAAATGAGACTTTATAATTTCCTCATGATGGGTTCATAAAAGATATTTAAAAATAATTTCCCATATAAGGTAACCTCTTTTGGTGTTAATAATCCATTTCTAGTGAAATGATTCATTTTTTTTATTAATATTTTTTCTCTAAGTTGTTTACATTCTACAGAATGATGTTTAAAAAATAATTTTATCATCCATGAATTATATTTATTTGAAACCTCATTTCCTTCATAGGTTATTAATTGATGAAATTATTATGAAACATAATTCTTTTTTTATAGGTTAAGGAATGATTTCATATTTATGACACCAATTTTATTTCATGTGTTTTGATATGATTTTTATGATTTTATAGAAAATGTGTGTATGATTTAATTATGATATGGGAGGGACGTATATCTACCCCCATTGCATTATTTAAGGATATATGTATTATGAGATCAAATGGCACCTGAAAATGGCATCCCAAGCCCGAAACAAGAGGGTACTTAAGAGGACATACCATGCCTGAAATATGAGGGTACAAGGGTGGAAATCCTGAACCCAAATCAAGAGGGATAACCAATGGAAATCCTAAACCTGATGTAGGTAAACCTGTGAGTATCACAAACTTAACATGTTATAATGGTATTGGTATGTAGCCTTGACAATGGGTTTTTATATGCCTATGTGTCGTCCAAAATTCCATGTATTATTCTTACTATATGCTTTCATGGATCATGTTATTTATTTCCTTAATACTAATGTCTTATTAACTATGTATATAAATGAAATGTTGTTTTTATGATTTTTGATATCCCTATTATTACCTTTTATTGATCATGATCAAATTTTTATACCCTTATGTTCATTATATTCATACAAATTACATTTATTTTTCTTTATTCATTATTTGAGCTCACCCAATTATTATGTATCCCTTCCCCAGGTTATGAAGAAAGATATTTAAATATAAATAATAAGGTAGATGATATTTATGAAAAAAAATTGAATATATTTTCCAAAGTTATAATATTTTTATTCCATGTTTCCAAAGGTCCTAAACTAATACGGTATTTGGGTGTCTATTTTTGTAATATTTTAAGTATAATGCAAAAGTCATGCAGTGTCAGTGTACCTTATGTTTGGGTCATTATAGTTTTATAGTGTGAAGGATTAGGAAACCATTAAAAACTAGGATGATAAAACAATATTGTTAACTATATGGACATGTCTACGGTTAATTATAATGATTAGTAAACGTATAAGAAAATATCGTGGAATTTTTTAAAAGGATAGACTGAGTGGTTTCCTAGAAATACATTGTTGTATTGATACTACAAGTGGATATGGCTATGTCAATGATGTTCATAGGGGTAAAAAATATGACAATATGTCTTTGTATAGACTCGAGGTAATATAGTACCTGACAAAAAGTCTTATTGTACACCTATTTTGAATATCATGGTAGATATGCATTGGAAATTCAAAAACACTTCATGAACCATCATGAGAGATTAAAATATAATTTGTCTATGAGTAAACTAAGATAAACCTAAGGTTTCATATATTATAGGAAGTTTCATAACTAATACATCATTGATGTGGGTTTTCATTATTATGTGGTTCCTCACACTGTTAATTGTTTATTAATAAATGTTTTTATTTTATTCATTGGATGGAACTAGAAGGAACCATGTTAATTTTTATAGAAATAGAAAATGCCGTTATTTTACTATATGAAACTAAATTCTACAAGAGTTGGAATGTAAAGTTTAATTATCTTAATAAACCAAATATCTCAAGATATGAATAATGTTGGAATCCCAAATGAGAAAATAATGGAACAAAATTATATTGAGTCCTTTATATGGAAAGGTATGATTTATTTCAGCAGGTCTTCTAATACAATAGTTTCTAAATAATTAATAAATAAAACTAAAAATATTTTTTCCATTTTACAATGTTTGGGACATGAGAAATTAAATTTGGCAATTTATTGGTTAGAAGGCGAATAGGATAGGTGGTGGACTATAGTCAAGAATACCATGGAACAAGATGAAATGGACTCAATGGAATGGGATGAGTTCGAGAATATATTTTTTAATAAGTACTTTCCTTTTATTCTTCATATAAATATATAAAAGTAATTAATATAGCATAAGAAGGAGAATAATATGTTCATGCATAAGATGAAAATTTTTCCAGGGTTTCTAGATACTCTTTGGGTATTATCATTCAACCCAAAATCAATATTGATCGATTCCTTGGTGGTTTGAAAACTACAAATCAAAAATACTTACAACAAGATAGTTTAGAATATATTAAGAAGTTGTGAGATGTTCAAAAATTAGGAAATGGAGGTTGGAGTTTTGTATTAAACTCATAGTTTTGACAAGAAATGGATGATTAATATCTAAGTAAAATCTATCAAACATAGAGAAACAAATGAGTCTTATATTATCCACAAATTGTGGGAATAAACATAAAGGGAGTTGTATTTTGGGGAATACTAAATGTTTTATGTGATGAAGGGAATTTCATTGAGAATAGAAATTTCAAAGTGATAGCATGAAGTTTTATAATGATGTAAATAATGAGATATCCACATATAATACAACTCCCACACATCTGTGTTTCAACTACATGGATTTTGGCCATTACGCTAACCAGTGACCCAATCTAATGACTAATATGAATCATATGCAACAATAACTTTTGAATATAAAGGATAATTGGATAGATTATTCTATAATAATAGATAAAGTGAACTATTATAGTCAATAAATACTTATCCTCCCCTCCTTAGATGGGAATTTTATGTTTGGTTTTGTACGATTAATCCATATAAAAGTCTTATTGTTCATCCTTTGGTGATATTTAATTTGATTTTCATTATCTTACATGAATGACGGAATAATAAAGTAAAATTTTATATTAAATCATGATAAGGATGTAACCATGTTTCTGATTAATATCTATTTGGTTTAAGATAAGGGAAGTTGAAGTTGATCAATGAACAAATAATGATGAGATTTTACTAAATCAAGTATGTATATCTTCTCATGAAAATTAATCAACCCTAGGGAATGGATACTATAATTGAAATGGTTATACATGAAGAATCGTTTCTGATTAATCAAATGGCCCCTTAGGCCATCATGGATTTATGGCTCTATGACTGTTAACTTTCTCCTCACCATGTTCTCGATCACTCTTCTCCTGAACTTAATGGATAAATTTATCATCCCTATCCATGTTTTCAAATCCCACCTTTGTTCTCTTATATGGTAACACATAGATATATTTCTCTTCTGTGTCCATGTTTTCACTTTCCACCATTTTCTCATACATGGAAACCAAGCTATGTGTTACTCTAGGTAACCATTACGGTTTTATCTTTCATTTTTAAAGGAATTTCTTATGTTCATTTTTACGATGTGGGTTTCTATTAAAACAACATAAAATTTTTAATCCATATATAACATAGATTAATTAGGGGGTCAAAAATCATTTATAGGGGGTATAATGTTACACCATAATATGTAGTGAAATATTTTATATAGAATTAATTTAATATTTTTGACATTTTGAACTTAACGCAACACTAAATATAGTTTATTTTATATTAAAAACCCATGTTGGGGTGACTTAATACACCATTCCATGTCAATAATACACTACATGAAACATAATATTTAGAATCCTCTATATGGGACATTGTGTCTTACTTATGTTACACACAAGGCTGACTTTCTTTTAGGCCTTTGATAACACTGAAGACCGTGTTTTTCAAAACAAACAATATATTATTAAAATATATTTATTTAATATGTTAAGAAATAACTTTTATATTTAGTTATAAATTATGAATAGTGTTAATTATGTTCTAAAAACGTATGGTTTACAAAAAAATTAAATTAATTCATCAGTTTCAATGAATATATTAACTAATTGAATATAAATGGAATATTTTTATAGAAAACTATTTTTTTCTCACAATGTATTTTATTCTAATAAATTAAATTAATTATAATTTGAAATTGATATTATAGTAATATATATTATGTATTAAATAAAATATATTTTATATTCATCTCATATATTTTTGAGTCATATGATAAAAACTAATCAAATATTACACATAAAATCCAATATTTTTATTTACAAACTTTTTATGCCTTTTGATGGAAAAAATATTTTACATAAAATGTTGGAAATTTTATAAATTTTATGTTCCAAATTAAAAATTAGTTTTTATTATGAATCGTAATATTTTGGTTAGGTTGGTTTTTTGCTCTTTTCTATGGAGTTTAATTTTTTAATGAATGGTGAAAATGGTGAACATTAACACAAAATTGATTTTTCATTTAATTTATTTACAAAGATAAATCATATTTATAATTCCATTTAATATTTAATTATTTTAATTTTTAATTAATTAATTTAATTTAGGTAACTTGAATCAATTTCACATTGAAATCGGTTATAAAAATGTATCAAACTTTTGAACTTTTATTCATTATAACCCCACTTTTTCATCTTGTCTACGGGATTGAATATTAATTAATTTCTGAAACATATTTTATTTAATTTTTAATATAAAGGATCAGATATCTGGAATTAGAATAATTTATATTTTTTAATAAGCTCAATATATTTTTTGACCTAAAATATTAGATAATGTAATTAAAATTAATTAAACAGTTAAGATGAAATTAAGCTTAACAATGGACTAAAACCTAAACATAAGGAATAATATGACATATAAACATGTAAACAATCTATTATAAGGAAATAGTTTTACCATATACTCCCTTTTTATATATTTTAACACTTTTCGTTCCATATTTAATAATAAAAAGTTAGTGGGGTTCTTGTTTTCCCAAAATATTACAAGAGTATCAATCCTCCACTATAAAAATCCATCATCTCCTCCCACATAAAAACACCTTTCAATCCACTACAGTCTTTCCCATATATTCCCAATTCATATTACAACATATATAAATTCCTCTATGAATCATTCCATTGGTAAAAAATAAATCCATGGAAGCTCTTTGTTTAAAACCAAAAGGAGCCCCAGGTGACAACCTTCTTCAATATCCTTTCTCATTTTCATTATCCACCCCCTAGAAACTCTTTATTACATTATTATATAATAACAATAGTATCATAAATATAATAATATGTTAGTATAATTAGGTTTCTACCTACACTTATATAAAAATCCATCCAATGGGTAATGAATATACTATTTACAAGTACAGTGAACTACCGCCTCATGAAACAATGATTGTTCATTTTTTCTTTTACCCCATTTCAAGGATTATAATTATGATGGACATGGTGTATATATATATATATATATGATACATGTTATTTATTCATTTTTCTATAATTATTCTACAAAATATGTCTTTTTACTCTCTATTTAGTTTAAATATGATAATTTCTTTTGAGAAAGTATGGACTATCATACCCTCAATGTGATGTGATTCAATCAAACACTACACAAAATGTATTAAAGACGTTTTTTTTGAATAAATATTATATATAAGACATAATAATTATTTTTTAAGGATATTATATAAATATATATATATATACATATATATCATTTGGAAATATATTTCAGATAACCTTCAAATTTTATTAAACCAATTTGGCTACAAAATAAGAAGAATGCGTATATAATTCAAACCACTTCCATGGGTGAGGTATATTATTCAATTAATAAACACATCAAAATAATTTTATAGCATGCTTCACAATACTTTAATAAATCATAGAAACCAATGAGGTGTATAGTAATAAAGAAAACATGAAAAAAACCTATTTCTGTTGAAAAATACACATTCAACATATTTTCACCATTCAATATCTTTTAAAACACATTATTAAGCTCTTAAGTAAGGTATAAACCATATTTAAGAATAAAAATTTCAAAGAACATAATAAACATAAGAAAATTCCTTTATAAAACACATTTCTATTATATTCACGTATCAACGCTTTTCATAAATATGTTTTATAACATAAAAATATCCATAAAACAAATTTCAAAAATAAAACACGAGATACAACTCATCTAATATTGTAAAAGCATGTAACTACCCACCACACACTTGAAAACATATGTAAAATAGTGTGGAACACAAAATGCAGCACAATATCACCTTATAAAGGAATGATTAAACAACAAAAATCAATTTTATACACACAAACACATGATAAAACCCAATATAGATCAAAAAACATTGTAAAATAAGTACTAAATAAAGAGGGATGAATAACACTTTAAAGAGGGATAAACATAGAGAGAAATTTCATAATTGATAATCCATTGATGTTCCCATGAAAACCCATCCCAGGATTGAAGATAAAGTGGTCGAAGAAAGATATTAAAGAAATTCTTGGGCATCAAATCCTATTTGGGGAGCAATAAATGTTATTTGTGGTTAAATTTGGGGAGGGTATGAATGTAAAATCCTACTTTTTGATGCCATAGATTGGTCACATACTTTTTCCCACATGGTTTTCAAAACCAGGATGAAACTGTGTGTCCCTCAATGTTCTATATGAAAAATTTGTACTATTGACCAACTTGATTTTCCAAATTTTACTCCAACCACGTGATCACCACAATCCAAAATGGCATTTTGTGACCATAATTCATGGAGGGGGAACTTGGTTTCTTCTAATTATGTTCCAACTATGTGCCACCCACTATCAAGCTCGATGTTTCCATTTTTCTCGAGGAAATCATGGGGAAACCCAGTAAAAAATTCAAAACATAAAATAAAAAAATATTACCTCAAATCAAAATCATGGATGTGACACATGAGGGAATACTATGACTGAAAAATTAGGGTTCATGGGAGGGAATACCAAGTACAAATCATGAACAATGGTTATTATCCCAATAATAACATGTTATGATGATAATGGTAGGTAGCCATGACCTAGGTTTTTTTATGGTTATTTATATAGGAATATTCTAGGTCTTATTCCTATTTTTTGATCACTTGTATTATAGTATTCATAACCTTATGATTCATGTCTTCTGAAAATATAATAATTATACCATTACTCCTGAGTATGGAATTTTATATAGAGGGTATGTTCTTAAATGTTCACAACTATTTTCTCATAAAATTATGATCTTGCAAGGATTATATATAGCCCTTGATTACCTATAAGGAGAAATTGATCCCACTGCTTTCTTAGGCTTCCATTCCCCATGTTAAAAAAAGGTTTTAAGTAAGATTACTAAAGACTAATGATCATTGTGGGAGATACTAATGATCTTTCCCCAAGTTATAATATTATATTTATAAGTATCCAAATTTAGTGAAATATTATATCCCTCGTGCATGTATTTTTAATATGATGCATATTCATCTAAAATTATGTAGTTAATATGTATGTTATGCCCGATCCACTATAGTTGGTATTAATGGAAATGATTATCATTCCATTGGAATCTCGAATAATAAACATTAGTGTGATCACTATGAATATTTCTAAGTATATGTTTAGGGTTCTCTCTAATGATAGGCTAAAAGTGTCATTATAATTAATGTTATATTCATTATTTAGCCGTCTAATAATTGATTTCCCATGATTATGTGTTTTCCTCTATGATATGTGATGCTCATGATAGGATTTATTCCCTTAGTCAATTGTTTGAACACAGCGGAACTATGTGTATCAAAAATAAAATTATAAATTTAATAATGTTCCTCCTGTGAAAATTAATAATATAGAATATGGAGTGAAGACCCACATTTCCATGACAAAAGAACCTTAAGAATCCATGAATCATGCTGAGTTTCCAAATGGCCAATGTAGGGAACAGATTTTTCTTGAATCCTTCTTAAGGAAACATCCAACATGTTTTAGTGGAATGAATAATACACAGGTTTCATATGAGTGGATCTATACCATTGAAAAGATTTCTTTTATTCTCTATTTCAAATAACACAAATGTAATTATTATAGGAATTATAGTATAATGTGATTAAAAGTAATGTTTAATGATGATGATCGACATCAGAAATATATTAAGATAATGGAAAAAGTTAAATCGTTGGAAATAAAAATGTATGATGTAATACATGATTATTAAGACAAAAACTCCTCCCCAATTTTTTTGTGTGATTCCTTGATTAATATTTTATGAATAAAACCAATTGAAATATTATCGTTCATCATGTAGTAAATTTTCATGTGATTATCTCCATCTAAATAGATTCCGTAATAATAAAATCACATTTTTATTCTCTCGGTACAAGGACAGACCCATGTCTCCAATTGAAATGTTTTTGTTATATGATAAGATATTATTGAATGACGAAAGGGGGAATTATATTTTGTAACGGTTACAAGGTTAACCATTAATGGAAATGTTTATTTTATTCATTAGATGTGTTTTTATAGATTAATGCATTATCTCAAAATATGATTATTTATGCATATTGGATATTCTATGATAAAATTTAAATATTATGATAACTAAATATAGATGGAGTGACATGTAATTCTATTTATGGATCCCATAATAAATTGTTTCTTCAGGAATAAAAAATTCACCTCTATTTTCTAGAGTAAATAATTATATTGAATGTGATAAATGCATATCTAAGGGTTGTGATTGTGTATATGAAATGTAATGAATTGATGTAACTATATAATCTTTTAAAAAAGCCTTCAACATTAAAAAATGGATCACGATGTAAATTGTTTCCTTCTATAATCTATTTTTATGACATCAAGGACCTTTTTCAAGCCTCTTTTTTTGGATTTTTGATCATTAAAATTATTTTGAATATGTTATCTATTAGTCCTCATCAGAAAATTATATTTGTATTTCTCTTCAATGTCGATGTTTTCACTTCCACATATTTTCTTCTACATGGTAACATATTTATGAGTTTTTGGGTAACTTTCATGGTTCAAACATTACCTTATTAAAGGTCGTTTTATAATTTATTTTTATGGTGGGGTTTCTATGAAAGAAAAATTCAAATATTGAAAATTTAATAACCATGTCAAATTTTAAGGGTGAAATTAAATTTATTATGGTTTGAATGTAACATTTTGAGATTGTGTGAAATAATTTTTTTCAAATAAATTTAAAGAATTCAATATTCTTCATTTCAGGGAACATAGTATATAACCTTTGTTATATGAAAAAACTTTATTTTCCTTGAATTGTTTATAACATCACGTAAATATTATGCTATATGTAACAATTAGATTATCTTTTGAAACAACAAACAATATTTTTGGCTTTTGATACTCACATTTCCATCTTTCCACAATAGCTTGTATTGCATGCAATGCCGAGTTTTATGAAACTAAAATATACTATTGTTTTTAATTAATTATTATTGTTAAAAAAAATCCATTGGGATCAAATTTATTAAAAAGAATAAATACTTTGTGAAAATATTATTTAATAATTTATATATAATTAGTCATTTAGTTATCAATTAGTTAGAAATGAAAGTTATAACAATTTTAAAATAATAAAATTCAATTTATAAGAACCTATTTCTATATATAAAAATACTAATTTATCTTCATAAATTAAAAAAACCACTATTTATGATAGTTTTTATCATAATTTATATATTATATGGGAAATATTATTTTTTGATACTCATCCAATAAGTTTTATATCTATAATATAATAGTAAATCCAAATATATGAATAAAAGGTTGTATTTTTATAAAGAGTAATTTTACAGCCATTTAATGCTGAACCTATTTAAAATATAATAATGGAAACTTATATTTTTTAAAAAAATTAAATTAAATTTTCAAAAAAAAATTTTCAAATTTACACTGGGTGATTATTTTTTATTTTTACGAGATGATACATTTTTTGATTAAAAGTGGAAAACAATAAATTTTCTTTCGAAATTTGTTTTTAATCTAATTTATTTATATTGAAAAATTGTATTTATATTTGATTTAATAGTATAATAAGATCAATTATACATCAATTTATCTAATTTAGTTCATTAGAACCATTTTGACAATGAAATTGGATTTAAAAACATGTAACACTATTATACATTTTCACATTAAAAACATATCGTCTTATCCCGTCCAAGAAATTAATTTAAAATTAATTTCATCAATAAAATTTAATAGGATTTGGAAAATTGTATTAGATTTTTTAAATCAAATTAATTTATAATTTATAATAATTTGAACATAGTTTTTAGAGAAAAATTAGTTAAATTAATTAAAATTGTTAATGAAAAACCACGATTACATAGTTGTTAAACAATAATTTAAGGGTCTAAATAACCTATAAATATCTTCAAAAGTCATTTTTAGGACATATATATACCATTTATCAAATTTTTTAGACCAAGGAAAAATATTTTAGGTACATGATATAAGAGAGACCTCTCGATATTGTTTATTTTTTAATATTTTTAACAATGCCACTCCTCTTATATTATAAAAGGGAACTCAATCCCTTCTTTTTTTAACACAACTCAATCCATATTTATCAAATACCCCATTACCATATATCCTCAAAAATTCCATACCATCATCGTAGATTTCTCATTTTTTCATAAATACATCTAAGGACTCTATTTAGAGAAAAAAAAAGTGTTTCCTAACAAAGAGGTAACATCCTTCCACAAGTTGTTTTCCTTTATTTACATTCTCCACTACCTAAATTTTTATTATTTCATGATAATATAATAAATTAAATATCCTAAATAAATATATATCTCTCTATATTAAGTGTTACACCTACACTCACACATAATTACATCAAATGGAATAAGAAATCATAATTCATGTGTACAAGAATTGTCTCCTCATGGACTGATGTCTCTATTTAATCCATTAACACCTTTAAAAGTTGGTAATAATGTTGTAATATATATTTACATATTATATATATTATATTAATGATTTATTTACTCTAATGGAAATATTTTATAACACATAACTAGATATATTCCATTTTTTTCAAATATGATAACGTTATTAATGGACTTGTGGACTACCACCTTTTCAAAGTGATGTGGTTCGTTTACACATTACATTAAATGTATTAAGGATGGTATTTGGGAATTTAAATGGTATATATGAAAAAATAATTCAACTATAATTATATTATATATATATATATATATTTATATATGTATTTGTCATTTACTTTCTTATTTCAACATGATAAGAAAATAGAAGCATCATTCATGTGTATGTATGATGTACCGTCTCCATAAATTGATTATTCCACTTCATATATCAATTGTTTAGTGATATTATAAATATTTATATACTGAATATTTATGATATATAAATAATTTTTTAAATTCATTAAATATGTAAACCAATATCTTTGTAATAGGATCAATAATAACATGTCAAAACATATATGGAAAAAATAGGACATTACCCAAATGTAACATTACCATTTTTTTTGATAAATAGGTAATATAATTCTGTAATAAAATATTATATTGAATGATATATAAGAATGTATTAGTTTCGTAGATTTGTAATAAACTAATACAAATTATACATTAGGTCTGAACATTTACAATGAAATTCAAGACTTAAGGTAAGGGTTTTCATGTTTCACATTTATTTTTATGTGATATATACTATATTCCCCACTTATTCTGGTTGTGTGGTCTGTATACTATACTATGAAATTTAATATATGGTGTTAAAATTAAAAATTGATATTAAAAGTGTCAATTTTTTTTATTATTTCATTGATTTCATGATTAAATAGTTACTCATGTAGTAAGTGGATTTTGAGTCTCACACTTATTTCTGTGAAACTTATTCAATATTTACCAATTTTTTATGTTATATGTTGTATATAATTTAAATTAATGAATTATTTTATTAATGACATTAATTTCATAAATATTTACACATCCATTATATTATCTATCATTCATGGGGTTTATGGTACAAAAGATTCGAAAGCAGTATGGTAATTTTGTCTCTATTTTGTTTCTTTGAGACAGAAGCCATGTTATGCACCTATATTATTCTACAAGGTATATATTCTTCCCATTAGTATTTTATATTATGAATATTATAAATTTAATAATATTTTATGTTCCATGTTATTTTATTATTTCATCATAATTATGATTCATTGTTAATAACGTGGTACCATTTTATTACCACAATCTCATCATTTATCAGGATTGATTTTTATTATACTTCCAATGATGAAATATGATGATCCATCTCTCAAAAAATCTCATGGTGTTTTTTATAATATGGTTATTAATGATATATTAATATAATTTTTTTATTTTACACTCATTGGTATTTAATTTAAGGAAAAAATTTATTCAATAAAATCCGACTTTATTTCTCTCTTTAGATGAACATTAAATTTATTCATAAAACCAACATGACTAACAGTGATTGAATAATTTTTTTATTATTATATATAAGAGATTTTTCCAATTTTTATCCTTTTTAATAAAAAAGGGTTTTAAATTGAATATAATTTAATTTTTATAATCAGTTTACTAATCCAACATTTTAATTGTAAAAAATGATTTCGTGGAATGTTTGGTTTTATACGCCATCATGAGCTTCATTCCCTTGAAGAATCCTTTGAATGTTGAAAACAATTTTTTAAAGAAATTATTTTCCCAATATCATTTAAATATAATATTATATATTTGTTTTAAATGAATAATGATTGAAATAAAAATAGTGATTAATTTTTTTTAAATGATTTTCAAACAATCCATTATAAATTTTCAAGGTTGTATTCAAGGGAAAAGGTTTTAAAAAAATTTATAAATTAAAAAGTGTTTTAAATAAGAAATGATATTTTCTGAAAACTTTTCTTCAATTATTTTTAAAATATTAAGTTATATGTTTTCTATTATTTTATTCAACATAAATAATTATCAATATGAATTTTTAAAATGATTTTTTATGAAACATAATTTTCTTTAAGAAATGATTGAAGTGATCTTTTAAAATCCTTCCCCATCAATACAGACATACATTGATATAACGTATTCATTACTCAGGATATGATACAAGGAAAATATTATTATTATTATTATGAAATTTTTTTGTAAATATTAATTTTTTATATAAAATTTGTTTCTCTTCCATAGGTCATACCTTGATAAAACAAATATGAAACCTACTTCTTATAATGAATTATTCTATGATGAAATTCTTTTCAATACTATTTTCAATTTAGAAGATAAATTATGATGAAATGTTCATAATAATCATTTAATCTAATGGGTTATGATATTATTTTTATGAATCTCATATCATTTTATGGGTCATGATATGATGAATGTATTATTGTCTAGTGGGGCTTTAATGTATCATATAATTATTTGATGGGTGGAACCATTATCTCTCTCCAATGTATTAGGTAAAGATAGTTTTTCATCAGATCAGAGGGAATAAATTAGGTCATTCCATGCACAAAAAATAGGGTATAGTTGAGATCATCCCATCACGAAAGAAAAGGGTATACAGGAGGACATCAAATGTCGAAAATAAGAGGGTGCACAAGAGGGTATACCAAGACCAAAATTAGAGGGAACACTAGAGGGACTCCCAATACTAAAACAATTGGGTACATTGGAGGGAATCCAAATACAAAAACAAGAAGGTATACAGGATTTAATACCATTCCCAAAACAAACATTTTTTAGGGGTATCCCAATATTTAAAGAAGTGGGTATATGTGAGGTAATCCAAATACCAAACCATGAGGATGCATGGGACGGTATCCCAATCCTGATATAGATACACAAGTAATTTCCCCAATCCAATCATGTTATTATAGTCTTGGTATATATTCTTGAAAAATGATATTATATTCTAATGTGTATGCCACAATTCCATGTCCTATAACTATATTATTCATTCATAGATTAGTCTCATTGTTCCCTTATAATTCATATCTAATGAACTGAAAATCAGTATGGCATGAGTCCTTATTATGATCTTTCATATGCAATTCATGATCTGGTAATCTTATTATATTATTCTCAATCCTTTAGTGTAATGTTATAATTTTACATTTCTCTTTTTTACACTTACAACGAATCTGACCTCAACCCTTTCTTAGGTTTCCATTCCCCAGGTGATGGAGAAAGTTTTTGAGTAGTAAAAGGGGAAGATATGAATGAGTTATATTGTTTATTTTTCACTAATATAGACGATTATTTTCATATATTTCAAAGTCACTAAACTATTTCAGTCCTTGGGAATATATTTTGGAAATATACTAAATATTCATCTAAAATGATGCAATGTCCATGCATGTTAATCTAAGGTCCTCAAATAAACAATTTTTCACAAAATAAATTAAATTTATTTACTTAATTAATTTAATTAAATATAGATATATTATATATTTAATAAAATTATTAATATTAATCTTATATAATTTCTAGAAGATATTTAATAATATATACAATTTTATTCATAAAAACTAGATTTCTCTAAAAAGGAATTTTGTCACGTTTTTCATGCTTATGAAAACATTAATCAATTACAATTTCAGAATATTTTTTTAAAAAAATAAATATGATTTTATATATCAGTATTTTAAAATTATCTTGGAGCTAAATTTTGATAATTTTCTGAAATGATATAATTTTTTATTAATATTTTAAAATATTCAATTAAATTAAGAATTTTTATTTATTTTAATGAATTAAAAAACAAATAACATATTTCAAGATGGTTCTATAATTAAACATGTTCAAATTTTATTTCATTAAATAAAAAATATTTCATTTTAGTCAATGAAATATTTAATTTTGAAATAAAAAACATTTAATCTTTACAAACCATTTCTCTTTGGAAAATGAATTTCTGTCACACCTACAAGACTAATATAAAATTAATTTTTAGTTATTTGAATGGAATTTGGGAAAATATACTCCATATTTTTAATTTGATTAATTTTAATTGTTTTATAAGGTGATTTTAATTTTTTTTAATAAGAATAGAAATCTATGTAAAACTTATTTACAGTGGTTAAGGTTAAAATGGGTTTTATATGATGTAAATATAAAATTGTATGGGATACAATTACATGAATTTTATTTAAATAAATCAATTAATAGAATTATTTTGACCTTTTAATAAATATTTTTATCTAATAACCATGTTTTGGGTATTTATGTATGAGAAAAACGTAAGTACATCTTTTTAATTTCAATAATTACTAGTGTGCCTCTCATCTTACTTAGTAAATGGCACCACCTCTCCCCTCCTCTCCACTTTTTTAGAAAAAATGGGTTTGGGAAATACCCACCGAAATACGTTCCTAAATTCTCAACTATAATCATAAAATCATTACTTTGGCTCTAAATACAACCTATAAAGTATTTTTTGAAATCCATAACATTTGACTAAAGAAGAGGTAATATCAAAAAATAATGATTTTATTTATTTATTAATCCAAATACAAAAATTAATATCAAACAATCTTAATATAAAAAAATATATATCATAAATATACATCTATATTTCTATGTTATGGTCTTGATATATAACCATCTCCACTAAAAACAAATGGGATAAAAATCATTAGTCCGGTGTACGAAGGACTACCACCTCACTAAATGATGTTATTCGTTTTCCATCACCGAACATAGAAACATGAAATAATGATGGATTTAATATTTATATATGATATTTATGATATTATCATACCATTTTAATTATAACCCCAAATATACTCTCTTACCTCCCTACCCATTGGAACCAAATAATGTCGCTCGAGTGTACAATGGACTACCAATTCACGGAATGATGTAATGTGTTTAAAATTTAAATTATACATGTATTATAACAATGATAGATAAAATAAATATATATTATATTTTTAACATAGTTTTAGCTCATTAATTAAGGATGGGTATACTTTTTGGGTAGGGGGTCTTGATAATTTAGGATGTGATGACTTAAGGTATGGGATTTTAGTCTCAAATTTTACTTCTGTGAGACATATGAGATATTGAACACATATTGTGGACTATATACTAAACATTAATTTATTTTATGTTATTTTGATAGAAAATTATCTGGATTTAAATATATATTTTAGTATCACCCATTCATTGGCATATTCTTCAAATGATACCAAATAAGTAAGGTAATTTTATCTCAATTTTCCTTCTTTTGGATATATGCTATGTTATGTTATGCCCCTATATTTCCCAATATGATTAATGTATAACCACATTAACTTGTAATACGATTAATTTTTTTATATCAACATATGATTTTTTTAATTTTATTTTTTCAAGTGGATTATTCTTCAATGTTACCAAAGTGGAAAGGGTTTTATGTAACAATCTTATCGTCTATCACGATTACTCCTGATTATACTAAAAACGATGAATTTATAGGATCTAACACTAAAAATATTTATGGATTTTCATATCCTATAATCATTTATTTGGAATAAATTCTTTACCATCATTTTACTCTCATTATAAACTCGTTATTCCAAAATAAAATTTTTAAACAAAAGCAACCATTGTTATCTTTTTAGTAGAATTTTTTATATCATATCCATGTTTTCTAAAAATATTTTCAATAAAGTGATATCATTTATAATATATTTTTGATGACTTCTTAACCATGTTTTAATATTTTAATTTCTGTTTCATATGTAACATTTCTATTATATTTCAAATAAAGCTTTCTTTGGCTAAAAATGTGAAAGAAATCTTTATTTTGACAGGTAAATTGAATGTGATTTCTACCATTAAGATAATTATTTCATTTAAAGGATACATTTAATTTTTTAATATAATTTTATAAATAAATTCTTTTATAAAATGTTTTATGTTTTTTAAATAATCCAAATTATAAAGGAAATTTTTTATAATATATGATTTAAATTATTTTTATGAATACTTTTATATGTTATCAAAGGATACCTTTAAAGAAAATTATTTTTAATATAATTTATGTTTTGAAAGGACTTTTCAATATTGAATGGTTATTTTATATCAAAACATTTATATGTGATCTTATAGAATATTTTTCTATCTAAAATGACAACCCTTGATGTTACTTATGCATTACTGGGGATATGATCAAAGGATACAATTGTTTCTCCTTCTCCAAATAGTTTATAATTATGATAAGAACATATTAATGAATATTTATCTCTTCCATGGATTATAAAATTATAAAATACTTATTAAACCTACTTCTTTTCCCATGTTATGTGTTATGATGAAATTATTATGAATCTTGTTTATTTTCTGTTGTCCATGTTATGATGAAATGTTTATGAATCCAATTTTTTGGTGTCTGATATGAGTAAGTTTATATGATCTTATGTAACATGTATTCATTATATTAATAATATGGTTGGTGGGACCTATATCTACCTCCAAATCATTGTGTGAGTAATTATATCTCCCGAGAGAACCATCAATAGAGTTGTAAGTGAAACCAATTCCATAAGGGTCATTTTCCACTATTATATTCATTGGTGTGAACCTTAAATATTCTGATCGATTCCATAGTAAACCTATTACACTCAGATAGTTTATAAAATAGTCCATTACCTACTAAGGAAATTATTTAATATTCTTATTTTTAGTCAAAAATTCATGTGTTATCCCAATGTAATTCTCTCTTGTCTCATGTTCACTGATTCCATTATGATAAATATATTATAACCTGTAAATATATTTTTCATAACTCATGTTTATGATCTATGACATGCAAGGTATGGTTTTCAAATATTATTATAATGTTCTCATACCCATATTCTTATGTTATATTAATATATCCCATGCTAACCCATACAAATCATCCATATTCATCAATTTTTATGTTTAATTTCCCTAGTTTATGATGAATATATTGAAATGGAGTATGTAAAAGATGTTTGAAAACGTATAAAATATTTATGGTCTGCACTGAATAAATTTCATTAAATAATAAGATGTTTAATCTAGTTTTCAATGACACTAATCATATATGTTCCTCGACCTTGTATTTTAGAAATGTACTGATTATTAATGTAACAAAATTTATTATATTCATATGAGATATTTATGTATTTAGAGTTATTATCAATGGAAAAGGTTATTTACCATTGTAAACTAGGATTAGAAAACCCTAGTGAGATTCATATTAATATTTATAAGTTTTTGTCTAGGGATATGTCTGAAGATAAGTCTAAGGATGACAAAAACTATTGGAAAATGTCCCATAATTTTGGTAAATGTTAGAAAAAGTTTTTTCCATGAAACTAGATCCCTATATAGACACAATAAGTTAATGTGGATATTGAACATAGGTACCTGGGGGATATAAATCTAAATGAGGGAAATTGTTCTAGAATTGATCAGCTCCTAGTTCATTATATTGGGACTTCTTATACACTAGATTTCATAATCCCAGGGGATACAATTTGGAAATTATCATACTCATTACAAACCATAATGAGGGATTTGAATAATGACCATGTATTTACTAGGATAAACCAATGTTATTATAGATTGAATATAATATTCCAGGATTAAATCATTTAATAAATTATTTTTCAAAATTATATAGTTTCAAAAATTTATTATTATTTCCCACATTATGATTTTTGGTTATATTCATTGGTGGAAGCCGAAATGAATAGTGTTAAAATTGAATGTTAGAGAAAATGTGCTGGAAAGATTCAAAATTTCATGATAAATAGAGTGAAATATATTATGGTTTTTAATAATCATTTATCATCATATAGGATTAAATACATACACCTAAAATAACTCTCAGATGGACCAAAGAAGAGAATGATAGAGTTTTTCAAAATATCTGGTGGTGGAGACCAAGGAGGAAACAAGAATCATATTCTAATATGTTGACAATGGAGGAAGAACTACTCAGGGGAATATCTCAAAGGGATGGGAAGATGTTTTTTGTGTAGAAAAGAAGGGATGAATGAATTTAATTCATGAGGAAAAATGAATTATGTGATTAATTAAATGGATGTTGATAATGGACTCCTAAAGGAATAACTGATGATGTAATGTTATAAATGTGGAAAATATGAGCATTCAGTTAATTAATATTATAGTGGAAATTTTCATGAATAAATTCAATGAGTTTTTATGGGAATTTTTTACTCTCTCATTAATTGTGAGAATAAAAATGATATATAAAAGCAATGGAATGTTGTAACTTTACTTTTTATGTTAAATAATAATCATGATTAAATAGAGGTTGATGAAATTAAGGACATGATTAATATTTAATATTGTTGGAAACATGATATAAGGAATACGATCATGAATAATTGTTAATGTATTAGGATTGAAGTGGAATTACTAATGAATTATTGTATTGTAATTAAAAAATTATGATACAAGAATTTTTCAATATATAATTTTTTTTAGTTAGAATTTTACATTTATGATTTTGAAAAAAAGGTTTACTTGTAATGACTACCTATAAAATTTATTAAATGGAAGGGTGATATATTAAATAAACCTCATTATTATGGAAAGATAAAACTTAATATTTTCCTAATGATGAGATAATAATTATTGTCTAAATAGAGTATTTATATAAATAATGTAAATTGGATAGTACTAATGACCTTGGAAATGATTAATGTTTTTTAGAGAAACTAATCTATGTAATAATTGGTAGAGTTTACAATATTATGGTATTTGGAGAATATATTCAATAATCTATTGTTTTATTTAATGAGTGAATAAATAAGTATGTTTTTAATAGATTATTATGGTAATTATATTTATTACTATGTTTCCTGAAAATATATGGCCAAGGGATTCACATATTTGGTTTGTGAAAATGAAGATCAACCTTATGACATTTGGGTGAATAATATTAACTTTATTTTCATAATATTAGATCCATTATATATAAATATAAAAATATGGTAGGGTCATAATATTATCCAGTTATAGAATTATTCAAACCAAAATTTTGGTTTGGTATTAGATATTAATGTATTACTTCACCATATGATTATTTATTCATAATGTATAACCAGTATTAACCATTTGGTTATGATTAAAAATAAATATTCAAGGAAGAGTTATCATTATAGTATGGATAAATTGATCTGTCAATGCTTTGACCATAACAAATTCATCTTAATTTCATGGTGTAAGCGATAATATTGAAATTTATTGAATAAAAACCAATGGATGAAATTGTTTTTACGATGAAATAAATGTTATTCACTAGTAATATTGATCACATGAGAAGTTTTAATCATTTTGGTACAATAGATTATTGATCATTGATTCCAATAAACCACTGTAATATTTTTGATAAATTCTATGTATCGCTACGAACGAAGTACATACATCATCTTTTACATATACAAAGCTCAATGGTTTTACTGCTCTAGCATAATCTCTCTTTTTGGGAAGAATAAATGGAGTTTCTAGATTTTATAGAGAAACTTATATAAAACAAGAAAACTCACCAAATCAATGTTTTGGGTTGAAACCAACTACATTAGAATGTTGTGTTGGATTGTGATGTTGTAATTGGGCATAAATATCCTTACGTTTTGGTACCGAATTAATAATTATTGAGGGATACTTTTTTTAGGGGTAAAGTGTAACTAAATGGGATTTTAAAAAGAATCAAAAGAATCAAATATTTTATGTATTTGTTGTTATATAAAACATGTTTTAAACTATTAGTACAATCAATTTTGATTTTATCTTTCATAACAAGGAACACCTAATTTATCCAAAACCTAAAAAACTGTTAAAATATTATTATTCTATATAATGGTTATTGAATAACCTTTTGAATTTCATGTATTAATAGGATTAACTAAATTTATAAAATATTTTTTCCAATATTAATATAAAATTATTTCTTTCCAGGATAATTAATTAAAAATTAAAATAAAATATTATTGAAATAAATTAAATCTATTTTTGAAAAAATATTTTTTTGAACCCAAGATGATTTAAGTAAATAAATTAAAAAAAATCTCTTTTGCTGAATGCTTTTAAAGATATATATATATATTTAAACATATTGTATTCAAAAAATATTTCTCAATCATCTTATATTTTTTTCGACAAGAGAAAAGAATGAATTTATATTTACTCATAAAAACTATATTTTTCAAAAAACTAGGTTCTTTAGTCATTTGAAAAAATTAAATTTATTTTATTTAAATTTTCTAAAAATTATTTGAGTAGATAATCATTAATTTTGAATTCATAATTTTATTATTATTTATGCAGATTTTTAAAAATATCTGGAAAAAAATACTTTTCTATTGACAATGAAAAATACTAGTTTCTATAAATAATTTTTATTTTATTTAATGAATTTTAGAACATAAAAAATATTTCATTATTATTTTAAAGATATATACTTCAATATAAATATATATTAATCCAATTGATGACATTCTAATTAAGAATATATTGACTTCATTCATAATAACTTTTTAATATTTGGAATATTTTTTGTTTTGAAAAATATTTTCTCATCATGTAAGAGAGATTAATGTTAAATTAAAATTTTAAATTATATGAGGGGAATTTTAAAAAACCAATTAAATTTTTTGAATCAAAATAATTAATATTTTATAACATAGACAATTGTTTTTTACAAATATGAATTATAAAAGAAGTAAAAATTTATTATCATGGTTCAGGATAAAAGGGTCTACCATGAGGTAAAAGTAAATGGATAAGGGGTATAATGAATGATAATCATATAAAACCCAAATTTATGGACATATCTCTGAATTATCATCTATATGGTTTGATAATGTCTCATTTTGTATCTTCATGGATTGGAAAAAACGTGGGTACATATTTATCATTTTAAATATTACAATTCTTCCCCTCAAATCTCTTAGAAAAGGCCACACATTCCCATGTCCTATAAAAATTTTAAATTTATAGTGAATTAGACAATACCTACTAATATTAAATCCATTATTCCATCATGTAATCCTATAAACCTTATAGTGTTGAGAAATCAAAACATTGAAGACTTTTTGTGCGAACCAAAAGAATTTGTCTTTAGATGAGGTAATGTCCCAAACTAAGAGTTTTATATTAGTTTTCCTTCCAAATACATAAATTATTATAAAACATTGATATAAAATAACCTAAATATGTTATATATTCTAATATGTTTTTATGTTATGTTTATGAACTATAAACATCTACACCTCCATCAATTTCTATATGAAATTGGCATTCATGTGTGTGGAATACTACTAACTCGTGAAACGATGTTATTCATTTTCCAAAACCACCTCTCATGAATGGATATAATGATTGATTTTAAATAAATATATATATATATATATATATATATATATTATTTGGGATTTTTTAGAACTATAAAATTATAATACCACATATTATATATTACGTACTATCCCATTGAAAAACAATAATGTCACTCATGTGTACGGTAGACTACCACCTCTTGAACAGATGTGATGTGTTTTTCATTTCTATTTTTCACGAACTATAACAAGGATATATCCAAGAAATATATATGATAAAATTTATTTAATTATAATACATAATTTTTATATCATATAGTGCTTATAACAATCCATTCTATGAGGGGTACGATTACGTCACTCTTGTGTACGACGCACTATCGCCATGAAAAGTGATGTGATTTATTTTTTATTAAAATTTTTTGTGAACATTAATAAGGATAAATGTAATGCCCCAAACCTAGTTAAAAATAGTCAGTGACTTATTACATAACATTGGCATGATTATAAGGAAATCATGTCTCAAAAGGCCGATCTGTTTAGTAATATTGGAAACAAGATTCATACATAAGTTAAACTTTACAACATGAAAAGAAATACAACACAAAATTATTCCTGTAGAAACATCCAAGCTTCCTAGATTGTTCCTACAAGTCACTCATAAATAATTTCTTCATATCCTATGAAAAAAGAAACATAAGAAAGGGGTGATCTCAATTACACAGTAAGGGAAAGACATATAGTGGAAGATAATATAAATATTAAGCATGGTGAATAATTAAAACCACATGCCTTTACCAATAAGAAAAATGAATACTTTTATGGATGGAGTATAAGAGGAGTAAATAATTCCATAATAAAACATAATCATGGATATTCTAACAGTCTAATGACAACATGAACCATCAATATTATTTTCATAATTAGGGAATTTATAATTCCGTACATTATGAAACATTTTGTCAAGTCCTCGGCCAAGACCTCTAAAAATGATTAAGCCATCGGCCAAAACCATATATCAAAATGGGAAGGGCCTCAACCAATTCAACGTATAGTTGTCTCATGAGACCCAACAATTCATCGAGGAGCTATAGTGGCCTCCACCCGTCACTTACTAAGTCCAATACATTCCTCAAATGAAAAGGTTGAAATAAACCATAAACATTCGTATTAAAACAAGCATTCGAAATGTTAATACCATAACCATAAATCATGAATGGTATAAAAATAGCACATCCAAAGTCAAACATATCACACAAAATTCAATAAAATATGGATGTTTTATATCCACTACTGAAAAAACAACCTATACCCACGGTTCAAAACCGTGGGTATAGCCCCCAAAAATGTGGGTATAGGTTATACCCACAGTTTTGGGAACCGTGGGCTGGAAAGGCGTCGCAATAGGGGTCTCAAGCTATATCTACGGTTTTGGAGAACCGTGGGTATAGATATGATGACACCATGTAATAAGACTTCTCACTGTGTCAATGGCTTATACCCAGAGTTTGAAAACCGTGGGTATTTAATAAAATAATAAAACCGTGCATGAGTTTCGAACCTAGGCCATGTTCAATATATCTAACCTACCCGACCACTCCCACCACTGCTTATTCATGTTTAAATATATACATTTTAATTAATATATTAATTTTCACGACTGAATTCAAAAATTGTTAACACAGAGTCTTGAACCAGCGACCTACCGAACATAGTACCCACTCCGAACCAACCAAGTTGCATCAACTTCACCCATATATATATATATGGATTTATAATAATATATTAATACTTGTCTCTGTATTCAAAAAGAATAACCCAGTGGGATTCTAACCTGCGACTCACTCAGTGACCATCCAGCGCTTAACCAACCAAGATGCATCGACTACACCCATATATATCTGCATTTATTATAATATATTAATCCTTGTCTTTGTATTAAAAAAAGAGAAACCAGTGGGATTCGATACCTCAACGGCTGCAACAGATATGTAATGCCTCACTAAACAAGCCATAGAACGAATATGTTTCTTAATTTCTATCAACATAAATATATAAATTCAAACAGTGGGTATTGGATGGAAAACTGTGGGTATAGTTTTTCCCGCAAAATTGTTTTTGTTTCCTGCACATTTTTTTGGCCGTTGGGAAAGCTATCCACACGGTTTTAAAAAACCGTGGGTATATGACTTTGAAAAAATATATTTATCCACACAGTTTTTCCAAATCCATGGGGAAAGGCCTTGAAATAAACACCTATACCTACAGTTTTAAAAAACCGGGGGTATAGGATATTGAAAAGCACTGTATCTACATGGTTTTCAGAAAACAGTGGGTATAGGTTCCCACACTATACATATACCCACGTTTAAACTAAATATTGGGTATAAGACACTCCTTTTCCCACGGTTTTTCTCAAAACCGTGGGTATAGAGATATTTTCTATTAGTGATCATAATAAATCAACTTCAAATATATTTAAAATCCATCAAATGATGTTGACATATATGAAATAAAAACTTTTTTTTGGAGAAATATCTCATTCTATTTTGAAATAATTTAAGAGTCACATAATCATAGAGAAAACATTTATTTTTAAAATATTATTATCATCTTTAAGGGAAACATTGATGATGTTATAATGTTTTAAAATAGCTACACCCACCGTAAAAGTTAAAAAAACATTATTACTTTAATTTTGTCAAAAAGGTAAAAAAGTACCTTGTTTGGAAAAAGATGTAATGATTCTTTTATAAAGTTATTATAAAAGTAAAACAAGGGTATAAATGACACTATCCCATAGTATATAAAATATTAATAATGTTTTGAAATACATTTTAAAGAAACATGAATTTGGATGATAAAGAGGTCCTAGTAGATAATTACGTATAAGCAACCTCGGATAATGAAGAGATTGTAGAATTAACCCTTACCTTATACTTTTTCTTTGTTGAGGGTAGGTTAACCTCTTGTATAATGTTTAAATAATTTTTATTAAATTATACAAGAATAATATACATTAAGATGATATCATATATGATCTTTTAACATTACTTTGTTTATAATATCTTAATATTATCGTCGTTTCGGGTGTTAATGGATACGTTTTAATTTATATTCTTTTTTATGTGAGTCATATTTTTTAAGGATGGGATGTATCTTATTCCTGTCCAGAATTATATGAAGTCTTTAAACATTATTTTTAACCATCAAATGAAAATTATTCTTGAATGGATACGATGGGGAATGAATCTCATCACGTTCATGGAGACGGTAATCCATACGTACGCACGAGGGACAATATCATTTTTTTAATATTAAAATAATATATAAATCGATGTTATATCATATATACAGAATCATTATCATGTTATATTTATTATTTACATCAATTAAAAATCATTATTATACCCATCCAAATGATAATGTATTGAATAATAATTACACCACGACGTGGAGATGGTAAGCCATACATACACATGTATGGTGACATGTCATTTAAATGATGGAAAGAATAATGAATACGGTTGTTCCATATTTATAATAACATCACAATATATAGAAGATACTAGACTTATTATGTTAGAATGTAAATAACAACGAAAGAGGATGTGGAAGAAGAAAGAAACTTGAAAGAGGTGATGAAATATTTACCTCTTCTTCGGGTTCCTCCTTTTGATTTGATCAAAAGGGCTCCCTAGGTTGAATTTATGACTAAAATAAGGCCACTGTGATGAAGGTAGTGTATCTAAGAGGGTATTTGGGTAGAGTTTGGTTGATCTAAATAGCTTTGAAGGTGTGAATTTGAGGGAAGGGAGAGTGCCCTTTTATAAGAGGGGTGGGGGCACCTTAGGAAAAGCTAGAAAAATTATTTTAAAATAAACAAATTTTCATTTTAGAATGGATAAAAAGTTTATTATTTAGAGTATAAGGTGGGGATTTGTCGAAAACCACTCATATAATATATTTTATACATGTTTGGGTCACTATAGTAACCTTGTCTTCTAGATTTAACTCTTAGTTAAATAGTTTGACATTTACCATGTCTTTTTGTATTTTTCTATTATATGGTTAGTAAACATAAAATATACTTCAAAGAGAACCCAAAGTGGTTAATTAATGATAAAACTATCATTATATAATTATTTTTTCTGATCATTAGACTTTTAGGAATATAATATCAATTAATAATATAATATTTGTTTTAAATACTCCTTTATGTCAGTTTTGACACTATTTGGTATTTTGTCTTTGCAAAAATCATAAAAAAATTATTACTTAGAATAAAATTCATCTAAACAACTTTAATATTTTATATTAACCTATACAATTAGTGTAATTCATAAAAAGTCTCAAATTACATTTCTTTGGATATTTATAATATCAATTATTTTAATATTTCATTAATTATGTATTTACTGTATCATCATTGTGTCAAAAATAAATTAAATTTTTTAATGTCTAAAAAATATAAATAATATAAAATTATGTAGGAAATATTTTTATATTTCTATTTAATATTTATAGTCTAATTTATCTTATGTGTAACCCTATATTAAAAATGGTTTAGTAATTACTCTTTGATTTTAACTCTTTCAACTCTTTTTTAAATAAAATAATAATAAATGTCATAATCTAATCCATGTGAGCCTAAAGGATCATATTTTATTTATAATGTTGTTTTTAGTATAATTACACTTATAAAATAGAATTAGGACATGTGTTAGGGTATTAATAATATCATTTTTACCCTTAATTACCGTATTTAATTTTAACCGTGGTAAATAAACGTAAAAAGTTATTATTCACCTAACAGTATTTTCATCATATTGAACCACATTCTACTTACTGATACCAATTGTGTCTCTCATATTTTTGAAATTCAACTCATAGAAGCGGTAAAATTTAGGTTTATGTAAATTTGCAAATGCTCCTAGGAGATGGGTAAAAGACGGTAAAAAGTTCAATAAAATTTTTATATATAGAAAATTATTATAAACTGAATCCAATGAATTAAATTGAACATATATTGTTATTATGTATGTAATTTGAATTAAAATAAATTTAAATATAATAAATAATTATTTATATAAAAAAATTTCTTTTAAACTATAACTCAGTTTTTTTCAGTATTCATCAAAAATTGAATGTTTTCCGAAAAATACCAAAAATTCATCCTAATCTAATTTTGATATTCCAAAACCAAAAATGAAGTCCATTTTGAAAGATAAATTTTATAAAAATTCAAAATGGGGGTATTACTATTCATAATGGATAGTGTGATTGGTTGTGTTGTGTTAGAACTCGAAGTTGCGTACAAAACACGCTACTACATTATTCAAAGAGAAGCATACCATGGAAGCTTTGGGTGTTACATTCATCCCTCCTTCAAATAATTTCATCCTAAAAAATTCAGGAGTATTACAGCATAAAATGTGTCTATTGGTTCTTCATCATTAGTTCTTCAGGTTCCCACGTTGCCTCTTCGATCTTATGGTTTCTCAATAGATCATTTACAAGACAAATCGTCCAGTTTCTCAACAATTGTTCTATTGAATCAAGTACCTTGATAGGATCTTCGCAATAAGATAGATTGGGTCCCAGTTCTAATTACTCATAGTTTAGTACATGTGTTGGGTCAGGCATGTATTTTCTCAACAGTGATACATGGAATACATCGTGAACTTTGGAAAGACATGGTGTCATTTCAAAATGGTAAGCTAAAACCCCAATTTGTTCTAGAATTTCAAAATGTTTGATGTAACTGGGACTCAATTCACCCTTCATGCTAAAACGTATAACACCCCTCCATGGACATACCTTCAAGAAAACATGATCTCCTACATGAAATTCCAAATCCTTCATTCAGTTATCAGTATAGTTCTTTTGTCTACTTTGAGCTTCCATGATGTGGTTTTGGATTACCTAAACCTTTTCCATCATTTCCTCTACAAGTTCTTGGCCTATTTGTTTTCTTTCACAAATATCATCCTAACAAGTTGGTTAGTGAAATCTTATTCTATATAACACCTCATATGGTTCCATCTGAATACTTGAATGGAAGATATTATTATAGGAAATTCTACCATAGGTAAATATTGATCCCACATACCTTGATAGTCATGTGATAAAGATATCAACATGTATTCTAAGGTTTGAATTGACAGTCCTGATTTTCCATCAGTTTGGGGGTGGTAGGCAGTGCTCAAACAAAGATCAGTATTCATGGATTTCTGAAGACTTTTCTAGAAACATGATGTAAAACGGGGATCACGATCAGAAACAATCGATAGTGGTACTCTATGAAGTCTTACAACATTATTAATATATAGTCTTTCTAATCATTCAAGTGGTAAATCTTCTCTTATAGCAAGAAAATGTGAATACTTGGTAAGGCAAACAACAATGACCCATATTGCATTGTTCCTTATAGTAGTCTTTGGTAGTCCCATGACAAAGTCCATCATAATATTATCACATTTACACTTAGGTATGGGGAAGTATGTAAGACTCATCTAGACTGTTTCATTCCAGATCTCTCTTATTGAAAAACCATACATCTTGACACAAAATCATCAATCTCCCTCTTATTGATGTCCCATGAAAAATGTTCCTTCAAATCTAAATACATTTTTCTTCTCCCATGGTGTATATAGAAATTGGATCTATGAGAATCATCCAACAATTCTCTTTTTAGATCCGGAATATTGGGAACACAAAGTCTCTTCCCAAGTTTCAAAATTCCATCTTCATTTAGGAAGTCACTCAATCTCCCTTTATTCACAGCATTAATCTTCTTTTGAAACTCCTCATCATCAGCCTGAGAACTTTTTATCCTTTCTAGTAAAGATTATTTGGCGACCTTTTGAAAAAGCATTGATGTTTCACCTTCCATGGTTATTCCCATATCCATCTTTACTAGATCCATGTATATAAGATCATTTTCAAATCTCATCTTGTTCCAAACTCCATGACATTTTCTTCTAAAACAATCTTCCACCTTATTTGACTTCCCTGGGTGGTTGTGTATCATGCAATCATAATTCTTGAGTTGTTCTATCCATCTCCTTTGCCTCATGTTCAGTTATTTCTATGTGAAAATATACTTCAAACTCTTGTGATCAGTACAAATATCACATTTTTTCACCATAGAGATAATGTATCCATATCTTCGAATAAATTATTACAGCGACAAACTCATGATCATGAGTAGGATAGTTTTTCTCGTGAATTTTTAGATGTCGTGATGTGTAGGAAATAACCCTATCATTCTTCATAAGGACACAACCAAGTCCTTTCTTTAATGCATCACTACAAATAACAGACCCATCATTCCGCGATGGTAGAGTCAATATAGGATCATTGAATAATATTCTCTTCAGTTCGTCGATACATTCTTCACACTCTTATGTCCAAACAAATTTAACCCCTTTTCTTGTGTGATTTGTTAATGGGTTAGACAACCGGGAAACATTCTGGACAAAACGTCGATAATAACCTGCTAAACCAATAAAACTATGTAACTCAGTTATACTTATCGGTGCTGGCTGTTCATTGATTGCCTTTTTCATTAAAGGGTCAACATATATTCCCCCCATGGAGACAATATGGAAAAAATAGAAATCTCATAAAGCCAAAATTATCACCTACTAAACTTCCCATATAATTATGTCTTCTAAGAGTCTTCATGATAATATGCAAATGATTTTCATGATCTTCGTAGCTTTTGGAGTATATCAAGATATCATCAATAAATACCACTACTAAGTCATCAAGATATTCCTTGAAAACACTATTCATTAGATTGATGAATACAAAGGGTTCATTATTGAATCCAAAAGTCATTACTATAAACTCGTAATGGCCGTACCTGGTTCGAAATACTATTTTCAGAATGTCTTCCTTCTTCACACAAAACTGATGATATCCAGATTGATGGAAAATCTTTGAAAAATATTGAGTTTCAGGAAGTTAGTCGAATAAATCATTAATCTGAGGTAGGGGATACATGTTATTTATTGTTATATAATTGATCTCCCTGTAGTCAATGCACAACCTCATAGATCCATCATTATTTTTAACATAAAGGACAGGGGCACCCCATGGAGAAACACTAGGGTAAATATATCCCTTATTACTCAATTCCTGTAGTTATTTCTTTAGTTACAATAATTCTACAATGGACATTCTATAAGGGGTCTTCAATATTGTCCTTGATCAAGGAATTAAATCAATGGAAAACTCAATTTCTCATTCTGGAGGATGTCCAAGTAAATCTTTTGGAAATACATCAACATATTCTTTCACAATATGCATATCTTCTATTTGAACATTCTTTTCCTCACCCATATTTATTTCATTCTCTTCCTCCCCAATAATTGAATTTAGTTGAGCTACTTTGGGAGGATCTGGATAAGAATTTTGTGATGATGATTATGATCTATAGATAAGGTGTTCATTATCATCATCATAAAAAATAGTAACCTCCTTCATATTACAATAAATATTTGCATCATGGTCCTATATCCAATCCATACTGAGGATTATATTAAATTCAATCATGGGTATGATGATGAGATCAGCAGATAAAGAACATTTAAATGCCCTAATGGGAACTGATTCACAAAAATTTATAGCAATGATACTTACCTTAGGATTTTTCACAGATAACTCCATTATTAAATCAAATTGGAAATATCTAATTTTCTTAGAAAACTGATAAGATATGGAACAATGTGATGATCCAGAATCAAATAAATCATTGGCTAAAAATGAAGAAACCCTGAAATTACCTGCCACAACATCTTTCGGGGATTCAACCTCAGTAGTAGAGATCGCATAAGCTTGGCCTTGATCCCTTTTCCTTTCTTTAGGTAATTTTCCCTGATGCGTAGGAAATTAATTTGAATAATGTCCCATATCACTGAAATTATAGCACTCAACATTTGTAGCATCTTTCTTTCCTAGACAATCACCAGCAAGATGGCCTTTCTGTCCACATTTGTAGCATACTCCTTTTACTTTTAGATAGGAACCAGGGTGATTCCTTCTACAATTATCACAGGGTGGAAATTCAATTCATCCCTTATTTCCTTTTCCCTTATTTCCTTTCCCATAGTGTTCAAAATATATCATCTTCTCTTTCTTTTCTTTGAAGTCATAAGACATAGAGAATTCATTTTTTGTCTTGATAGCACATGAGACAATATCTTCATATGATGAGAAAGAATGTGATACTAATGCTCGATAGAGAAATGGTTTTAACCCATTAAAGAAATGGTCAATCTTACTTCTTGGGTTACGTATATAATCTGCAGCATGCCTCACTATCCTTGTACAATTAGATTCATACTTTGTGACATTCCCATCATCCTTTTTCCTCATACTCAGAAATTGTCTTTTCATATCTTCTCGATGGCCATGAGGAAATTATTTTTCTATGAGAATTTCTTTAAACTCCCTCCATTCTATATTTGAAACTTCATCATCTTCCTTTGTGTTTTGAATCAATGGCCACCATTGATCAGCATCTATAGTGAGGCGATAAACTGCCATGACAAATATTTCCCTTTCACTACTCCCCTTGCATAGAATATTTTCTCTAAGAAATTTATCTATTGATTATCCACTAATAGATTTGTACTCCCATTGAATGTTTGTGTTTTTTAACTCATTAAGTGGTCAAACATTGATCCTCCGCATTGTGGATTAGGTTTCTCTATACGTGTAAGGTTATTATTCATAACCTGAGTGAGTTGTCCCGATATAGTGACAAGCTGATTAGCACCAGTTGTATCACCAACACCACTATAATTATCCTGAATAGGTGGTAAATTCCTACATGGAGTGAGTTATTGATACGGTTTCCATTCCTTCAACTAGGTTCCACTTTTAAACAATGGAATACACATGATTTTTTTATGATTCACAATACACAAATCCAATCTTGTAAAATACATAACATAAATCGAATAATTTATGAATATAATCCATAATCATAAAAATGTTTTCTTTGAGCTAGTATATACTCATAAACCATTCATCATGGGTTTTAAAGAAAAATAGAATTATCCGAAGCATATCCCCTTAGAGTGTCGTAACCAAGAGTGCAGCAAGGCCCATTATCGTGCCCCAGTTCGCGTTTGAGTCTAGCTTAATGCGGTGTTTTCAGGTTTTACCCCTAGGTACATCTGCGCAAGATCCACCTCTACCTGCTCATATCTAGACAAGGATTTATTTCTTGGAAAACTCAAAAAATATCTACAATACCAAAATTCTATGAAGTTCCTCTTTACTAATCCTCAAAGTCTATCGTAGGGATATGTTCTCTAATCAGAGTTTATCTAAATCTAGTTTCCAAGGATTTTATTAAACTTACTCTGATACCAACTATAACACCCCTACCCTAGTTACCTAGAGTTAGTACATTATTAAATAACATTGTCATTATCACAATGAAATAATTTCTCGAAAGAATGATCAGTTTAGTAATATTGGAAAAAAGATTCATACATAAGTTTAACATTACAACTTGAAAAGAAACACAACATGAATTTATTCGATTAGAAATATCCTAGATTCATAGATTATTCCTGTAAGTCACTCATCACTAACTTTTCCATATCCTGATAAAATGAAACATAATAAAGCGGGGAGCTCAAATGCTCAGTAATGGTAAGAAATATAGAATAAGATAACATAAATGTTAAGCATGGTGAATAATTGAAACCACATGACTTTACCAATAATAAACATGAATAATTTTATGGAAGAAATATTAGCTGAGTAAATAATTCCATAATTAAACATAATCATGGGTATTCTACTAGTCAAATGACCACATGAGCCATCATTGTTATTTTAATATTGAAATAATGTATAATGTCAGACATTCTGAAACATTTTGTCAATGCCTCGGCAAAGACATCTAAAAATTATTAAGGCCTCGGCCAAAACCATATATCATAATGGGAAAGGCCTTAGCCAATTCCACTTCTAGTTGTATCATGATACCTACCGATGCGTCGAAGAGCTATAGCGGGCTCCACCCATCACTTACTAAGTCCAATACATTCCTCATATGAAAAGGTTGAAATAAAAGATAAACATTCGTATTAAAAAGAGTATATAAATTGTCAATACCATAACCATAAATAATTAATGGTATAAAAATAGCACATCCATAGTCAAAAATATCACAAAACCTTCAATAAAATATTGATGTTTTTTATCATAATTAATCAATATCAAATAAACATAAAATCCATCAAAGGATGTTGACATAGATGAAATCAATTTTTTTTTACAGAAATATCTCTTTATATTTTGATATAATTTAAGAGTCACATAATTATAACGAAAAAATTTATTTTGAAAATAATCTTATAATCTTGTAATGGAAACTTTGATGATGCTATAATGGCAGAAAATAACAGCACCCTCTGTATAAGTTAAAAAATCATTTTTTCCTTAACTTTATCGAAAAGTTCAAAAAGTATCTTGTTTGGAAAATGAATGAAAGATTCCTTTATAAACATCATATAAAATTCAAAAAATGGTATAAATGAATTAAACCCATTGTCTATAAAATAGTAAGAATTTTTTGAAATACATTTTTAAGAAACTTGGGTGTGGATGATAAAGAGGCCCCAGTAGATAGTTATGTATAAACAACCTCGAATAATGAAGAGATTGTGGAATTAACCCTTACCTTGTACATTTACTTGGTCGAGGTTAGGTTATCCTCATATATAATGGTGAAATAATTGGTATAAATCTATAAAAGAATCATATACATTAATATGATATCATATACGATCTTTTAACATTTATTTGTTAATAATATCTCAGAATAATTGTTGTTTCGGGTGTTAACAAATTTTTTTCCTTTATATTCTTTGTTATGTGAGTCATATTTTTTATGGATGGGATGTATCTTATTCAATTATACAATGATATTAAATATTTAAACATTATTTTTAACCATCAAAAGAAAATTATTCTTGAATGGATACGATGGGGAATGAATCTCATTACGTTCATGGAGACGATAATCCGTACGTACACACGAGCAGCAATATCATTCTTTTTATATTAAAATAATATATAATTGGATGGTATATTATATATGAAGAATAATTATCATGTTATATTTATTATTTACATCAATTACACATCTTTATTATACCCATCAAAATAATAATTTATTGAATAACAATTACACCATGACGTGGAGACGGTAAGCCGTACATACGCACATATGGTGACATTTCATTCAAAGGATTGATAGAATAATTAATATTGTTGTAGCATATTTATAATAAAATAACATTATAAAAAATATATTGGATTTATTATTTTAGAATACAAATAACAAAGAAAAAGAATGTGGATGGAAAAAGAAACTTAAAAGAGGTGATGAAATATTTACCTCTTCTTCGGGTTCTTCCTTTTGATTTGATCAAAAGGGATCATTAGGTTAGACTTATGACTACATTAAGGACTATAGGATTAAGGGAGTATAGTTGATAGGTTATTTGGGTAGAGTCTGGATGAGCCAAATGGCTTTGAAGGTGTGAATTTTAGGGAAGGGGGATTACCCTTTTATAAGAGGGGTGAGGAGAACCTTAGGAAAAGCTAGAAATATTATTTTGTTATAATATCATTTTCGATTTCTAATGGCACCAATGTGGATTATTTAAAGTCTAAGGTGGGTACAGGTTGAAAAATACTCAACCAATTAGTTTTTGAAAGGAATGGGTCACTATATTAAACTTATCGTTTAGATTTAACTCAAAGTTTAATAGTTTGACATTTACCATGTCTCATTGAATTTTTATATTATATGATTAATAAGCATACAATATACTTCCAAGAGAACCCCATGTGGTTCATTTATGATACACCTATTATTATATAAGCCTTTTGGCCGAACATTATATTTTTTGGAAAATAATATCAATTAATAGAATAATATTTGTTTTAAAAACTCTTTTATGCCAATTTTCACAGTATTTGGTATTTTTCCTTCGCTAAAACCATAAAACCATTTTTAATTCGAAACAAAATCATCTAAAAACCCATAATTTGGAATATTAACTTAGAAAGTCAGTGGAATTAATAAAAAGTATCAAATTACATTTATTTGGAATTTTATAATATCAATTATTTTAATATTTCATTAATTAAGTAATTATTGTATCATCATTGTGTCATATATAAATTAAATTATTTAATGTCTAAAAAATGAAAATTGAATACCATTATGCAGGAAATATTTTTATCATTATACTGAATATTTATAGTCGAAATGACCTTGTGTGTAACCCTATATTAAAAATGTTTTAGTTATTAAACATTGATTTTCACTCATTTAATGATTCTTTAAATAAAATAATAATAAATGTGTTAGTATAGTCCAATTGGACCTAAAGGATAATATTTTATTCCTAAGGTTTCTTTTGGTTGAATTACACTTATAAAATAGAATTAGGACATGTTTTAGGGTAATAATAATATCATTTTTACCCTTAATTACCCTATTTACTTTTAACCACGGTAAATAAAAGTAAAAAGTTACTATTCACCAAAAATTATTTTAATCTTATTGAACCAAATTTTACATACTGATATCAAAAGTGTGTCTTGGATATTTGAAATTCAACTCACAGACGCGGTAAAATTACGTCTTATGTAAATTTTCAAATTCTCCTAGGAGGAGGGTAAAAGACGGTAAAAAGTTCAATAAACATTTTATATATCATAAATTATTATAAACTGACTCCAATGAATTACATTGAACTTATATTGTTATTATATATCTCTTTTGATGTATTATTAATATATATAAAATAAATAATTATTTAAATACAAATTTGGTTTTAAACTATAACTCATTATTTTTCACTATTCAAAAAAAATTGAATGTTTTCGGAAAAAAACCAAAAATTCACCCTAATCTAATTTTGATATTCAAAATCCAAAAATGCAGAGCATTTTGAATGATAAAATTTATAAAATTTTAAAAGGTGGGTATTACTATTCATAATAGCTAGTTTGATTGGTTGTGGTATGTTATAACTCAATGTTGCGTACAACACACGCTACTGTATTATTCAAACAGAAGTGTATCATGGAACCTTGGGGTGTTACATTCTCCCCTCCTACAAATAATTTAATCCTAGAAATTTCTAGAGTATTACTGCAGAAAAAGAATCGAGTGGTTCTTCATCATTAGTTCATCAGGTTCCCACATTGCCTCTTCCATCTTATGGTTTCTCTATAGAACTTTCAGTAGATGGGTCATCATGTCTCTCAACACTTAATCTATTGTATCCAGAACCTTGACAGGCGCTTCGCAATAAGATAGATCAGGTTCCACTTGTAATTCCTCATAGTTGAGTATATGCATTGGTTTAGACATGTATTTTCTCAACAGTGATTCGTAGAATACATCATGTACTTTGGAAAGACTTGGCGGCATTGCAAAATGGTAAGCTACAACCCCAATTCGTTCTCAAATTTTGAAAGGTCCGATATAACTGGGACTCAATTTACCTTTCTTTCTGAAATGTATTGCACCCTTCCAGATAGATACCATCAAGAAAACATGATCTCCTACCTGAAATTAAAATTCCTTCATTCAGTTATCAGTATAGCTCTTATGTCTACTTTGACCTACCTTGATGTGGTTTTGGATTACCTTCACCATTTCCATCATTTCCTCTGCATGTTCTAGGACTATGAGTTTTCTTTCACCAACATCATCCAAATAGGATGGTGTGTGACATCTCTTTCTATATAACGCTTCATATAGTGCCATATGAATACTTGAATGAAAGCTATTGTTATTGGAAAATTCTACCATAGGTAAATATTTATCCCACATACCATGAAAGTCATGTGATAATGATCTCAAAATTTCTTCTAAGGTTTGAATAGTCCGTTCTGATTTTCCATCAGTTTGGGTGTGGTAGGCAGTTCTCAAATGAAGTTCAATGTCCAGGGCTTTCTAAATACTTTTTTAGAATCTTGATGTGAGAAGGGGATCACGATCAGAAACAATTAAAAGTGATACTTTATGATGTCTTAAAAATTCATTAATATACAGTCTTGCTAATCGTTTAAGTGTCAAATCTTCTCTTATATCAAGAAAATATGCTGATATGGAAAGATGATCAACAATGACCCATATTGCATCATTCCTTCTAGGAATCTTTGGTAGTCCCATGACAAAGTCCATCGTAATATTTTCCAATTTCCAATCAGTTATGGGAAGAGGTTTCAAGAATATTTGAGGGTGTTTCCTTCCTACATTCACTTGATGACAAACCATACATCTTAACACAAAATTAGAAATATTTCACTTCATGTTTTCCCACAAAAAATGTTCCCTCTATACATTTTGGTGATCCCAGGGTGTATAAGGAAATTTGAGCTATGAGCATTATCCAACAATTCTCTTTTTAGATCAGGTATATTGGGAACACAATGTCTCTTCCCAAATTTCAAAATTCCATATTCATTTACGAAGACACTCAATCTCTCGTTATTCATAGCATTAATCTTCTTTTGAAACTCCTCATCATTAGCCTAAGAAATTTTTATCCTTTCTGGTAAAGATTGATTTGGAACCATTTGAAAAAGAATTGATATTTCAACCTCCATGGTTATTCCCATATCCATCTTTACTAGATCCATGTATATATGATCCTTTTCAACTCTCATCTTATTCAAAACACTGTGATATTTTCTGATCAAAGCATATGACACCTTATTTTCCTTCCCCGGGTGGTAGTGTGTAGTGAAATCATAACCCTTGAGTAGTTCAAGCCATCTCCTTTTCCTCATGTTGAGTTCTTTCTGTGAGAAAATATATACTTAAAACTCTTCTGATCAGTATAAATATCACATTTTCACTATAGAGATAATGATTCCATATCTTCAAAGAAAATATTTCATCCGTTAACTCAAGATCTTGAGTAGGATAGTTTTGTTCATGGATTTTTAGCTGTCGTGATGTGTAGGCAATAACCCTATCATTCTGCATAAGGACACATCTAAGTCCTTTCATTGATGCATCGATGTAAATAACAGACCCATCATTCCTCGGTGGTAGAGTCAATATAGGAACATTGAATAATCTTCTCTTCAGTTCTTCAAAACATTGTTCACACTCTATTATCCAAACAAATTTTACCCTTTTTCCTATGAGCTTTATTAATGGGTTTGCCAATCGGGTAGAATTCTGTACGAAACATCGACAATAACCTACTAAACCAATAAAATTGCCTACCTCAATTATAATTGTCAGTTCTGGACATTCTTGGATTACCTTTGTCATAGAAGTGTCAATAGTGATTCTATCATTGGAGACAATATGGCCAATAAGAGAAATATCCTGAAGCCAGAAGTCACCCTTGCCAAACATCCCATATAATTCATGTCTTCTAAAAGTCATCAGGATAATGCGCAAGTGATTTTTAGGATCATTGTAGCATTCAATGTATACCAAGATATCATCAATAAATACTACTACAAAGTCATAAAGCTATTACTTGAAAAATATATTCCATAGATCCATGAAGACAGAGGGTGCATTAGTCAATCCAAAAGTCATTACTGTAAACTTGTAATGCCTGCACCAGGTTCACAATGCTATTTTCAAAATTTATTCCTTCTTCACACACAACTGATGATATCCATATAAAATGTAAATCTTTGAAAAACATTGAGCTCCATGAAGATGGTCAAATAAATCATCAACGCTAGTTAGGGGAAACATGTTCTTTATTGTTATAGCATTGATCTCCATGTAGTCAATGAAAAACCTCATAGATCCGTCATTCTTTTTAACAAAATTGACACGGGCTCCCCGTGGGGAAACAGTACGGTGAAAATTACCTTATTACTCAATTCCTATAGTTATTTATTTAGTTCCACTAATTCCACAGTGGCCATTCTATAAGGGGTCTATGGTTTGGGACTTGATCAAGGAATTAAATCAATAAATAACTCAATTTCTCGTTATGGAGTATTTCAAGGTAAATCTTCTTGAAACACATCAATATATTATTTCACAATAGGTACATCCTATATTTGAATATTCTTTTACTCAACCATAGTTATTTCATTCTCTTCCTCCCCAATAATTGAATTTAGTTGAGTTATTGGGGGTGTATCCTAATAAGAATTAGGTGGTGATGATTTTTCTCTTAAGATAAGGTGTTACTATGATCCTCATCAAAAATAGTAACCTCATTCTTCTTATAATAAATTTTTACATCATGGTCTGATAGACAATCCATACCAAGGATTACATCAAATTAAAACATCGGTATGACAATGAGATCAGTAGATAAAGAACATTTGTAGGACCTAAAGGGAACTGATTCACATAACTTTATAGCAATGATACTTCCCTTGGGAGTTTTTACTAAAACATCCCTTGTTAAATCAAATTATAAATATCTAATTTCCATAGAAAACTAGGAAGATATGAAAAAATGAAATGATCTAGAATCAAATAAAGCATTGGCTAAACCTGAGGAACCCATTAATTTACCCACCACCACGTCTTTCAGGGCTTCAACCTCACCAGTAGTGATCGCATAATCTTGGACTTGATCCCTGGGCCTTTTTTAAGGTATGTTTCCATAACGCTTAGGAAATTCATTTGCATAATATCCCATATCCATGAAAGTGTAGAATTGAAAAATGGTAGCGTATTTCATTCACATAGAATCACTAGTAAGACGACCTTTCTATCCACACTTGTATTATACTCCTTTTACTTTTAGACAGGCACCAGGGGGCTTCCATCCACAATTATTACAGGGTGGAAATTTAATTTTTCCCTTCTTCCTTATTTCCATATTTCTTTTCTAGAGTGGTCAACAGATCTCTTCTTCTATTGCTTTTCTCTAAAGTCTTATGACCTAGAGAATTCCTTTTCTATCTTGATAGCACATGAGGCGATTTCTTCATATGATGAGAAGGCTTGTGATACTAATGCTCGACGGAGAAATGATGTTAACCCATCAATGAAATGGTCAATATTACTTCTTGGGTTATGTATATAATTTGCAACATGCCATGCTATCCTTTTAAAGTTAGCTTCATACATTGCTATAATCTCATCCTCCTTTTCCCTCAGACTCAAAAATTGTCTTTTCATATCCACTCAATGGTCATGAGGAAAGTATTTTTCTATGAAAATTTATTTAAACTATATCCATTCCATATTTGAAACATCATCATCTTTTTTTGAGTTTTGAATAAATGGAAACCATTGATCAATATCTTCTTTGAGGTGATAAACCTCCATGACAAATTTTTCCCATTCACTACTCCCCAAGGCAGGGAATATTTCCCCTAGGTAATTTATCCATTGCTCAGCCACTAATGTATTTATACTCCCATTTAATGTCGGTGGTTTTTGCCTCAAGAAGCGGTCTAACATTGATCCTCTGCATTGTGGATCAGGGTGCTCCATATGGGTAAGGTTATTATTCATAACATGAGTGAGTTGTCCCAATATAGTGATAAGTTGACCATCACCAGTTGTATCACCGACTCCATAATAATTATCTTGAACAGGAGGGAAATCCCTAAATGGAGTTTGTGCATTTATATGGTTTCCATTTCTTTCCACTAGGTTCCATTTCTAAACAACGACATACACTAGATTAGTTTATGAATTAGAATACATAAATCAAAACTTGTAAAGCACTTAACATAAATTGAATAGTTTATAGATATAATCCATAATCATAAAAAAAAATATCTGAGAATGTATATACTCATAAACCCTTATAACTGGTTTGTAAAGAAAATGAGAACTATCCTAATCATGTCCCTCGAGAGTGTCGTAACCAAAAGGGCAGTAAGGCCCATTGTCATACACCAGTTTCCGTTTGAGTCTAGCTTAAGGTGGTGTTTTCTGGTTTTACCCCTAGGTACATCAGTGCCAGATCCGCCTCTACCAGCTCCTATCTAGACAATGATGTATTTCATAGAAAACTCACAAAATCCCTACAATTCCAAAATTATAGGATGTTCTTCTATACTAATCTTCATGTTTTATCTTTGGGATATGTTCTCTAATAAGAGTTTATCTAAATCTAGTTTCCATGGTTTTTACTAAACATCCTCTGATACCAACTGTAACTCCCTTATCCTAGTTACCCAGAGTGGGTGCATTGTTATATAACATTGGAATGATTACAAGGAAATCATGTCTTGAAAGACTGATCAGTTTAGTAATATTTGAAACAAGATTCATTCATAAGTTCAACTTTACTACTTGAAAATAAATATAACAAGAATTTATTCCATTAGAATCCTCCATGATTCCATGATTATGCATGAAAGTCACTCATAATTAACTTCTTAATATCCTGGGAAGATAAAACATAAGAAAGGGGTGAGCTCAAATGCTCAGTAATGGTAAGAAATACCGCATAAGATATCATAAATATTAAGCATGGTGAATAATTAGAACCACATGCCATTAACAATAAAAAACATGAATACTTCTATGGAATGAATATGAGCTGCGTAAATAATTCCATAATAAAACATAATCATGGCTATTCTACTGGTCGAATGACCACATGAACCATAAATATTATTTCCATAATGAGGGAATGTAAAATGTCAGACAGTCTGAAACATTTTTTCAAGGCCTCGTCCAAGACGTCTAAAAATGATTAAGGCCTCGGACAAAACCATATATCAAAATGGGAAAGGACTTAGAAAATTCCAAATCTAGTTGCCTCATGATACCAACCGATGCATCGAGGAGCTATAGCAGGCCCCACCCGTCACTTATTAAGTCCAATACATTCCTCATATGAAATGGTTGAAATAAAACCCAAACATTCATATTAAAACTAGAATACGAAATGTCAATACATTAACAATAAATCACGAATGGTATAAAAATATCACATCCACAGTCAATCATATAAAAAAACAATCAATAAAATATGTAAGTTTTGTATCATAATAAATCAACTTCAAATAAACTTTAAATCCATCAAAGGATATTGACATAGCTGAAATCAAAACATTTTTAGAGAAATATCTCTTTGTATTTAGAAATAATTTAAGAGTAACTTAATTATAATTAAAAAATTAATTTGGAAAATATTTTTAAAAGATCTTAAGGGAAACTTTGACAATGATATAATGGCGTAAAATAGAAGCCCCTGCCGTATGAGTAAAAAAAACTTCTCACCTTAATTTTGTCGAAAAGGTCAAAAAGTGCCTTGTTTGTAAAACGACGGAAAGATTCCATTATAAAATACATATAAAATTCAAACAAGTGTATAAAATACTTTAACCCAGATTTCATAAAATTGTATGAATGTGTTGAAATACATTTTTAAGAAACATGGATGTGGATGAAAAAGAGGTCCTAGTAGATAATTACGTATAAACAACCTCTGATAATGAAGAGATTGTAGAATTAACCCTTACCTTGTAATTTTCCTTGGTAAAGGGTAGGTTAACCTTCTGTATAATGGTGGAATAATTGTTATTAAATTATAAAAGAATAATATACAATAATATGATATCATATATGATCTTTTAACATTTCTTTGTTAATAATATCTTAGTATTATCATCATTTCGGGTGTTAACAGATTCGTTTTCCTTTATATTCTTGGTTATGTGAGTCATATTTTCTATGGATGGGATGTATCGTATTCATATCCATAATGATATTAAGTCTTTAAACAATATTTTTAACCATCAAATGAATATTAATCTCGAATGGATACGATGGGGAATGAATCTCATCGCGTTCGTGGAGACGGTAATACAAACGTGCGCACGAGCGACAATATCATTATTTTGATATTAAAATAATATATAATTGGATGTTATATAATATATACAGAATCATTCTCATGTTATTTTATTATTTAGATCAATTACACATCATTATTGTATCCATCCAAATACTAATGTATTGAAAAACAATTACACCACGACGTGGAGACGGTAAGCCGTAAGTACGCACATATGGTGACATGTCATTCAAAGGATGGAAAGAATAATGAATATGGTTGCACCATATTTACAATAACATCACAATATTTATAATATATTGGATTTAATATTTTATAATGGAAATAACAAATAAAAATGATGTGGATGAAGAAAGAAACTTGAAAGAGGTTATTAAATATTACCTCTTCTTCGGGTTCTTCCTTTTGATTTGATCAAAAGGGCTCCATAGGATGGATTTATGACTAAATTAAGGCCTCTATGATGAAGGGAGTATAGTTGAGAGGGTATTTGGTTAGAATTTGTCCTAGACAAATGGATTTGAAGGTTTGAATTTGAGGGAAGGGGGAGTGCCCTTTATTAAGAGGTGTGAGGGGCACCTGAGGAAAAGTTATGAATATTATTTTATAATAATATTAGTTTCGCTTTCTAATGGCTCAAATGTTGATTATTTAAATTATAAGGTGGGGATGGGTCGAAAACCACTCAACCAATAGGTTTTAGACAGGTTTGGGTCACTATATTAACTATATCGTTTATATTTAACTCTTAGTTAAATAGTTTGACATTTAACATGTCCCTTTGTATTTTTATATTACATGGTTAATACACATACTATATACTTCCAAGAGAACCCCAAGTGGTTCATTAATGATACAACTATCATTATATAAGTCTTTTGGTGGAGGAATAGATTTTTAGGAAAAGAACATCAATTAATAATATAAAATTTGTTTTAAAAACTCTTTTATGTCTATTTTGACACTATTTGGTATTTTGCCTTTTCTAAAATAATAATAGCATTTTTACTATGAATTAATTCATCTAACCAACCCTAATATTTAATATTAACCTATAAAATCAGTGCAATTCATGAAAATTCTCAAATTTTAATTATTTGGATATTTATAATAACAATTATTTTATAATTTCATTAATTAGGTAATTACTGTATCATTATATTCTGATAAATAAATTAAATTATTTAATGTATGAAAATTATAAATAAAATAAAATTAAGTAGTAAATATTTTTATATTTCTAATGAAATAGTATAGTCGAATTTATCTTATGTGTAACCTTATATAAAAAACGTTTTAGTTATTAATCTTTGATTGTAACTCTTTAAACTCTTCTTTAAATAAAATAATAATAAATTTTCTCATCTAATTCAAGTGGACCTAAAGGATCATATTTTATTCCTAAGGTAGGTTTTGGTCGAATTACACTTACCCAATAGAATAAGTACATTGTTAGGGTAATAATAATATCATTTTTACCCTTAATAACCCTATTTACTTTTAACCGTTGTAAATAAACGTAAAATGTTACTATTCCCCAAAAATTATTTTCATCTTATTGAAGCACATTTTACTGACTAATATAAAAAGTGTCTCTTGGAATTTTAAAATTCAACTCATAGAAGTGGTAAAATTATGTTGTACGTAAATTTACAAATGCTCCTATGAGGTGGGTAAAACACGGTAAAAAGTTCAATAAGATTTTTATATATTTAAAATTATTATAAACTGACTCCAGTGAATTACATTGAACATATATAAGAATATGTATCTATTTTGACATAAAATAAATTTAAATAAAATAAATAATTATTTAAATAAAAAATCTGTTTTAAACTATAACTTAGTGTTTTTCACTATTCATCAAAAATTGAAAGTCTTCAGAAAAATACCAAAAATTTACCATAAGATAATTTCGATATTAAAAATCCAAAAATGAAGTCAATTTTGAAATATAAAATTTATAAAATTTCAAAAAGTGGGTATTACCAATCATAACGGCAAGTTTGATTGGTTGTGGTGTATTAGAACTCGAGGTTGCGTACAACACCCGATAATATATTATTCAAAGTGAAGCATACCATGGATGTTTGGGGTGTTACAGAAAAACTAATTAATATTTTTTATGGATATGAAAAAATAATTATTCAATAATTTTAAAAAAATATTTTTCCTTCATATATTTCATCAGTTGTGAAAATGGAAAACAACATTCATGGTACGATATGTCGTACCATATCCATAAAGTGTGTATTTCATTTCATATCTACTCATTTTATAAATTACTATAAAAAAATAAACTACTATTATAGGATATTTATATCATGTTTAAAATTTCTGAGGTGATGGAACCATGAAAAATTTATCATTAACAAAAAAATCAAAATATACATGAAAAACAAAGCACCTATTACCAAAAACGTGATTTTAAGAAGGAATTATTGATAGATTGGTAATAAAAAATAATAATTAAATCAAATATGGTTTGATATATATATATTTATGGTTCTTTAAAATATATATAGAACTTATATATATTGTAAATGAGGTACTAAAATATATTATTGAAGCTGAAACATGAGGTATATGATTTCTACCTCACTTTTTCAATTTTTTTAGACACATTCCATATTCACCATATTCTTATTTTATGCATTATATATGATGAACATGAATATTTATTATGTTTATTCACTTGAAAATTATTTTTATTAACATATCCGATTAATTATTTCTCTTTTAATGGGTTTATGATTCTAAATTTACAAAATAAATAAGTAGATTTTGTATCGATTTTCTTTATTTGGGGAATATGTTATGTTATGAAAATATCTACTTTTATAAGGTTTATATTATCCCCATTGACATATAATATTATTAATTCTTTTATTCTAATTAAATATAATTTTTATTTAATGTTATTATTTCATGAATATTATGATTCATATTTACTAAAGTGGTATAGGTTTTATGTTATAATATAATATTTTATTGGGATAGTTATTGAATATTATTCCAATGATAATACATTTAAATAAATCTTCTGCTAAAAAAATTTTATTTTTTCTACTGAAGTTATTTCATAGGAATAAAAATTCTCCATTTATTTTACTCTATAAATTTACTAAAGAATCCAAAAGAATATTTTAAAATAAAACTGATCTTATTTATCTCATAGAACAATAAATCCTTTTTTCTATATCCATGCTTTTTAAAATATTTTTGGAAATAAATTATCAATATATAAAGTATTATTAATGAAATTTTAACCTATGTTTATATTTTTTTAAAAAATTAAATTTAATATTCATGATTTTATCCAAACTATATCTATTTATATTTTATAAAAAATATGAATTAAATATATGTTTTAATGTGTATAAAATAAATATTATTTCACAAATCATCACCATTATTTTCTTTGATGCTTACATTTTATTTTTTCAATGATTGTTTTCAAATCAAACTATTTTTTATATATTTTTGTTTAATTAAATTTCCATTTAAATTGTAATATTTATTTTCCTCATGAATTATATTATATGATTTTAAAAGAATCCATTATAAGTTTGCAATGGATATTTAAAATGAAAATGATTTCAAAAATGATTATTTTTTTAAAAATGTATTTCAATGTTAAAATTCTATTTTACTCAATAAATGTTCCAAGTGATATTTTAATGCCATTTTGATCTATGTTGACATCATTTTTTGTTACTTATAATTTTTTGGGTATATGACATACAGATTCTATTATTTTTATTTATCTGAATATTTTATTATTAAGGTGAAGTGATCTTTATGAAACTATTTCACAAACATTCTTTATAGCATGATATAATGAAAAACAATCCCCATTATTTTTCCAATATCTATTCCATGAAGTAATGATGAAATGAATATAAAACATATTTCTTTTCAACAGGTTATGTTATAATTAAAGTTTAATAAAAAATTTATTTCATCAGTTTTGACATGATGGATATTGTATGGTCTTGAAGAGATTGTATCTTTGATTTTCAATATGTGATGGGTGGGGACCTATATCTCTCTCCAATTAATTGGTAATAATTCATCTCTCCTCAAATAAAAGGAACAAAAATGGGCTGTGAACTAAGATCAGTAAGGGACTATTTTCACATTGATAGTCATCTGAGATATTTTTTACTAGTATGATGTATTAGAGAGTGAAACCATTCCCCTATTATATTCTTTTCTATGATCCTTGGTCTGTGAAATAAATTATTTTACATTATTATGTATATGAAAAATCTATATATTATTCCAATTATTTTCTATCGTAGATAATGTTCATTGATCCTATTATGAATTACTTCTTATCAACATCCATGATTTATTCCATGTCTTGTGTTTATGATTATGATATAAAGGTTATTTGTCTCAAATTTTATTCTTATGTTTTCATTCATATATTATCATGTTAGATTGATATCTCCCTTGTTTACCCTTATTGAGCCTTCGAGCTCACCCTTTTATATGTGTTATTTCCCAAGGTAATGACAAATGGTTTTATTTATGGTGTACATATGAAATGTACCAAATATAAATATATTAATAGGATAATTTGAATCTTTTCATTAAATTAGAAGTAATTTTATCTAGTATCTTATGGTACAAAACCCACATGGTACTCATGAATGATTTTGTGAAATATATTGAATATTTATCTGAATTGATTTAATTCTTATGAATGAGAAGTTTGGTAATATTCAATATTGATATATGTTATCAATAATATCCTAAAATTCATGTGTTCTATAAATTTATTTCATGATCTATACGTTTATGTTATTTTTATTTTTATTTTATTATTGTTAGTAGTTATATTCATTAAAATTTTATTTTAATATTTTTCAACATATATGTTTGAATATATATATTCATTAAAATGATTCAATGATGTTCTTATCTATATTAAAATATTTTTTATTTAATATTTAGGCATCCTTAAAATTTTAATATGTTTTTATAAAAGAACATTCCAAACATATTTTGTAAATGTCACATTTATATCATTTCACCAAAGTGAAATGAATGATTTTTGTTGTGTATAGCATGATTTGATTTTCAATCATTCATTTCCACGATATGTTATCAATAATATATACGGTCTTATGGTTTATGAAATAATAACATATATCTCTTTTACATAAAATTTATAGATTTTAAATATATTCAATTGAATATGATTTTGTTACAATTTTATCAGATTTCTAAAATTAGTTTTTAATATGGGATGAAATTAAAATATTATTATTTTTATCATAGAAATGGAATTTTTAGGTGTTTTATTCATTCTAGTGATCTAGGACATTTTTTAGGATGATAATTGGGTTCTACATATCATTAAAAATCATGGATAAATATTTTTTTCTTGATATGATATATAATGTAATTAATGATGGAAATTATTGTCTTTGATGTTTGTTTGTAACTACGGGTATATGTACATTTTATTATTATTAAAAATGGGTTTTAAAAGAAATATATTTTTTTCAATGGGTAATAATATGAGTTTATTATTTAATGGAATTTCTTAGTGTTATTAAGGGGGAATAATGCTTCTATGATAAATATATAATATTTTTTAAGAAAATAACATGAATTCTGAATTTTCCATTAGTCATTAAAACATATCAGTAAATATTTTTAAAAAAATAATGTTTGTTTCATGTGTGTCTAAATAGAAATTTCACTTCTATTTATTTTGGTAAAAGAGAAGAATCCATATGGATTTTTATATTTTTCAAACGTGATTAACTACATTCATTTAATTTTATAACCCATACCATGACTTATTTTTTTCATACCATGTTTTTTACTATTTATCACCAGGGTTATAGATGTTTAGGGACAATTTGATGATAATTTCTGACAAACATTTAATAGATAAGGTGTTATGAACGAAACAACAGTGAAATCATATAAATTTAATTTTTTTTAAAAAAATGTTCAATTTTTAAATATCCCATATTTTTATTTAATGATTTAATATATATCTAGAAAAATAATTTTAAAATATCATTAAAGTTTAAAAAAGTGAAACTATTGTTAATAAAATAATTGTTATGTGTATTCAATGTGTTGACTGTTCCAATTAGTACTAAAAAATTTAAAAGAATAGGTTTATAGAACCATATTCAAGTGTTTAGGTTTTCTGTTTCATAAAAATAAATTTTGTGAAATAGTCTATTCTAAACACTTGTGGAATACCGTGATTTCCATATATATTATTTTATTTCATAATATTAAAGATGTTTTAAAAAATTACCCCTCCATTTATATAAATAATAACCCATACACCCATAAAATTTAATTAAAAATTATTGAAGATAGATCTACACTCATTTTCTCTGTAAACATTCCCCCTATAGAGTTTTAGTTCGATAAAGTATTTTAATCCTTCATTAAAAATCTACTTTACAATGTAAGGGATGATAATATCTTCTCTTACATTTATTATACAATACTTTCACAACCCTTTTTATTTCAATGTTAAATAATTTTATGATTCAGTTTTATGTATAGATTAATTATTATCGACGAGTGATCTCTATTCCCTTCCATTGTAAAACTTTTACACACCATTGTTATACATAAAATGTATCATATTAATGATGTTTTTTCCTAAATATGTATGTTTTTATTTTATTATTTGAATTATTGATATATTATTTTATAGGTGATAAGAATTTTCCAAGGAAGAGTTATAGTGATACATCTTTAGAAGAATATACTCAGCCCCATGTGGATTAAACACTATTTTTGAATAAATCTACTTTTTCCATAAATTTATTCCAAATTATAAGTCTATTCTTATGGATATAATAGATATGAAATATATGGGAGATATAAACATAATATTCGGATAGTATTTTTCTATCATTTCATTAGTCTCCTCACATTTCATACAATTAAGTTCAATTAGTATTTCTTATTGATATTCTAGTACCGTGAATGTACCCTATCATATAAAGTTATTATAGTGACTTCCCTAACCCAACCATATTAATATTACATCAATGTTACAAAATATTACAATATATACAATCCGATAACCTATTATGTTTTAGAGTTTTAGATAACTAGGATAGAAAGTTAATTAATAATCCTCATGTATTTCATTTCTAAGGAGCACTTTAACTTCTATATAATGAAATAACTAATCAAGAATATTTATTCAACATCTCCCCCAAATTCTCCACACATATTATTTTATTATAAACCAAATATCTTTAATAATTTGTTTATTAAATTGATAATGGAGACATAATAAATGTGAGATCAAATTCCTAGAAACAAAAAAACATATATCATATGATATCATGCAATGGATAATATTGTATGAATCGATTGATTTCATATAAATAAACAATGTATATTGAGCTAAAACCATTTTAATAAAAATAATTAGACATTCATATGATTAAAAATAAGTAAATTCATTGAGATGGAAGGCGTAATATATAGTGCCAATTATTATGAAGGCCCCAACACTTACATTATTCATTACATTGAGGAAATATACAAGGCATAGGTATTTTCATCATGGTCACATCCATGATATATTTCATTTCATTATGGTCACAACAAAGAAACCATCCTTTCATTAGGTTGGAAAAATATCATATTTCATTATTAAGGTAATTGATAAAACCATCTATGGAATGTGGTAATGGAAAATGAGATTCTATGTTCTTAGAGACGATTATCTGTTGGTATTTACAATTAATGTTTCCAATTATCAATGAATGATATAAAATAAATTTATATAATAAATTTTAACTTTTAAATTTTCTATTTCACATAAAATCTAGATTAATTAATAAAATCAATCCTTTATTGAATCCCTTAGAAGAAGTGAAGAAAAATAAAAAAATAAATTTGTGGAGGTGGAAATCCATACATAATCATGATCAATGTTGCTTTGTTTTTCTTGGGGGATGGAAATAATTCAATAAGGTTTAATCAAATAATATAATAAAATTACATAATTTTATTGACAATTGTCACTTAATTTGAGTTTTTAATATAATGTTATCAAAATGAAGATTAAAAAAACTACAAATAAGTAATAAATACTTGTGTTGAAAATCTGATATTTTTCTTAGAAATGTCCATTGAATTGGAGGCATTAGGTTAAATAATTGATTAAACATGTAGACTAACATGAAATCGGCTTATAGGCAGTGAATATTTTTATATTATTTTGTGGAAACAAAATGGAATATGTGTAACATCATATGGTGGAAGTGTTTCCATTTTTTATGTGATGTGAAGAATAATTTTGGATGAAAAAAATATGTTTCAATAATGATACTTCAATATTTGAGGGTAATGTCTCTGAAAATGAGAAATAATGTAACTAAAGGTTATAAAATTTCGATAATGCATCTACCATTCATTTTAAAAAATGTTTAAACAATGTTTCAAGTCATTTACAAAATGATTCTTACACTATTCCATTTTTTATTTACATTGATAACTAGTTCTTAACCATGTAATTTATATTTTATTACAGATATAAGACAAACCATATTCCAAAAATTTTATGTTATGAATAAAAGACAAATATATACTAATTATATTTCAAATTATTTATATTAAAAAATTTACATTTACATTAAAACATTTTTTTCATTGAAATCATATTTTCTAGAAAATATTTATTTTCCACACTAGTGGTCTTAATATTAATTAGTATGGATTAACTACTCAATGAGTGACTTCATATATTTATATATATGTTAAAAATATCATTACATAAATTTTAGAGATCATATTTATTTTATCAATTTTATAATAATTAAAAATTATTAATAGAAACATACTTTGAAAATAATAATTTCATGTTTATAGAAATAATTATCATCAATGTTAGTAATATTATTTTCACATGAAAAAGTAAATTGGAATATTTATAAAATTTACACATAATGATTCCAAATTGATATTATATTTTTTCATAGAATGTTTATATGTGTTAAAAAAGTAATTTTAATATAATCACATTTAATCCTAAATCACCATTTTGTTAAACTATATTTTTAAATAGAAGTTATATGATTACAAGAAAAATAAAAATTGTGCTTATTTTAACTAAATGTGATTCATTTTTAGTGAAGTGTTTTATGAATTTAACATAAATAAAAAACCTAATTTATGAAATAAAAAATTAATTATATTAAAATTACTAAAATAGTTTTTATTACTCAATGTCCAAAATATAAAACATGTGTTTTATAAATTGAACAAATTTTTTTAAGAAACCATGTAACTACAAAAATAAATTTTAAATCATAAAACTATCATGATATTTATTTTTCTACAATAAAAATTAATCTATTAATATATTATAAATAATAATATTATCTATTTAAATTTTTATATATATTTCATAATTCAGAAACATCTATTTTCACTTATAAATTGTATGACCACATCAAAACGGTTATATGTTCTTTCATAGTTAAATATATCCTAGTGTCTCACGTATCAAACAATATAATTAATATTTATTAATAAAGGACAATATAATTTAAAATCTCGTTGTATTTCAATTATAATTTCCTTTATAATGGAAATTTTTATTAAATAGTTAATATCCAATTGTTTTTGAGTTGAATGTCATATTTTAACACAGATAAACCAAATAATCCATTGAATTGTTAAATTGTTTTATTTCATCCAAAATTTATTTTTATATGAAAACATATTGATTACATATCGATTATTATTTACAATGATACTTTAGGGACATTATGAAATGTATTGTTTAGAAATCCCATTCATATGATGGATACATTTTACGTATTATGTCACATGTAAGGTTTAGAATTATAAACCCCCTCATTGATTACATAGGTCACATTAGAGTATGTAATTTGGGTGTTTGGTGCATTCGATACATGATTATGTATAATTTCATTGAATGAGGCATTGACTATATATTTAAGATGTTTTGAATTGTGCATTCTGTCACTATGTGCTCATAAATTACTATCTATGAGTATTTTTATTTCCACTTTATTATTACACATAGATATTTTAATATCATGTTATCATTAAAATGTTTTATATTTGATAATAAATTATTATTATATTTCTATACCCTATTTCTGTAATGTTTTCATTTTTTTCTATGTTTTCCCTTACTAAGAACTTTTTCTCACCCCATTATAATATCTTCGATTTCCTATGGAAACCATATAGGCATCTCTTGGTGACATATGTAATTTAATGGTGAAATAAAAATGGTTCTAATTTTTATATTATGTATCTTCTTTTCTAAATTTTGTGAAATTTTTATTTTTTTTCTAGTTTCTTGAGTAAACTATACTATTGTATCCTATGATTCCTTAATTCCATACCAGTGTAATAAAATAACCACATGCTCTAAGATACATAATTATAGGTGCTATAATTGGTATCAAATCAGGTTTAATAAAATATTCAAGAAATATATAGATAGAACTAAAACAATATAGAATAAGGATAACAAATTATATATTATGTTTTAAAGTAGATTAAAACACTTTATTTCATTTTTAATAAAATTATAGTGATTATATTCAATGATTGGTAAATCATAGTCTTATCAATTAAATAATTATCTTTATTCTATTTTTTATAATTGGTGATTAATGAAAGGAATGAAAACCATGTCAATACGAATAATCAATGTAGGGAATAAACTCATGAGAATTTCAGTGAGGAAAATATTTTTCTAAATTACATTATCACTTTATTAGGGAACTTTAGATAGGTTATAAAAAATAAACCTTCACATATGTTACAACCTTTTTCAACTCAAAATGTACTAATGATGTTTCATAATTTTAGGACGATATAAACTCTAGATTTTAATGGAAATAGTAATATATTGGTGGACAAATTATGGATCATGTCTTTAAAGATTATATTCCATCTATTGGGGTATAGATATATCATGAATGTTCTAATGTATGTATCACATCTCTGGGGAGATGTAGACCAATAGAAATATTTAATTGTAAACTACATGAAGAAGGAGGAGATATAGAGTATTGAATTGAATAAATTTATGATTATTTTCTTTGAAAAATAATTATCTCATTATATAAATATGATATGGAATGGAAACAATTAAATATAAGATATAAGGATGGCGACTTTTTTGTTGAGTATTAAGCTTTATTTACAATGATAGACTGACATTATATGGATTATGTTTAAAAACACAAATGAAATATTTATCACTTCATTCACAAAATAATATGAAATCCGTGAATGGTAGTATTATTACAAACATTTTTATCATATTAAGATATCGTTATAAGAAATATAACAATGAGTTGTGGTTCCCTATTGTAAAATAATATTATACTAATGGTTAAAAACTAATGGTAAAAGACAAAGAACCATTGGGTTGTGAGGGGTGTGGATAGCCATATCCCAACAGATCAACTTGAACTGTTCGGATAGGTTGTCAAGATTTTCGAAATAACAGAGGTTTAGTATTAACTGTTGGTAATTTTTGATCCCAACGGTTAATAACTGTGGATTTATATAGCGAAAGTAACAGTTATAACCGTTGGTATACACCAATTACAACAGTTCATGGTGAACTTTTTCCATAAGACTTGTGGTATGGATATACACCAATGGTTTAACAACCATCAGTATACAACCTAAAACACACTACTCTTAATTAGTTCATTGAAACCATTGGGATATAGGTATTCCAATCGTTCTCAAACCGTTGTTATACACTACTCAATCTTTATACCAATGGTTTATAGAACCGTTGGTATTTATTCTTCTCCGTAAAAAAACATACGCACCTCTTCTAGCCATCCCCTCTTCCAGCCACCCTTCCAGCTAGCCCCTCTTCCAACTATCCAGAACCATCACCCCTCTACATCAAGAATCATACAACGGCCTCCCCTCCTATGTAATTCTAGAAGCCTCCCCACCTATGCAATTTCAGCATCCTCCCCACTCCAATTTCAGTATTGCAATCCCAAAAAAAACATATAGCTGATTCCACTATGGAATTACTATAAAAAAATGCATAATAAAGATTAATACAAAAAAAACTCATGCAGATAATATAAAATGATGAATACAACACCTTAAAATTCAAAATTGAAAAAAAAAACTCATACAGACAATACAATGACCGGAATTAAAAAAACATCATGAAATTGATTTTATTGTTGTGTGGTGATTTATTTGGGTAGAAAATATGGTAAAAGAGAATTTATTCTATAATTCTCAATTAGGGTTGAGTGAATAATCTTATGACTTTGTTTGGTACACTAATAAATAGAGGGAAGGTCACTTAATAGTTATGATGGCTACTACAATGTACATTCATTAATATGTAATGTGACCAATGTATTCAGGGTAAATGGATAAAGAGGGGGATTAGTGATTCTATGTTTTAGTTCCTTTTATAGTCTAGGTAATTATATTGGGGTAAAATCATGAACCATGATTGCCAATATCATGTTTTTTAGGATTTGTAATATTCTACTATTTTACTTAAATTTGTTGAGTTTTAACATGATTTAAAAGAAGGGGATGAAAAAATATGATGTAGTTAACATGGTGTTTATGAAATATAATAAAAGATAATCTATCATGGTTATGATTTTTATGTGTCACTATAGTTTTTTTGGTTGCGTAAACCTACGATATAATTAATTTTGAAATTTTTTTGGATCTCAGACTAGGGAATTATGAGTACCTTTTCTTGTGGGAATTCTAGGTCACATGGAATGAGGTCTTATTATTCTTGTTTTTTATGTTTACAGTTGATATATTTATTTAATTATTATACATATATTTCTCATTATTATATATGGTTCTAGTTCTTAGCATGTTGGAATGGGTCCTCTCCACATGAATAACTCATGGAATATAGGGTTCAGTTGTCATTTCTACTCTTTAATGGGATTGATTCCACTAACGACGAGGGATCAATTTGTTTGAATTAAAAAACCCCCTTATATATTCTATTCCTATATAACTTATTAGAAGTATTCTACACATTTAAAAAAATTACTTCTAATTATTGGTATTATGGGTCATATGGTGATATTTGTTTTGATGATTACTATATAGTCTCTCCATGAAAGGGATGTAAGTTGACCCTTGGTGGGTTAGTACAGGATCTAGTTATGTTGGTAATTAATACCTTTATTTTGGATATGATAGAGTCTAATAACTCATTGTGTCACCAATAACCTATGTTATGTTTTCCTATATCACTTCAGGGTAGGATTATACTTAACAAAATCATTTTTCTATTGTTTTACATGACAAAAATCATCATATAATTATGTAATTATATGTTCCTGGATGTGAAAAAATATTTGAGTTGAGTGGTATATTATACTAATTCTCAATAAGGATGGCTACTTGTAAGTGGTTGATCTACCCATAGAATTATACTAATTGTATGTGTGGAAATTTAGATGATCTACGGATTCCTTCCTGTAATTAAACATTATGATCATGACATCTAATTTCACATTGGTTGGTGGGACAGAGCATTTCTGGGTTAATTCAACTAGAGGATGACAGAATAGTGTTCTTATGTAAGACTAGTTGTGCTACGATTGAAACTATATTGATATATTCAATGGACCATTGGGGATAAATTATCAATAAGTGATTATAATGATGTGGACCACGATTTGTTGGAATTGATCTATGTGATCCATGTCTAATGGTGCGTAGCACCATGTGTTTGGGGATGAGTAGTTTATGATACAATTTTGTCTTGGAATATATGGTAGCAGTTCCATGCTATCTTGATATTAACTATGGCGATGAGTAGATATTTTGATGTTTGGTGAATACTAGGTATTGGTGTTTGTAGTTATAGAGAAAATTGTCATTATATATTATATGATAAGATTCAAAGATTTAGCTATAAATTAATGACCTATGTAGTTCAATATTAATGGCTATATTATCACTATATAATATAGATAATCCTTGGACATCTCTCTATGGTTTATGCATGTTGATCATATGAATCTGATAAGTAGTCTCATCATGAAAGGGATGTATACCTCCACTAGTGACACCTCCAACAAATCAAAGTACATACCTTTATGAAGCACTTCCCTTAAATAATACATAAAAGTGAAAATGTGTGAGGTAGTCAGCTAAGAAACATCACACAAAGTCATCAAGTAAGTGATGTGTTTGTTTCCCTTAATAATCAAATTTCTTACGTATCTCTTCCTAAATTTTTTATCTTTGTCGGTTCTATTAAAGATTCTTTTAAATAAAAAAACTTATATATACAAGAAAGATACACCATCCATCCCTTCAGCATGCCCCAACGCTTATAAAGGGTCCAAGAGAGTATAAAATGACAGAGGTCCAAGAAGGGTTGAACATGATGTCTGATGTGGTTGAAATATACCTCAATCCATTTGAACTTGACATGAATGTGAACACTCATAGAATATCCTGATATTCTTAACTATTGTTCGACATACCTAGCTATAATGGAGGCATCATAGGGATATGGTTTGAATTTATCCTGAAATTGAATATACCATCGGGTCTCTATCAAATTTTCTGACCATTGTTTATTATTCCCCCCCTTTAGGGTGGCGGAGTCCCTAGAATTCCCCTTGAACATATTGTGTCAATGGAAGTGGAATAATATATGAATCAATAATGTGTTGTAGGAAAACCTTTCTATCATCCCTTGGGTCAATGTTGAGGTGAAAGAACAAGCTGCAACATTAATTGAAAACATTTAATGCCCAATAGTTAAAATAATTCCTCTTCATTTGACAAAATTATTTATGTATATTGACTAACGGACCTTATTTGATTAATTGTGTAAATTTATCCTCAGGTATTAGAGATCCCATATCCTTTGGCCTCGGTATCTCTTCCCATATAAGCCGTCTAAACACCATGCTCAATAAGGGATGTGAATACGAGTCCCTCACTCACCACCTTATTCCTGAATACATATATTTTCTATGACTAGAACTGAGCTAAGGTTTAGAGTACTCTACACTTCAATAAAAAAAATATGGTGAAAATTGTGGGGATAGATATAAAGAATGAACATATAGGGTCCCTTTAAAGATCTCAATGACCATTTGGACTACTTCTATTTCATGTTTAGAACCCTCAGCTCCAGTGGGATTGAATATCAAGTACTACATGATAGGATGAATAAGGTGGATACCATTAGGGAGGAGAATAAGGACTTTGAATTGAATATATCAGTTGTGTATATTTCATGTTTGGTTGGAAAACATCAATATAATACCCAAGAAAAATTTTTATAGCATGAAATGGAATTAGTGACTTGGTAAAATTCATTCAATTGTGGGAGTGTTTAAATTTATAGGATTCAATGGGTGTTTTCCAACCCATACTATATGTTTAATATTGAAAATAAGATAGTAGAAGAACAATATAGGCTCTATGATGTGGTAGAAAAGGCCAGACGTGATGTTTCTACCAAGGTAGAGTCACTACGATAGACTGTAGTGGTGGGGACTGTGTTAATTGATTAATTACCCCAATCTATAACTTCTCTAGTGTAAAAGATAACAAATCTCATGGAGTCTTATGAGAACATACTATAATTATTTTTTATTCATTTGAAACCACTATTATCTATGAAATCATGGGAAATATTCCAAAATGTTATGATTCCTCCCTTATTTTGATTTATCAACATAGAAAAACATTTGAATTCCATGTGTATAATGAGATTATTGAGATCCTCTATAGACCCTTAAACACTAACATGATTATTCTGTAATATATTTCCAATGAATTTATTATATCTATGTCCCATGAGATTGATGGACTCTAAGGACTATAAATAAAATGAAATAGATTAACATTATAGACCTATAGATATGGTGTTCACAAGCCACATGGGTTTAGAGAATGTTTTTTAATGGTGTTATTGAAATAAAATCACCATGACACTAGGTCTCTAGGTGGATAAGATATCGATTTTTATTTGAGTGGTCTAACATATGACTTATAATTGGAATGATATTTCTATGGAAAAGATGAGGGTTTAGATCAAGTAAAATATTCCTAAAAGGATTGGGCTTGTAGTGATAGGTGTGTAAATTTTATGGCTGGAACTTGATGAGGAAACAATTATGACAATAGATTATAATCTTGGTGGGTTCATATAGTTGGATGGTATCTCTGAGTCTATAAAATGTATTATGAAATGTTTTACTCCATTTAATATTCTTGATTTCAACTAAAGAGATGAAGGATGAGATTCCAGTGTGGGTGTTGGGTATTGTCCGACAGATTGACATTATAATGCCAAAAGGCTTGGGGTCATTTATCTTAGAATGGAATCTGCTTAGTGGGGTGGGGTTATAATACAGGACTTTCATGATGTTCTTGAATGAATTATTTAGTATATAATTAAGGAATGTTCAACATGTCGAGAAAAGAATATAGTGTGTGGGATGATGATTATGGTTAGCGAGTAGCGACTGGAAGAGGTCTGAGGGACCCTAGAGGATTCCCTTGTGGATGAGATAAGATTGTAGATGTGTTTGACATGGTGTGCGTTTGTGAAATGTACAATCATGTAGTGAAATATCATATTTTTCTAGTTGGATGAAGATATGTTCATCGAGGAATGGGATACTCCTTGAGAGATGAGTCTTCACTATGTCACTAAGAAGATAGACTATGATATTTTTGATAGGATTAAGTGAGTGGATAAACCATGCGAGTATGATACGATGTATGAAGACACATGGAGACACTTGGGGTTATCTATGCTCTCTCATGGAGACACTTGGGGTTATCTATGCTCTCTCATGGAGACACTTGGGGTTATTTTATGACTACAACAAACTCCATAAATGTTCCGTCACAATGTGTTAGAAAACAAATTCCATCTCATGGAAGACCCCATGGATAAAGTTGATTCTAATGTTTCCTCACACCCACACCTCCTGGTATTATATTATACATGTGATCAATGTCAACTAGCTAGGATAGCATCACTACCCTACGTCCATAGAAATTAGTAAAAGACCATGTTGCCAATGTGATAATGAAAATAAAATAAAAACATTTTAAAACCTATTTAATTATTTTATAAATTTGGGTATTTCCAATTCACACATCAGAATACTCTTCTTTTTATTTTGTTTTCTCAATCAATATAAGTTGTACACTAACTCACCCTAAGTTAAGGAGATTTCCTCTTTCACACGGTATTATAAGGAAACATATTGTTCCCCCACCCGTATGGATGTTTTTTTCTTTTACCTCCTTTTTTCCCTACGCTGCCTCTCCACATAGTTCCTCTCCAGTCCGTGGTGCAGCTCTCCCACAGCCGCCTCTCCTATAACTTCCCAGAAAAGACCGGTCATGCCACCTCTTATATGAAATCTCACCTGCACTCTCTTGGCTATGTACCTCCAAACCCCTCAGTGACTCCCGGCCCGATGACCTGTCACGACTCCTGGCCCGATGACCCGTTGTGACTCCTGACTCACCTCTAGTAGCTCCTGCCCTACCCGCCTCCCATTCCGGCTCCTGCACTTACCCGCTCACACATCTCTATGAAACAACCCCTCCCTTCCATCTTTCAACATGGTTCTAGACTTCACCCACTATGCCCCTCCCAATCGTACAAACGTCGCGGCCCTCTACCAGCAATGCTCTTGCATCCCTCCAGCCAGCTTGGCCTCCCAACCGTTGTTTCCAGTGCCATTCTCATCCTGACCACATCCATCCATGCCAGTACCTCGCGGTCCTCCTGTAGTTATCTGACCACCCAAATCCCTTCTTGTTCAGGCGCACTCGGCCTGCCCTCCCGAAGCAACCACATCTCCTACCCCATCGGCCATCTCCATCCTAGACTAAGTGATCCTAAAGTCCTCCATCACTGATTGAACACCTCTCAAAGTACCAACAGGTTCCTCTATCATCTCCTGGTTCTCCCCTCTCCTACTACATCCCAGATACAGTGGGAACCTCCTTCTTGTGTCCTCTCATCATGACATCCCAGCCTCTATAGTACACCACTAAACCTATCATCTTTTGCAGATGTCTGAGTCCTACATGGAACCCTCTTCTGTTCTGCACCAGATGATCACCGCCTCCACACTCCTTATAGACGAGCGACTCGACTCCCACAACTTGTCTCTCGGGTGGAATAATTTCTTGATGTCCCTGACTAGAATGGACCTCGATTATAACCTTAAGGATCGTCTACCGGAATCCTCCAATCCAAAATACCATCCATGGAAGATTGATGACATCGAGATCTATGCATTGATGGTCAATTCAATGGATCTCTTAGTCAAATATCTCACCTGGATTGTGAATATAGTAAATGAACTCTTGGATTCCTTGAACATCATTTATTTTGAGAAAAACAATTTGGCTGAGGTCTCCAAAGTTCTTCAGTGCCTCTCACATATCTGATAGCCAGACAAGTCCTTCCCAACATATTTCATGGAAGGGAAAGGTCATCACAATGAGTTGCAAGTGCTTTTTCCCCTTCCCAAGACTCTGTCAGACAATCAAACCCAAAGGGACCAACTCTGCATCTTTAATCGTCTCAATGTCCTCGCCCATGAGTACGTCATGACAGCTACTGTGATGCTCTCCATCCCTTCTATAGTAGAGACACCATAGCTGTATCATCTCCTGGGAAAGGGCCAATGATCTCTTACCACACCCACCCCCATCATCAATCACACTTCTATCATCAGTCATGGTGGTGGATCCTCCTCAGTAACTCAAGGACGTGGAAGTGTGGACGGTCATCCTCTTCCCCTCTGTTAGCACGATGGAAAGCTCAGCCACCTGATCGAGCACTGATGGCTTCTTTATGAACGCCCATATTAGCAACTGTGGTGGGATCCTATGTTGGTCTAGGAGGATTCCTAATTAGTTGGAGCTCTTCCACCATCTCTAGACCATTCTATGATGGACCTCCATCTTCTTCCTGATTCTTAGACCCCCACAGGACCCAGTCTATCTTCGACTTCTCTAGCCCACTCTGTGGGTTCTGTTGCCTTCGTCCTTCATCGCTCACCTACCTAGATGCTCGACTCAAGTGCCTCCAACCACATCACGGGTGATGCTAGTATTTTTAACTCTTACTTTCTTTATTCATGTTCCTCATCCATAACCGTTGATGGTGGATCCACTATCACCATTGCTGGATTTGGTTCATGCTCCATAACTTTATCAATTCAACTTCCTCTATGGAACATGTTCCCCTCAGTACATTAAATCATCATTATATTAGTAATAGTATAAAATATTACAACTATACTTACATATGTACATCCTCTGATATTGTCTTCAAGGAGCGGACTACGAATCAGAAACTTGGTAGAGGCCAGATTTGTGATGTGGTCTACATGTTCGATGGATCGACAACAATTTCCTACACATATGTCACTGCTCGAGAATTGGATATTCATTCTCAGTTGGGACATCCACCCACCTACACCATTCATCATCTTTATCCAGATTTTAGATAGAAAATTTCTTTTCATTGTGATTCTTGTTTATTTGCAAAAAATCATCGTTGTTCATACATTCCCCGGGTGAATACAAGGGCGTCAAAACCATTTTATATAGTTCATTCATATGTGTGGGGTCCATGTACCAACTCGAGTCATTTGGGGTATAAATATTATGTATAATTCATTGATGATTTTTTGAGAATAACTTTTTTATACCTCCTTCAAGAACAATCCTATGTTTTTTCCACATTCCAGACATTTTACAGTGAAATTCATAAACAATTTTCCATCTCTGTTATATTTCTCCACTCATAAAAAGGGTGTGAATAAATTTCCACTCCATTTCAGTAGTTCCTCCATAAAAAAGGCATCAGTCATCAGACCTCTTATCCTAATAAAACCCAACATAATGGGTTGGTTGAGTTGAAACATATACATTTTCTAGAGACTTTTCATGCCCTCCTTTTCCACCTACATGTGCCTCTACTCTTATGTGGAGGTGCAATACTCACTTCTACATACCATATAAACCACCTTCCTTCTTATATCCTTCAAGGAAAGACTCCATTTCGGGCTCTATTCTCATATCTCCCTCCTCACTCCCTTCAAATTTGGGTGTTTTGATGCTTCTGTTATGGTCATAACACTCATCCCTACCTCTCCAAAATCATCCCCAAATCCCTCTGGTGAATTTTCCTTGGCTATTCCTAAACTCAACATAGATATTGTTGCTTCTCATTGGACCTACAGAGGTATTACATCTCTGATGACGTCTCATTTCTTGAGAGATCTCTATTCTCCCTTCCCTCTCCCCATCCCGACTCTACCATTAATGATTGTGTTTCCCTCATCATTAATACTCATCTAGTGTCTCCACCTACTGATAACCATTTTGGTAGTGTCTACTCTCTTCTTCCATAAACTGTATCACCCATCTTGGACAATGACACTGTCATCCCCGCTTCGTCTGACGCTCCTACCTCAGCACCAGATGATTTTCCAATCGCACACCGGAAAGGTACAAACTCTTGTTAGGAGACTTCCTTATTTACGTCATCATACAAGGGTCTATCATCTCTGGAGGTGGTACATATTCCCCACAAAGTTGGGGATGAAAAATCTCACCCAGGGTGGCTAGCAGCAATGTGAGATTAATTGCAGGCTTTGGAAGAAAACCATATATTGGACTTTTTCTGGCATCTGATGTGTAAATAGGTGGTTTGAAGCCTATGGATTTACATAGTCAGGATTAATCCCGATGGCACTCTCTATCAAGTCAATGCCCGCCTTATGGCCAAGGGCTTCGGAATGAATTATGTTGTTGACTATTTTGATACCTACTCTCTAGTTTTTGTGATGGTATCTATTCTTTTATCTATCTCTCTGGCCTCCCATCATCATTGGCATCTTTATCATATGGATATCAAGAATGACATCCTCCATGGTTTTTTTGAGGAAGAGTTTTATCATAGAAACACCCACGATTTTGTGCCTCCATCGATGAATCTCAAGTCTTTCATCTATGGAGATCTTTTTAGGGTCTCAAGCAGTCTCCTCATTCTTGGTTTGGCCCCTTAATCACTGTCATCACTGACTTTGGGCTCTCCCGTAGCATGAAATACCACACCGTGTTCGATAGGATAACATACTTCGGTTGCATCATGTTGGTCGTTTATGTGGATGATATCATTTTCACCTCAAGTGACTCAAATGAAATCACCCACCTCACGGGGCATCTTCACCATCACATCCACACTAAGGATCTTGGCCCTCTCACAGACGTCCTCAGCATCGAAGTCTCCTATTATCTGTACACCATCTTCTTCTGCCAAAGGTGATATGCATTGAATAGTCTACAAGATGCTAGGCTGACACATGCCACTATTGTGGACACTCCTCTGGAGCATGGGGAAAAGTCTTTATATGACTCCTCAGAACCATATTCACATCCAAAGATGTACCGTCGACTTGTGATAAAACTCAATTATCTCACCAAGACTCATCGAGACATTGGATGTGCTGTTAGAAAAGTGATCCAATTAATAGAGCATTCGACCACCTCTCCATGGGATGATTTCCTCCACATAGACAAATACATCAAGAGAGATCCTTATCATGGTCATCGCTACTCCCCTAGAAACATATGATTATTTAGGCCTTTTGTGATTCTTACTATGTTGGTTTCCATGCTACCCTAAAATCAACTTCTGAAATTTCCATGTTCATGGTAGGCAACCTCATCTCCTGGGGTAGCAGGAAATAGACTATAGTCTCCTAATCTAGTATGGAGTTCATGTACCATTACCTGGCCACCATCACCATGGAGATCATTTGGCTTTGACATATCTTTAAAAATCTTGGCTTTCCTCCGTAGACATCTGCTCACACATAGTGTGATAACCAGGCTGCCGACAAGATTTCTTCGAATACCATCTTCTATGAATGCACGAAGCATATTGAGGTGGACTTCCACATTGTTAACCACCACTTGGAGCACGGTCATGTCATCTTTAGCTACATACCGATGACAGACCAGCTAGCCAACATCTTCACCAAAGGCCTCCTAGGGGCTCATCTAGCCTTGCTAATGTCCCAGATGGGCATCCACATCATCTGCGACCCAGCTTGAGGGGGAGTGTGACAGGTCTTTTCTGATGCCATCTTTTTTTGTGGGACTCGTGGTCTGACCAAGGCATGTACAACATGAGGGGGGGGGGGTGTTAAACCCTATGTTATTATTTTATTATTTTGGGTATTTATGAGTCCCACATTGGAATACTCCTGTATGTATTCTATTATCTAAGTGTATAAAAGTAGGACTCCTCCTCACCTTGAGTTAAAGATATTTACTCTTTCACAAAAAAAAAATAAAAAAAAACATTTCTTTTTTGACTATACATGTCACCTCCCAATATATAAGATCCCCAACACCCCATTGGTCAAATCATGTTCCTTCAATCAAGGGGGAAACAACACCATTTAATAATTTATTCATTTTTCATAATGTTCTTTATATAGAACGTTGTTGGAAACATAAGAATTGTACCCAAATCCAATGAATATGAACCTCTTCTACATTAGTTTTGTTGAGGATTGTGAACATAACCCTATTCATTATGGAAAGAACCTCACCGGTACCACAATCAATGCTTGGTAGTTTATCCTACTCCTAAACCTAGTCATGTACCAATCCATAGACTAGATGGGATACCTGGTCATGAGGGTGGAACCCATTTCATTATATTATACTAATAATAAAGGTTTCAAGGTATTTTCTATCAGAAATGGGAATTTCTCAAGTCTTGAGTGCCAGACGACTTCAGTTCCAAAGTTAATGTCACCTTAACTATCAGTAGATGTCAAGGGGTGTCTCCCATGGTTGTCTTGTGCTGTGTAGTGTCTATATATGATTTTTTTGGTGCTTACCTATTGTGTGAGATGTGAATTTCATGGTTAGATTAACAAGTAAATTGGTCAATTAAAAAATACACCCATTTTCAATAGAGACATACCCACTTTTGAATGATAATACCATACAAATAACTAACTCGGAAATCCGGGACCAACATTTTACTTTACCAACTCCAATTACTTAATATATACAGCACCAACTTATATTTTATGAACTAATCAATTAAACACAATGATACTCCTCAAAATAACCCATAAAATCTCATATAGCATCCCTCACCTCCAATTAACCAAAATCATTACACATCGAGAGGATGATACAACCTCATCACATATATATCATCATTAAAAAAAAAATCCAACACCTTATCAGGTCTAATAGGGGTCTATAGGGGAAAATATTAGTTTTTGTTGAAAAATTATGAACTTTTTATTGACTGAATTGGTAGAATTAATGGTTTAAAACTTATGAATCTAACCATACATTTTTTTGAAGACTCTATTTTCAAAAAAGTCAAAATTTAAATAAACAATTCAACCCACCATGATTTGGTTACCACCCAACTCTAGAAAATGCATGATTAATATGAATGGTTATCCGTACATGGAGGTGACAATAAATAACCATCAATAAATTTGTGTTAAATATTCGGAGGAGAGGGAGCTGAGAAAGGGGAACGTCGCGCAGGCTACTCGACAATGGGGGGTGTCACGCGTGATTAGAGAGGGGGTTGGGGGATGTTGTCGGAGGAGAGGGATACAATAGGGGAGGGGGATGTAGCCAAGGGAGGGATTAGAGAGGTTAGGGGGGTACATCGTTGGGAGTAAATAGGGGAGGGGGCATCATTAATAGAGAGGGATCCGAGAGGAGATGGGGGAGCATTTAAAAGGGGAGGGAGCCGAGAGGGGCTGGGGGCCGAGTGGCAGATGTAGAGTCCGAGAGGTTGAGGTGGTCGAGGTTGGGGAGGAGAGGAGAGATCTGGGAGGAAAAGGTCAGGTAGGGTTCACGCGGGAGATGAGAAATCAATAGGGATCCCAAAAATATTCTAAAATCAATTTATTTTTACAAACAGTAAATAAAAACTGTAGGTAACAATTATCTTTCCCAATGGTTTTGTTAAAAAATTGGTCAAACCAAGGTTAAATTATCTATAACAATGGTTTAATGGTATGGGTTCTTTATCCCAATAGGTTTTTCAACCCCTTTGAGATTAAGTGTTGATATATGCTATCTTTCCACTAGTGGTTCTCCATGTATAGTATTTTCAATGGATAATAGTACAATATGTGGATTATTGGGTGACATGATAAAATAAATTTATCTAAAGAGGATAAGGAAACATTATAATTTCTAACATGTAAAAAATTATAGAAAAAATATTTTTGAGCTTGATGTATTGGTTTGGGAGTATATATCTTGTGTGGAGAAAAAATATATCATTCTCATCAATGCTATCAAAATATTTAATATATTGATTCCATAGGAAATAATTACTAATAAATTGGACACAATTCAATTATGTTCCCTAAAATTCAAGAGAATCAACCCTACAAGAAGAATTGATAAAAAAAATTTACTTATATTTTACTAATGATATATGATGAGGTCCTAAATTAGGTAATATTAATAATTATTATTATTAACTGAAAGTAATATAACAAATTATTTGATACTGGATCTACAATATATATTATATAAAAAGTTTTTTTAAGAACATCGAATTATATATTGAATGATTAGATATGTTTTTTTATTTAAAAATCATATTAAATGTATATAGAAATGATACATATTAGTTTTTATCTATTAAAATTAATTACTTTTTCATTACATTAAATGTTGTAGAAATGAAATTTATTGAGATTGAATGAATCCTTAGGATGTATTTTATCTAAAAATATAAAAAAATATTTTATTATCAAGGGATTATTATTAAAAACGTTATTTAAATAAAAGAATCCTATGTTTTTAAGGGATGTGATTTAATTATTGTGTGATGTTTGGAACAAACTCTAATGGATCACCTTAAAAAATTAATTGGGAAAAGGAATAAAAAAATGTTATCGGTATACTAATATTTAAGGATGTATCTATTTAGGGGGATTATATTTTTGAATTTTTGGATAAATTATTAATATTTCCACAAGATCATACAGTGTAATAAACTATCTTTATTGTTGAGGTAAAAGATATATTAATGAGACCCCATATATTAAATTATCATATATTGTTATAATTAAAGAAACCATTATCTGATTTGAGTAAAACGGGTTTTATATTACCTAGTGATTTACTCGGGGCAGGACCTGTATAACATTTTTTGATGAAGGATGGGCCATGAGTTTTTGTATTGAATATAGGGAAATCTATTACATAACTTTTAATAATAATCGTCATATACCACACATTAATGATCTTTTTGATCAAAATTGAGGGGTTATAAAATTATCACTGATTTATCTCTATTATACATATCATCATGTTGTATTAAAAAACGATGATATACCAAATATTGAATATTGCACTAGGTATGATAATTATGAGTTCATAAAAATACCTTTTGGATGAAAAACGCACCTTATGTGTTTATGGATATGATGAATATGTTTTTAGGGATAATAATAATAAATATTTTTTGTATTTTTGGATGATATATTGATATAATATAAATGATATAAGGTGAATTAATATTAGTTATACTTTTCTCATGAGAATATAATGGATTATGAGAAATATATAAAATTGAGTAAGTGTGGATTCTAGTTTCAATTTGTTACATTTTAATTATATACTCTATCTAGATATTTAACATCAATCAACCCCTTGAATATGTTAATTGTTAATTAATGTCCCACACCGATGAACATAAATATATTATGAAGTTTCTTTGATGAACCTATCTACTATAGGTGATTTATTGAACATTTTCATGATTATCTAATTTTTTAACAATCAAGACATACAATAGGATTAAAATTACATTGTCAAAGATATGTTAATAAAATATTTTGGATTGAAAAAAAATTATTACTCTATGTAATGGTATTATTCTTACTATCTAGAAAGTAATGATATTATATATATAGTGATACACAATGAAAAGATTAATAGTGTTTCCTTAGAAAAAATGGAATATTTATTTCCTATATATCAATGAGAAAAATAAAAACATGGAATAAAACTATCTAACACATGATTAAATGTTTTTAAGAATACTATTTTCTTTTAATAGATTGAAAGAATACCTTTATGAAGACTGAAGAAAAATATATACAGATCACAAGATATAGAATAATATTACCAATGAAAACGAATATTACACGAGACAATGGAGATTGATGGAAAAAATTAGGGAAAATTACTATTTAATACATCATCACCATATGAAGGAAACCAAGATGGAATATTAATTTGTTAAGAAGGATTATAGAGTCATATCTATGATATAGATGGTCATGGGATCATTGTTTATAGATTTACAAAATCAGTAATTGGAAATTATCAAGAAAGGGGAACATCATTTATTTTTAATTTAAAATTTTTACGAACAAATTCTGAAAATATAAATATTTCTATCTATGATAAACTAGAAGATAAATAGAATATTGATTATATTAATGAAATTAAATTGATAAATATCATATTTGAGGTTGGTATATTAGGAATTTTTTTGAAATGTTTTTCATCGTTATACATGAATTGAAAGTGTAATTAATATATAAATATAAAGACACACATTTCCCCATACACCTTTCTTAGAAAACAATTTATATATATAGAAGAAAATACCACTCATGGAACACCAAGAAGCTTTAAATTTATAATTCTGTGTAAATATTTTTTTTATTCCTATAGGTAATGATAAAGAGGCACCTCACAAAGGGTGTCATGAAAACATTCCTATACCAATGAAGATTTTTGAAAATATCATAATGGAAATTGTTACATGGAATGAAAATATTTATTAGAATAATGAATCAATATTGTTCATTTTTAATTTTTTACTAATTCTTATCATTATCTTGGGATAATGGATTATATATAGATTAACTATCTTGCACAGATTTATATGAATAAAGTTGTAAGTCTTCTGGGTAAAATAGTATCAGTCTCTTTAAATCTAGAAACTCATTTCACATCCAAATTTTAGAGAGGTGTTCAAAATTATATGAACATAGAGAATAAATTATGTTCCACTTGTCATCCGTAAAAACATGTGTATTCATAATAGATTATTAATATATTAAAAGATATATTGGGTTCATGTTAATTGAACCAAAAAGGAATATGCGACCAATATATACATATGGAATAATATGTATTCAACAATATATATTACAATATAATGACAATTTTATTTCATAAGGAATTTTATGCGAAATTATTTCTTACTCAATCCTTTTTGGATAAACATTGCGAAAGGAGTCTATTATATCTTGAAAATATGGATGAGATAATTAAGAATGTGAGAGATACCATGAAATGTATCATATTTGTAACACCCTGAGATTTTATGAAAAATATTCTTTTAATTTCATTTAGTTCTTGTGTTTTATGCTACACCAATATTACCTTGCGCTATACGCAACACTGTATTAGCTTGCAGTATACGCAACACTATTCTTGGATCGTGTTACACACAATTTTGATTATACGCAACATTGAGTATATATATATATATATATATATATATATTCAATGTATAAATGAAATATGGTTGTATTCTATTATACTAAACAATGAAGGATTCTTTCAAAACACGCAACCCTGAATTGGCTTGCGTTACACGCAATCGTGACCTTCCTCGATAGAGTGTGTTGTACGCAATACCGGGTTTTACTAAACAACGATATATTAATATAATATTATTAGGAACTAGCCTTTATGAATATTATTAACTAAAATTTTAATTTTATAACATTATTATTCATCTTACACATTTTCTAGAACATGGTATAAGAACAAAATAATTTTTTTGGGTAAAATAAGTATTTTTCAAAAAATGCAGTTTTTCCGCCTTTTGATGGCGCACCCACGTTAAATCTAGTTTTTAACATGTTTATAAGTTCAACTTGACAAAATAAAATTCTTCTTTGAAATCAAGAAATAAAAATTTACTTTGGATAAATTTTTCATATTATTCTTGTAACTTTCATATTTTGATGAATAGTAAAAACACACAATATTTTAATTAAAAACATCTTTTTTCATCACAATAATTTATATTGTTAAATTATAATATTTAATGGTTTGAAAGTATAAATAGAATATATTGTTACCATTTAATATAATGTATCTCATTATCATTGATTTTACATTAAATTCGTAGGTTAAATCAATTCAATCTTTTGCAATGTTTTGAAGAAAAAACCCGTTTTCTTTCGACAATGAGATTAATTTTAATTTAATTTCTTCAACTTTTTTGTATTGAATTTGGAAAAATGGATTCCATATTTGGAATCAGTGGGTCCAAATTATGTTAATAAACTACTTTTTATTTTTGGGAATTATGAATAGTAACTACGGTAAATTTTATTTACCATAGTTAAAGGTAAATCAGATAACTAAGGGTAAATATAATATTATAAAATTACCCTAACACATTCCAAAATTCTATTGGATGGATAAAAGTAGACCCATATAACCTAAGGGTCGGATTAGATTCATTTCATGGACTTTTGACCATGAAAATAATTTAATTATTATTAAACCCAAAGAAAGTGACAACATCTCACTATCTTAAATCTTGTAAGTATAATAATTTTAATTTAGTGATAACCATCATAAAACATAGAAAATTAATAGTCTCCAGAAATCTAATAAAATTATCTACATAATGATAATTTATTTATAATTTGTTGGGATTAAATAATTGACATTAATAGTGATACATTAATGATGCAGAAATTATTTATTTAGTGAAAAATCAATAATATAGTTTTTATTGCAATATTAATAAATATCAAAAGGCCCAAAAATGTGTACACAACCTAGTATTAGTGTATATATAATTCCTAAGCATACACGTGTCGAATTATTGACCATTTGGATCTTTATTAAGGCAATTATGACACTTATATTATTTTATTTTAAATGACGCCAAAGTTGTCACCTTCATAATTTAATAAATAAAACAATTTAAATATTGTGATTTTATGATTTTAAATTCAACTAAAAGTATTATTCTGAAATTTAATAGATTTATATTAATCATAGGATTTTATTTTTAATTTTTATGCAACAAATATGTATATTAAATAATTATACAAAAATGTTTTAGTAATTATTTTATTAAGATATAAACCAAAGAAATGGTTTTTAAAAATAATAAAATAACTATTATATGGACTATTTAATGTGCTCCACTAATTTTATAGATACATATAACCTTTTATGAATCTATTAAATATTTTAGTTCGAACATATCTTCTATATATATTTTATTTAAAATCAAATAAATGAATTGTGTCAAAATTGACACTATTGTTATTTTATAAAAATAACATATTATAAAATTGTTTAAAAATCACAAAAATATTTAAAAATTATAAATTTATATTTATATTGTTGTAAATGTTGTAAATTATCCAATTATGGAAAATTTACAACAAATAAGTAATTTTTTGTTATAAATTAAAATTTAGAATTTTATTACAATAAATAAAATTAAATTGATTAAATAAGGATAAATCAAGTTGATAATGTTTAAAATAAATTCCTAATATGTCTAAATTTGATTGGTTCATGAGATTAAAACCCTATCCCAAATATTCTTCGTATATGATTCATTTTTGGATGTTTTTAAGTGGGGTTAGATTTATTATAAATTAATATTTTTAAGAATTCCAAAGGTGCCCCTCTCCTCCCTTATAATAGGGCACCTCCCCCCTCTCCTCCTCAAACCAATTTGAGCTTTCATGCTCGACCAACCCCTGAAATTTTCACTTCCCAACTTCCCTATAAACATCCTAGATGTCCTGGTATTCTTCAAAGACCAATTTTAGTGCCCTAAGGGAAGGTCTCAAAGAGGCGCTTCAAAGAATAGGTAATGTCCATTACCGATTCTTTCAACTTTATTTCTTCTTCCTCTTCTTCTTCTTAGGATGTTTCATTATGAAGTAATAACATAAGAATCACTCATATACTGATATGTTATTATATGTGTGAAACAACCCTATTTCACCATCTATCCATCCTACGGAAAAAGAAATCACCGCGCGTGCGTACGTATGGAATACCGTCTCCACGCCGTGGTGTAATCTATTTTCCACGACAACCTTACTTGGATGGGTATAATGGTGTAAATAATAACTATATATGATTATTATAAGTTTATATTGATTCTATAATAGTATACATACACTCCAATAAAATTCCACGATCATGGGAACGATATAATCGCTCGTGCGTACGTACGGAATACCGTCTCCACAACGCGATGAGTTTCATTCTCAATGATAAACCATTCATAAATGATTATAAAGTATATATAATAAGTAATCATGAAATATATGACATAATAATGATACTGGATTTATGTATGTATATATATATATATGTATGTTATCCAATTAATTCCATTCAATTCAATGAGGAAACGAAAACAACGTTCATGCGTACGTACGACCTACCGTCTCCATGAACGGTGTATTTATTTCCATTTATCGATCTATTATATTCTAAATATATATTATATATAAATTATGTTTTAAATTCTGGATGTATGTAATCATGATCTAAGTAATCATATGAATAATTACAAGTCAAAACACGGACGACAAATGAAACGATTTTACCCAAAATGCTCTTTAACAAGGAATTTACAAAAGAACGGGTAATATAAAGTCATAAGTGAACCATATATGATATCATAACAATTAATATGATTCTGTAATAAGTCAATAACATTATTTAAATCATTATACAGGATGTTCGGACACTTACGAATCAAATCGGACCTAAGGTAAGGGATAATTTCGCAAATCTCATTTTTATCTAAGATTGCTTATTCGTAAGTATTTACTGGGGTTATTTCTATCAACCATGTCCATGTTTTATAAAAGTGTTTTCATGTATGTTTAATGTACTTTTTACCCATTTTTGACTTTTAGTACATATTATTTAATGAATCTTTCTTTTGTTTATGTTACGAGGTACTTTTTTGACTTTTCCGGCAAAAGTACGAGAAGAATGTTTTTTTAACTTATACGGCACGAAAGGATTTTTACGGTTTTATAAAGCCTTATTTTCATGAAGCTTCATCCAAAATATTTCATGACTATTTTCAAAAAAATCCTTTTCTTTTAAAATTTCAAGACATTTTGTGAAAAGAAAATGTTTTTAATGAAAAAGGGATATTTTCCTCAAGAATTCATTTCAAGTGTTTTATCAAAACCATTTTTCATCTAAGATGACATTATTTCATATGTGTATGTTTGAAGTATAATGTCTCTATGATTTACATGGTTTCACTTCTCTTATTATGAAATGATATCCATTTCTTTTATCTGGATTATGTGATGATGGGATGATGTTTATGAAACCCGATTTATTTATTGGGTTATTATGAATGATGTATGTTTATTTTGTGGAACAAGTAATTATGATTTCAATATGAGATGGGTGGGACCTATATCTCCCTCTAATGCATTGGGTAAAGATTTATATCTCATGAGATAGACATGGCTGGAAAGGTAAGTTAATCTGGTTCAGTGTTACAGGACTGAAATGAGGAGTGAACTCGATTTAGAAAGGGACTTTGTCCACTAAGATGGTCTTGGCAGCAATGCCTTGGCTACTATGGAAATCATTACATGTGCTTAATGGATGCCACAATTACTTGTTTTATTCGCATGATATTTTATTATGATTTATGTTCCATTATGATCTATGCCTTATGTACTTCCATGTTTTATGTCGTTGCTCAAGATTTTTAATGTTCATTTTTTTATGTTCAAATGTATATAGTATGTTTTATTTTATCCATGCTTACCCTTACTGAGCATTTGAGCTCCCCCTTTTTATGTTTTCTTTTCCCCCAGGATTAAAAGAAAGATTTTAGGTAAGGAAACAAAAATGGGAAGATATTTATGGGAGATGTTGAAGATCATTCACCATGATTAGAAGATTACGTTCCAAGTTTACAAAGACACTAAACTATTACAGTCATTGTGTGTCTGTTACTGTTATATAATAAGTATTCCGCAAAAGTAATGTAATGTCTATATACGTCAAGCTTTGGGTCTCTACATTTGGTATCAGAGGAAAGGTTTAGTCAACCTTTGGAAACTAGGATGCGAAAATGTTAGTGAGATCCCTAGAGATATTTCTAAGGTATGTCTAGGGATGTCCCTAAGGATATGTATACGTATAGGATATAGTCCTAGAACTACGGTAACAATCTTAGCATTTAACCTAAGATGTTAGATATTCAGGTTGCTTCCCCTTTACTATGTTATTTTCCCTAGCATGATTTTTGCCTCTCACACTATTCTTTATGGGTTTTAGAAAATGGCTGGAAACAGGATGATTTATGATAATGGAGGATATGACGGACAATGGAATGATATTATTCATGAGAAACCAAATGAAACGTGATTTGGAAGCCCAAACATCGTTATTATTCCTAATCAGCAATCTCATAATATGATCAATAATCTCAATTTTGGTATGTTTCCCGACTCAGATAATAAGAGAAAGATGGAGTTTCCGGATGATCATAGAGGAAAGAAAGTTCAATTTCCCCTATGTAAATCAGGTGGGAAGAGGCATCAAGGATAATGTTTCAAGGGAACTGGATGATGCTTTGGGTGTGTAAAAGAAGGACATAAAGCCATTAAGTGCAAAGGAAAAGGTTCAGTTAACACCATAGATGAGGATAATGGTATTGCTACGACATCAACAATGGTTAAATGTTTTTAATGTGGAATGTATGGGAATTATGCAAACCAATTCCCTAAGGGAAAGTCTCATGAAGAGAATCAGTACGGTCGTATGGGTAGTATTTATGTTGATGATGATGAAGAGACTATAAATGATATGTAAGATGAAATAATTGTTGAAGTTTAGAAGGTAGTGGAATGATTACATGTTTATCAAGTGTAATGTTGTATAAGTAATCTCATGGTACTATGGAATAAAGAGACATCTAAGGATTGTTTCACTTTTTTCGTTCCTTGAGTTTTGAAAGTGTATGATTAATGGTACTAGTAACCATGAAAGGTTATTCAGATATTTTTGGAAAGTAGATGATATGCGCATGATGAAGGGATAAGGAGAAAATTAAATGTTTGATAGTATTCATGAGCTCATGACTGATATAAGGATATGGTTATATCATGGTTTGAGTATATAGAATTTTTCGATTTTGGTATGTGGAAAGAGTTAACTTTTGACAGTATTTATGTTTTCACTAAGGTTTAATGGGTAGCCATATTTCAAGAGAATACATGATTAAGGTATTCGCATGATTGGAATGTGACAAACAAGATATATGGGGGATAAATGATGGTATTCACATGCTTGGTTGATGATATTTTAAGCAATTGTTTTCTTTATACTATGAGCTTGGACTGATGTATTGTAGATAAGCCTAAAGATTGGAATGGATTATGTTGGACATAAGTTAGTATTGTTTAAGGATAGAACTTTTTCGATATTATTGATGGGATGTTATAGTAATATAGTTTTAGAAAAAAGACAACCTGCAGGACGGGCGACATCCCATCACGTCAGAAAAGGCTGTGGGAATCGAACCCACAACCGAAGTGTGACTGGCCTTTATTGCCTACCACTGGCCTAGAGGAAGTCTCTGGTTAGTAGAAACTTGTTTTATTTTATTAAGCAGTATGATATATAAAGTATAAGTTCATTTTTTGAACCATATACAATTAATCTAACTATTTGATGGACTTATAAATTTTGCTAACCTTTTGTTTGAAAGAGATGGAATGACCCATTATTCTATCACATGATCTGCTAACACATCACGAATAACAAATTCCACTTCATTTTTTTTAAGGGATGAAGTGGAAATTGTTCAATTCACGAACAACAGTGAGATTGTACCAAAATCATGCAAGTATTTCTTTTAATTCATCAACTTTAGGGAAATGATCTTGAAAACCAAAAATGTTGTCCAAGTTCCCTTATATCTAATTAATTAGATGGCACCTTAGATCATCAAAAATCAATAGATTTGTGGTTGTTGGCTTTTTCATAGCCATGTTCTCTACCACTCTCCATCAGAACATGATGGTAATATTTTTCTTCCATATTCATATTTTCACCTATGTTCTCCTACATGGAAACCCAGTGATGAGTTTATTTGGGTAACCGTTATATTTCATACTTTAGATTTTAAAGTCCTGTTTTTCTTTTCCTTTTTACGATGTGGGTTTCTATTAAACAATCTTTCGAGTAGTAAACCATTTATAACCCCGACGAATTTCGAGGGCGAAATTCATTTTAAGGGGGGTAGAATGTAACACCCTGAGATTTTATAAAAAATATTCTTTTATTTTCATTAATGTCTTGTGTTGTATGCTAAACCAAGATTACCTTATGCAATACGCAACACCGTATTAACTTGCAGTATACAGAACACTATTCTTGGATCGTGTTACACACAATTTTGATTCTACGCAACATTGAGTATATATATATATATATATATATTCAATGTATAAATGAAATATGGTTGGATTCTGTTATACTAAACAATGAAGGATTCTTGCACAACACGCAACCCTGACTTGGCTTTCATTACATGCAATCGCGACCTTCCTCGATAGCGTGTGCTGTACGCAATACCAGGTTTTACTAAACAACGATATATTAATATAATATTATTATGAAGTAGCCATTATGAATAGTATTAACTAAATTTTGAATTTTATAACATTATTATTCATCTTACACATTTTCTGGAACATGGTATAAGAACAAAATAAATTTTTCAGGTAAAATAAGTATTTTACAAAAAATGCAGTTTTTCCGCCTTTTGATGGCGCACCCACTTTAAATCTAGTTTTTGACTTGTTTATAAGTTAAATTTGACAAAATAAAATTCTTATTTGGAATCAAGAAATAAAAATTTACTTTGGATAAAATTTTCATATTAGTCTGGTAACTTTCATATTTTGATGAATAGTAAAAACACGCTATATTTTAATTAAAAACAGCTTTTTTCATCGCAATAATTTATATGTTTAAATTATAAAATTGAATGGTTTTAAATTATAAATAGAATATATTTTTACCATTTAATATAATGTAAGTCATTAAAAATTTATTTTACATTAAATTCATAGGTTAAATCAATTCAATCTTTTGCAATGTTTTAAAGAAAACCCCGTTTTCTTTCGACAACAGGATTAATTTTAATTTGATTTATGCGACATTTTTGTATTGAATTTGGAAAACTGGATTCCATATTTGGAATAAGTGGGTCCAAATTATGTTAATATGCTAATTTTTATTTTTGGTCATTATGAATAGTAACTATGGTAAATTTTATTTACCATAGTTAAAGGTAAATCACGTAATTAAGGGTAACTATAATATTATAAAATTACCCTAAAACATGACAAAATTCTTTTTTATGGCTAAGAGTAGACCCATATAACCTAAGGGTCGGATTAGATTCATTTTATAGACTTTTGACCGTGAAAATAATTTAATTATTATTAAAACCAAAGAAAGTGACAACATGTCACTCTCTTAAATCTTATAAGTATAATAATTTTAATTTAGTGATAAACATAATAAAACTTCGAACATGAATAGTATATAGAAATATAATAAAATTATTTACATCATGATAATTTATTTAGTATTTTTTGGGATAAAATAATTGTCATTAATAGTGATACATTAATGATGCCGAAATTATTTATTTAGTGAAAAATCAATAATATAGTTTTTATTGAAATAGTAATACACATCAAAAGGCCCAAAAATATGAAAAAAACTTATTATTAGTGTATATATAAATCCTAATCATCCACTGGAAGAATTTTGACCATTTGGATCCTTATTAAGGCAATTATGACACTTATATTATTTTATTTTAAATGATACCAAAGTTGTCACCTTCATAATTTAATAATTATAACAATTTAAATATTGTGATTTTAAGATGATAAATTCGAGTAAAAGAATTATTGTAAAATTTAAAAGATTTATATTAATCATAGGATTTTATTTTTAATTTTTATGCAAAAAATATGTATATTAAATAATTATACAAAAATGTTGTAGTAATTATATTATTAAGAGATAAACGAAATAAATGGTTCTTAAAAATAATAAAATAACAATTATATGAACTATTTAATGTGCTCCACTAATATTCTAGATACATATGACCTTTTATGAATATATTAAATATTTTATTTCAAACATATATTTTTTATATATTTTATTTAAATTCAAATAAATGAATAGTGTCAAAATTGATACTATTGTTATTTTATAAAATTAACATATTATAAAATTGTTTAAAAATCCCAAAAATATTTCAAAATTATAAATATAAATTTATATGGTAGAAAATGTTGTAAAGTATCCAATTATGGTCAATTAACAACAAATAAGTAATTTTTCGTTATAATTTAAAATTTAGAATGTTATTACCATAAATAAAATTAAATTGATTAAATAAGGATAAATCAAGTTGATAATGTTTAAAATAAATTCCTAACATGTCAAAATTTGATTGAATGATGAGATTAAAACCCTATCCCATCCATTAATCGTATTTGAGTCATTTTTGGAGGTTTTTAAGTGGGGTTAGATTTATTATAAATTAATATTTTTAAGAATTCCAAAGGTGCCCCTCTCCTCCCTTATAAAAGGGTACCTCCTACCTCTCCTCCTCACACCAATTTGAGACTTCATGCTCGACCACCCCTTCCCATTTCACTTCCCCAATTCCCTAGAAACATCCTAGAGGTCCTGGTCTTCTTCAAAGACCAATTTTAGTACCCTAAGAGGAGGTCTCAAAGAGACGCTTCAAAAAAGAGGTAATGTCCATTACCGATTCTTTCAACATTATTTCTTCTTCATTTTCTTCTTCTTAGGATGTTTCATTATGATGTAATGACATCAGTATCACTCATATACTGATATTTTATTATATGTATGAAACAACCCTATGTCACCATCTATCCATCCTATGGAAAAAGAAATCACCGCGCATGCGTACGTACGGAATACCGTCTCCACGCCATGGTGTAATCTATTTTCCACCACCACTTTACATGGATTGGTATAATGTTATAAATAATAAATATATATGATTATTATAAAGTGATATTGATTCTGTAATAGTATACATACACTCCAATAAAATTCCACGATCATGGGAATGATATCATCGCTCGTGCGTACGTACGGAATACCGTCTCCACGACGCGATGAGATTCATTCTCAATGATTAACCATTCATAAATGATTATAATGTATATAAAATAAGTAATCATGAAATATATGACATAATAATGATACTGTATTTATGTATATATATATATATATATATGTGTATTTCATCCAATTAATTCTATTCAATTCAATGAGGAAATGAAAACAACGTTCAGGCGTACGTACGACCTACCATCTCCATGAACGGTGTATTTATTACCATTTATCGATCTATTATATTCTGAATATATATTATATATAAATCATGTTTTACATTATGGATGTAATTAATCATGATCTAAGTAATCATATGAATAATTACAAGTCAAAACACGGACGACAAATGAAACGATTTTACCCAAAACACCTTTTAACATGAAATTTACAAAAGAATGGGTAATATAAAGTCATAAGTGAACCATATATGATATCATAACAATTAATATGATTTTTTAATAAGTAAATCACAATATTTAAATCATTATACAGGAGTTTCAGACACTTACGAATCAAATCAGACCTAAGGTAAGGGATAATTTTGCAAATCTCATTTTTATCTGAGATTGCTTATTTGTATGTATTTACTGGGGTTATTTCTATCATCTATGTCTATGTTTTATAAAAGTGTTTTCATGTATGTTTAAAGTCCTTTCTACACATTTTTTACTTTTAATACATGTTATGTAATGAATTTTTCTTTTGTTTACGTTACGAGGTACTTTTTTTGACTTTTCCGGCAAAAGTACGAGACAATTTTTTTTAACATATACGGAATGAAAGTATTTTTACGGTTTTATAAAGCCTTATTTTCATGAAGCTTCCTCCAAAAGATTTCATGGCTATTTTCAACAAAATACTTTTCTTTTAAAATTGCATGAAATTTTGTGAAAATAAAATGTTTTTAAAGAAATGGGATATTTTCCTCAAGAATTCATTTCAAGTGCTTTATCAAAACCATTTTTCATCTAAGATGACATTATTTCATATGTGTATGTTTGAAGTATAATGTCTCTATGATTTAAATGGTTTCACTTCTATTATTAGGAAATGATATCCATTTCTTTTATATGGATTATGTGATGATGGTATGATGTTTATGAAACCCAATTTATTTATTGGGTTATTATGAATGATGTATGTTTATTTTGCGGCGCAAGTAAGAATGATTTCAATATGAGATGGGTGGGACCTATATCTCCCTCCAATGCATTGGGTAAAGATTTATATCTCCTGATATAGACATGGATGGAATGGTAAGTTAATCTGGTTCAGTGTTACAGGATTGAAACGAGGGGTGAACTCGATTCAGAAAGGGACTTTGTCCACTAAGATGGTCTTGGCAGCAATGCCTTGGCTAATATGGAAATCATTACATTTGCTTAATGGATTCCACAATTAGATGTTTTATTCTCATGCTATTTTATCATGATTTATGTTCCATTATGACCTATGCCTTATGTACATCCATGTTTTCTGTCGTTGCTCATGATTTTTAATGTTCATGTTTTTTAAGTTCAAATGTATATGGTATGTTTTATTTTATCCATTCTTACCCTTACTGAGCATTTGAGCTCACCCTATTTATGTTTTCTATTCCCCTAGGATTAATATAAAGATTTTAGGTAAGGAAACAAAAATGGGAAGATCTTTATGGGAGATGTTGAAGATCTTTCACCACGATTAGAAGATTACGTTCCAAGTTTCCAAAGACACTAAACTATTACGGTCCTTGTCTGTCTGTTTTTGTTATGTACTAAGTATTCCGCAAAAGTAATGTAATGTCTATGTACATCAAGTTTCGGGACTCTACAATGTTAGCTCAAAGTAGAAAGTGTATATATATTTATAATAGATTGAAGGTCATGGAATTTCAATTATATGAATATAAATTGTTGTAATTATCATAATAGAAGTGAGTTATAGAGTTCTGTATGAAGGGGAAACTATGTAAATGGTACATTTTATTGTTCGAGATTTTGGAGAGAATTAGAGTTTTATCATATAGTATGGATTTTACAAACTGTATATATAAATTATATGGTTTCCTCTGCATCACACTATTGAGGAAATATATTACAAAACCAAGACACATACTTTCCATGAAGAAAATCGAGTTAGCCCCTAAATTTTCATAAATTGGAGAATCTCTCACGATTTATGATACAATGGGGAAATTATGACAGAATCAGAATACATAATCAGTGAAAATAATCAAGTAAATTTAAATGTTAGAGGATGAAATATAGGGTATTGGGAAACCATTAATGATTAATAAACTACATTTTTATGGAGTGTTGGATAACTCATATTTTCAATATGAAATTGTTTAGTGAGGGGGGATTTAAGAATGAAGATTCAACTATAGTAAATAAACTCTTCATAAAGAACTAAAAATATTCCCATTTTTTATATAAGTTCAATATAAAACATGAAAATTACAGTCACAATAATAGCTAAAAATTAACTATATATCAAGTAACAATATATGGGAACACTATAATTTTCAATTATAGAGGATCATACACTATAATGTTTGAAAATTATAAGAGATACATAAATATTAGAAATAAATACATAATTAATGTAATAGAAATGATATATGAACTAAGATAACAATATGAATAATTTTAGCTGTTATAAAGATGTGTATATATAATATTACTATTTAAATCTGACCATCAGAAGTTAAATTTTGGGAATTAGACCATTGTAATAGTAATGTTACCATTATTCATCTAAATGTATAATAAAAATAATACATCACATTATAATTATATAAGTAGGAATTAATAAAAATATATATTATTTAATTTAAATTAATATTATTAGACACATTTTTCTGAAAATAACAACGAAAATTTCCCGAAGAATATTTTTTAAAAAATTGATTGATAAATAGTATACTTTTAAATAATTTTTTTTAATAGAAATATTAAAATTTTCTTATATAAAATTTTACATGTATAAAATTGACTTCAAAATCGAAAATGTCATCACAAAATTAGTTAATAATGTAAATTTCATAATAATTTCAATGGGATTTTTTGATAAATAGTATGATATTAAAATATTAATTGGTAATTCATATCACTTAATTATGATATAAAAATACTTTAATAATTAAACTAATTAAAAACATTACCTTAAATTAATTATTATATAAATATAATGTAATTTAATGAGTATAAATTTAGTTTTAAAACTATAAATAGGCATTCAATGTAAAATAATTAAATTTAGTGTTTAAAAAAAATATTTATTTGATATAAGAAATTTCCTTGTCCAACACAATATTAAAAATTTGTATTTCAATGTTTAATCCTAATAATTACACATGATCATATATTAAATATTAACATATAATAGGTAAAATGATGGGTATATCAATTATATTTAATTTGGAAGGGCAATGAATTTAATATCTTGTGTTGCGGGCTCCTTCTTGGCATCCAAATGACCCGGGTTCAAATCTGGGCAGGGATGAATTTCCAAGTACTGTAGTAGGGTACTCTAGCAAGGGCATTGTAGTAGACACTGTAGCAGCGATGGAACTATAGCGGCAACTGCACTGTAGAGGTGGAGGAACTATTATAGGATATTGTAGCGGTGGCAGGTACTGTAGCAGGTATTGTAGCTGCGTGGGGGTACTGTTGCAGTACTGTTCACATAGTGTCCTTTGGGCCAAAAAATGGGCTTTCAAGCTTTGTATTCAGGCCACGTGGCCTTGGGCCTTAGGGCTATGTATTGGGTCTCCCTCTACCCTCTAAAGAGATCTTTTCTTTAATAATAAATTGAAGCTTCGGCCCCAACCATTAAAGAAATAGCCAGTGTTGCAGATTTAATAAAAATTGTCCTTCTCTTATATAACTACCCACTAATCCACCAATTCCAAATCACTCCAAAATTAGTGGTTGTGTTTTCACCTTATTGTACCTTTAAATAGTCCCTCAACCGATTCTCAATAGTTAAAATGTGTTATTCTCATGATTTATGAAGATACATTGTAAGTAATGGTTTCTTAATCTATTTTCAATCATTACTAATTAAATCCTTTCTTGTTCCTTTTTATTTCAATATGAATTTTTATAATCACTAAATCTTATAAATTACATATTTTATAATCAATGTGATATTAGTATTACCACTGATTAAACTTCCATTCTAATTCATTATAATGCCTAAAATTTTCAATTTTAATAAAATCCATTACCCAAATCCATATATTTTCCGTTAACTTGTCATATTATGTATGTATTATTTTTTATGTTATGGTATTTTTTAATGTAATTTATAAATTTAGTTGGTGGAGCCTTTATCAGGTACTATGTGTTTTAAAATATAATTTTAGAGAAGTTATCTTCTTTACATCAATTTATATTGGATGATAAGGCTTTCCTTAAGGAAATTATTTATTTGTAATACATACCAAATATGTGTGATACATATACCAATTAATTAGATGGTATTTTATATCAATTAATTTGTCTCCTGACATTGAAAAAAATTGTATTCAATTAATATTTTTTATTTATATTCATATACCATCACTGTAATCTATATTATTAATTCCTTATTGATACCATAATAAGGTTGCATCTCATTTCAATGAGAATATCATATTTTTTCTATTTGTATTGATTAATATTAATTATTATATCTATAAAATATTGTCTAATGGGAAATATTTGTATTTTTTATTTTCATTATTTATGTATAGAAAACATTTAGTTTCATTGTCGTGATTGTGTATGGGGTTCGTTAAATAACATTATTAAACTTATTGTTTAGAAATTAAATTCATATAATGGGTGATTTTCACTTATTATATGATTGTTGGGACCCATAATTATATATCCCCTTAATTAATTTGTATTTCCCATTATAAAAAACTAGTTTTGTTATTTCGTATATTTCATGACCATTGATGTACGCTGTCTTGGGAAGAGGTCTTGAAAATAGTCTTCCAACTTCATAGATTTTGCATTCTATCACTATTATATTAGCTATTCTAATCCATGTATTTTATTTATTTAAAATATATTTTTACACATGTATATAATAGTCAAATTTTATCATTCATATCTATTTCCATATGATTATTTCTTACAAACTAAATCTTGATTCCATGACAAATTAATGTTACATTACTATATACTCCACCACATTTGGAGAATCTAGGATCAAAAATTTATATTTCTTCACATTTCCCCCAAAAACATCAATATATCTACATGGTAACTAATAATTTTGTTTATATATATTATTTTTTATGTTAAAAGAAGATTTATTTTATTTTTTCAATGTAAAAAATGATCATTTATGTTGTCGTTTTATAAGACTACTATGAAATTAAGTCATGTGATATAGTAAACTAAACACTATATTGAGTAACTATATTCAAGGTGCTATACATGAAATCATTCCTATATAATGAGCAAGAATTAATAAATAGAAATATTATATATTTTTATTTGAATGTTGAATACAGTTCAAAAATAGAAGGTCAAGGACCAATAATATTTAGTGTATTTAGAGACTAGATAAAAAATGATAATATTTTTTGACGGATCATTAACATATCTCACTAATATCTTCCAATTTAATACACTTCATAGACATACCCTACTAAAACTATGTTTCCGTAACCGAGGGAAATGGGACATAATAAAGGGTGAGCACTTATGATTACTATTGTTGATACACGAGGACATCAATGATGATCATATGAATGACTATCATAAGTATAAGGTTATGAGATCATGATCATAAAATAAAAAGTTCATTAACAATACATCATAGTTCATATGCATTAATCATCACATAAAGAACAATTATTTCTATATATATGAACTATAAGTGAGAGAAATCATCTTAAATCAATCATGAACCATAAACTGATGAAATAAAAGATTAGAAAAATAATTGAAATAAAAAATATTTTATATGTCATGTATAAATATCGATATAATAAAATAATACTATATTAAGAATCCCTACATATTTTCTATATCATAATAAATTGTACATCAACACTTACATCCCACAGTGGGTCAACAACATTAATTGGTTTCCCATAGTAGATCATGAATACTAGTTTACATCCCAAAGTTATTTCATGCGATATAATACCTTACCCAATGAATTAGAGGTCTATATATTTATAGTATAACACATCACATAATGAGAAAAACAAATGTGTTTTAGAATATCATAAACTATTTTTAACATCATAAACCATTAAAATGATGTGAATTTTATAAATATTTCAATATGGAATAACCCTTAGAAATGAAATCAGTTTCAAACACACATTGTCATCATATTCATAAAACCAACTAGAGAATTAATAAGGATTATTTCTATAGATAATATTTATAGTACATAATATTTAAATTTAAGGTTTTTTCATTGATGAATATATATACCATTAATGGTACATTAAAAAATGTGGAGGAAAATAAGCTTTACACTTAGATATCTTCCATTTAAAAAGAAAAAATGATCTAAATATTGTGAACATAACTATTCTCTACAAATATAATTGAATGCATATAACAGAATATTCATATATTAATACATTAATGTTTTTAGAGAATTTCATTAATGATGCATATGTAAAAAAAATATTCAATACACATGTTTGGTAAAAATTCAAAAGTTACTAATTCATTAAATGACATGAATATTTACTTCATTACATTTAATTAAATTTAAAGAATTGGTTATAATTAATTTAAAAATAATTTCAGATTAGTTAAATAATTTTTGAAATAATTCGTATAATATATAGTTAGTAAAGATAACAAATTAAGAACGAAAGATAGAAATAATGTCATTTTTTATTAAAACTCTTCTTTTGTTATCTTTTGTTACGAAATAAGGAAAAAAGAAAATAAAAAATGTATTAACCAGGAAAAATTTTGTGGTATAAGATTAATTATATTATTCAGAGTTGAATTATTATATGTCATCATTGGATGAATAATAAATAAATACCTATAAACTATGAGTTTATAACATAAATCCTTTACATCAGGTATGGATTCCATCTTACATGTTCAAAAATAATGTATAATATATTAGGTTTATTATAATTATATTCATGAAAATTATTCAAATATATAATACCATATATTATTTAATATTAGCTTTATGTTATCAATTTATTAACATTTCATTACTAAAATCAATATTTTAAGTGATGACTACTTTGTTAGTCATGTTTTATTGGTTCGATAATTCGGGTCCTTATTCTTTGATCGTATTTCCAAAATATACATAATTTTATTCACGATATAAAAAACATATATATTCATTACATACATATTTATAGTCATACATAAATATGATAAATTGAAAAATGAATTACACTTTTCAAAGAGACGTTTGGTCGTACATGCGAATGAATAATGTTTTAATTTTATGACATATTAGACGCAAGAAAAGTAAATAATAAATAACCTTTCTAGAACGATTAAAATTTCATTTAACTCATTTATATTAATTGAATAAATCAATATTATCATTAATGTAATATATAAATGAATAATTATTCACATTTCATTTTTGAGGTTGTAGTAGACTCATAAGAGAGGCGTTATCGTTTTCCCACAAAATCGATGATAAGAATATAGATGTAATATTATAATTATATCTGTTTTTGAGGTAATACTCTATACACATGATCGACAAGTTCATTTTACATTAACAAGAATAGGTTATGGATATAGGTTATTAAACTGACATAATAAAATATCAGTATATGAATAGCATAGATGTAATTATTTCAACATAGTTTAAGATGATTTAAAGGATTTATATGATTAAATATAATAAAAACTCATGGTTAATAACTATAAATGTTCTTAAAACCCAACATTATTATTTTACTAAAAACAATTATATGATGGATTTATAATCATACTTTGTACACTAGGTCATAGGGCGGGATATAAGGAATTGATTTGGGTAGGGAATGGATGAACTAAAAGTATATTGGTGTGTGTAAAGGGGAAGAGATTCACTTCAATTTTATAATTGTGTTGAGTGGAACACCTGTATTATTTCAATCATGAAAAATATTATCATGTCATATACTTTGAAAAATTTATCTAAAATGGATCGCATTCATAGGTGATAAGAATAATGTTGAAATTGAATCAACCATTGGGGTTTCAATATTTTTTATTTCATTTTGACCATTTTATTTTTACTTGATCCCCTGGAATATCTTTTTTAACCATAACTATGGTGAATTAATTAGTGTTTTTGTATTCTATAATAGAAATAATGTTTTCCAACTTCATAAAGTCATTGAGTACAACCCAAATATCATTATGGATATTAGCATCATAGTAATTCCAAATACAAAAATCAGTGATTGTGTTTCCCAATTTCTATTCTTGTATGGGTAATGGTTATAACATCCCCTTTGACTATTGTGTCTCACCCTTATCTTGTAAAAAATACTAAGAGTTGGGACACATATTTTTTAGTTTCATTTTTAATTTTCTCTCACTATAAATAATCATTCATATTTCAAAATATCATCTTACATCCCAGTTTAATATATAATAATGAACTTTGAGATTCATCCAATTGATCCATATTTAAATTAGGTATATATAAAAAACAAATATATTTCATGAACCTTATAATTAATTCATATTCATGCTTGAACACATGGATATCTCTCACCATATATTTTGGCTCTATATATTCCTTTTTTTCCACATTAATCCTTAGGTCGAAAGATAATTAAACATCTATTTGATAAAGAATCAATTTATTTTCTTGCATCAATATCTCTTGATCCATCCTATAAAAATCCATAAATATTAGGAATTTTTTGATCCTCATCATTGATAAGCTTGTATGATCCATTATTCTAAAATAATAGGAAACCTTTTTCTCATTACTGGGATAATAACATATTTATAAGTAATAATCTTTAATAATATCCAACCATATTCTCAATCACATATTCATCTCTTTTTATGTTAATGATTATTTTAATATTTTATGATCAATATATATATCATATGTCTATTTATAATGAAAATTCTATTATATCTTTAATGAAATAATTTCTATAGCAAAATCAAAATAGATGATTTGTAATATTTTTCATGAATGTTCAATTTTAATGAGGCATATTTCTTAACCATATCATACTATATAATAAAAAATATGAGTCCTTTCATCGATGTATCACTATATATTACAATCCCTTCTTAACTATAGGGTAATGTGATGTGGTGTTTGTTGACTAACCTTATCCAAATATCCTTGTTAATTTACTCAAATTCATATGTATAATGGAACTAGGATCTATTCCAAGTAAATTATATGATTTGATAATAATTAAATGATAATATATCCAAAATGCATTGAAAATATACAAAAACCCAAGAAAACTATGTATCATTGTAACATTTTTTGGTCTTTTCCATTTCCCAAAAACATCCATATCTGATGTACCCACTGAAATACCCTCACATGAGAAAAAATGTCCTAACAATAAATCTTTAATTCACCAAAATTTTAACACCTGGTGTATTTATAATATATATATATATATATATGTTTAATGAAATTTTATTTCTTTGATATATTTCAATATGTGCACCACTGAGTTAAAATGAAGAATGATATCATATGTAAAAATTATTATTTATCATGTATGTTATAACATAGTCATTAAATGGGTGGATATTAATAAGAATAAAAAACTATTAAAATTATATGATTTACACATGTAGAAATAATTCTATAGGTATTAATATATGATAAATGCAAATATAAATTTTTTAAAAGGAATATAATTTATTTTATGAAAATTTATTTTTTGTGAGAAATGTATTTTTATAAAAAATGTTCAATATTGGCGAATTTTTGTAATAAATTTTATACATTACATATTCAATAATATGTTTTATTATTAATATAATTACTTTTTCCTAAAATTGGGACAATAATAAATCAAGTTTTATGTTTAAAAAATAAATATTTTCCAAAAGATATTATATTGCACATTTATTTTCAAATAATTTTTCTACATATAAAAAATGTATTTAAAAAAATGAACCTAAATATTTAAATAAATATTTCAAAATTATCATCGAGATAATTGATTAAAATTTTCAAAATGTTTTTTTCATGAAGAATGAAAATTACATTATTTTATTAAAAACATCTTTTTTAGATTTAAGAGTTTAATATGACCCATATTTTTTTATATGGTTTAAAAATTAAAAAATTAAACTATATTATTATTTACCTATTTTATTTCATGGGTTAAATTTCATGTTGACATTTTATATTAATTCTTTTTATATATATGAAATCTTTTCCTTTTGAAGACGCTATTTTCTTAACGCTTGCATGTTTAATTTTGAATTAAATCTTCCCAATTATATTAATTGAAGTTAGTGAAATTAATTATAAATTAGGAATAAGAAAAATTAATTATTTGTCATAACGTCAACGTAAATTTAATTCATGATGAATAGTAAAAAAATTGAAGTTAATTAATGTGGTTAATGTTAGAACAATGTTTTGTGTGTTACAAGAATGTATATTAACCTCTATTTTCCACTCAAATACTTATTTTATTTTAAAAATTTTATTTTATTTTTTGAATCTGTGTATCCAAATTATATAATAAATTTAAATTATGTTTAGGTTTAATTTATAAATTAATGAGGTCATTAAAAAACTAGTTACCATAGAAAAAACCAAAATTGTAATAGTAAGTAAACATAAAGTTTATGGAACAACATAATAAATTTGTTTATTTTTATGGTATAATTGTTATTAGATATTATATTTCCTCTACTAAATTCTTTATTAGTTTTTCATGAACATGGTTTGAGAGAGACTTCAAATTTTTGAATATTTTTGGCTATTTACAAAATTGAAACTAATCAATTATTTATGGAAAACTCTTCCTCTCAATTCCTCACAGCTCATAAGAAAACTATCTTAACCAAAAAATTAATAAATATATCACTAACAAAAATATCCACATTGTAGATATTTTTCTACCCAAAACCCCAAACATAGGGTCCTTAATAAGAGATCCAAAGGAGGTTTTTCTATTAAAAAGTAATTATCGTAACTAAGAATTTTAATTTTTAACATTCTATTAAAAACATTAGTCATGTCTTAATAATTACAATATAATATCCCTATTACCTACCATATACAAAGATATTATTAGGCTAACGTAATAACCTATATCAATACCCTCTTTAATTAAATGGTAAACATAACTATTTATTGTGGGTACAGCTGACAACTGTCTCACGAACCGATGTGATTTATTTTCCATTTCCATATCTCAAGATTAGATATAATGATGGGTTAAATGTATGTATATTTTTTATAGTACATAAACATTGTTCTTTATTTTTTATATTAAATATACCTTATTACCTTCTAATTATTTGGATAATGTTAATGTTAATTGTGTGTATATGTGTCCTTTTTCCTCATTGAAGGGATATGACTCATTTTCAATTTTATTTTGAAATGGATAGTAATAAAGATAGATTTCATAAAAATATATAATGTATATGATTTAATAAATATTCAATTAAGATTAATTATTATTTTTCTTTTATTGCACTTTTTAAAAAAAGTAAAACAATATTCATATGTATGTATATCCTACCATCATCACGAACGAAGTTACTAATTTTTATATCCATAAAATATTTATACTATTATAAATACTTATATAATTAATATATTTGACATTTAAATGATATATATTATTTGAGAGATAGTGGAACATTGATCAATGTACAATGTCTGAAACTACTAAACCAAAACATAAATGAAAATTAGAGCAATTATTACACAATACCGTGATTTTAATAATGAATTTTCAATAATGTTCTTATTCCCAAAGGCATTATATTATTTTATAAGTTTATTGAAATAACCCATGATTAATTGTTTGGATAGGTAACCCTACACAAACCATAGTATCAAAGGAATAAAAATTAGTACACGGACTAATATAACAAATACCATACACATAGATCAAACTATCCTTAGCTTCTACTTCACATAATTCGCCAATGCCCCCAACCTCACATGACTACTCTGCATTAATTTACCCATGAATAATTATAAGGGAATTGGTGCTAATGTAAAAATATATACCTTATCATCATTACCAACAGACATATATCTGATGGTGTCTTCCTTATCCTCTAATATTTTACCATTTGGGGTCACCCTTGTGCATATGACCAGACTACTAACTACACAATAGATCCCAGGCTTATATGTATCTTGATTTTCCACTATCGCAGTTAACACAACACAACCAATTCACTAACATGTTCCCACATAAATATTAGAATTTAATATCTCATTTCCTCTAACAAGGACTCCTTCTTCGTGTCCCCCATTGATCCCTCATTGTCATTGATGGTTCCCACCCATTATCGTTGTGGCTCACCAGTCCACCAATCTATTGCAACAAAGGACCCACCCATCACCAAAGTCCGGTATTGAACTAACATTAGCACTCGACACACCCCATGATACCTCCATGGACCTATATTTCCCCCACTTTATATAGTGTTCTCCCACAACTCCATGACTATAATATCCTCAAATATTGATCCCTCTAGGATATGACCATGGATAAGTGCTTGATTATGGGGATATCTCTTCCATTAGGATGATCCCTAACTACAATTGTTAATAATTACGGTTTAAAGAGGATATAAGTTATTAAAATATGGTATGTTATATTTATGTATGGTTCTGGAATAGATGTAAAATAACTCAAAATTAACTATATAGTAGTTTTGAATAGGTATAAATAAATTCTGACCCAAGGAATGGGATTTTCATCTAAAATTGTTTTCATTGGGATTTATGTTTTGTTATTCATTTATATTATTTTATGTTTTTTATATATTGTACCATTTGAATTTTATTTTTAGAATTTATTTTTTTTGTTTTTAAATTTTTCATTACAAGTTATAATTTAATGGGGATTAAGATTGAAAAGATTATGACATATTAAGGGATTTTAGTCTCATATTTACTTCTAGTTGGAATTATGTTATGTTATTGAAATATATATTTTTAGGTTTATATACGGCCCCTATTGTATTTTGTATCACAAATATACTTCTATTAATGATAGTTAATTTTTCATTGTTTTATTTAATGAGTCTTATGATTCAATAGTTTCTAATGTGATATAGGATTTTCATCTCATATTTATTTCTATGGGTGACATATCATAATCACCAATTTTTTCTTTTGTTTTTTATACATTGTAATCATAAATTTAGTTTTGTTTTTTTGTCCTGAAAATTATGGGATATTTTATGATATTTAATTTTTCATTGTTTTATTTAATGAGTTTTATGATTCAATAGATTCCAATGTGATATAGGATTTTTATCTCACATTTATTTCCATGGGTGACATTCTATATTCACCAATTGTTTCTTTTGTTTTTTATACATACTAATCATAAATTTAGTTTTATTATTGTTATCATGAAAATTATGGGATATTCATATCCATCTGAGGTTTATTCTTGAATGGGTAGTGTAATTCAAAAGTTACAAATGTCATAAGGGTTAAATTTTATAATCTAATTATTTATTGATAATTTTTCTGATTATGAATCATATATTGAAATATTATGATATATATCTCATGAAACACTTGAATTTTCTTATCATTTAGTTATTTGTAGATATTAAATGTATTCCTTTCATTTTAATCAATTTATTTACACAAGATTTAAATCAATGTTTGAAGGGAAATATTACTTTATTACTTCTTTCAGTTAATAACCCCTTTTCCCCTATAGTTTTTACAATTATAAAATTAATTTTAATTATATTTTTTCCAAATTATCTATTTTTAAATGTTATTTAAAATGAATTCTATTTATTTTTTTTAAATGAGTTTCTTTTTTGTTTTTTATAGAAAATGTGAATTGTATATTTATTTTATTATGTATAAAATGAACAATATTTTCCACTATTATTATTTATCAATAACATAATTCTTGAATTACATGTTTCAAAAGATATTTTAAATGAAAATATTTTCATTAATATTTATGATGTTTTATTATTTTTAAAAGTAATCTTCAAAGTGGAAATGATATTTTAGTCAAGAATTTATTTAATGAAATTTCAATTGTTATTCTGTTTATCAATTAAAAAACATTATTATACTTATCTTATACTAGTTATGTTATCTGATTATATCATACCTATTTTTTATTAGGACAGTTATGAGTAAGATTAAATAAAATTTGTTGAACTCATTTCTTTTCCAAGGTATTTTAATGAGTACACGTTAATGAAATCAGTTTCTCTTTCAAAGGATATGATGTAAGATGGTTGATTTATAACCATATGGCACATAAATGACTGTATTATGATTATTTAAATTGTAGGAATATAATTATGTATCCCTCCATTGAAATGGTTAATTTTGTATGAAGCCTAAAAAACTATTTTTTGTGTGAACCTTATTTCATGTTCACAATTTAATGTGTGGTCATAGTTATCATGTCCATATTTCGAATAATGGGATAGGTTTTAATGTCCCTATATTTATTATGGGACCTATATTTAATATTCATGAGATCATTTTTGGACTTGGATTTTTGGTCAATAAGTTTATGTGAGGGTGTGGATTTCGGTCCCTAAAGAAATTAGTGATCCCCTTTCTATTTATTCACCTTAAAATAAGATATAATCTTATGTTATTGACATGTTACTATGTATATATATTATCTCATAAAAGATGTTCATAGATTTAAATTATAATTATTGTTATATGATCATACAATATAAATTTAATTACTTGGGATTGTGATCTATGGTCAGTAGTGTAAGTTTTTCAAATGTTAAGCACATGTTCTCAGACCCATATTCTCATGTTATATTGATATATTTTTTACCATTACTAAGAATTTTGGATTACACTTTATTATGTTTAACTTCTAAGTGTTATGATGAAATTTATTATATTATTTATATATGAAGATTAATAGTATTGAATATCATAGTCTGATATTAAGTAACTCACTTATGAACTAGTCATTTACATGTCCATGATCCCAATGATACTAGAAGTAAATGATTTTTGGAATATACCTTTTAGTAGGTTAGTAAATATTTTTCTATGGTGATTTAATATATCTTTAGGAAAATTGTTGGTGGATAGAGATTGTATCAGAAAAGTGATTAGTTAACATTTGGAAAATCTAATGAGAAATCAACTGTATTAAACCTAAAGAAAGGTTAATGTATTTTAAAATTTCATTGAATTTTTGTTAATGATAGAGTGAATGATTTTAAAGAATTAAATCTGTATCTTGATGCTACAAGTGGATGTTGATGTATCACAATTTTACTTAGCAGTAATAACTCTAAAAAGGAAACATTAGGATAAGATTGAACCATCACCTAGTAAAAGAAAATAGGCCTTGGTACACAGCAGGACTAACACTCCTCAGGGTTATGTTTTTAAAATTCAAAAAATATTTTTGAAATATCATGAACGATTTTAATATATTATTACCATGGTCAACAAATATAGAAACTAAGTTTTCATTGGATCAAAATATAGTGTCATAATTTACAAATTCTAAAATGGATTAAATGGTTTACCACATTGATTATTCTTGATCATAATAATATTTTTTTAGTTAATGGATAGATCTAGTAGGAACCATTAGAAATATGAACCTTAAAATCCTCTTAGACATACAAAAGAATAAAAGTATAGTATTTTCTGATATATCAGATAGTGGGTATCACATAAGAAATTACAATCAATTTCCTTCATGTGAGAAATTTAGAGTGGGAAATCATGGGGAATGTGTCAAAGGAAGTGGAAAATTTTTTCTATATGGAAGGGAAGGTCATATTGAAATGAATGTTTGAGTAGTTTAATACATAATGTGTGGGAAACACAATCATTTGTCTGATTTAATTTCCTAAAACATCAGTAAACTTGTAAACAAAGGGAGGAACTATACAATGATAGTCATTGATGTTTAATATTTTTTGTGTATATGTATTTTTATTTTATAATTACGTTCTATAAGTTTTGAATAAATTTTATTTTGGTTATACAAATAATGAAGCATACATTGATTTTTTCTGAAGTAGTTTTCAATAAGGATTTGAAAGAATGTGCGGAATGGTACTGATAACCTAGAAATGTATATTAAAGTTAAGCTGATAGTTTATAGAAGAAACATTATTAGGGAAACAATAACCCTTAATATATGTTTAATTTGGATGTGATAATTATTATTTGTAATAAATAGATTATTTAAATTGATTATGTGAATAATATTGTACATTTTACCATTAAAATTTTTACTAATTTAGGGACAAATTAATTTATAATAGAGTTTACTTTATTTCTAAAGTTATTGAATATATTTGATAATATGTAGTTTTATTTAATGAATAAGGATTTCGTTAATATTTGATGATGTTATATTTTTATTTATGTTTTACCAGAATTCATCTTATTAGAATGTTTTTTAGAGTATAAATGATCCTGGAATTCACATAATGAGATGTGAATTTATGAGAAATGATATTTCTTTGGGGATAAGTTTTAATGTTCATATGAAAATAAAATTAAGTGAAAAATATTTCATATTTGTTGTTTTTGAATTTGATCTAGCATATTTAGGAGGAGTATTATAGTTAACAAGTTATTGAATTTACTGAGTTTATCATTGGGTGTCACTTTTTTGGTTTATTAATCAATGTATTATATTAGATTACATATGCTACCCATTTCTTGGTAAAATTTTGGTGACTTTCAGATGTATTTTTAAAGAATTTATAGATATTTTGATCAATTAATGGATAATTTTACTAGATTAGGTATAAAAACATCATCTTGGATATTCAATCTCAGAGTATAAAAAGAAGGGGAATCCAAAGGATGAAATTCTGATTATAAAATAAAATTTATCAACTATATTTTCTGGTCTTTTCTGTATGATAGTAAAATAATTCCTTAATACTATGAAAAGGGTTTTGAAATAGTATTTTTACCCTATTTACCTCATTTATAATGAATCAATGTTCATCTCACCCATAATAGATTTATGGCTTTATGGTTATTAAATTTATCCTAAACATGTTCTATATCACTCTCTATTATTCCATGAAAATTAGTTTTCTTCATAATGAAAATAGTATCCCTTAAGTTTATTCTATTTGGGATACATTTTTTTGTTATCACATAAATGGTTGAAATTGTTTTTCAACTTTTTAAGAGAGTTTTTTAACAATACATTTACAATGTGGGATTTTGGAGAAGGAAAATTTATATTTCATTGTAACATCCCAAGTAAATAAATAATATTACATTCTAATGTTTATCCACCTTTGTGAATAAAATTTTAATATTAATTTAAAGGGGATGCTATGCTCGATGGTGTACCCAATACGCAACAATGATTTTATTTGAAATCTTACGTTGCACACTAATAATATAATAAAATTATAATAGTTATTGTCTAGTCATTGTAATGGCAGGAATGAAAAGAAATAACTACAAAATGATAACATATTTTTTTTAAATATTTTTACATTTATCCAATAAATTTTAGAGGCTTAAAATCCAAATGAATCCACTTTTAAGAATAAATACTCTAATATTTTTAAAAGATTGTTTCATCTAATTTAAATATATGGTTAGATTATATTTATAATTGGGTTTAAAGTTCTATTGGAATATATTTTTACCATTTAATCCAATGGTGTTCATTGGAATTAATTTCACTTTGAAATTGGACTTAAAGTAGTGTTAATCTTTTAGTAGATATTGTTTTTTAAAAACACGCTATTTGTTTTGACAGTGGGAATGAATTATTAAATTAATTAATGAAACATATATATTTTTAATTTTTTAAAATAGATATCATTTTTGAATTCGGAATATCAAATATATCTTAGGTTGAATTTTTTGTATTTTTCTGAAAAACTTCAATTTTTGATGAATAGTGAAACCACTAAGTGATAGTTAATGAAAACTGATTTTTCATTTAAATGAAACTTTACCACTTCTGTGATTTTATTTTCAAAATTCCGATATACATGGCTGTAATTAGGAAGTAAAATGTGGTTTAATGAGATTAAAATAATTTTTTGGTGAATAGTAACTTTTAAGTTTTATTAATCACGATTAAAGGTAATTAGTGTGATTTAAGGTAAAAATGATATTATAATAAAATGAAAATATCTTGACACTGGTCCTAACCCTATTTGATGAGTCATGGACGACCAAGACAACCCATTTTTCAATTTTTGTGACCCCATGGAGCCACTTTGGTAAGATAATGACATTAATGCCTTTTATTTATAGTAAAAGTAAAAATGACACAAACATGTATTGTTTTACTAAATAATTTTTACATGGGGTTATACAAGTCATATTTTTGACTATAAATAGTCATTGGAATGATTCAATGATTTCCTAAATCATAGTATTTTGTTTATAATTTTTAGACATTAAATAAATGGAATTATGTATGACATCATGATGATGCAGCAATTACCTCATTATTTGACGATTTAAATAAAATGAAAAGATAATGTCAAATCTAAGACCTACACATGTCAAAATCCTATTGGATGTGTGGATTTCAAACTCTTATCACGTTATCCTCGAAATACATCAATGTGGGACCTTTAAAATCCGAAATTCATTTTATAATAAAGTAATAGTTTATAACATTCCAAGAGTTCCCCTCCTCTTCTCTTATAAAAGGCCCCCACCTCTACCACCTTACACACACCTCTCAAGCCTTTGGCTTGGAAACACACAACCCATTTCCTCTCTCCAACTCCCTCTCCTCATCCTAGAAGCCTTAACTTAGGAAGAAAGCTCCTAAAGAAATACTTTTGGTTCAAACCAAGAGGAGTTACCCGATTTTAAGGTAATGTCTTCACTTGTGTTCTTTTCTATTATTTTGATTCTCCAACCCCCTAAACTCTTTTTATTCATTTCTTTTGTAACAACTAAAATATCTTCAATATAATAGGATTTTGTTATAAGAAGGATTCTATCTACACATACACACACCTACATGTAATGTTTAAAGAACATACTGTTTCTGTGGATGGTGAATTTCTGCCTCACGAAACGATGATTGTTCAATATTCTTCTAACACCTTCAAAGGTGGCCATTAAGATGACACTATATTTATATATGATATATAATATGTTTATATTTTCATTATCCTTCTGTATTTTTCATTTATGTCATTCCTTTATGGTTTCCATCATGGGTAAACGCGATATCTTCATTTTAGGATGTGCAGACTACCGCCCCCTCAAAGTGATTTGATTCGTTAATACCATATGTGGTACATATAAAGGATATATTTAATGATATTATATATAATACCATACTATAATTATATTACTATTATGTATCATTATGTTTTAATTCCACAGAAATGGAAGTAGCATTCTTGCGTACGTACGTCTTACCGTCTCCATTAACGGTGCATTTCATTTGTTACCTCTAAATGTTATGTAATATTATAAATTCATGTATATAATGGATATATATGATATATATGATATATACATAATGAATATAATTCTGGATATAATGAATATTTTACCTCATGAACAAACTTGTAATTATAAAGAGTTTATTTTTGACTCAAGTAGCAATGATCGAAAAAATGATCATTATTAACTTAAATAATTACATAGTGTTCATGACATGGTAATAAGTGATATAAAAGGAATAATTAGATTTAAAAAATTTCTTATAAAAGTAGAAATTAGCTCAAGTTTATTATTCAGGAGGTTAAAGAACGATCGAGTCAAGTCGGACCCGAGGTAAGGGATCCTACCTATCTCTTTCTTTTCAAGTACTCTCTTTTATGTAATTTCTTTTATGCTCCATGTTCTTATGTTGGAGGATGTTATTTTATATTCTTATTTCTGTAATTTTTATGTTCATGTGATGAGATACCCTATTTTATCTTATCAATCCATTTTTGGATGTTTTATGTGGCGCTGTTAGGCTGTCGAATTTTTGTAAGGGAACTTCGTAACCCAATTTCAATTTCTTCGGGTTCGACCTGTAGTTATTGAATATGTCATCCAATGAATATGTGTGAATTACATATGATTTTTTTACACTTAATATCCACTTATATTGGGTGTGTTTATATTTGTCACACATAATTATGTGATTGATTTATCCTTAATTTAAGGATACCTTCTTTATAAGGGAGTTCATCTCAATTTACATTCTATTGAGACTTCATTGTTGATATGCACCAATTCACATTGATATGGGGTATATACTGTCCTTTGGAATATTATATCATGAATTCATTTATTCTCATGATATTATAATGTTTTGATTAAATTCCATTCGTTTAAAAGCTTCATAGTGGTAAGGGACTTCGTCTCAATCTCCATTCATTGAGGCATATTTGGTTTTATACACAACTTTCTTTTATACAGTGTATAAACCCCTTTGACTTTTAGGCTTATTCAAAGGGAATCTTTTTTTATATGATGTGTTTTACTAAACGACAAAAGGAATGTTTTTTTTTCATACATATGCGGTGACAACGAATCTTCCGCCGACATGATAATTATTTGAGTTTCACCTTCCTCTACAAGCCATAACTTTTTTTTAAATGAAAAATAAATACCATGGTTTACTTTTATTTTAATTTGGTATTGAAAATGGTTTTCATAATGTTTTTATATCAATGTGTTGTATTGATATCTTGTGATTGAAAAGTGGAAATGTTATGTTTCCTTTATGCATGTTTTGTGTGATACGATTATGTTATTGTTCTTGGGCATTGTTATAAAGACGGGTGGTTCCCTTATAAACTAAGGGTGGGTGAACCCAATATAGCTCTCCAATGCATTGGGTAACGTGAAGGAGTTAAATGATAAGGTTTCCCCGAATAGATTTAGGGAATATATTGTGATGGGTATTCCAAACGTAACCCAGAGGGTTACTCCCTACGTAAGAATGTTATGAATGCCTCAAGTTACCTTTTATGTCTTATGATTTCTATGATTTATTCATGATTTGATGAGGTATGTGATTATGTTTTATGAGTAATGTATGATTTCATGCATGGACTAATGTTTTCATTTCATACTTTTATATCTTTTACTGAGCTTTTTATGCTCATCCCATGTTTTTGAAATGTTTTTCACTGGTCAAGGAAAGGGTACATGATGTGATGATAGTGTCAAGGAAGTGTCAAGAAAGAATCCATGTTTTATTTTTAAATATGTTTCTGTAGATGGTAAAAATGAGTACTATATTTTATGTAACCACTTTGTTTAAATGTGGAATGTTATGCATGTTTTATAATCTAATTCTCTATAACTCTAAACCAAAAAATATCCTCATTGTGTAATCTTGTAATAACTCAATATTAAGTAAGGTTTAAGGCTGGGGCCTTATAGTTGGTATTAAAGGTCGGTTTAGACAACTTTAGGGATTAGGAGTTTTTGTTAGACACATGGTTAGTCCCTATATATATTATTTTAGTTTAATCCTTGTTTTATAACTTCTTTCAGGTCAAGTAAATACAGTTAAAAATGGAAGGAGGATGATCTCAAACGATATTCCTATCTCTTCCTGATGACATGCTTTCAATAATTATTGCAAAGTCATGTTCGGATGATTTTGAAACTTTTTCTAGCATACAACTCTCTTGCAAGAAGTTGATTGAGATATCAAACACCTCCACAATACCTCGTTATCATCGTGGATCATGGGTTGTATTTAGACAAATACTATTTTAACAATATTCTCATATTTTCAAGAATGGTAAATATTATCAAGGTTTTTTCAAATATTTTACCTTATCACAAGAATTTAAATCAAATTATGATTTTAAAAATGGTTCTAAGGAAGGAGACCCTTGCGAAAACTATTTATATTTGCTTTTAAAAAATAGTATCTCAGCACATACTTATGTAATTTTAAAAGGACCAATAATAGAATGCTTCAAATCAAATTCTGTCCGACTACTTTATAGAAATCATGTTTTATCAGATGTTTTGGAATTCTATGTCATACATGATTGTTTTCCAAAACTCTTTTTCTGTGAACACCCATATGACCCATGTTGTACAAGGTGTATTTGGATGGAGGAAGAAAATGATTTTGAAGGATCTATAAATCATTGTTTAAATGCATGGGACTTCTACCTACGTGAACAAGATGAAGATGAAACAGAGTGGACGCCATGAACAAGGTATGCTGTTATTCATTTTGGGAATCGTTTTATTTTATAGTGGTGAAATAAGACCTCAAGGATTAAGATTTTGAGATCGTAATGAATTTGGATGAAAATGAGAGGTATAAGGAAACCATTGAAGTTAAAACATGTTAGGGTTATTTTTGGAGTTTTATAAAAAGGAAAACACGCAGACCGTGTGACAACCTGTCACGTCGGACAAAGCTGCAGGAATCGAACCCACAACCAAAGCACGACTGGTATTTATCACCTACAACTAGACTACATGAAGTCCCTGGTTAGTTTGACTAATATTTTTAGTTAGATGATTTTATGAATCAAGGGTAAGTTGATTGTGGGTTATCTATTGAAATTATTACCCTATCATGGAGGATATGTGATTAGGTTAATTACTTTAAATATGATACTTTAAGAGAAACTGATGTTATTTAGAGTAAATTTTAATTTGAACATGGGGAGACTATGTGATTAAATCTTTCAAATATTTGGGTTTCAATCTTAGTTGGGTTTACTTTGAAGAATTTTATGGACAAATTTTCTATTGAATGATCTTAGTTGAACTTTGGTTTTTTTTTGAAAAATTTTGGATATTAGGAGTAGTTTTTTTTTGTAAAACAAATATCCTTTTTGGGTATTATCTGATCTCGTACTGAACTTTTTGGTTTGGTTTTGGTTGATATCTAAAGACATGGTAAATATATAGTTCTCTTTTGTGGATTAGGTTATTCTCAATAAGTTGATTATAGTACTCCTAATGTGAACAATTCTTCTTAAATACTCATATTTTGGAGAAAATATGAGTTTGAATAAGGAATCTAGTAAAAGTTGAAAGTCTACGTAACAAGTAAGCATGTTTAATGATAATTTATTTAAGCTCAAAAATAAATTCCTCAATTAAGAGTAACTTAAAACAAAAATGTTTTCTGTTAACTTTTTCTACTGGGGAATCAAATATCATTTAACCCATCACAAGTTTGTGATTTTCTTATGGTTAACTTTCTCCTAGATATTTTTACTATCACTCTCCATCAGAACATGACCCTTTGTTTTTTCCTCCATATCCATATTTTCATACATGGAATCCTAGACTGGGTTAACTTAGGTTACCTTTGTACTTATCTCCCATTCTTTTTAAGTGATAGTTTTACTGACTCTTGTTCCGATGTGGGACTTTCAGTGGAGTTTCCAAGCCCAATTTTGAAATTGCGAGGACGGAATTCCCAAAAGAGAGGAAGGATGTAACATCCCAGGTAAATAAATAATATTACATTCTAATGTTTATAAATATTTGTGAATAAAATGTTAATATTAATTTAAAGGGGATGCTATGTTCGATGGCGTACCCAATACACAACAACGAGTTTCTTTGAAATCTTACATGGCACACTAATAATATAATAATATTATAATAGTTAATGCCTAGTCGTTGAAATGGAGGGAATGAACAGAAATAACTACAAAATGATTACATATGTTTGTTAAATATTTTTACATTTATCCAAAAAAATTTATAGGCTTAAAATCCAAATGAATCCAAATTTAAGAATAAATACTCTAATATTTTTAAAAGATTGTTTTACCACCTTTTGATGGCGAACCTTTTTTAAATATAACTTTTGACAATTTTATAATCACTATTTATAAAAATAAACTTATTCCTTATGATTGGGACATTGAAATTTATTTTGGTTAAATTTTTGGTATGCTTCTGACATTGTTCATTTTTTTAATGAATAGTGAAAAAATACTGCATTTTACATCAAAACTGTATTTTCATCTAATTTGAATATATGTTTTGACTATATTTTTAATTGGTTTTAGAGTTTAATTGAAATATATTTTTACCATTTAATCCAATGGTGGTCATTGTAATTAATTTTACTTTGAAATTGGACTTAAACTAGTGTCAATCTTTTAATAGATATTGTTTTTTAAAAACACGCTCTTTGTTTTGACAGCGGTAATGAATTATTAAATTAAGTAATTCAACTTATATATTTTTTATATTTTAAAATATATACCATTTTTGAATTCGTAATATCAAATATAGCTTCGGGTGAATTTTTTGTATTTTTCTGAAAAACATCAATTTTTGATGAATAGTGAAACCACTAAGTGATAGTTAATGAAACTGATTTTTCATTTAAATGAAAATTTACCACTTTTGTGATTTGATTTTAAAAAATAAAACATACATGTTTATAATTAATAAGTAACATGTGGTTCAATGAGATTAAAATAATGTTTTGGTAAACAGTAACTTTTCAGTTTCATTAATCGCGATTAAAGGTAATTAGTGTGATTTAAGGTAAAAATGATATTATAATAAAAAGAAAATAACATGACACTTTTTTTAACCATATGCTATGAGTCATGTCCGACCAAGACAACCCATGGGTCGATTTTGGGGACCCCATGGAGCCACTTGGTTAATATAATGACATTAATGCCTTTTATTTAAAGTAAAAGTAAAAAATGACACAAACATGTATTGCTTTACTAAAACACTTTTTACATGGGGTTATACGAGTCATATTTTTGAATATAAATAGTAATTGGAAATATAAAATGATTTCCTACATCATTTTAGTTTATTTTAAAAAATTTAGACATTAAATAAATTGAATTATTTATGACATCATGATGATGCAGCGATTACATCATTATTTAATGATTTAAATAAAATGAATAGATAATGTAAAATCTAAGACCAAAACATGTCAAAAATATATTGTATGGGTGGATTTAGAGCTCTTATCACCTTATCCTAAAAATACATAAATGTGGGTCCTTTGAAATCCGAAAATAAATTTATAATAAAGTAATATTTTTTAACTTTCCAAGAGTGCCCCTCCTCTTCTCTTATAAAAGGCCCCCACCTCTACCACCTTACACACACCTCTCAAGCCTTTGGCTCGGCCAAACCATGCCCATTTTATCACTCAAAATACCTCTATTTATCCTAGAAGCCTTACCTCAGGCAGAAATCTCTTCAATAAACCCTTTTGGTTCAACCCAAGAAGAGTTACCCGATTTTAAGGTAATGTCTTCACTTGTGTTCTTTTGTTTTATTTTTCTTCTCCAGCTCCCTAAACTCTTTTTATTCTGTTATTTTGTAACAAATACAGTATATTAAATATACTAGGATGTTGTTAGAAGATTTATTCTAGCTACACATACACACACCTACATCTAATGGTTAAATAACATAATGTTTTTGTGGATGGTGAATTTCTGCCTCACGAAACGATGATTGTTCAATATTCTTCTAGAACCTTAAAAGGTGGCCATTAAGAAGTAACTATATTTATATATTATATATAATATGTTTATTTTTTTCATTATGATTCTGTATTTTACATTTATTTCATACCTTTATGGTTTCCATTATGGGTAAACTCGGAATCTTCATTTTAGGAAGTGCGGACTACCGCCCCCTCAAAGTAATTTGATTCGTTAATACCATATGTGGTTGGTATAAAGGATATATTTAATGATATTATAGATAATATCATACTAGAATAATAATTCTATTATGTATCATTATGTTTGAATTCCATAGAAATAAAAGTAGCGTTCATGCGTACGTACGGCTTACAGTCTCCATGAACGGTGCATTTCATTTCTTACCTCAAAATGTTATGTAATATTATAAATGAATGTATATAATGTATATATATGATATATATGATATCTAAATAATGAAAATAATTCTGTATATAATTGATATTTTACCCCATGAACAAACTTGAAATTATAAAGAGTTTATTTTTGACTCAAGTAGCAATGATCGAAAAAAGACCATTATTAACTTAAATAAGTATGTAGTGTTCATAACATGGTAATAAGTGATATAAAAGGAATAATTAGCTTGAGAATGTTTCTTAAGCAATTATAAATTAACTCAAGTTTATTATTCAGGAGGTTAAAGAACTATCGAGTCATGTCGGATCCGAGGTAAGGGATAATACCTATCTCTTTCTTTTCAAGTACTCTCTTTTATGTCATTTCTTTTATGCACCATGTTCTTAAGTTGGAGGATGTTATTTTCTATTCCTATTTATGTAATTTTTATTTTCATGTGATTAGATACCCTATTTGATCTCATCAATTCATTTTTTGGATGTTTTATGTGGCGCCGTTAGGCTGTCGAATTTTTTAAGGGAACTTCGTAACCCAATTTCGATTTCTTTGGGTTCAACTTGTAGTTATTGAATATTTCATCCAATGAATATGTGTGAATGTCCTATGATTGTTTAACACTTAATATCCAATTATATTGGGTGTATTTATATTTTTCACACATAATTATGTTATTGATTTATCCTTAATTTAAGGATACCTTCTTTATAAGGGATTCCATCTCAATTTACATTCCATTGAGACATCGTTGTTGTTATGCACCAATTCACTTTAATATGGTGTATATTCTGTCCTTTGGAATACTATATCATGAATTAATTTATTCTCATGATATTATAATGTTTTTATTAAATTCCATTCCTTTAAAATCTTCAATGTGGTAAGGGACTTTATCTCAATCACCATTCATTGAGGCATATTTTGTTTTATACAAAACATTCTTTTATACGGTGTATAAACCCCTTTGACTTTTACGCTTATTCAAAGGGAATATTTTTTTATTCGAAAAGTTTTAATAAATGACTAAAGGAATTTTTTTGTCATACATATGCGGTGACAACGACTTCTACACCGCCGTGACAATTATTTGAGTTTCAGCTTCCTCTACAAGCCATAACATTTTTTAAAAATGAAAAATAAATACCATGTTTTACTTTTCATTTCTTTTGGTATTTAAAATTGGTTTCATAATGTTTTTATATCAATATGTTGTATTTATATCTTGTTATTGAAAAGTGGAAATGTTATTTTTCCTTTATTCATGTTATATGTGATACGATTTTGTTATGGTTCTTGGGAATTGTTATGAAGACAGGTGGTTCCGTGATAAACTATGGGCGGGTGAGCCCGATATAGCTCTCCAATGAATTGGGTAATGTGAAGCAGTTAAATGTTAAGGTTTCTCCGAAGTGATTTAGGGAATATACTATGATGGGTATTTCAAACGTAACCAAGAGGGTTACTCCCAACATAATAAAGTTATGAATGCCTCAAGTTACCATTTATGTCTTATGATTTCTATGATTAATTCATGATTTGATGAGGTGTTAGATTATGTTTTATGTGTAAAGTATTATTTCATGCATGGACTAATGTTTTCATTTCGTACTTTTATATCCCTTTCTGAGATTTTTATACTCATCCCAAGTTTTTGAAATGTTTTTCACAGGTCTAGGGAAAGGTACATGATGTGATGTTACTGTCAAGGAAGTGTCAAGAAATAATCCATGTTTTATTTTAAATATGTTTCTGTGGATGGGAAAAATGAGTACTATCTTTTATGTAACCAATTTGGTTAAATGTGGAATATAATGCATGTTTTATGTTCTAATTCTCTAAAACTCAAATCCTGAAAAGATCCTCATTGTGTAATCTTGTAATAACTCAAGATTAAGTAAGGTTTAAGGCTGGGGCCTTATATTCATACCCCATATTACAAATATCAAGTTAAAATTTCAAGTCTGAAATTTATTTTCGGGGGGGGGGGTGAATATTACCCAATAATATTTTAAATTATGTAATTCCCTAAATAAAATTAATTTATTCGATAGCTTTCATTACACAGAACACCAGGTTTAAATAAATACTGACATATAAATTAAATATTATTATTTAATGTGAATTCTATAGCCTATTAATTAAATATGTGGTCATAAATATCACTAAATATGTTTTTATATTAATATTTTTTACAATGTATAAATTAATTAAATTGTAATAAAATTATTAAGAATTGAAATATAAATGATTTTAAATTAAATGTAAGGTTTTTTGGGAATGATTTTTTTATTCCTACAAAGATTTTTTAACAAAAATAAGGAATATTTGCGAAATATTTTAATATATTATATATATAACATACTCTATTAATTTTTTTCCATTCATCTAAATTTTTCTATAAGCATAAAATAAGAAAAAATGATTTTTATGATTAAAACAATATTTTTCTAAAATATTATATAGTCATAAAGTTATATAAAAATTAATATTTTATTATTTTTGAAAATTTAATTGAATCAATTAACACAATTTTAAAAATTAAAATGTGAAAAATATGTTCGAGTAAATATATGATAATTTTCGGAACATATTTATTTCATTAATGAATAATTATAATATAGTTTTTTATTAAAAATATCTTTTCTATTTACTGTATTTAAAATGTTCTATATTATTTTAAAATTTTATAAAATTAAAATTATTTCAATTATATTTTTATTAATCTAATATATTTAATTGGTATCAATTTCATATTTAATAATTATATTAATAATATTTATTTTTATTAAAACATTTCTTTGGAAGACTACATGTTTGTCGCATATGTGAGTATATTGTTAAATTAAATTCTATAAATTTTGTTTTTTGAATTTGGTAATATTGAATCTATATTTTTTTCTGCATATTTTTTATTACATAATAATGTCAACCTAATTTTTTTCATATTGAATAGTACCAATATTTGAAATTAATCATAATGTTAAAGTTTAAAATAATGTTTTGTGCATAACATGATCCTATGTTAAAATTAAGTATTCAAAAATATATGAGTTTTAATTAATAAATTTTATTTAATATTTGTAGTTATTATCATCAAATTACCTAATATGACTACTATTTTTATTCTTAAATGAAAAATTACATAGGAAAAAAATATATAATCTACTTACCTTGGTGAAAATGGTAGAACTAAACGTAGTAGTTATAGAAAAAAAATATTTAAAATTTTTATATTTTATTTGAATTAGATGTGTGAAAATACTATATCACTCCCCCAATCTAGTATTTATCAAATTTGGACTCACTTGTATTGAGAGTGACATCCCATTATTGAATAGTTTTGGGTCTTTATGAAAATTCCACTCCTACTCAATTTTTAAAATAAACAAACTACACTAACCTATTCAGACCTCATAATACATTTTGATCAGCCAAAAACATCCATAAAGTCTCCCAATCATTTGATATGATGTTCCAGAGTATCTGTTATACCAAAACTACCAACACTAGAGTTCTTATTAAAAGATCCAAATGAGGTTTTTAAGGAAAATTAATTTTCTTCACTAAGATATTTCTTTATTACATATTCCATTCCCATTTTATTCTTGTACTAAAAATTCCAATATACATAGATTTTATTATTTTGGTGGAATGATAATATAAAAATAATTTAATCTATATACATTTTTAATGAAACTATTGATAGTTTGTACGACAAACTACGACCTCACGAATTTATGTAATTAATTTTCCACCGCCACCTATCAAGGAAGTATATAATGATGTATTTATTGTAATTTTATGATAATTATGAAATATTTATACTTATAGAATTATTATATCACACATAACTTATTACCATCCAATATTTTTGAAAACAATAAATTCGTTCGTGCAAACATGTGGATTAACATCTCCGTTAAGCGATGTGGCTAGATTTTTATTTTATTTTTACATGGATGGAAATAAATATTTAATTGATTTATATGAAATAATTATTATTCTATAATGGTGAATTTTTATTTACCTTTATTTTATTCCATTCATTAAAAAAGTGAAATCATTTTTCATTCGCTAGTACAACATTCCATTCACATAAATGGTGTAACTCGATTCTCTATCCCTACATTTTTGGGAGTGTTCTAAATAATAATTTAATGAATATATAAAATAATTATATATTGCGTACTATTGTGCATATAATGGAACACTAATCATTGTATGATGTCTCAATCTATACTTTAAAACGTATCATTTATTACACTGAACATGGTTTTTAATAGAGAATTATAAAAAAACACATCATAAAAGTTTATAATTTAGACATATAATTTATAAAATATATAATTGTGGTCATAGAATATATTTTTAATAAATTTATATTTATTATATAGTATTTTTTATCACATATAAAGGATTTTAAACCTAAGTTAAGGGGGTTTCATAACAAATTGTCTTCTTTTGAAGATAAGTTAAGCTATGAACCTATATTTTTTAAGACGTGTAGACACATAATCCTTTAAATGTTAAATAGTTAATCTACATATTTTAATTATAATTAATTTTTTATTTTATGTCATTATTTAATGGGGCTTATGATTTAAATGTATTCTAGGTCTAAGGGATTTTCCTCTCAAAATTTATTCTTGGGGACATCTATTTTTTTATGCACATATATTATTTTATGAAGTGTATATACAGAAAAATTGACATGTTATTTCATGAATATAATTATTTTCATTAATTTTATAGTTTAATTTTATGATAATCATTAATGTATATTATTATTCAAATGTTTCCAAAGTAGTAATGGATTTTAATCTCGCTTTTGTTTCACTGGAAAAAAAATATATATTCACCACTTGTTTAATTTGGGTGGGGTATATACTTATAATGAATGTAATTTTTTTTATCTAATAGAATTGTTTTTTATATTAATATCCAAATAATAATTTTTATTTCATTAGGTTTAGGATTTAAATTTTTCCGAACTGTTGATAGTTTCATGTTACAATCTCATTATTTATCAGGATGTTCTATGAATATACTTCAGATGATGAAATATTATGAGCTATATACCATAATTCACATGTATTTTATTAATCATGGGATATTATATGAAAATACATGTTTTCAGTAATATTCATCTTTTTAGGCACTAAAGTGTATAAAATAATGTTTTTTGGAAAACCCGACATTATTACCCAGTTTGGTCTAATATTAATTTTCTTCTGTGTAAGTATTTTCTTAAAATTATTCGATATTTTTAATGTTTTCTACGGATTTTTAAAAGAACATGTTTTAAAATATTTATGTTTTATAAGATGGATTAAATGAATATTCTTGTCATTCGATGCACATTGTAGTTTTTACTTTTTACAAGAAACATGATTGAAATATTTATTTTAATTTTTATGAAATGGAAAAGGTTTTATGTCATGATGAATAACTAATTGGAAGGTTAATTTATGTGATTCCAAGGTTATTTTAAAATAATTTTTTTCATTCATAAATGGGAATTTTTTATATAACAAATTTTTTATAAAATTTTGAAAGGGTATTTTCCTCTAGAATAATTTTAATGATCATTTTACAGTATTTATATTCATAAATGAAAAAATCCACTAATTATAATATTTTTATATCAAGGATATTATCTAATGATATAATACCTATTATTTCTCTAAATGGTTTGTTATTATTATGAAAATAGTTTTAAAAACATATATCCTTTTTGTGGGTTATTCTATGAGGATATGTTCATGAAACTAATCTCTTTCTTCACTTTTTATTATATATGATCATTAATTTTTGATATTGGGGTTCACATCTGAATGAATTATTATTATTTGATTGGTGAAATAGAAATTATATATCCCTTAAGGTAATTGAGTAATGATGGATAACTCAGGTGTAAATAATCTTTGTGTGATCTTGATTTCAGGATTATAATATCATTAGTGGACTATATTGTCATGCCTATATGATTATTAATGTGATTAGTTTTAATTCCACTTAGTATATGAATGAAATGTTTTTAATGTCCAAAATATCATGTTTCAAAGAATATTCAACATCCATATGTTTATGTAAGGGCCTGTTTTTATGTCTCTTACTTAATTAAGGAATCTATTTCTATTTATATGTGGTGAAAATTTTATCTATTTGTTCTTTTATCCACATTAATATATCCTCATTTGATCTCATGCCTAATGTTCATATATTAATATTATGTCTCAAATGTTATGAAAATCCAAAATTTATGTGATGAATCAAGATTGTGATTAATGTTATATAGGGTATTGGTTTCAAATTTTATGCTCATGTCCTCATAACCTTATGCTCATGGTTTGTTGATATCTCCAATATTTAACTTTATTGATAATTTGACCTCACCCTTTCTTAAGTTTCCTTTACATGGATTATGTAGAAAGGTATTATTTATTATATTTCTATGAAAAGTTCTTATCATATAGAAATTGGTGTCAGACGATGTAGTTTGGTTATGAACTAGTCAATTACTTTTTCATGTTTCCAAGGATAAAAGACGTTTATTAATATTGTATGGATCACTTTATTATATAATTAATATTCATCGAAAAATTTGTAATATATATATATATATATATTTGGAATGTTCTTACCTAAATAATAATTTACTTTTTCTATATTTCTAATACATCTTATGCATCTTTAAGGTCAGTATTACAATTATCAGGTTCTCCTCATTAACTTATATTCTCATTTCATATATTAGAATATCATCTATATAGACAACCAAAAACTGATAAAGGTAATATATAATGTCTCAATTTATGAATACAATATGGTAATTTATAAGAATAGATTTCATAATAGTAATTTTATAATGTCTATACCTTTTATGAAGGGTTTTATAACATATGTATTCACATTTGACCCTCAAATGATAGTACACAGATCAAATATCAATCTTAGAAATGCAAAAAGCTACTCATCATTGATCAATAAATTAATTAATTTTGGGATGATGATACCTTATCTTGAAAAATATATTTTTATGTTCTCAATAATCAATTTAGAGTTTCACTGATCCATATTTCTTCTTGTGAAAATGAAATATTATGCCCCATGGTGATGAAAATTTCTGAGTAAATCATTTTTAATATTCTCCTAGGGTTATTTCATTAATTCCTATAACATGATTGTGAACATTCTATAAGGATTCATTGAGTTGGGTGAAGTACTAGGAATAAATTATACTAAAAACATAACTCCCTCACACATAAGAAAGAAATGTAATTATTCTAGAAATATTTCAAAAAATCCATAAAAAATTATGAATATATTCAATGTTGAATTTTTCCCCAAAAATATGACATAAATAGCCTTCATGGATAAGAATTATTTCCCACGAGATAAATGTAATTTATAAGAGATTTTTTTATTCTTACTCAAAATAATAAATAAAGATGGGTACATTTACATACTGAAATTTTTCTTCCCTTTAATAGAAATTTACATATGCTCCATATAAAAAAATATAAACCATGACTATAATCATAATAAATGTAACTAAAGGGGGAATAAAAATATTTTCATGAAGCACATTCTGAAAAACATCAGTTATAGAAGAAATATATACTTGAGATGCAACTATTATTCCATTTATTTGACTTATCATAAACTCAATATCTAATCATTGATCCAATAATTCAATAAACATTTCATAGTTCATATATATAATATAAGTGGTATAGGTAGAATCAAATAATCAATAAAATATTATACAGTTTAAAACAAGGGTTTATTTCACCACACTATTCTCATAATAGACTTCACTGGTCATGATCTCATGAGATTTCCCTTTGTTATAGCTATTAATATGTTACTGATTCTAATCATCATCATAGGACATCTGATTCATGAACTAGTTGGTATAACTCTCATAATCTTTGAATTATTATCACTGGATCATTATCCTTAGGGTAGTTGGAGACTTAATCTATTTTATTGTATTTCCTAATCCATGCATTGAAATCCCGCATTCATGGAACTTATTACCTTCCATTTCACATTTAAAGCTACTCCCTAGTATTTTTAGGAAATATCCATAATGTTTCTTCACACAATTCTAGCATGAAGATTAATTTAATTTCATTCCATAATGTTATATATTCATGTTTTCAAGAGAATGAAACACTTTTTTCTTATCAAACCCATCAGAATGGTGGGAATCTACAACTTCCATTTCTATGTCGATTACACATTGAAGAATTTATTTATAGACAAAAAATTAACTTATATGTAACACCATTTTGTGACATAGCCTTATGACACCAATAATCGATCAATTTTTTAGTGCTATTTATTAAACAAAATACATTCCATGTAAATCTTGTAAAATATACATTATAATTACTGATGAATGCGTATTATTTTTTATTGCATTCAATGAAGTCCATTTAAATCATTATACATATATTATGATGAAATTATATAGTAGTTATTATCCTCTTATACTCATACAATTTTACTGAGTGAATTTATTCTTCATATCTCATATTATTGATAAAGTTCCACCATTAATATAAATCACCTTATAAATTATTATTGGATAGGATATCCATTTCATGTTATGAGAACTTGAGAATTGAATGTTTCCAATCAATGGTTCTAATCCATCATGTAACAACAGGATGATATAAAGACCCATTAAAAAAATTTGATAGTTCCTCATAAAATAATCAAAAGTATATTCTCCATAATTTCATAATTTGTAAGCTTAGAATGATTCATGGTATAAGAGTGGTTTGTGTGAATAGAAACATTAATCAACATTCCATCCCCCACAAAATTGGGATTATCATATATAAATTAATTTAGTTTGTAATCATATTTTTTATCATCATTTCTTCAAGTTCTACAAATTGACTAAAAAGAAAAATAAAATTGTGAGAAATTATAATCTGTGTGGAAATATAACATACTCGACATAGAATCCACTAAACCGGTGCTCCAAAATGGGTCACCACATGACCTCATGTTTGCCTCCCCAAAAACAAGAGGTTTATAACTAGTGGTGAGGGTCTATTAAGTCATGTATGGATACTATACCCACTTAGAAAGAGTAATCCACAACATATAACATATGAAATTTTGAAATAATTAGAAAAAAACATTCATTCCAAACAATTTATAAAAAGCATATAAATCACAAACATATAGAAACTATGTCATTACATGTTACTAGTGATAAAAGTGAAGGAACCCCCAAAATAAATACCAATAGATATATCACAACTATAGTCAGAAATCCTAGTTTGAATCCTCATCTGGGCACTATAGAATACAAAATCAACTCCCAGGCATGGGGACTTTCCATTGTCCTGAACTATGACCCTGAAAGCTACATGGGTGCCTAGTGGAAACCCAAGTAGGCTGTGAGTACCAATCAGTATGCCACCACCAACAACATCTACAAAATATCTGGTCTATAGAGATAGTGAATGATATAACTAAATAAATAACATGTAAATAAATTACTTTGGTTCCATTAGGTAAAAATATATACTTTACTTTTCTACAACAGTAATTTTAGGTTTATCAATTAGTTAATATTCATCACTTAATTTACTTCCATTACATGCTCTAAGGGTTATCAATTTACTTTATTTACAAAAAGGAATACAACAATTAAATCAATAATCATATGGGTATAAATAAAATTACAAATATCTCTAAATATATACCCTTATAACATTTACATCACACTTTCCATTGAACCTCAATCCATGTAGTTTCATCAAATTCACCCATTAGAGGTATAGATATTTGTTCCCCTTATCTAACACGCCCATTATATGGTGGGTTTTTTAGCCTCTGTCTAACCTGGCCCATTGGAATATTTCCTCAAGTCCAATGCCCCACAACAACCAATCCATGTGAATATGATTATTTATCCAATAACCACATATACCATATCACAAGTGTTACACAACCATTAAACATTACATAAACACTTCACATTCCATTTCACACATAAATCATCCTAATACATTAACACATTAACAAATTTACAATTTACATGGAATAACTCTTTTAACACATTTCCCCTATCATTACATAACCCATTTTTCATATTAAACACTATTTATATGTCAACTCATTTAATGTATTCGAAAATATACAAACATTAACCTATTTGGCATGTTCAACAATCCCTATACATTATATTCTTAACATATTCATCAATTACCTTATTTCATCCTATTTGTCCCATTGATCAACTCACAAGAATTTACCCACTCAACCTTTCCACTATTTCATAGGCATTAACCCACATTACAAATTTATCACTTCACATGATTTAGCTCACTTAAGCATTTCAAGAACAATTTATGAATCTCTTAGCACGATCAATTTATTAACTCTAAGCCATTTCATGCTATTAAAAAAATCACTTATGCCAATTTCAAAGTCTAGACACAACTTATTAGACTCCCTTTTTTATCTAATATAACATATTAATAATCCCATCATGTTATCTACTATATTTCATATCTATTTTGGGCTTAACATTATAATTTCTTATGTATGGAAACATTGTTGCAACCCATGGATGGACCCAAATTGGTATATTCAACCTAAAAACATCTCATGGGGATTGTGAGGGGTTCAAATCCCTATTCAAACAACCATTTTTACCAAATATCACTAATTCCATAAAATAGAGAATAGGTTTGAATAAAACATAGAACCATGAAAGCAGAAATCAATATAAAGACTATGGGATATAACTTATAGTCCACCTACCTCTAATATGATGATGAATTCTCTCTGATTATTAGTATTAGATCTATATTCTACACCCTTTGATGGCTGATCTGAGATTCAAAAAGAAAAGCAGTGATTTAGGGATTCAGAAAAATATTAAAGAAAATACAAACCTTAATCAAGAAAAAGTAAGAAAGTGAAGCATTAGACTTACCCCAATCATCGATCTATAACTAGTAGCACACTGAATGTCCATGAATCGAAGGAACCCACCCATGGGTAGCTTGGGTGGGTTTGGTTCTTCCATAAGTATGACACGGAATGAAATAAGGTAGAAATAGTGTGATGTTCTAAAAAATACCGAGGGGGAACTTGTAACTTCTCACATTATAATGGGGTGCAGAATTTGGTCTGATGGTTTTCTAAACCATGTGATAGCCACTATCCATGAAAGGTTTAGGTTTCATGGTTATCGATGGAAGCATTCATGTTTTGGCATACTATGATCCAACCATCTTCAATACCACAGTCTCAAATGGAACAGTTTGGTTCCCCCATCGAATAGTTTTCACTAACTATGTGCAAACCGTGTGACTTTCATAAAATGGCCCAATTCCATTTTCTTTAGTTTAAAAAGCCCCCAGAACACCCACAATCCTCATTTTGAACCCATAAAACATTTAATTAACAAAATTTTAGATACATAGTGAAACATTTAATCATGGGCATACCAACAAGAAGTCTCGGACCATACAACAACCCAACCATATAACATCTTATCCAAGTGATGCTCTTCCCAATTGTCACTAAGCATCTGAAGCAAGAATATTGGGCCACATAGACCGCATATCTAACTCCCACTCTCAATATTCTTCATAGTCATTACTATGACAACAAAAAAAAATCAAACCAAACATATGGTTATTCACTGTAAGACTTTCTCAACATGAAATAAAATATGAACCTAATGTTTCTCAAAGGACGAATAAAACGCAATATCAATATTATCAATGTCAATGACATGAGATGGGGTAGGGTGATACTATCATTGTTGAGACAAATGAAAAAAATCATGCATACCACTATTCCACTTTGGAATATTCAATCGGTATAGCAGTGGTCTAATCCTTTATATGATCCCAAATGGCCCCACACACCAGGGTGCTAACATACCATGTTTCCAAATTTTTCCATGAGCTAACATCAGTGACACCTAATTAAACACAATATAACCCACCAAAAACTCAAGAGGTTTAAGATGGTTATCTTCATAAAATACTTTCTCAATTTGATTCATTTCTAGGTGTTTATTAATTAAATGAAACTTTTCCAATGTTGCCTTTGCGGACTCGGTCCCAATACCTCAGACTCTCAAGAATCTAACCAACATAATATAGATTTACATGGTCTCCAATAGATTTCATCAAACACGGACATTTGAATAGAATCCTTGAAATTATTGTTGTAGGAAAACTCAAAAATCAGAAAGTTATTTTCCCAGGAACCACCGAAATCCAGGACACAAGACCTTAATATATCCTCTAACACCTAAATCATATGCTCTAACTTTCCATACATCTGTGGGTAAAATTCATAATAAAAAAACCTAGGTACCAAGTGCTCTCTGTAATCCCCAAAAGAAGCCTGATGTAAAACATATATCTTGATCTAAAACTATTGCTCATGGAACCCCATGCAACCACACTATATATCACATGTAAAATAGACCCTACTAATCCATGGTGAAGGTTTCTCAAATCAATAATAAGTGAGCCGCGTTAGTTAATTGATACACAACTACAAAGATGACATAATTCTTATAAATAATACTCAGAAGATCAACAATGTAATCTACAATTACATCATATCATTTCCATTATGGAATAGGAAAAGCCTATAACCAACCTCCCAATATCTAATGCTCCGCCTTAAACTAAAGATAGGTAAGCCATCACTACATGAAACTCACAACCTCTTTCTTCGTCAGAAACCACCAAAAATGCATAAAAAGGACCTGGTACATCATGGTTGTACGAGGATTCAAATCCCACATCAATGGATGAAAATAGCATATCAACTAATATAACATGCAATTTGGCACAACAACACAATTGTGGTCATAAATAATCCCATAATTAGTAATGGTTTAACCTGAAGGTGAATTCTTAGCATTATGATTTTAATTCAATACCAAAAACTCTAAATCCTCACATAATTTCTCCTTGATCTTGCTCAGAATCATAGAATCAACTTCTAAGGATTCAAGGGTCATATTACATTTTCCATTCTACACCTCCAGATGCATATTAGAAAAAACACCATTATCTTCCACTATAAACTTGATTCCCAAACCACAAGATTCTGAGTCTTCCTACCCAAGGCATCTACAACAGTATTTCCCTTTCCCATTATCTAAACAAACTCAAAGTAAATGTATTCCATATATTGAACCCATAATCAGTAATGGAGATTAAAATAACACTTGGTAAGATGTAAATAATGATTTAATAAATATTATATCCCATAATAGGTTCTCCCAACATGTAATGCAGCAAACATTTCATGGCACAAACCATTGAGGTCAACTTGAGATCAATAATAGGGTAATTTCTTTTGTGATTCCCCAATATTCATGACCCATATTCCCCAACCTGATTATCCTGCAGCAACAATACCCCAAGAACAAAATAATTTGGTACATTGAATAGGTTATACATCTAACCTGGTTTAGGTAAAATCAGAATTGGTGTAGTTTTCAACAGCCTCTTTATTTCTTGGAAGGAATTCTCACAACCCTTAGACCACTCAAACTTGAGACCCTTTATAGTCAACCCATAAATTGATTATTCCAAATGAGATAAGTCTGTAATGAACCTTTAGTAATAACCAACCAAACCCATAAAACATTTTGCATCATAATCATTTATGTAATGCTCCTAAGACACAACTGCATGTTCCTTCTTTGGATCCACAGAGAAACCTTCCTCTAAAATAGTGTTACCTGAGAAATGAACATTGTCAATCCTAATGTGACATTTGGATAAATAGGAACATACCCTATTCTCTCCTAGTGTACTGAGGTTGTTTTCATGATTTTTCGAATTCTCATCATGAGGTTTGGATTACACTATGATGAAATAAAAAGGGAAAAGAAAGTCACATCTAAAAATTTATGGATGATTCTGTTCATTGGAGCCATAAACATTGTATGGTGCATTGGTTAACCCAAACAGCATCACAAAAAACTCATACCCATAACTTATTCTAAAAAATGTTTTTTGTGTGCGAGAAGGTATCACCATTAGATGATGATATCTTGGCATTAGATTAAAATTTTAAAACATCAAATCACCTCTAAGATGGTCAAACATATCATCGATTTAAGGAAGAGGGTATTCATTTTTAAGTGTCATCTAATTCAACATCCCATAGTTGAAAATAAATCCACATAAATATATCATATTTCATAGATAATGACATCATAGATCCCCAATGTGAATTACTAGGAAAAATAAAACTTTTCTTATCCAATCCATCTAACTCAGTCTTAAGATCATTGAGTTCTGATTGTTAAATTCTATATGGCGGAATAAAAAATGGTTCCACTCCTGATAAAAACACTATTGTGAACCCAATATCTCTCTTAGGTGGTAGACATGAGAAGTTCTCATGAAACACATACTAAATAAAATCTACCACCTAAGGATATAAATTCTTCTCTACTCCTTCTTCATCATATAGAAGAAAATTTAATCAAATTGTGACTATATCCAACTACTGATAGACCCTCCATGCTTGGCCTACTCGAACATCACACTCACAAATATTAACATAAGTTTCTACCTCAAGATAATATATTGTCACTCTATGATAGTAACTAAAATTTGGAATTGATATAACACTAACAACTACATACAAAAAATCAGATCAAAGCCTAACATCTATAGAATGAAAAAATCCCATACGAAACAATACTCACCAACCCCAAGCACAGAGCCATTAAACTGCCTAATATTTTCTTCTAACACCCCTTATAGTGTATTAAATGATATGAGCCCACACGCATGTTCCACTACTAGACCTAAATACCCACAAAAAAGATTAAATAAAGGAATTATAGTCACCAATATCGAATAAATATCCAGGAAGTCAGGAATCAAAAAGGATCTTACCTTAATCTATTGATGGTCCAACCTTACCACCTCTAGGTATACATTGAATAATGTGAAGAATACCCACCCCTCTATCCTATACCTCATGATGGGTTATTGGCATTTCAGTTCCCTTATGATATGTATTTTACCACCCTAGAGTACCACATCTACCACCTCTAACAGTATGTCTAGTTGAACTCTAACTGCAAGCCTGATAAGGGGTAATTGCTCCCCTTACTGCACTTAGAACTGAACTTGATCCTTTCCACGTGTTAGGTTATCAAGGGTTCCTATTGAACCTTTTCCCATTCCTTGTCCCTCCATATGCTCGATACTCAAATGGTGGTCAAGGTCATTGACCACATATGCACCATGGGTTTCCACACTGAAAGAATAACATCTGGTCACCACTCTGAGAGGTTGGTCCTCTCTTCAGACCAATCATTTCACTTTACCACATATGAGAATTTTTAAGATAGTGCTTTCTACTTTCAAAATTCACAACATTGGTTTGTGAAACATGATCCACGAAAATAGTTCCTAAAGACTCTTCTAAATTCCCTTCTTAAATAAGGGCCTAATCCACCACTACTGCAAACCTATATTAATGAAATATGTCTACGTGAGACATTATCTTGTGTATAATCCCTTCTTCGTAATTTTTTGTCATTGCTTCATCATATCATCCCAATGTGAGAAAAAAGAGTTGGATATCTTTGAAATGACCTACATAATCCATCATTGACATCATTCCCTGGATTAAACTAATGAACTCTAAAAACATCTATTATCTCAGAGTCACTGGATTAAAGTGTTATAGAATAATTTCATGTGAGGTCTTCCATATAATTTCATCTACATGATGGTTCTGATCCAACATATCTTACTACTGCCTCACTGGTCCCCACAACATGTACATTACTAACATAACCATCTTCTCATATGGAGTCTCCAAGTTGTCCAAAAATCATATGGATGGACCCTATCAATAACTCTAAAGACTCAATTCCTCCCACTGGGGAAAATAGTTGATGTTGTTGGATCTAAAACTCTCTGGTCAGATCAAACATGCTCGGCATGACCCTCATTGGGTCATTGAGTCAGACCTCCGAGTGAGGTCCCCACATGACATTAAGAACACCTCCTCATATGCTAGAGGTGTCTTACTAGTGATGAGAGTCTAATAAGTTACATGGGGATACTCTACCTTCTTTACCAGAGTAAGACAGTGAAGATAACATATTAAATAAAGGAATGATTATAAAATAAACAAAACATAAATTCCAACCATTTTTTAAACAAGGATTAAATCAATGTTGATACTATTTTAGTAAGTCCAAAAGACTGTAATGTAGGCCCCATATATTTCAAAATATCAAGATGAAAATTGATGAATTAACAGAAAGGAAAATGTTTCAAGGACCTGTATGGTCGACCTATACGGAAGACCAGCACGGCGGACATGTGTGGCACTATACATTCAGCACCCCTCCACGGCGGACCTAAGTTGAGGGACTACATAATGGACCTCCTCAGAAAAATTTACATTGACCACATTCCTCCTTTCCTATAAATGGGACCCTTGGGATCATCATTTGAGGGTTGAAATATGTTGAAATATTTCTTGAAGCTCCCATTTCATTTCCCTTTTGACAAGATCCCTCAAATTGTCTCAGGTAGCTCTTTAAAAACCTGAGAGAAATAATAATTATATGCTTTGAGAATGTTTTGAAATTATTTAATAATTTTATGACTTTATAGTGTTGTTTTACCTACATTAAGTCATTTTTTACAGTCACTTATCAGGTCTACATGGTACAACTACGAAAGGCACCAGCACAGTACACCTATGCGCTTCACCTATGTGAGGTACCTACATGGCATACCTATGCGAGGTACCTACTTGGGGTATGTATGCTGCATAGTTGTGTACAAGGACTACACATCATCTTGTAAACCCTCATCAAAGCCACTCATGGTAGGGTATTTCTTTACTGGGTTCCATTATCTAAAAGGGACTAAGTTGAAGCCTCCACCAAAACCTCCTAAATTGTTAATCCTTTGGGATAGATACATCATCTGCTCTTATTTGGGTTTGTATATCTATAGTTAGAGGTTTCACACATTTTTCACAATGGGGATTGTATTTAAGGTGTGTCTGTGGGTTTTTATATCCATTGTCTCATGGAACTTTCCCACAAGAACAGTGATGGGAAGTTCCCAGTTTAGAGGATTAGGGGTTGGGTTTAGTCCTCCCCTTTTCTTCTTTAAATCTTAGAAGCTCAGTTTTCTGGTTGGGAATGTACAATTCACACTTTCATTTCCATGAAAGCAAATGAGAAGTCTCCCTCCTCTACTAATATCCACAAGGGAAACCATCATAGTGTTATCCCCTAACCTTTACATGTAGGAGGTTGCAGTCTTGTGCATATATACTTCCTTCACCTTCACTCCTTCCTATCATTAGACCCTTCTCCAATGTAAATAGAAGATAGGGATGTCTCATCACCTCCATCTATTCAATTGATTTCTCTCCCTAGTCTATTGTCACCACTGTAAGTGAGTTATCTTCCACCAGAGAAGGAAGAAAATTGTGGGTGGGGTTGTGGAATCTTTCACTTTTTCTTGTTTTTCACAACAAGCAGGACTCACATAGGCTTAGAGATTCTTGATAATTACAACATTTTTAAAAACACCCACAATAATGAACTATGAGAACTCTGATTCCAACCATAATTGGGATATGTAAGAATCCTTCTCAGGGCCCTAGCTCACTGGATATGTTCTTTAAAAATCCCACCTTAAATCCATAAATTTGGTCATCCTCCTTAGGAGTTAGCCTCAAATTAACCCCCCAAATCCCCAGGGATTCCTTTTCAGAATGTAAGGCCAAACACATTTCTCTTCTATGACTACACTCTCCTATGAGACTTATCGAACTACACGTTCTTTGATTCACATCCACATGGGACACGTAGGGAGCCTCTTCAGGTTCAAACCCAACACTTCAAATTAACCATGTTCTTCTTGCTCTATATTCCCAAGAGAGTCTAATATTACTTGAAATGCATATTATTTTCATGTTCCTTGGGAGGCTTAGGCATAATTCCAACACCAAACCTTAACTGAGCACATTTTTCTTAGATGTCCTTACCACATAATATTAAACCGTATGGTTAGGTCCTTATCACATGAACTTAAAATGAAGGATGTCTATCACTAAGAGGCACTGAACAATGAGGGCGATGATTCCTTTCACAAGGATACATAGGTATCCCATTTGTGGGTATGATCCCAATAGAAAAAAAACCATTGTCTCCTTGGACAACAATAAATTCTATATTTTCTCTCTGAGTGGCTTAAAAACCAGTATCATCATAATGATTATTAAAATAATGTATAAATATTATATAAGAGGATACCAATGATGGAGAACCTAGAATACATACATATGTCTTCATTAATGTAGAACCTCAAATTCCTACTGATGATTCTAAATTTCACACACACAAATAATTGATTTTAGATACCAATGGAAACCAATGTTATACATGGTGAATAAATAAGGATTCATGAAAATATCATAAATATATAATGAGAATCCCTGAGTAGAAAATAATTCCCACCAAAAGGGTGTGATGAGTCCTACCTCCCATCCTCTTGACCAATGCATGCTCTTAAGTATCGCATGTTCAATATTAACAAACACTTTCCTTTAGAAAACAATTACCCTTTAGATAAAGAACTACTAGATGTTTCTGGTTCCATGAATAAATATAATGGAAACATCTTGGAAGTAGTGATTCATAAACTAGAACACACGTTCCCAGGAACTACAAAACAAAAATGGTGATCCTGACATGAATCCTTAACCATGTTAATATTGTTACCCACCTGTCAGGCCCCTATCAATTGATAAAAGAAGGCCAGACAAAGGGATCAATCATGAATGTATCCATTTAAAATATGTTTCTTTAATGGAGTTTATTTTTGTTGTAAATATTTCTCAAAACCCCCTTCACTTTAAATGTATTTCTTTAAATTTTCACCCGTGAATGCCCCAACCGCTTCTCAAGCTAGATCCTCATCCACTGGAAGGACATCATCCCAAACTCAGTATCTTCAATGCTAGGTTTCCAATGTACTGGTAAGGAACTACATCCATCATTGTAGTATCTAATCCTTGGAGGCTACCCAATAGGCTCTCCAGGTTAATAACATCCATCGATCGTCCGATCAACGATGACCGATGATCAAGAATCAGATGATGACCACCACTGTATTCAACTGTTTTGGGTCCTTATCTCTAGAATTATACAACTATTCCCTCCCATACTACATGGAAAAGAATTAAGAGGTCACTCATGGACTCAATCCAAATATTCAGGGGTCCTTCTCGAGGACTCACAATAACAGTCCCCTCCATAGGAATCGCATGATAGTGAACCCCCAACATGATGGGGATGTTCCCTTCAGTTGTTTGTCCCTTGTCCCTCAAACCTTGGAATGCATGAATAACTTCCATGGAAAAAATCCAGAAAACATGGAGCAGGTTTTTACCTTTTCCCCCTCTGGAGATTTCCATCATCCTAATGTGATGGAAAACAATGGGCGAGCACAAACACATGTTCGTCCTAATTCTGATACCCAGCAGACTCGTCTGGAAAAGACCCACCAAACCCACCATGTAAATCTTGTAGGGTTCCATGAACAATCACATACACTAGTTTATAAATTATCTATCATTTAGTAGGCTCTTCTGATGACATTCATTGAATCCCTCCAATCAAATGTGTTGGTAACTAGTAAACAAGAACATACACCAGCTTACACTAACAAATTGTTTCCAGCAGTATCATATTCAAGTATTTAAAGAAGTCTGTCAACCATGCATGATGTAAAATAGCCAACGGACACATACAGGTTCCATCATTCATCAATCCTACCAATAGTCTCATTTAGCAGCACCTAGAGAAGTTAGTTGGAAATCCCTGACAAATAACCTAGGGTACTCTGAACTCTCTACTCATGTACAAAAGTATAGTTTGTATTCCCTAACAATAAAAGAAGGAGAGGAGTAGTCACATTCACCTACTCCAGATATAGAATGGGCATATATTCCCATCTCGGTCGGTGATTTCACCAAACACATTTTAGCAATGCTGAAATGGAAGACACAAATTATTTCCCATATTCTAGAATTATTCCGGAATATCATAACAACAAATCTAGCAGTATTAGGAGAACAAACAAATAAATTTTCCCTCACACCTAGGATTATAAAACGTCATGCCTTCTCAATGCAGATACATTCCTTTAATCTATTCTAGGAGTGTTAGGGGGCATAATCACCCATATCATGCGGACTATTTGTTCGAGAACATAAACTCATTCCAATTAGTGGTAATTAGCCCATTTGGATGACCACTCCTTTTTAGGAACATAAGCCTACCCATGATAACCACTTATCCTTGAATCTAGACTTAAATAGGTGTATGATATAATCCAAGAAGAGGTCTCACCAAAAACAGTTGGAAAATTTATAGCCAATCTACGATCTTACTCCTCTTAATGCAGGAGTTCTTGAAAACCCTGGGCATTTTTTTTCATATCAAGATCCGACCCTCTCATTAAAAAATTAATGGAGGTGTAGCGGTAATTCTGAATTTCCCCATAGGACACTTCATCATGAAGTCTTTCTTCATTAAAATTAATCCATCTTAGAGAGCCTATCTCCAAATGAGAGCCAAGATAACCCTCCATGTGTTTAGAAGACCAAGGAGAAAGATTATTAATAACTTGTTATAATCTAACATGGTGGTCCTCCCCATGATGGCATTTGATGTGAATGTTCTCTCTACAATTGTGTTTCCCATTGTCAGAATAGTTCTCTGATCGACAATTTAGAAATGAGAAATCCCTCTTATCTCAAGGCCCCTTCCAACATAAGGAAACTCATGTAAAATGCCTTGTAATTAACAGGTGAAATAATTTCTCATCAAGAATACATCTTAAATGAATTTCCATTCACTGGACCATCCATGGGTCATTTGACTAATAATATAGAAGAGGAAAAATATACTAGTTTCATTGTTTTTTCTAAAACAATCGGGAATCACCTACTGTGGTCGGACCAAGTGAATAAACCTCTAAAAACAATGATGAAAATATTTTGAACATGAAAAAAATGCATACAGGTGAAATACTAGTCTTGTTCTGGCCTTTAGAAAAATCATAATATAACATTCCAGAATTGATGGAAGAAGATTTCATTCCTGATGTCCACTTCAATTTATGGAAATCTATTTTCAGTAGAAAATCAAAGTATTACCATATAATGATTATCAAAGTCATGTAAATGTAATATAAGGGTTGAAACGTCAAATCGATTTGGAATCTCTTTTAGTTTCCCGACCTCCAATGGCTGAGAAGCAATAGAGATCCCTTCAGTGTACATGCCTCAATGCACTAAAAGGCTATTCTAGTTAATTTATAATACCCAATCCGGTGTCTGTATCAGAGGATGGGGTGAACATGGATCATTTCATTTTACTGTTCTCCAAAAATCATCAAAGCCTACCAGAAGTGGTCACATGCAATGTTATTACCCACGTTCGGATAAAATCAACATATTTTGTATGTAATCAAGTATACACTCAAGAAAATTACTCAATTAGCTCTCATTAGAGTTAGGCCCAAACAAATAATTATGTTAAGATAAATTTACATTAAGCATCTGGGAATATTAAGCATTCCTCCCACAAAGAGGATGTCAGCCATCAGATGACACAAATGTCTGAAATAGCATAGCGGTCTTCCGAAATTGGTGATTTGAGTGGTTGTCAAATAATGCACCCAACTAATGTCTGAATCAAAATTCACAGAATTGGAATAGAAACTATGAAAAACCCATCCATATCCATTCAAGATGAACTGCTTCTTATAGGGATGGGGGATTGTTTAATTCATCCTTTGAATTAAATAAAAAAAGTTTGAAGGTTTAAAGAAGAATAGGAACAACCCTATCATGTAGGGTTGTAGGATTTTTCACAAATACAATCCCCTCCTAAATGAAAGTATGGTTTCTCTTGATTAGGGAAGAAGCCACAAATAAAATGCACAATTTAACTATCTGAGGATTCCCTTCATGTTATTTTCTATCAACAGTTCCATAGAATTCATCATATAGGAGAATAGAGTCTCATAGAAGATTCAGAAGGAGACAATCTTACAAAGATACTAATGTAATTACTATAGCGCATTATGTTTTAGTAAATTCCATTAACACCATTTTATAATTTCTTCCAGAAATTGAGTCTATTTCAGTGGAATTAGAAGATGAAGTTCTTATCCATAATATGGTACACACTAAAGCAAATAAAGGAGGTGTGTGTACTCTAAATCAGAGGGTTAGCCAGAATCATGGTGTGCCCTCAAGTAACCAACTCCCACCCCTTTGAAAGGAATCTATCAACGGTAAAGGTAAACGTCAAATCACATCTCACTTTTCCACTAGAGAAGTTCAATATCATTCTCTTGATGAATTATTTTCACAATAAGTAGAGGATATTGAAGAGTTCAAAACACTCAATATATAGATACATCAAAGCTGTATTTCTACAAGACATGCTCCCTAAGAAGATCCTCAACTTGCACATCCTATAGGAGCTTCCCTGAAAAGAGGATTTGTGGAAACTACATATGTGGATAATAAATTTCCACCATTGGATACATATCTAGGGTAGGATCAAACACATCTTGATATAACTATCCCCATGGCTTATCCAAGATAAATACCAATAGCACCACCACCAGTGCTCATTCCAGTCATTTCACCAGTTCATGCTCCAGATATTGTACCTGTATAGGTCCCTGCTCATCTGAATATTCTCTAAATGCTTGTGAATACAATTGAGTCATTAACAACTCGATTGGAATCTATAGAAGAATGGTGTGTTCCACTTCATCTGTAAAAAAAGTTGTTACCATAAATGGGTGTATCTAATCCCACCCCACCAAATTTTGTGAATGCTAAATTCTCAATCTTTAATGGTTCAGGAGATTCGGAACAAAACATAATGTATTTCATTTCTCATTGTCATACCATGAAGGGAACTCCTCAACAACCAGATGTAGTAATGCTCAGGTGCATCATGATTTCATTATAGGGACAAGATTTTGTCTAGAACACAAGTACGAAATCTCAATCAATTATTGGATGGGAAAATCTCTTTCAAAAATCCCTTCTTCAATTCAGGTCATCACTGCCAAAGATTACATTTTGTTATCTTAAAATTTATAATCAATGGGAAAAAGAAAGAGTTTCATATTTCATTGCTCACGGGAAAGGATTAAAATATTTCTTAAATCTGGAAATCCCTTAGGAAGAGCTACTACCAATTTGTGTGTCCAATATATGTGATGATTTATGCACACCATTAATCCCAGTGTAATACTTAAGAGGGTTTCAAGACATTGCTTCAATTTCCCAAAATGTGGAGTATTCAATTTTGGAAACTAAAGATAAATATCATGTAATTATTTCAGCTCAAGGATGATGAATAAGAAAACAAATGGTACTATAGTGTCCCTCAAGCATGCACCCGTATCAACTTCTACTTTAAATAAATTTATCATATCGAAGGGATCCACCTCCCGAGAATCATCAGAAACAAATTACTCATCAAATTATCAAAGAGATCAAAGTTGGAAATAGTTTGAGGTGTTAAAGAACAATTTTTTTTCTTTTCGGATTGAACAGGTTCTCGTTTACTTCATCTCATCATTGGAAAATAATTTGGTTCATTTTCTAGGGCCAAAAAAACCAAATAAATAAAGAGATGAAGATCTTACTAATTATTTCCCAATTCAACAAATCTGGGGGCATCCCATTCAAGAGTGTTTTATTTTTAAAGTCCTCCAGCAAAAAATGGTAGACTATGGACAAGTGAAATTGAAAAGTTCATCAGCCCAAGAAGTATGTGTTAATTCTACTGATCCACAAGAATAAGGTGAATTCCATGAAGTTAGAAGTAAAAATTCATATAAATATGATGATTGGATGGTCAAGAAATCAATCAACTGAACTCATGTTATTTTATGGACATAGTTGAAACAACTTATTGTGTCTTCCGACCCTCCCACCATAGAAAACCCAACTTCATCAAAAGATCAGTCCTCTATAGGTCAATAATCAAAGAAGCAATGTGATTAGATGGACTATGATCATAAAGAATAAGATGATCTCGTGTTAATTCCAAATTTGTCTTTACCTTTCGATGATTTTAGGCCATCTGTTTCAAAATCACAAGCACTACCCCAACAAACTGCACATCCAAACCCAACATGTCTAGCATAATCTTCATTAGATAAAGAACTGATCTTTGGTTCTGTCCACATTATCCACTTAACTGATCCAGATTCAAATGATGATTCTGGTTAGGATGTGCCTTAATTTTCTATACCTAACTGGGAAACTAGAAGAAGGACAAAATTTTGAGGATATAGGGGAAAACATGGATATTCTGGAAGTCACTATTTTAACTCTACCCCTACTCAAACCATATATACAATAGAAACTTGTTCGAGAGACCTTTAGTGGGCTCAAAAACAACAAGGAGATTCTCCAACGCATGACAAGATCCCTCCTGACTTGATTATTTTGGAGGACCGATTAGAGGTTACACCACCTTTCCCTCAGCAAGTAGATAGACCAAGCCAGTCCACCCTACCAATACCTAGAGTATTTCCAACATCAATTCTGATATAGGGTACATTAACATCTGGAGAATCAACATCCAAGACACCTTCAAAAAACCATATTCATGTCAAAAAACGCAGACCTCTTGGCCAAAAGTAAGATGTTTTTAAATAACTATCCCATGGACTGGACATGTTTTCAATTTTGGATTCCTTGAATCTGTAAAATTTTCATCAAGAATCCATTATTGAGGCTTTGTCATGTCTTTAAGAGTTTGAAACAAAGGTTGCTACTGGTAATGTTTACTGTATAGAGAATTATCATGAATAACTTCATGAAGTTATATATTTTATAGATGGAGATGATGAATATGTTGTACATGGACACATTCGGCCATTTTATATACTTGGCCGGGTTAATTTCATAGACATCTAACAAGCCTTCATTAATAATGGCTAAGGATTCAACCTCATTCATATCTTTACAGTTCGTCAATTGGACCCTACTGAATCTAACTTATCTCCTTCTACTTTAATATTTAAAGTTTATGAAAATAATGTGAAAGAGACACTGGGAGATATTACACATAGAACTCAATTTGCAGATCTGGTGTCTAATTCAGATTTTATGGTTGTCTGTTAGGATACAACCTTTAACATTCTTCTTGGAAGGACTTGGATACATAAACATGCGGGCATTCCTTCTTCATACCATAAATTTCTAATGTATTTATTCAATGGTGAAATTGGGAAATTTAATGATGACAAGGATCCATTCAAAACATGTGAATCTCAATATAATGAGGCATAATTTTATCACTTGAAAAGAAAATGGTCTGTGACAATGAACGTAACCAAAATCAATGATCTAGATGAACAAGAAAAGACCCCAGCAAACCCATTAAAACTTTTGAGTATATATTATGTGTTTTCTAACAATCAAATAGAAAGATTAAATTAAAATCCGAGCACTCTTCTGGTGACTTCCATAATGTCAATTGTGGCTATCGAGCCTGACAACGTGGGAGAAATTGTTGATTCACTAAGAAGTGGTGAAAGCTTATATTGAGATGTCTTTATATCTTCTACTGAAAATTACCATGTATCTTCATCACCAATAAGACTAGAAGAATTTGTAGTAATACTATAGGAAGAAAAGGGTGTTGATTCCCAACCCATCATATCATCTATAATGCTCTAATAAGACCCTTCATCATCAGTAGGGTCATAAATTGTGGCCTATTCTTTGTGATGTTCGAAAATACTGACTCATATCCTAGTTTTGAATTTTATTTCTCCATCACCAAATATTAAAGTAGAAACATAAGAAGTGAAACATAAGGATGAGGAAGAATAATATCCCAAGAATGCCCCTCCAGCATTTCAGGAAGGTGCCTCCACCACTGTGGATGAGCTGAAAAAAATAAATCTCGGTACAGAAGAAGATCAATGCCGCCACTTTAATTAGTGCAGTTCTGAATTATGATGAGAAAGATATGTATAATTAATTTTTAAAGCAACATCAAGATATATTTTCTTACAATTATACAGATATTTTAGCCCTTAATCCTGATCTATCTACCCATCATATTGTTTTTCCAGAAGAACATCATGGATTGAAACAGGCAGCAAGAAGAACACACCGAACACATGCCTCTAAAATTGAAGCTGAAGTTGATAAGATTATCATGGATATCTTTGTCAAGGTGGTCCAATATCTAAACTGGATAGACAAAATTTTCATAGTGAAATAGAAGAATGAACAAATATGAGTTTGCATTGATTTCAAAGATCATAACTGCTATTTTCTTAAATATGACATTCCAGTTCCGATCATAGCGCTTTTAATTGACGCAATAGCTGGCTATGAAGATCTTTCTATCATGGATGTCTACTATGGGTACAATAAAATCTACATGGACCCAGATGATTAAGATTATACAGCCTTCTGAGCCCCTCAAGGTGTGTTTTTCTATCGGGTAATTCTTGTTGGCTTAAATACTATAGGTGAAATTTATCAATGTTCCATTCACCATAACTTCAAAAAAATTTATGAAAATCTGTCGAATGTTATATGGATTATCTTGTGGTTAAATATAGAAAATTATCCAATCACTTGGATGATATGGATACTAGATTCAATAAACATTGGAAAACCCAATTGAAGATGAACCCATTAAAAGTTTCATTCAGGGTAACCGAAGGAAAATTATTCATCTTCATTGTATGCCATCATGGCATCGAAGTTCATCTTGAGAGGACAAAATCAATCCTTGGAATCTCACCTCCTCGAAATTTGAATGAATTACGAGGACTCTAACGACACTTGGTCCATCATCAGTGATTTATCGCGAATTTGGACGACATGTGATTTTGTTTCACTAGATTAATGAAGAACGGAGTCACTTATCAATGGAATGAAGACATCAAAGATGAAGTTGATACCCACTAAAAATATCTCTTGATTCTATAGGCATTAATTCCACCTGTTAAAGGAAGAACACTTATTATCTATGTGGCAGCATTAGAGAGATAATTGGGTACCCTCCTTGCCCAAAATAACGAATATGGGAATGAAAACATATATTAAAATCTCAGTAAAAGTTTTCTTGTTAAAAAGACATAGTATTCAAGTATTGAGAGGTGTTTCCTGACAGAAATACAATTCATAAATTTACACACTACTTGTAAAATCATGAGGTCCACTTGTTATATCAAAATAACCCGCTCAATTTTATCCTCAGTTTTCCAATACTAACAGGGCGTTCGACATAGTGGGAAGTAAGTTTCCAATAGTTTCATATCCAATTTGTGCATCATAAGTAATTAAAAGGCCAAGATCTGGATCATTTCCATGCTGAACACCAATCTATATAAGATATATCATTGAATACTGAAATTACTGATAAAGAGTTCTTCCCAATTCAAAATAAACCTCAAACATGGTTAATGTACTTTTATGGTGCCTACAGAAGTCCAACATGGAAGATAATGGAAAACCATAAACTCAAAATAGTTGTATTAGGAATTGTACTAATTTCCCCATAAAAGACAGTGTTACCATTTTCCTTCTTGTTGTTAGAAGGGACTACCAACAGTGAAGTAGAATATAAAGCTCTAATTACAGGCCTGGAATTTGAACTCTAGGTACAAGTGAACCACCTAAAAGTGAATGGTGATTCAGAGTTGGTAATCAAAAAAATGAGTGAGGATTATGATAACAGAAAAGAAGAGTTAATCCCTTTGTGTGATTACATCAGAGGGTTAATGGATGAATTTATCTCAGAGCCAAAATTGACTTATGTTTCATGATCACAAAATGCCTATGTTTATTACTGGATAATGCAGCCACAACCCTAGAAAATCGAAATCAGTATGAGACCATCATCATTATTTCCCATCGTTCTGTGGTTTCACCTTCTGTTTAAACTAGAATGGTGGAAATTAATTAATCTTTCCCAATTTCGGAGACATATGGTCATACCACAGGATGGATGACACCCATCATGAAATAACATCTAAATGGTTTATTTACATAAGAGATGGGTGAAAAAGAACAGATCTGATAATGAGTGTCCAATTTCACACTTTATGATAGTACATATCACCAAAAGATTCTTTACAAGTGAGGCTTTGATGGAATTATTTTTTAGTGTATTGACAAAGTAGAAACTGCAGAGTCATAAAATAATTACATGAAGGATCCTATAGTTCTCACCAGTTTAGGCATTGGATTTATAATCAAATCTAATTTCTTGGATACTTCTGGGCTTCAATTAAACAAGATTTCAATTATTTCAATTTGAAATGCCTTCCTGGCCAAGTACATGCTAACTTTATTCATCAACCCCCAGTGTTGTTACATACAACTAAATACTCATAGAAATTTTTCAAATGGGGAATGGATATAATAGGACCTTATCCTCCAGCTACGGCTAATCAGTTCATGTATATTCTTACTACTACTTATTTCATATCTAGATGGTCTAATGGAATACCTCTAATGAAGTCGAAGGCAAAAACATTGTCAGTTTTGTAAAAACTAACATCATCACTAGATTTGGTGTCCCTCATACTATATTGATAGGAAATAGCATTAATTTCTATTATGATGAGGTAAAAACATTATATCACGAGAACAATATTAAATCCAACCATTCATCTCACTATCATGAAGTGTACAATGGAAATATAGAGGGTTCCAATAAGAACCTATCAAATATACACCACAATATATTACATACTTTTCATCATTTAGAAGTCTATCATAATGGAATAGCTTGAGATTTTAATAGGAAATTTTTCCTAAGTTAATTACATTAAAGAGAATTGCTATTGCTCCTTTGGACTCCAATCATACTAGGAAAGAATCCTCCAAGCTTGAGCCAATGTCGGAAGGATGTTATTCCATACATAAGGTCTACTCAAATGGAGATTATTCCCTAATCTCAATGGATGGAGAGCTTATTACAACTCCAAAAAATGATAGATTCTTGAATAAATTCTTTGGGTAACTGCATGTTAATGTCCATGTTGTATGACTCTAAACTACACAACACAATGTCATAGTTGCAAGACATTAAACTGTGTAACAACTATTAATGTCTATGTTATGTGACGATAAAATGTGTAGCATCTTTTTTCTTATCGCATGATGATAAACTGTATAATATCATTTGTCCTCATTACATGACATTAAACTATATGGTTAATGTCCTCTCTATTTGATGTTAAGATCTTTTATATGTAATCATCATTGACATGATTAATAATACTTAATAGAACAAGAGTTCCATTCCTCCCTATGATTGAATCTGATCCTCCTATGGGATAAATTTCAAAGAACTACGTATGGCTTGATTATCATCCATATAAGATACGTAGAGACACCTAGATCTCCAATCCTGGGCCTATCTGCAACCACAAAAGTAATTATTTCACTTTTCTCTCATCCTGTACATGAACCATATCTATACAAAGTGCTCTTGTAAGATACATGGTTTGTTCTTCATACCATTTTTTGCCTTATGTTTAACCGTTCATCCAAAATGTGTTAAAGGGCCCCTATTTTCTACAACAAAATTTATTTTTGTGGGAAATTATTGTTTCATGAACTACATTTGTCTTGATTCTCATCCATATGAGATGCGCAGAGATGCCAAGATCTCCAATGTGGGCCCAGTTTCACTATAAAAAATCCCCCTGTATTCCCTATGTATTATCAAACCTATATAGGTAATGTTCGAAAAACATTATATAGATTGATTCTCATCTATATGAGATACGTAGGGACACATGGTTCTGATTCATTGGCCCATCCACAATAGTCCCTTTTTATGTCAGAATCACTTCATGTCCTCGCTACATGACACTAAATTGTAGAACATAATATTCATTCCAAATAAACAATAAATGTATCCATTTTTCGTGCAAGTTATATATATGAAATGGACTCCAAAATCATTGCCAATATTGATTAAAATATTTCTCATATGTATTGAGAATTACCCATTCTATATTTCATAAAATTAATCTTGAATATTTTTAGGTCTTTGTAATCTTCCTTGTGGTTTTTGGTGATAGTGTTTCAAATATATAATAACTCTTTTTCTTGACTATGCATTACGTGCCCTTAGGTGGCCTTGCATATGTTTCCATAATGGGAATGTCAGTCCAAATATAACACTATTTGACAATATACCATATTCCCTAGTTGGACCTATATAATACAGCCCCTACAACGGGTTTGTCAAATAATGGAAATTTCATTCTTGGTTAAAGTGTCTTTTTCCACTTCAAAAATTGAAAACAACATACAAGAATATTTCTTTCAAAGGATTCATTCATTTATATTTATCCCACAACAATTCTATTGATGTGAAAGTTTTCAAGACCCTGGTTTACACATTTCCCTCTCCATATGTTCAAAATAATATGAAATGGACTTGGATCATTTGAAAACATATAATCCATTGTTTCCATTTTTTCTTCAAGTCATATAACCTAAAACTATGAACACCATACTCCCTATGTTGGGTCCGGCCTTCGTAGAAATCATATTCCTATGAATCATTGGGAATCAGGATTGGAAATACTATCTATATTCAAGTACCTTCCTGTATAAACCAAACAATGTGCTTTGGAAAATCTGAATCCACATTGACTTTCTTAGACTTTGAAAAATAGAATATCAACCTCTTGAGAACTCTATATCCTGAATATGCAGTATGTGACCCCAGGTGGCCTTGAATAAGTTTCCTACATGAAGGTATTGTCAGTCAAAATATGCCAATATTTGGCTATGTAGTATATTTCGTAGTTGTCCCTACATAATACAACCCCCAAACTGTTTTTTTCAAATAACAATAACATTGTTCTTAGAAACGACATCATATAATTCCTTCCTTCCCTTTTCCCATATCATTATTCGTATCCAGAAATTTGGAAATCATAGTTTACAATTCTTCCCTTTCATACATGAGCATCCTCGTATGTTTCCAAACAAGTTATTAAGTAATGGGAGAGTCTAAAAACTTTGGTTAAAGATAAACATCTTACATTAAATCATCCCAATGTCTTTACAACATGACTTACAACTGCGCAGTACAATGTACTCACTGAATGACTTAAAAATGCAATACATGATATTTGAAATTCCCCTTTTTGAAAAATATTAACCATTCCTCATACACCAAATTTTTATAGATGTCGTTTTCCTTTTTATGAAAAATGTTGGCATAGATAACCCATTATTTTTAACATCCATTTTCATGGAATAACACCCATTATGGTCTTGAGTCACCCAAATATTATTTTCATTTGTCTATCAATCGTAAAATTTTAAATTCCTAAGAACTCTTTTGCAGGTCTATGTAGTATTATCCCCTTGGTGGACGTGCATAAGTTTCCTATATAAAAATAATTTCATTCGAAGGACGTAACTATTTGGATATGCAACATATACCCTAGTTGGCCCTACACAATACAACCCCCATAATGGGTTCTCCAAATAATTAAAACCTCATTCTTAGAAGAGACCTCCCTTATGTTTGTAAATGATTAAGATTTGTTGACTATGAAAATCATGACTCAATATTCCCCTTGGAAATATTTAAAGAATATTTGAAAAAATATCATCCATTGGTCCTTGTTTGGGATCTAATTTCCCAATTTATGGTCAAATGTTTTTGACTTTAAACATTAGCCTTTTTACTCCAACATACATGAATCTAAACATCAAATAAAAAGAGACCTAATACCCACCATAATGGAAACCCGCAATGGGTACCCTAGAAAGAAGTCAAGTCAAAGATCACTAAGCGTATATTTTTGGTATGGTTTATGTAATATTGAACAATAGAAAGTCAAAATATGAAATGTTTTTGGGGTTTCGTTATATAACCCTTGTAAAAAGAAAGATTTTCTCATTAAGCCCATTCGTTTGATATGAAAATTCTGAGCAACCCCATTCTTATCACCATAATTGTGATTATTTGACATAAATATTTGATGTTAAAAAATTAATCATCATTACCTAAAATATTATAATCACAAATGTAAGAATGAAGACATGTATGATTAGAGATGAAATGTATTTCATTAATATAAAATCAGAGGGACATACACAAAATGGAGCCTCTATATCATGTGCTAAAATAAGCTCTCAACATGACTCTTCATTTTTTGAATGACCTCATGATCCCTATCGACAACGTGTTGATGCTGAGATAGCTGAGCAACTCCATCCTCCTAGGATTTGAGAATTGATTCATTAGATGTTGAAATATTGACTTTCCCCTATAATTGGGATTCTCCCTATGTTTGGTTCAACTGCTCAAGTTTGTTATAAATTGAATCCCGTTTTTGTTGAATATATACCAACTCTTTCATGGATTCTTTAATTTTTTCTCCAATTTCAATCAAATTCTTTTTTTGATCAGCCTCTTCCTCATCTACTGTAGCTTGGAAGGTCTCAATATTAATGAGTCATTTATCCTCTTCAATATCTTTCCATATCTTATATTCCTGCTCCCATTAGCAAATGGTCTCTTTAATTTCATCGTAGTCAAGTCAATAATTAAATCCACCAAATACCATATATGCAGAATAGTGCTGGGAGTTTGAAAAAATGGGACAAAAGCTCATCAAAAGGTTTCTCAACAATTATGCTCCATATATTTATCCATGTGTTCTTATGTGCCATTCCAATAGAATATTTCTTATTTATGTATGAATCTGAGTCACTGCTGTGGGGTATAATGTACTCTAGAAATAGATCACTCAAAGTGTTTCCTTCTTCTTCTTCTATTGAAACAGTATAATATTAACCATCTACTAATGCCTGAGCCAACATAGAAGCTTCGCATTCCGATTTTGCTGTTGGAGCTGATAAAACTGAATGATAAATCAAGATCATTATTAGTTTTAGAAAAATGGTAGAAATAGAGAATTATACAGACAACCGATAACATTTACCCAATAATATGTTGGCCTCTTGATTGGATTCTTCCCCAGTGTTCTCAACTCCAGTAATTTGAGAAGATTTTTCTTGAGGAGGGGAATTCTCTTAAGTCTGACAGGTTTTTATATTTGAAGGATTTGGAATGCCTTCTACTATGGGGTCCTCAGTAGGTATTTCTCCAACATCAGCAGAAGAAGGATATAATGGAATGCCTCATTCTTGAAGAGCCGTTACAACAATATCAATAGAAAAATCTATATAAGTTGAACTTTGATGTGAAGTATCACGTAAAAGAAGAACAATTATGTATGGAAAGTGTGAGAATAGTAACTTACGTCCTTTTAATTTCTCATGAAAATCCCCAATATCCTTGATGAAACATGGAATATCAATGTTTTGATTAAGGGCATCCACAATTTTAGTGTATGAATCTTGGAATTCTATAGCATCGTCACTATTTATGGTATCCATAAAATGTTGGTTGATGCTCAAATTGGCTCCACTAACATTTTGTTCTGTCGTTTCTTCAATTGGTAAAACATCTCCAGATCTTACCAGGTTTTGGTCAACACTAGTATATACTTAAAAATTCCTTATATCTTCATTCATACCATCCAAAATAATATGAATATCAGGATTGATTATTTCAGGATCCATTGTAAAAGGCAACTGATCTTAGATATGTTGAAATGAAAAATATTAGAAAAGAATTTAATATTCACGAGAAATTTATTTGATATTACCATGGATTTGCTCACTCTCAATAGAACCAGTAGTAGGTATAACTGAATCGGTGGATTTTTTATCTATAAAGGTAGCACATTCATCAAAATTAAATGGTGTTTCTCTTGGTGTTTCCTTATATAGTATTGAAGAATAATCTCTTATTCCCTTTAGAGAAGAGAGAAATGTAGATCTCGTATGAGGATATACGTAATTACCAAAGTGTATCGAGAAATTCATAATGACTTAGGACAATATTAATACATACTCCTTGGATAAACACTTCAGTCCATTCTCATTGATCTCTTTTATTTCTTTTCATAAGCTTGAGGATAAATTGAAACACTCCACTTAGAAGGAGAAACCTGAGGTAATGGTTGTGGATTATCTGTTGCCATTACCCCAGTCATGATTCTCGTTCCTGGAGAAAGTAATGCAGACATTGGAGGATCATTTGATGTATCAATAAGAGAACCTGTAGGTCCATAACTTGGTAACCTGAGAACCTATCATGAGGATCCATCCCTAAATTCTTGTTACACAATAAAATTTCATCAAGATTAATGATGGTGAATAGTAATGTAGAATTTAGGAAGAAAAAAAAAAGAAAATAAATTCTCAGTATTAATGTAAATGTCCTATTCCTACTCTGGTTCAAAAATTACCCCTTTGGGTTTCCCTAATTCTATCATATGGGATACTCAATTAGAAGCTGGGATTTTTACGTTAGTTACATATATAAATTCCTTCAACTCTGTAATATACTCCTATACTTCAGCCAGTTTATTATATGGATGACGATTAGATGGATCTTTAATTTCACCCACATATGGTATATTTAGGAAATGTTGGTGGAATACACATGAATCCCTATGTTCATGGTTAAAGACCTCTCAAAAGTTAATAGCTAAAGGCCACGCATAATTTGATCTTAGTATGATTGTTTGGGGAGATATTTCAACACCTTATGACTGATGAGCCTCTTCAGGCCTCCTTTTTTCTTCATAAGGATCAAAATTTGAGACAATAATCTCTTTTAGAAGGTGGCGACTGGATAATATTAGTATCAGAGGTATTTCTTTACTAGACCTAGTCTTCTTACTATACATTCTTAGAAGATGATTTGAAGCCTCTGAAATTTATGAAGCTTATACATCATCTTTAGATTTGGATTTCATACCATGATTACTACACACAAGATTACTTATGGTAGCCACATGGTATATATATTTTTTAAAATCCCCCTGAGGGTATGAAGAATCCCAATCATTGGAATATCCATCTTTCAATAAAATTGATTCATCTGATGGGGGTAAGGTAATGAAAAATTTCGATATATCTAAATCCATCAAAATCCACAATTGGCTCACTACCATTGGGTTCTTATCATGTCTAACATACATAAGAGAAAATGTGATCGATTGTTTAAGGAATATGAATTGGAGACCAAACCTATAAGGGACATATGCCTTATAGATAATTTAACAATCAATCCAGGTCGATAATACACTATCCCTGAATGCCATTAGGTAAGACCTCAACTCATAAGTATCTTCCTTACAGTCATCAATAAATGTTTTAGTTGGTGGTTTACCTAAAGTAAGAATGTGAATTATCCTATTGGATTCAATTAATTTAGCACTACATTAGTTATCATGTTCTGAGGAAAAATACTAGAAAAATTCTATAAAAATGGGTTGAATCGACCGTTGGGGACTCTAGCTAAATTCCACACTGAGTATGAAGAAACGTGTGCTCCAATACAGCCCTATAACACATGGAATGGACCTGAATGTCTAAATGGATCCTTCCCATAGTATAAATACAGTAAAGAATATTAAATCCTGGACAATATAGTATTTTATAAACCAATATACATTCTTTCTAACAATTTTTCTAAAATAACAAAAGTCACTGGCCTTACACCGCCTCCGGACTCATGGACTGGATGAAAGTAAATTCTTAAACACATAGAAATATTGGTTTCTAATCATATCATTGCATAAATATTATATTTTACTTTATATCCCTAGTAATTATAGTCCCCTATCTCAAATTTAGTCCAATTTGTGCATAAACTGACCTGGTTATCTGTAGAAGGACAAATAGTAGGACGTCCACTGCTGAGACCTTTCTCTTTTGTCTGATCGAAAAATGCTTCCATTCACACTCTGGCATGAATTATTTTCTTGACCTTGGGTAATTTATTAACTGTTTTGAATATTTCATGATCCAAAAGTGGTGTTATCGTAATATAACCCCATGTTGTAACTGGAGAAAAAACTCGTCATTCGTTTCCCTGAGAATGGGAACCCCAGCTATTTGGTAGATATCCCATAAACTAATACCTACTTTACCATGCATCATATGGAATGAATTAATTTGTAGACTCCATCAGATAAGAAATTTAGGAATGAAATCATTCTAATAAAAATAATATTTACCCATCCAAATAACTTCATAAATATGAACATCTGATAGATCATTCAAGAATTCTTCACAAGTCCGGTATACCAAAACACCCACATCCATTAAGGTATTACTCCTCCTCCAGAACGGAGATCCCAATCTTCCTTAAAACCATTATGATGATCTTTTTGTGAAACACGAAAGGTTGAATCATAGAAATGTGGCCTTATATCTACAACGTTATCTTTCATATCATGATTACAACCACTATGATGCAAGATGAAACCAATAGGGATTGTTCCCTCATGAACTGGAATACCCCTCGCAGTTATATTCATAAAAAGACAATTAGAATACCGGAGATACCAATTATTTGGAAATTATTTCATAATAGTAGGAATGTGGGAATCTTGTAGAATCCCATGCCTATACAGTGGTAGTAAGAACATTGCGGGTATTCACGTTGATATGGCAGTAATCCTTTCCAATGTCAAGGAAGAGTACTATCAAAAATATCATAATAGACAGTTCTGACAATCGTCATCATCTTATTTTGGCGAGATGTAGCTTCCTCAGAAATGTGCATCAAATGAGACATTTCTTGCAAAAGAATTACCAAATTTACCTTATTAGGTTGTAGTTTTGATGTAATAAAATTCAGATTTCTACTTAGAGGAGTCTAAAAATATATAAAAGGAAACTTTTTGCGTAGGTCCTTCAATGATGTTTATCATGTAGGTCCTTCGACAAGGTTCCTAGTGAAAGTACTTCAACAAATTCCTTCTGCATAGCTCTCTCGCTCAAGTAGTTTCACCTTGAGAAAATTTCAAGGGAACTACGCGAGAGTTCTACACGGTGAGGCTGGATGAACAAGCTATGCAATGAGAGTATAAATATGAAAGTGCGTGTGAAAAAATTCCCAATGGATTGTACCTATTTGTAGACATCAGCAGACCTATGCGGTATTCCTATGAAAAAGATACATGTGACAGACTAACACAAAATGGCTACTCGGAAAATCTATGCGGTTCATTAATTTCTCCATAGTATTTTCCCAACAATTTTACCTCAGGACTCAAACCACTTTTTCATCAGATCCAATTGGGAGGGGGGATTTTGTTGAAACTATTTTAGTAAGACCAAAATTCTATGAAATAGGCCCTAGATATTTCCAAATATAAAGATGATCTTTGATGAATTAAACAGGAGGACAATGTTTCAAGGACCTGAGTGGAAGATCTTCACGGTCAACCTGCATGGCAGACCTGCATAATGATATACATTCTGCACCCCTCTACAGTGGACTTACATGGATGGACTGCAATGTGGACCTCTAATGACAATTTTACTTTGAAATTTCCCCTCTTTTCCTATAAATAGGACTCCTGGGCTCCACATTTAAGGTCATACAATAATTAAGGACTTCCTAAAGCTTACATTGTGTAGATCTTTCACCCATATCCCAAAAAATTGTCTCAGGAAGCAATATGAAAACATGAGAGAATAGATAATTATATGGGATAATAATTTTAAGAAAGTATTTTACAATTTGAAGCTTGAATAGGCTTGGTTTTCCTATGTTAAAGCATTTTTCTCAGTCACAGGTCATGTCTATGTGGTACACCTATGTGAGGCACCAGCTCTGTACATCTTCATGCTCCACCTATTCAAGGTACCTACGTGGTATACCTTTGTGAGGTAGCTACACTGGGTATCTATGCTGCATAGATGCGCACAATTCCTACACATCATATTCTAATCCCTCTTCAAAGCCACTCATGGTAGGGTATTTCTTTCCTCAGTTCCCTTATCTAAAAGAGACTAAGTTGAATCCTCCAATGAAACCACCTGATTTATCAAAACGTTTTGAAATACACATCAGTGTGTTTCCAATTTGGGTTTCTATATCCTCATTAAGAGGTTTCCCATGCTTTTTTCACAATAGAGTTAGAATTCATAGAGTTTCTATTGGTTTGTATATCCGTTGTTTCATGGATCATTCCCCATGAACATTTCTTTGAAGTTATCAGTTTATAGGATTGGGATTGGGGTTCTATGCTCCCCTTAACAGCTTTATAACCTGGAACCTCAGGTCTCTGGTTGGGAAGGTTTGGTTCACACTTTCCTTTCTAGGAAATCAAATGAGAAGTCACTCTATACTCCAAAGATCCATTAGGGATGCCATCCTGGTGTAATCCAACAACCTTTTCAAGTAGGAGGTTGCTGTTTGGAGCTTGTATACTTCCTTCACCTATGATCCTTCCTTTTATTGTACCCTTTTCCATTTTAAAGTGAATGGAGGGATTGACTGACCCATCTCCCTCTTCCCTGTTCACCTCGCCCTCATCCACCATCGCTGGAATAAGTGTGTTATCTTCCTAAAGAGGAGGAGGAAAAGTATGGGGGAATCTATTGAATATTTCACATTTTATTGTTTCTCACATTGAGCATGACTCACGTGGTCTTAGATAATCGTGATAATTACAACATTTTCACAAACACCCACAATAATGAACAATGAGAACTTTGATTCCCACCATAATTGGGATATGTATGAAGCCTTCACAGGGCATGAGATCACTGGATATACTTTTCGGGAATCCAACCCTAGTTCTATTAATTTGGTTATCCTCCTTATAAGTTAGCCCATAATTAATCTCCCAAATCACTAGGGCATCATTTTCAGTAAATAATCCCACATTCATTTCTCTCAATGGACTACACTCTCCAATGAAACATACCAAACTACTCAAGATTTTATTCCAATCCACATGGGAAATGTTGGAAGCCTCCATTAGGTTCAAGACAAACACATCAAATCAACCATGTTCATGTTGGTCCATATCCCCAATAGGGTGTAATCTTACTTGGAAACCCATATTCATTCCAATTTACTTGGTATTCCTAAGAATAATCCCCACACCAAACCTTGACTAAGAACCTTTTTCTTAGATGTCCATGTAGACACTGCTTTTCATCACGGAATCCAACAAATGGAAATGGGGAATACCCTAAGCACAAAGAGGGTCACCCTTTAATGAACATCAAAAAAATTGATAGAGGCATGGACTAGGATCCCATTTGTAGTGAGGCATCCAAGTCACTTGTGCACCGCCTATGGGTTTTGCAGCTCACTTGAACGCCCTATTAGGTTTTTCACCCACTGTTAAAGGTGGCCTATAAATAGCCCTTATGGGCCCCCATTTCAAGGGTGGATTTTTCCAAAATCAAATGCAAGATCTGGTTTCCCTAGTCTTCAAATCAACTCTTCTGAAAGCTTCTACGGAAACATTTTACCTATAATGGATGAATTGAATGGGTAGAATAAGGCTTAAGTGCTTAGAATTCATCAACACATGCGTGCCTAAGTGTTCATACCTCCTTAGAAATGGAAACTCTTGTGTGCATCCCTACCCTTTTGATGAAACTTGTGTGCCGCCCTTTTGTAAACATATTAGGATAATACTAAAGGATTGAGTTAAGTCTCACCCATGTATTACCCTATAGATTCTTCATCGCCCAGGTGAACCCATGCCAGGCAAGTACACTTGAATGACCATGACTTGCACGCCAAATGACATACAAGACCTATACTTGTTCATCAACATCATTTGTGTTTCCCTCTCTCATTCACCTCTCCTCTTCAAGATATTATCCCTTGAACCCCTTTTAAAATCCGTTTATGTCATGGTTACATTGTTGTCTTCCTTACATGAAAGGAATTCTATGAGAACCTCTCCTAAAACCTCATGGATTACAAGATTTATGTCATTAAGGTTAGAGTTTCACATCATATAACCCCATCCATTAAGATGAGTAGATCTTTTGAATTTGGGTATCCTCCTCAAGAGTGACTCCCAAGTCACCTTAACCTGGGCTTCCTTCTCAGGAGTAATCCCCAGTCCTAATTTCATTTAACATTGGGCATCCTTTTCAGGAGTAAGTCCCAATCTTAATTTCTTTTGATTTGGCCCTCCTACTCAGGAATAAGACCCAATCACAAGTCCCTTTTAATTTAGGCCTCCTTTTCAGGGGTAATCCCCAAAGTAATAAGTCCCCTTTAATTTGGGAATCCTCTTTAGGAGTATTACTCGGGTTAAAACTTCAAATCTCTATAATGTACAAATACCTTTATGCACCCCGCTCCTGGGATTTTTTTCGAAAGTAAGCTATGTTCTTCATCTACTTGGGCAGTCATACATACGTAATCCCCATGTCATTTATTGTGACTGAATTTTCCATGGCACAATCATTAGGTTTACTGATACCTCTTGTTTCTCACACTGAGCATGACTTATGTGAGCTTAGAGTGTAAAACTAATCACGACATCTCTTTTTGGGCTATTAACTATACATAATCCCCATATTTCTTCACCCTAACTATGTGGACTTTGATCTCTGTCTTAAAAGTAAAGTACATAGGAATCCTTCCTATGGTTCAAGCCTATATTTCATTAATTATTTTCCATTCCATATGATGTTAAACTATATACTTTTTATCGAACTACGTGGGTTCTGATTCCTTTTTAATGAGGTACGTAGGTAGCCCATCTGTGGGTATGATCCCAACTCTGAAATAATCTCTGTAATTCTGAGTAGAAATAAACATTAAGTGCCCCACTAGGTGGATTTAAAACCAGTATAGTCATCATATTGACCATATAGAAGATTCTATAAATCCCATACATATCAATCACTAATTTCCAAATCTAAAGAAAAAATCATTTTAATGCTTGGTGAATTTATAAGTATCTAGGAACATAACATAAATATATAAGTGAGCCCCAGAGTAAGAAATAATTCCCCCCAAAAAGGTGTGATGACCCTGACCTCCCATCCTCTCGACTAATGAAAATTATTAAGTCTCATCGGTCCACAACTAATGAGAGCCTACCTTTGGAAAGTAGGTCCAAATGGATATAGAATCATTGTGTGTTTCTAGTTCTATGAATAAACCCGTTAGAAACCGATTCGAATGTTTGATCCTTAAACAAACAATGTTTGACCCTCCTTTTCCTCCCAGAGTCCAATGAATGGAAAAGGAGAATAAATTAAGCACAAAGAGGGTCACCATTTGAAGAACATCAAAAAAATTGACAAAGGAATGTACTAGGAGCCAATTTGGAGTGAGGCGCCCAAGTCACTTGCACGCCACCTATGGGTCATGCAGATCACTTTCACACCCTATTTGGGTTTTCACCCAAGGTTAAAGGTGGCCTATAAATATCCCATGTGGTACCCCATTTCATGGATGGATTTTACAAAAGTAAAATTCAAGCTCTGGTCCCCCTAGTCTTCAACTCAACTATTCCAAAAGCTTCTAAGGTAACTTTTTACCTAAAATGGATGACATGAAGGGGTATGATAAGGAAAAAGCATTTAGAATTCATCAAGACTTGCGCGCCTAAGTGTCTAGACCTCCTTAAAAATGGAAACACTTGTGTGCCGCCCTACACTTTCCCTGAAACTTTCACACCTCCCTTTTGGAAACATCATAGGATAATACTAAAGGATTGAGTTAAGTCTTGCCCAAGTATTACCCTACAGATTTTTCGTCGCCCAGGTGAGACCATTCCATGTAATTACACTTTTGCGACCATGACTTGCGTGCCAAATGACTTACCGGACCTAAAATTGCGCGTCAACTTCATTTGTGTGCCTCTCTCCCATTCACCTCGCCTCTTCAAGATATTATCCCTTAAACCACTTTTCAAAGCCATTTATGGCATGGTTCCTTTGTTGGATTCGTTATCTGAATAGAATTTTGTGATAAACTCTCCCAAAACCTCGTGACTTACATGCATTATGTCACTAAGATTAGAGGTTTTTTCTATATAACCTCATCCTTTAAGATGAGAAGATCTTTTGATTTATGGAATCTTCCTTAAGAGTGAGTCCCAAGTCCCCTTATCTTGGGCCTCCATCTCAGGAGTAATTGCAACATCCCCAAATGATAAAGGGTTAAATGACTAAATGATATGACTCATTTCAAAAAGGTGCACCTTCCTTTTCAAGAGCATGTCTGATTAGAACTCCACAGTTAAGTGTGCTTGGCCTGGAGTAGTGATTAGGATGGGTGAACTTCTGGAAAGTTTCTCAGGTTGTGTGTGAGTGAGGACAAAGCACACTAGAAAGGACAGGTGTTGGCCTGTGGGGACTATCATTAGTCAGATGACCCGTTCAGGAATGTGGGTGGACCCTAGGGTGGGCCCCACGTGTCTATGGGGAAACTGGGGGTACCTAGTAGGCTAGGACCCGACGACCATTTTAAGGTGGGGTGTCTGTGCTGTCACCGTGACGCGGTTGTCACAATTGGTATCAGAGGAGGAACCCAACCTTAAGTATGTGGTGCACTGCCTGGGTTGAGATGTAGGGCCCACAACGAGGACGTTGTGCTCTAAAGGGGGGTGATTGTAACATCCCCAAATGATAAAGGGTTAAATGACTAAATGATATGACTCATGTCAACAAGGTGCACCTTCCTTTTCGAGAGCTTGTCTGATTAGAACTCCATAGTTAAGCGTGCTTGGCCTGGAGTACTGATCAGGATGGGTAACCTTCTGGAAGGTTTCCAAGGGTGTGTGTGAGTGAAGAAAAAGCCGACTGGAAAGGACATGTGTTGGCCTGTGTGAACTATCATTAGTCGGAGGACACGTTCAGGCATGTGGGTGGACCCAGGGGTGGGCCCCACGTGTCTTTGGGGCAATTGGGGGTACCTGGTAGGTCAGGACCTGACGGCCATGTTAAGGCGGGGAGTTTGTGCTGTCATCGGGAACTGGTTGTCACATTTAGTATCAGATGAGGAACCCAGCCTTAAGTGCGTGGTGCACTGCCTGGGTTGAGATGTAGGGCCCACAACGAGGATGTTGTGCTCTAAAGGGGGGGGGAGGGGTGATTGTAACATCCCCAAATGATAAAGGGTTAAATGACTAAATGATATGACTCATCTCAACAAGGTGCACCTTCCTTTTCGGGAGCCTGTCTGATTAGAACTCCACAGTTAAGCGTGTTTGGCCTGGAGTAGTGATCAGGATGGGTGACCCTCTGGGAAGTTTCCTAGGGTGTGTGTGAGTGAGGAAAAAGCACACTGGAAGTTAAGGCGGGGTGTCTATGCTGTCACCGGGACCCGGTTGTCAAATTTGGTATCAGAGGAGGAACCCAGCCTTAAGTGTGTGGTGCACTGCCTGGCCAAACACGCTTAACTGTGGAGTTCTAATCAGACAGGATCCCAAAAAGGAAGGTGAACCATCCAAGGGTGGACCCTAGGGTGGGCCCCACGTGTCTGCGGTGCACCTTCCTTTTCGGGAGCCAGTCTGATTAGAACTCCACAGTTAAGCGTGCTTGGCCTGGAGTAGTGATCAGGATGGGTGACCTTCTGGGAAGTTTCCTAGGGTGTGTGTGAGTGATGAAAGAGCACACTGGACGTTAAGGCGGGGTGTGTGTGCTGTCACCGGGACCCGGTTGTCACATTTGGTATCAGAGTAGAAACCCAGCCTTAAGTGTGTGGTGCACTCCCTGGCCAAGCTCGCTTAACTGTGGAGTTCTAATCAGACAGGCTCCCAAAAAGGAAGGTGCACCTTCCTAGGGTGGACCCTAGGGTGGTCCCCACGTGTTTGCGGGGCAACTGGGGTTACCTGGTAGGCCAGGACCCGACGACCATGTTAAGGCGGGGTGTCTGTGCTGTCACCGGGACCTGGTTGTCACATTTGGTATCAGAGGAGGAACCCAGCCTTATGTGCATGGTGCACTGCCTGGGTTGAGATTTAGGGCCCACAACGAGGACGTTGTGATCTAAACGAGGGGTGATTGTAACATCCCCAAATGATAAAGGGTTAAATGACTAAATGATATGACTCATGTCAACAAGGTTCACCTTCCTTTTCGAAAGCATGTCTGATTAGAACTCCACAGTTAAGCATGATTGGTCTGGAGTAGTGATCAGGATGGGTAACCTTCTCGGAAGTTTCCTAGGGTGTGTTTGAGTGAGGAAACATCACACTGGATGTTAAGGCGGGGTGTGTGTGCTGTCACCGGGACCTGGTTGTCACATTTGGTATTAGAGGAGAAACCCAGCCTTAGGTATGTAGTGCACTTCCTGGCCAAGCACGCTTAACTATGGAGTTTTGTAACACCCGAGACTTTTATGTTATAAAAATCATCAAAAGAATCTTTTTCTACACAACACTAGCTTGGCTTACTTTACACGCAATTGCGACCTTCCTCGATAGCTTGCGTCGTACGCAATACCGAGTTTCACTAAACAACAACATGCTATTAAAAGAAGTCGTTATGAATAGTAATAACCACTTTTTAAAATTTTATAAATTTTATTTTTCAAAATGGACTTCATTTTTGGACTCAGAATATCGAAATTATCCTAGGGTGAAATTTTGGTAATTTTCTGAAAACTATCAATTTTTGATGAATAGTGAAACCACTAAGTGGTAGGTTAAAAACTGAATTTTTCATAAAACTTAATTTTACCGCTTCTGTGAATGGAATTTCGAAAATCCGACAGACACGGTTGATATCAGTAAGTAAAATGTGGTTCAATGGGATAAAAATAATTTTTTGGTGAATAGTAACTTTTTACTTTTTTTACCGCGGTTAATAGTAAATAGGGTAACTAAGGGTAAATACGATATTAATATTACCCTAACACATGTCCTAATTCTATTGGATAAGTGTAATTTGACCAAAAACAACCTTATGAATAAAATATGACCATTTAGGCCCACTTGGGTTAGATTAGGACATTTATTATTAATTTATTTAAAGAAGGGTTAAAATAGTTAAAATCAAAGTTTAATAAGTAAATCATTTTTAATATGGGGTTATACATAAGATAAATTAGATTTTAAATATTCATTATAAAGATAAAACGATTTCCTACATGATGGTATTTTATTTGTAATTTGTAGACATCAAATAATTTAATTTATTTATGACACAAAGATGATGCAGTAATTATCTTATTAATGAAATATTGACATAATTGATAATATAAATACCAAAATAAATGTAATTTAAGACTTTTTATGAATTACACTAATTTTCTAGGTTACTATGATATATTAGTGTTGATTTAATCAACTTGGTTGGAACATATAATTCTGTTATGACTTTCACAAAAATCATATATCAAATAGTGTCAAAATTGACACAAAATAGTTTTTAAATCAAATATTATATTATTAATTGTTATTTTATTCCTAAAAATCTAAGGTTCAGCCAAATGACTCAGATAAGGATATATATATTAATAATAAACAATTTGGGGTTCGTTTGTCTTGTTATAGTATGTGTATTAACCATATAGTGAAAGAAAACAAAAAGACATGGTAAAAGTTAAATTATTTAACTTAGAGTTAAATCTAATTGATAAGGTTAAAATAATACCCTAAACTTGTCTAAATCCTATTGGTTGATAGGATTTCGACCCATCCCCACCTTATCTTCGAAAAAAGACCCTTTGGAGCCATTATAAACCGATTTTGACTTTAATATAAAATAATATTTTGAGATATTCCTAAGGTGCCCCTCTCCTCCCTTATAAAAGGGCACCTCCTCCCCCTCCTCCTCACACCAATTTGAGCACTCAAGCTCGGCCAACCCCTGCCATTTTCTCCTCTCCACTTCCCAAGAATAATCCTAGAGGTCCTGGTCTTCTTCAAAGACCAATATTAGTTCCCTAAGTGGAGGATTCAAAGAAGCGTTCCAAAGAAGAGGTAATATCCATTACCGATCTTTTCAATTTCTTTCTTCTTCAACTTATTCTTCTTTAGTTGTTTCATGATAATGTAATAACATCAGTATTACTTACATACTGATATGTTATTATAAATATTAAACAACCCTAATTCACCTTCTATCAATCCTACGGAAAAATGAAATCTCCGCGCGTGCGTACGTACGGAATACCGTCTCCACGCCGTGGTGTAATCTATTTTTCCACCATCACATTACAATGATGAGTATAATGGTGTAATGAGTAACTATTTATGATTATTATAAAGTAATATTGGTACTGAAATAATATATATATACTCCAATACAGTTCCACGATCATAGGAACGATATCATCACTCGTGCGTACGTACGGAATACCGTCTCCACGATGTGATGCGACTTGTTCTACATGATCATCATTACATATTAATTATATAAATGAATTGAATGAATAAATATGATATATGTTACACTAATACCATTCTGGATATAAGGTTTCTATAACCTTAAAAGAAGAATAAGAATGTATTCGGCAAAACACGCATAAGAACAAAAGGCAATAAAGACCCGAGTAACAAGTAACAATGAAATATTACTAACAAAGAAGCTAAGAATATGACCATATATGATATCATATCAATATGTATGATTCTGGAATAAGTCAATAACATTATTTAAACCATGATACAGGAGCTTCGGACACGTACAAAGCTAATCAGACCTAAGGTAAGGGAAATATCACAATCTCATTTTTATCCGAGATTGTTTTTACATTGGTATTTACTGGGGTGTATTTTATAATCCACATCCATGTTACCTCAATATGTAAAATTATTTCCATCCTTCTACAATAGTTTATATCAAATTTTACCCTTCGATGAGTTTTTTGTAAAAGATATGAAAGGAATCTTTTGTCGTTTTTCGTACGAGGTACTTTTTGACTTTTTCGACAAAAGTACGAAAAATGTTTTTTTTAACTTATACGGCATGAATGGATTTTTAAAACATTATTTCCAAGAAGATTCCTTTACAAGTTTTCAAGTTTATTTTTAATCAAATTCTTTTAGTTTTAAATTGTAAGACATGTTAAGAAAGGAAAATGTTTTTGAAGTAGAAAGGATATTTTCCTCAAGAATGGATTTCAAGTGTTTTATCAAAATTATTTTCCATCTAAGATAATAAAGGGTTCGGTTTCTATCCCCATTATTACATGGATTTGATTATGTTGTGATGGAAATATTTTTATGAATTCCTTTATCTTATATGAATTTTTTTTATGATGTCATGTTGTTCAAGAATCCCATTTTTATTACATGGGTTACGCTATGATGTATGGTTTATGATTTTTTGGCACGCATAAGAATGGTATCATTATGAGATGGGTGGGACCTATATCTCCCTCCAATGCATTGGGTAAAGATTTTATATCTCATGAGATAGACATGGATGTAATGGTAGGTTATACCGGTTCAGTGAAACAGGACTGAAACGAGGGTTACTCGATTCAGAAAGGGACTTTGTCCACTAAGATAGTCTTGGCAATGAGTCTTGACTAACAAGAAATGATTCTCTATGATTATGTGTGAATGCCACAAAGTTTCATGTTTTAAGTTATGATTATTGTGATTACATTTCACTACCATGATTTATCACATGTTATGAAATTATGCTCTCTTTTGTAGGTTTTGATTTCCAAAATGTTATGTTCTTATGAATACGATGTGATTGATATTTCTTTTGTTTACCCTTACTGAGCATTTGAGCTCACCCTTTTATGTTTTCTTTTCCCCAGGATATAAAGAAAGGTTTTAGGTAAAAAAAAGGAAGATCTTTATGGGAGATGTTGAAGATCTTTCACCACGATTAGAAGATTACGTTCCGAGTTTCCAAAGACACTAAACTATTACGATCCTTGTGTTTGTGTTTTGTTATGTACAACGTATTCCGCAAATGTAATGTAATGTTAATGTACGTCAGGATACGGGTCTCTACAGTTGGTATCAGAGGAAAGGTTTAGTCAACCTTTGGAAACTAGGATGTGAAAACGTTAGTGAGATCCCTAGAGATATTTCTACGGTATGTTTAGGGATGTCCCTAAGGTTAAGTTATACGTATAGGTTATAGTACTAGAACTATGCTAACGATCATAGAATTAAACCTACGATGTTAGATATTGAAGGTAATTCCCCTTTATTATGTTGTTTTCCCTAGCACGATTGTTTCCTCTCACACTATTTTTTTTGGGTTTTAGATGATGGCTGGAACCTGAAGGAACTGTGTTGATCAATGCAATGGACAATGAAATGATTGTCCTCCTGAACAAACAAATGTTATGGGAGATGGAGTGAAAAATCTTATTGCTATACTTACACAAGCTATGAATCATTCTGGACTTCCAAATGAGCAGAGAAGGGAACAATATTCTATTGAGTCCTTCATGAGGCAACGTCCACCTTCTTTCAGTGGGTCTTCTGATCCACTTGTCGCTGAACAATGGATTAGTACCACTGAAAATATATTTTCAGTTCTTCAATGTTCTGAACATGATAAAGTCATCTTAGCAGTATATCATTTGGAAGGTGAAGCTGATCAATGGTGGAATCTTATCAAGAATACAAGGCCAAGAGATGAAATTGAGTCCATGGAATGGGACGAGTTAAAGAACTTATTTTTCAATAAGTACTTCCCTCGTATTCATCGAACAAAGATGGAGAAGGAGTTTCTTGAACTAAAGAAATAAGATGATGAATCTGTTGGTATATACGAAGCGAATTTTACAAGACTTGCAAGGTATGCATCTGGCATTATCATCCAACCTGAAAGTAAAGTTGATCGATTTTTCAGTGGCTTAAAACCAAGTCTTCGAGGGGCATTAGCTATAAGAGACTTCAGTAGCTATGAAGAAATTGTGCGTTGTGCTATCAAGGTAGAAATGGAAGTTGGTGTTACATATCCATCTCATGGTTTTGACAAGAAACGAAAGATGGAGTTCAAGGAGAAATCTCAGAATAATGGTGAAAAGAAGATGAATGTTTCCTTATGCACAAAGTGTGGAAATAAGCATGGTGGAGATTGTCTTAAAGGGACAAGTAAATGTTTTAAATGTGGAAAGGAAGGTCATCGGGCATTTGAATGCCGTGATAATGGGAAGAAGATGTCTAATGACGAAAACAAAGGAAGGGATACACAGAATGAACCTACTACACTTCAATGTTTCAAGTGCAAGGATATGGGGCATTATGCCAATCAATGCCCAAATCCAAGGGTTGATGATGATGGTCGACGTCAGCAAAATCTTAAGGCTAAAGATAATGGAAAGTCACATGCAATTTCTATCAGCGATGTGGAGTACGATAACGAAGTGGTGAAAGGTACACTTACCATCCACTCTAAAGTAGCAAATGTTTTATTTGATTCTGGATCCACCCACTCTTTTATTTCTGAAAAATTTTCTAAGGGTATCACCGTATTACCTCAACAATTAGATGTTGAGTTAGCTGTGACAACACCTAATGGCACAACAGTCGCATAAAAAGTTTATAATTCTTCTCCAATCGAAGTTTGTGGGAAAGTGCTTCCTGCAAATCTTGTGATCCTTCCTTTAGTGGAATTTGATGTGATTCTTGGCATGGATTGGCTTTCTCTACATGGAGCTCATATCAATTGCCAAAGAAGGGAAGTCACATTTCATATTCCAGATCAATCTACGATCGTCTATCAATGCAAGGATGAACATAACCTTCCAGTGGAAATTTCTTCCATCTTATGGGTATTGATTCCACTAAATGAAGGTTATTTATCTCAAATGGTTGGTGATAAACTCACGATTAAGAATATGCCCATTGTATGGGAGTTTGATGATGTCTTTCCGGAGGAATTACCGGGTCTTCCACCAAATCGTGAAGTTGAGTTTTCAATAGAACTCGTACCGGGCGCTTTGCCAATTTCAAGGACACCTTATAGAATGGCCCCAATTGAGTTGCAGGAATTGAAGAAGCAACTCCAAGAGAATCTTGATAAGGGATTCATACGCCCTAGTGCATCACCTTGGGGAGCACCTGTTCTATTTTTTAAGAAGAAAGATGGATCAATGAGACTCTCCATTGATTATCGAGAACTTAACAAGATCACTATCAAGAACAAATATCCTCTCCAACGCATTGATGACTTATTTGACCAACTACGCGGAGCTCAATACTTTTCCAAGATTGATCTTCGTTCAGGGTATCATCAATTAAGGGTCAAAAGGGAGGATATACCAAAGACAGCTTTCCGTACAAGGTATGGACACTATGAATTTATAGTGATGCCATTTGGTCTTACTAATGCCCCTGCTATCTTCATGGATCTAATGAATAGAGTCTTTAGAGACTATCTTGATCAATTTGTGGTAGTCTTTATAGACGATATTCTTGTCTATTCAAAGAGCAAGGAAGAGCATGAAGATCACTTGAGAATTATATTGAAGACCCTGAGAAAGGAGAAGCTTTATTCCAAATTTACCAAGTGTGAATTTTGGGTTCAAAAAGTTGCATTTTTGGGTCACATAATCTCAAAAGAGGGGATATCTGTGGATCCAGCAAAAATAGAAGTTATCGAACGATGGTCGAGACCAACAACAGTAACTGAGATATGATGTTTTCTTGGTTTGGCTGGATATTATCGAATTTTTGTAAAAGATTTTTCACGATTATCTAATCCACTCACCAAGTTGACTCGGAAAGGAGTTAAGTTTGTCTGGACAGAGGAATGTGAAGAGAATTTCAAGGAGTTGAAAGGAAGGTTATCCAGTGCACCTGTGCTCACTCTGCATTGTAGTGGAGAATGGTTTGTGATCTACAGTGATGAATCCAAGAAGGGATTGGGGTGTGTTCTTATGCAAAATGATATGGTGATAGCTTATTCCTCACGACAGTTGAAAATCCATGAGCAAAATTACCCAACTCATGATTTGGAGTTGGCTGCGGTAATCTTTGCATTAAAGATTTGGAGGCATTACCTTTATGGTGAAAGGTGTGATATTTATACTGATCATAAAAGTTTAAAGTATATTTTCACACAAAAGGAGTTGAATATGCGTCAAAGAAGATGGTTGGAGCTGATTAAGGATTACGACTGCTCAATCCATTACCACCCTGGGAAAGAAAACAAGGTGGCAGATGCATTAAGTCGACAAGACCATGCTAGTATATAAATGATGAGGATCACAAAGGATCCAATATTTATGGATTTACAAAGGATGGATCTTGGAATTATAAAGGAAGAGGAAAAATTTTATCTTTCTCAAATGAATGTTCAAACATCTATACATGTGAAGATTAAAGAGGCACAGAAAGAAAATGTCGAGTTACAAAAGATGGTGAGAAATGTTCCTGAATTCAACCTTGATTGTGATGGGATAATAATGTTCAGGAATCGGGTTTGTGTTCCTCCCATCCCCGAATTAAAGAAGGAGCTGCTGGATGAGGCTCATAGTTCTTCATTCTCTATTCATCCTGGAAGCACGAAGATGTATAGGGACCTGAAAGAGTACTTCTGGTGGGATGGCATGAAAAGAGATGTTGCTGAATATGTCTCTCGATGCTTGGTTTGTCAACAAGTTAAAGCTGAGAGACAAAAGTCTAAGGGGATGTTACAACCATTACCCATACCCGAATGGAAATGGGAAAACATCACTATGGACTTTGTCACAGGACTTCCTAAAACATCCAAAGGCAATAATTCTATTTGGGTCATAGTTGATCGTCTTACAAAGTCTGCACACTTCATTGCTATTAGAGAGGATTTCTCTCTAGACCAGCTTGCCAGGATATATGTAAAGGAAGTGGTAAGATTGCATGGAGTACCACTTTCTATTATATCTGATCGGGATCCGAGATTTACCTCGAAGTTATGGAGAAGTCTTCAGCAAACTCTGGATACAGAGTTGAGTTTTAGCACTGCTTATCATCCCTAGACATACGGTCAGTCTGAGAGAACAATTCAAACCCTAGAAGATATGTTGAGAGCTTTCTCTATGGATTTCAAAGGAGGTTGGGATCAAGACCTACCTTTGGTGGAATTTTCTTATAATAATAGCTTTCACTCCAGTATTCAGATGGCTCCTTATGAAGCTCTCTATGGAAAGAAGTGCAGGACTCCAACTTGTTGGGATGAAGTTGGGGAAAGAAAGCTATTAGGACCTGATCTCGTTGATGAAATGGCAGAAAAGGTCAGATCTATTCAACAACACATAAGCGCAGCTCAGAGTCGATAGAAAAGTTATGCCGACAACCGAAGAAAAGACCTAGAGTTTGAAGTGGGTGATAAAGTGTTCTTACGAATATCTCCCTGGAAGAGGTTTATGAGATTTGGAAAGAAGGGGAAGTTGAGCCCTAGATATATCGGTCCTTTCGAAATACTGGATCATGTTGGGAAGGTAGCTTACCGATTGTCGCTTCCACCGAATCTCTCTCAAGTTCACGATGCGTTCCATGTATCTCTCCTGAGAAAGTACATACCAGATCCTTCACATGTACTCAGCTCAGAAGTTGTACCGCTGGAGCAAGATCTTTCTTATGAAGAACAGTCGATAGAGATTCTGGATCGTAGCGAAAAAGTCCTACGAAACAAGACCACTCGCTTGGTGAAAGTTTTATGGAGGAACCACCAACTTGAAGAAGCTACATGGGAGCTTGAGGATATGATGAGGGAGAAGTATCCTCATCTGTTTGTTACAAAGTGACGAATTTCGAGGGAGAAATTCTTTTTAAGGGGGGTAGAATGTAACACCCGAGACTTTTATGTTATATAAATCATCAAAGGAATATTTTTCTACACAACACTTGCTTGGCTTGCTTTACACGCAATCACGACCTTCCTCGATAGCTTGCGTCGTACGCAATACCGAGTTTCACTAAACAACAATATGCTATTAAAACTAGCCGTTATGAATAGTAATAACCAATTTTTGAAATGTTATAAATTTTATTTTTCAAAATGGACTTCATTTTTGGACTCAGAATATCGAAATTAGCCTAGGGTAAAATTTTGGTAATTTTATGAAAACTTTCAATTTTTGATGAATAGTGAAACCACTAACTGGTAGGTTAAAAACTGAATTTTTCATACAACTTAATTTTACCGCTTCTGTGAATGGAATTTCGAAAATCCGACAGACACAGTTGATATAAGTAAGTAAAATGTGGTTCAATGAGATAAAAATAATTTTTTTGGTGAATATTAACTTTTTACTTTTTTTACCGCGGTTAATAGTAAATAGGGTAACTAAGGGTAAATACGATATTAATATTACCCTAACACATGTCCTAATTCTATTGGATAAGTGTAATTCCACCAAAAACAACCTTATGAATAAAATATGACCATTTAGGCCCACTTGGGTTAGATTAGGACATTTATTATTAATTTATTTAAAGAAGGGTTAAAATAGTTAAAATCAAAGTTTAATAAGTAAATCATTTTTAATATGGGGTTATACATAAGATAAATTAGATTTTAAATATTCATTATAAATCTAAAAATAGTTCCTACATGATGGTATTTTATTTGTAATTTTTAGACATCAAATAATTTAATATATTTATGACACAAAGATGATGCAGTAATTATCTTATTAATAAAATATTGACATAATTGATAATATAAATACCAAAATAAATGTAATTTAAGACTTTTTATTTATTAAACTAATTTTCTAGGTTACTATGATATATTATTGTTGATTTAATCAACTTGGTTTGAACATATAATTCTGTTATGACTTTCACAAAAATCATATATCAAATAGTGTCAAAATTGACACAAAATAGTTTTTAAATGAAATATTATATTATTAATTGTTATTTTATTCCTAAAAATCTAAGGATCGGCCAAATGACTTAGATAATGATATATATATTAATAATAAACAATTTGGGGTTCGTTTGGCATGTTATAGTAAGTGTATTAACCATATAGTGAAAGAAAACAAAAAGACATGGTAAAAGTTAAATTATTTAACTTAGAGTTAAATCTAATTGATAAGGTTAAAATAATACCCTAAACTTGTCTAAATCCTATTTGTTGATAGGATTTCGACCCATACCCACCTTAGCTTCGAAATAAGACCCTTTGGAGCCATTATAAACCGATTTTGACTTTAATATAAAATAATATTTTGAGATATTCCTAAGGTGCCCCTCTCCTCCCTTATAAAAGGGCACCTCCTCCCCCTCCTCCTCACACCAATTTGAGCACTCAATCTCGGCCAACCCCTTCCATTTTCTCTTCTACACTTCCCTAGAATAATTTTAGAGGTCCTGGTCTTCTTCAAAGACCAATATTAGTTCCCTAAGTGGAGGATTCAAAGAAGCGTTCCAAAGAAGAGGTAATATCCATTACCAATCTTTTCAATTTCTTTCTTCTTCAACTTATTCTTCTTTAGTTGTTTCATGATAAAGTAATAACATCAGTATTACTTACATACTGATATGTTATTATAAATATGAAACAACCCTAATTCACCTTCTATCCATCCTACGGAAAAATGAAATCTCCGCGCGTGCGTACGTACGGAATAACGTCTCCACACCGTGGTGTAATCTATTTTTCCACCATCACATTACAAGGATGAGTATAATGGTGTAATGAGTAACTATTTATGATTATTATAAATTAATATTGATACTGAAATAATATATATATACTCCAATACAGTTCCACGATCATAGGAACGATATCATCACTCGTGCGTACGTACGGAATACCGTCTCCACGATGTGATGCGACTCGTTCTACATGATCATCATTACATAGTAATTATATAAATGAATTTAATGAATAAATATGATATATGTTACACTAATACCATTCTGGATATAATGAATCTATAACCTTAAAAGAATAATAAGAATGTATTCGGCAAAACACGCATAAGAACAAAAGGCAATAAAGACCCGAGTAACAAGTAACAATGAAATATTACTAACAAGAAGCTAAGAATATGACCATATATGATATCATATAAATATGTATGATTCTGTAATAAGTCAATAAAATTATTTAAACCATTATACAGGAGCTTCGGACACGTACAGAGTTAATCGGACCTAATGTAAGGGAAATATCACAATCTCATTTTTATCCGAGATTGTTTTTACTTTGGTATTTACTGGGGTGTATTTTATCATCCACATCCATGTTACCTCAATATGTAAAATTATTTCCATCCTTCTACAATAGTTTAAATCCAATTTTACCCTTCGATGAGTTTTTTGTAAAAGATATGAAAGGAATCTTTTGTCGTTTTTCGTATGAGGTACTTTTTGACTTTTTCGACAAAAGTACGAAAAATGTTTTTTTAACTTATACGGCATGAATGGATTTTTAAAACATTATTTCCAAGAAGTTTTCTTTACAAGTTTTCAAGTTTATTTTTAATAAAATTCTTTTGGTTTTAAATTGTAAGACATTTTAAGAAAGGAAAATGTTTTTGAAGTAGAAAGGATATTTTCCTCAAGAATGGATTTCAAGTGTTTTATCAAAATTATTTTCCATCTAAGATAATAAAGGGTTCTGTTTCTATCCTTATTATTACATGGATTTGATTATGTTGTGATGGAAATATTTTTATGAATTCCTTTATCTTATATGAATTTTTTTTATGATGTCATGTTGTTTAAGAATCCCATTTTTATTACATGGGTTACGCTATGATGTATGGTTTATGATTTTGTGGCACACATAAGAATGGTATAATTATGAGATGGGTGGGACCTATATCTCCCTCCAATGCATTGGGTAAAGATTTTATATCTCATGAGATAGACATGGATGGAATGGTAGGTTATACCGGTACAGTGAAACAGGACTGAAACGAGGGTTACTTGATTCAGAAAGGGACTTTGTCCACTATGATAGTCTTGGCAATGAGTCTTGACTAACAAGAAATGATTCTCTATGATTATGTGTGAATGCCACAAAGTTTCATGTTTTAAGTTATGATTATTGTGATTACATTTCACTACCATGATTTATCACATGTTATGAAATTATGCTCTCTTTTGCAGGTTATGATTTCCAAAATGTTATGTTCTTATGATTACGATGTGATTGATATTTCATTTTTTTACCCTTACTGAGCATTTGAGCTCATCCTTTTATGTTTTCTTTTCCCCAGGATATAAAGAAAGGTTTTAGGTAAAAAAAAGGAAGATCTTTATGGGAGATGTTGGAGATCTTTCACCACGATTAGAAGATTTTATTCCGAGTTTCCAAAGACACTAAACTATTACGATCCTTGTGTGTGTGTGTTTTGTTATGTAATAAGTATTCCGCAAATGTAATGTAATGTCCATGTTCGTCAAGCTTCGGGTCTCTACAAGTTCTAATCAGACAGGCTCCCGAAAAGGAAGGTGAAACTTCCCAGGGTGGACCCTAGGGTGGGCCCCACATGTCTGCGGGGCAACTGGGGGTACCTGGAAGGCCAGGACTCGACGACCATGTTAAGGCGGGGTGTCTGTTCTGTCACCGGGACCCGGTTTTCACATTGGGTATCAGAGGAGGAACACAGCCTTAAGTGCGTGGTGCAATGCCTGGGTTGAGATGTAGGGCCCACAACGAGGACGTTGTGATCTAAAGGGGGGGTGATTGTAACATCCCCAAATGATAAAGGGTTAAATGACTAAATGATATGAGTCATGTCAACAAGGTGCACCTTCCTTTTTGGGAGCCAGTCTGATTAGAACTCCACAGTTAAGTGTGCTTGGCCTGGAGTAGTGATCAGGATGGGTGACCTTCTTGGAAGTTTCCTAGGGTGTGTGTGAGTGATGAAAAAGCACACTGAAAGGACAAGTGTTGGCCTGTGTGGACTATCATAAGTCAGATGACTTGTTCAGGAATGTGGGTGGACCCTAGGGTGGGCCCCACGTGTCTGTGGGGCAACTGGGGGTACCTGGGAAGCCAGGACCCGACGACCATGTTAAGGCGGGGTGTCTGTGCTGTCACCGGGACCCGGTTGTCACATTTGGTATCAGAGGAGGAACCCAGCCTTAAGTGCGTGGTGCACTGCATGGGTTGAGATGTAGGCCCACAACGAGGACATTGTGATCTAAAGGGGGGGTGATTGTTACATCCCCAAATGATAAAGGGTTAAATGAATAAATGATATGACTCAGGTCAACAAGGTGCACCTTCATTTTCGGGAGCCTGTCTGATTAGAACTCCACAGTTAAGAGTGCTTGGCAAGGAGTAGTGATCTGGATGGGTGACCTACTGGAATGTTTCCTAGGGTGTGTGTGAGTGTGGAAAAAGTTCACTGGAAGTTAAGGTGGGGTGTCTGTGCTGTCACCGGGACCCGTTTGTCACATTTGGTATCAGAGGAGGAACCAACCCTTAAGTGCGTGGTGCACTGCCTTGCGAAGCACCCTTAAAAGTGGAGTTCTAATCAGATAGTCTCCCGAGAAGGAAGGTGCACCTTCCTAGTGTGGACTATAATTAGTCAGATGACCCGTTTAGGCATGTGGGTGGACGCTAGGGTGGTCCCCACGTGTCTGTGGGGAAACTGGGGGTACCTGGTAGGCCAGAACCCAACGGTCATGTTAAGGCGGGGTGTCTGTGTTGTCACCGGGACCCAGTTGTCACATTTGGTATCAGAGGAGGAACCCAGCCTTAAGTGTGTGGTACACTGCCTGGGTTGAGATGTAGGGCCCACAACGAGGACATTGTGCTCTAAAGGGGGGGTGATTGTAACATCCCCAAATGATAAAGGGTTAAATGACTAAATGATATGACTCATGTCAACAAGGTGCACCTTCCTTTTCAGGAGCCTGTCTGATTAGAACATCAAAGTTAAGCATACTGGGCCTGGAGTAGTGATCAGGATGGGTGACCTTCTGGGAAGTTTCCTAGGGTGTGTGTCAGTGAAGAAAAAGCACACTGGAAGTTAAGGCGGGGTGTTTGTGCTGTCAACGGGACCCGATTTTCACATTTGGTATCAGAGGAGGAACCCAGCCTTAAGTGCATGGTGTACTGCCTGGCCAAGCGCGCTTAACTGTGGAGTTATAATCAGACAGGCTCCCGAAAAGGAAGGTGCACCTTCTTAGGGTGGACCCTAGGGTGGGCCCCACGTGTCTGCGGGGCAGCTGGGGGTACCTGGTAGGCCAGGACTTGACGACTATGTTAAGGCGGGGTATATGTGCTGTTAGCGGGACCCGGTTGTGACATTTGGTATCAGAGGAGGAACCCAGCCTTAAGTGTGTGGTGCACTCCCTGGGTTGAGATGTAGGGCCCACAATGAGTACATTGTGATCTAAATGGGGGGGGGGTGATTGTAACATCCCCAAATGATAAAAGGTTAAATGACTAAATGATATGACTCATGTCAACAAGGTGTACCTTCCTTTTCAGAAGCCTGTCTGATTAGAACTCCACAGTTAAGCGTTCTCGGCCTGGAGTATTGATCAGGATGGATGACCTTCTGGGATATTTCCTAGGGTGTGTGTGAGTGAGGAAAAAGCATACTGGAAAAGAAATGTGTTGTCCTGTGTGGACTATCATTAGTCAGATGACCCGTTCAGGCATGTGGGTGGACCCTAGGGTGGGCCCCACGTGGCTGTGGGGCTACTGGGGGTACCTGGTAGGCCAGGACGTGACGACCATGTTAATGCGGGGAGTCTATGCTGTCACTGGGACCCGGTTGTCACAATAATCCCCTGTCAAAATTTATTTTAACATTGGGCATCCTCCTCATATGTATGTCATAATGTTAATTTCTGTTGATTTGGGCCTCCTTCCTAGGAATAATCCCCAATAATAATTCCCTTTTAATTTAGGCCTTCTTCTCAAGAGTAAGACCCAATGTTATAAGTCTCCGTTTATTTGGGCATCCTCCTTAGGATTTATCCCTGGTTTAATACTCTACGTCTCCATAATGTACAAGTACTTTTATTGACCTCGCTCTTGGGATTCTTTTCTAAAGTATGTCTCGGTCTTCATCTACTTGGGAATTCATACATACGTAAGCCCCACATCATTTCTTGTTACTACATTTTTTGTGGCACAATCTTCCAGTTTACTGATACTTCTTGTTTATCACACTGAGCATGAATTATGTGAGCATAGAGTGTAAACGTAATCACGAAATCTCTTTTTGGTCCGTTAACCATGCATAAGCCCCATATTTCATCACCAAAACTACATGTACTTTGATCTCTACCTTAGAAGTAGAGTACGTAAGAAGACTTTATATGGTTCAAGCCCATATTTCATTTATTATTTTTCATCCCATATAATGTTAAACTATATACTTCTTATCGAACTACATTTGTTCAGAATCCTTTTTAATGAGGATACGTAGGTATCCCATCTGCACGTACGATCCCAACTCTGAAATAATCCATGACTTTCTGAATGACAATAAACATCCAGTGCCCCACTGAGTGGCTTTAAAACCAGTATGGTCATCATAGTGACCATTTAAAAGATTCTCTTATCCCATTCATATCAATCATCGATTTCCAAATCTAAAGGAAAACTAATTTTAATGCTTGGTGAATTAACAAGGATTCATGAAGATAAAAAAATCTATATGACAGTCTCAAAGTACGCAATAATTCCCCCCAAGAAGGTATGATGATACTAACCTCCAATCCTCTCGACCAATGAAAATTCTTATGTCTCTTCGGTCCACAACTAATGATCAACTACCTTTGTAATGTTGGTCCAAATTGATATAGAATTATCAGGTGTTTCTAGTTCTACAAATAAACCCGTTAAAACCCAATTGGAATGTTTGAACCTTAAACAAACAAGGTCATCCCATTTCCAGACGAAACAAAAAATGGTGAACTTGACGTGACTCCTTAACAAAGTTAAATGATGTTTTAATTATTTGTTATGCCCCTATTCAACTCAATATGAGAGCCAAAAATCAATCAATAACATATGTTCTCATCCAAATGATATAGTCTGGACAGACTTATCTTGATTATGTCTGCTATATTAAAATGCACTCTTTTCCAAGATCTCCCTACAACACAAAATGGCTTCTTTAAGGTTCACATCAGTGAATGCCTCGGCTGCTACTCCTGCTGGATCCTCATCCGCTCTAAGGAATAAATCACCTACTCAGCGTATTCAACACTGGGTCTCAAATGCATTGGTGAGGGAATACCGTCAACACGGTACCATACCGACTCTGGAGGCCGCTCGACAAGCCCTCCAAGTTAACAACTCACCCTAGTTGTCCGTACAGAGATGACCAGTGGTCAAGAAGTAGGTAGTTCCAACCACCGTCTCCAACCGTTATGGGTCTTTATCCCCAAAACACAACAACCATTCCCTCCCATATTACAAGGAGGTGAATCAAGAGGTCTCTCAAGGCCTCAGTTCATGAATACAGGAGTCCTTCTTGAGGACTCCCACCAACAATCGCCACCAGACTCGTGTGGTAGTGCACCCTAAACATGATGGGGGTATCGCCTCTAGGCGTTCGGCTCAGGTTCCATATACCTAAGCATGCAAGACGAACAATCAGAGGAGAAATTAGGCCAACAGAGTATAGGTTATTACCTCTTCCCCCTTCAGAGAATTCCATCACCCGAACATGATGCCAAACAACGAGCGGGCATATACACCCATCCATCCTAATTTCACTGCCTAGTAGTCTCTTCTGGAAGTAACACACCAATACCACTAGTAAATTCGGGCAGATTACTATAGGTAGTCACATAAACCTATTTATAAATCATCATCCAGTCAGCTGGCTCGTCTGACTGCATCCAAAGAAGCCCGCCATCCAAATGTGGTGACCACCTGTAAAAAGGCACATACACCTGCGTACACTCATAAATTTTTCCAGTAGTCTTGTCTTCCAGTATTGAAGGATGTTCATTAATCATATTTGGTAGAGAACAATCGGCAGGGACATACACCTGTATTTCATCAAGCTGACCAACAGTCTCATTTGGTATCACCTGGAGATGTCAATTGGAAAGCTCCAATGACAAACAGGAGGCAGAAAAACCATTCTGCCCCCACACATGAGTACTGTCAGAATTCACTGATAGGAAAAGGAGGACATGAGCAGGAACACACACCTACTCCAAACACAGAATGTAAGTATATTCCCATTCCGACAACTGAAGTCACTAGGCACATTCTAACAATGATGAAAGAGAATAAGAAAATCCCTTACCATATTCTGGATACCTATCAGAATATTATTACAACTTCAGAGACATCAAAGGGAAAGAAACATAAATCTATCCCTATTAGTGGAGTGACTCATCAACATGTCACCTCAGAGTAGAGACACGCCTCATTTATAGTTCAGGAGGTTCATGGGACGTACTCCCTAATGTCATACTAACAATCTAGTCGGTCACATACACCTGATTTAAATGGATATAGTCAGCCTAACATGACCATTTCTCATGAGAAGGAACATAAAACTTCCCATAATAACCACTTTCATCAATAAGTATTTTCCAAAGTGAGTATGAAGGAATCCATGAAAAAGACACATCTAGTACAGTTAAAAAATCATGACCCAATCTGCAAAAAGGCATTGCTCAATGATAGAGTTATTGAAGCCCTTAGACAATTATCTGTTGAAACTCAAGATTCTACTCTCTCATTTCCAAATTTTGGAAATAACCATAATAATTCAGAAGGTCTTCATCAGAAACTTCTTTATGAAGGCTTGCTTCATGACAATTCGGTCAATATCGAAGCATTATCTTTATATGAGAGCCACGATAACCCTATGCGTGGCCAGATAACCAGGGAGAAAAAGGTTTCATCTTTTTCTATAACCACCATGGGGTTCCTCCCCATGATGATGAATTTAGCTGCGAAATTCCTCTCTGCATTATTAATTTGCATTTCCTTAAAAATTCAGAAATGGACAATGCAGTAATGAGAAAGCCCTCTTATCTTGAGTAACTATAAAATGTGAACCAGTCATGTTTGATACCTTACCACTTGCAGGTGAAATAATTTCTCAATCAAAAGATAGCTCGGGGTGTAGTTTATTCTTAGAATCACCACTAGGCCATTAATCTTCTAATTTGACAAATAAAATCTCTATCAATCTTATTGAATCTGATGAAACAACGAAGAAGCACCAACTTTAGTCCAATCAAGTAGAATAATATTCATCCAATGACAAAGAGGAATTGTTGAATATGAGAAAACAATTGGCGAAAGGTTAAATACCATTCATGTTTTTTCCTTTGGATGACTCTCAGTATGATATTCCAGAAACGTTGATAGAAGATTGTATTAACGATATTCGTCTCAACATATGGAAAACTCTTTCTCACTTAAAAGATAAAATATTACATTATGATGAATATAAAAATCATGTTAAGGTAATATAAGGGTTGCAATGCCAAATTGACTTGGAATCTCTCTTATTTTTCCAAAATTCAAAGGTTGGAAAGAAGCAGAGAGCCCTTCATCGTACATACCTTGGTGCATTAAAAAGGTTGGACCAGTTAATTACCAAATTCCCATATGGTATTCATATCAGGTGATGGGGTGTTCATTAAGAATTGCATTTCACTGTGCTCTCTAGTCAACAAATCCCACCAAAAGTGGTCTCATGCAATGTTATTGCCTATGGCTAGCCACAACTTACTAGTTTTGTGTGTAATCAAAGGCTTGCTCATGAACATGCCTCAACTAGTTCTTCCCAAATTCAGCAATATAATGAATTAGTTGTTGAATTACTCTTTCATAAAGGAAATGAGAATACTGAATAGGTTTCTCGTTTAGATCATCTTCCTAATTCGGTGACAGAGGTTTCAAAAATAATTCAATGGTCATCTGAGCCAGATGATTTGAGTGGATGTCAGATGATGCATCTGGCCAATTTCCAGACTAAAATCTACAAAATCAGGAGAGATTTTAAGAAAGTTTCTGATGTAGCAGCTCAAGAGCCACCTCAGCATGACTGGCTGGGGATTATTTTAATCCAACCCTCGAGACAAACAGACTGGATTTGAGGACATGAGCAAGAAAAACAGTAACAGCCCCAATCCACCAGACTGGGGACTGTTTCAAATTCTCAATCTCCTACTTAGAAAAAATCAGTCTTCTCTTGATTAGGGAAGAATCCACAAGAGGAATGTAGAGATGAATTTTTAGGAAATTCCCTCCAAATTACGGTTCATCAAGAAGTTCCTGGGAGGTAAACCAATCAAGAGGAAATGTCTCATAAATGACAAGGAAGAAGATAGTATCGCATAAACAATGAAGGAAGGGATGCAATGCATTATGAATCGATAAATATAATCAATTTTGTTGTCACTGATACCCCAGAACATGGGCCTCTCTTAGAGGAATCAAATGAAGAATTTCATGTTCAAGAGGTTTTATACACAGAAACAAATGAAGAAGGTTTGTGTTCCCGAAATCAATGGTGTACCCAGAATCTAGGTTTTCCTTCAAATAACCAAATCCCACTCTCCCTAAGGAAACCAACAAGGGGAAAGGAAAAAATTCAGGTTACATTCCACCCTACCTTTGGAGAAGTCCAATCACAATCATTAGATGAAAGGTTCGCACAATAAGAAGAATAAATGAAGTAGATAATGCTGTTAAATGAAGAAATACTTCAAGGTAGTTTTCCTCATAATAATTATAGATTTAATCAATCAAGTTAATTTTCTATATCTATTGGAATGGATCAATAATATCCCCCATTACAAGTAAACCATTACAGGTGTAATCTTATGGGTCATACACAAAAGTAACCAGAAATACTACCATCAGTGGCAGTACCAGTCGCCACACCCGTCCAAACTCCAGTTATTACACCTGCTTAGGTCGAAGCTCAACCAGATGTTTCTCAAACATTAATTACTACCATTGAGTCATTAACAGCTCGGTTGGAAGCTATGTAATGGCGACGTGATGTAGTTCAATCAGAAAAGAGAACACACCCTGAATGGGTTGATGTAATTCCTCCCCCATCGAATTTTTTGAATACCACATTCCAAATTTTTCATGGTTCTGGAGATACAGAACAAGAAATAACACATTTTGTTTCTCATTGTGATTCTATGATGGGAACTACTCAACAAAAATAAGCAGTTAATCTCAGGTGTTTTGTTTATTCATTTCAAGTACCTGCTTTTGTCTGGTATACAAGTTTTCAATCTTGGTCAATTACTGGGTGGGAAGATCTCCGTCAAAAATTCCTTCTTCAATTTAGCTCAACATTACCAAAGACGATAGTTTTTGTTCTTACAAATTGTAAACAATGGGAAAATGAAAGAGTTTTAGATTTCACTTCTTGATGGAAGGGATTAACATATTACTTAAGTTTAGCACTCCCTCAAGAATTGTTTCTGCCAATCTGGGTGGCAAATCTACATGATGAATTACACACACCATTAATCCCTATGAAATACAGAGGAGGTTTTTGTGACCTTAATTCAATTTCTCAGTAGAGATAAGACTCTCTTATATAGAATAGGGCAAAAAATTGTGTAATTCAATCAGTTCCTAGAAGAAGAATAGGAATATCAGAAGCTGCTACAGTTACACTTAAAAAAGCACATGTACCTGCTTCTACTTCAAAACCTACATCATATAGAAGGGATCCACCACTTGAGAATCTACAATAACGACCGCCTTGTGAATATGATCAATGAGATGAAAGATGAAAATAGATTGAGGATTTAAAGAAAAAAGTTTATTCTTTCCAGAATGAACATGTTCTTAGTTACTTCATCTCAGCTCTAGAAAACAATCTGGTTCAGTTTCCAAGTCACAAAAGGCCGAACAAGGAAGAATTTGAAGACCTCCCCAACTATTTCATGTTTCATCAGATGTTAGGGAATCCCATTCAAGAGTGTTTTGCCTTCAAATATCTCCTACAAAATATGGTGGACTCTATACAAGTAAAACTGAAAGGTTCTTCAGCCCAGGTAGCATGTGTTATTTCTACTGATCTAGAGGAAGAAGGAAAGTGGCACAAAGTCAAATATAAAAATGCACATAAATATGATGATTGGATGCCCGGGAAAACTATCAACCAAACTCATGACATTTTACGAACACAATTGAATCAACTAATTGTGTCTTCTTCTACTTCTTTCACAGAAAAGCAACCTTCATCAGAAGGAAAATCCTCAAAGAAATAGAGTAATTTAAAGAAATAAGAGCAGTCATAAGAAGACGATCTCGTGTCAATGACTTGGTTGTCTTTGACTCTAGACGATTTTATGTCATCTGCTTCAAAAGCTCGGGCACTACCCCACCAAATGGCACAGCCGGAACATGATCATCTGGAAGAATATTCATTAGATTAAGAATTGATATTTGGTTCTATTAACATGATTCATTTAACGGATCCCAATTCCAATGATAGTTTCAATCATGATGATCCTAAGTTCCTTGTATCTAACAAAGGAATTAAGGGAATAGATAGTGGTATATGATATAGAGGAAGACGTAGATATTCTAGAAGTCGCTATTTGAATCTTACCCCTGCTAGAACTGTATATGTGGAAGAAACTCGTGACAAAGCCCTTCCGCGGGCTCAACAGGTATAATAATGTTCTTCCACACATGGCAGAATTGGTCCTAAGATTGTTATTTTGGAGGACCGGTTAGAGGTTACACCTTCTTCTTCTCAGAAAATATATATACCTAGTCATTCTAATTTACCAATGCCAAGAGTGTTTCCAATAACTACTCTGATACGGGATGAATCTACTAATAAAGCATCAACTTCCAAGGCACCTGCAAAACCACATGTTCATGGTGGGAAACGCATACCTTTAGACCAAAACAATGATGTCCTGAAACATTTGGCCCATGTACCACCCAAGTTATCAATTCTTGATTCCTTGAATCCATCAAAAGATCTTCAGGAGTAACTTATTGAGGCTTTGTCAACTCCTCAAGAATTCAAAACTGAAATTGTTGCGGCTAAGGTCTACCATATAATGAATGATCCTACAGAAGGCCATGCAGTTATATCTTTTATAGATGAAGATGAATATGATGTTGTACATGGAGACATTAGACCTTTGTATCTATCTGGAAAAGCCATTGACAAAGACATCCAATGAGCTTTCATTGATAATGGTTCAGGAGTCAACCTAATTCCTATTTGTACACTTCGTCGAATAGGCTTCACCGAATCTGATTTATATCCATCTACGTTGATGTTGCAAGGACATGATAAGAATGAACAAGATCCTCAGTGTGTGATAATACTCGAAATTCAGTTTCGAGACCTTGTTTCTGATTCAGATTTCATGGTTGTTCGTCTGGACACCGCGTTTAACATTTTTCTTGAAATACCGTAGCCACATCAAGATGCGGCCGTACCTTCTCCATACCATAAAAGTCTCAAATATTGTTTCAATTTTCAAATTGGGATATTTTATGTTGACAAGGCCCAATTGAAAATTTGTGAATCTCAATACATTGAGGCAAAATATAATCACATTGAGGGAAAGAAAAAATCCACAACAAAAGAGGTCACCAAAATTAATGCTCTAAATTGTTTGGAAAAGATCCAGTAAACCCATTCATACATGTGAGTACATATTATGTGTTTCCTATCAGTAAAATTGACAGGATATACCAAAATCTAGACAATCTTATAGAAACTTCCATAATGCAATTACGACAACCAATCTAGACATTATGGGAGAATTTTTTGATTCGTCAAGTAGTGATGAAAGCTTAAATTGAGATGTCTTCATTTCATCTGCTAAAATCTAGCAATTCTATAATTCATCAACCAGGCCAAAAATTATAGAAATACCAGAGGAAAACAACGATGTCGATTCTTAATCCATCATATCCCCTCTATCACCCCTGGAAGACCATTCATCATCAATAGGCTCAGAAATGGCAGCATCTTCTTCAAGATGTTCAAATTTTAGCTTCTCCCCAGACCATGGAAATTATGCTTCGTCATCTTGTTTGCAAGTTGAAACAAAAGAAGTAACACATATTGAAGAAGAAGAGGATGATCTCAGGGATGCTCCTACAGCATTTTAAGAGGGTATCTCTACCACTATGGGTTAACTCAGATACATAAATCTGGGTACAAACGAAGATCTATGACCAATTTTAATTAGTGCATCCATGGCTATTGAAAAGAAAGAAATGTATACTTCATTTATAAAGAAAAAGAAAGATGTATTTTCTTGTAATTATACAAAAATTCCATGTCTTAATCCCGATGTTTCTACTCATCACTTCGGTTTTCAAGAAGAACATCGAGGATTCAAGAAAGAGTCAAGAAGAATACACCCAACTTATGCTTCCAAAATTGAAGTTGAAGTTGATAAGATTTTCAAGTATAACTTCATCAGAGATGTTCAATATCCCAAATGATTGGCTAATGTTGTCTCTGTAATAAAGAATAATTGAAAAATTACAGTTTGAATTGACTTAAGAGATCATAATCGACATTGTCCCAAGGATGATTTTCCAGTTCCAATCACAGAACTCTTAATTGATGCAAAAGCTGGATACAAAGATCTTTCCTTCATGGATGGTTACTCCGGGTACATTCAAATATCAATGGCCCCAGAAGATGAGGAGTCCATCACCTTCAGAGCTCCTCAAGCTGTGTTTTTTTATTGGGTAATGCCCTTTGACCTGAAGAATACAGGTGCAACATATCAACATGCCATGCACCATATCTTCAAACCATTTTTAGAGAACTTTTTTGAATGTTATGTGGATGATTGGGTGGTTTAATTCAGACAATGTTCTGATCACTTGGCTGATCTGGAAATCATATTCAACAAACATCGACAACAAAATTTGAAGCTGAACCCCTTGAAATGTGATTTCGGGGTATCCTCAGGAAAATTTCTCAGTTTTGTTGTATTCTATCCTGGTATCAAAGATGATCATGCAATGTCAAAATCAATTCTTTAAATGTCACCTCCTATAAATTTGAAGGAATTAAGAGGAATTTGAGGACACTTTGTCTATATTCGGAGTTTCATTGCCAATTTTTCAAGTAGGTGTTTACCCTTCACCAGATTAATGAAGAAGGGAGTCACCTACGAGTGGACTAAATAATGTCAATAAGAATTAAATATCCTCATGAAATATCTCTTGAGTCCACAAGTATTAATGCCACTTGTTGAATTAAGACCACTTATTCTCTATGTGTCAGCATTATAGTGATCATTGGGTTCCTTCCATGCTCAAAATAATGATGTTGGGAATGAAAATATCAATTATTATCTTAGTCAGACTATGCTTGAGTCAGAAACTCAATATTCAATTATTGAAAAGTGCTGCCTTGCATTAATCATTGTAGTTCAGAAATTGAAAAACTACCTACGACATCATGAGGTCTAATTGGTTTCTCACAATAACCTGCACAAATTTATGCTTAGTCATCCAATAATTACAGGACGTCTGTCAAGTTGTCCAGTTATTTTGCAGTTGTTTGATATCCAGTATGTGTCCCAAAAGGCAATAAAGTTCCTAGATCTGGCCTATTTCCTTTCTGAACACCCATCTTTAGAAGATACATCATTAAAAATTGAACTTGTTGCTGATGAAGTCTTCGTTTTTCAAGATAATCCTCAAACATGGGAAATATACATTGATGGTGCCTCCAGAAGTCCAATAGGGAAGAAAATGGAAGATCATAAATTCAAAAAAGTTGGGCTAGAAATTGTTCTTATTTCCCTAGAAAAGGTAGTGCTACCCTATTCATTCTTATTGTTGGAAAGAGGTACAAACAATGAAGTAGGATATCAAACTCTCATTGTAGGCTTGGAATTGGCACATTAGGTATAATTGAATCACATTAATGTACAAGGAGATTCATATTTGGTAATCATACAAATCAATAGGGATTATGCCATCAGAAAGGAAGTGTTAATCCCTTTGTGTGATTACATCAGAGATTTAATGGCGGAATTTCCCTCAGAACCGAAATTTTCTTATGTCCCGCGATGAAAAAATTCCTAATCTGATGCACTGGCTAATGTAGCCACAGCCCTGGAAGCTCCAAATCGGGATGAAACAATCAACAGAATTTCCCACCGTCGTACAGTTTCACCTTTTTTTCAAATCAGAACAGAGGAAATCAATGAAATCAGTCCCATTTCTGAACCATATGGTCATACTACAGGATGGATGACACCTATAAAGGAATACCTTCAAAATGGAACACCCCCACTTGATAGAGCCAGGAAAGAATATGTCTGGAAACATGTGGTAAATTTTACTCTTTATGATATCTCGTATCACCAAAACATTCTCTAGAATCTAGGTTTTTATGGAATTCTCTTCAGATGTATTGATGGTGAAGAGTCAATGGATATCATGAATGAAGTACATGCAGGATTTTGTGGTGCCCACTAGTCTAGACATAGACTTTCTGGTCCAATTCAAAGGCTTGGAAACATCTGGCCTTCAATGATGCAAGATTTGTTTTGATTTCACTAAGAAGTTTCCTTCTTTCCATGTATGTGCCAACTTCATTCATCAACTCCAAGAATTTCTTCATACGGATAAATACTTCTGACCGCTTTCTACATTGGTAATGGATGTAGTTGGACCTTATCCTCAGTATACAGCTATGTAGTTTGAGTATATTCTTACTGCTACTGACTTCTTTTCTAAATGGGTAGAGGCAGTACCTCTCAAATAAGTCAGTGTTAAAAGCATTGTTAGCTTTGTCAAGTCCAACATCATAATCATATTTGGTGTTCCTCATACCATATTGATGGATAATGGAATCAACTTTTGTTCATCCGAGGTAAGAAAATTGTATCAATAATAAAATATCAGATCCAACCATTCATCTTGGTATCATGCAGTGGCTAATGGTAAAGTAGAGGCCTTCAATAAGACTCTTTAAAACATACTTCAAAATATGTTGGATAATGAAATGAATTCATGGACTTATAAACTCTTTCATGCTCTATGGGCTTATCGGATTACCATGCGCACTACTACACGATCCACTCCATATTCATTGGTATTTAGAACGGAATAATTCTTGCCTATTAAAGTCCAATTAACTTCACATAGAGTTGCCATTTGTGATCAGTTATCTATATATGAACAATATCAAAATCTATTGGATGAATTGGGATGACTAGATGAAAAAATATTGTGCGCACTGCACCATTAAGAAGTCTATCAGAATCTAATAGCACGATATTTTAATAAAAACGTTCCACTTTATTCATTAATTCCAGGAGAATTGGTATTGGTCCTCAGAACCGCAATGATACCGGGAAATAAGCCTTCAAAGGATGAGCCGAAGTGGGAAAGACCTTAATCAATACATAAGGTCTACTCAAATGAAGATTCTTCTTTAATCTCAATGGATAGAGAACTCATTATAACTCCAACCAATGCATGATTCATGAAGAAGTATTTTTTGTAACACAAATACACTCATTGTTCTTGCTGCCGGACATTAAACTGCATACCCCCTATATCATCCGACATGATCTTAAACTATTCATCGTCTGAGCTGAAGGATGTTAAACTACCAAGCACCCCATGTTTGTGACACATGATGTTAAACTTTGATCACTGCATACACAATTGTCTTTTAAACTTTGTTTCCATGTATTCCCCAGGTAGCTAACAATGCATGATCCTCACACCATCCTTTGTGGTCACATATTTCACGACATGAATTCCAGGTCTGTTGCTGCCTCTTGTTTCTCACACCGAGCATGACTCATGTGATCTTAGAGTAAGCGTCGACCATGAAATTTTCTCTGGGCCGCTAACCACGCTTACGTCCCAAAATCATCATTAGGTCATTTTCCTCAACTACACCTCAATCACTGAATCTCTCTCAATTAAACTATGTGGACTTTGATCCTTGCCTCCTAGGCCAGATATGTAAGAAACCTCATGAAGTTCAATCCCGAAACCACTTTCTTCACATTGACTCACTGCCATCCCATATTATATTGATCCGTGAAGTCCCTATCAACCGTCGTATTCATATCCGTTCACTTCCATCCTATATGACGTTAAACTGTGTACGTCCCATCTTCCTTACTATATAATGTTAAACTATACCGTCCCCCATTTTCCTTGTTGCAAGACATTAAACTGCATAGCACCGGTCTATGAATATGACCTTAAACTATTTTCACTTTTCTCTTGTATGACAATAAACTTCAACAATCAATGATACCCACACTCGAGAAGAATCATCATGGACATTGTATCCAACCATGTCATATTTCAAGAACTACGTATGGCTTGATTCTCATCCTTATGAGATATGTAGTGACACCCAAGTCATTAATATTGGGTCAAGCCATAATTGCAATAAAGTACACTTTACCCATCATATTTACGAACCAAATATGTACAAAGGGTAATTCAAGAACTATGTGCAGCTTGATTCCCATCCTCATGGGATATGTAGGAACTCTCGAACATTCCTCGAGTCCAGCCCCGGGCCATTGGGCCTAACCCCAAACTCCACATTCTCTCCCTTGGCTGAAAGGTCCCCCTGGGTGCATATGGTGTGATATGGAACACCCTGGTCTTTATTCACATCATGTTTATAACAAATGCATGATGTGTCTCCCTTACTATGGTATGATCTCTACGACCCTAAACTATGATCTTCCATGCTCTCATCATGCATGACATTAAACTTTCTTTCAAGAACTACATGTGGACTGATTCTCATCCTAATGAGATACATAGTGACATACAGAATCACAATTCAGTGCCCAGCCGCAAAACTAGAAAAAAAATATTCATGTTCTCTATAACCCTTTTCTTGACTTCTGGTCGCAAAATTTCTGATACCTTAGAGTTGTTTTGCCTCACTATGCAGCACATTCCCTTAGGTGGCCTTGCATAAGTTGTCTACATAACAGACCTGTAATCCAAAATATGCTACTATATGACTATGTAGCTTATGCCCCAGTTGGCCCTGCAGAATTCAGCCTCCATAATAGGTTTTTCAAGTAATGGTAACTTCATTCTTATGATAAGCCTCTTTTGTCCCTATTGGTCTTAATGGTTATATATAGGGATCTGTAAAAAAACGTCCATCCTTAACATATTTTTTCAATACTCTTTTTCATTATCTGAAAGTATAAAAGTATACAGTTTACATTTTCCTACTTCTCCATATGTTCATAGCAATATGAAATAACTTTGGACCACTTGACCATATGTTATATAATTTTTCTATCTCCGGTTTTAGTCATATGATTTAAAACCATAAATACCCTTTTTACTACATTTGGTTCAGAACTTCGTAAAAGTCACATTCCTCAAATTCATTGACAATTCTAATTGAAAATATCCTCTTCATATTCATGCACCATTCTCCATAAATCAGAATCTATGTTTTGGAAAATTTGAATCACCATAAAACATTATTTGGATTTTAGAAATAGAATGTCAAATTTCTGAGAGTTCATTTGCCCGACTATGAAGCACGTTCCCTTAGGTGGCCTTTCATAAGTTGTCTACGTAACGGACCGGTCAGCCAGAAGACACTACTATTTGACTATGTAGCATATGACCTAGTTGGGCCTGCATAATTCAGCCCCCATAAAAAGTTTGTCATGTGGTGGTAACTTATTTATTAGTAAAGACTTCCTCTAATGCCTTTTAACTCTTTTCCCATGTCATTCCTCATATTCAAAATTTTGCAAGTCACAGTTTACAATTTTCTCCCTCTATACTTGAATATGGTAATATGTTTAAAAAACAATTATCAAAAATTGTGTCAATATCATCCATTTGGTCAAAATGAAGCATCCAGAGCTTCATCAGCAGCCCCTTGAAGTTTATTTACTTGACCAAATTCACTCTATTCAGATCGACGAAGTTCTTCATTAGCATCTGTGATGGATTTCATACCATTCACTTGGACTTATTCCAATAGATTATGAAGCTAGTCAAGCTCTCCAATAACAACATTTGAAAATTGAACTTGTGCGCCACAAAACCTTGATTTCTCCGGCTTTACCTCAGAGTCGGATCCTCTTTCATTTTCGATTCCAACTCCATGGGGGGACTTTTCTTGATGCTCCTTTTCTTCATAGAGTCCAACGAATGGAAATGGAGAATAACTTAGGCACAAAGAGGGTCACCCTTTGAAGAACATAAAAAACATTAACAAAGGCACAGAATTGGAGCCCATTTGGACTGAGGCACACATGTCACTAGCTTACCCTATTTTTTCGCCCAATGTTCCAGTTGGCCTATAAATAGCCCATGTGGGACCCCATTTCCCGGATGCATTTTTCAAAAGTCAAATCTAAGCTCTGGTCACCCTAGTCTTCAACTTAGCTCTTCCGAAAGATTCTATGGTAACGTTTTACCTAGAATATAAGACTTGAAGTGGTAGAATATGGCCTAAGTGTTTAGAATTAATCAAAACATGTGTGCCTAAGTGGCCATACCTCTTTAAAAATGGAAACACTTGTGTTCCACCTTACCCTTTTGATGAATCTTGTGCGCCGCCCTTTTGGAAACATCATAGGATAATATTAATGTCTTGAGTTATGTCTCACCCAAGTATTATTCTACAAATTCTTCGTCTCCTAGGTGAACCCATGCCATGAAAGTACACATGAGACACCATGGATTGCGCGCCAAATGACTTATGCGACCTACATTGGCACGTCAACTTCATTTGTGTGCCTCTCTCCCGTTAACCTATCCTCTTAAATATATTAGCCCTCAAACCCCTTTTCAAAGCCATTTATGGAATGGTTCCTTTGTTGGATTCTTTATCTGAAAGGAATATTGTGAGAAACTCTCCCAAAACCTCGTGACTTACAAGTTTTATGTCACTATGGTTAGAGGTTTCCACTATAAAAATTCATCCTTTAAGATGGGAATATATTTTTGTTTAGGGAATCTTTCTCAAGAGTGCGTCCCAAATCCCCATAAACTGGGCCTCCCTATCTGGGGTAAGCCCCTGTCATAATTTCCATTAACATTGGGAATCCACCTCAGGAGTAAGTACCAATCTTAATTTCTTTTGATTTGGGCCTCCTTCTTAAGAATATTCCCCAATCATAAGTCCCTTTATATTTAGGCATCCTTCTCCAAAGTAAGCCCCCAAGTTATAAGTCCCCTTTAATTTGGGAATCCTCTATAGGAGTAAGCCCCATGTTAAAACTCCAAATCTCAATAAAGTACAAATACCTTTATGGACCCTGCTTCTGGGCTTCTTTCCTGACGTAAGTCTAGGTCTTCATCTACTTGTGCAGTCATACATACGAAATCCCCACATCATTTCTTGTGACTAAATTTCTCGTGGCACAATCATCAGGTTTACATATAACTCTTGTTTCTCACATTGAGCATGAATTAATTGAGCTTAGACTGTAAAATTAATCGCGACATCTCTTTTTGGGATGTTAACCCTGCATAAGCCCCATATTTCTTCACCCGAACTACGTGGACATTGATCTCTACCTTAAAAGTAGAGTATACAGGAATCCTTTCTAATGTTCAAGCCCATCTATCATTAATTCGATTCCATCCCATATGACATTAAACTATATACATATTATCTAAATACATGGGGTTTGATTCCTTTTTAACGAGGATACGTTGGTATCCCATTTATATGTACGATCCCAACTCTGAAATAATCCCTGTATTTCGGAATGATAATAAACTTCAAGTGCCCCACTGAGTGGAATTAAAACCAGTATGGTAATCATAATGACCATATAAAAGATTCTATAAATCACATACATATCAATCAATGACTTTAAAATCTAAAGGAAAAATCATTGTTTTTCTTGGTGAATTAATAAGGATTTTTTAACGTAACTTAAATATATAATAGAGTCCCGAAGTAGGAAATAATTCCCCCCAAAATGGTTTGATAACCCTGACATCCCATCCTCTCGACCAATTCAAATTATTAAGTCTCATTGTTCCCCAACTAATGAAAACCTGCCTTTGGAAAGTAGGTCCCAATGGATATAGAATCATTTGGTATTTTCAGTTCTATGAATAAACCCATTAGAAACCGATTGGAAAGTTTGAACCTTAAACAAACAAGGTCATCTCCATTTCAAGAAAAAACAATCCATATCACATGACATTAAACTATATAGTTTGGTCATTATCACATGACCTAAAAAGGTATGATTTTTCCCATTATGTTACACTAAAATATAAGGGTTCTGATTCATTTCACAAGTATATGTAGGTAGCCTATTTATGGTTATGATACAAAAATCAAAACAAACAATCATCTCCAAGGATGAAAACAAATTCTAGAGTTCCCCACTGAGTGGATCAAAAACCAGTATCATCGTAATGATGATTAAAAGAATATCTAAATATTATATGAGAAGATACCATTAATGGAGAACTATGAATACATTCGGGTGTCTCTATTAACGAAGAACCTAGCATACATACTGATGATTCTAAATTTCACACATGCTAATAATTGATTGAAAATTACAAGGGAAATGTAACATCCCAAATTTTAGTAAAAATAATTGAATAATTAAATAATTATATACTTGTTTTTGTTTTAATTAAACATTAATTCAACGATATTTTTAATAAAACAAAATATTTATCAATTTTTGAATTATCTGTTAAGGATATTAGTAAATAAATTATAATGAAAATTAATCATATATGCTTTTATTTAAATTTAAAATACTATTACAAATAAATCATTGTTTTCAAGAAATGATATTTAATATTTAAATTTGGTTTTATTTTATGATTTCACCATTAATAAATTTTCATAAAACAAATAAAATAATTTATTTCAAAGTAAGGATTCTAAGGTAATATAAATATATAAGTATTATTTTAAATTATAAGTACATTATAATAATAAAAGTATTATAAATTTATATTACAAACCAAATTTCATTTATTTTCCATTATTATATATGAAATATTCTTTTAAATTATAAAATTAATCTAGTATATTTTATACTATTTTTTTAATTATCATATTATTATCATTGTACAAAAATAATATATATATATATATATATCTAATGAAATGGAATTATAAAAACAATGAATTAAAAAAAGTGGCAGAAGTCATTTAGGGTTATTCAGGGGAGTCCTACACGAGGTGAATCAAAGCTACGGGTCTCGGTTCCGTCGAGTTTGAGTGATGGTCGAGGTTGAGACCAAGTCGTTAGGGTGATTCTTTTCCTTTGTGAACCGAGGTCAAAACCTAACGAGGAGTTAGAGAGCATGAGTTCGAGTTCGGTTGGGCTACGTCGTCCTTCATGCATCTTCCAGTGTTCATTTTAATATTGAGGTTTCAAGGAATTAGGTTCGAAGTTCGGTTATGGTTCAAATGCACTTGAACTCTGTCATGTTGAAGGTTGCGAACTCAGATTTGGGGAAAATGACCTCTGATTTTCCTGAAACTGCAGGTTGGATTCATATTTTTAGTTTCAGTTTTTCCAAATCGAGTTTCCAGTTTTGTTTACAGTGTAACGAATACTGATTTCTCTTGTTTAGTTTGATTTTATGTATTCAAAAATCTTATCTGAATCATATGTGGTGTATCGATTCATTTTTTTATTTTGGTTTTCTTCAATCTGTCTACATCTTCCTTCTATCCGATGTCCGTATTTGTAACGGTGTTTATTATCAACACCCACTTTAATTTAATCTATTTTGTAGATTTTTTAGTCACTTGTGGTCCCCTGCATATCAATAAATTGAATATTAAACTACATGATAGTCTTGATTATTTGATTTATATATAATATATCCATCTATATTTTATTTCCAAGTCTATGCTTGCTTGGCAAGCCTGTTATATATTTATTTTGGTTGTTGTTATATGCTACAATTTGATTATTTATTTATCGATGCATTGAATCTTTCCTATCACTGTTGTTTTATATTAAATTATATATCTCAAATTGCAGAGATTATCCTCTCAACATCAATCTAATTAATTCATATATAATTGTGAATATAAAATTTCTGAAAACTGTGTATATAAAGCTATTCAACCTTTACGAACTGGAAAAAGGGGTTTGGCGAGGCTTTCACATGAGTCAGGGAGAGTAGCAGTAATTATTTTCTTTTTTTCCCCATTTTATTATCATGTATAGAATAAAGAAGTTTTTCTTATAAGGATGAAATACGCAGAAAATAAAGGTAAGGGATAAATATTTATTTAAAATATTTATTTGTTTTCTTATCATTGTAAGGGACTTTTATTTTCAACTACTCACTATGTTATTCTATTTTATTTTTGTAAAGGGATTTTGATTATTCATTTCAAAGTATAAATTCTATTTTCATGTTTTCTATATGGGGTAGTTTTGATTGATTTCCAAATTTATCTATTATTAGTAATAGATAGTTAGTTTATTTAAAAATTATGATTTTAATTTTATGGTTTTGCGTAATTAATATATTTTTATTCCATGTTTCTGAAATATAAATTAACGAGATTAGTTATTATTATATATGTAATAAAAAAATTGATGTTAAGGGAAAATTATTTCTGAATACGTTTATATTATTTAGTTTCTTTATAATCATTTTAATTGCATGATATGGATATATCTATATTTGTATCAATGTTATACTTTCATTTTAATTCACCTTAGTCTTGCTAAGGGTTGTTTCTATTTATCAAGCCTTATTCAGACATGAATTTAGTCTATGAGACACATATTTATTTTTTTGTATAATTTTGTTGTTGATAATTATTTAAAATAAATTATAATAAAAGTTAATAATATCATAATTTTATCATGGCATGTGCAAGTCATATAAAAATTAATGATATGGACATACATTGATGAATGTTCATGAAACATCATACATGTATATGTATATACATCTATATACACATACTCATGAACATCGGATAAAACTTTACAAAGGAATGAATTTTAATAGAATTGGATGAAATTTTTGTAGACATGTTATAATTTTACGTTTTCTTGTGCATGTTTATATTTTTAATTTTACTCATGAATGAAATGTTGATTTTTTTAAAAAATATCATTTATAATCTTCAGTTCATGGTCATTATTATTTTATGATTTTAATTACAAGAATGGTTTAGGTCATTTAATCATGAAAACAAATCATTGATATTACTTTTATTATTTAACAATGGAAGATCAGGTATATTGGTGTTTTGTACATGCCAAGTGATGTGCATTTTTGGGAATCAATAATCACATGTGTTTTTTAATAAAAAATCACACACATATATACATATATATAGATATTAGTGGAAATGATTATTAAAATGCAATGACATGTTTAAACGTAAAAACTCCATTCATCAATTCTTGTATATATATATATATAACTTTAAACATTTTCGGCGCTTGTTCATTATAAAAATAGAAGATCATTGGGGAGTGAACTCATCCTTCATAAGTGGGAAGGCCCAAGATTGCCTTCAATGAATTAAGTTTCCTTGAAATGATGTTTTGTTTTAACAAAGTTTGCTTGATATTTTCCAAAGAAAATCACTGGATTAGTTTAAAAATATTTTCAATGTAGAATTATTTTTCAAAATCATTACATTATTTTGTAAAGGTTGTTTTACAAATGAATTTACAATTTAAATTTGTTAAATGTATTATCAAAATGATATTTTTAAAAGGATTTATCAATGGGTTTGAAAACTCCTTATTGGGAAATTGAACGATCACCCTTTTATTTTCAAATGATTTATAATAGGTACCTTAGGAGATTATCATAGATGTCATTGCCTTTGATGTTAGCACACGTGGAAGCGTAGTTGATAGTGGTTTTATTTTTTTCAATTCTGATAAATGTATGGTTTTGTCTAATCTTCTAGAACCTAGACTGGTAAAAATTCCACTTTGTTTAAAGTGTTGTATAACATTTTAGTGTCTTTTATAAAAACAATTACACAGCATTTTTAAGCACTGAGTGCAGATGATCGGGATCATGGCGTTATAATTGGTATCAGAGGAATGTTCTAAAAAATATCGGAGATTAATGTTGTCTCTTGAGTAAAAAAAATATACGCTTTGGAATTTTATTTAGTTAGTTATGTCACCTTAGTTTTTCTTTAATTCTGAAAATGGAAATTCAGAATTTTTGAATGTATAATTAATGAATTGTGAGGGCGCAATTAATTTAAATGGGGGATAATGTTACATCCAAAATTTTAGTAAATATAGTTAAATAATTAATAAATAATTTCTAGTTTTTGTTTTAATTAATCATTAATTCCATGATATTTTTAATAAAACAAAATATTGAATGAGTAAGGAATTGTCTATTAAAGAAATAAGTAAATAAATTATAATTATAATTCGTCATATATGCTTTTATTTCAATTTAAAATACTATTAAAAATAAATCATTATTTTCAAGAAATTATATTTAATATTTAAATGTGTTTTAATTTTATGTTTTCATCATTTATAAATTTTCATAAAACAAAGGAAATAATTTATTTCAAAGTATGGATTCTAAGGTAATATATATATATATATAAGTATTATTTTAAATAATAAATAAATTATAATAATAATATTATCATAAAATTATATTACAAACCAAATTTAATTTATTTTCCATTATTATATATGAAATATTCTATTAAATTATAAAATTAATCTAGTATATTTTATAATATTTATATTAATTATCATATTATAATCATTTTAAAAATAATATATATATATATATATATGATGTAACGGAATTAAAAAATCATGAATAAAAAAAAGTGGCAGAAGTTGTTTAGGGTTATGTGGGGGAGTCCTAAGCGAGGTGATTCGAAGCCACAGGTCTCGTTTCCGTCGAGTTTGAGTGATGGTCTAGGTTGAGACCAAGGCGTTAGGGTTCGTTTTTTCCTTCACAAACCGAGGTCGAACCCAAACGAGGAGTCAGACAGCGCATGTTTGAGTTCAGTTGGGCTACGTCGACCTTCGATTGAAGCTCGGGTGTCTTCCAGCGTTCATTTGCATATATAGGTTTCGAAGAATCAGGTTAGAAGTGCGGTTAGGGTTCAAATGCACTTGATCTATGTCATGGTGAAGGTTGAAAACTCATATTTGGGGAAAAAACCTCTGATTTTTCTGAAACCGCAGGTAGGATTTGTATTTTCAGTTTCGGTTTTTCCAAATCGAGTTTCCGGTTTTGTTTATAGGGTCATGAATAATGATTTGTCTGGTTTAGATTGGATTTATTTATTCAAAAATCTTATCTAAATCATATGCAGTGTATCGATTCAGTTTTTTATTGTCTTATTCGTCAATCTTTCTACATCTTCATTCTATGGGATTTCAGTATATTTAAGGGTGTTTATTTTCAATGCCTGCATTAATTTAATCTGTTTTGTTGATTTTTTAGTCACTTGTGGCCCCTACATATCGACGCATTAAATTTTAATATACGTGATAATCTTGATTATTCGATATTTATATAATATATCCATTTATATTTTTTCCAAGTCTATGCTTGCTCAGAAATCCTGTTATACAATTATTTTGGTTGTTGTTATCTGCTATAATTGGATTATTTCTTTATCGATGCATTGAACCCCTCCTATCACTATTGTTTTATCTTCATTTATATACCTCCACTTTCACAGCTTATCCGCTTAACATCAATCTAATTAATTCACATATAATTGTAAATATAATTTTTTTAAAAACCATGTATATAAAGCTGTTCAACCTCTACGAACTAGAAAAAAAGGGTTTGGCGAGGCTTTCACATGAGTCAGGGAGAGTAGGAGCAATTATTTTCTTTTTTACCCATTTGATTATCAAGTATATCATAAAGAAGTTTTTCTTATAAGGGTGGAATACGCAGAAAAGAATGGTAAGAGATAAATATTTATTTCAAATATTTATTTATTTTCTTATCTTTGTAAGGGACTTTTATTTTCAAATACTCACTATGTTATTCTGTTTTATTTTTGTAAAGGATTTTTTATTATTCATTTCTAAGTATAAATTATATTTTCTTGTTTTCTATAAGGAGGAATTTTGTTTTATTTCCAAATTTATCTATTATTAGTAATATATAATTAGTTTATCTTAAATTTATGATTTTAATTTTATGGTTTTGCGCAATAAATATATTTTTATTCCATGTTTCCTAAATATAAATTAGTGATATTAGTTATTATTCAATATGTAAGAGAGAAACATTTATGATAAGGGAAAATTATTTTTGAATACATTTTTATTATTTAGTTTCTTTATAATCAATTTTAATTGCATGATATGGATATATCTATATCTGTATCAAATTTATAGTTTCATTTTATTTCTCCTTAGTCTTGCTAAGTGGTTTTTATATTTATCAATATTTATTCAGTCTTGAATTTAGTCTATGAGACAGATATTTATTTATTTGTTTAATTTTGAGGTTTATAATAATTTAAAATAAATTATAATAAAATTTAGGAATATCATAATTTTATCATGTCATGTGCAAGTCATATAAAAATCATGGATATGGCCATAAATCGATGAATGTTCATGATACTTAATACATTCATATGCATATAAAGCTATATACACATACTCATGAACATCAGATAAAACAATACAAAGAAATGAATTTTAATGGAATTTGATGAAATGTTTATAGACATGTTATAATTTTACGTATTCTTATACATGTTTATATTTAAACTTTTACTCATGAATGAAATTTTTATTTTAAAAAAAATTCATTTATAATCTTTGGTGCATCATCATTTTTTTATGATTTTGAATTACAAGAATGGTTTAAGTCATTTAATCATGAAAAAATTCATTGAAATTTCTTTTATTATTTAACAATGGAAGATCAGCTATGTTTGTGTTATGTACATTCCAAGTGATGTGAGTTTTTGGGAATCAATACTCACGAGTGTTTTTCAATAAAAATTCACACACACACATATATATATACACTTATATAAACATATTGGTGGAAATGATTATTTAAATGCAATGACATGTTTGAAGGTAAAAACACCAGTGAGAAATACTAGTATATATATATATATGTAAAGAAAACATTAAAAAAATTCAGAACTTGTTCTTTGTAAAAATATAAGGCCATTGGGGAGTGAACCCATCCTTCATTAAGTGGGTAGGCCCAATACAGACTTAGATGAATTAAGTTTCCTCAAAATGATGTTTTGTTTTAACGATGTTTGCTTGAAATTTTCTAAAGAAAATTACTGTATTAGTTTAAAAGTATTTTCAAAGTATAATTATTTTTCGAAAGCATTACATTATTTTGTAAAGGTTGTGTTACAAATGAATTTAAAATTTAAAATTTTCAAATGTATTATCGAAAGGTTGTTTTTAAGAAGATTTATCGAATTTTTTAAAAACTCCTTATAGGGAAATTAAATGCTGAACCATTTATTTTCAAATGATTTTTAATTGGTACCTTTGGAGATTATCGTATATGTCATTGCCTTTGGAGCTAGCGCACATGGAAGCATAGTTGATAGTTGTTTTATTTTTGTTTTATTTATGATAAATGTATGGTTTTTTCTAATCTTCCAAAACTTAGACTGGTAAAAGGTTATCTTTGTTTAAAGTGTTGTGTAATCATTTAGTGTCTTTTATAAAAAAACATTACACAACATTTTTAAGCACTGAGTCTGGAAGAGAGGGCTCGTGGCTTTATAATTGGTATCATAGGAATAGTTTAGACAACTTTGAAGATTAGATGTAGTCTCTTCAGTAAAAAAATATACGCTTTGGAATTTTATTTAGTTAGTTAAGTCCCCTTAGTATTTCTTTAATTTTGAAAATGGTAATTCAGAATTTTCTTATGTCCGATTAATGAATTGCCAGGGAGGAATTAATTTAAAGGGGGGTGGGAGAATATAACATCCCAAACATTAGTAAAAATAAATAAATAAATAATTAATTATTTAATAGTTTTTTAATTAACCATTAATTCAATGATATTTTTGATAAAAAAATTATTGAATGTGTAATGAGTTATCTATTAAGGAAATAAGAAAATAAATTATAATGATAATTCATCATATATGTTTTTATTTAAATTTAAAATAATATTAAAAATAAATCATTGCTTTCAAGAAATGATATATTATATTTAAATGTGGTTTTATTTTATGTTTTCAACAATAATAAATTTTCATAAAACAAAGGAAATAATTTATTTCAATGTATGGATTCTAAGGTAATATATATATATAAGTATTATTTTAAATTATAAGTACATTTTAATAATACAATTATTATAAATTTATATTAAAAACCAAATTTTATTTAATTTCCATTATTATATATTAAATATTCTTTTAAATTATAAAATTAATCTAGTATATTTTATAATATTTTTATTAGTTATCATATTATTATCATTGTAAAAAAATGATATATATATATATATATATATCTGATGAAACGGAATTAAAAAAACAATGAATTACGAAAAAGTGGCGGAAGTCGTTTAGGGTTATGTGGGGGAGTCCTGCGCGAGGTGAATCGAAGCCACGGGTCTCGTTTCCGTCGAGTTTGATAGATGGTACAGGTTGAGACCAAGGCCTTAGTGTTTGTCGTTTCCTTTGTGAACTGAGGTCGAACCCAATTGAGGAGTCAGAGAGCATGAGTTCGAGATCGGTTGGGCTACATCAACCTTCAATTAAAGCTCGGGCGTCGTCCATCATTCATTTTCATATAAAGGTTTTGAAGCATCAGGTTCAAAGTGTGGTTAGTGTTCAAATGCACATGATCTTTGTCATGTTGAAGGTTGCAATCTCGGATTTGGGGAAAACAACCACTGATTTGTCTGAAATTGCGGGTAGGATTCATATTTTCATTTTCAGTTTTTCCAAATCGAGTTTCCAGTTTTTTTATAGTGACACGAATACTGATTTGTCTTGTTTAGTTTGGATTTTTGTACTCAAAAATATTATCTGAATCATATGCAGTATCTCGATTCAGTTTTTTTATTATCGTTTTCTTCGATCTGTCTACATCTTCCTTCTATCTGATGTCAGTATTTGTATGGGTGTTTATTTTCAACGCTTTCATTAATTTAATCTATTTTGTGGATTGTTTAGTCACTTGTGGTCCCCTGCATATAGATACATTAAATTTTAAGCTAAATGATAGTCTTTATTATTTGTTTATTATATAATATATCCATCTATATTTTTTTCCAAGTCTATACTTTCTCGGAAATCCTGTTATACATTTATTATGGTTTTTGTTATCTGCTACAATTGGATTATTTCTTTATCAATGCATTGAATCCCTCCTGTCACTATTTTTTTCCCTTCAATTATATATCTCAACTTTCACATCTTATCCTCTCAACATAAAACTAATTAATTCACATATAATTATGAATATATATTTTTTGAAAACCATGTATATAATGCTGTTCATCCTCTACAAACTGGAAAAAAGGGGGTTTGGCAAGGCTTTCACATGAGTTAGGGAGAGTAGGAGAAATTCTCTTCTTCTTTTTTTCAATTTGATTATCAAGTATAACATAAAGAAGTTTTTCTTATAAATATTTAATACGGAGCAAAGAAAGATAAGGGATTCATATTTATTTCAAATATTTATTTATTTTCTTATCTTTGTAAGGGAATTTTATTTTCAAATACTCATTAGGTTATTCTATTTTTTTTTTGTAAAATAATTTTTATTATTCATTTCCGTGTATAAAATCTTTTTTCATGCTTTCTATAAGGGGTAGTTTTGTTTGATTTCAAAATTTATCTATTATTAGTAATAGATTGTTAGTTTATTTAAAAATTATGATTTTAATTTTATGTTTTTGCATAATGAATATATTTTTATTCCATGTTTCTGAAATATAAATTAGTTAGATTAGTTAGTATTCTATATGTAAGAAAAAAAATTTATGCTAAGGGAAAAATATTTCAGAATACGTTTTTATTATTTGGTTTCTTTATAATCATTTTAATTGCATTATATGGATATATATATATATATATATCTCAAAGTTATACTATCATTTTATTTTACCTTAGTCTTGCTAATGGTTGTTTCTGTTTTCCAAGCATTGTTCAGACATGAATTTAGTTTATGAGACACATATTTATTTATTTGTATAATTTGGATGTTAATAATTATTTAAAATAATTTTTAATAAAAGTTAAGAATATCATAATTTTATCATGTCGTGTGCAAGTCATATAAAAATAAAGGATATGGCCATACATCGATGAATCTTCATGAAACATCATATATGCATATGCATATATAGGTATATAAACATACTCATGATCATTAGATAAAAATTTACAAAGAAATGAATTTTAATGGAATTGGATGAAATGTTTATAGACATGTTATAATTTTACATTTTCTTGTACATGTTTATATTTATAATTTTACTCATGAATTAAATTTTGATTTTAAAAAAATATCATTTATATTCATTGGTGCATGATCATTATTATTTTATGATTTGATATTACAAGAATGGTTTAAGTCATTAAATCATGAAAATAAATCATTGATATTTCTTTAATTATTTAATAATGGAAGATCGGTATGTTGGTGTAATGTACATAACAAGTGGTGTGAGTTTTTGGGAATCAATACTCACAAGTGTTTTTCAATAAAAATTCATATATATATGTAAACTTATATAAAGATATTTGTGGAAATGATTATTTAAATGTAATGAAATGTTTAAAGGTAAAACCTACAGTGAGCAATACTAGTGTATATATATATATGTGTGTGTGTGTGTGTGCAAATCAAACTTTAAAAATTTTTGGCTCTTGTTCGTTGTAAAAATATAAGGTTATTGGGGAGTGAACCCATCCTTCGTTAAGTGGGTAGGCCCAAGACAGCTTTCAAAAAATTAATTTTCTTCAAAATGACGTTTCATTTTAACGAATTTTGCTTGATATTTTCCAAAGAAAATCACTGGATTAGTTTAAAAATATTTTCAAAGTTCAATTATTTTTCAAAATCATTACATAATTTTGTAATGTTTGTTTTAAAAATGAATTTACAATTGAAATTTTCCAAATGTTTTATTGAAATTATATTCTTAAAAGGATTTATCAATGGTTTTCAAAACTACTTACTAGGAAATTGAATGTTCACCCTTTTATTTTCAAATGGTTTTTAATAGGTACCTTAGTTGATTATCATAGCTGTCATCGCCTTAGGAGTTAGCGCACGCAGAAGTGTAGTTGATAGTGGTTTTTTTTGTTTCAATTCTGATAAATGTATGGTTTTGTCTAATCTTCCAGAACCTAGGCTGATAAAAGGTCCTCTTTGTTTAAAGTGTTGTGTAATCATGTAATGTCTTTAATAAAAAAAATTACATAGCATTTTTAAGCATTGAGTTCAAAAAAGCGAGCTCGGGGCATTATAGGAAACCTATGTTTTACTTAGTGAATTAATAAGGATTCTTGTAAGTATCTTAATTCGAAAAAGAGATTCCTATGGTAGACAATAATTCCCCCCACCAATGGTGTGATGATCCTGACATCCCATCTTTATGACCAAAGCATGCTCTTAAGTATCGTAATTTCAAACTTAACGAATGCCTACATTTGGAAAGCATGCCCCTTTTGGATAAAGAAATGTTGGATGCTTCCGGTTAAATGAATAAATCCAATGGAAACCACATAAAAGTAGTGTTTCTTAAAATAGAACACACGTTCCAAGGAACTACGAAACAATCACAACCCAAAATAATAATGCATCCCATTCTAATAGTGCTAAAAGTGAAGTAAACCCCAATATAATGACAAATAGATAATTCCACAAAATATTTATGAATCAAAGTAAAAATCCTCAACCAGGAACTCACTAATCCTTATTAATCTTCCTAGTATAGAGACTTTTCTCTCGTCCTAACCTTCATCCATGAAATCTTCTCGGGTACCCAACAACAGCCCGAGTAGTGTATAAGTATAAATCACTAGGCCACCAGCAACAGTTTCTAATTAATATATACTATAAACTGGTAGGTCATGTAGTAACTAAATATATTAAAATTAAAAAATATAACTTTGGTACCAATTAAGTAACAATATTTACTTTACTCAATTACAACATGAGTTCCATGTTTATCATTGAGTCTATATTTATCAATCAATTCACTTCCATTACCTATTCCAAGGGTTACACATTAACATTTTTATGTAATATCATACTCCAAGTAAACAACTAATTATAAGTGTATAAATCAAGTTCCATATATCTATATGGATAAAAAATTATAAATTCTACATTGTAGTTACCCTGGATCCTTGGTCTAGGTAGTTACATCAAATGAATCCATTACAGATAAATGGTGTTGGTCCCCTACACTAACCTGTTTATTATGAGGTGAGATTTAGAGCCTTATTCTAACCTTACCCATAGTCATAGACTATCAATTCCCATACCCCAAAACAAATAATACCTGTTCATATCCTTATTTATCCATTTACGGCATGTACCATATCAAAATCCTTACACAATAAATACACATGACATTAACATTTCACATTCAATTTAAGTCATAAATAATCATCAGGATTTTATCTATTAGATTGTTTAGTACTTACATAGAATAATTCATTTAACCCATTTCCCTTATGATGACTTGGCACATTTTTTGTATTCAACTTTTTCTATATGTAAACTCATTTCAAGTATTAAACAATTTTAAGAAATTAAGCCATATATAATGCTAAAAAATCCCTATACATTAACATATTGACATATTCATCAATTCTCATATGTTTGACCATTTCATGTATTTATCAATTAATAAAAATTTACCCACTAACATGTTGACTATTTGTTATGAATTAACCCACATAATGTATTTATAATTTCACATGCTTTATCTCACATATATATTTCATGTACAATTCATTATCCTCTTATAAGGATTCTTTTACTACCTCAACCCCATTAAATTTTAGATAAACAATCCCTTATGCCAATATCAATGTATAGAAACCAATATTCACAATCCATATTTCATAAAATTTAACATAACAATATGTTCTTCATGGGATCTACTATATCACAGATAAATTTTGGGCATAAAATTACCATTAACTATGTCCATAAATATTGTTGAAACCCATGGGTGTCCGTAAATTAATGAGTCAACCTATGCGCATCCTCTGGGGATCATGAGAGGTTCAAATACCTATTTAAACAATCATTTTTTGTCAAATAATATTATATATTGTAAAAAACAATAAGAGGGAAGAAAAAACACCACCGTTATGTACAATTGAATATAGAGTCTATAGGATAACACTTGTAGACCCGAAACCACAAATCAGAGGATGAACACACACCTAATCATAGAATTAGATCTGGATTCAATAGTATTTGTGGTCCAAACCAATATTCCACTAGAAAAAGGATTTTTAAGGGATTTAAAATAATATGGGAGAACCTAAAAACCCTAATCTAGAAAAAGGAAGCTAGAGGAGTGTTAAACTTACCCTTAGCTTAGATCCTCAATTGAGGGTCGTCCAAATATACAAGAATCAAAGGATAATCCCCTATGGGTAGCTTGGATAAATTTGGATCATCCTAATTGTCTAGAGGGGTATAAATGAGGGTGAAATTTGTTGTGGGTCAAAAAAAATCATAAGGGGCGAAACATATAAATTTTCACTTTTAAATAGGTTGAATAGTTTGGCCGCACAGTTTCCCAAACCATGCACAAACCGTGTGACAACCATAATCCAAGAGGGGATGAGATAATAAGGTTACCTAGGGAGGAAAACCCTATTTGGGAAACCATTCTTAAGTCATAAATAATTCCACTATATCGAACTACTTGGTTTGGTTCCCCCTTCTCATGATATACACTAACATTGTGCAGACCATGAAACATGTAATGAATGAACCAATTCCCTTATCATTTATGTCCCGAACCCCCGGAACACCCTGAACCTCCTCACAAACCAAAAAAAATAATTAACTAATATTAAGATTCTTAAAATTTAATTTATACAAGTAAATTTCTATAAGATGTTCATGATTCTACATGAAAATATTATAATTATAGAATAAAATTAAATTTTATTATTGGATTTCATTATAAGAAACACCATCTTAAGCTTACACTATACAACACAGAGTTGGCTTGAGTTACAGACAAGACCGATTTTCACCACCTTTTGTTAGTGCACCTATTTTGAAACAATATTTTGGGACCATTATAATATATATATATATATATATGTTAAAATAAAAATCATTTTGGAATGTGGAATTCAAAATTATATTAGGGTGAATATTTGGTATTTATGTGAGAACATTCATTTTTTGATGAATAGTGATAAATAAATCATTTTAGTTGAAAATTTCCATTTCATTTAAATAAATATTAATGTTATATTATATTGTATGTTGGTCTTAAAGGAACAATATATCAACTATAAATATATTAATCAAATTTATGTAATTATAAGAAAAACTATTGCATATAGATATAATATTCTAATGAACTTTTGAATATTTTCACTTTAAAAACCCGCTTTCTCACCAGGTTTTGGGGAGTATTATCAAATAATAATTTTCAACTTATCTGAATTCAATGGGGGAAAAAGAATATATAATTTTTGAATCTAACTAATATTTATTTTCAAATATGTTCAGCATAATTTTTGACAAAAAATCTAATACAAAAATTACTAAAATTTAATTATAACTATTAAGGTAAAAATTAGTCCACCTAGTAGTTCAACATTAATCTTATTGGGAAAACGAGCTAGACACTTATCCAAAATAAATTGTTTTCCAATATTTCTACCATATACACTATTTTTTTAATTTTATTAGTTAATGGGATACTATATTGTTACAGTGACCTATATAATGTGATAACCAAGGAAAAATATAATCAAGGAACATTCCATACCTTTAACATTTATTAATAATAGATATGTATAAAGAAATAATGTTTTACATTATACATATGATTATAAATTATTTATATCTACTGTGATGATTTGTCATTAATTTATAGAGATGATGTAGTTCCAAAAAATGCATAAGAAATTCCAATGTAATGAGTATTTAGTAAATAATTAAAAAAAATATAGAACACACAAAATATTAAAAGTGAAGGAAATTGAATAAATTAATGTGATAACTTGTTTATTTATAAGAATATATCATGTTAAGTATCTTTTTGGTCACTATAGTTTAACTCCATTAGTGTCTTGAGGTTTTTAAATTTAAATTATGTAAATAATGAGAAAATAGAAATTAATGTCATTTTATAATAAATGGTATTTTTGAAAATGATTTAAAAGTTACTAAAAAATATCTTCTTCCAATTATTTTTCAAATTTTTTTATATTTCAAAAATGGAATATTCATGTATCATAAAATCTTTTATATTGAAAATATTAACCCCTAAAATAGTAAAAACAATTATTAGCATGGTTTTGGTTATAGTAGTGGTTTTTCCCGTTACATACACTTCTATTAAAATTAATTTCCCACACACGTCGGATTTTTATTTTTTAAATTAGAAAAAATATTTAAAATTAACTAGGTTAATATTTTATAAAAAAATCTAACATTATATTATTTTTAATTTTGAAATTACATAGGATAGAATACTAGTGACCTTAATAAAAACTGGGAAAATTGAGGAATCATAGATGTCAAAGAAAAAACATTTAAAAATGCACATATTTTTGTTTTTTCGGTTTTTATATTCCAAAATTTCACATTAATCAATTATTTGTCAATTTGGGATTCATTTTAGGTAAGGGATACCTCCATATCGTTTTTATATTTCTATATTTACTGGAATTTCACTTCCCATCCACTATAAAAAGGCATTCACTCTTCCCATTCCTCACAACTCTTAAGAAAAATTTTCTCATACAAAACGAACCAAAATAAGCTCCCAAAATGCCTATGTTGAACCTCTAATCCTCTCTGTTGGATGAATAAAATAAATAGAAGTCCTTTATATAAAACCAAACGGAGTTACTAGAAAAGGAGGTAACATTCTTCAATGATCACATTCATTTTATTTTTTCTCAAACCATTCAATTATTATTACTACAAGAATATATAATAAAATAATTATCATAAATATATTTATATTATTTTATGATAATGATTTGAGAAATACCTACAAACACAACAATCAAATGGGTAACTAATCATAGTTTCATGTGTACGGTGGACAACTACCTTGCAAAATGATATTGCTCGTTTTTCCTTTAACACCTCTCATGAATAGAAACAATGATGGATACACCATCTTTATATGGTATATGTGATATTTGTGTTTTCCAGATACTTCATGAATTTTTTTATAACACATGCCTTCATGATTTCCATTTTGTGAAAATACACTGACATCAGTTTTGGATGTGCGGATTACCAACTCCTCGAAGAGATATGATATGTTCTCACAATACATGGAATATATTATGAATGGTTTTAATTAGAATAATATTACTTACATGAAATATATATGACATTCATGAAAGAAATACCACTCAAGAAATATTATATATGATTTTTATTATTACCCTTTTCACACATTAAAAAAGTGATAATGTCATTCGTGGACGTGTGCACTACTGCCTTTTCGACATGATATGATTCATTTTACATCATAATAATTATATATATAAGTGTATATGTAAAAATATAATTTTATATATGATATAAATATCATTATTCAATGAACCAATGTTACTTACCTTCTTTCCATAATGATAATTGAATAATGGGAATGTTACTCATGCCAATGTATGAGTTTCTCTCTCTATGATTATAAAGTTGTATAATTTTTTCACCACCATATATAATTATGGTTTTTAATTTTATAATTTATGTATAAAAATGATAACTATTATTTGGTTATTATTCTATACCCCAAAGAGATTTTTATTTATTGTAGAAGGAAAAGTTGATGTAAAGCATACAAATACAACAATTAAGGAGGTGTAAAATAATTAAGCACATGGGAATCGACCCAAACAAATGTGAATAATTAGGAGGAAAAGACCCCAGATCTGAAAAATGAGGAGGTGATCATCTTAAAAATATATAGAAGTAAGATAGTCATCCAAAATATTACCCTCATGCCAAAAATACCCCAGAACAACCTGAGAGGGTATGGGGGAATCAGGGTGTAAAAATTTTCTTTTAAACTAGTGGATCTTGTTCCCACATTAGTAGAAACCTATTAAACGTACCTGCAAAGAATGTGTAGAAAATATACAATCACATGAAAAGAAATGACACATCAATTTTACATGGTTCACCACTAAGGGATATATCTAAAGAACATATATTGATAGTGTGTCGATCATACAAAAACCACTAATCTTAACAAGTTATGGATTCTAAGAGTATAACATAGTCTCTTTGTGCCAGGTGCACTGCCTTTAAAAGGTTTTAGGGATAGCACACTACATCCCTTAGATCACTTCTATTTGACCCCCTTGTTTACTATATTGGAAATATCTTCACTCATTTTATCAACTTGAAGGGAAATTTAATGGTTTAGCATTAAATCATGCATCCTAAACTGTAAATGGATCCTCTTTTGAAGTCTCTTAATCAACCATAGATGTAATTTATTTTCTTGAACACTAATATGTTATGGATATTAATTTTTCATATTGATTTGGTCAATACTCATGATTCTTTGGGTGTTCCACATACAACTTCTATTTCCATATACCACTATTGGTTCTGCGTACTCTTCGGCTCCTCCACAAAATGTCCTTCTCTATATACTTTCGTACTCTACGTAATGATCCACTTCTCCACATACTATCCTGCTCTACATAATGCATTTCTCTGGCACGTAATATGAGAGATTCCTACGTGAACTACACTATCTTCTGCAGACTATTTTCCTTGAACGAATGATTCTCTCTGCATAAAGTATTCTCCTCGATGAACCACTTCTAACTTCAACAGATTTCTTCCCGATATTTTAATCTCCAATATCGTCACTTAACAAAGGGGATTAATTCTCCCTATATAGGCACATAAATCCAAAAATTCCTCTAATCTTATTAACCCAAATTTGCATTATGGGACAATCCTCACTATAAAATGAACATTATATGTGTATTGTTAGCCTCCACCATGTACCTCTCATATCTCAAGAACTATTGAAATCCCACCAACCTTCATTATTCAGCATACCACACACCTTCACCTTCTAACATCACTGCAAACCATTTTTAACTTAATTTTCTATACTACACACCATTAGCATATACCATTGTTGCGAAAAATTTTCGGCAGCATTCCACATACTGCAATCCTTCACTGTGTACTATCATTGTGAACCGTTTTAGGTTCGACGTACTACATTACGTATCGTTCCCACTACCATGTATATAAGAGTTTACCATTCCCGAAACATGGTATATTGTCCATGTTCTGAGGTAGGAAGTTCCATTATTTTTTGGATTTTATTTTGAAATTTTTATACCATTCAATATTATGTGAAAAACCTTTGTTTTCCATTACCATACTCCGAATTTTGAGGCCCAAAAAAATTGGAAAACCCTGGGAAACTGTGAAAACTTCAATACTTCTTTAGACTAAAATGTATGCCCCCATTCTATAAAAAAAAACCCATATCATCCATGTGACGATTGAAAACAAACTCAATCCAAACTTCTATAATATCATCTAATAGCCTTTGCTCAAAAAATCCCCCCCATTGGGTTGGTTGGAAATATACATGTAAATTCAATGATGTGTCGGCCATGATAAAAACTTGTACCATTAAGAAACAACTCAACCATCAATCTAAGTCTACATGAGAAGTTCTGAGCATAGTAAATAGGAGAGAGGATATGAATTATGTTCTCATCCTTATTTTTCCCCCATAGTTTCATTTCTAGATTTGTCTATTATTAATTTTCCTATATCTAGAAAGAAACAGATCACTTTCTATTGAATTTCTCCACTCTATCCCATTGGAAATAAACCCAACAAACCTAATATTGACTTATAGATTAAAAAAACATGTCCTTCTTGGATCGTATCTCCCCCATAACCCTTCATCATTTCTATAAACAAAATATAAATAGATAAAATAGCTGGGGAGAGAGGAATATCTTGACCTTTTTATGCACTGGGAGGTGGAAGAACACTGAGGTTCAACTGATTTGTCTTAAACACAGTTGCTTTATAGGCTTGATCATAATGTCAACAACTTTCTCATTAGTTCCCACATGGTCCATTTGGATCACAGCTTGTTTATCTTTTTCATTGATAAATTGATATCTGATCTCAACATGTTTCGTACGAGAATGCTGAAAATGATTCTTCCTAAGATCAATTCTAATATTGTTATAATAGTAAATCACCATTGGTTGTTTCACCTAATCACCTACATAAATCAGTTACTACTTCGTCCATATTAACTGAGTGCATTCCTTGGTAGTAGATATATATTCATATTTAGTAATACTAAGTGATGTACTTTACTATTTGTTTCTTAACCTACCCACACATGTATTCTTAATATAAAATTATCCACAACTGGTATACTTTCTGTCCACTACAAATCTTGCACAGTCAGCATCAGAAATTGATGATAGTTCACAATATATTCTAGCATCAAATTATATCTAATAATTATGTGTGCATTGAATGTATCTCATGATTCTCTTCACTACCTCCATATTTTATTCCTTTGTATTACTCTGAAAGCAGACTATAAAGAAAGTTGCCAAGAAAATATCTAGTCCTGTAACGATAAGGAACAATAGGCTTCCAATGAATCTTTGGTACATAGTGGGATCCACAGAAGTCCCTTCCTCATGATTTTTGAGCTTTTATCTAACTACAATCAGAGTTGGAATAGTTTTGGAATCATGCATATTGAATTTCTTCAGTAGATATCTTACAAACACTTCTTGAGAAATTAAAGTGTAATCCTTCTTTTGATGTACATGTAACCCTAAAAAGTATGTGATTACACTAATCACATAGCTTTAAAATTCTAATGTTTTGTGATTGGAAATTTCATCCACTGAACCATGCCTACTCCCCCAAAAAATAATATCATATATTTATATCAATACCTTGAACTGATCCTATAGTGATTTATTTAAATAGAGATTGTGATCCACTCCTCCTATTTTAAACTCAATAATTCTCATATAAGAGTATAACCGAGAGTACCCTGGTTGTGCTTCCTATAGTAGTACATAAATATCATTATTTAATTTGAAAATTACCAGTTTATCATTGCCATGTAAGAACCCTACATGTTTTTCAATGTATACTTATTTTTCCAATAATTCATTTAATAATGATGTCTTGACATTCAATTGATACACTTTATAACCTATTTGTATTTCTATGGGAAGAAATAGCTTGATTGACTCTAATTTCGCTACAGGAGAAATGTATCCTCAATATCAATGACTTTGATTTGTTAATATCCTTTATAGACCAAGAACTCCTTATTTATGAACACATTTACATGTTCTTAAAAATTATTTGTGAAAATATACTTTGTACCGATCACATTATGATCTTTAGGTCTTTTAACAAGACCCCATGTATGATTTTTATGAATATGATCTAATTCTTCATTCTTTTATTTTACCAATGACTCATCCTTTATAGCCTCTTCAAATGTGGATGGTTCCACAACTGATAGAAATGCATATTTTTCATTATTCCTCATTCTCCTAGTCTGTATAGGTTTATTCTGATCCCCAATAATGGCGGACTGATCAATCATTGCTCTTCGATTTCTCCTTTGGAGTTCGACCTAATTCTATCTAGCTATCGATTCGACTTATGATTCTTCTTTAGGGTCCACATCATGATGTGACTCCTAAGAGTCTTGCACACATTCCTCTACTTATGTATTATCATTTTATACAAGTTCACATTATTCCTCATCTTATATCACATCACCATAATAATTCCTTGAAGCATTCATGTTTTTCTCTTCAATAATCATAACATCACTACTTTCCACAATTATTATAATGTTCTTATTAAAACACATGTATGATTTTTTGTTAATTCATTATCCAAGAAATATTCATTCGTCTATAATGTCTCCATACTTCCCTTGATTTTTTTCTTTGTTTCGAATGAAACATTTACTTCTAAAAACACAAAAATATTTTAAATAGGGCTTCCTTCCATGCCACAATTTATATGGGGTCATTGTCTCACCCACATATAGGCATGTTCGATTTTGAATATACAGAACATCTTGTACGACCTTTTTCTAGTAATATCGAGGAATAGAAATATCTTTCATCATTGTTATGTCCATATTGCTTACCTATTGATTTTGGTGCTCAACAACTCAATTTTACTGTGGTGTTCTCACAACTACCACCACATGTTTTATTATTTACATCCATAGGAAATTATCATATTCAATAGACGTTTATTCTCCTACATTGTCGGACCATAAGACATTGAACTTCATCCAAGCATCATTATTGGTGATTCGACGATATGTTTTTATAAAATCAAGAACTTGTCGCTTCCTATGTATAAAAATAACACATTCCATACTACTGTAATCATCGATGAAAAGAATAAATAATCCATCTTGATGTGTACAATCAACATTTATTGGAAAAAATTCATCTTTGTGGATGAGGTGAATGAGATTTGATCCTCTTTTCTAATTTGGCCGTTATGAATTGTAGAAATGTTTGCCTTGCATGCAAGCATCACAAGCCTTTTCTCGTTCACACTTTCAATTAGGGATATAAATGACTATCATCATATTAGATATCATTTCCATGTATTTCTGGTTGATGTTCCCCAATATTCGATTCCATGAGTCATTTTCCTCTTCAACTGTTATGTAGAAAATTATCTCTTTGTTTTCAACCTAATATAAATTTTCATCTATTCTACATACTTTCATGAGTGAATTCTTGGACTTTCATCTTATAGTACAACCCTTCTAGTTGAGTGTCACAATTAGGCCTGAGTAACATAGTTGAATCACACTCAGAATATTGTGATGCAGTCCATCCACATTAATAAATTTTATATTCCTAACCTCGTCATTAGCTAGTTTAGTTTTTCCACTACCTTTGATCTTAATATCACCATCATTACCAAACCTCATTGTTCTGTCTACCTTTATCTTGATATTTTTTAATAGGTCGGTATTTTCCATCATGTGAGATGAACATCCAATATCAATAATCCATGTTCTGTTCTTCTTGGTATCTTTGAAGGATACTTATTCGAAATTGGATTTGTAAATTTTCCTCTTTTCTTTCCATGAGATATTGGATTGAGTGTAGGACATTGATGGTATTTCAATTATATCTTCTATGTACATGGGTTATTCAAATTTAAATTCATCTCCCAGAGGAGAAAATCAGTTTGAAATAGAAACATCATCTGGTTGACATTTATTGACTCATCTTGAGCATTGAAATAATTTCTCATATCATACCTCTTCCGGGAATACACAAATTTGTGGAAAAAGTTAGAAAAATTAAAACAATATCTATATAAATTATTTATTCTATAAGATGTAGGATATTAATATGTTCTCCTATGTTGAACTAATCAGTCTTCCCCATTCATATTGATCCTTTTCTCTTCATAGTATGACATGGTATGGACCAGATAGACACAAAACTGGCACTTCATGAAAGGAAATGTCATCACACTTATATTTCTCCGCTTGAATTCTTCCTTAGGAAAATAGATTGAATCCCAATTATTTATTGAAACTCATGGATAATATTCAGTTCTCCTTTGAGTTAGATTTAAGGGTTTTTTTTCAACACATCTAGTTGCTTCTCAACATGATAAACATTAATCATGCCTTTATTATAGATCACATTATTTATATAATTTGATGTTTTGGCATCACAAAAAATTCCACTATTTCCCATGTGTGTTGGTCTTTGATCACTCAAGCTCTTTTCAACCCCATCTGAACCATGTTTTCTCTATATAGTAGATTTACATCGAAGAACCTTCCAAATTGTATTTTATTCTTTTCTTCTTTTTAAATTGATTCACTTTCGAGTTTACATTATAGAGGAACAACTTCTTCTTAGAGTCCCTCAAATGTATTTCACTTCTCCTATAGTCTCGTGGTAAAGTCATTGATAACCTTTTCTTGTTATTAAATTATGATTTTTAGTTCCACAACAGTATATATGCTTTCAAGGATTGATGATTGTTCTTTCACCAGTTCATCCAATCGTTTAATTTCCACATCCAACTGATAAATATATTCTGAAGATTCCTCCACTATTGATTTCCACTTATTGCATCTATAACATTTAATCTCAATCATATTAAACGAATATTTAAGTAACCTCTCAGGATCAACATTAGTAGTCAACTGATTATCACTAGATATATCTATTAGTGGTTCCCACTTTTCAATTGTAGCCATCATGAAAGCATGTTTCATATATTTGAATTCTAGTTCATCTTCCTCAAAGAGATTATTGTCATCATCTCCTTCTTCAATGCAAAACTCTATTTTAAAATTTCTTTCATCATTTGAAGTCTTCCTTTTTTAAAAACCATTTTGAGGCCTTTTAATGTCTCTATATTTTCTTTCTTCATCATTAGTCATTCTTGGGCATCAATAGGAAATATTCCCTACTCTTCCACAGGAAAAACAATCCAGAGGTTTCTTTCCTTCAAATTACCCAATTCCCTTGTTGAGTATCATTGAAATGAGAGAGATAACTTGTTGTTACTAATCATATTCACCAACAAAATCTCATAAAATTTCTTGTATTTATTTTTCTTTGAATGAAATATCCTTCCTTAAATGAGTCGTTTCATCTTCTTGGTAGACCCTCATCTCATATGTCACATGGCTGCTAAGTAAATTATCAAGAGAGAGTTTGGAAAAATTACTTTCCTTAAGAGATGAAACCATTGCATTATAAATGGAAAGAAGTTTTATCAATATTTTCTTTAAAAAATAAATGTCATTGATCTCTTCTCCAAGCCCTTGAATTTCTCCTACAACTTCTATAATTTGATTGATTAAAGAGTCTGTATATTCATTAAGGTGCATCATTAGATCATCAAACATATTGGGTAAAACATAGAGCTTAGCCCCCATCACTTTGTTGTCACCTTTATAAATATTATCTAGTTTCCCCCACATAAACATTGTTGATTTATAGTTCATTTACATCAGATATATTTGATCATAAAGATCTATAATTGGTGTATTATGTGCTTTAGCATCAGCATCAACCATTTTAATGTTTGTATATATCATAGATTGACCTGTTGTATTAGTTTCCTTTATTCTTTATGTAGTGGGAAAAACAAAATATATTCCAAGGGATATTAGATGGGATATCATCCTTATATTTCATATTTAAAAGTTACTTCCATAAAAACATAACTCCTTGGACATTAAATATATTTTCCATGTCTGAAAAATCATACAGATTTAACACCAAAAAACATTACCCTTTGATACCACATGAATGACCCCAAAACACCTGAAGATGGGAGGGGTGAATCAGGGTATCAACATTTTCTTTTAAACTAATGGATCATGTTCCCACGTTGGTAGAAACCTGTTAACACTATCTAAATAGTATGTGAATAAAATAAACAACCACATGCAAAGAAATGACACATCAATTTACTTGGTTCAGCACTACAGGATACATTCATAGAGATTATTCCGACAGTGTCTCGGTCATACCAAAAACCACTAATATCAACAAGTTATGGACTAAAATATTTTATCACTATCACTCTATGATAGATGCGTATACTTTACAAGGTTTAAGATATAACTCACTACATCCCTCAGATCACTTCTACAGACTCCCCCTTTCTAAGTGCGCTGGAAGAATCATGACTCAGTTTATCGACATGAAGGTTTTCTTCAATGGTTTAGCATTAAATCGCGCATCCTAAAATATAAATTGATGCTCTGTTGAAGTCTTGTAATTACCCACAAATGTAATTTATTTTCCCGTACAATGATTAGTTATGAAAATTAATTTTTCAAACTAATTTGGTCAATTTTCAAGCTTTCTTGGGTGTTCTATGTACTGTTGTTATTTCCACATACTGCTACTATTTTCATGTACTGTCTAAATCCTCTGCAAATTGAAGTTCTCCATGTACTATCATATTCTTCATTCTACTCCACTCCTCTACATAATTTCCTAATACACGTACTGCCATGCTCCTCCGCGTACTGCGAGAGCTTCCTACGTGAACCACTCTCTCTTCATAGGGTTGTTTTCTTTATATGGATGATTCTCTTTGTGTACCGTCTTCTCCTCGGCAAACCACTTCAGACCTCACTGAATTAATTCCTGAAATTTTAATCTCCAATTTCATCACTTAATAAAAGGGATAACTTCTTCTTAAATAGGCACATAACTCCACAAATTCTGCTAATCCGTTTGATCCAAATTTATAATATGGGATAATATTCACTGTCAACTAGACACCATCTGTGTACTGTTAGAGTCTACTATGTACCTCTCCTATTTTGGGAACCACATAAATCCCTCCAACCTTCAGAATTCTGTATACCGCATGACATCACCGCATATCATCACTGTGGACCATTTTTTGATAGCATTCTACATACAACACGCCTTCTCTGTGTACCATCACTACAAACTATTTTCAGTAGCATTCCACGTACCAAAATCCTTCACTGTGTACCATCTCTGTGAACCATTTTCCTTTCTCCACACCACTCTGCATACCATTCCCGCTGCTAGGTATGCAGCCGTGAACCATTCATGTGACATGGTACATCGTTCATATTCTGAGGTATGTGGTTCCCTTATTTTTCTTATTTTCATTTTCATTTCTCAAACCATTCACCTTCATGTGAAAAACCTTTGTTTTCCATAACCAAAATCATTATTTTGAGGCCCAAAAATTATAAAACATTGGGAAATTGTTCCACCTTCAATACTGTTCTCAGCCTCAAACGTATGGCCCCCTTCTTTGAAAACTCCCTTTTCATCCATGTGCATATTGAAAAAAAACGCAAACCAAACTTCAATATTTTCAATTAACCACCTTGGTTCCAACATATCCAAGTATAGAGGATAAACATGTGATTATCCGTTAGAATTTTGCATCTTATAATTGAGTATTCAATGACCAAGGAGTTGAACCATTACCTGATATCATATTGAAGATGATAATACATTTAATCTTAATCTCCCTAATAGTTATATTCCATTTGTTACAAAGAAGATCCCTATGATCATGGTTGACCTACAAAATTTGATTTTAACAGATGAGCCAAATTTAGTCAAATCTTCCAATGTAAACTTAATTGTTTACGTAGTTTTATAAAACATAACAATAGATTAAGAGATAATAATAATAAACTACAAAATAATACCAATAATGTAAATAATTAACATATTTTTATTATTCAGGAATAAATAGGAACATGTTTCAATTTGGACTCATGGTAAATAATTCACATGTCACTATTTCTTCCATGAGTCATACACCATTTTCAACAAATATTTAAATAGTGTATATTATTCACTATTTTCATTTGAGATCAGGATGAACTCATATTTCAAGGTATTAAACATTTAAAATTTATTTTTATCATCCATGGTATTTGATATAAAAATTTAAAAGTGGTTAAATTAATCAATCAAATCTCACATTCTTTTGTTATTGTTACCTTTCTTATGAAAACAACCATTTTCTTGTAGTCTATTTTTATAGGAAATAGTATTTTTATATAATTGTCATATTGATATGATTATTTATTAAAACCTATAACTTTTAAAAAAATCATGATCACTTGGAAATTTGTATGATATATTTGATAAGGTTTATAAATCGGTTTCCTTTACACAATACAAATATTTAACAAGGAACATTGTTTAAAATTTAAATTATTCTTTAAATTTATGAGGATTGTTCTGAACATAAATTATAAAAGTTAGGTACCATTTAATGAAATAACCATTATGCATCAGTAGTCTCATGGGATGAAATATGTCGGTGAATAACATTTCGTATTTGTTTCTATGTAGTTTAGAATTTGTAGAACTCCATATCTTAACACAAATCCGATGGGTTTCTACCCATAGAAATAATTTTTCTTGATCATAGATCATGATAGTAACTATATTGAGGATAAATATTGATAAGTCATGTGACCAACATTAATAATTCCACATTCCATGTGATTATTTTAATATTCATGGTCGTATATTAATCTCATCATATTATTACTATAGAATTATTTGATCTTGTTTTATTATTGACATATTGATTTTAAATTATTAATTCATAATAGACACCAATCTACTTTACCCTTACAAAGAATTTGAGGTATGAATATGAATTATTGGATTGAGTTTCATGGATGCTGAGAATTTTATTTTGTTATGTATTATGTTATTTATTCCCAATGTAAAATAGTTTCCATGTAAATAATTTTGTTTTCCCTAACTACTAAACTGATTAGCTCATCAAGATTTGATTTCATCTAGTCATGACCATTAAATAATGTAAGAACCAGATCCAGGAATTTGGGTTCAGGGTGTTACATTTGGTATAAAATGATGTTTAGTAAAATCCTTGGAAACTAGATTTAGTAAAAAATAAACAGAAAACATATTCCTATTTTGGAGTTTGAGGATATCTATATAAGGGAATCCCAAAGAAAACATGTTTATAATTATGATATTATCCATACATAAATTTTTAAATTTATATTATATATTTAACTAGTTTTGGGGTTATACATGATAATATATAATATTTTATATGTTGACATTTATAAATAGAACCTAGAAAAAGGAATGTGAACCTCACCGATACACATAATCAAATATTATGGATGATAATTTCTATTCATGTCTTACGAAAATATTCCAATAGGTAACTAGTCCTTCAACCATTATCATCATATTAGACATAGTATCATCTTCTTAGGAGATAGAGAAAACATTTTCTATGTATTATGGCCTTAGAAAAAAGATTGATAAAAATAGGACAATTGGGGAAAAGTTGGATAAATGTAATAAGGGAAAGAAGTACATTCCCACATGTAATAACTGTGCAAATAATAACCATGTAAATTTCTTTAAATGAGTGGTATTATTCTACATGTGTGAGTGAAAGGCCATAATTCATATTATTGCAAGTATAAGAAAAAGGCCTTAAATGTGTAGTTCTTCATTTAAAAGGATATATGATACTACACAAATAAATGTCTTTGGTATCAAAGCAATATTCCCAATATGAGGATAATAAATCATGGACATCCTTTTTCAACCATATAGAATAAAAGGACCGATTAATATGACTATGTTTGGATTCAATGATTATTTCATTTGACTAATTCACTATTCATGATAATTATAAAATATATAGACATTAAATTAGAAATTTTCATTAAGTATTTTAAAACATATTTTGAATGGTATTATGAAAAATTAGTCAGTGAAAAGATCAACTTCAGTGAAAAAATATGGTTAATGGAAAGAGAACCCCTAATATATTTCAGATATTTAGATAATGATGGTTGGATAATGAGTTTGTTGATATAGATATTATAAATTGGATATTAGTGACTACTTGGAACTAATTAATGATTTATTAACAATGTAGTTTCTACTATCATTTATGGAGTTTATAACACTTTTAGATTTAATGAATATATCCAATAACATGTGTTTTACTTAAGAAATAAAGAAAAATGAATATTTAATATAATGTTTTATATAAATAATTTTATTACCATGTTTTGTGGGAATACATAATGAAGGTATTCACATTTTTGGAATGGGATAATTAATATATGTTTCATTCTATTTTAAAAAGAACGATAAATTCATTTAGTAAATTTAGTGACCATATTTATAAATTATTGTATCATAATCTTTTAGAAATGATAACAAATTTTCAAATGTCTGAAGTTGATATTTGGATGAGGATTTAGATGATATTGTATTACTTCTATATATGATTAAACGTGTTCTGAAAAATTAATTAGAAATTGTTCAAGGAACAACCAAATGATAAGATTGTGTTTATAAAATAAAAACATATATTTACTTATATTCTTATAGAGTGAAGGAATTCCAAAAAACTAGGAATAATGGTCTTAAAAAAATAATATTGTCCTATTTTCATAATTTTTTATGAAATCAATTTAATTTTTAATGATAGTGGTTTAGGTAGTTGTTGTCATCAACTTTTAGCTAAACATGTTCTCTGTCACTCTCCATCAAAACATGATAATTAGATTTCTCTTCAACATATATGTTTCCACTAATGTGTTCTTATTTTATGGAATAATTTTTCGATGACCATTTTATTTCTATTTTCTTATTATTAATAATTTTTTTATTAACCCTATTTAGGATGTGGATTTTTAAACTAATGTATTTTCAAATAGAATAAACATGATTACCATGTTTAAGTGTAAATTTATAGGAAAAAATTTTCTTAATGCTGTCAGAATGTAACACACCATTGATTTGAAATATTTTAAATTTAGGAATAAAAATATTTTCTCTCGTAAATTTTTTTTATACAACACCATGTTATGATTACACTATATACAACAATGAGTTAGGTTGTGTTACATGCTGTAAATTATTTTTTATTAAGAAACACACTTTTGAGGAAAAAGTGAGAAACCAAAGGTTCCATCAAACACCAAACAGTTCCAAACAAAACAAACCAGAACCAACCTCTTCCAAGTAAAAGCAACAACAGTTACCTCCATAGAAGGACCACTCGGCAATCCCATGCAAGCATGGTCCCTCCCGATGGCAAGCCATCCCTCTAAATCAGCCACATCCCCAATGACCTTCAGAGGAGGAAGCAGTGTACTCTAACACTTCAGAGCCGATCTGACCCTCCAGCATATCCACACAATAAGGATTGAAACTCAACAAAACATTAGTTAGGGAATGAAAAAACAAAATCATTGAAAACTAGTCGAGTTCTACCAGACCCCGTATCCCTAACTAGCTTCCAGGTTAAACTACAAACCTCTAAAAGTTGATCCCCCTTACCAGGTCTTCAAAAGCAGAAGTCAATTTGTTCCAGATCTGCATGTACTCCTCAATTCTGATCAACCCCTTGTTGAAGCCAGCAACCAGAATCGCATATTGTTTGTCAACCCACAAATACTGTTCTTCCATTTACTTGTGAAGCTATACCAAAACTAAAATTTCAATGTCTTATAAATTTTACTATTAAATATAATATTCACAATATATTTAAGTTTACTAATATTATATTTTGGTGAATTTTTTGTATTGTTATGAGAATTTTTATTTTTTGAAGAATAGTTCAAAAGACTGCATTTTAGTTGAAAACTTCATTTTCATTTAAATACTTATTATTTTTAAATTATTTTGGAAATTTATTTTAAAGTCACAATTAATTAATTATTAATTTTTTAATCAAATTTGGTTTATTTAATTCATTTTTTGTTGTATTTATATATAAAACATTAATGAAATATTGAATATTTTCTCATTCAAAACCCTCTTTCTCACCATGTCCACATGATTAGCTTAAAATTCAATATTAAACCTACGTGAATTTAATTTTGAAAAACAATATACATATTTGGAATCATTATAATATTTATAGTTATATAAGATCAATATATTTTTTTATTTAAAATATTAGTGAATGTAATAACAATTAATTACTTTGATTAAGGTAAAAATTAATCTACATAGTGGTTAAAATTTAATATTAATGGAACAAATGACCTATAAATTTATCCAAAAGCCCTCATAATCCTATATATATACCATATAACTTCATGTTTATAATTTTATGAGTTATTTGGATACTATCCCATTAATTTGACCAATATAATATGTACCACCGCAAGATTTCATAATATGTTATTTCTTCAATGTAATTCAATAACTTGCACTACACGCAACACCGAGTTAAGAACACCACGACATAGAAAACTATCCGTTCGAAAGCGGTTATGAATAGTTTGAACTGAATTTTAAAAATTATGTAATACTTATAATTTTAGAATCAATATTATGAGATTCTTAGACATAATATAAGAACAAATTCATATTTTGCAAATAAAAGAATTATTTTTTTAATTCAATTTTCCCACCTTTTAATGGAGAACCCTTTTTAAATCCAAAATTTGAAACTTTTATATATTAAATTTGAAAAAATAAACTTATTATTTAGGTCCGCGACATAAAAATTTAGTTTTAATAAATATTTAATGATTTTCTGATAACTTTCATATTTGGGTGAATAGTGAAGAATACTATATTTTAATTGAAAACAACTTTTTTAATAACATTAATTTTCAGTGATAAATTATAAATTTTAATGGTTTGGAAGTATAAATATATCATATTTATACCATTTAATCTAATTTTATTCATTGGAAATAATTTAAATTTGAAATTGAACATAAACAAGTATCAATCTTTTGTTAGTTATTATTTCATAAAAACAAGTTTTTTGGTTTTGACAACAGGAATTAATTTTGAATTAAGAAATGAAACTTATATGTTTTGAATTTGGTAAAATAGACTTAATTTTTTAATTCAAATTATCAAAATTAGCTTAGGGGGAATTTTTTTTATTTTTATGAAAACTTTCAATTTTTGATAAATAGTGAAAAACACGGAGTTGTTGGTTAAAACCGACTTTTTATTTAAAAAATTAATTATATAATTTAATATTATTTTAGGTCATAATAGATACATAATACCTATATATGTTCAATATAATTCATTGGAGTCATTTAATAATAAGCTTAGATATATAAAAATTTTATTGAACTTTTTACCGTCTTTTACCCACATCCGAGAAGAATTTGAAAAATTGCATAAAACAAAATTTTAACATTTCATTGATCATAATTTCAAAAATACAAGGGAAATGGTTTACCTTAGTAATTAAAATGTTGTTCAATAAGATGAAAATAATTTTTGTTGAATAGTAACTTTTGACTTTTATTTACTGCGGTTAAATGTAAATAGAGTAATTCAATGTAAAAAGAATATTATAATAACACGAAATTACCATAACACTTGTCCTAACATTATTTGACAAGTAATTACCGACCATGGGAATCTTTGGGTCGATTTTGGGACCCCATGGATCCACTTATGAATGATAATGATACTTCATTTTAATTAACATAAAGTTATGGAAAAATGACATAAACACATATCTGTTAGTAAATAAATTTTTACATTAGGTTATATAAGTCATATTTTCAACAAAAAATATTAATTTTGAATGATAAAAATATTTCCTACATAATGGTATTTTATTTGTATTTTTTTACATTAAATAATTTAATTTATTTATGACACAATGATGATGTAGTAATTATCTATTTAATGCAATATTAAAATAATTGATATTATAAATATCCAAATAAATGTAATTTGATGGTTTTTATGAATTACACTAATTTAATAGGTTAATATGACATGTTAGGGTTAGTTTGATAATTTTTTTATGAATTAATAATGCTGTTATGAATTTAGAAAAAACAAAATACCAAATAGTATCATAATTGACAACAAAGAGTTTTTAAAAGAAATATTATATTATTAATTGATATTCTATTCCTAAAAATCGAAGGATCAGTCAAAAGACTTATATAATGATAATTGTATCATTAATGATACTTTTGGGGTTCTCTTGGATGTATATAGTATGTTAATTAACCATATAATATAAAACTACAATGTGACATGGTAATTGTCAAACTATTTAACTAAGAGTTAAATCTAGAAGATAAGATTACTATTGTGACCCAAACCTGTCTAAAACTTATTGGTTGAGTGGTTTTGACCCATCACAACCTTATCCTCTAAATAATCCATTTGGATCCATTATAAACTGAAAATTAATTTATTATAAAATAATATTTCTAGCTTTTCCTAAGGTACCTTTCACCCCTCTTATAAAAGGGTACTCCCCTTTCTCTATAATTCACACCATAAAAGCCATTTGGCTAGGCCAAACCCTACCCAAATACCCTCCCAACTCTCTTCCCTTAATCCTAGATTCCGTACTTTATTCATAAAGCCAACTTAGGGATCCATTTTGATCAAATCAAAAGGATGAACCAGAAGAGGAGGTAAATATTTCATTACCTCTTTCAAGTTCTTTTTTTCCTTCCAATTAATCTTTATTTGTTATTACCCTACCAAAAAAATAAATCCAGTAACTTATATATACCATGTTGTTATTATAAATATGTCACAACCATATTCATTATATTATCCATCCTATGAATGATAATGTCACCATGCGTGCGTACATACGGCTTACCGTCTCCACGTCGTGGTGTAATTTTTTATTCAACACTATGTTATTTGGATGGATACAATGATGAGTAATATGTATATAAATAATGAAAATAACATGATAATGTCTCTGGAAAATTAATATACCATCCAATTGGGAACCTTTATGTAAATGATATTGTGGCTTGTGCATATGTACGGATTACAGTCTCCACGACGCGATGAGATTCATTTGCACGTTCACCATTCATCAAAGATTATATAAATATATATTACTAAAAAGTAGGTAATATGTGACATAATAATGATACTGGAGATATATATTAATATATATATGTATTTATTTTCTTATATATATCTTATTCACTTACTTATGTTCAATATGATATGAAAACAGAAACATCGTTTATGCGTACGTACGGCCTACCATCTCTATAAACGGTGTTTTAAATTTAACATATATATATATATCTATTATAAATATTTATATTCTAAATATATGTTATATATAAATCAAGTTTTATATTCTGGAAGTATCTAAATCATTATCTAAGTGATACGATAAAAAATAACAAGTTAAAACATGTACGGTAAAAAAACGATTATAACCTGAAATGTTAATTTAACATGGAAATCATTATTAAATGGGTAGTATAAAGTCATAAATGAATAATGTATGATATAATAAATATTAATATAGTTCCGTTATAATTTATTAACATACTATGGTCGTTATACAGGAGGTTAAACGTACCCTCGACCAAAGGAAAGTGTAAGGTAAGGGTTAATTTCACTATCTCTTTATTATCCGAGGTTGTTTTTTACATATGTAGGTATTTGGAAATATTTATTACCCTTTTCCATGTTTAATGAAATAGTTTTAAAAGTGATTATTTTAAGGTACTTTTTACTAAAACATAATTTTAAATTTTTTAAATATTTATTCCTCTAAATCATTCTCATTAATGTCCATGTTTTCAAAATGGGTTTTAAGGATTAATCTATACAGACATGGATGTTTTTAAATTGTTAATTGCTTTCAAAAGCATTAATGTGGTATGGGACATGTTGATTCAAAAATTTCTCTAAATGTATTCCTTTCTAAATTTTGTGACTTTTAAATATTTTCATGAAAAAGGATATTTTTCTCAAAGAGTTTTACAAATCATTTTCATCTATGTCAACTTCTTTTGATGTATTTTAAACTTGTTTGAAGTTGATTTATTATGATAAAAATATTTTATATTATATTGAAGTTTTGTAAAAAAATTTACTGTGGATGTGCTATTTTGTTACCCTTTATGGTTTATTAATAATGTTTTGACATTTTTTATGCTATTTTAATACGAATGTTTATGTTAGGTTTAAAAATTTTCATACGAGGAATGAATTGGACATAGTAAGTGACGTGTGGAGCCCGCTATAGCACCTCAATGCATCGGTAGGTCTCATGCGTCAAACTAGAGTCCTGGCATGAGGCCTTGAGAAAATCTTATTTGTAGTCTTGGGGAAAGGCCTTGACTATGTGGTATTGAAAGTCTAGAATTATGCATTCCATCGTTATGAAAGTTGCTATTGATATTGCATATGATTATTCGACTAGTAGAATATCCATGGGAGTAAGTAAGTGGAATTATTTTGATTTATATTTTACATATTATGATAATGTTTATGTTGAAAAGGATTTTGTTTTATATTTATAAATTGCATTAAATGTTTACGGTTATTAATGAATGTTTATGCTATATTGTTATCCTTATTGAGCATTTGAGCTCAACCCTTTCTTATGATTTATTTTCCTAGGACCCAAATAAGTGTTTTATGTTTGAGACGCAGGGTTAAGCTAAGGGAAAAATGGAATTCTCAATGGAATTTTTTTGTATGTTTTAAAGTGTAATGTAACGTTAATGCATGTAATCTATTTTCCAATACTGCTAAACTGATCACTCTTTTGGGACTTGATTCCTTGTAATCATGCCAATGTATTAAAGTAATGCACCGACTCTGGGAATCTAGGTTTGGGACATTACAATTGGTATCAGAGGAAGTTTAGCAACAACCTTGGAAATAGATTTAGTAAGAATCTGATTAGACAAAATTACCTTAATATAGACATTGAGTATTAGTATAGAATAGCTTTCTAGAATTTTGGTACTGTATAGATTTGTGAGTTTTTTTAAGAAATACATCCCTGTCTGGATATGAGTAGGCAGAGGTGGCTCTAGAACAGCTTTACCTAGGGGTAAAACCCGAAATCATCGCTTTGAGCTAGACTCTAATTAGAATTGGTGCACCAAAACTGGCCTTGCTTCACTCTTGGTTATGATACGCCTGGGGGGATATTCTTATGATAATTCACATTTTCATTATAAGCCATTATGAAGGATTTAGGAGTAAATACTTTCTCAAAGAATAATTTTTATGATTATAGTTTATATGCATAATATTTCCAATTTATGTTAGGTATTTTACATGTTTGGAATTATGAATTGCAATTCATAAACTAACCTAGTGTATGCCATTATTTAGAAATGGAACCTTATAGAAGGAAGGAGACCTTCTGGAAAATGCATGATCCAAAGAGTAAGAAAGATCATATCTTTCATTGTATTAAGGGAATATTTGAGAGGAAATATTCTCCCACGTATTATCATCATATGAGTAAATAATATCATGTGTTAAAAAGATAAGTAAAGATTTATATGAGTCCTATGGATTTTAAGGGAATCCAGAAAAGAACATGATGGAAGAATGAAAGATGGATAAAGGGAATAAGGGGAAGAATGATTTTCCCATATGTGATAACTGTGGTAAGAATATCCTTGGTAAATTCTTGAATGGAATGAGATTGTGTTATAAGTGTGGAGAAAAAGTACACCACATACATGATTGCAAAGGTAAGAAAAAGGTTTTAAATGTATAATGCTTCATATTAAAGGAGTTGGGACACTACGCGAATCAATGTCCAAATCATTAGAGTATACCCCAAATGCTACTATTGGATAATAAACAAGTTATGATACTACTGAAGATAAAGAGGAATGATTAAGAGTTATTATGTTGTTATTAATGTATTGTTTCATTAGAGTGTTGTATTAATGATGTACATGTTATAAGAATTATACAGTGTATTAGGATTGTACTACAGTTCTATTTCATTAAGGACATAAGATTGTGTCGAAACAAGAAAAGTGACTCAATGGAAAGTTAAATATTTTGGAAAATACATGGTTTATGGAAATACACAACTTTAATATGGTCCTGAAACTGAGGTATTGATTTTGTAATAAGAGATGATTGATTTGGATAAATTATATTGGATATTCTTTACAACCTTGAAACTGATTAATGATTTTTCTATTCCATCATTGTTGGAGGTTACAAAATTTTTGGATATAAAGAGTATATCCAGTATTCTATAAGGAATAGAGAATTAATGTAATCAATATTGTTTTATAGTAATTCAGGATGTTACTATTTTTAAAAGAATAAAAGATGAAGGTATTCCCATGTTATTACGTGGAAAAGGATCTTCATTGTGTTTATCTTAATTATAAATTTTGGACTGTGAGTTTGTACATAAGTATTTTGGATAAGTCTAGTTTGAGATTATTTTTGGATTGTCATAAAAAGTACAACCTGGAGGTCGGGCGGCAACCCATCGCGTCCGGAAAGGCCACGAGAAATGAACTCGAAACCGAAGGGCGACAAGGGTGTATCTCCTACCACTGGCCGACATGATATCCTGGATTGAATTATGTAGATTATTTTAAAAAGTTCTGGTAGATGAATGATAAATTATTTTTTTTGGACCCCTATACAAATAGAATAAAAATAATATTTTTTTAAGTTATATCATCTTTTATAGTGAAAGATGTGTTTTTGGAAGAAATTAGGTAAAGGATTGAACTCTACTTGTCAAGTATAAATTGTTTTTCTTTATTATCTTATTCAATGAATAAATTAATTCATAAATATTATATAATATATCTTAAAACTAGAAATTAGTTATCTTAATACCATATGTTTTGTTTAACAGATGATATTTTAAATCATCATAGATTGATGGCTTTGAGGCCCTCAATTATACAATTTTTTATGACTGATGACCTCAATCACTCCCTATAAAAATTTACATTTTTCCTCCAATTATGTTTCTCTAATTTCCTCCAATGTTCTCCTAATCAAGATCATAATTTGGTGTTGACCCTTTCATTTACTGTTTCCTCTTATTAAGACTAAATTTTATTAACGCAATTTCTGATGTGGTTTTCCCACATAGTTAATTTCTATTTTCAACCTTTTACTATTGAAGAAATATTTTAAATTGTAAGGAAAAAATTATTAAAGGTGGGAAGAATGTAACACCCCAAGATTTCATAATACATTATTTATTCAAATTAATCCAATAACTTGCACTACAAGCAACCCCAAGTTCAAGCACACCATGACTTAAGAAACTACTCGTTCAAAAGAATTTATGAATTGTATTAACTGAATTTTGAACTTTATATAATACTTATAATTTTATAATCCATATTATGAGTATCTTAGACATAATATAAGAACAAATTCATTTTTTTCAGATAAAAGAAGTTTTTTTAATGCAATTTTACAACCTTTTAATGGTGAACCCTTTTTAAATCCAATAATATAAACTTTTATATATTCAATTTGACCAAATTTACTTCTACACTAGGTTTGGGACATAAGATTTTAGTTTCAATAAATATTTGGGGTTTTTATGATAACTTTCATATTTGGGTGAATAGTAAAAAATAATATGTTTTAACTGAAAACAACTTTTTTAAATAAAATAATTTATATTGTTAAATTATACATTTTAATGGTTTGGAAGTATAAATAGATTACATTTTTACCAATTAATCCAATGTTATTAATTGGAAATAAGTTCACTTTGATATTGAACATAAAAAAGTATCAATCTTTTGTTGGTTATTATTTATTAATAACACCCTTTTTGGTTTTGACAACAGGAAATAATTTTAAATTAATAAATGAAAATTAAATTTATTGAATTTGTTAGAATAAAATTAATTTTTTAATTCAGAATATCAAAATTAGGTTAGGGAGAAATTTTGGTATTTTTCTGAAAACATTAAATTTTTGATGAATACTAAAAAACACTAAGTTATTGGTTAAAACCAACATTTAATTTAAATAATTATTTATTTTATTTATATTTATTTTAGATAAAAAGAGATACATAATACCTATATATGTTCAATATAATTCATTAGAGTCTTTTTATAATAAGTTTAGATATATAAATATTTTATTGAACTTTTTACCGTCTTTTACTCACCTCCTAGGAAAATATGAAAATTTGCATAAAACATAATTTTACCATTTTTGTGAGTTGAATTTAAAAAATCCTAGTGACACTTTTAACCTCATTAAGTAAAATTTGGTTCAATAAGATGAATATAATTTTTGGTGAATTGTAACATTGGACTTTTATTTACTGTAGTTAAAGGTAAATAGAGTAATTCAATGTAAAAATAATATTAATGTAATACACAATTACATTAACACTTGTCCTAACCTTTTTTGATGAGTCATGGACTACCATGGAAATATTTGGGTCAATTTTGGGATCCCATGGAGCCACTTATGAATGATAATGACACTTTATTTTAACTAACTTAAATTAAAGGCAAAAATGACATAAACACATATCTTTTAGTAAATTAATTTTTAAATTAGTTTATATAAGTGATTTTTTTACTATAAATATTCATTGGAAAGATGAATATATTTCCTAAAAAATGGGATTTTATTTATAATTTTTGGACATTAAATAATTTAATTTATTTATGAAACAATGATGATGTAGTAATTACCTTATTAATAAAATATTAAACTAATTGATATTATAAATATCCAAATAAATGTAATATGAGACTTTTTAGGGATTACACTAATTTTCAAGGTTAATATGACATGTTAGGTCTGGTTAGGAAATTTGTTTTCAAATTAATAATGCTATTATGAATTTAGATAAAACAAAATACCACATAGTGTCAAAATTGACATAAAAGAGTTTTTAAAAGTAATATTATATTATTAATTGATATATTATTAGAAAAAATCTTAGGTTTGGCCAAAAAACTTATATAATGATATTTGTATCATTAATGAACCCCTTGGGGTTCTCTTGAATTTATATATTATATTTATTAACCATATAATATAAAACATTAAAGAGACATGGTAAATGTCAAATTATTTAACTAAGAGTTAAATCTAAAAGATAAGGTTAATATATTGACCCAAACCTGTCAGAAACCTATTGGATGAGTGGTTTTAAACCTATCCCCACCTTATCCTATAAATAATTCATTTTGGATCCATTAAAAACCGAAAATTATTTAATTATAAAATAATATTTCTCGCTTTTCCTAAGGTACCCCTCAACCCTCTTATAAAAGGGCACTCCCCCTTCTCTCTAATCCACACCATCAAAGCCATTTGTCTCAGCCAAAACCTGCCCAAATTCCCTCCCAATTGTCCTCCCTTAATCCTAGAGGTCTTACTTTAGTCAGAAAGCCATCCTAAGAAGCTCTTTTTATCAAATCAAAAGTAAGAACCCGAAGTGGAGGTAAATATTTCATCACCACTTTCAAATTCCTTTCTTATTCCACTTACTCTTTATTTGTTATTAAAATGAAAAAATAATAAATCTAATACCTTGTATATACTGTGATGTTATTATAAATATGGAACAACCATATTAAATATTATATGCATCCTATGAATGATAATTTCACCATGCGTGCGTGCGTACGGCTTACCGTCTCCACGCCATGGTGTAATTTGTCATTCAACACTATGTTATTTGGATGGATACAATGTTGAGTAATATGTATATAAATAATAAAAATAACATGCTAATGTCTCAGTAAAATTAATATACCATCCAATTCCACACCTTAAAGAAAATTATATTGTCTCTCATGCGTACGTACGGATTACCGTCTCCACGACTCGATTAGATTCATTTCCACATTCACTATTCATCGATGATTATAAAAATATATATTACAAATAAGTATGTAATATGTGAAATTATATTGATACTGAAGATATATTTATATATATATCTATGTGTGTGTATTAATTGTACTTACATATATCTTATTCACTTACATCCATTCAGTGTGATATGAAAATAGAAACATCGTTTATGTGAACGTACGACCCACCGTCTCCATAAACTGTGTTTTACATTTCATATATATATCTATTTTAAATATTTATATTCTAAATATAAATGATATATATATCAAATAATATATTTTGGAAGTATTTAAATCATTATATAAATGATATGATCAATAATAAAATGTTAAAACATGTTCGATAAAGAAATCAATTATTACCCGAAATGTTACTTTGACATTGAAATCATTATTAAATGGGTAGTATAAAGTCATAAATGAATCATGTATCATATAATAAATATGAATATATTTCTGGTATAATTTAATAACATTATTTTTTCATTATAAAAAATGTTAAACATACCATCGACCAAAAGAAAGTGCAAGTTAAGGGTTAATTTCACAATCTCTTTATTATTCGAGGTTGTTTTCACGTAAGTATATACTGGGATATATTTATTATCCATGTACATATTTCATGAAATAGTTTTCTAAGGGATTATTTTAAGGAACATTTTACTAAAACATCATTTTAAATGTTTCAAATATTTATTTCTCTAAATCATTCTCATTAATGTCCATGATTTCAAAATGGGTTTTAAAGATTTATCTATATGGACATGAATGTTTTTAAAATGTTAATTCCTTTAAAAATATTTAATGTGGTATGGGACACATTGATTCAAAAATGTCTCTAAATGTCTTCCTTTCCAAATTGTGTGACTGTTAAATTTTTTCATGAAAAAGGGTTATTTCTCGAAAAAGTGTTTTACGAATCATTTTCATCTACGTCAACATCCTTGGATGGATTTTAAACTTGTTTGAAGTTGATTTATTATGATACAAATATTCCATATTGTATTGAAGGTTTTGTGATATGTTTGACTGTGGATGTTATATTTTTATTACCTTCATGGTTTATTGATATACTATTTTCATTACGTATGCTATTTTTAATTCGAATGTTTATGTTATGTTTAAACGTTTTCATATGAGGAATGCATTGAACTTAGTAAGTGGATGGTGGAGCCCGCTATAGCTCTTTGATGCATCAGTAGGTCTCATGAGACAAACTGGTGTCTTGGCACAAGGCCTTGACAAAATCTTATTTGTAGTCTTGGCACAAGACCTTGACTATGTGATTATAAAAATCTGGCATTATGGATTCCATCGTTGTGAAAGTGGCTATTGATACTGCATGTGATTATTATACTATGAGAATACCCATGTGAGTAAGTAAATGGGATTATTTTAATTTATATTTTCAATATTATGATGAATTTTATGTTGAAAAGGCTTTTGTTTTAGTTTTATGTATTTCCTTTAATGTTTATGCTTATTACTGAAAGTTTCTGCTATATTGTTATCCTTATTGAGAAATTGAGCTCACCCATTTCTTATGTTTTATATTCCTAGGATCCCAAGAAGTATTTTATGTTTAATATGCAGGGTTAAGATAAGGAACGATGACATTCTAAAAGGCTGTTTTTTGTGTTGTATGATATTAAGGGTAATGTAACTTTCATGCGTGTAATCTATTTTCCAAGACTACAAAACTGATCGCTCTTCTGGGACTTGATTCCTTGTAATCAGGACAATGTATTAAAATAATGCACCGAATCTAGGAATCTAGGGTTGGGATGTTAAATAATACATTATGTAAGGAAACTAATAAAAAGAATCCTTCTTTGACTTTTATATTTGTAAATCCTTGAGATATGGAAAACCATTATATTTTAAGTAAAAGTATCATTTGGAAGTGTATATGAGTTACATGTATCAAGAGTATCTATCGTTAATTTTTATAGATGAATTACTTACATAAATTCTTATGAATCACTAATGTAATTATTATTTAGTTAATAAATAAATAAAATATAATATAATAGAAATATTAAGAGTGATAAAAATTGAATGAATTATTTAATTCCATTATATTTAGATGAATTTGTCATATTAAATATCTTTTGACTTAAAAATTTTAATTCCATCATTATATTTATGTTTTTAAATATATATCAATTGAATAATTTCAAGATTTACATTAATGTTATTTTATTAGAAATGGTATTTTATTTAATGATTTAATATTTTCTAAAAATACATTATTTTTCAAATTAATTTTTAAATTTCAAAAAATATAAAATATTTTTTATTAATGTAACATTATATTTTTTTTATAATGAATATATTCACTCTTACATAGTAAAAAACATTTTTATCATGGTTTGGGTTAAAGTAGTGTTTTGTGCATTTTATACATTTGTTTTAAAAAAAATTCCAAAACATAGAGGATTATTGTTTTTAAAATTTGATAATAAATTTATAATAGGTGGGTCTATATTTTATAGTAAATATCACTTTAATTTATTTATAATTCTAAAATTTCATAGGTTAGAAAATTAGTTACATTAATAAAAACCAAAACGGTAAATGCGGTGGAAGGTATAAGTTAAGAAACAAAAATATAAAAATTCCCTTATTTTTGTGTATTTTAGATTTTTATTTAAAATAATATCATATTAATCGATTATTTTTAAATTTTAGGGGCATGTGAGGTCAGGGATATATCTTCATTGTGTTTTCCATATTATTATTACAAAACTGCAACTTCCCATATACTTTAAAATAGAATTAAATCATATGATTCCTCCAAAATCTCCAAAAACATTAGATCATAAAAACCTATAAAAATAATATTAAATCATAATTCCTCTAATCCTCTAATCATTAATTTGGTAATAAATAAATCCAAGTTATTCATTTGGTGAAACATAAAATGAGTTACTCAAAAAAGAGGTAATATTTTTCAACGATCAATTTGATTTATTTCTTCCTAAAACCACTCAATTATTATTATTACATTATTATATAATAACATAGGTATTCAAAATATACATAAATTATGTTATTTTAATTATTTTACCAAACAATACATTCACATCAATCAAATATGTAAGGAATCCACTATTTGTATGTATGAAGAACTACCACCTCATTAAATGATGTAATTTATTTTTATATTACATCATCTCATGATTTGGAATTAGTTTTGAAACACAATTTTCTATGATATATGTATATTTTATATTGAATTAATATTTATTTTGTTTTTTTATAACACATACCATCATGATTTCCATTTTTTGTAAATACAATACTATCGTTTGCGGACGTGCGGACTACCACCTCCTCAATGTGATGTTATACGTTCACACATTACATAGAATGTATTAAGGATTTATTGTAATGAAATATATTTTAAATACATGAAATATATATTATATTAATGTAATTATTATATATGTGTAAATATAATATATTATTTTCTTCATAACCCTTTTTATGAACTAAAATATTGATAACGTTGTTTGTGAATATGTGGACTACCCTCTTCTCGATGTGATGTAATTCCTTTTATATCAAAAAATATATATAATTATATCTGATTATATAAATGGTATTTATAATACATAATATATTATATAAAGATAAAATGTTACTTAACTTCATTCAATAATAATCATTGAAAAATGAGAATGTTGCTCTTGCACATGTAAGACCTAAAGTTTCCATGATTGTTACATCAGTTCATTTTTTATAACGCATCATTAATGAAGGTATTTAATAGAATAATTTCGTTATAAATATTATAATGATTTTATTATTATTATTTTTTATATGGTTATATAATTTCACCTTAAACCATAGTAGATCAATCAAAGTCATTTTTAACACATGAACCAAACACGGTCAATACACCCTCTATAAACATAATTGTTTAAATAATTTAACATAACATTGTCATAATTCATGTAAATATAACAATAATGTTCAAAAATATTTTCAATAATGTAAATAATTAACATATGTTCATTATGAAAATTTTTAAATACACACGTGACAAGTTAGACTCATAGGCAAAGATTCTTGTCCCACTTTTTCTTCTGTGAGGCATACACATTTTACCGCAATTATTTCTTTTTGGTGTTGTATATTTTCCCCCATTGTAATTTAATTTCAGGATTCATTAATATTTCATTTTATTCTGTGTTTAAAATTTAATTATTTAATCCAAGGTGTTTTATTCAAAAATTTACAAGTGGTAAAAGTTTTCTTCAAAATATCATATTTTTGTTGTTGTTAAATGTATATTGAAATAATCACATTCTTGTTATCCTTTTACACTGAAAACTATATTTCTATTCATATCCATATCCTTGTATGATGAATATAATTATTTCCTAAATCTTATAACATTTTTACATATGGTTTTCACTTATAACATTATATAATTTATTATGGAAATGTTGATAAATATATATCCTTTACTCAATACCAATATTTGATAAGAATATATTTCATGATATAAATTGATTTTTAAATATCTGATTAATGTTTTAGAAATAAAATATAAGTGATATGGACCCATATATGATACCCTCTATATGTATCGATAGTCTCATGGGATGAAATTCATTGGATAAATTCTGCTAGTGGTTGTTTCCAAGCATTTATAAATTGTCAAGAGGATAGATCATAACATAAATCAGATGTGTTTGAACGCACATACATAAAATGTCTCATTGATAGATCTTTATAGAAAATATCTTATGGATAGATCATGATAATTAAATCATAAAACATTATTAATTCCTTCATTATTATTATTCCATGTGATTATTTCATTATTTATAACATTCATGGTCGAGTTTTAAGATCATGTGATTATTTATCTAGAATACCTTGATCATATTATATTATAAACATATTTATTTTTCATTATTAATTCACATTTTATTTTTAAATGCTTTAACCTTACCAATTTTTTAATCTCACCCATATTATTCTTATTCCATAGGGTAAGAAGAAGAGTTTTGTGTAAGAGTTTCAAGGATGTTGATCCTTTTATTTTGGTATGTATTATTTTTTTCCTAATGTAAAATTGGTTCGTGGGTATGAAATCTAGTTTTACATAACATATAAATATATCGGTACTTTAGGATTTCATTCATTATCATAATTACAATATAATAATGTAATGTATTCTCTCCGGATTTCCAGGGTTAGGGTGTGCCATTTTGTTAATTTCATTCAATTTCACTATCTTTTTAAATATATCATAATGTAACCAAATAAAATGTGAAATAACCTATCCAAATACCCTAATAGTGTTAAACTAGGTGTGTAGTAAGGTAATAATCTCCATGCACCAAAATGATAGATGATAAATATGTTACTAAATCATTTTTTGGTTGTATCCACTAGATATATCAATCACAATACCACGTCCACATTTCGTGTCCATATATGGATGTATATATACGAAAAAAGTTAAATAGGTTTCTTGTCAAATATTCTTATATGTTATCATATAAATATTTTTCTGAAAAAGTTCGCCAATTTATTCTAACCCGAATCATTAAAGGTTAGATAAACAATTCTATCATGGAAATTAATGTGATCTAAGAATTTTATACAAAAATATTTCAACTTTTTATATGAATATTAAATACATATCAAAATATATTCCATAGGATTATAAAGGATTTATATTATTAGAGATTAAATATAAAATATTCTTATTTCATAAATGAAATTAAATATATCCCATTATGATATTTACATTTCTTGATATACCCTACTTAATATCATTTCTCATAACACGGGATCATGAAACATAGTAAAGGGTGGGATAATGTGATCGGTAAGTGTAAACATAGAGGAAATAAATGTGTGTTCATTTGATAGTATATGATAAGCATAATAATATTATAACATTACCATAAATTTAAAATTTCAAATACAATTTATCAATGATCATAGACATGGATTATGGAAAAATATACATCATTTCAAAATACAAGAATCCAATGAGTGAGAAATCATTATAAAATAATCATGAACTATATGATCAAGTTATAAAATTGCCACTCAATTATAAGTATAAAAATAATTTTATATGTTATATTTTACTAGAGAGACCATAAAATCATAGTAGATTAAGAATCCATATATAATGAACAATTCATTTCATACATGGATATTATATAATTTTTTGCAGAACTTGATAAGAACACTCCCAAAGACCATATAAGTTCAATGGCTTTGGAACCTTGGATGAATAAAAAACTAGTTCATAATAAATTCATATCGTATCCAAGCTATTTATTCATATCTAGTAGCCTTTTTTCATATCATACATAAAACAATTCATTATATCATGTGGAAAAAAACACAAGAAAAGTGTGAGCTCAGATGCTTAGTATGGGTAAACAAGGGAAATATATAAGAATAAGGGTATGCAAACATAATTGTATCTTTAAAAATTCACACCCTACACATAAAAGATCCTAAACAAGAATCAGGTCATAAATATTGGTAGTTAACAAGACATGAATAATTGTGGAATTGAATAATATAATCTATTAGATCATAACATTAACATAAGACATGGAATTATGGAAAATACATAAAATGTTAATGTTGTTAATATGTATAAATAGTAACTGGTTAACTCATTAAATTATTGACATGATATCCGGACCAGGAATAAAAATATATATATGAAATCTAGGTCCACACATAAAATAATTTACATGAAAAGAATATCCACACATAGAATTCGGAACATTCAACCAGGTTCAGAAAAAACATATATTCCTTATGAGTTATACAAATTTAACCAATGAATTCATGGGAGATATAGTTTCGACCAATGACATAAAAATCATTAATATATTTTATAGAAGAACATAGATCATTCATCATATCATAACCCATAAAAATAAATGTGTTTCATAAACACTTCATCATAATATAACTCATTGAAAATAAATGTGTTTTATAAATATAATTCCTTCAAAAAAATAAACCATTCATGGAATGGATAATAATGGTATCATTTTATCATATCCCGAATAAAAAATATGTAAAAAAATAATTTTGTCTTAAATGGAAAATGATTTTGAAATATCACATAAAATAATTCATTGAGTAAAATATCCTTTCCATTTCAAAATTTAGTTTTAAGTCATAAAAAATTTATAAATCCATTTTAATGGAATAAAAATATGAAAAATTATAAATGAATACTAAAAAAAATATTTTCAAACTATTTTAAATCCCATTCCATTACAATTCATTAAGAATTATTTAAAAACATGTTTTAAAGTCTGTTTAGAAAATATTATTTTGAAAGAATGCATATTGCTGACCGAAGAGACAATAACAATAAATTAAACATATAATATCACTAAAATAACTATATTCAGAATGAATCATGTAAAATATAATTATATACACCTTTTAAATGAATATATTTGTATTTCATAACATGTGTCTCAAAGAAAGAAAGTTGAATCAAACTTCACCTACTAATTAGGTAGCTTTTAAACTATATACCCCATGATAACGAGTTTATCAATTGAATATATAAATACACATCAATTTTTATAATAATACTAGTTATATAAATTCATTATATTTATGTAAGGCACAAAAATCAAAAACTTTATTTCTTGACTCTCATCCTAAAAATGAAAATCTATTGTATAATAAATATAATTTTATTATAAATATATTAAAGATACATATTCATATAGATAATAACATATATGATGCATTAATTACATTATATTACCCTCTTATTAACAATTCCATGTTTATGTTATGTTTTCGGTTATAACTTCTTGGTTTTTCAAACATGTTTTTTATTGTCATTCTTTTTATTCTTACATATATCATTATATAATAATCTATATAATGATAAAAAATTTATAAATATAATATATTTTCATTATATATGTATTTATTGTTATTTATAAAAGATATAAATTGAGAAATAAATACATTGTTCATGGATATTGTAGGTTATACGTGCACATGAATGCTGCTCCCATTTTATGTCTTATTAATGGAAAGAGATTAAATGAAAAATAAATGTATATATATATGAAATAATTAAAATATAATTATTATTTAATGCATATCATATAATTTAAATTTACCCATCCATAATACACTCCATTAAAGTATATATGAATCACATCACTATGAGGAGCCGGTAGTCCACAAGTCAATAAGCAATGTTACCGTATTAACACCAAATTGAATGTAATATAGTATGTTTTATATAAAAATTACCTAAGAATAAATACATTATAAATCTCATATATAAGTAGTGTTTAGATCATAATTCAAACCCATGAGTTTTAGTATAACAAAAAATGAACTACATCATTACGTGAGTGGTAGTTCTTCATCCACAAGAAAGGTATGTTCATTACCCATTAGATAGAAATGTGTTTAATTGTAGCTAAAAACATATAATAATAACAAATTTGTATATTTAAAATAAATAATTTATTATATAAGAATGTTATAATAATAATTTCTGGGATCAAATAAGAAATAAATTGAAAATATTAATCAATAAATGTTGTATATTCTTTGGTTATCTCCTTTTTATTTTCCCAGAATGGGTTATTTGTTTGGATTTCAACCCAATGTAAAGATTATAGGATTATTTGAGGTTATATAACAGGATATTTGGATTTATTTTGGATAAACCATGTATTTTATGATGTGGAAATAAAATATAAGAATATGATCCCTTTTAGAAGAGAGGGGAGTGGCACTTTTGGAATTTCCCAAATGATTAATTTATAATAAACTGAATATCAATTAATATACCTCCTAAATTTCATATTTTCAAATATAATATGATATAAGGATTTAATATCATCATTAAAAATATTTTATACATGTTTTGAGATTATTTAAAATTTATCATTTTAATTAACCAATAGTTATACCATTTTTTTAACTATGGTTATATTTTTTTTAAATTAATAGGATATAATTTCTTGCATATAACGATTCAGTTGAAAAATAGATATCCAATTTATGATATTTTATATCATATATATTCCTGTTATAATTGTTTAATATTTTACTATTTTTAAACAATTTATTAAATATAATTTTAATAAAATATCTTATGTATCGATTTTGATAGTATTCATAACATTGAATTTGTGAAAATCAATTGAGAAATATTATTTAAAACCAATTAATAAAATTAATCAATAATATTTAATATTTTCATATACAATTCTTGGATCACATAAATTAATTAAAATTATTTTTCTTTAAATACTTCAAATATTTTTTAATTGATTGTTTCATTAATTGAGTAATTAATACATCTTCATTTTTTAATTATTTATGATAATTAGTTATTCGATAAAAAATAAAAAATTAATTTATTTGATTTATATAAATATATTAAATTATATAATAGTATTTAGAGTTTACCATATTTAAAATTAAACCATATGTTCAAAACATTGTTCATATTAAAAGTAAGACTGTGATAATTTTTACTAAATTTGAATTTAATAGTATTTAATCGTTTACATTGACAAGTGTCCCTTAAATTATTCAATTTATATCTTTATGTTATAAGGGTATAATTAACTTCGTCCAATAACATTTGGATAATTATTAGTGTAGTTCTTTAATACTAATAATATTATTTTTACCCTTAATTACCCAATTTTCCATTAACTACTGTAAACAAATTACTAAAGTTACTATTAATAATATCCAAATAAAAATGAGCCCTATTTAGGAATATTAAAACAAATAACATGAAATATTTAATCCATTTTGATAATTAAAAATACATAATTTTCAAATATTTATTGAAAATTAATCCCATTGACATAACGAGAAATTTTTTTTAAAAGTGAAAACGTCTAAAAGAATGAAGTTTTTTTGTATCAGAATTCAATGAGAAATTGATTAAAATTACATAAATTAGATTAAATGATACAAATTTGATCTAATTATACTTCAAATCTAATAAATAATTTTACACTTTAAATTATCTCGATGAAAAATCTTTTTTCAATTAAAATTCATTATTTTTTTATTATTAATCAAAAGATACAATTTAATAGAAAAACACCAAAATTAATTAAATGTATGTTTTGATATCATGATTTCAAGGAAGAAAAATATCATTTGATATAAAAATTATAAAACCATTGAAAATTATGTTTCAAATTAGTTCCACACTTAAATGTTGTAACAATAACCTATTAAAGAATGCATTTTTTATTCATAAGATTCAATTTATTCTTATTTTATACTTATCAAATATATTGGATGATTGTAAAAATTATTGAATATTTTATATATAAATTTTAATAAAAAACATTAAATATATAGTTTTGTTTTATTTGTTGATATAAAATGGGTTTGTATATATAAATATTGTTTTCATAAAAAATGAATTTCTTTATTTTAAAATAGTAATTAATTTCATTTTTAGTTAATTGATAACCCAAAGATTTAATTTTTTATACAGGTTTAAATGATATATTCATAATTTACATAATCTTATTTGTAATTTTCATTCCATCAGCTAGATGTTATCTACAATAAAAAATTTAATAACAATATTAATAGTACATTGTAGTTCAGTAAAACTCGGACTTGCGGGTAATGGAAGCTATCAAAAGAACTCTGTATTGTGTATAACAAAATCCAAAATGGGTGTTTAGTTTACCAAAAGAAAATATAAGTGGTGTGCTTATTAGAAACACAACTTGGTTTTTCATAAAAAGGAATAATAAATTGGTTATTTCATATGACATAAGGTACATTTAATGTTTTTGGAAATGAAAAATATAGACAAGAATAAATTAATTAAAAATATATTTCAAAAAATTTAAGTGTATTACATTCTGCCACCTGAAAATTAATTTCTATCTAAAAATCATATGGTTTATCAATGGATTAATAGTTTAATGTTTCATTCATGGAAATCGACATTGTAAAAATAAATATTGAACCTCCCTTTTAAAATGGAATGGTTTAAAAATAATAGTTACCAAAAGTAACTGACTACTGGGATTCCACAGAGAAGAAAATAGGTGGAAATCAAAAATATAAACCTGAAATAAAAATTTAACTATCATGTTATGATAAAGGGTGATATAGAAAGTGATTAGGATAATGTTAACTATGAAAAATACATAACCCTAAGATTCCTGAAAGTGGTCATTGCTATAGTAAAAAATGATGATATCATGGAAACATTTTATTTTAACACCAATTTTCTAAATTTTCAAAAAAATTTAACAAAAGATATGCATTGTTCATTTCACAAAAATACCTCCCTTTTTTGTGAATTTATAAATTTACAACTCATCTATTATTCTAGTAAATGAACGTGAATTTTTTATTCCATGAGTATTTTGAAATCATGAGATCTATAAATCCAATGATAGGCCATTCTATCTATCCATATCGAAAAAGGATACCATAGGTCATAGAATAAGAATAAATCCCCATATAGAAAGATCAAAATATAATATATAAAACATCATCTGAATTTTATCCTAAAATGTTCCCTAAAATGTTTCCCTAATAACCCATTTGAATGATAAAAGCCCAAAACATTAGAAATAAGGTCAATAAATTTCTCAAAACCTAGATATAATTGATCCCTGATATATCACAATGTGTGTCTATTTTTTCATATACCATTAATATGAATAACTTAATCATGTATTAGCCTATAAAATAGTAATTACCATTAATAATTATTGAAAACATGAAATATTTCTTATTCCGAATATTATCGGATATATTCCTTAAATAAAAAAACGATATAAGCTCCATCTACTATAGAATAAATCACACTATCAAACCAAATTTTAAACATTTCCAAGGTAATCATTGTCATATAGTTTACTTATTCATATCCAACATATCTTTATCCAAATATAATTATATTAACCTTATAAAACTTGTAATGGTTATATATCTATAGATCCCGAGTTCCCATAAATATCACATTTACATTAAATCATTATCTATGCCCTCAAAATCATTCAATATATTATTTTTAATCATTAATGAATAAAATATTCTAACAATACTGATAATTTTTATTATTACTCTAATATTTTAATTCCAAAACATATAAAAATAAATCATTCATCATTATTCTTAAACTATTACTCAGGATTGATCATATTATCCTTTCAAGAATATGAAATATAAATCATGTATTATCGTTCCCCACCATCAATATAATCCATTGTTTTATTTTTAATGTAACAAAATATTGTTATAACATCTCATACCATTCACATGTCATTTGTGGTATCTTTATCCTCAGTATTATAACGAATACTCAGACACCATGCTAATTATATTCACGAGATTTCAACTTTGGGAATCAATTTTCATAATTCCCCTATATTCCCTATTTTAAACATTCAATTTTAACATTGTTCCTTATAGTTCACATTATTGACAAAAAACTATAATTTTTAGTGTGAGAAATAATTATCATATAATAAAAACAAATAATCATGAAATTTCACTAATATATTTCCTAAATCATGACACATACATTTAAATATATGACTCCTTATGATTATACTTAGAGACATCCATAAAAAATCAAAATACATGTCTCTAGGGATATCACTAAAGTTTTATCATTCTAAATTAGAAATTTTTTTCTAAACCATTACTATGATATCAACTATAACTACCCAAGATTTTCATACATGGAAATTAGATCATTTTTTAAAACAATACATAATCACACGCCCAAACACCATAATAGTTTAGTTCCATTGAAACTTGGAAGCATGGAAAACTGGTGCATAATACATCCATATATTCTCCCTCATATTTCATCATATATATAAGCATTTATTACATTTCATACATATAAAAATTCTTCATATCCCAGGGAAATGAAAAATAAGAAAATGGTGACTTTAGATTCTAATTAAGGATAAAAAAGGGAGGCATATAAGAATAAGAGTATGAGAATGCGATTGTAATATTATATTATCATACCCTGTAAATAAATGATCCTAAACAAGAACCATTGCATAAGTATTGGTAGTTTATATGATAGGAATCGTAAGGGAATCAAATAACATAATCCATGATATCATAAAATTGACATAATATATGAAATTTTGGAATAAATATAAACCTATAACATTTTGAACATGTATAAAGAGTAAAATTTTCAATTATTAAATTAATGACATGAGATTATACCCATAAACAAATATATGGACATGAGAAGTAGGTCCAAAAATATATTTATGTACACAAAAACCAGGTCCCCACATAGAATTGTGAACATGAAATTTGGTTCATGTATAAAATATATACCTCTTCTAATACCTATCTTTACCAAATGAATTGGTGGTAGATATTGGTCCCACTAATCACATAAAGAAATAAAAACATATGGGTTCCACAAGAACATAAATCATTCATCATAACAGAAATCATAAAAAAATTATTTTCATGAACAATTAATCATCACATATGTTATAAAATATATCTTTTTCATAAATATAATTTCTTCATAAATAAAAAAAATTCAAAGAAATTATATGAATGGTATCATTTTATCGTGTTCCTATTAAAGCATAATTAACATAAAATAATTTTTTCTTATATTGAAAATGATATTGAGTGGTCACTTGAAATAATTATTTATGAAAATATTCTTTCTTTTTTTTAAATATTTTTTAATAAAATTGAATTAATTTTTCATTTTAAATAACCTATTAAAATTATAAATGAATCTTTAAACAACATTTTCAACATCTTTGATAACCATTTCCTTCAAAATTTATTGAATATTATTTAAAAACATTTTTTAAAACATTTTTATAAAACATTGTTTTGAAGAAATATAGATTTCCGACCAAAGATAAAATAATATTTCATGAAACCTATAATATCATGAAATGATTTATATTCATGATAAATCATGTCAAAGGTAAATATATACACAATGTAAAATAATATAGGTGCATGACATAACATGTCTCCAAAAGAAGACAAATTGAAATAAAATACCCTTATTGAATTGATAACTTTTGAACCTTAAATCCCATGATAAAGAGATCCTCAAATGGATATGTATATATATATATTAATTTCTAGAATAATACTGAAAAATAAATTATTTTATAGTATATAAATCTTAAAAAAGAAATTTATAGTGTATAGGGAATGTGTTCCATAAAAACAATGTGAGACATATATCTCTTCGCCTATGGCTTCACTCACATCGTACAAAAGAAACCCTCTTATATAACAAATTGGTGTTTGTTATAAATCTATTAAAGAAAAATATTCATATATATAATACTATATATTACTTACTTATGACTTTGTATTAGTCTTTTGTTAACAATTTTATATGTAGGTTATGTTTTGTGTAATAACCAATTTGTTTCACATACATGATTTGACTTTCTATTCTTTGTCCACCTACGTAGATCATTATTTAATTATATGAAGAATGATAAATATGATATAAAAAAATAATATATATTAATTATATATGTATTTATTATTATTTTTCAAATATATAAATAGAAAATTAAATACATTGTTCATGGAGTTGGTAGGTCGTACATACACATGAACAATGCTAATATTTCATGCGATATTAAATGAAATAATGAAAATGTGACATATATATAATATAAATACAGTAGTATTATTTTTTAATATATATATATAATTTCACTAAACCCATATTTAATACAATTCATGTAATGTATAAATGAATCATATCACTTTGTCGATGCGGCAGTCCACATTTCCACAAACTATGTCATTGTATTTACATATAAAAGAATACATGATGTTATGTTTTATAAAATAGTTAAATAAGATAAAATACATAATACACTTAATAATTTGTATATGAAAACATAGTTTCCATGATAATTCCCATACATGGGAGTTTGAAAAGGAAAAATGAACAACTTCATTTCATGAGGTGGTTTTTCTTCATACACAAGAATGGTAATTTGGTTACCCATTTGATGGAAGTGTTTGTAAGTGTAGGTATAAAAATTAAATTTAAAACACATCAGCATATTGAGGATAATATTGATATTAAATTAACATTTTATGATAATAGTTAATGGGGTTCAAGTAAGATGTAAAAAAATGGTTTTTGATGAATGTTACCTATTCTTTGGATAACTCATTTTGATTTGAACAAAAGGTCTTCTTGGATTGTCATTATTCCCAAATTAAGGATTATAGGAAGAAGGTACGGAAAGAAGGATGATATTTTGATATATTTTGGCCAATAAAAATATTTTCTAATGGGTGAATAAAAATGAAGAAGATGTTCCCTTTAATAAAAATGGGGAGGGGAAATTTTGGAAATTCTCAAAAGATTAATTTATAATAAATTTAATTTCAATTAAAATAGATAAAAAAATAATTTATTAGAATATAAACTAAAATGAAGTTTTAATCTCATTATAAAATATATTTATTCATGTTTTTGTATTATTTGAAACCGTATAATTGAGATTAACCTTTAGTTAAAGCATTTTATCTTTAAGTACAGAAACAATATTTTTAATTTAATGATGATCAATTTTTTACATATAAAGATTCAATAGGAAAATAAATTTACAATATAAGATATTATTGACCAAATATCTTCCCCTTTTAATTTTTTAATATTTTTACAATTTTAAAATAATAAAATAAAATATCATTGTCATATAATATCATAACTGTCAATTTTTACACTATTCATATCATTGAATTTAAAAAAAGCCAATATAGCATGATAACTTCAAAAAAGTCATTTAATACACCCCTAATATATCATATTAACCTATAAAATTTGTTTATATAATTAATTAGGTCAAAATAGTTTTATTTTTTATATTTCCTGTATCATTTAATTTATTATTATATTAAATTAGTTATTAATGCATCATCATTTTGTAATTGTTTATGATAATTATTTCTTCACTAATATGTTAAAATATATTTATATGATCAATATGAAGATTTTATCTTCAATAATATTATATATAATATATAATATAATATATTTATCTATATTTTAAAAATATTATTCATATTAAAAGTAAGAGTGTGACATCTGGCCACTCACTTTTGAGTTTAATAATATTTAAGATATATTCATGTGAAAGTGTCCATTAAATTATTTGATTTGGATAATTATTTATTATATTTAGAATTGAATTTATCCTATAAAAAATGGGATAGTTTTATGGATGTATTTTAATATTTATTATATCATTTTTTTCCTTTAATTACCTGATTTAACATTAACATTGGTATTAAAAATTACTAATGTTAATGTTAATATTATTAAAAACATAAGGGTATATATTTAATGAATTCATAACTTATGATTCAAAATGTGTAATAATGTTTTCATAATTATAAAAACATTGTTTTTTAAAACATAAAATTAATCCGATTAACAGAATGAGAAAACTGTTTTTTAAAGTGAAAACGTCCAAAAGATTAAAATACCTTTATATCGAATTCATTGTGAAATTTATTCCAGTAACCTTAATTGGTTTCACTAATAAATAGTTTTTATAATTATAATTTAAAACTAATGAAATATATATTTCAACACTATAAATTATTTTGATGAAAAATCTAAATTTGATTCATTATTAGTATTTTTTCTTATTCATGAAAATGTGAAACATACCAAAACAATACAAAAAATTCAACAAAAGTAAATTCATAAATCCATAACAAAAATAATAAATTTATTTTTTTCATAAAAATATATTTACGTTTTCAAAAATTATATTTAATATTGGGTTTCTATTAAATGGATATAAAAATACCCTTTTTAATAATAAGTCTATTTTCTCACAAAATTTGATTTATTCTTATATTCTGCCTATCAAATATATTGCATGAGTGTAAAACAATTAATGGAATATTTAAATCATAAAGTTTCTTTAAAAAATAACTAATACTTACTTGTTTAATTTATTGAGATAATATGGTTTTGTATATAGAAAATTATTATTCTTAGAAAATGAATAAATTTATTTATTAATTGTTATTATTTCCATTTATAGTAAATTAATATCCCAAAGGATTCATTTTATAAACAATTTTAAACTATATTTTAATTATTTATTTAATACTATTTTTAACTTTCATTCATTAGGAAAGGTTGTACATGTAAAAATATTTTAATAACAATACTAATTGTACAATTTAATTTAGTAAAAATTGATTTTTCATGTAAAAAAATCTATCAAAATAACTCAGCAATGTACGTAACATAATCCAAACATAGTGTTGCATGTACCTAAAGCTAATCTCTGTGTTACATGTAGTGAAACCTAAACATGGAATTATTTAAAAATCAATACTCACTCGGTTCTTTCATATAACACAATATATATTATGTATTGTTTGAAAATAAACAAATGAAATGAATAAATTAATTCAGAAAATATATTTCAAAAAATATCAGAGTGTTACACCATATATAATCCTTATATCATAATATATCTATAATAACTACATTTATAACAATATTTATGAATAATAATGATATGAATCCATCAAGGGATCAAGAACATCAACTTGAACCACAAAATTATCTAATGAGATAGAAAACATTACCCAACACATTAGAGGGATATATAATTATGGTCAAAGTTGTAAATAATGAAAACCATACATATCTATTCTATATGAAAATAAATATTAGGTTCTTAGGGGTACAATTACATTCAAACACACACACACCACACAAACTCGCCAGAAACGTATACCATGGACCCCCATGGCATATTCCACCCATCATGACTTAATTATTTAATACATGGCCCATTTCCCAATGGGAATGAAGACCATAACATATCTAGAAATCCAAGTATATTTCCATACCTACATGATCATGACAACATCATCAATCTTCTATCATGCATACCATCACCCCTGTCATGCATCATTGTCTACATCACCACTAGCATAGTACTATAATAGTACTTACGCCCACCTAGATTTGAATAGGGTTCTGATCTACAATTATGTGGAACCATTACTACATGAGTTTCATAATCATTTTATCCTGGAATAACCTATGAAAAATAAATGGGGTTTAAAAAAATCAAAATCACAAACCAACTAGAGCGGAAATAAGGATTGTATCCTTGGATCATATCACTAAAATATATTATGTTAATTCAAGGATTATTTTCATTTAATGGATTGAAATAAAATTAAAAGATCATTAAAGATTTATTGAGGAATATATCCTTTCCAAAATAAAATTTTTAAAACATAAAATTCACCAAATGTCTGTAAAAGTAATTTTTTTGAAGATAAAATTGGAAACATATAATGTAAGCATAAAATCATTGATTTTTCACGATGGTGGGGAATTCAGTTCATATCATATATGTTTAAACAAATAATTCATTTACATATTTGATAAAAACTAGAAAGTAGCTCATTTGTTAAACAATAATAATATTTCTTATAAAAAAAATTATAATGTAAATTAAGGGTAAAAATAATTTTAAACAATCATTGATGAGTAGTACAAATTTTTTTAAAAAATTACTAGATTTCAATTTCATGGATGAAAAAAAAATTCATCTTTAGCGAAAAATACAGTATATTTTTCTCAAAAACATTATTTTCCTATCATTAGTTATTGATGCGTGGAATGTGAAAATTAATTATATATCATCTCGAAATAACCATATGAAAATAAAATTAATGATGTCATTCTGTGGTAGATCAATATATAAAATCATTAAATGTATAATAGGAAAAATCCTGGTAAATAAGGAGATTGGAAAATAAATCCATTATCTTCATTCCAAAATCCTTCATACATTTCCAAATCTACATTATAATATATATAGTTTTATTATACATATATATATTTCATAACCATAAAATTATATATCATACAATGTATGATTTAATTATAAAAACTTATCACTTGTTAATTAACAAATCATTATTAGAATAAAAATTTTGGTATATAACTTCTTTATTTTTTCATGTATTTTTTTTGTTTGGAATTTAATTCCATCATCCCAAAATTGCTATTATATTTTTTCTCCAAAATATGTTCTACACACAGATCACTAATAGTCTAGTTCCCCGTAATGGTTATCCATTTCCCCTACTACTTCACAAACACATCCATACCCTATCATTTATTCATTAATGACTTTGATGTATCCTATAACTTCACTCTAAGAGTATAATAAGTCTATTTTTACTTATTTAATTCCCTTTAATGATTCTAATAGGATTTTATTAGGATCTCCCAATAACCATGGTTAACACCTAAAATCTCTAACTACAAATAACTCAATCAAAATAATCTAACACTATAAGAAATCAGTTATTAATTTTGGGTATGGGATTCACTTTCATTCTACTTTGAGCTTGCTTTTCAGAAAATAGTAGAAAGTGGGAAATTCTGGAAAATTCTAGATTACACACCATCTACTTCATAGTACACACCATGTGTTTGTTAGGTGTCTTCTAGCCACATGCTGACATTATACATATTGAGTGGTGACCCTGTAAAAATAATCTACTACAAAACACTTAGTATTTTTTAACATTTTGTGTACCTTACTTTCCACATACTGGCTTAGTCCTAGAAGCGTGTTGAACTGTGTGATGTGTCTCAGTCATGTGATCAATGGGAAACCGACATAAGTCATAGTACGGACAAGCTACAACATGGCGTGTAATCCTTAATGCATTCCATTTAATTTTATTTTTATTCACATAAATGGGAGATTGTTATGTCTCATTTCAAAAAATACATCCTTCTTCCCCGTTATCGGACTGTGACAGTCCAGGAGGCCGAGAATGATTCTTCTACTAGATTTATCATCGACCTTCTGTTCTTCAATGCGTTCGTGGCTGCAGGATCACATCGTGAAGGATAAACCCGTGCACCCAATCCCATTCATGTTTCTTTTCCTCACACACTTCTATTTCCATCCGAGTGGAATTACAGGGATTTGATTGAAACATAAATCTACAATGATCAGATTCAAATTGGAGATCAAAATCAGTTGTGCCTATGTTTAAGAGTCTTAGGTATGTTATAAGGCCCCAGACATAAACATTACTTGTTATTGAATTATATTAATAATTCACATTGAGGATCTTTTTATGTTTAGAGTTTTATAGAATTAGTATATAACTATTACATCTCAAAAGATTACAAAGTAGACACTTATACTATGTTTTCATAAAATAAATACTCTTAAAAAGAAACATGTCTAGTTCCATGTTTTAGACAGTGTGACAATTCCTTGATCCCATCCTTGACCCTATTCAACTTTATGTCCTGTGAAAAACATTTCAAAAACATGGGGAGAGCCTAAAAAGCTCATTAAGGGATACACAAAGAAGGATAACTGTTAGTTTTTCAAAACAACCAGTAAACCAAGAATAATTTATCAAAGTAATACTTTCACCTTTATGAAGAAGAAAATACTCTTCATTGAATAAAAGATCATTACTTACCCTTTTTAACCAAAATATTACCATAAAACCCATATAAAGAACACATAACATATAAAGGTATCTTGGGACATAAAAATACTTAAATGGAATAACCATACAGTCGCATTCCACAAATATCACTTAATGGAATAGAGATATGGCCGACTTCCATACACAATGCATTGGAGTTTATAACGTAACCTCCCATCCTGGTATTCACAGCACCACCCGTCATATGGTTTATCACATAACCACCCGTAAAATGTCCAAGTACCATCATTACACATAAAAAATTGAAAATATAAACATTTTAATAACAACATTTCATGTTTTCAAAATAGTTTTAATGGAATTATAATTTTAAAACCTTAATGTCCATATAAATAAATACTGAAAAACATTTTAAAAACATGGACATTAAAGATAAATATTTAGAATAATGAATATTTAAAAAATTTAAAATGATATTTTTGTTAAAGTGTTTTTAACAAAATGAGAGACTCTTAAATACAAATAATTACAGAATAACATTTAATCCGAGATTTATAATATCATGAGAACAAAGGGATTCATGACATAATATTCCAAAGGACAGTATACACACCATATAAGTGTGAATTGGTGCATAACAACAATGAAGAATCAATGGAAATGTAAATTGAGATGAAATCCATTATAAAGATGGTATCCTTAAATTAAGGATAAATCTATCACATAATTATGTGTGAGAAATATAAATACACCCAATATAAGTGGATATTAAGCGTGGAACAATCATATTTAATTCACATATAATCTTGGAAAAACAAAACCAATGACATAGATATTTAACTCAATGAAATGAGATTGAGTTATTATTTCCCATACAAGTTTTTAAGAATTTATCAATGAGATGATTATGTGTTGAAATAGTATATCTACAAAAAGGTTTGTTTAAATTACAACAAAGAGATTCCATACATAATCTTGGCATAATAAAATCCAGAAGTAGAGGTTTATCCAAAATAATTGAAAGTGGGTTAAGAAGATCCCTTACAGAAATACGACAGCCTAACGACATCACATTAAAATTCAGAAAATGAGTTGATGAAAGAGAAAATGGTATCTCATCACTTGGACAGAAAATTTACATAAATAAAGATATATAAGAACATATCCCAACATAATAGTATGTGAATTAGAAGACATAACAAAAGAAGTCTTTTAAAAAGAGGAGGGTGAAATGTCCCCTTACCGAGTTGGGTAACTTTCGAAACGTACACCCCATGGAAGAAGGGTCATGCAATTAAGATGTAAATACCCATAAATGAAATTATATTACACAAATAGTATAATAATGGGCAGTACATACACCACTCAAAGGAAATAGTGGAAAACGTAGCATAAATGTCATGGGAATGAAAGTGAGATGAAAAATCCCTTACGAAAACTCAGCAGCCTAACGATGCCACTTAGAACTTTCGGAAATGGATTTATGAGATCAAATAGGGTCTCTCATAATATGAACATAAAAATTAATGTATGAGGCATATAAAATAACATCCCCAAACAAAATAAATATGAGCTTCAAAGAAATGACATAAAAGACAGTACTTAAAAAGACAGAGAGAGATTGGATCCCTTACCTCGTGTCCGACATGACTCGATCTTTCTTTAATCTCATGAATAATAAAATTTGGTCAATTTATAATTGCTTAAGGACCACATTTAAATATTATTATACAGTTCATATCACATATTATAATGTTATAATTATTAGTTAATCAAGTGAGTTCATATCAGGCGTTTTTGTCGATGTTTGGTACTTGAGTAAAAGCTGAACTTGTTGGAAAAGAACTTTCCAGGTAGTTATAGGTACATCATCACCAAAGTAGTATTAATGTTTTAAATATAATATATATCCAGTATATATTCATTTTTTACTATTCCATAACATTTGGAGATAAAAAATTAAATGCACCATTCATGGAGACGGTAGGCCGTACGTACGCATGAACGCTACTTTCATTTTTTGTCATATTAGTGGAATTAAAGTTAAAAGAGATATATATATATTATAATTCCAGAATGATATCCATAATTTAGATGTAATATATTACATATATATCCATCATATATATGTACTTATAATAGTACATAACACTTGGATATAAGAAATGAAATGTACTGTTCGTGGAGACGGTAAGTCGTACGTACGCATGAACGCTACTTTCATTTCTTTGGAACATTAATGGAATTAAAAATAGATGAGATATATATATATATATATATTATAATTCCAGTATAATATATATGTCATATATATCACATAAGTTCATCAATTTCATTGTTTATACATTCCATATATTGCATGAACGAGTCACATCACTTGAGGGGGCGGTAGTCCACACTTCCTCGTATGCAATTATCGCATTTTCACAACATGATAGGCATAAAGTAATGTTTTAAATATAATATTAAGAAACATATAGAAAAAATAAATACCATATATATCATATATAAAATATAGTGACATCATAATGGCCACCTTGAAAGGTGTTAAGATAAGATTGAACAATCATCGTTTCGTGGGGCAGAAATTCACCTTCCAAAGAAACCGTATGTTCTTTAACCATTAGACAAAGGTGTGTGTAAGTGTAGCTAGAATACTTCACATAAAAACATTCTAGTATATTTAAGATACTGGTTTTTAAAAAAAATAAGGGAATAAAAAGAGTTTATAGGGTTGGAGAAGCAAAATAAAACAAAAGAACAGGAGGGAAGACATTACCTTTAAATTGGGTAACTCATTTTGTTTAAGCTCAATGGATTCTTTGTAAAGGATTATACCCAAAGGTGAGGGGTCAATGATTAAGATAGGTATGTGGAGATATTAAATGGGCAGGGTTTGGCCGAGCCAAAGGCTTGATAGGTGTGGTTAAGGTGGTAGAGGTGGGGGACTTTTATAAGAGGAGAGGAGGGGAACTCTTGAAAAGTTATAAACTTTTACTTTATTATAAAATGATTTTTGGATTCTAAAGGACCCAAAATTATATATTTCTAGGATAAGGTGATGAGAGTTCGAAATACACCCATCAAATAGGTTTTTCACAAGTGTAAGTCTTAGATTTTACATTATCATTTCATTTTATTTAAATCATTAAATAATGATGTAATCGATGCATCATCATGGTGTCATAAATAATTTAATTTATTTAATGTCTAAAAATTATAAAAAAATATCATGATGTATTAAATTGTTTCATATGTCTAATGAATATTTATAGGCAAAAATATAACTTATATAACCCCATTTAAAAATTGTTTTAGTAAAAAAACTCATGTTTGTGACATTTTTATTTTAACTTTAATTAAAAAGTTATTATGTCATTTTCCTACCAAGGTGGCTCCATGGGGTCCCCAAGGTCACCCATGGATTTTCATGGTCGGCCATGACACATCCAATAAGGGTAGTACATGTGTCAATCCCATTTCATATTATTAAAACATTATTTTTACCTTAAATTACACTAATTTCCTCTAATTGTGATTAAAAACGTAAAAGTTACTATTCACCAAAAAATTATTTTAATCCCATTGAACCAAATTTTACATCTTAATGACAACCATGAATGTCATATTTTTTAAATTCAAATCACAGAATTGTTAATGTTTCATTGAAACGAAAAATCTGTTTTTAAACTACCACTTAGTGGTTTCACTATTCATCAAAAATTGAAGTTTTTCAGAAAAATACCAAAAATTTACCCTTTGCTATATTTGATATTCCGAATTCAAAAATGATGTCTATTTTAAAAAAATCAAAACATATAAGTTCCATTAATTAATTTAAAAATTAATTCTTGATGTCAAAACAAATAGCGTGTTTTTAAGAAACAATATCTATTAAAAGATGAACACTAGTATAAGTCCAATTTCAAAGTGAAATTAATTTCAATGACCACCATTGGATTAAATGGTAAAAATATATTTTAATTTTCTTTAAAACCAATTCAAAAGATAATATAATCATATAAATAAATTAGATTAAAAAGAGGTTTTGAATTAAAATATAACAGTTTTCACTATTCATTAAAAAATGAACTTTAATGGAAAAATACCAAAAATTTACAAAAAGTAAATTTTGAAGTCCCGATTTTAAATAAGAATTTTATTTTTTCAAATATATCACCTCAAATTGTCAAAAAGTCGATTTAAAAGTGGTTCACCATCAAAAGGCGGTTAATCGACCTTTTAAAGAATATTAGAATGTTTACGCTTAAAATTGGATTAATTCAAAATTTTAATCCTCTAATATTTATTGTAAAAAGTAAAAATATTAGAAAAACATATATAATCATTTTGTAGTTAGTTCTGTTCATTCATGTCATTACAACGTCTAGGTGTTGACTACCATTTAAAATAAAATTATTTTATTATTAGAGTGCAATGTAAGATTTCAAAGAAACTCGTTGTTTCGTATTGGGTAAGCCATAGAGCATAGCATTCCCTATAAATTAATATTAACATTTTATTCAAAAATAGGGATAAATATAAAAATGTCATATTCTTTATTTACCTGGGGTGTTACATCCTTCCCCCCTTTTGGGAATTGCGTCCTCACAATTTTAAAATTGGGCTCGAAAACATCATTGAAAGCCCCACATCGGAACAAGAGTCAGTAAAACTCTCAGTTTAAAAGAATGGGAGAGGAGTACAAAGGTCACCCAAGTTAACATAGACTAGGATTCCAAGTATGAAAATATGGATATGGAGGAAAAAACAAAGGGTCATGTTCTGATGGAGAGTGATAGTAAACATGTTTAGGAGAAAGTTAACCACAAGACAATCACAAACTTGTGGTGGGTTAAACGGTATTCGATTCCCCAATAGGAAAAGTTAATATACAACATTTTTGTTTTAAGTTAATTTTCATTGAGGAATTTATTTTTGATCTTAAGGAAATATACTTACTTGTCAATTTCACTTTCAACTTTTACTAAATTTCTTACACAAACTCATACATTCCCCAAATGATGAGTATTTAGGAAGACTTGTTCGCATTAAGAGTACTATAATCAACTTCTAGAGAATCACCTAATACATGAAAAATAACTATATATTTCCCATGCCTTTAGACAAAAACAGAAACCAAAATTGTTAGAAGAAGATCCATAAATGAATAATCCTTTATAAAAACGAAAATCTATTGTTAATCTCCAAAATTTGTCCAACAAAACCCAATGATCAACGAAGACCATAAGATAAACAATTTTTCCATAAAAATCTTCAAAGTAAACCAAACTATGATTGAAACCCAAATATTTAAAGGATTTAATAACATATTCTTCTTAGGTACAAATTATCATTTATCTCCAAATAACATCGGTTTCTCTTAAAGTCTCATATTGAAAAGTAATTAACATAATCACACATCCTCCATGATAGGTTAATAATTTCCATAGATGATCGAAAATAAACTTACTCTTGATTCATAAAATCATCTATCTAAAAAGAATTAGTCAAATAACTAGGGACGTCATGCAGTCCAGTGGTAGGTGATAAATACCAATCGCACTTTGGTTGTGGGTTCGATTCCCACAGCTTTGTCCGACGCGACGGGTTGTCACACGCTATGCTTGTTGCCCTTTTTCTAAAACTACACAATTCTTAAAACATTCCCGAAAACGAGATAAAATCTACAAAAATGATCATAACATATTTTAACCTCATGTTTATCTCATGCCTTTTATTTTCCATCATATCATAGAGTAAACCAAAATTACCTAAAAAATAAGGATCATATAAACCATAATGGTTACCTTTATAATTATTACCTAAACTTCCACGTCGAGTTTCTTCTCTCGTACCTGATGCATTAGAGAACTCACCAAGTTTCAAGTGGTTGATCATGACTTCTGATAGTTGGTTTAGAATTTCCACGAGATTCCTCATTGAATCCCGCATTTTATCCAGTCTCTTAATCAGAGAACCACCACAGTTTCCTTCAAACCCATTGTCACTTTGGTGCCTTCTAGATCCATCCATTTACTAAAACCAGAAATGTCAGTGTGACTGTATCAACGAAATCATTATGTACTAATGAGGAAGATAAACACTAAGATATACTTACTCATTCACTTTATCTAAAAACTATGACTCTTTCTGAAATCCTAGCCATTATGGTAATGTCACTTATGCTTATAGAATACCCTAACCTCTAAAGTTATCTAAACCGACCTCTGATACAAACTTAAGGCCCCGACCTTAAACATTACTTATTATTGAATTATATGAATAATTCACATTGATGATCTTTTCAGTTTTATAATTTTAGAGAATTAGGACATAACTATTACATCTCAAAAGATTACAAAGTAGACACTTCCTCTAAGTTTTCATAAAATAAAAACTCTTAAAAAGAAACATGTCTAGTTCCATGTTTTAGACAGCCATACATTTCCTTGATCCCATCCTTGACCATATTCAACTTTATGTCCTGTGAAAAAAATTTCAAATACTATGGGTGAGCCTAAAAATCTCAGTAAGGGATACACAAATAAGGAAAACTGTTAGTTTTTCAAAACAACTAGTAAACCAAGATTACTTTATCAAAGTAATATTTTTCACCTTTATGAAGAATAAAATACTCGTCATTGAATAAAAGATCATTAAATACCCTTTTGTAACCAAAAGATTACCATAAAACCCATATAAAGAACACATAACATATAAAGGTATCTTGGGACATAAACATACTTAAATGGAATAACCATATGGTTGACTTCCACACATATCACTTAATTGAATAGCCATACGGCCGACTTCCATACCCAATGCATTGGAGGTTATAATGTAACCACCCGTCCTGGTATTCACGACACCACCCATCATATGGTTTATCACGTAACCACCCATAAAATGTCCAAGTACCATCATTACACATAAAATATTGCAAATATAAACATTTTAATAACAACATTTCATTTTCAATCACAATAAGTAATTCCAAGATATTGAATTAATTAATCCATTTTCAAAAACCATTTTAAAGAGATTTTTGAATCAAAGTGCCCCATACCACTTTGAAGATTTTAATGGAATTATTATTTTAAAACATTAATGCCCATATAAATAAATACTGAAAACCATTGTGAAAACATGGACATAAATGATAAATATTTAGAATAATGAATATTTAAAACATTTAAAACGATATTTTTGTTAAAGAGTTTTTAAAAAAATAAGAGACTCATGAAAACAAATAATTGCGGGATAACATTTAATCTGAATATTATAATATCTTGAGAATAAAGGGATTCATGATATAATATTTTAAAGGACAGTATACACACCATATAAGAGTGAATTGGTGCATAACAACAATAAAGTCTCAATAGAAATGTAAATTGAGATGAAATCCATTATAAAGATGGTATCCTTAAATTAAGGATAAATCTATCACATAATTATGTGTGAGAAATATAAATACACCCAATATAAGAGGATATTATGTTTGAAACAAATATATGTCATTCAAATATAATCTTGAAAAAAAACCAATCACATTTATATTAAACTCAATGAAATGAGATTGAGTTATTATTTCCCATACAAGCTTGTAAGAATTTATCAATGAGATGATTATGTGTTGAAATTGTATATCTACACAAAGGTTTGTGGAAATTACAACATAGAGATTCCACACATAATCTTGGCATAATAAAATCAAGAAGTAGAGGTTTAACCCAAATATTTGAATCTGGGTTAAGAAGTTCCCTTACAGAAATCCGACAGCCTAACGACATCACTTTAAAATACAGAAAATGAGTTGATGAGAGAGAAAATGGTATCTCATCACTTGGACATAAAATTTACATAAATAATTATATAGAAGAACATATCCCAACATAATAGTATGTGAATTAAAAGACATAACCAAAGAAGTCTTTTAAAAAGAGGAGGGTGAAAGGTCCCCTTACTGAGTTGGGTAACTTTCGAAACGTACACCCCATGGAAGAAGGGTCATAAAATGAAGATGTAAATACCCATAAATGAAATTATATTACAAAAAGAGTATAATAATGGGAAGAACATACACCACTCAATGGAAATTGTGGAAAACGTAGCATAAATGTCACGGGAATAAAAGTGAGATGAAAAATCCCTTACGAAAACTCGGCAGCCTAACGACGCCATCTAAAACTTCCAAAAATGGATTTATGAGATCAAATAGGGTCTCTCCTAATATGAACATAAAACTTAATGTATTAGGAATATAAAATAACATCCCCAAACATAATAAATATGAGCTTAAAAGAAATGACATAAAAGAGAGTACTTAAAAAGACAGAGAGAGGTTGGATCCCTTACCTCGTGTCCGACATGACTCGATCATTCTTTTATCTTCTGAATAATAACATTTGGTCAATTTAAAATTCTTAAGGACCTACATTAAATATTATTTTTCACTTCATATCACATATTATAATGTTATAATAATTGGTTAATAAAATGAGTTCATATCAGACGTTTTTGTCGATGTTCGGTACATGAGTAAAAGTTGAACTTGTTGGAAAGGAATTTTCCATGTAGTTATAGGTACATCATCTCCAAAATAGTATTAATGATTTAAATATCATATATATCTAGTATATACTCGTTTTTGACAATTCCATAACATTTAGAGAAAAAAAATTAAAAGCATCGTTCATGGAGACGGTAGGTCGTACGTACGCATTAATGCTACTTTCATTTTTTGTCATATTAATGGAATTATAGGTAAAAGAGAGATATATATATTATTATTCCAGAATGATATCCATAATTTAGATGTAATATATGACATATATATCCATTATATATAGGTACTTATAATAGTACATAACATTTGGATATAAGAAATGAAATGTACCAATCATGGAGACGGTAAGCCGTACGTACGCATGAACGCTACTTTCATTTCGTTGACACATTAAGGGAATTAAAAATAGATGAGATTGATATATATATTATAATTCCAGTATAATATATATGTTATATAGATCACATAATTTCATCAATTTCATTCTTTATACACTCCATGTATTTCATGAACGAGTCACATCACTTGAGGGGGCGGTAGTCCACACTTCCTCGTATGAAATTATCGCATTTGCACAACATGAAAGGCATAAAGGCATGTTTTAAATAAAAAATTCAGAAACATATAGAAAACATAAATACCATATATATAATATATAAAATATAGTGTCATCATAATGGCCACCATGAAAGGTGTTAAGAGAAGATTTAACAATCATCGTTTCGTGAGGCAGAAATTCTCCACCCACAAAAATAGTATGTTCTTTAACCATTAGAAAAAGGTGTGTATAAGTGTATCTAGAAGCCTTCACATAACAAAATCCTAGTATATTTAAGATACTTGTGTTTTAACAAAATAACGGAGTAAAAACTGTTTATAGGGTTGGAGAAGAAAAATAAAACAAAAGAACACAAGGGAAGACATCACCTTAAAACTGGGTAACTCTTTTTGATTTGAGCTCAATGGATTCATTGGAAAGGGTTATTCCCATATTTGAGGCTTCAATGATGAATATAGGGATCTGGAGAGATGAAATGGTCAGGTTTTGGCCGAGCCAAATGCTTTATATGTGTGGTTATGGTGGTAGAGGTGGGGGCCTTTTATAAGAGGAGAGGAGAGGAACTCTTGGAATGTTATAAACGTTTACTTTATTATAAAATGATTTTCGGATTTTAATGGTCCCAAAATTATATATTTCGAGGATAAGGTGATAAGAGTTCTAAATCCACCCATACAATAGGTTTTTGACAAGTTTAAGTCTTAGATTTTAAATTATCTTTTCATTTTATTTAATTCGTTAAATAATGAGGTAATGGCTGCATCATCATGGTGTCATAAATAATTTAATTTATTTATTGTATAAAAATTATTTAAAAAATATCATGATGTAGGAAATATTTTTATTTTTCTAATGAATATTTATAGACAAAAATATTACTTGTATAACCCTATTTAAAAATTGTATTAATAAAACAACTCATGTTTGTGACATTTTTATTTCAACTTTAAATAAAAAGTTATTATGTCATTTTCCTACAAAAGTGGCTCCATGGGGTCCCCAATTTGACCCAAGGGTTGTATTTGTCGGCCATGACACATCCAATAAGGGTAGGACATGTGTCAAGGTCATTTCATATTATTAAAATATTATTTTTACCTTAAATTACACTAATTACCTCTAATCACGATTAAAAACTGAAAAGTTACTATTAACCAAAAAATTATTTTAATCCCATTGAACCACGTTTTACATCATAATGACAACCATGTATGTTTGATTTTTGAAATTCAAATCACAGAAGTGGTAATGTTTCATTTAAACGAAAAATCAGTTTTTAAACTACCACTTAGTGGTTTCACTATTCATCAAAAATTGATGTTTTTCAGAAAAATACCAAAAATTCACCCTAAGATATATTTGATATTCTGAATTCAAAAATGATGTCTATTTTACAAAATTCAAAACATATAAGTTTCATTATTTAATTTAATAATTATTTCCAGCTGTAAAAACAAATAGCGTGTTTTTAAGAAACAATATCTATTAAAAGATTGACACTAGTTTATGTCCAATTTCATAGTGAAATTAATTCCAATGACCACCATTGGATTAAATAATAAAAATATATTCTAATTTTACTTTAAAACCAATTCAAAATATAATCTAATCGTATAAAGAATTATATTAAAAAGAGGTTTTGAATTAAAATACAACATTTTTCATTATTCATTAAAAAAATGAACTTTATCGGAAAAATACAAAAATTAACACAAAGTAAATTTTGATGTACTGATTCTAAAGAATAATTTTATTTTGTCAAATATAGCACATAAAATTTTCAAAATGTATATTTAAAAGAGGTTCGCCATCAAAAGGCGGTTAATAGGCCATTTAAAAAATATTGGAATGTTTACACTTAAAATTGGATTCATTTCAATTTTTAATCCTCTAACATTTATTGTAAAAAGTAAAAATATTTGAAAAACATATATAATCATTTTTTAGTTATTTCTATTCATTCATGTCATTACAATGGCTAGGTGTTGACTACCATTTGAAATAAAATTATTTTATTATTAGAGTGCAACATAAGATTTCAAAGAAACTCGTTGTTGCGTATTGGGTAAGCCATCAATCATAGTGTTACCTATAAATTATTATTAAAATTTTACTCAAAATTTGGGATAAATATAAAAATGTCATATTCTTTATATACCTGGGGAGTTACAAATGTGGTTCATACCCTGTTTTATGTTTTCATGGTCATTTGGGGTTTGCGTCTTTTTATCTCAACATTGGGTATTGAGAGAGAAAAATTACTCAATGTATTTACTTGATCTCATGCCTTATGAGATGTCGTTAGGAATTCCCTTATGCTGTTATACATGATAGAGGTCAAGTTAGAGTCGTTGCTCATTTGGGGAATTTTTTATGGGGTGTGAAATTGGTTATAATTGAATTGTTTTTATTAAACTACTGTGTTAAAACTATTTAAGCATGATTAAGGTTATTATAGGATTTCTATACATTAATGATAGTGTAGGACAGTACATGGCCAGTGAAATTTAACTGTTTAAATTGTTTTCCTATAAAAATTGATTATTTTTCTTAAATATATGTGATTCTTGATATTGAATATGATGGAACCTTTAGGTTGTGTTGGGTGTGGCTCATATATTCTTGAGTGATGTTGATCACAGGTTGGGCTTGGCCCAGATTATTTGGGTGGTTTGACCACAAGATTTGGCCTTATGGACATCTAATTGATGAAAGGTGACTATCATGTTAGGAATGGACCAAGTTACATTGATGGAGTGGCCATCAGATTCTGATCGACATGGTTCTAGGGGAATTAGATCCCAAGGATTTTGGGTATTGGGTTGAACATTTGGTGATTACTGCTGAACTGGAATTTGGTTCATGTTCCCTTAGATGAATCCATGATGATGTGGGTTGGACTGCTTATCTGGGTAGAGGCCCATGTAGTTTCAGTTAGGTGATTATGGTTTGGGGGTGCATTATGTTGAAGCTGTGTGTTAGGTGACGAGCCTTCGTATTGTTTGGGAATGCTTATGGGACGTCGGTACTTGAGACACGAGGTGTCAGGAGGCACATGGTCCTAGGTTTTAACAGCTTGGGAGTGCCTACGAGACGTCGTTAGTTGAGATACAAAGTGTCATGAGGCACATGGTGTTGGGTTACTGTTTCATGGGAGTGCCTTTGGTACATATGTACTTGAGACACACTATGTCAGGATGCACATAGTGCCTGGTTATGTGACTGAGATTCTAGTGATGGATAAAGTAGATGATTCTCCATGGTGGCTATTGAGAACCAATAGAGGATGTGTTTACATTGTACATCATAATATTACTTTCCATATAGATGCATTCCTACTTAAACAATTGTACTAGGTATGCACCATTATGTGGTATACTACTGAGATTCATCTCACACCCTACACAGGCCCTTCTGGATGCGTGTATATTTTATGGATTTAGGTGTAGGAAAGAGATCTGTTTCAGGTTCTCGATCATAATTAATATTTCATGGATATTTGGAATGGAGCCTGAGTTCATGCCTAGTATAAGTTTACATTGGTTTTGTTTTTTCATGTATCAGCAGGATTACATTGTTTTGTAGGTACTATTGGTTAGCCATGGACACCATTGTTTTTGAAATTAATGACCTATTGTGGATGCATGATTTGTTGTTTCAGCAGTTTTTATAAGTGATGTTTTGCATGCTGTTTGGTTTTACATTCCGCTGCACTTTTTTCTATATTATTTCTTTTGGTTTATCTACTGTTGATTGTGCTTCTACTATGCTGGTCTGGTTTACATATATAGAGTCTCTTATTTTATATTATACTCATATCAATAACTTATTTTATTCCTAGAGGGTATATCCTTCCCACTATGCCTGTTTACCCCCTCGCTGTTATTCGGAAACCTTTGGCGTTTGAGGATGTGTGCCTATGTTCATTAACACCCAACCTTTTTAGCATTATTTAGGTGGTTGTTCAGTTCATGAAATTACAAATTAAGGATGACACCTCGAGGGTGAGGTGCTTTGAGGATGGATTATGGCATGAAATTATGTTGTAGGTAAACATCTTCAGCTTGACCTCATACTCAGAGGCGGTGAATCCGCTGCTCTTAGAAGAAGAAAACTTGACAAAAATAATATTGTTTGAGAAAGTCGGTGGATGTAGGTGATTTCTAAAAAATTAGTAAGCGAGGTCAAGATGAGTTCTAGTTGGGAAGTCAGACCAAGCTCTCAACTAGACCACCTCGTGGAAGTTCAGCAGTCATTTCCTTTTAGTGTGGGTGGACATGGCATGTCCAGAATCTATGCGATCGGCCTCTAAAGGAGTGCTATAAATGTGGGTAGGTCAGACATCTGGAGAGGCATCTCTATTTTGAGTTTACAGGATGTGCATGATATATGTGGACTGACAGATTCTATTCATAGGGATTGTCGTCATATTGGGTTCATGATATACATATCTATGTGTGTGTGTGTATGTGATGCATGGAATCAGAAGCATCGAATATGAAAAATTTATGATGTGTCATGGGAATCAGGACATCAAGAATGTTGGTTAATTGAGGTGCAAGGAAATGTGTTTTATTTTCAACATCCATGGGATGCACGACCACATGTAAGTGGACACTTATCCGGTGCGGGATACATTTGGGTGTTAGAAATGGCATGAGGTCACCTAGTAGGGTGTAGGGGTGATGATGTGCCATTGGAGGACCCTGGGTCTGGGTTAGAGGTCGATGGACCCTTGATTGATTTGATTTTTCGGCCAAAGTGGTTTTGGAATCTTTCTTCATCACCCTTGTAAGGGAATTTTGAGAAATAATTTCTTTAGTGGGGGTGTTTGTAAGAACCCGGTTTGTACTTCAATGTACGGGTTCCTTTTTTTTACTTCGTCTTTGAGTTATTTTTTTCAACAAATATGATAAAATGGATAGTTATGTGAATTTCCAAGTTACACACTATGCACTTCTTAGTACAAACGATATGTATGTTAGTTATATATTGCCTACTTTCTAACATAGTACATGTCATGTGGTGACCATGTGAAAATAATCTGTTAAACTGTGTGTTGTGTTCCTTAACACGTCATGTACTTTACATTCCACGTACCATCTAAGTCATACCCGTGCATTGACCTGTGTGACACATCTATGCCATGTGATGACCTGGAAACCTGTGTATGTTGGAGTACATACAATATACTACATAGCGTGTATTCCTTAATACATGTTGTGTACTTTTATTTTTATTCTCTTAAATGGGAGAATGTCTCGAATCATTTCCAAAAATACCTTCTCCATCCCCATTTTCAGACAGTGATGATCCAACATGTTGAGAACATTTCTTCTCCTGAATTCTTCATACGAAATCCATTATTCAATTCATCGGTGGCTGTGGGATCAGACTAAGAAGGATAAAATCATTCACCTTATTCCATTCTTGTTCTTTTGCCTCACACACTACAGTTTCCATCTGAGTAGAATTGTTTGGATTTGACAAAAATGTTGATCTACAAAAATGGATTCTAATTGGAGCTCAAGATCTGAAATGCCTACGTCAAGGAGTCTAAGGTAGGTGGTAAATACCATGTTTTTTTTATGGTCATTTGGGTGTTTTTCCTTTTTTAGTTCAACTTTGGGTATTGAGTGAGACCCATGTTTCATTATATTGAATTGACAGTATCACTTATGGGATGTCATTGGGAATTACCATACCTTGTTATCCTTAAGAGAGGATGAGTTAGAGGTTGCTTCTCATTTGGGTCATTTTGGACGGGGGTTCCAAAATGGTTATAATTGAATAGTTTTGATTAAACTACAGAGTAAAAATGGTTTACATTTTATATTTTTAGAGGCTTTCAAGACCTCGGTTCTATTGCGGGACAATACATGGCTGGTGAAATTCAACTATTTAAACGGTTTTTCCTATTTAAAATGATTCATTTCTTTGAATATACGTGATTCTTGATATTTCATATACTAGAACCATTGCGTTTCGCTGGGTGTGGCTTGGATATTTTTTAGTGATGTTGATCATAGGTTGGGATTGTACTAGATTATTTGCGTGGTTTGACCATGGGATTGGGCATCGTGGATTTTAGATTGAGGTAGTGTGACTATTAGGTTAGGCACTGCCCCAGTTACTTTGATGGTAAGTTCATCAGATTCTAAGTGACATGGACGTAGAGGCATGAGGTTTCTGAGAGGTGATGGAATGGGTTCTAAATTTGGTGATTACCATTCACCAATGATTTGGGCCGTGTTCCCATAAATGACTTCATGATGAGGTGTTTTTCACTACTTGTGTGGCTAGAGACCCCTGTAGTTTAGGTTATGTGATTATTGTTTAGGGGTACTTTATGTGTAAGATTTATAGAATGTGAGGAGCCTTTATATCTTTTTGGCATGCCTATGGGACGTCGATACTTGATACATGAGGAGTCAGGAGGAACATGGTGCCAGGGTACAACTACTTAGGCATGCCTACGGGATGTCGGTACATGATACATGAGGTGTCAAGAGGCACATGGTGTTAGATTACTATTTCTTGGTCATGACTTCAAGATGTTGGTACTTTAGACACGTGGTGTTAGGAGGATCATGGTGCCCGATTACATGACTGAGATTCCAGTATTTGCCGAAGAAGGAGAGGCTCCTAGGTGGCTGCTGAGCACCAACAGAAGTTTTGTTTACATTATGAAATGTATTGCTACATTCTTTATAGATGTATTCCTACTTAAACACCTATACTAGGTATGCAACACTAGGTGGTATCCTACTGAGATTCATCTCATACCCTACATGGGACCTTCGTGATGCATGTATACTTCTAGGATTTACGTGCAGGAAAGAGATCAGCTTCATGAGATGGATCATATTATATGTTGCATAGAGATTTGGCATGGACCCTGAGGTTGTGCCTATATAGAGTTTACATTGTTTTTCTTTCTTTCCTGCATCATCATGCTTAATTGATTAGGTATCTACTATTTTTTAGCCATGGGCACCATTATTATTGACATGTATGACCTATTGTGGATGTATGATTTGTTGTTTCTGTAGTTTTTATAAGTGATGCTTACTATGATGTTTCTTTATATTCCACTACACTTATTTCTATATTTATTCTAATCGATTATCTTCTATTGATTGTGATTCCTCTATGCAGGTCTAGTTCGAGTCTACTGGTTCTATTATTATATATTATCCTCAGATCAGTACATCAGTTTCCCTTGAGATGGTATAGCCTCCCCAATTTACCTGTTTTCACTCTCTCAACTAGTTGGCAGACTCTAGCATTCAGGGACATGCACCTAAGGTCAGTAACACCCAACCCATTTAGCACTGTTTGGTTGGATATTCATTTTGGGATGTTTTAGACACATTAATGATTATTTGTAATTAGTCAAAATCAAGAAGGTGAGAATCACATTAATATCCCTCTTTTTATTAGTATAAAAATATTAATATTATTGGAACATAACATCATCAATTATTCATCAAAACAAAAAATCACTAATATAATAGCATATTATTATATATTTACTTTTACCAAATTGATTAGAACAACTATTACCGGATTTCTTATCAATTTCTACTCTAAAAAGAATCATAAATATGAGTTTTTGAGAAAAAAGGGAAAGAGTAATTTAAAACTATTTTTTTCATCATTTATATTATTTTGATAATGGTAAAATAACCTTATTTAAAATTTTTTGAATAAAAAATTAGAATGTTTTTTTAATAACGGTAAAAAAAGAAAAAATATATTTTTTCATTTTAAAATATACCAAAGAGGTAAATAAAACAATAAAATGACATGTTAATAAAATATATTGTGTTAAATTAATAATTTGTAAAAATTGAAAAAGGTTGGATCTTAATAAACTATCTAATTATTAACAGGATTATCAAACCCCCATTAAAAATCAATGAAAATATAATTACACATTAAATATAAATAAATAATGACTTATTTTTTTTATGGAAATGTTATTTAAATAAAATAATTGAAATATGAAAAAAATTGAAAATTTATCCCATTATTCATGGTTAATAATGATCATCTAATGAACCATAAAAAATATCATGAATCACTCTATGTATATTGGTACCATATAACATGATCCAATCATTATTTGGCCTGAAGGGAATTCCTCATATTCATGGGTTGCAGACTAGAACCTAGCATCATACAAGATAAATGGGGGAATAGTTCTTCCACACAAATTATGGATGAAAAAGATACATATCATTATCATCAAAATAAAACTACAAAAGGGGGAAATCTAGAAAATGAATCAAGTATATAAAAACCAAAATATTATATACAAAAACAATATAGAATCTAACAACATATAAAACCCAAGTCCCAATGGACACAAGACTCCATTAGAAAAAGATCAATAGAAAATTCAATATCCAGGAGAAAAATTTCCCTTCTCAAACATGGTAGAACGGAATCTGAAAATCCCTAAATTCAATGGTAGGATGTGATTGAAAATCCTATAGGGGTCTTAACAAGTTTTCTATAATAAGATTCTATAATAATTAACCATATAATGAATTTAATTTTAAATAAACTAGAATAAAAGTAAAATTTCATATTAAAAAACATTATTTTTCATTTTAAGTAATGGAAACATTTCAAACAATATATTATGAAAAAAATTATATATCATTAATTATATAATTAACTATTCATGAATAAAGAAGTTTCACAAACAATGGAATTTAGATCAATGTGATTATAAAAAGAAACATGATTATATTATCTACAATATCATAGTTTTTATTTGTTAGATCCTTACACACTCAATATGTGATCTAAAAAATCTGCACACACGTCCCTTAGTCTAAGGACGAATAGGACTCATCGACATTCCACTGGATATAGGTCCATTAAGACTTGGTTTTAGTTAGATTAGTAAATAATCAATATATTCCTATGGAATTACCCTACTATCCTGTTTGTCCAGAAAAACTGACTTACTACCCAAGCTACCGAATTTTCAATCAATCAATCAATAATGGGGAAATCATTTAAAAATAGTTTGAAATAAAATTTTACCATTTATAATTTCAATATACATATTTCACATTAAAAACAAAAACACAATGTATTTATAAATTATTTCTCTTTTCATGGTAAAACCAATCATAGTTTCTTATAAATAATTAAATATTATTTCTAATCAAAATTCATTTATGAATTCAATTTTATGTGTTCTAGAAATTTTAAATAACCCCCAATTTCCAATTCCATTTGATTTGGTGGTTTCCACAAAATATAATGTTAAAACAATTTCCTATTTCCTATTAACATTGAATAGTATTTCCATAATATTATTAGAATAAATTTAAAATAATAAATTATTTCATGGTTTAAAAATTTTTATAATATTAAACAAAACCACCTACATTTGTCATAGAGATAACATAACACCACACCTGAAATATTATTTCCAAACATTGAATTATGAAAATAGATATATCAAATAATAATCTATATTTAATATTCAAAACAAAAGAGTTTAGATCCATTATCAATAATGGGATATAAAAAATCCGACATAGGAGGGTAGAGGGACTGAAGGAAAAAGAATAATAGAAAATCACTAACTACAGAAGAGAAAAATGATGTTTTCTAATAATTGGTAATCCATATAATAGGTTTTTAGGAGCCAAAATGTTTTATTGAGAGAACCAATGACTTTGAAATTCATCCAATACTGATTTAGTGTATAGTGGCGGTTCATATTAAGGCTTAAATGTTTTTAGTTTTTTTAGAATTAAAAAATAAAAGCCACACGGTTATCTAGGTAAGAACACATAATGGTTTTAACTATGCACCCTAAGTGTTAACCCTGTTGATGGGGTTAATGGTTTCTCTTCAGTGGGAAGACATTTTTTTAAACCGTTCACCAATAGTGAAAACCCCCATAATTTGGGTTTTCATTGTTCATCCTAGGTGGGTGCAGGGTTTGGGAAAACAATGTGCCAATGATACAGAACCCATAGAGACCAATATTTTTTATATTTTCACCAAAAGAAACTAGAGATTAAAAATTACACAAATAATGATCATAAATTTGGGATAAGTAGTTCCTATATTAGTAACATGATGTTTTATCCTCCCCACCATAGAAAAATCCATTCCATAAAAATCATGTCATGAATTCTCTTTGTCAAAAATATAAGGACACTACACTCTAATAAGGTACTATATCTCTCATGTCTCATGAGTATTCAAATCGTGCTACCATATCCCATGATCCAAATGTATCATCCTCTCATGAAATACCATTGTTTCAGAATCAACTATCATGAATGAATACATATTTACTGAAAAATTTGGCTCAACACTAAGATCACTCCATCTCAAAACATGGGATGGAGGAGAATGATATTTTCATAGCTAAGATAAAAGAAAAATTTTATGTATCAATGTTTGATGTGGAGGAAGTTTTATATTCTAAAAAACCTTTCACACCTATTCAATAACCTCAAAAGGAACCATAAAATGAGGAGAATTATTACATTTCCGCCCAATCCATTGATGACCCAAATGAGTTGAAAATTTCAAGAAGTCCTAATAAGAAAATAAAAATTTTAATGGTATACATAGATGATCAGAATAGGATTTATACCATCTCTATATTTTTAACATCATTTGATGAAGAAAATGAATCTTGATTGTAGTCTACTAAATCAAGATCAGTCTAACAAATAAAATTTCACTGACATCCCAACAACAATATATATATATAAGTCTATCTATATAAGGACTCAAAATGGGTAATTATAATCATGTAATGATAAATATTTTCATAAGAAAACTCAACCATCCCAAAATGGTTATCTTAAGCTCACCCAAATTTGAGATTATAGGTGTCGAAAATTTCCTACAAAATATGGATAGCTCTATCTATCTATCTGTACATATATAGATGATTTTTTATACTCAAAAAAAACCTGAGATCTTAATGCATATTAAAGGACACCCCATAAGAATGATGTAAAATAAGGATCCCTATGAGAGACTATAGTAGATGGAAATCCATGAAAATGAAAATTCTCTTTCACATAGAGATTTCCTAGTTCTTTATCTTTGGTTGCATCATGTATGGGTATAAAGTGATCTAATTAGGTCAGAAAATTGATCACAACCCATATGAAATTATTTTTTATCTCAGTATAATGAATCCCAACCAAAAAAATCATAGTGATCTCATCCAACTTCCATTTATGGAGTGGAAGTATATGGAAAAAACCCAAAGGTTGTGGGTACCCAGACATTACTTGTCGACACATATAACTATAGGAGAAAATAATAATAATGGTCATGTATTGTATATAGCCTCTAAAATGGACACTTTATATCATAAAACATATTTTTGGTTCCTGTTTTACTTCCCACCAAGAATTTTGGTCATCCCCCATCACATCTTTACACATAGGAAAAGGTGCAACATACCGATTCCAGAAACATAGGATAACCTCCATGGAAAATGAACACTCAGCATAGGTCTCCCAACCAAATAATGGAGTTAATAATTCAATGAATATCATCATCAAGATTATTTTCCTAGATAATCATTTCATGAAGGGAATAGGTAAAATAATCACTAGCAATAACATCCTCTACACCCGATTCATGAACTCTATTATGGAACTATGAAAAAAGAGCCACTATGTTCCTGTATTCTATTGATTCATTCATAGTAGGGATTAAGAGTATCCTTATGAGATAATATTCCATAAAATTAACATTTCAATATTTATATTCAATATTGAATTAAAAATATTATAGGTATTCCAACCAACACATCTTTATAAGATTAAATTATTTTTATGAAAATTTATAACTCAATATATTGTGGTTAGAATACATGGTGAAGCATTCTATAAAAAGGTAATTTCACCGAATTTTATGAGCATACAAAACAACTACTAGTTCAATGGAATGGGTTCAAAGAATTTTAAGGCATGGCCTATGATTCCAAGAGCCACAAGTGACTACATGATCACCATGCAATGAACTCAACCCAAAACTAGAGCCTCGTATAAGGCCTTATAGCCCTGCCTGGCCTGTGGAAAATTAATTATTGGTGCAGTTATCAAAAAACATTTCAGCCCAACAAAATAAATCTAACATTTATAATCACAAGAATACATCACTCCCTTCTGAGTATGAGTGGTCATATGGGAAAACAACAACGAGAAATCCTTTATGAACGAGTGATAATATCTAGTTTGTCCCAAAAATCTCTAAATATCAAAAAAATCATTATTTTATCCAATATATAACAACATTCCTTTTTGTGATCAATGAATATTCTATTTTATGATGCTACCTCTCATAATAACATCACTTATAGAATCCAGAAATCACAGTTTGATATGTTGGAATAAAGTTATTGATTTCTCAAAAATTTCAGAACTACTCTTATATGAAATTCATGATCCTCTTAAAATTGAGTAATCAATTATGTTAGACTCAAATACCAACATCAATTTATTACGATTCTTGAGGAATATCATATACATAAAGAAATAATTTTTGAAGGGGAGTTATTTAGACAAAATTGCATTATAAGATAATCATAATGGATATAAAATTTATGGATGGTAGTTTTCTAAACAATAGATTATTTTATTCCAATATGTTCATAACTAGATCAAAGATCAAGCTTCAAAAACCACATCACCACTTCCAGTGGGCCAATATGATTGTAAAACCTTGGAAATAGATACATTTTCTTTACCATGACAAGGTTGAACTTGTGGTGGTCAAAAAAAGGGAAACTGATCTATATGATTTCTTGGAAATGAGAACATGTGCTACCCACCGTTACATAATTATGAATATAAATTATTTCTATAGAATATCCTCCAACTAAGTCTATGACTATTTTATTTTAGATTATTCTATATAGTAATAATGTATAGACATTAGTTCATTTCCATTCACTAAATAAATAGAAAACTCAAGCCCCATTAACAATGTAAAACTAGAGAAGTCCAATTGAATAAATGTTGGGAAACATGATGATAAATTAAGGGATATCACCCCTCATGATTATCACTTTTGGTAAAAAGAAAACAATGATATTACTTTCTCCAAATATGGATAATAAGGTTCGTCTCAACTTGAATCAGATTCCATTATCTAGGACAGAGATGGATAATCCCATCAGAGCCATAAAGGATACATTTTGAATATAACAATAATTTCTTGTTTTATTAAAAATGATCCAATCCATCCTAAATTTTACATCAAGAGTTTCAGGTTGAGAACAAAAAAATCCCACGTATGATCGGTATCTGATAATGGTAAAACAAAATAAGGACAAAGAAGACCCTTATCTCTATTAATTTAAGTGGTGTAGTAGTATCCATAACATTAGATAAAATAGTTTCAAGAGAATTTATCATATTCATGATATGATTCAAAATGAATTAATGAGATTACAGTTATCAAATAAATCTGTCACTAAATATAAATCTACAATGATCGTTACTCTCATAGTCACTAGACCCATTTCTGATTCCTTTAGAGACTCTTACATAGTTTTAAGAATGATTATTCAAGATACATATGGACATAACCCCTTATATATTTAGGAATTTTATTTCACCATATTACTTTTTAGTGTTAATGAGTTTATTCCACTATATCAACCATCATAGAAATGAAAAAAATGTATAAAATTTACCAGAGTATCCACAGAACCCACATATATGTGATGCCTTAGAGAAAACCGTTTTCAAATTCCCATTATTGGAACATTGTTATAAAATCTAGGGCATGTTTTCTATAATGTTGGAGTTCTTGAAGAACCATTCTATTGGAAAACATATTGAAAGTCATCATGTTTTCTATTCCCATTATGAAAACTCACGAAACCACCACTAGGAGAAAAATGAACTCTTAAAAAATCTTACCTACTATCCAGATCATGTTCAACCATCAATGCTCTGTCTGGTAAATTAGTATAAGAAGAGGGATTATACAATAAAAATGGTGGAAACCTTTCATATCAAAGTCACATCATGAACCATCATGTTTTCATATTCTCATTGGATATTATTTCAAGTGAGAACTGTACAACTAACCAAATTAGTTCACATATTACTTCATGATCCAATTATCACATTCGATTTTGAAAATCTCTAGATCCTTAACCAAAAATATATATATTATATTTAAATAGTTTGAGAAATTATCTTTAATGTCCTTTAACTCTAAATAATTTTGTTTCTTTGCTATTATTGTAGCATCCCACGATCTTATGTTATGTCCTATAGGCTTGATAGTGGAGTCTTTCACCTTAACTTAATCCGGTGACTCCAATAACTCAAATAAATGATATATCCTTCTCAAGAAATCCTCAACCTATTAAGGATTATATGAGCCTTAGAAAGATGATGGATAATGGAAGAGTAACTCTTGAGCATGATTTCGCGAATCATCCAACTCCAGATCCACAATTGGATCCTGAATGCTAATGGGTGCGTGTTCCTATGACAGATCTTGGATAAAGCATATAATATGGTCATCTATATTATGGTTGTGAGTATGATTGTATCATTGTTTTTCATAAGTATTTTCATCCTTGATTCTATTCGCATGTCTTATCGAGGGAATGATTCTATAGAACATTAGTAGAAAATGAAGTATAAATTATTTGATTAGTTATGTACACACTCAACCAAGTGAAGCAGGAAGTTAAAAACCATCATATTGAATAATCAATTTTTATTACAACCAATAGAAATTAATATAATGGAATATAATTCTGTAAATCCTTAATATGACTTTGTCAAACACTAATGAGGACTTAACTATCATTACAATGAGAAATTACTTGGAACACACTTAGAAAAATGATAATTTACCGATAAGACTTCTCAATATCATACTAACATTATCTAAGGATGCACAACCTGCACCTTTGATACCACTTTTTCACAAACTGGCCTAGATAAACTGGTACCCAAACACATAAGCTGATCATGTAATGGACTAAAGGTTTTTCCCAGTCCCCACATGTTGGTGTCTTGAACTAGAAATCGTACAAGATTAAAGTTGGAAATGTTTTTCCCAAAAAATAGATAGAGAAAAAGATTCATATCCATATGATAAAAAGAATACCCACAAATGATACAGTACTATAAACAAATAGGTATATATAACAAAAAATGTGTATCCTAAATGTAATTAGAATATGAGAACATAAACAACCAAAATCCCTACATAAAAACAAAATCCAAGAATAAATGATTAACAACAACTTCCACCATTTTGTGGTACATACCACATTATTAACTCTAGAAGAATGGATTCCAAAAACATTCGATGAAAAATTTAGTATGTGAGATAAAAGACTTGTTGGTTCTCAAAAAGTGTTCTATAATATGATTTCATAATAATTACCCAAATAATGGTTTAAATTTAAAATAAACATGAATGGTAATACAATTTCATATTTATAACAAAATATTTTTTCCTTTCTAAATGATGGAATCATTTCAAAAATATTTCTAAATGAACATATTTTCTAATTTAATAGGCATCCATAAAGAAATTTAAAAAATAGAGAATATATCATATTAATCATAATAAGAAAATTGTCATATGTTCTATGGTATGACTATTTCTAGTTATGAGATCCTTTAAAACTCAATCTATGATCATAACAATGTGAGCACATTCCACTTGATCTCATGCTGAATAAGACTCATCAACATACTTATAGATCTACGACCTTCCCAAATACGTTTTTGTTTGAGTTATAAACTGTCAATCCATTTCAAGTGAATTAACATCATAGAAATTTTGTCCCAGAAAACATATGAACAAAATTGTCTCAAATATACTCAATAGATCAATCAATAATGGGAAAATCATTTCAAAATATTTTCAATAAAATTTCCCAATATCTAGTTTCAATATGGAAATTTCACTTTAAAATCCAAAATAAGGGCTATTAAAAATTCAATCCATTTTTGTTGTTACAAAACTAATTATTTCTTATCAAACCAATGTATTCCATTTTTCATGAAATTAAAATCACAAATGAATTTCAGAAGTTCCATAAATTGCAATTATCCCACAATTCCTAATTATATTGGAATTGTGTGGTTTTCCACCAAATGAAATGCCAAATATATTTTAAAATCCTATTTCACAATGAACTGTTTTTTCATAATATAATTGAATAAAATTTCAAATAATCATGTAAGTAAAAGTTAAATAAATTTTCCAATTTTAAATGGGAGCACCAACCATTATCACCAAGATCATGTAACACAAAACCTCCAATGGGATTTCCCAATGACAAACATTGGAAATAGAGATATCAAAAATGATCCTATAATAATGATTCAAAACAATGGATTTATGATCCAACAAAAACATGATGATATAGTAATAATTATAGAGGAGAAATAAATTTATTGTGAGGGAATGAACCACTTTAGATCACTAATTAAAGTAGAATAAACGAGGTTCAGCAAGCTTTGATCCACCTTGGAATGTGTTTGGAGGATCCAAAAGGGGAAATTTAGTGCTAAAACTACTAAGTAATTCATCGAATACCATGTGTTTTTTATAAATGGTTTATATATGGGTTCAAGAACTTTAAATTTATTTTGTTGAATTAAAAAACTCATTCTGAATAGTTAGAATCTCGGGGAATCACAATTTGTCAAACTGTACTCCCCTATAATTTGTTTTAGGGTTTCTACTAGTTAGGTAGATAGTTTTTTAATCCATGTGAAAACTGTCAAAACCAATTCTCTTTAGGTTCTCATGGTTTACCCTGCTTGGGAACATGATTTGGGAAAAAAATGTGCCAACTATACACTACCGAGAAAGTTACCAAATCTTCATCTTTTCAAAAAAAATAACCCGAGATAAACCCTAAATAAATAAATAAATAAACGATTTTCAGAAGGTAATTGAAAATAGTAAAAGTATGTCAGAAAAATTCACTTGGATTTTCTAGTTGGGTTTAAAAATTTTGATCAGTAAGCATTCTTATGGTGGATATCATATGAAAAATAAATCAAGCCCATTTTAAGTAATAAACATTATTTACTTATGTGGATGAACCATATAAAAATTTAATTATATATAACATAAAATTTAATTCTTAATGTATCACACTGAAATAACTACACTAGAATTATGAAAAATGTAAAATCATTTGTTTAAATTCAAAACAAATGTTTTATTTTGAATAAAAATTAACATTTTTAAAACAAATTTGAAACATAGGCAGGCCTTTCAAGGTTAAGATATATGCATCGCAAGATTATCATACACAAATTGCCTTAAATAATGTATGAGATATATATATTATCTGTTAATTGAATATATCATCTATGTGATGTTTTGTGTGATCAAATTTTGACATTTTATGAATTTTTTAATGTTATTTCAAAAAATGATGTTTTATAATCAATGTGCAAAGGGAGATATGGATGTATAGGTTATTTAGATATAATAATATCACTTTTATTGTCACATATGATAGTGATTAGATAATATGTAATATCAGATCCTAATAAAGTATTTTTCATCAAAATAATAAGGTCATAATCTCTCCAGGAATCTATGTATTCCACTTCTTCTATAAAATGTGAAATTTATTTTTTATTCATATTACCCCATAATAATAAGGATTTTTATACTAGTTGGAAAAGTCCCAGTATAACATCTCTTATGATATTGGCATCCTTCTGAATGAGTTTCAGAAAAAGATGTAGGTTCAAAATAATTTCTTGTTGACATTATAATCCAAGTTTTTATTAAATTTATAAATGTTTTGGATAGGTTTCAAATTATATTACATATGATTATATTTAAAATGATTATAATGGAATATAAAAAAATAATTACATTATGGGATGCAATAGGGTAATGTGGACATCATATCTTACTTCTATAAAACATTTTGTCAATAAATTTAGTAATTTCATAAAAAATTATCCTAAAATTTATAATCCCTGGTGATTAATTTCTATAACACGATCTATTGAAAACTTATTTATATAATAATTTTTTATATTAGTTTAGGGTATTTACATCAATGAATTAAGAAATTTTAGAATAGAGTAATAATTTATATTCTCTCACAAAACACATTTAAAACTTCATATTCATTAAAATATTAAAATTCATTAAAATATGATTATATATATTATTTGAAAATAACATTGTCAACATATATTTGAATAGTTAATAATTCAATTAAAAACCATTTTTCTAAAAATAATGGACTCTTTTTTTCCATTGAGAATAATTTAATAAAAATTAATTTAGTTATCCTATTATACCCAGCTTGAGGTTTCTTTTATAATGAATATAGATGTTTGGATAACTTAAAAACATAATATGGAAATGTATTATATTAAAAACTAGTTTGTTGATCCCCAAATCCATTTTAATAAATAATATCATTTAGATAAAATATTTTTACATCCATTTAAAAAATATAAAAGTAAAATAAGAGGTTAAAAGAGAATAAAATAATAATGGATTATATCCGTATAAAAAGTGAATGGTTTAAAAAACATAAATACATACATATTGATTATATACTTTAGCAATAATTATATCCTTTTTATTGGTGATAATTCTAGGTTCATAATGTTTGTTTCAAAATAACTATTTGGTGCCCATAATTTGATGATTATCAGGTCAATCAAGGAGTTCCCCGAACATTTTCCATTGAAATGGGTGTAATTGATATTACATATAAAATTTCAAAATATCATTATTAATAAATTAATCTATGTATTTTGGTACATGGTTCTATGGAAAATCTTTTTGTTCAACCTCATTTATGACTGACCCCTTTTTATATGAGTTTTGGATTGTAATTCACTGATGACATTCTTCTAGAGATTGTCTTGGAAATGAACCCAAGCGTTGGGAAAATATGTAAAAGAGGTTTCATTAAAATATTCAAATTTATTAGAAGATAGATTTATAGGTAAGTTAAAACTAACTTATTATCCATTAGCCACAATTTGAAGATGATATTTTGGAAAACAATCCTCAAATTGGATGTGAAATGACTCCTATATTGCTTTAGTCTTATAATTGGTGAATCAATAAGATTTACATGATATTAAGTACCTAATAAATATTCCTTCATTGTATTTGTAGTCAAAAAACCCTATATTATCCTTGGTGTAAATGACAAATAATTTTAAACCAAAACATTAAAGTATCCAAACTTTGAAATTTTTTCTTTCCACATTTCATTTTTGTTTTATTCTAATAATGGTTTTTATGAGAAAAAGATTATAGATATAGAGAGTAGTACTTTATATCACATCCTAAAATGATTTAGGATTCAAAAAATCATTCATGTGAGTCATAGAAATTTTTTCAGAGAGTTTTATTTCATCTTTTCACAGCCCCATTATATTGATGTTATCTAGAAGTGAAAAAAAAATTATGAAAAAATAAGGGAAAAAACTAGACCAAGACATTGTTATCAAATTATCTTCAATTTACACTAATAAGGGAAAATTGTTTGTATATTTTTTCACTTCCATCATTTATTTATTTATTGATAAAAAATTTACAACTATAAAAATACCCATGTAAAGACAGTATACTAATTGATAATTACATTGGTGTAAGTATTACATCTAATACTAGAAAATTTAGTTTTTCCCAAGGTATAATGTTAATAAAGTTATATGAATTTAGTTGTGGATAATTTTATTTTTAGATTTGATGGGAGTTTTTTGTTTTTATGTAATTTTTCATGTTTCAAAAATGAAGTTTCTTTGGATTTGTTTGTTAAATTGAATACGATTCATTTATGGCAGAGTTTTAAAATAGAGTGAATATGAAAATGGATTAATTTATGATCTAATATCCAATGTACATTATTTTGTTCACTTATACCCTTATCATTCTTAAATTAATGTTATTTTAAAAATATAATATAAATTTCTTTAAAATTAGATGTTTTAGATATATGTTTCCAAATAATTAAAACATTAAGAATATCATTTTCAAAACAAATTTTAAAACCACTAAAAATTCATTAAAAATAATTTTTAAATAATTATTTTACATATTACAAAATATTAATTATTTCTATTAATTTATAATTTTAGACATAGATCATATCGATAATGGTTACATTACTTTTTTAATAATCTCATAACATGACATGTCAACTATAAATTTCATCGATATGATTTAATTACGAAGGATAACATCTCATTTGGATTGAGAATATGATATCCATGTACCATATATATTCATGTAGTTTCCCTTCAATCCCATTTTATATAAAACGTTAATTGAATAAATCTTTTTGTAAAACATATCTTGGGTCCGCTAATAAAAGAATATAATGACATTGTAAATAAAATTAATTTGATAAAAATTCTATTACAAATATGTGATGTGAGATTAATGTTTTTTGTTCTAACATATATCGAATTTTTATAATTCAATTAAAAGATGTGATTCCAAAATACAATAAAATAATTTAAAAATATATTTTGGGAGTTATCTATTATAATTGTATTCATTTAACATGTCTTGTTGAAACTATATTATTCTGGAAAATGAATTCCATAATTAATTATAACAAAATGTTAAGATCTAAAAATACTATTTAGAATTGATCACCATGAGTGAATTGAAAAATAAAATTTATTTTTATGATCCTCAATTTATGATTACAAATTATAAACTTATTTTTGTGCTTTTAGATTTAAATAAAAATCACCTTTTTTAGTTTAATGTTGAAATTTATCAAGAAAACTAGAGGGTAGTATTTTAACACCATTACATATCACAAAAATTTCAAAAAACCATTTTGAAGTTAATATTAATCATAACTAGGGTACTCAAATATTTTAGAATTTGTTAAAGAAGTAGAAGATAAAAAATATTAACACACATAATTTTCGTCATAAAATTCATAGATATTAGTTTCATGAATGTGACAAATTCATTTCATGGTATATATTATAAATTGGAATCAATTCTAGTATTAAAATTTTAAACACATAAATATGTATTAATTTTTTATCCTGTATTTAATATTTTTCTTTTTCATCTAAAAATTTATCTTGATTTGACACTAATTTTTTAAGATGAATCAAGACAGTTCAATTTAATGATTTTCAATTTTGATGTGGTGAAAACAAAATTCTTATTCATGTAATTGTTCAGATTCATGGAATGATGAGAGACAGTGGTTTCAATTCTAAAAATATCATCATTTATTTCAATTAAATTAATTTTCCATTTCGTTTTTTCGTCTTACTTTTTCTCTTTTTTGGAATGTATTATCTTAATTATCTTATAAGTCAATAAATATCTGATGAGTTCCTCTACTTCTATGTTCATCATGTCATTATCATCATAGATCATGGTGAAATTCAATACCCAATTTTATGGTAAATCCCAATGTATTTTCTTAATTAAAAAATATTTTTGAAGTAGAATCGTATACTTCATTTTGACCCTTACCAAATTTAGTTTATCATTTATATAATTCAAAAATTGAATAGCTAGGATGAATTAAAAATCAATAAAATATATAAACATATTAAATCATGTATCATTGATGATTTTTATTCTTTTATGAGTTATATCGTAGAGTTTATATAATTTTTAGAAACTTTTCAGGAATAAATTTCTTATATTAATTTTTGTCTAAACCATAATACAATGTATTCATTTATTTTACAAGTAATTAAAAACCATAAGTTCCATATGGTTCTCATTTTTCTTATTTTTGGGTATTTGGATTATAATCATGTGTAACTATCTTTTATAAGGGATACAAAATTGATCTACAAAATATGGACATATGTGTTTCTTAATAATCAGCATTTTTACCATCTAAAAATTTACCTGCGTGATATATTTTCTTTCTTGAGAATATAGAGTTTTTAATAAACCATTTATTAGAAAGAATATTTATTGAAATAAAATTGTTAATAATTTTTAACATAGAAAAATCATTGAAATATTTGAAAAATAATTCATGAATCCTATGATAGAGATATTGGTCTTTTTTGGTAAAATGAAAAGCGGGTGGGTGAATAACCCTTTAAAAATAATAATTATATTCATAAAGACTAAAAGAAACTTTATAAATCATTATAAAATAAGAATAAACCTATAACAAATCTAAATCTTAGATTATATCCATAGTTTAATAGATTAAAGGGAACCAATTTATGGGAAGCAATTCATGGTCTAGAAACATCAAAGTATGAGCATCCCTATCCACCTATTTTTTAATATAATACCGAATTTTGGCTTCATGGTTGTTGTAAATTAGGAGTCACTATAATAAAGACATGATCTATGAAAATTCTCTATCCTTGGTTGGTTCGCGTATTTAAAGGGAGTTAAAATATGGTGTTATTATGACATAAAATCAAAGATTGTGCACTACTTGGGGAGTGGTAATAAATGGATGATGATTCCAATTAAAAAATGATAACATATTACTAATATCGGGAATCAACAATATCTTGATTCATTATAGAATATTGGGAATGTTCATCTTAAACCTAGAATTTGAAGATCTCTGAATGGGATACCAATTTCAATCTCTTCAATCAATGGAATTAAACTACTCAAATTTGAGATAAACTACATTATCAAAATTGGTGTTTTCCCCATACAAATATTCTAAATTATCTCACAAAATTGATTGGTTTGCATTAATTAGTACATTAATGACATAAAAATGATTTTATTTTTTATTCTCATTTGAGGTAGTATAGAATCTCACACACCAATTATATAGTGAACACAATCACTTTATGTTTTAATTATTTGGGAATGAAAAAAATTGTTCCATGCATTTGTCCATAAAATTAATAATAAGAAAGAAGAGATCTACAAATGAATATGTGGGTTTAAACTAGAAATATAAAGTGTTATTATATTCTTATGTGATAAATCAATGAAATTATCAATATGGATGGTAGGCCAATAAGGGATGACTATTTCACTTCAACTAGAGAAGTCAACACATGTACTAAGAGTAGTGGTTTTTCATAAGTCAACTTGGTCAGTGTTTAAATTACATGGTATAAAAAACTTTCTAAATTAGTGGTAAGTATGTTGGATTGGTCATTCATTGTAGATGTGGACCATGATGTTTGGAACTCTCTTTCATGCTCCACTATTGAAATAATTAAGTATGATCATCATTATATTTTGAGAAATCCTATCACTAGAGATAATAAATTACCTTTTCCAATTAAATTAAAAAATATATGGATGTTTCATCAAATATGTAAAAAAAATTGTTTTATGAAAAATGTAATCCCTTAACCTCTAAGGATAACTCATTATATTGTGTTCTAAAGCTCAAATTACTTAGTAGATAATATATATTTTATATCATGATCAATGTTGCCACCTGGAGGAAAATAATATTTATCTTGAATTCGTAAATCACACCATTCAAGAGATTGATACTAGGGGTGATTTTTATGTAGTTATTTAGAATGATAATAATGTTATACATGATGTGAATACAATTTTAAACATTAAATATTTCCTAAAAATATATATATTTAATGTAAAAATGATTTATGAATGTGATAATAATACAAATATATTTTAAACTATTCAAGTTATCAATAAAATCAATTGGAACCTAGCTATTTTCAAAGATAATTTTATGATTTTAGTGAAAATAGAGGATTTAAATGCCAATGTATATTATTTTTTGAGGTACGTATTTTATGGAACCCTTTTTTTTATTTCTATTCTGAATGGTATAATTACGAATCATATCATTGATGAAGAAAATTTGAACCATATTTTTATTCCATTTAAATTTGATATTAAAGATGTTGTTTTTGTATTAAACTCCAGAATATCTTCTAGACTATAAGGGTTTCGAAATTCATTCTTTCAAAATTGTATGGATATTATTCATTGTGTTATTTGGATTCTTTTCAGACATTTTATCAAGAGAATATTGTAGAAACATGGTATTATTTATCAGTTTCATGAAATCATTCCCAAACTGGATAATTCAATTGAGATCAATAATTTTAGACCTATGTAGACTATAAAAAATATATAAAACAGTATTAGTAAACATATTGAAAATAATATTTCCTGAATTTATAATAGGATTGTGCATCCAAACCAGTTTGGTTTCATTGATGGAAGAAATATTCTTAATTTTCTCATTTATTCTTATGAATGATTTTATCTTCTTCAAAAATCAACCATAGGGTGACATAGCTCTCAATATGGATATCAAAAAAATTGATACATTAGACTAGGAATTCATTTGAAAATTTTTACATTATTTTGGCTATGTCGATATTTTTATTAATTATGTTAGAACACTACTAAGACAAATTCATTTCTTAGTTCTTATAAATGGATCCACTAGGAGATATTTATCATTTATCATTTGTGGTAGGAAATATAATCCTCTGCCATCCATTATCTATTCGGTTCAAAAATAATAAATGAGAATGCTGATTCACAACATGTAAATTGCCAATAAATTAAATCCCATTGGGGATTCTAGATATCTTGATGCCCCCACTCACTTATTCAATGATGGCAATGTCTTCTTTTTAACTCATAGTGATAAAATAAATATCGATAAAATAAAATAATGACTTCATTATATGAGAAATGCATAGGGTAGTAGGTTAGAAGGAATAATATAATCATTTACTTTGGAGATAAGATGAATGTAGATAGAAAAGTTGATATAATTGAAGAGTTTTAAATTAGTTAAGCTGGGATTCCATTTAATTATCATGGGGTTCCCATGTTTGGGGGAAACCCATATGTCATTCAACTTTACCCAATTGTGAGATATGTATGAAATCATTTGGCTTCCTAGAATAGAAATAATTTCTCCCTAATAGGAAGGGGTTGCCTTGTCATAGATTTTGTTGTGTCAAACAATTTCTATTCTTTTATGGTTTATAGTTGCCCTTATCTTGAGTATAATCACCACAATTAGAACATTGTTATATGGTGGATACATTATTTATAGATAACATGTGACTATACTATGGAAAATATGATATAAAATAATTTTACATGGTGGGATTGGTATAAAATATTTCTCTAAATGAAATAAATTATTTCAAGAAAACTCTATATAAAGGATTATCAAGGAAAATAAGGACACTCTAGATTTTCTGGGATCGATATTTTTTTTACAGGCATGAAACTGTAAAACTAAATTATGTTTATTATTCTATTTAGCATACCCGTATGATTTCATTCAATATATTTTTAGTGAAATCTTGATATCTGGATAAAATAAACTAATCACTAATTTTTTTGTAAGATATCTAGGCATATATTCCTTTTAAAAACACTATAAACTCTTATAGTACTTCTATTGAAAAAAAATGTCAATTAAAGTGAAAATAGTGATAACATTGGATGTGTTTCCTATTGAAATTAAAATATTTTTTATAAACTGTAACTTGATTAATGGTGATGATATTATTTTCTAGAAAATTAATTATATTGGGGGATCCCCTCAAAGGCCTTCTATTGAGTGTCTGTATAGGGGAATGTGTCAAGGTAGGCTAAGGTGCTTAATAGGAGATGAATTCATCCTTAGAGATTATCCCTTTATTGGATGATAATTTACACCAATCCACCAATTAATAATTTTTTCATAGTTTCAATATTAAACTACTCTCAAAATGTTCCCTATGAAACCAAAACATGTAATATATAGGCCACATGGTATTAAGTTGTGTCACGACTACTACCTTATAGAAAACAATTGTAGAAATTTTCAAAACCTTTATACCCTATACCAAAAGAATCTAAGGCCATATTATGAGTGGCATTATGATTCCCATTTCTCAATAGATAATGAATCATTTAATTATAGACTATACTTAATCCATACATATCATATGTACTAATAGAAATAATCTGATTATTTAAAGTGTTTCTATAAACCAATAGTTATCATTAATTGTTGTTTATTCTTATTCTAAAGAAATAAAATAATATGAAAATTGGGGATTTTGATAATTAAATTTAGGATCATACCATTCTTTTGTGTTTGGGAATTACATTTAGTTATCAACATCCTTAGTGAACCATGAATGTAAATTAGATTCAACAAATTATGAGTAGGATCAAATGAAATAAGGATGATTCCTCAAGCGGAAGTCCAAGTCCTTCAAGACATGATTTTATTTTTCAAAAAGAAACATACGAAGCAATGTGATACTTATATGTTCCTTATAGAATCACTTCTACCATTGGTTTTGAAATTAATATTATCATTAATTTTGTTTAAAATGAAAATAAATGAGAATTAAACAATATATGGCTATATTGTAATTCTAAAAATGTTGTGCATGCAGCCATAAATATAGTTAAACAACTTTAATGTAAGTAGACATCCTAGTAGAGTAATTTTCGTGATTCTATTTCTTCTATAAACAACTTCATCACACACACACACACACACATATATATCTTGAAGAAAATTACCTAGATGCTTTAATTTATAATAAAGTAATTATTTATCTTGATTTTACCTAGCTTAATAACATAGTTGATGAGATCTTCTCTTCCTGGTAAAGGGACTGTTGTAAATGATCATTTTTTATACATCTATTTTTTTTATGTAATAAAGGTGTCTTGGGATTTAGTAATGCTCTCATTCTACCCAAAAAATATATATTTTTTTATTATAGTGGAAGGATATGAGAATTACTGTTAATAAATTGAATGATTTTTAATATGAAATTATAAGACAATTTTTATTAAAAATGTAAAGTGATAAATCATAAAATAATGAATCTAAACTAATAATAGAGATTAATAAATATTCTTGGACGATCCCCAACAATTACTAGCCCAACTGGTTGTGGGTTTATTTTATTTTCTTCCTTATCCATAAATATCGATATGATACCAAAACTCCAATTAAATCCATTTTGTTATAAAAATAAACAATAATGATATCAAACCTATAAATTTAAAGGTTGTATAGTGAAATCTTAGATAGATGTAATCCATATTCATTTATTTACTTTTTTGAGAAACCTAGGTTTCTCAAAATAAAATTTTTTAATCACCGAATATGAATAAATATAGATATGAGATGATTTATGTAACAAATCATATTGAAAAATTATCTTGATTCACTTAAAGATAGATTAATACTAACTTGGAAGGAATTTGAATGATATATGATAGAAATGATCTTTATAATATAAATATAATTTTTGAATTCAGAGAACTGTGGAGAAAATATTAGATTATTTGGTTATACTAAATTTTTGATAGAGAATCAATGAAAATGTGTGTTTTCAAGCCACCCAATGAGATTATTTATAATATCATAATGAATTAAGATCATTTTGGAATCAATGCTAGGGTTAAGGAATTATTGGTGGACTTATTCGATGCATCTTGGATAGTAATAAATTTTTATTTGACATTGATGTCCCAACCACAATAGATAATTGGTAGCCTCCAACCTGTAGATAGTGGAAAAATTTTAATTGTACAAAATATATAGAACCCATTAGATTGATAGTGAAAGATAACGTAATTTATTATAGAAAAATATTCCATGAGTGGTGTCTTTAATAATCGCTTTCTATTTAGTGATCCCCCATCAGCTGTATGTTGGTCTTCAATTGAAGACCATGTTCTTCCCACATTATACATGCTAGTTGATGCTTCTTTCTTCTTCCCTAACACCACCAAGACATATCATCATTCCTTTAAAATATATTATATACTATAGTACCCTCGGGATGAGGTATGAAACCCTTGTTTATGTATTTGTTATGGATGCAAAGTGGTGGGGTATTGTCTTAGAGAGTTTTAAAGGGGTTTTAGAAGGATGTTAAGATATTAAAAAGGTGCATGATTTGAGAATATTTAGTGGAAAACATTAAACCAACCGATGTAACCATGCATAGTGAGGCAGAGGTGAAGGGATATTGAACAATTAGGGCACACAATTTTCCAATCTGCGTAGCCACCCAGGTAACCTATGTGTCTTGATATAGTGGAATTTTTATTGGTTAGAGAATATTTTTTCAACCTTTATTGGACAACTATGTGTGGAACCGTCTTGAGATGTTAGCTGGTGCATGGTTAGTGCAAGGTTGTTCTAACTATGTGGCTAAACTATGTTTAGAATTAAAAATGGTTTTTTTAAATTGGGGTTCTTAGGATTTCCCCTAAAATATTCATTCCTTCTCTGATACAATTATGACTTTTTATTTTCTCTTCTCAAGGCTTAGGGTACCTCATCCACTCATCTTATAGAAATTTCTAATGGTTTTCGTGCTACGGTAAAGGCAATTCTTCTTTCGAAAGTCCCTAATTTTGATGTTTTATTGGTTTCTGTTAGATCAAGCTCTATCATTATTCCATTTTTAATGATCCACTTTAACCGCTTGTAGATTTTGGGGTTTTCTTTCTAAAATGATTGGATTTGGGTGTTTTGAATCCAGTTAAAGATATCTGAGTGGGATTTTCATGTTTTCACCCATATTTTATATGCGATGGTGCGTTGGTCGATTTTGCCAAGACTCAAAGGTAGGTGGATTCTATCCCTACTCAATTTTTATAGAAAATACATGATTTAATTCAAATTAATTATTTTTTTATTGAAATATATATTGTTTTTAATGTGTTAATCTTTTTAGGAACTTATTTTGTGATGTTTTTTGCATTTAGGGAAAAGGGGTTATTGTCGTGTAATATGATTAATTTTATATTTTAAAATGATAAATTTAAAATTATTTTCAGGGTGGATTTATGGGAAATTATTTTTTAAAAGGGTCTCAAATATGAGGGGTTTTTTAAATGTTTTTTTTTCATGGATATGGTTTAATGGTGTTTTCAATAGATATAAATTATATTGAAATGGTTATTTCTTGTGTTGGAATTGTTGATTTTCTTAACGAATTGTTTTGTTTAGAAAAAATTATTAGCACGACTTCTTTTGTAAGAGGTTGAGAAATTGTGGGATGAGATGGATCTGTTAGAGTTGGCATCCTAAGAACCAACTGTTTTTACTTTGATTACATGAATGCACACTTATTATATATTGTTCATTGTTCTATATGACTATAATATAATAATGTCCTGGAGTATTTGTTGCATTAATAAGGTCACGGAAGATCCCCGTTATTATGAGAACCTTAAAATTCTATAACAATTTACTTAAATAATTTTCTACGACTGGATGAAATAATATGATAGAAACATAGTATACAGACCGTCATATGTGAGTACTCGTAAAAAGATGAGACTCTCTTTCCTGGAGTTCGGACTTGGTAATCTCCAAGATGAGAGATTATGAGAACAGACCTGCCAGTAGTAATTCATCATTTCTTAGTGTCATCAGACATTACTATCTATGAGCATGTGTAATAGTCCTTAGACTTTAAGATTATTATTAACACATGTCAGGACTCGTGCACTTAGATTTACTGATGAAAACCATCACGAAGACAGTTGGTGGGAAGTAGGGTATGTTGGGTGCATCACGAATGACATGATGTTAATGGATAAGTTGAGGAAGGATTTGTCCCTTCCATATTTATGGATATAGATATCTCGGGCCCTTTGATTGAAATAAAATTGTCGCCCAAATTCCATGGCCATGGTGTAACGACGAGTTTATTTCTGGAAGTCAATGAATGATAGATCTAGCATTTTGGTTTATGACACTTCCATGAAACATGCTTGATGAGATATTGAGACAAAGGGATTAAATGAAATGGTAAGAGTTCGTATGAGGTGACACATCAATGTGGCGTCAACTTCTTTCTCTTTCATGCCTTGACCCATTGCTAGACAGTAATCTTGGACTTCAGGAAAGCCCGCCAAAGGAAAATGAGAAAGAGTCGTAGAGGGTCACACACTAAGTGTATCCAAGTATCTCGAGTAGAATAAATATTATTGTCATACATGGTTTTGTAATTTTTCAGGGAAGCCTAAATTGTTTTAATGATATAGGAAAAATAAAATGAAAAAAAGATATAAATGCCATGTATTAATGATTACATGTCGCGCAGTTTTCATTTTGGAGAGGAAATGAAAAAAAATACATGCACCGTATTAATAATTACACACCATGTGGTTTTATAAAAAAGAAGTACATGCTGTGTATTAATCATTACACGCTGTATAGTTTTTCCAGTTCGGATTTTGAGAAAATAATATTGTTTTATTAAATGATATTTATTATAATCAGCATGGGTGCATGTCAAGGAATTAATTATTCGACGTGTGGGGGTTTTCAATAAGAGTTAATGAAATAAATAAAACGTGTAACATGCTTATTTATTGTCAAAACTCTATAACCTCAAACCAGATAATAAATATCCTCACAGCCCCAACACTTTTCCTTAATCGTTGTGCACAACAATTCTGGATAACTCTCTCAAGGCTGAGAGAACTGCTTCTTCCAAGAACGCTCTCAAGACCGATAGAGATCCTCCTCCATCATATCAAAACGATCTAAGGTGGACAATGCAAGCAACAGTTTCTCCACGCTATCACCTGGGGAATCCTTTGGCAACATCGAAAGATATGTGGTGCACGTGTGGATCACTACTAGAGGAAGTATACACATGGATTATGTGACGCAATGACGAATCACATCAGAACATGATTAATAATATCAACAGAGAAAGAAACCCCACAAATGTACTTCTTTTAAATTAATTAAATTAATTATAATCAACTTGTGATGGTACTTTTTTGTGGTTCCAGGACCATCTTTCTTCCTTTTCTATTTCAATGATTCGATCCATGGAGACCTGAATTTATCATTGTATTAATCCTAGATTGCTCAATTCTAATGGAAAAAGCCAAGTGGGAACAACCGCCCACAAACTTCCACTACGCTCGGAACCTACAAATGGTATCAGAGCAAGGTTAAAAAATTGATTATAGTTATTTAATTTTCATTGATAATTTACACATTTATATTTAATTCAATTCAAGATAAATCATTCAATAAAACTAAATGAATGAGATATGTTCGTCCTCCATCGTTTCTCTATTCACATCATAGAAACGACTTTTTAATTTTAATTTTGATTAAAATAAAAATGAGGAACTCATCTGGAGGATCCTCTCTTTCTGTCTGTACAACACAAGAATACACTATGTGCAATGAAAAATACACACCGTGTACTTAGGTTCAACGAACCGGTACTGGTCCGCCAAACGATGCCGTGTGAATTGAGCATGCCTGAGTATTTATTACACCTTGTTGACTAGAGTTGAATGGCACGTGGAAACCGGAATACACGGCGTGTATGTTGAATCAACATGCAATGTAGTCTGATTCGGCCTAGGTGAAACCGTGTACAAGGATAATCCATGTACCATGTACACAGGATTGCCATGCCGATAACAATGTAACAAGGAAGTCCAAGTCGTGTTACTTTAATCTACACATCGTGTACTCCAAAATTTCTAAAGTACAAGAAAACACAACGAATCACCCAACATATACTTTGGATAAAGGGTGAAAAATACACTCCATTTAATATATCCTACATGTCGTGTACTTTCCAGAAATGTAATTTCACCAGGTTTCTTCCAAAGTACGAAGACCTGTACAAGCAATATTGATGAGAAAAATATCAAGGAAATTCATAAAAGAATTTAAGATAAATAAATGATTAATTATAAGATCATAATTAATTGAATTCAAGCACGACATATCTTAAATGAAAGAACGCTTAATAGAATTTGGATTGTAAATATGCGTAAATGTCATTGTATGTTATGGATGATCATGAGCTAGACAAAAGTCCCTTTTTGTGTGTATGGTTTCTTTTAAATTTATTTAAATTCGTTTTCATACGATCCTTCTTCCAACAAAATATAGGGCATATGTGCCCATGGATTCTTTAACATAAACCCCCTGTAATATAATATCTCCAAAGCTATAGGAGACAATTCAAAATCTGAAAATGAGGAGAAACCAACCCATGAAGATACAAAGGTGGATAGGTGGGAGTTGCAAAACACGAACCATCGGGTTGAAGGTGTTTTTCCCTAGGTTAGGTTTACCTTATCAAAACCGCTAGATAAGCTAACCAATAAAAGATCATGATCATGCCATATAACTTTATCTATGTCTGATTTCATGGTTTATTTATTATGCATGTGTTGTTGAGATCACATAGTTAATGCAATAAACAAGCATGAAAGGATGGAATAAAATAAAAACCGAACTATGCGTAGACATTATTAGAACATGGTTAATCACTTTAGAAAGAATCACTTAATGTTAACAAGAATGTGACAATGAAAAACTATTAATTAAGAATTAAAATCCATCAAATACCATATTAAGTCAGAAAAATCCTTCTGTTACTTGATTAAGGGAAAGACTCAATAAAAATATGTGTTTGACCAACCCTTGTTGGGACACTTACTTTTATAAAGGAAGAACTTATGAAAGGTTCTTGGTTGACATAACCATAATACATCAAGAGGAGTAGCCCTTGGTAGACTTGATGTAATATTGGAGGCAAGTGTTGAAGAAATCCATGTTAAGATTTTAGGATTGGGGTGTCCACTCAACAGATCAAGGAACTGTAAACTTACAGTTGGCAAAGAACTACCTACCTAAATACCTTCTAATAGCTTGACCATCCCTTGTTGGGGTTATGAGAAGGTGAATATGGATCATTTCCACTAGAATTTCAAATAAACTAGACATTCTAAGTTCAATGGTGAGAACCATTATGACTTGATAAAATAGTGGGAGACTTAATTATATTTATTATTTCTCAAAAAATGTAATCAAAAGGTACTGATTAATCTTCTCTTTTATTTTGTGGAATCAATATGAAAAACTCTTAAACAACATTTTCTCTATAATTAATTCTGGAAAAAGACAATATCCTCACCGGTAGTAACATTCAATAATGTTTTAGGAACCTTCGGGTTATCCTACACCCTGAACGAAAGTTTTACATGCTGGAGTACTCACTTCCTGATTCCCCTTCCCAAGGGGCGAGTGATGAATATTTCCTGGTCAATGATCAAAATCTTAATGATTCTCTCAATGTTCAATGTTTGATGCTATCATTAATGTCTAGTGATCTCATGAAGTCTCATGAAGATATAGATGACTATAGCATGCTTGATCACCTCTGTGGTCTATAAAAGGAGAGATCACAACAGGAATGGTTTGAGATCTCCAAGGCTCTATTCCAGAGAAATCTTGGATATGGTGCCCCAGCATGGCTGCATGTAGTCATGCTCATTAGCTACATTGAGTGCATGGAGGTTCATGGGTTTAAACTCCCTGAAGAACTAGGTTCCGATCTAATTCTTGAATCACTCCCCTAGAGATTCTCTAACATTGTTGTAAATTTCAACATGAACAACATTGAGAAGTCTCTATCTGATCTCATTATCCTCATTCACCAAGTGAAAAATGATATGATGTGTGAAAAGCAACCTATTCTTATGATGAATAAAATGAAAGGGAAGGCGAAGAGGCTTAATCCCAAATCTTCTTCAAGGCCTTCCAAGAAAAGGGAGATCAAAGGGGAGGCAAGAGAACAGTAGGCTATTTGTTTTTCATGTGGCAAGAAGGGACACTACAAGAAAAACTACACCCAGCCAAGGAAGAAACGGGAAGCTTCAGGTGAGTTTATTATCCAATTCAATATATCTATTTCTACTAATTTGGTATTAGATAATGATTTTGGTGCTCACATCTATATTCAAATATAGAAACCATGTAGATTCAGAATGATTGAATGAGGTGAGGTGGATCTACAAGAAGCCAACGGAGCCAGACTTGTTGTTGTAGCGGTCGGAGACTACAACCTCACATTACCTACTGGGATGGTATGGGTATTGAAAGGATGTTATTATGTACCCTATGTAACCAAAAACATTATTTCAGTATCCATATTAGATACTAATGGATTCTTCTTCATGTTTGGAAATTAATGATGCTACTTTTATAAAGATAGCATTTGTTTTGGTAGGGAACATTTATATAATGGCCTTTATGTGTTAGACTACACAAACCAAGTAATGAAAATCGATGATGAAGTTAATTATCATGAATCATACCACACCCTTCTTTGGCATCACCGTCTATGTCATGTCAATCAGAAACTTTTGAAAAAATTACATCAAGATGAGTATTAATATTCTGTAGAACAAAAACCACTTGGTGTATGTCATGTGTGTCAATAAGGAAAAATGACCAAAGCCCCATTTAGTGGGAAAGGTGAAAGTTATAAAGTGCTTCTAGAATTAGTTCACACATATGTGTGTGGACAATTTGCAATTGAAGAAAAGGGTGGGTTCTTTTACTTCATAACTTTTACTGATGATTTTAGTAGATATGGATATATTTACTTAATGAGGTATAAGGTAGATTCTTTTTATTGGTTCAAAGAATAAACAAATGAAGTTGGGAACCATCTTGGTAAGACGATTAAGAAACTCCACTCAGACGGAGGAGGATAATATCTTAATCATGACTTCATGGATTTCTTATGGTAGTTTGGGATTCAATCTCAACTCACTCCTCCTTACACACCTCAGTGGAATGGTGTATGTTAAAGGAGGAAATGCACCCTGTTGGACATGGTGAGGTCAATTATGAGTCATGCAAGTCTTATATTATCCTTTTGGGGATATTCATTACAAACAACAGAAAACATACTAAACAAAGTACAAACTAAGTCAAAAAATGGTACTCCATATGGGTTATGGAGTGGACACAAAGCCATGTTATCACATTAACATGTGTGGGGTAGTGAAGCATTTTTTAAGGCCTCTTCTAGTAACAAACTTGCACCCTGAGGCACAAAGTGTGTCTTTATAGGATATCCTAAGGAAACAAGGGGATATTACCAATACAACCCCTTAGATAAAAAGGTTAGAGTGGAAAGATATTCCATATTCCTTGAGAGGGAGCACATATCCAAAAGAGATAGTGGGAGCGAGATAGACTACGATGAAGTCAAGGCTCAAGATTGACAAGAGTTGGTACAAGAATAGATTCCAAAAATTCCCATGGAAGAACAATCTGTTCCAGAGACACAAGAACTGTATAAGAGTATGAGAGAGGTGAGAGAACTAGAACGATATGGTTTTCTTTTCACTGAGGATGGTGACTCATTATTGGTTAAAAATTGGGATCCTGTTACCTAAAAGGAATCAATTTAAGGCACATATGTTTCCAAGTGGAAATAATCCATGAATTATGAAATGGATTCTATATACCAAAACCAAGTCAAGATTTTGGTAGATCCTCCAGTTGTTGCAAAGACTATTGGTAATAAATGGGTATTCAAGAAGAAACTAGACATGGAGGGACAGGTCAGCACCTATAAGGCATGACTGGTTGAAAAATATTTTAGAAAACATCAAGGAATTGACTACGATGAATCCTTTTCACAGTTTACAATGCTGAAATCCATCATAATCGTATTGGCCATTGTTACTTACCATGACTATGAAATTTGGAAAATGGATGTCAAAACAGCATTCCTTAATGGGAACCTCCAGGAAGATGTCTACATGACACAACCTAAAGGGATAGTGACTCCAAATGATGCCAAAAAAATGTATGCAAGCTGCAGAAATACATTTATGGATTGAAGCAAGCATCAATTTCATGGAACATTCGTTTTGATGAAGTCATAACAGAATTTGGATTTGTTAAAAATGAATGTGAGCCTTGTTTCTAAAAAAGGTTTAGTGGAAGTTTAGTCATTTTCCTAATTATATATGTTGATGACATATTACTAATTGGAAACGACGTACCTGTCTTACATGCAGTTAAGGCATGGTTGGATAAATGATTCTCTATGAAAGACTTGGGCGAGGAATCATATTTTCTTGTTTTCAAGATCCATCATGATAGATCCAAGTGAATGCTCGGGCCTGAGTCAGAGTACATACATTGACAAGATACTGAAGAGATTCATTATGGAATAGTACAAGAGGGGATTGTTTCCATTGTCACATTGAATTCATATTTCTATGGAAATGTGTCCTCAGACACATGTGGAAATAATGAAAATGGAAAGGATCCCTTACGCATCTGCGATTGGGTCAGTCATGTATGCTATGATATGTACAAGGCTAGATGTTTCTTATGCATTAAGTGTGGTAGGAAGATATCAAGCTGATCCTGGAGACCACCATTGGATGGCAGTCAAGACTATCCTTAAGTATCTGAGGCGTACTAAGGATCTATTCCTGGTTTATAGAGGAGATGCGGAACTAGTCATCCGAGGATATGTATATGATAGTTTATAGACTGATCAAGATGACATGAAGTCACAGACTAGATACATCTTCAGTTTTAATGGAGGTGCATTGATCTAGAAGACCTCAATGAAATGTGTGGTGGCAGATTCTACAGTAGAGTCCGAGTATATCGTAGCTTCTCAGGTAGCTAAAGTAGCAATATGGATGCGAAGCTTCATCCAAGAGTCGGATGAAATACCTAGTGGTAAAGATCTTATCACACTCTGTTGTGATAATACATTAGTGGTGGAACTTGCAAAAGAGCCATGGTCACATCATCGGAAAAAGAACATACTTCAGAAGTAGCATCTCTTGAGGTATTTTTTGGAGAGTTGAAGTTGTAGTGAGTAGTATTTCCATGGAAGACAACGTCATAGACCCCATTAATAAATCCTTGACTCAGTAGAAACATGATCTTCATGTGAGGTCTAGAGGACTAAAAGTCGCAGGCAGTTGGCTCTAGTCTATGTGAGAGTTTGTTAGAGTTGGTTTCTTGAGAACAAACTATTTATACATTGATTATGTGAATGTAATCTTATTATATATTTTTCATTGTTCTGCATGACTATAATAAAATATTGTCCTGGAATATTTATTGCATTAATAAGGTCTCTGGAAGATCCCCATTATGATGAGAACCTTAAAATTTCATAACAATATTCTTAAATAAAGTCTTACGGTTAGATGACGTACTATGATAGGACACATAATATACAGACCATGATGTTCGAGTACTCGTAAGAAGACAAGACTCTCTCTCATGGAGTTCACACTTTGTAATCTCCAAGATGGTAGATTATGATAACAGACCCACCATTAAAAATTCTGCATGTCTTGGTGTCATTGAAAATTTCTATCTACGAGCATGTGGAATGGTCCTTAGACTGGATTATTATCATTAACTCATGTCATGACTCGCACACTTAGATTTACTGATTAAAACCATCACGAAGAGAGTTAGCGGGAAGTAAGGTACGTTAGGTGTGTCACGAATGAAATTTTATTAATGGATAAGTTGAGGACGGATTTTTCCCTTCCATATTAATGGAAGTAGATATCTTGGGCCCTTTGATTGAAATAAAACTATCATCCAAATTCCATGGCCATGGTGTAATGACAATTTTATTTCTAGAAGTCAAAGAATGGCAGATCTAGCATATTGGTTTATGACACTTCCATGAAACCTTCTTGATGAGATATTGAGAAAAAGGGATTAAATTACACAGTAATAATTTGAATGAGGTGACACGTCAATGTGCTGTTAACTTCATTCTCTTGGGTTCCTTGACCCGTTACTAGATTGTAATAATAGACTTTATGCAAGCCCGCCTAATACCAACAATAAAGAGGCCTAGATGGTCACACACTAAGCATATCCATGTATCTCAAGTAGAATAAATATTATTCTTATACATGGTTTAATAATTATTCAAGGAATCCTACATCGTTTTAATGATTTAGTAAGAACAAAATTAAAATAAGATATACATGTCGTGTATTAATGATTACACGCTGTGTAGTTTTCATTTTTTAAAGGAAATGAAAAACAAGTATATACTGTGTATTAATGATTACACATCATTTTGTTTTATGAAAAACAAGTACACACCATGTATTAATTATTACACGCTAGGGTAGTTTTTCTAGTCATTATTTTGAGAAAATAATATTATTTTATTAAATCATATTTATTATAATCAGCGTAGGTGCATGTCAAAGAATTAATTAGTCGACAGGTCGGGGTTTTCAATAAGATTTAATGAAATACATAAAACATGTGATGCACTAATTTATTGTCATACCTCTATAACCTCAAAGCAGATTATAAATATCCTCACAACCCCAACACTTTTCCTTAATCATTGTGCACAACAATTCTGGAGAATTCCTTCAAGGATAAGAGAACTCATTCCTCCAAGAACGTTGTCAAGACCGAGATATATCTTTCTCCATAGGATCAAAATGATGTAAGGCAGAAAACAAAAGAAAATGTTTCTCCACGCTAGAACCCGGATAATATTTTGGCGACGTCCAAATATATGTGGTGCACGTGTGGATCACCGCTAGAATAAGTCTACACTTGGCTTCTGCGACGCAATTAAAAATAACATCAAAACATGATCAAGAATATAAACAAAAAAATACAACCCAAAAGGTACTTCTTGTCAATTAATTAAATTAATTATAATAAATTTTTGATGGTCCTCGATTGTGGTTCCGGGACCATCCTTATTCATTCTCTATTTCTGTGATTCGATCTGTGGAGACTGGCATTTATTGTCATATTGATCCCGAATTGATCATTGCTAATCACAAAAATCCAAGTGGGAACATCTACCCACGAGCTTATGATACTCCCAAAACCTACAGGATCATGTCAAAGAAATAACACTATCATGTGGTCTTAAAGTACCTCTATAAAAAGTATACAGTTTATGTATGTGAAGTTCTAGTGTCAATGAACACCAATCTCATGTGGTTTCTTTGTGGATGTGGTTTTATTATTTGTGTGTCCATGAAATATGAACTAGTTATGCCAGTATTGTTTTGGGAAAATGATTAAATACATGATTGGTTTCATTCCTTGTAATTGTGTTGTTTTGGGTAAAATGGATTGTTAAGGGTTTTTTTAGTTTTTTGTAAATGCTTTTCCTTCTTTCGTAGTTTTATATTATTTATTAATATATTTTAATAACTAGGGGTATCCTAGTGGGATGTGTAGGTAATTTATTTGGGGATAAACTAATGAGTATTAAAACTCACCCCCTTCCTTGGATCTTTGGTTATTTTGCAGATGTTGTATTCTGAGAACATGAAATGGTATGGTGTAAAACTTCTCAAGTGATGAATCATGATGCTTGGTCGGTCTTGTAGACCCTAGAACTTGGATTTTACCTATTGAGGTATGTCATAGAATATTTTTTTAATTCATTATTCTTTTCTTGGTACTCTGAATTGGATTTTTATGGGTTTTTTTGGGCTGTATTGACATAACTTTATAATTGTTTGCATTGGATTACATTGTTGAAATGAATCATGTATTGTGGATGGGTATGGATCGTTTGGTTGGTTGTTTCTATTCTATTATAAAATTGTTCCCCAATTTCTCTTGAATCCCTCTATATTTATTTCTAGCCTTTGTCTCCTTATGAACATCACCTAAATCCAAGTAGCATCTCTAACTCAACAACAACCAATGCGGATGGGGGGATGTTTCAAGTGGTCTCAGTCTATTTGGTTGTTGACTTTTACATGAATGTAGTTTTTTATACTATTTGTCATTGATTGACAGTCTGGGATATGGTACTCATTATTGGTTTATTAATTGAGATTGGTTGGTAGCAATGAGTATGATTGTTAGAATATGAAATGTATAGAATAAAAGGACTTAGATAAACCTTTTCTGTTTCACTTCATTTCACTAGGGAGTTAGGAACATAATTTTTTTGGACACACATATAGTCATTTGAAAATATTATTTTTGTGGCTATAGGCATTGATATGAGCATAGAATGCATGGTAGAAATGAATTTCCACTAAGATTTCATTTTTCATTTTTCTTAATAAATTATGTTTCGGATTTGAATGTATGATTCTTGAATGATATGGGAATGGTTTTTAAAAATGAAAATTTGAAAAATAATGTTTTTGTGGTATTTTGAAAATAGTTGATTTTCAAATCATGGTAAATTTTTCACAAATGGTCAAATATGGGAAATAGAGGATTTTTGAATCCATAGTTGAGATAGTTTTAATGTAATATAATTTGTAATTATGAACCATTAGTTTCTAGGAATTTTGACATATGGTGATTCTTGTGTTTATTGAAATTGAACTAGTTACGCATCAAAGAGGTCAACTGGAGGATGTTATAGAAAACATAGTTTCACCTATTTTGCAGGTGAACCAACAGCTGTTGCAGATCATAGTGAAATATTTTTTAATCTATTGAATGTGTGAATCGAATGTATGATCTGAGGAATATGGATCACCCAGTTCAGTTTCAAAAGTAGAATCCATGTATTTTTTTGGGGAGATTGAAAACCAAAAAGTGTTGAAGTATGGATAAACAAGAATAATCCAATCATTAAAATTATATCCATGATAAAAAAGTTAAAACTGAATATGGTGATGTACATGTTTGAAGATCATTCATGATAGTGGTGTGAGTTTGATGTCTAAGCTGGAACAAACTAGGGCATGACAAGGGTGGGTATTAAGAGTTTTTTTGACAAACAATTCTAACCTCACACGTTTAGAATATTGAAAAAAACATATTTCTTCAGTTTGAAGTAGGAAAAATTCTTGGTGATGGAATATGATGTAATTTTTATGAACATATTGTGGGTTTTCACTAGAGGTGATGGTTACTGTGTCCTTGAAGTAAAACATCATATTTGGGCATGAGACCATAAATTTTTTCAAAAATAGTGGTGCTCTGTATAAGTGATTATACTTAAATGGTGTATAGATAAATAGTTTCTAAAAGTGACATATTATGGGATATGAGTGGGAGAATCATGTTCATACCCTTGAGAAATAGTAATACCTCTAACATGGGGAAAGAGTATAAGAGGGGAACTGATATACTTGGTGGGTGGGTGTCTTATAATCTGATAGTAGAATCGGTGAACCGTTTTCTAAACTTCGTACTATGAAAGTATGTTTCATGTGTGGTTCTCGAACCCACTTGAAGGTGGATTATACCAAAAAACCTCAATCATTTCCAAAATTCAATTAGATTTTCCATTTCTCATAATATTTTCCCAGTTCCCTATATTCGGGTGTTCATGACACTCTTCACAAGTCATAGTCATCGAACGCCTTGATGGGATGGGGGCAGTAGCCCAACCCTCTTTAGTGGAGCATAAATATCCTTGGTGATTCTAGGAACACCATGAATCCTCAGGAGTGGTTGTTTTAGAATGGGAACAAAGATAAAAGTGTGGCAAGTAATCATGTGTTTGTAGATGAGTAGGTGGCGGTGGATGATCTATCGGGACCATCCAAAGTTAGATATATGATTCTTTTGAATGTTACCTTTATGAAATTATTGTTTTATATGGGTTCATATCATTATTTTCTTTCCTCTAAAACTATTTATTTGATGATTTTATGTGTGTACATGATTCCATATCTTCTAAAACATAAAAATCATCTCGGTGAAATATAGTTTCGAGGAAACCTATATAGATCATGTTGTATAGTTTTGGTTGTGGTTGAGCTAATGAGTGACTTCTCAGTGCTTGAGAAGGATTTGTATGATGTAATACTATGTATGGATTTTTTTATGATGTTTAAGTCCCACATTGACTATTATGTGATAATAGTGAGTTTCACAATGTAGGGTGGAATTGAGAATCTATTTTGAGGAGAAACGAGTAAAAGGGTTTGTGCAATGGAGTTTTTGTCACCAGTGGATGGGATGAACTCATATAAGTTGGAAGCTTTTTTATTGCCATAGATCAATGAGGTTGAGAAAATATGTTTTCTCGATATGGTCAATCAGTTTCTAGATGTCTTTCCGGGAGAATTATTAGGGTTTCTACCCACAATAGAAGTGTAGTTGACGATTGATAACCTTTTGGGGAACAATTATATATCACGTCTGTCTTATCAATGGCCCCAATAGAATTGAGGGAATTGAATGTGCAGTTAGAGAATTTATAAAAAAACGGTACATCCATCCTTGCTTATAACAATGAGAAGCAGCAGTTTTATTCATCAAAATGGAAGATGTAACTATTCATATGTGTGTCGACTATCGTAAACTTAACCATGTTATGATAAGGAATCAATATCCACTCCCACACACTGATGATCTGCTTGATCAGTAGAGGGGTGCTCAGTGGTTCTCAAAAATTGACATGCGCTCGGGATATCATTAGTAGCTATTGTGGTATGAGGATATTAAAAAAATAGATTTCAGGAGTAGATATGGATGTTATAATTATTTTTAATGCCCCATGGTCAGAAAAATTCACCAGATGTATTAATGGAATTGATGAATCCAATATTTTAGAGGTATCTGGATTCTATTGTAGTGGGGTTTTCTATGATTTATTGGTGAATTCTAGGACAAGGGCTGAGTATGAGAAACACATGGAGATAGTGTTAGGGATCTTGAGAGATCATCAGTTATATGAAATACTACCAGAATGTTATTTTTGATTCAAGAGGTTTATTTTCTAGTCCATGTCATTTATAAAAAGGGTGTTTCAATGGATCTTGAATAGATAAAGGTGGTTATCTCTTGGAAAACACCGACTAATGCTTTTGAAATATTGATATTCAGTGGCCTAGCTGTGTATTATGGATAATTATTTTTTGTGAATTCTCACAATTAGCTTCACCGATGACATATCTGACAAGAAATAATTATTCCTTTCAATGGATTGAGCTATTTTAGAAATATTTTTATGAATATAAGGATCACATTAAATCATCACAAATAATAGTTTTTTCCAAAACAAGGAAAAGGGTGCGTGGTGTATTGGGATGCATCTAGATCAAGGATGGGGTATGTTCTCATGCATGGGGATCATGTTGTTGCATATAACATAGGTAATATTAGTTTTCATGAGAATAACTACCCAACACATGATTTTGATTTTGTATTACGTGTTAATTGTTTAAAACCCTGGAATCACTATTTCTTTGGTGATAAATTCACTATGTATACATCCCATAATATCTTAAATCATATCTTCTCACATATATATTTGAATATAATGAAATGGTGATGGTTTCAGTATATCTAGATGTTTGACATTGAATTTATGTACACATCAGGTAAATAAATTTTGTGGCTAATGCATTGTCTAGAATTCCATATGGTCTGGTGGAAAAAATGAATGAAATTAGTTGAAGTTGACGTCGATCATAGCCGACATGCAGTTGGATTGTTATGATCAATGTGAAGTATAAGTTTTCTCTTTTGGTTTTTTGGTTCAGTACATGGTTGGTTTGGTTATAAAGGAATAGAGTTCTGATTCAGAGTATGCGACCATGAGGTTGAAACTCAATGGTGCAGAGGCCATTGAGGGGTGGAAAATATATGGGAATTCAATGTTTTACTTTTATAACTGGATCATTGTACAGATGGATCATTATGATAAACTCCACAATTCATATCATCATTCCCTATGTGTTGTTCATCATATAATTCATAAAATGTATAAGTATTTGAAGGAGAAATTTTGTTACGTTGGCATGAAAATGAGAGTGGCCGAGTTTGTTTTGAGATGCCTGACTTGTCAGCAAGTCAATAAAGAGAAATAACAACTAGTGGGTTTGTTGTATTCATTACCTATCTCAATGATGAAATGCGAACATAGAGAAATGGATTTTTTTATAGGTTTACCAAGAATGGTCGAGAAGCATGATTCAATATGGGCTATAGTGGATCATCTAACATTGTTAGACCATTTCATCCCTATTCATGAATCCCATATGGTGGAGGACCTACCCAAAATCTATATCTGGGAGGTGGTAAAAAATCATGGTGTTCCAATTTGGATTGTATCAGATCGAGATCTTAGGTTCATGTCATGTTTCTAGAAATCCAATCATCAAGACCTTGGCACTCAGTTTATGATGATAACAGTGTATCATCTTCATATGGATGGGATATCTAATAGGATGATAAAAATGTTTAATGATATGTTGTGGTCTTGTGTAATGGATTCTTGTGGCTAATGGGGGGAGCACATTCCTTTGGTTGAGTTATCATATAATAACATCAATCAATCTTCAATATATATAGACTTATTTGAATCATTTTTTGGGTGCCATGTCACTATCCACATTGTTGGATATAAATAGGATAACATTCATTTATTTGGGCTGATCCATGTCCAAGAGACAGAGGAGAAAACTATATTTATCAGAAACAGAATAGAGATTGTTTGGAGTCATTATAAATCTTATGTGTACCATCATCGATGGTCATTATCATTCGACGTGGGTGATTCTATGTTCTTGAAAATATCTATGAGGTTGTGACATCATTGGTGTGGTAATAATTTAATTTTATATCTAAAGTATATTTGGACTTTCGATATACTTTAACATGTCGGAGAGGTGGTACATCAGTTGGATTTTACCTTACGGTTTAGTATGGTGCAAACGTGTTTCATGTATGTTAGTTGATATAGTATCAGTGAGATCGTGACAATATAATTTGCTGGGATCATGTTGAGCTAGATTTGGATGATATTTTGGTACACATGCTATTTTGTATTGTGGAAAAGAAAGGGAATTCCTAGAATGGAAAAAGAATCAGTTTAGTTTGTGTGGTGTAAAAAATTGGTATGATTCTATAGGAAAATTGGGAATGGAAAAAATTGATGGTTGAGCAATGGCCTGATTTCATTAATGAAAATGTTATTTTAAAACATTCGGAGGATGTAAAGGCCAATGGTGGGGATAATATAGTGCCCCTTTTGAAGAATGTAACCTTTAGTCATGTGTCATTTGTGAATTTATACTAGTTGGTAATGTTTGGGAGAGTTTGGATGGGTTTTGGGATGGTTTAGATGCTTTTAATGGTCCACGGTTTGAGCATGTTTAGTGGAAACAATGAAACAAACATAGGTTATTCTAAATAGAGAGGAATTTGAAAAGGGATGGTGCACGCTTAAGGAAGGAGATTTTCCAATCCGTACGGCCACCCAGGTATACCTTGCATCTTGAGACCGTGGCATTTTCCAACATAGGATCATGATTTTTCTAACCATGCTAGCCAACTTTGTGAGGAACCCTCTTGAAAAAGTATTAGGCGCACAATTATCGCACATATTTTCTATGCATGCAACTAAACTATGAAAGACATTAAAAATTGGTTTTTAAATAGGGTTTCATGAAAATTTACCTAAAACACCATTTTATTCACCCATTCAAACCCGACTCGGTGTTTTCTCTTATTAGGGGTTATTCCACCTATTCAACTCTTCTAATATGAATTTAGAAGGGTTTTTTTGGTGCAATATTGTTTATTCCTCTCTGATAAGTCTTTTTATTTTGTGTTTTCTTAGTTTGTCTTTGATATATCTCTCTTCCTCTCTTGGATTTCTAAATCCACCTCTGTCGCATGTAACTCTAGGTTTTTTGTTGCCTAAAATGATTATATTTTGGCTTCTTGATGCTATAAAAAGATATTTGAGGTAGTTTTGTTATGTTTTCACTGGATTTGATGTGAGGTGGTGTGTTCATAAATTTTATCAAAACCCTAAAGTTTGTGGCAACTATATCTCCTCCATTTTGATAGACCATAAAGGATTTAATCTAAAATTAATATTTTATTCTTGAAATTGATAGTTTTCCTAAATTTCCAAAATTGTTTTAAACATATTTAATAATTTTTTTTGTGAATTTGGGTGAATATGGGTTACTGTGGTGTAATATAAATGACGTTGAATTTTAAAATGATTTTTTTAAAATCCATGGATTGGTGTATAAATATGAAATGGTTTGAGGAAATCATTTTCAAAAAAATGGATTTTTTTTATAGAATGGATTTTCTACATTGATGTGGTTTAGTGGAATTTTCAATAAATATAAATTTAATTGAAATGGTTTTGGACTGTGTTGGAATTTTTTATTTTCATAACAGATTTTTTAGTTTGGAAAATGTGATTGGAATGGTTGCTTTCTTAAGTGGATTAGTAGGGGTTGTATGGGATGAATCATGGTCATGAATTACCATAATCAATTGGTCATGAAGTATCACTATAAAAAGAAGATGTGTTATAGATACGAAGTTCCACTATCCCTAAACATTGAGATCATGTGGTTGGATTATAGATATGGTTGTGTTATTCAAGTGTTCTTCCAAGATGAATTGGGTATACCAATATGTGTTTGTAAAAAAATTAATGACATGTTTTCATTATTTCCTGGGAATGTTTTTGTTTGGGGTAAAAATTTGAGTAAAGGTTTTATTGGTTTATTTGAAATTGGTTTCCTTGGTTCATAGTTTTATATGATTTTTTATATAATTTTCTAACCAGTTTTATCCTAGTTCAATGTGTAGTGATGAAAATTGGGGATCACCTATAGATTATTATTACTCATCCCCTAATTTTTCACTATGGTGCTTTCACAGATTTTTTATTTTGAGACATAGGTAAAGGTAAGGTATCTAACTTCATGAGTGGTGCATCATGATTATTCGGTGTTCTTGTGGACCCTAGATCATGGAGTGGATCTCTGGATTTATGTCATCGAATCCTTAGATTTTTTTGTTTAGTCTTCCTCTTGGTACTCTGATTTATTTTTTATGTGTTTGGTTTAGTTATACTGTTGTCAATTGGTAATGGATTTAATGGGTTTACATTATTTACACGAATCATGTACTTTGGTTGGGTAGGGCTCATTAGGATGGTTGTTTCTATTATAAGAGAAAATCTTCCCACAATTGTTCTTGAAACCCTCATCATTTATTTCTAGCCTCTAGAACCTTTTTTACCTCTCTTAGTTCTATGTACCACCTCTTACTCAACTCAATCCAATGAGGTGGGGTGGGATGTTACATATGACTATAAATGTAAATCCAAGAGATTAATAAGTGAATTAAGACTTCTTATGTAATAATTGTAAATTATAAAATGATTTCATCATGACCTCATAATAAAAAATATTATCACATGAATTCTATGACCACCAACATCTCAAATGAAGTTGGTGGAAAAATTTATGGGTGTTTTGGATCATGAAAAATGATAATGTTGAGAATAAAAATACTTCACCCATAATTCCATTTAGATTTTATAGATTTATACTTTTAGGAAAAATATTTTTATATCAAAACCAATATAGTTCCAATATAATGTTCATTTTTTCCATTAAACTAAGAATTCATTGTTTAGAAACAAATCTTCGAAATCTATTACAAAATTACTCAAACATATCCCAAATATAGAAAAACAATACAAAATAGTATTCTTCATATCATAGGGAAAAACTATAATAAGGTTGTTATCAAATTCTCAGTAAGGGTAAGCATATAAAAAATATCTATGAATAAAAAAGGCATAAATATTATAATCGAAATAAATAGTATTCAAAAATTCCATGGCCAGCAGGATATGGACACCTCCTTCTGCTTACTGGATAAATTGAAAATTGCATAGGGCCTCAAAAGAGAATCGAGGTCTAGAAGTCCATGGACATGTCTTCAGTGACTTCTTTGGGAATGTTATTGAATAATATTATGGATATTGTGGCACTACAACAACCCTATAACTATATATGATTGGTTTGATAAATTTTGTATACTTCAAAACTAAAAATAACATAAACAACAACTTGATTGAGTGTGATTCTACATCCATCATTTAGGATTTCAAAACAAGATAGGTCCAGCATTCCAAGAATCTAAAAATGAAATGGGGTAATTAATTTAACCAGATTTCAACAATAAATTGCATTATCATACTTGTTTTTCAAGAAGCAAACACATTATTAGGTTCACATGAAAATATGGGAGTGCATGGGGAGGTTTTATTTTCTTCAATTATTCTCCCTAATGATTTTTTACCAATGTTACAAATGGATAAATGAAATGTAACCACCTACAAATTGTTGTATATTTTCATTTATTTGTTCAAGAGCCTCTGAGATCACTTTTCTCAATAAAAAATAATCACAAGGATAACAACAATTGATTTTATAGTGATGAAATTCATAATTATGGTCATCCTAAACATACTATAATTTAATTGTGATATTAAATCATACATAAATAGGTATGGATTAATTTAAAATATAAATCTAGTATGTCTTAGTAGAACTACTAATTCATCATAGAGATATATAAATCTTTGTCCAACCCATCACTAATTATGTCCAATGAATTTATAAAATGATGTAATGAATGAATATTTTAAAACATAACCAAGATCCAATATTAAATAATATGTATAATTATTCTAAATAAAATTATATTAGTTTTAGTATGTTAAAAATCAATAAATAAATCCCTTTCTTTGTAATAACCCCTTAATATGAGAACATATAGAGTAATGTGAATATTTTCTTATCTGTACTATAAGGAAATTATATAAATAGTGTAAATAAAATATAATATATCCATTAAATTTTGTAATATATAAATATAATAAAAATAAATTTATTAAAGAGATGTAGAGTGATATGGAACATAATTCTTATGAACAAGGTGATGTGTGGACTATGAAATCATAAGATCATTTAGACAGAGATTATTGGTACTAGAAACTAAATAATGGAATTCATGAAAATTAAGTTCACCATGGAAAGGGGGAACATGGCCCATAAGATATTTCTTGAACAAATGGTGACCTTGGGAATGACATTTATGATTTTTTTGCAACATTCAACATTGATATAAAGTAACTACATGATAAATTTGACATCAAATAGAAATATATTCATGGGATCACAAAATTACTAGTAATTGAAAATGAATAGGTGTTACCCAACCTAATGATTAAACATAGAGTGTTAAGGTAGATAAAAACCCATATCTTATGGGATCTGGTATGTTTGGAGTGATATTATATTGTTTGAGTTACCCAGTGCATTGCATGAGAAAAAAATTTAGTATATAGAAAATTAAACACCATTTTTTTAGGAAACTATTGAAGCTGAATATGGTGAGTATATGAACTGTTAACCCTTTCGTTCAAAAATTTATAGAACCATTTATTATAATGGATTCCCAATGGTGAAAACACTTTCATGACATATATCACATAGGACATAAATCAGCAATGATAATGCTTGATAATTATTTGTACAACATTCATGAATGAGTTTTGGATTTTGTCCAAGATTTTAATCTTTTAAGAAACTCAAAGATCCAAACAAAACCAAATTTATCACTAAAATACCCAATGAATATTTTTACGATATTCATGATCAGGTGAATGTAGTTTATGAAACATTAAATATTTAGGTAACTCCACACTTGTGTGGAACTCGTTCATGGTTACCCATTTGATTCCATCTTCCTGCAAACATAATTTCATGGATGTTGAGAGCTCATGGGACCCATATCCATATAAAATATATTCCCTTATAAAAATTCCTTATGCCCGACTGATATCATAGACCCTTATTCCAATTCCATTTTCATCAATAATGGGATGACTAGTCTCATTACCTTATACTCATGACCATAGGTACTCTCATATCAAGACTTGATACATTCTTCCTGAAATAGAAAGTGTCAACACCTTTCTATCTCCCAAATTATATGGTTAGTATTTACATTATCCCCAACCATGAAATAATCATGAGAAACTATCTACCACTTCGATTATTGAGATTTTTCATGATCTCCGGATCCTTTTCTCATGCATCCTAACTGGGATTACGCAGTTAATGAAAAATATCGGGCAGTGTTTGAGATATAATTATTCTAAATATGTACAGTATTTTACTAGCTTCAGGAAGTTAAAATACAGGACCACATCCTCCACAAAAAATGATAAAGATAAACCCTACCCAATATGATTTAGATTAGATTACCTGATTCACAAAATTACGATTTCCAATTCAATGAGAATGAGTTTCCTCATGTGTTGAGAATAATATAGACTCCATCATCCTAAGTAATATAATTTTTTGACCCACTATACACATCCTATGATACCCTCAATAGCATTTGGAAGCTCAAATAATAATCCCAATACCGCCAATTTAATCAAACCGTCTATTAAATAAATGTATGAGTTTCACGACATTAAATGAAATAACAAAACCTCGCTGGCACATGATGTTAAAATATAAAAAACATCATTTTAATTAGAAGATAAAATATATTTTTACCCTATATAACAGTGATGGAACACCATATGTGATTAGAAGAGGATACCTTATGGGATGAGCATGATATACCTCATTTGATATGAATGCAATCATCCCCCATCCCTTAGGTAGTATTATGGGTAACCCCCCCCCCCCACCATCCATTATTTTTAATACTTCTAAAATGAAAGAAAAATTATTGCATGAAATTATAATACATTTTATGGTTACATAATGTGATCTTAAACTATATAATGAGACTATATGTATTTTGATCTATATCATATAATATAGTATTTCAGATACCTCTTCAATGTTTTATACTGATATCCCCGTAACATTGTCTCTCATTAATGGCCAGAAACCAAGAGGGTACTTCAAAATCTCCAAAAGTGGAATCCCAATTCCTTCCCACCTCTTCCTATGGAGCTAGAAATTTTGATGCCTAGCCATATTTATGAAGTATATAAGAACAACTACCACATAAATCAAACATTCTCTTATATTATGGAATATATATGAGATGATAACATATTCCTAAATAAGAAAATGATTAAAATTTATAGCAATAAACTGTGTAATGGATTTTAAATATGTAATTGTTTCACCTAAAAAATAAACAATGAGTTCTCTCACTCACCATTAAACCCACAGTTATTTAAATATTTGTTAAAAATATATGGTACCATCCCTCCACTATACTATTAAACAACTAATTCCTTAATTTTATTTTAAATAGTGAATCCTCTTGACACTTTTGAAACACAGACTTGTGCGAATAACTAAGGAAATTTTATGTGATGAGCATAAGAAACCAATGTGAAAACTTTTTTATTTTTTATCCATATGAATAGATGATGTGTTTTGGATAACTCTTCCTGTAAAAATATTGATATGTCTTATGTGATAAGCATAGAAATAGTAGATGATATTTCTAACCCATCCTTGTGGGATGATCATATGTTCAAACCTAGTGTCATGAAAAAATTATTCCTTAGGGGATGAGTCAAAGAATTCTTATGTGATGAGAATATTTTCCCCAAAATGATAATAATTTTATGAATCATATATTGATTTTTATCTTCAATTTGTTATGTGTAAATTATTTCTATAGTGATGAGAATTAGATTCCTTATAAAATAATCATATGTTTCCTCATGGCAATCACAAGATTCCTTGAATTTTATTCATGATGCACATATTTCATGAGAATCTGATGCAATTACAACTAAAAATGAAGAAGAATTTGAAAATTAATCAAAATACCCAATTCCATCATCATTTATAATCACTAGTAGTCATTATATTATTATAGTATGTGGTAAAATTAACTGGAATTGACATGAAATGTAACTAGAAACCAGATTCTCAAACACATCATATATTTATAAGGGTTTCTTGGACTAGATAATGAACTCTAAGGATAAATGCATGGATGTTTTATATGAAATCCCATCATTTAATTACAATCACAGATCCTACATCATTAACCATTGTAGTGAAGGATTTTCACCATTATAAACATTGAATACAATGCCATTAGGATCATGAAAATCTCATTAATGTTATCCTATGATTAACATGATCCTCACTAAAAGCATCGATGAAATATATGGTGAACCTAAAGTGAAAATATTATCCCAATAAATGGAGAATATGTGGTGAAATGGGTATATTTGGTTCTAGAGATCATCAATGTGAATCTATTCTACCTAATTTGGGATATGATGGGTAATTTTGGGCGTGTTATGCATCATATTCACTAGAAATGTATTGAATGTTGGATTCATATTCAATAAATTATTTTATCTACTATTCAGGATCAATAACGAACCACCAACAATATTGTGTGTAAAATGTATAGCCAGGTTAAAACACCATATTATTACACTTCTATTAGGAAAACCACCTCTAGCTTGGATCTAGAGTTTCCTCAAAACATCTCACCCTTACGACACATCCAGTAAAGGGTTATCACTTCCCTAGTCAATTGGTATAAGGAGGATAAATCCATACCACATTGGGCAATGGATCTAAATGAATTATAGGTTGTATAAGTATGCCTCCATCACCATCTATATGGAGAATATATTATGTATTCCCCCTATGAATATGGTAACCCATTTTGGGAACCTCTATAAGGAAAATTTTGATAACTCTCTCAACAATGTTGAGGATTAAGGTGATATTCTATCCACATAAACTATATTCACAACCAAATATTATCTTCGATGGTTCCCACAACATGACATCACAAAAAATTATGGGATACTCCTCTTGATGATGAATAGGATGATCCCATCCTTGATTTTCTTATATTGGATTAGATAGTTGGAAATAAATTCTAAGGGCATGTCTATAAATCTTCACAATGGGATCGTACATAGAAATATCCTATATCCCCTAACATTATTTTTGAATTTTGTTCTATTCTCACTAATGAAAATAAATATGGCATCATATGGTTTGGACTAAGAATCCATCCACCAATTTACTAGTATATATTTTCTATCATAGTTATGGGTGTATCTAGATAATGTAATGAGGTTTCTCCCCATTATGATAAATCCCATAATATATGTCTTATAAAAAATACAATCAATAAACATAGAGGTCACCCCCTTGTTGTGAAACTCTAACACCCTAATGGTTCTTCCAAGGAAGGGGGGATTCTAACTATCATGCAGGAACAACCAGGGACATAAAATGTAGTGTAAATTAAAAAACATATTATGAACCAATGTATATATACCTCCCATGACATTAAAAGAGTTATGAAAATGGAATAAATATTAATTCAATAGTACCCTTTAATAATCCTTTGTAACTGATGAATCATGTGAAACTCGTCTACCTCCTCCACCATTTTACAGATAAAGATCCCGTTAATGAAGGATGACCATATCTAATGCCAAATTTCAATAGGTGTATAAATACTTATGTGTGTAATTTCATACATAGGATTTATTTCTTTCCATTGAGGCACTCCATATCCTTACATCCATACCATGGTCATTCTCCCTCCTCACCAACTCCACTCTAAAACTAGAATACAAATCAGGGTCTGGTTTGGAATCCTACAATGATAGAGAGTACCCCATCTTGTAGGTGGTTCTAGATGGGATTCATTACCAGATTAATACTATTTATTTACTTTCCTACATGAATATAGTCATGAATATCACACCACATCAAGAGAAACCCATAATATCATTAATCATTGGATCTTGTGACATGCCCTATGCCTAAAAATATAAATAAAAGTGATCTATATATTTTCCTCCCTTGGACTCATGGCTGTTATAGATGGACAAAAGGGATACCATGAGTAATACTATCATCATGATAAAGAATAGGATAGATACTAGATGTGGGAGATTATTGAAATTGACCAGTTAACAGTTGAGTTCTACCCACCTAAAACCAAAATCATTAAAATTCAAGAGTCACATCTTCAGGATCATGTTATTCCCATATATAAATCATTTTATGAAATTAAAATTCCTATGAGACCCTAAAATGACCAATTTAAGAATACATGATGATCATTATTAAGTTCATAAATAATTTTTAAGGATTGTAATCAAATAAGTCCATGTATATTGGTTCCTTGATTCATATTTTTACAACATGATTTTGTATTAGATCTGTATCCGGATACTCAGTTTTCATTATTGATCCAGGGATGTGGAATATACCAAAATATATTATAGATAAAATTTCATTTGATATATAGAAATTACATATATTTTGAAAAATACATAAAAAATTATACAAACAGACGCCAAAATACCGTACTAGTTTGGTTCCTTTAGAAACATGGAATCATATACACTAGTACCTAAGTGAGATAAATTTTCTTTCATTATGTACTTCTTGAGTACAACCCTTCATAGAAACGTCAAACATAATACATATATTCATATCCTAGGAAAGGAAACATAAAAATAGGTGATATAAAATGTTCAGTAAGGGTAAACAAGGGAAACATGTAAGCATATTCATGAACATAAAGGTATGTGAAAATGATTTATTATAATAAAGATCATACCCTATATATCAAAGAACATAAACATGAATCAAATAATAATTATTGGAATTTCATAAGACATGAATCATATGGAAAGAAATAATATAATCTGTGAACGCATATCGTAGGAACAAACATGGAATTATGGAAAATAAGTAAGGATATAATATTATTTCCATAGAAGTCATGAAATCGCTTCCAAGTCAGTCTTAGTGGACAAAGAAATTTACTGAACCAAGTTCACACCCCTTTCTATCCCCATATAACTAAACCTAGTTTCTAATCGTTCCAACCATATAATATTTAAATAAGTTAATTTATCACTCCATCTATGACTATCTCATTAGATATAAATATTTACTCAATGCATTGAAAGGGGAGATAGGTCTCACACATCTCATAATTAAATAAAACATAAATGTTCGAAAATCCATGAAGAATCATATCATAACCCATGAAATAAAATGGGTTTCATAAACATGTAATCATATCTTATGCTGTGGAAAAAGAAAAATCGTTCATAATCATTTCATCAAAATCAAAACCTATTAAATGAATAGTGTTTCAAAAACATATAATACATGAAAGGGATACAAGTTTCACAAATATATGACAATTGGTTAAAAAATTAGTTTCATAAACATCATTAAATAAACACATAAACCATTTAGAGAAATAATATAAATGAATATATTGAATAATTTCCCCAAAAAGGAAGCCAAAACACCAACAAATGTCATCTTTAAAGGGAAAACAATTTGAAATCCTTTTTGAATCATTTCTTGAGGAAACGATACTTTTTTATTTGAAAAACTATTTTTAAAACATAAATAAATTTTAGAAAATATCATTGAAAATAGATATCAAAACATTTTAATTAATATTTGGAAACCATAAAAAAATACTAAATACTTTTTACATGAATAATTTTTTTTAATTCTTATTGAAAACATTATTTTTCAAATAAAATAAATTCTCATCCGAAAAGAGATACAGTCATATTTTTCACAATAATATTTTATAAATCATCATAAGTTACAAAGATTCAAAAATGGTACTTATACTATGAAATTTATTTAATAAATATAGTATAAGAAAAATCATGATGATTCTTAAGATATGGATCATAATGCTTCATTAAATGAATCATAATCATTAACAATATCGAAAAGTGATGAGGTTGTTTCAAAAAACTCTTAAAAAATGGTATCATTGAATAATACTCTATATGTAATAAAATAGAATTAAAAGAAGCATAAAATATCAATAAATTAAGGAGATTCATGTTATAACATTTCAAAAAAAAACTTGGGACAGAATGTAGTTTCACAATAAAACATGTGTCTCTAATAAAGAAAATTGAGAAATAATTATATTATCGATTTGGTAACAATTGAAACATAAAACCCATGAAAGAATGATCATAGAGTGGATATGTAAATACCCATAAATTTAATAATATAAATAATATTATGCATTTACAGTCACTATATACACCCTTAAAAAGAGAAGAGAGGTTAAAATGGCATGTACATCAAGGATATAAAAAGTGAGATGAAATTCCATTACGTTGTGTCTTGATTATCGTTATAATCAAATAAAATTATTGTATAATAAATATAAGTCTATAATAAATATATAAAATTAATATATTACTATATCCAATATAGTATATGTTTTTATTATTAATTTAAATTACCTTCTTGTAAACCAATCTATGCTAAGTTTTTACTTTGTGTAATATCTTCTTTGTTCTTTGCATGTGTTTTAATTAGTTATATACTTTGTAATTATAGTTATATCATCATTTAAATAACATAAAAAACGATATAAATACAATTTATATTATTTATATGTTTACAATACTAATCAATAGAATATATTAGTATGAAAAGGGAATACACTATTCATGGAGATGGTAGGCGATACATACTAACGAACACTGCTTCCGTTTTATTGACTTATTGAATGAAAGGAAGTAAATGGAATATATATATGTGTGTATGTATATATATATATAATAATTTTAGTAAAAATTTTATATCTTTTATATCATATTAGTTTAATAAACCCATCTTTAATACATTCCATGTAGTGTGTTAATGAATCACATCGCTTTGAGGGGGTGGTAATCTACAATTCCTCAAATGAAATTATCATATTTACACCAAATGGAAAGAATAATGATATGTGTGGTAAAAGTATTAATGAATCATGAAAACTTAATAAGTATAATATATATCATATATAACAATATTTCACATCACAAAGTCCAACATGATGGGTGATAATGGAAAAATGAACAATCATCATTTTCTGAGGCCGTAGTTCACCGTACATGTAAACAGCATGGTAGTTATCCATTAGAAGAATATTTGAGTAATTATAGTTTTAATTATTATAATAAATACATCTTATTATATTTTGGATACATTTTTTGTTTTATAAGAATCAAATAAGATGAATTTTGGTGGTGTATAATGAAAATAAAATGAGGGAGCTTGCTGGATGGTGTAACCTCTTAATCAAGTAACTTATTTTTTTCACCAAGGGGGTTTCTTGGAAGTATTTATGAACAAATATATACTTAAATATTTAATATAGAGATGTTTTAATATTATTTTATTATATTTTTGTTGATCCAAGGGTATTGAGATGTGTAAGGAAGTGGAAGGAGAGGATGCCTTTTTATATTGGATGAGTGGCTCTCCGGTAATATATTGACAATGAAATTCCATACATGTTTTTTACATGTCGAGATGATCCAATAATTTACCAAATTCGAGATATTGGATTATATAATTCGAATATATTTTCAAAATGGATCATTGACAACGATCTTGGTCATTTTGGGACTTGAATATAAGTTTTAGTCCTTAGTTAAGAGTAAGTTTACCTGAAGCGATATAAATAATTTTAATTACGTTCCCACATAATTTTGGTAAAAAAATTCAAATTATTATACATTAAATATTATGATTATTATATATATGGAATCCATTTTTACATATTTAAATAAAATAAGTGTAAGAAATTAATTTAAAATTAATCTTGCTGAAGGGAAGACACTGTGTGGTTTTAAAGTAAAAATGATCAATAGTTTGATGTTTTTTTATTTCCAATTTCAATGTAAAATTGGTTAAAATGTCCCAAATTGAATTAATTGTTAAAAATAATATATAATTAAAAATTTTAAAATAGTTAATTTATAATTTAACTTCAAAAATATATTAATGAAAAATCAAATTGTAATTAAAATTTAGTATTTTTCACTATTAATCCAAAAATGAAGTTTCATAGAAAAATAAAAAACATTACCCGTAAGATAATTTTTACATTATAAATTAAGAAATTAAGTATAATTTATCATATTAAATTTATAACAGTGTCTAAAATAAATTTAATTTTCTTTCATAGATGGAAATGAAAATTAGTTTACATGAGAAAAAAAGATTAAAACATTTTTAAACCTTACAAAAAAATATTTTTCATTATCAATAAGTATTATCTATATCAAAAGATTATGAGAAATATATGAATATTAATTATTACTAATAATATTACAATGTTTAATGACTATTTTATAATTATCTCAATTAAATAATTTCAAAAATAAAATTATGTTTTAAAGAAACTCAACATTTCATGTATCATATTCGAAGTCGGTTCTACATGTAGAATACACAAAGTTAGTGTAGTGTGTATCGATATCAACTTAGGTATTGGAGATAATGTATTCCAAGTCAGTTTCATGTGAATTAAAGTTTGTATTTAGTGCAATACAAGATAAAAAATGAAAATTAATTCATTCGAAGAGAAAACAATTTCCACATAAACTCAGGGTGTTACATTCTACCCCCATATAATTTATTTAACCCTCAGAATTCACCATTTAGGTAAAAACGTGGAATATTATTCTTCACAATATCCCCATGTTCCCATGTATCTTCCTCTAATAGGTGGTTTCTCTAAATAACATTTACCATGTAGGTGGTTTTTTTTGTAGAACATTCTCAGATCGATCCATAATTTCCAATTGGTGTTCTTCAAATGAAATTTCATACTAAAGTTATATGACATATGTGTTTAGTACATGTGATGGGTTAGGTATGTACTTCCTGATTAGATACACATGTTACCCACCATGTACTTGAGATAATTTTAAGGACGTTGCAAGCAATAAGCTACCATCCTCATACGGTCAATAATTTCAAAAGGAAAGTTTATAACAAGGGATTAGTTTCCTTTTATTCAATAATATCATAACATTATTCCAAGGGGATATTGAAAGAACACTATCTCATAAACATTATATTATAAATAACACCATTAGTTATCAGCATAAATTTTCTTTCGACTTTGATTTGCCTTGATATGCTGCTGAACGACTCTAACATTCTCTACCATTTATTTAGAAATGTCATGTCCCAATAGCTTTATTTATCCATATTATCCCAAAACATTGGAAGACTACATTTCTTCCAATTTAGGTCATTATAATTTTCCATATGAATTCTTGAGTGAATGCTACTATTTTAAGAAAACTCAACTTAAAGATTTTGTTGATCCCAACATCATTTTAATTCTAAATAACAAGATCTCAACATATCCTATAAGGATTGAAATGTTCTTTTAGAATGAACATCTATATGAGGATGATAATTAGTTCATTAACACCATTTTGTATCATTTGACTGTTGGATACATCCCTAGAACATTTATGTAAACCTTGAGTCCCTATCAGAAAAAATAAAATGGGGCACACCATAAAACCTAACTACTTTCTCAATGTATATCATGTAAATTTGATCCATATATATGTATTATATGATAGAAATGATGTGTGTTGTCTTTTTTTGGTGATCAAATACCACCGGTATAGAATTAAACCCTTTAAATTTATTGGGTAGTCCAACAACAAAATATGTTGTGATGTTCTCCCTTTTTCATTAAATCATGGTTAATGGATTGAACCACTCATTATACTTTTATCTTTCTTCCATAAAATTATTTCATACCAAGCACCAAGATACAAACTCTATGATATATCTCTTCATTCTATCCAAATAGAATTATTTTTTTAATCCCCAATACATCTTCAAACATTAATGATGAATAGAGAATGATGAAGTATGATATTACTCTAATAAAACCCTCTTTATATATGGTATAGAAGAAACACATACAGTAGTCTTGAACCTTTTTATTCCATAAAGATAAGGTTAAACTCACTAACATTTCAAACATCATATTTTACCTCTATATCTTCATTCTGTGCCTACTTAATCTTTACATGGATACAGGGTCAATCATTTATTTGAGAATGATCATATTTTTACCCTTAATTTAGGATTTCTATATCCATCCATTTAAAATCCATAAATATTTTATCTTTTATAATCCTCATTATGGATAATCTATAATGCACTTTTTAACTCAAATCATCAGCTAACTTTTTCACATTCTTTGGTGGTAATTTATTGAGAAGTCATAATCCTTTATCAACTATAACCACCTTATAAAGTTAAGATTAAACTCCTTTTAGGTGAATATATAATTAAAACATTTATGGTTGGTATATATATCACAATTTTCTCTATTAGTATAATTCCTTGATCTCTTAAATTCAAAAATTACCGCTACAAACTCCAAATCATGAGCTGGGTAATTTTCATCCTGAATCATTAACTCTCGTGAGAAATAAGTGATAATAATGTTATTCATAATATGAAACAAATACCAATACCTTCATGGATGGTTATCTATAAATAAAAACCCCCATCTCTAGTATAGGTTAATGTAATCACAGGTGCTATGATCAACCTTTTGATAAGTTCCTTGATATTTTCCTCACATTAATATATCCAGAGGACCTTGAAATCACCCTGAGTTAACTTGGTCAGAGGATTAGATAGTCATGAGAAATTCTCGCTAAATAATTGATAATATATATAAAGTCTAAGAAATATATAGATCTCAGTCACCGTGGTAGGTCATGTCTTTCATTTAATATCCTCCATATCTGATAGATCAATTACTTTACCATCACTAGAGATTATGTGACACAAAAATGAAAATGTTTTCAAAAACATTTCCACATTGAAAATATTTCATAGTGTTTCTCCTTATTTAAGGTAATTTATATAATTCTGAAGTGATCTTCATGCTATTAAATTATTTTTTAATATATAATAATATCATCTATAAAGATTACAACAAACATATCAACGTGATCACTAAATACTCTATTCACCAAATCAATGAATATATAAGGGGAATCAGTTTGACCAAACGTCATAATTACATATTCAAATTTTCCATACATTGTAAGAAATTTTATCTTAGGGATATCCTCAATCGTGGACCTCAATTGATGATATCCAAAATGAAGGTCAATCTGAGAAAATTATTGAGCTACGCATAGTTGATCAAACAAGTCATCAGTACAAGGGAGATGATACTTGTTCGTGATAATGATTGTGTTCAAATCTCAGTAATCATTGAAGATTCTATTTGATCCATCTATATTTTTCATAAAAGAACAGGTTTACCCCAAGGTGAAACACATAGACAAATGAATTTATTATCACAGTTTCCTTGGAGTTTCTTTTTCAATTCTTGTGACTCAATTTGGTCTATTCTATAAGGATTAGTTTATATTTTTATAGAACTAATTATGATTGCTATTTATAAATCAACATCATATTTTGGTGGTAGGATTTGAAACACTTTTCTAAATACATCCAAAAATTCACTAAAAATATTCATAACATCAATTTTAATTTTCTTCCTATCCATTTGAGTTAAAAATGCATTCTGAAAGGGAATTAAGAAACATACACTTGTTGTAATCTCTATAAGAACATCATGATTATCGTCATATTTATGGATGATCATTGGAGGGTTTGATATATCAAAAATAAAATCCATTCCTTATATATTTATGTGGGGTTATATAGAGAAATCCAATCCATTCATAAGAAGTCATCAAACTCATCCCAAGGAAGAATGACAATATTTTAAGGAAGTACATTCCCACATATGTCAACTGGGGAAGAATCATAGACATAGGATGCTATCATCATACCATTAGGGGATTTGAATAATAATTACACATATAAATATTTTTTTGGAATAATAACACCATCATAAAAATATTTAGATATTAATGAGTGGGTAGATCTTGAATAAAATAAGACATTATCAATTCTATAAAATATGGATGTGTACCTTTTACCATGTCGTTATCACAATACTCATCATAAATAATAATTGAATTATATTTCCCCTTACCCCTCATCTTAAGAGGTTTTTATAATTGATCAATATAACCAACCCTTGGGTTTGGGAACTAGATAACATAATTTTAATTATCCTTACACTTGTAGAACTGATGTAGGTGAGGTTCATTCTATACATCATTCTATCCATTATCATTTTTTTCTAACTTCTTCCTATAAATTTGATAATCAGTTTCCTAGTGACCTTCCTTACAACACTTAAAACATTTACTAAACCACTTAATAAAAATTCTTCTATGAATATTACCACATATAGAGCATAAATAAAAACACAACATCTTTTCCCACCATGGGATTTATAGTTTCATTTGAACTCCATATTCCTTTAATTGTCAAACCCCTGATGACGATATCTGACTCCGACCACCATTTCAGCTTTGATTTCACAACCCATATTCTATTCTTAGATACTTTTTTTTATTGTGACCAACACCCTTCAAAGAGTTTTCTATAATACATTGAAGAACCTATCATCATTAATTTCATGTTGGATGATAATTACTAAAGCATACTTGACAAGTCTTGTGTATTAATACTGATAGGTACTGATAGATTCATTATTCCATTTTGTTCAATTGAAGAATATCATTCTCCATCTTTGTATGAAATATCCTAAGAATGTACTTATTAAAAACAAGTTCTTTAACTCATCCCAATCCATGAATTCAGTTTCATCTATATGAAGCATATTCTTAATTATAGTCCATCACTAGTCCGCTTAACCTTCAAAATGATAAACATTGAAAATAATTTTCTCATTTTTCAAGCACTAGGGATCGTAGAATATCATTTCAGTTGTATTAGTCCATTTTCAGTAATAATTTGGTCATAAGTCCCCCAGAATGACAGTTATGTCACCTCTTGAATGTCTCAACATAATTTTGTTACCACCTTTTCTCATTTGGGAGTTGACCATGATTTATAGATTGAAAATTTTGGCTGAGAAAAGAAAAATGATTTTATTTTTCTAATCCCATAGTAATCGGTTACTCAGGAGGACAATTGTTGAAATTTCCATCACAATTAGCCTTAACATAGTTCCTGAGGATTATAGCTGTTAAATTAATCCAATATAATATATTAAGACACAATTATCATAGTGAGGATCTACATTATAATGAAAAATCACTTATAGGATGTCTTAAGTAAGACAAATTTCTTAATGTATGACACCTTATGTTTATACTATGTTAATCATATCCAACATAAAATTAAATCCTTCATAATTTTTTGTGAATATTTTGTGAATTACCAAATTATATCCCGCAGGAGTGTTAAACAAGGTGTGGAGAAGGGCCCTTTGTTATGTACCACATTTCCCTCTTTCAGGCCTAGAACACCTTGTCAGAGTTGTTATCCATGATACATCTATTCTAGATCTATGTACACTTATGGTATCCAAACCAGGATTTATTTGTAGGAAATCACTCACTCCATCCTTTACCAAAATTCCTGTTCATTTTCATATGCATTTTACTATCCTTATACTTATCCTTGGAAATTCCCTTAGGTTTAACAATATGATTTTCTCATCCTATATTCCAAATGTTGTCTAAAAAATTTCTCTAATACCAACTACAGTGATCCTCACTTTTTATACATAGATATTACATAACTTTTGTGGAATATATAAAACATTATAAAAATAGATGCCTAGAGACAGTACAATTCTACTGCCTTTAGAAACATTGAATCATGTATACTGGTACATAACTGAGATACATTATCACACACTATGTCCTCCTTGACTACGACTCTTCTTCGAAATATAAAAAATTCTCATCATCATATCCTAGGAAATGAAACATAACAAGGGGTGAGCTTAGATAACTAGTAAGGGAACCCAAGGGAAACATGTAAGCATAACCCTGAGAATGAGGGTATAAAAAAGTGATAAATAAAATATAAGATCATACCCTACATATCAATAATCATAAACATGAAACATGGAATAATGAATGGAATTTCATATGGTATGAATCATAAGTAAATCAAAAAAATAATCCATGAAATAATAACATCAAAATAAAACATGTAATTTTGGAAAAAACATAATCATATAATTTGATTTCTAAAGTATTTGGGCCATAACTAAAAATGCCATTGTTTTGTAGCTCCATGAAATGTGATATTCTATATTTAATAATTCTTGTTTCCAGGCTGTTTCCATTGGATTTATTCATGGAACCGGATACTTCCAATAGTTCTTTATTCAAGGAGAACATGCTTTCCAAAGGCAGGTGTTCGTTATGTTTTGATGATTACGATACTTAAGAACATGCATTGGTCGAGAGGATGGGAGGTCGGACCCATCACACCCTTTTAGGGGGAAATTATTTTCTACTCTAGGGCTCTCTTTAAAATTAAAAATAATTTTATGAATCCTTATTAATTTACCTAGTATATTATAAATATCCCTTGGAATTTAATATCACTTATTTAACATGTATAAAATTTAAAAATTATCAGTATGTATTCAAGGTTTTCCATCAATGGTACCCTCTAATATACTGATTAGAGATTATTTTAAAAATTATTTATAATGATACTTGTTTTTAACACACTCATTGGGGCACTCTGGAGTTTATTGTCATCTAGGGAGACGAAGGATTGTTTTGATTTTTTGATTGTACTCATAAAATGAGCTACCTGCGTATCTTTGTGAAAGGAATCAGAACCCTCGTAGTATGGTGCCACTTAATGGGACATGTCATACCTTTTAAGGTTATGTTATAAGGAACTATAAGTGGAAGGTTCTTAGTTGACATTTAGTGTGGGACTTATGCTGAAGTAGCCCACGAAACATGGAAAAGATATAGGTTTCCAAATAGGATCAAACCCTATTGGGAGTATGGCCCAAAGAGAATAAGGTTGATTTGAAGTGTTGGGATTGAACCTCAAGGAGGCTTCCTACGTATTCCATATGAATAGGAATGAAATCCCACATAGTTTGATAAATTTTATAAGAGAATATAGTCCCCTGAGAAAGATGAGTTTTGGATTACTTCTTGAAAAGGGATTCCTGAATTGGGGGAATTAGGGTTGGATTCCTACAGAGGATATCCAGTGAGCTCGGGCCCTAAAAGGGGTTCCTATGTATCATGGTTTTAATAAGAATTAGAGTTCTCATAGTTCATTGTAGTTATCTCAGGCCCTAAAAGGGTTCATACATATCCTAGTTTGAACAGGAATCAGAGTTCTCGTAGTTCATTCTAGTGAGTGTTTGTGCACATGTTTGTAATCATCACATATCTCTAAGCCCACATGAGTCATGCTAGGTGTGAGAAATAATAGGATGTGAAAGATTCAACAATGACACTTCACACTTCCAAAATTTTCCTCCATGTTGAAGGAAGAAGGTGAGGCAATGGTGGACGAGGTCAGGGCGATGGGCCCTCCCTCTGTTCTCTTCACACTTGGACAAGGGTCCAAATGGAAGGAGTAAGGGGTGAATGTGAGGGGCTTATACGAGGATGGATGCCCTGAAATTACTAACATTGTTACTGGGAGAAAATTATATGTGACTACAGATATACAAATCCACAAGCATCCCATTAATCTTAACCCCATTGTAAAACAAATGTGGGAAACCTCTGACTGCAGAAATTGAAACCCAAATTGGAGACACATTGATGTGCCTTAACCAAAGATCTGAGAAGTCAGGAGGTTTTTGGGGAGGTTTCAACTTAGCCCCTTTTAAATAAGGGAACCAAAGGAATAGATACCCTGCCATGAAAGGCTTAAAAGGGTATTTGTGTTTTTTTTGCGTAGGTACCTTGTGCAGGTATGTCGCGTAGGTGCCTCGTGCTTCTCATTCATGCAAGTATGGTGCAAAAATGTACCGTGCAGTTGTACTGCACAGGTATGGTGTGCAGAGACACCGCGTATGTATGGATTAAGACTGAAGAAAATGTGAAGACCTTAAAAACACACATATCACTTTAATTATCCCTTCTTTGGTAGTTTAGAGAACTACCAGAGACAATTTGAGAGATCTAGGTGAAAGAGATACACAATGGGAGCTTCATAGAGTCTTTAAAAAAATAACCAGCCCACAAATGGGGTTCCCAAGGGTCCTATTTATAGGAACAGATGGGCTTGGTCTATAAAACATGGGTTTCGCAGATATGTCTCCAAGTTTCACTGAGTAGATTCTCCACGCAGTGGCACACCTAATCCCCTTACGCGTAGTTCGGACACGTAGGAATATCGCGCAGTGTGGCTGCGTAGGAATATTGCATAGCTCGGCAACGCAGCCCTGTCACACAGTGATGTTTTACGTTTTAAATTTCTTTAAGGGGTGTCAACAGAATCCCCCCCCCCCAAGATTAGATACAAAAATTAATTAAAATAAGGGACAAGTCCTAAAGAAATTTTGTGCAGTTTGTATCGCACAGATATGTTGTGCAGCTCTTCCATAGAGATTCACAGTGCAGGTCTTCTATTCCCTATAAATATGTTTCAATTTTTCATGTTTTTTCTTCATCTGTGCTTTCCTATGTTCGGATCTCTCATTGTGTAGCTCGTTCATTTAGCTACATCGTGGTGTTCTCTCGTAGAATTCTCTTGAAATTTTTTCAAGGTAAAATTATTTACGTGATAGAGCTACGCCAAAGAGAGTTTCACTGATGGAGTTGCACTGAGATAATTGTCACCGGACCTATGCTGACATTGTTGAAGGACTTTGTCAAAGGACCTTGTCGAAGGACCTCATCGATGGACCTCTTTGAAGGACCTCGTCGAAGTACCTCGTTGAAGGACCTACACGACAAATGTCCTCTGCCAATTTTCATACTTTCTTCTTTAGAAATCTGATATTTAATTTTGGTAATTTCTTTTGTAGGAATGTATGACTCATTTAATGACCCATATCGAGGATTTTAAGGCTCGTCAAAGTGAAATAATGAGGCTTGTCGGGCCAGATTATTATGACACTATTGAGTGTACTCTTCCTGGGCTATGGAAGGGTCTAATCCCGTACCAGTGTGAATATCCACAAGGTCCATACATACCTCTGTACGAGCATGGACTTTTAGAATATTCCCATTTTCCATCTACTAAGAAATACTTTCCAAATAATTGGTTTCTTCAGTATTCCAACTGTAACTACATGAATGTAAGTGCAAGGGGGTTCCAATACAAGAAGGAACAGTTGCTATTAGTTTCATCCTCCATCACAGTGGTTGTTCTCCAGATATGAAGGATCATGTTGTAGAAAAAATACCACATTGTTACGATTCCACTTTCTAAGATTCTCAAAAAGATCAATCAAATGGTTGGAAGGGAGTTTGGGACATTCGTTCTGGAGGGGGTGTGAAACCCGATTAAATTTGGGCATTCTGGGTACGTCGAACTTGTGCAGAATTCAAAAAAGAATTATCAGACACCCAAATTTATGAAGCGATCTGGATGGGGAAACGTACGTTTACAAAAATGAACTCATTCCTAAATTACTGACCTGATGAATCCCACAAACAAAATCCTTTCATCTGACGGATGTCGAAGTTGGTATTAGTCTCTAGGACATTGGCCAAATAGCTGGAATTTCTATTCTTGGGAAAAATTTTGATGAATTAATTCCTCCTACTCCAACATGGGGTGATGTTACATGAACACCATCCTTGTCCCATGAATTATTTAAGATAGTGAATAATTTACCCAAAGATAAGAAATATATTCATGCTAGAGTATGGATGGAAGCATTCTTAGAACCAACTACAGTGAAAGGTCCAACCTGTGGATGTCCTACTATTTTTCCTTCTGCCGATAACCGAGGTAGTTCAGGCACATATTGGCCTACACTGGAAAAAGGCAATTACAAGCGCTGGTGTTATAAAGTCAAACCTGATATAGATGCAAAAGTACACTTAGCTTCCTTCCTTGCTTTGTGGCTAAGTGTTTATTTGCTTCCAGTTTGTGAATCCGGTGGTGCTGTAAGATCAGGGACTTTTGTAATTGCTGCAAAATCTGTAGAGGGGAAGTATATTGGTCTAGAAACACCTATTTTGGCAAGAATTTACCATCTCCTGCTTCATTTATACAATAGGAAGGCTCCATTTTGTATTGTTGGGCCATTTCAAGTGTTGTGGGGATAGATTGTAGCACGTTTTTCTTCATAATCAGTAATGAACTCAGTCAAGGTTCCCAATGGTCGATTTACCCCATTTTTATAGACAGTTTCTGGTATTAAGCCTCTGAATTTGATACCTGATGAGGAACTAAACGTATTGAATGTCTCAAGGGAATTCAACTTCTTTCCTTTTGGTAACCCACCAACTAGAACATTTATTGATTATGATAAAGGAGAGTATGAGTTCAGATCCTACATGATGGAAATCACGGATGGTGTAATATCAACCAGGATTGACAGTGAAATTATCTGCGAGGCTTATGTGCCCTATAGGTTTGCTCTTCAGTTTAGGTGTCTTCAATAGTCAAGCACATTTCAACCCACACATGTCAGATATGAGAATAACCCATTGGTAGCACGACAACTATAGATTCTCACAGCTTTAGAGGTATCCAAATTGTCAATTACATTACCTCCATAATATGCATCAATCGGATTAGAAGCTGGGTATAAAAAATCTAGGGTTTCATCATATCCTCAAGGGGCTCTGGCAAAAGGAGCATATCGAGTAGTGTTTACAACGACTGTTTTATGTGGAAATCATGGCAAGAAGTCAATGGCCAATGATGATACAAAAATTTTAGAGGTTTTATAGCCCTCAAAGCGTCTTCACAGGAAGTACACCAATAAGACCATGGATAAAGAAGAAATATCTCCAATGCCAAGGCGATCCAGTTGCTGCCAACAAACAGAGATTCCTGTTCCACCTATTGAATTTTCTGAGGAATAAGGGTCTGAAGAAGATCATCAATCAGAAGGTGTCGAACCTATTCCATAGTCTACCAAGCCAAAATTGAATTATTTGCGATCTTCTTCCATTCATTACTGGGAAATTATAACCTGTGATCTCATGGATTCCTATTCATTTCATCAAAATGGCATTCAAATACCAGATATTGGTGATATCAAAGAACCTTCTTGATTTCAGTCCAGAAAATAACTTGGCTGAAGTGAAAAAATATATTACGGATTTAGAGACTCTCATATATGAAACTGATGAAAAAATCCTAGCTTCTAAATGAGTATCCCATATACTGGACTTAGGAGTCCGTGAAGGGGTAATTATCGACTCTGAGGAGGAATGGGATATTTATGTTAATACTGAAAATTTATTTTCCCTTTTTTTGTCTCAACTCTTCTTTATCATTTGATATCATTAATCTTTATGAAAATGTATTTATGCAGCTTGAATGTAGAGAAGGAAGATCTGGAATGACTCTTGACTCACCTTAGTATAGTCTTGCAGGTTCTCCCATTGGCGCAATGAATGATCCTCCCAAGTCGCCAGAACATTCTCCAAGAACAAAAATCATGATTGGGGTAATGGTGATGGATAATCTCCAACCATTACATCAAGTTTCCCCTTCTAAGAGAAGTGTTTCAATCTCTCCACAAGATTTTGAATAGAAACGCAAAAGAGCAATGAGATTTCTTCAAAGCATTCACCGAAAGAGTGAGTATTTATATAATCTTTAGGGCATAAAATTTTCTAAAAATGTGATGCTAACAATGATTTTTCCTCTTGTAGGATCTGTGTCTCTTTCCTCTCTTATGGTATTAAAAGGTGATGCTTCCCAACTAGAAAAATAAGTCCCAGAGGAAACCCAGTTTCATGCTGACGTATATATACCATTAAAAGATTCAGTTATACCTGCTCTTGGCTCTGTTGAGAGAGAGGAAGGCCATGGTAAGATTATATACATTTCCACAGTTAAATTTATTGAAGGATCCTAAAAACAATTAATACTTATATTCTTATTGATTTAGAAGAGAGGACGAAATATCAAGGGCAATCTGAAACCAATTTTGAAATTAACCCGAACCCGAAAAGATCTGATGCTGGAGTACTAATTGATGTTTTAGCAGAACAAAATGTCAGCAGAGCCAATTTGGGCATCAACCAACATTTTTTGAATACCTAAAATGGCGAGGATGTTGTATTTCAGGATGTATACACTGAAATGACAGACACCCTTAATCTGATTATTGATATTCTAGGTTCCATCAAGTCATTTTGAGATTTCCTTGAGGAATTTCAAGGAATTAAGTTCATATTCCTGCATTTTCCATACATAAGTTTTTCTTCAAATTGATTCTTTACCTGAAAATTTACCTTATGCAGAATTATCTACAGAAAATGTCACAAATCATCTCCAAGAATAGGGTGTTCCACTTTATCCTTCTGCTGGTGATGAAGAAATACTCATAGAGGATAATTTAACAAGAGACATTCTGGAGTCTTCAAATGTCATATCTGAACAAGTTCAATGGAATCTCAATCCTCAAGAAGCACCTGCTCAAAAAAATGGAGATGAAAATACATGGGATGAATGCAATCAAGTATATGACACATTGATGGGTAAATATAGTCATCGATTTGAGTCATATTTTTTTTCCTCCATTCGAAACTAATAATGACTTTGATTTATTATTTAGGGTTATCATCTACTAGATCAGAGGGTGAAGCTTCCACTATCTCAAGAGAAGTAGAACAAAACGATTCTTTGAGAAACCTTTTTCCAGTGTACATTTTACCTCATAGTAGTGACTCAGATTCAGATATAAAGATGCAATATGCTCTTGGCATGGCACATAGGAAAACATGGTGGCAAATTTGGAACATAATTCTTGAAAATACTTTGGATGAATTATCATCCCATTTTCCAAAAATCCTACCATTATTCCATGTGTTGGGCTTTGTAGGGTTCAATTATCGGCCGGTCTATGATGCCATGAATGAGACTAACCGCTAATGGGAGAAAGAGCATAAAGTGTGACTTGATTTTTAAGGGGCTAAAAAACTCGTCAATATTAAGGGATTTCAAGCTACAATGGTTGAGACGGAGGCAAATCATAACAGGAAATCACTCGAGATTATCCAACAAATTAAAGAATACATGAAGGAGTTATTATCTCTTCAATATCAACTAGATGATATTCATAACAAGCTTGGGAAACTAAATCAGACAATAGGAGAAACCTAATTGGAAGGGATAACTACCATTTCAATGGCTAAGGAAGCTCTTCTTCAGGCATAGGAGGCTGGAGTTTCTCAATTATCTCAACTTCAATAGGCAGCTGATAGAGCTTGTGAAGCCGTTCAAAAAATGAAAAGTCATGTTGAATGTTTATTTTAAAGGATGATACAGAGGCTCCAGTTTGTGGATGGCCCTCCATTTTCTCATGAATGAACGAAATTGTGTTCCCAATCATATTCATTCCTTCATTCTTGTTCTTCTTTCATGATTACAATATGAATGTTAAATGATGAAAATGATTCCTTTATGTTAAACAATTATCATTATAATAACAAGAATGAAGTGCTTAAAATTTACTTATTAATCTGAGGGTTTTAAGGAGCATAATTTGAATATTTCTAGGTTTGTATGTATAACCCTACAAAATTTGTATCTTTTGACTTTTACATTGCTCAATATTACATAAATTATACAAAGAAAAATGTATATTTTGTGAGCTGGGACTCGACTTTTATTCAAAGCACCCTTTGCAGGTTCTTAGTCTGATGAGTATCAAGTCTTTTGATACTAGAATTTTAATGTCATGCATATTGGACTATAAAGTTCTAATATTTAGGGTCGAATAGCATTGATTGAATGGATTAAAATTGACTGAATTTGTTGATAATTTTCTTGGAAACATGTTACCACATTCAAGTATGGGTGAAAACATGTTAACTATGACTTAAGAAATTTTGAATCAGAGGGATGATATGAAAAAAATGGCTAAAAGGCATTAGAGGAAGTATTTCCTAAGAGTGAAGTTACTGCTATTTGAAAAACCCGTTAGGGGGTTTGAATTATGCAGGGCCACATAAGGGAATTGGATGTATAGTCAAATAATAGCATTTTTTGGATGACACGTCCATTATATAGACTACTTATTCAAGGCCACCTAGGGGCACATACTGCATATTCATGAAAAATAACTCTCATAAATTGTATGTTTTTATTGGTAAAATACAGTGAAAGTTTACGGAGATTCAAATTTCCCAAAGCATAGAGTCTGTTGTGTGGAGAGTGGTACTTGAAAATGGAGAGGATATTCCCAAAAAAGATTGTCAAAGAATCGGATTAATGTCACTCCTACAATGGTCTGACCAAAACATAGAGAAGGGAAATATAAACCATAGAATTGAATGTTCTCATATAATGAAAATGAGTATGGGAAAAATATGTTATGGATGGTATTTTTTGTGGATCCCTACATATCTTCATTAATACTAAAATGGAAAAATAGGGTTTCCCCCAAGAATGAAGTTACCACATATTGACGAACCCTTTAGGGGGTTTGAATTATGCAGGACCACTTAAGGGCATTGGATGTATAGTCAAATAATTGCATCTTTTGGATGACAGGTCAGTTATGTAGACTACTTATGCAAGTAGCCTAAGGGCACGTGCTGCATGGTTAGGTAAAAGAATTCCTGGGTATCAGACATTTTGTTTCAAAAAATCATGAAAATGGTTATAGAGATCCAGAAGTATTTAAGGTTAGCAGTATGAAACACAAAAATGGGTATTGTTCAATTCATGGAAGAGATACATAAACCAATGTTGACCATGATCATGTTGTGGTTGGGTCCTGAATTGAGATGTTGGAATTCACTAAATATCCAATTAGGATGATAATAAAGCCATATGTTGTTCTTGAAATACAGTTTAATGTCATGTGGGATGATAGCATAGGAGATCATAGTTTATGTTCGTACAGTTCGGACCAAAATGAGGGAAGCACATTGTGTGTTTGTTATAAACATGACGTGAATATAGGACTGGGTTTTTTATACCACATTCATGTGTTCACAAGGGGATGTTTCAGCCAAGGGACTGAAAGTGGAGTTTGGGGATAGGCCCAAAGACTTGGGACTAGGTTAGAGGGATGCTTGAACATTTTTACGTATCCAATAAGGATGGGAATCAAGCCATACGTAGTTGTTGAAATACACTCTACATAGATTTGGTCTGTACATGTGAAGGGTGAAAGGGGAAATTAGTGCAATGATGGCTGGATCCAAAATTAAAGGTTCGAGTATTTCCATGTATGCATGTAGTCCTTTGAATATAACATTATTGGAGATCAATGTTAATAATTATTCCCTCTCACGTGAGGGTGTCATAGACTGCTTTATATTATTATTGTACAGGAAAAAAGTGCATGTAGTTTAAGGTCATGTGCATGGACCGGTGCTTCACAATTTAGCGTCATGTATCTAGGACATATGGCTATGTAGTTTTATGTATTTCAGTGAGTCCAATGGAGGACTGTATAGTTTAATGTCATATAGGAATTACAATGGTGAACCAATTTGAAGATATTGGTATTGGACTTGAACCTCGTGAGGTTGCCTATGAACCCAGCCTAGAAGGCAAGGATCAAAGTCTGTGTAGTTCAATTGAGAATGAATTGATGATCGAGTGGTACTTGAGGAAAAACAGAAGATGGTGTTGGTAATTATGCATGGTTAGCCATCCAGAGAGGGTGTTATGGTTGAAGCTTACTGTAAGCTCACATGAGTCATGCTCGGTGTGAGAAACAAGAGGTAGCAACAACCCTAACGATGCACAGTTTAATGCCATGTAGAACATATTTAGGGGATTTCCCATAGTTTAAACATCATGAAGGATGAATATGTACAGTTTAACATCATGTAGGATGCAAAGGGAACAAATTTTAACGTCATGTTGGATGAATGAGGGGCTAAGCAGTTTAATGCCCTACAGTAAGGACAAAAGGGACCATGCAGTTTAAAGTCTTGCAGTAAGGACTAAAATAGTTTAAGGCCATATGCATGGACCAGTGGTGCACAGTTTAGCGTCATGTAGCTAGGAAAAAGGGATGTATTTTTCTTACAAAAAATTCTTCTTCAAGAATATTTCATTGGTTGGAGTTGTAATGAGTTCTCCATCCATTGAGATTAAAGAATAAACTCTATTGGAGTAGACCTTATGTATTGAGTGAGGTTCTTCTAACTTGGTCTTAGGCTTTGGAGGATTCTTTCCTGGTATCATTGGAATTATAAGGAACAATACCAATTCTCCATGAATGAATGAACTAAGATGAACTTTTTTATTTAAAGCTCACACTATTAGATTATGATAATCATCCAAGTGGTGCAGGGTGCAAAATATTTTTTCATCTAATTGTTCCAATTCATCAAATCACCTCTGAGATTATTCATCTATAAATAACTGATCACAAATGGATACTCTGAGCAAAGGTAATTGAACCTTAATGGGAAATATTGCATCTGTTACATATACTAATGAATACGGAGTTTACCGTGTAGCAGTGCGAGTGGTGGTCCGATAAGCCCATAAAGAATGAAAAAGTGTATCAGGCCATGACTTCTTATATTTCTCCTCCATCTTTTGCTGTATGTTTGAAAGAGTCTAATCAAAGTCTTCTATTTTTCGATTGGCCACTACATGATACTGTGATGAATGGTTATATTTGATGTTATATTCTTGTTACAACTTTCTCTTCTATGATGAACAAAATTTGGTGCCATTGTCTGACAATATGGTATGGGGGACACCAAATCTGGTAATGATGTTAGACTTGACGAAGATAACAATGCTTTTAGAACTAACTTCTTTGAGAGGTATAGCCTCTGCCCATTTGGAAAAGAAAGCAGTAGTAGTAAGAATATACTTAAACTGCTTGGATGTAGGATGAGGATAAGGTCCTACTACATCCATTCTCCATGTGGAAAATGGCCATGAGTATTTAGCTATATGAAGCACATATGGGGTTGATGAATGATGTTGACACATACTTGGAAAGAAGGAAACTTCATAGTGAAATCGGAACAATCTTGCATCATTGAAGGCCAGAAGTATCCAATCCTTCGAATTTGACTAGAAATTCTTTGTCCAGATTGGTGGGCACAAAAAACACCTGCATGAAATTCACTCATTACATCCATTATCTCTTCACCATTAATACATATGAAGAGGATTCCATCAAAACCATGCTTCTAGAGATTTTTTGGTGATTTGGGATATCATAAAGAGTAAAATTGACCACACGTCATTAGACTTGTTCTTTCCTATCTCTATCAAGTGGGAGTGTACATTTTTAAGGTATTCCCTGCTAGGTTTCATACATCATATAGTATGAACATATAGTTAAGAATTGGGACTGATTTCATTGATTTCCTCTATTCTGATTTGAACATAAGGTGATACTGTACGACAGTGGGAAATACTGATGATTGTTTCGTCCCAGTTTGGATCCACCAGGGCTGTTGCTACAATATCCAGTGCATCATCTTGGGAATTTTGTGATCGTGGGATATAAGAAAATTTCGGTTCTGAAGGAAATTCCTCCATTAACTCTCTGATAAAATAATACAAAGGGATTAACTCTTCTTTCCTGATGGCATAATCCCCATTGACTCGTTCGATTACCAAATCTGAATCACCTTTTACCCTCAAGTTATTCACCAGTGCTTGAAGCACCAATTCCAAGCCTGTGATGAGAGATTGATATTCTACTTCCTTATTTGTATAGACTTCCAACAATAAGAAGGAATAGTGTAGCACTACCTTTTCTAGGGAAATCAGCATGATTCCTAACCCAACTTTGTTTAATTTAGGATCTTCCATTTTCTTCCCTGTTGGACTTCTGGATGGCACCATCAAAGTACATTTCCCATGATTGAGAAGTATCTTGAATAGAGAAGACTTCCTCATCAGGAAGTTCAATATTTAAAGATGTATCTTCTACATATGGATGTTCATCAACGGAAATTGGCCAGAGCATGGCCCTTTATTGCCTTTTTAGACACATACTGGATATCAAACTATTACAAAATAACGACCCACCTTTCCAGACATCCTGTAAGCATTGGACGACTAAAGATAAATTTGAGCGGGTTATTGCGAGATACCAATTGTACCTCATGATTTTTTAGGTAGTGTCTCAATTTCTGAACTATAAAGATTAATTCCAGGCAACACTTTTCAATACATGAATATTGAGTTTCTGCCTTAAACATAGTCCAACTGAGATAATAAAGGCTATGCTCATTGCTAGAATCATTCTTTTGGGAAAGGAAGGCACTCAATGATTGCTTTAAAAATATCACATAGAGAATAAGTGGTCTTCCTTCAATGGGTAGCATTAATACCAGTGGAATCAAGAGTTATATCTTGAGAATATTGAATGCTTCTTAACATTCTTCAGTCCACTAGTAGGTGACTCCCTTCTTCACTAATCTGGTGAAGGGTAAACACTTGCTATCCAAATTGGCAATATAACGCCTAATATAGTCTAAATGTCCTTAAATACCTCTTAATTATTTCAAATTTCTAGGATGTGACATACCAAGGATTGAATTTGTCTTCTCAGGATCAACTTTTATACCACGATGGCATACAAAAAAGATGAGAAATTTTCCTGAGGTTACCCTGAATGCACATTTTAAGGGGTTCATCTTCAAATTGTGTTGTCGAAGTTTATTTAATATTATTTCCAGATCCACCACGTGCTCAGAACGTTGTCTAGATTTAACCACCAAATCATCTACATAACATTCAACAAATTTCTTTAAAAAGGGTTTGAAGATATGGTGCATGACACGTTGATACGATTCACCTTTATTTTTCATGCCAAAGTGCATTACCCGATATCAAAACACACCATAAGGATCTCTGAAAGTTGTATACTCCTCATCCTATGGGGCCATTCGTGTTTGATTGTACCCAGAATATCCATCCATGAGGGAAAGCACTTCATAGCCAGATGTTTCCTCAATTAAGAGTTCTGTTATTGGAACTGGAAAAATTATCCTTGGGGCAATGTCGATTAAGATCTCTGAAGTCAATGGAAACACTAATTTTTCCATTATTTTTTTCATAGGGACTATATTAGCCAGCCATTTGGGATACCGAACTTCTTTTACGTAGTTAGCTTTGCTTTGATTATCAACTTCAACTTCAATTTTGGAGGCATAAGTTGGGTGTGTTCTTCTTGCAGGTTTCTTGAATCCTCGATGTTCTTCTAGAAAACCCAAATGATTAGCGGAAACATTGGGATCAAGACCTGGAATTTCTATATAATTCCAAGAAAATAAATCTCATGTTTTATTTAAAAATGAAGTATACATTTCTTGCTCTTCAAGAGTCATGGCCGTACTAATTAAAGTGGGGCGTGGATCTTATTTTGTACCCAGTTTTATTTCTCTGAGTTCATCCACAGTGTTAGAGATACCCCCTTCAAATCTTAGAGGAGAATCCCTGAGATATTCCTCTTCTTATTCAATATGTGTTACTTCTATTGTTTATACTTTCAAAGTAAATGATGAAGTAGACTTTTCATGATCAGGGGAGAAGTTTAAATTTGAACATCTTGAAGAAGACACTACTATTTCTGACCCTATTGATGAAGAAGGGTCATCATCGTTATCATCTGACATTTCTATAACTTATTCTGGCCTCGTTTATGAAGTATAGAATTGATGTATTTCAATGGATGAAATGAAGATATCTCCATTTAAGAATTCATCACTACTAAGCAAATCAACGATTTCTCACTTGCTGTCTGGCTTGATTGCCATAATTTACATTATGGAAGTTTCTATAAGAGTGTTTGGATTTAGGTCTATCCTATCAATTTGAATGATAGGAAACACATAATATTTACTCAAATGTATTAATGTGTTCACAAGAATAATTTCAAAACCATATGGATCATTAATTTTGGTGACCTTCTTCGCTGTGGATTTTTTATTTCCCTCCATGTGATAAAATTCTGCCTCAATGTATTGAGATTTAAAAGTTTTAAATGGGGATTTGTCACCATACAATGTCCCAATTTGACCATTGAAACAATATTTGAGACACTTATGGTATGAAGATGGAAAGGCCACATGTTGATGTAGCCATGGTATTCCGAGAAAAATGTTGAAAGCTGTGTCTTGACAAACAACCATGAAATCTGAATTAGACACAAGATCTCCAAACTGAATTATGACTATAATTCCACATAGAGGTTCTTGTTCATTCTTATCATATCCTTGCAATATCAAACTAGAAGGGGATAAATCAGATTTAATGAAGCCCAATCGACGAAGTGTATGAATAGGAATGAGATTGACTCCTAATCCATTATCAATGAAAGCTCATCGAATGTCTAAATTATTGAATTTTCTAGATAAATAAAAAGGATTGATATTTCCATGTATAACATCATCTTCATCTTCATTTGTAAAAGATATCACTGCATGGAATTCTGCAGAATAATTCATTATATTGTAGACCTCAGCTGCATCAATTTCAGTTTTGAATACTTGAGGACTTGACAAAGCCTGAATAAACGCCTTCTGAAGATCTTTTAATAGATTCAAGGAATCCTGAATTGATAACTTTGCTGGTAATTGGGAAAAAAGTATCAATACATCATGCTTTTAGTCCAATGGTCTGCGTTTCTCATCATTAAAATGCGGTTTTGTAGGTTCCTTGGAATTTGAGGCTTTGCTAGTAGGTGCATCTCGTATCAGGGTAGGAGTTGGAAATACTCCTGGATTCGATATATTAGACAGACTAGGTCTATCTATTTACTGAGAGGAATAAGGTGTAACCTCAAACCAGTCTTCCAAAATAACTATGCCAGGACTGAATATACCATCTGTGGAAGAACTTCCTTATTCCTGTTAAGCTTGCTGAAGGGATTTACCACGAGTTTTTTTCCACATATACAGTTATAGTAGGGGTAGGATTGAAATAGTGGCTTCTGGAATATCCATGTCTTCCCCTATATCGTATACCTCTGTCTCTGCATCTAATTCCTTTTTTTGATATAGGGAACTGAGGCTCATCAAGATCGAAACTATTGTTATAATACAGATCTGTTAAGTAAATAATGCTAATAGTTTCAAAGATCAATATTTTATCTGATGAAGATTCTGCCTGATTAGCCAGTTCAAGTTGTAGCATTTTGTGGGGCAGTGTCCGTGCTTTTGAAGCAGATGGAATAAAATTTGTTTGAGTTAAAGATAATTTAGGGTTTGAAATGAACTCATATTTTTCTAACTGCGCCTCTTTCTTCGAATTATGCCACCTTTTAGAGGGTTTTCCTTCTGACGAAGGGGGTTTTGCTATGGAATTCATAGAAGAAGACACAATTGGTTGATTCAATTATGTTCGTAAAATGGCATGAGTTCGGTTGATCATTTTCTTGATCATCCAATCATTTTATCTCTGTGCATTTTTGCATTTGACAACATGCAACTCACCTTCTTCCTCTGGATTAATAGTAGTAACACATGCTGCTTGGGCTGGAGAACATTTCAATTTTACCTGTCCAGAGTCCACCATCTTTTGTAGTAGGTATTTGAAGAAAAACACTCCTAAATGGGATTCCCCAAAATCTGATGAAATGGAAATAGTTGGGGAGGTCTTCATCTCCTTCCTTGTTCGGACTTTTGGTCCTTGACAACTGAACTATATTGTTTTCTAGAGACTAGATGAAGTATCTAGGAACTTGTTCATTCCAGAAAGAATAACCTTTGTTCTTAAAATCATAAAATTGTTTCTGCCTTTGATCTCTTTGATCATCTTGATGAGGTGACCATTGTTGTTGACGCTCAGGAGGTGGATCACTTAGATATGACGAAGGTTTTGAAGGGGAAACAGGTACAGGTGCTTATTTAAGAGTAACTGTAGCATCCTCGGCTTTCCCTATTCTCCTTCCAGGAACTGATGGAATTAAATGAGTTTTATCCCTAGTATTTGTAAGAGAATCTTCGATCTGCAGAGCGATTGAAGTAAGTTCTCGAAACCGTCATGTGTAGTTCACAGCAATCAATGGTGTGCCTAATTCATCACGACGATTTTTCACACAGATTAGCAAACACTCTTCTTGAGGTAGTGCTAAACCTAAGGAATATGTTAATCCCTTCCAGCAAGCAATGAAATCTAAAACTCCTTCATTCTCCCTTTGCTTACAATTGGTTAGATAAAAAACTGTCGTCTTTATAAATGTTGAGCTAAATTGAAGAAGGAAATTTTGAATGAGATCCTCCCACCCAGTAATTGACCGAGATTTCAGGCTTGTATACCAGACAAAAGCAGGACCTTGTAATGATTTCACAAAGCACCTGAGATTAACTACTTCTTGTTGTTGAGGAGTTCTCATCATAGGATCGCAACTAGAAACAAAATGTGTTAAGTGTTGTTTTCGATCTCCCGAACAATTAAAAATTGGGAATGTTGTACTCACAAAATTCGACGGGGGAGGAATTACATCGACCCATTCAGGGTAAGTTCTCTTCTCTGATTGAACTGGTGCATGCTTTCCTTCCATAGCTTCCAACCGAGTTGTTAATAACTCAATGGTAGTAATTGATTTTTTAGAATCATCTTGTTGATCTTGATCCTGTGCAGGTGCAAGAACTGGAGTTTGGACATGTGTGGAAACTGATACTACCACTAATGGTAGTATTGTCGGTTTCAGTCGTGTATGACCCATAGGATTAGACCTGTGAGGTTGTACTTGTAAAGGGGGATATTCTTGATCCATCCCAGTAGCTGCAAAAAATTACCTTGACTGATTAATTCCGGCATTTTTAGGAGGAAGACTACATTGAAGTAGTTTTGTATTTAACCTCATTAACTATTTCATTTCATCTTCTTGTTGTGCTAACCTTTCCTCTAATGAGAGTCATTGGCCTTCTCCAGAGGTAGGGTGGAATGTAACCTGATCTTTTCCTTTCCCTTTGTTGGATGCCTTTAGGAGAGGGGGGAGTTGGTTATTTAAATGAATACTTAGATTTTGGGTATGACTTTTATTTTAGTACACACACATTCTTCATTTGTTTCCGTACATACAACCTATTGAAAAAGAACATCCTCACCTGATTCCTCTGAGTGAGCCACATGCTCTGGTGGATCAGGGACAATAGCATTGATGACATATATCGATGCATAATGAATTGTTGGAATTCTATCAGTTCTTTTTCTAGATTATCATCCTTTGTGTCTTCTATGAGACTCTTTTGTCCTAAGTAATGAATTACCTGAAATTATTTGGAGGAAAATAACCTAAAGGGAATCATTGGATAATTCAGTTATACGCATTTCTTGTGGCTTATTCCCTAGTCAGGAGAAAACTAAATTCCACTAAGGAGGGGATTTCAAATGTGAAAAATCCCCCAGCCTTGTAGGCTGGGGTTGTTCCTATTCTTCTTCTATAAATATTTGAACATTGTTTAATGAATTCAAATATTGATTTAGATGATCCCCCAGCCCTGCACGATGGGGTGATTCTTGAACCGCTATAGCTGAAATCCATGCAACTGCTTTTCTGATTTTATGGATTTTGGTTTGGACATTAGATGGGTGCATTATCTGACCCTCATTTACAACCCCAGTTTCAGATGACCGTTGTACTATTTCAGACATTTGCATCCTTTGACATCTAACATCCTCTAAACGAGATTCCTTCTCAAGATTCTCAGAAGCTTGATGTAAAAGTAACTCAATAACTTCTTTTCGCTGAGCCTAGTTCTGATGAGAACTGATTGAGGCATGTTCTCAAGAATACATTTTGTTACATACAAAACCTATGATTGGGGCCACTCGTGGGCAATAACATTGCATGAAACCACTTTTGGTGGACAATTCTGCTTTTGGAGTGCATTAAAATGAAATGATCCCTATGACAACCCTGCTTTTTATTACAACTTAAACATGCTTTATTACATAAAACTTCACTTGATCCAAAAAAGAAGATCGAGAGGTTTAGTGTCTTTGGGGCTTAGGATCATTACATAAAAACTTTAAACTTGAAATACAACATCTTTATTGAAAACTTCCTTTACATGACCACTACATTCCTTCGTACTTAGCATTGCATGGGATAACCTGAGGACATGCATAAGAAAAGGGTGAGCTATAAAGCCCAGTAAGGGAGTACAAAATGAATAACATGAAGAGTACAATACATGTTAGGAAATAGGCATATAAATAGAGCATAATAGAAACATGAACATAAAGTCTTGATAAAGCATGATAACCATAACATGGAAATGTGGCAACAACACTTAACATAGAATTAGCATGAGACAAGGCTCATTGCACATGGAGCATGAGTAAACCCTCATTGCACTTGAAGCACGAGTAAAACCTCGTTGCACTTGAATTAGCATGAGTCAACACTCATTGCACATGACGTATCATGATACTATACTTTACCCAATGCATTGGAGCGCTATAAAGGGCTCACCCTCTTAAACATTTCATTTCATGCATAAGTGTGCCACATGGATCATAAAACATGGATTCATAAAACATAATAATTTCTTCCACGATAAAGGAAAGTGGAATTCATACATGAAACTTATAATCAATATGTAAATGTGCATAAAGGTGAATACCATTGATGGAGAAATGGGCCTGGTATTCACCACACAAAGACATTGGCTTAGAAAATCGGTGCGATTTCGGCAGCGTAACGGCGTGACATAAGAATTCATAAAAAAGGTTGATGAGAGAGAAAGGGGTTCCTCATCATATTTATATGTAGTGGACAGTAAGGAGATCATATATATACATGTCCCAACAATAGAAATGGAATTTAGATTCATGATACAAAAGTATTGCTTGAATGTAAAAGAAGAGAGAGAAGTTCCTTTCGGAATTTCGGCATAGTAACGGGTGTACATGGGAGGCATTTAATGAGAGAGAAAGGGTTCTCCCATCATTCAAACAATAAGAGGGCAGTATGGGGGAGGTGTGAAACCATACCCCAACATTCATAATTGAAATAAAAAGGGCAATACAACTTAAAGAAAATTGACAAAAAAATGTGAAAGGAAGAAAACCCCTTACTTGGAAGTGTGCTTCCAAAGGATAGAGAGAGGCTTGTGAGAGGCTTCTTGGGAGCTTGGGGCACCTTGAGAGGATTCTAGAGAGAGTATGGAAGAGGTTGGACGAACTTCAAGGGCTTTGAGTGAGGAGGAAGTGGGAGCTTGGGTGGGTTTATATAGGAAAGGTGAGAGAATTCTTTATTATTTAGGTTTGGGACCCCTTATATTAAAATAATCCAAACCACAAACCATCCCATGGTATTTGCCCATGGTTTCTGGAAAAGAAAAGAGAAAAACAATATTTTACATGTCCAAGGTCCGAACTTATTATAAAAGTAGGGTTGCTTATGTGGAGGTGAGTCACACTCCCATGGAAATTAATTTAAAAAGGCAAAGTGTTGAATAAGTCTTGAGGGCTCCATTAATGCTTTGAAAAGTGATTCAAACAAACCCAAAACCTCATTATTTTAATGATTAAACATATATTGGACGAACATAAGGATTATGGTATTTTATTACATCACCATTGGGTCATTATGATGTCATAAAACACATTATATATTTAAATGGTATTTAATTTTTACCCAAAAATTTGACTGTCTCAGAAAATTATGAAAAATTCACCGTTGGATAATTTCGATGACCTGATTCCAAAAATAATATTTATTTTATCTAAATAATTTTCTAAATAAGAGAATTTTCACTTTTAAAATAAAAACCGACATTTATAAAAAAAATTCACGGGTTTTGACAGAAATGGCTTTCAAACCTTAATAAAAATTTTAATTCCATTCATAAAATTATAAGATCATTTATATATAATAAAAATTAATTTAATATTAATAATAATATTTTATTAAAATATTATTTAATTCAAAAATCCTTTAATTTAATAAAATATAATTCTTAATTAAATAATAACTAAAAACACCAATTGTACTTTAAAAACTAATTACAATGCATCAAAAATGACTAGAAATTATATTCACTATTATATACAAAAATAATGTACATGAACATGGTGCTACTTATTTGTTACATAACCCCTTAAAATAGCCGCATAAGACCTAATGGTAAGGTGTGCAATGGTGATAGACTCTTGGGGTTGCTCGGATAACATCGCTCGAGTGGTAATCTCTATCATCTTCCATTTTTCCCATAGACGATCACGTTCGAGCTTGACTTGATGAAGCTCAGCTTGGGCTTGGTCAAGGGCAAAGCCCAAAGACGCCACCTCTTTTCCGAGCTCCGACAAATGGGCTTCGTAAGGGGCAATTCTATTGGATGAGGCCATCGCTTCCTTTGTCTGAGTAGAAAATTGGTTCGTTAAAGCCTTATATTTAAACTACCCAGATGATCACTGTTCAACGGCTATAAAAGTAACGGTCACAAATCTTAACGTAAAACTAAAGAAGTTGACATCTTATAAAAACAATTTTTTTTCATAAAGAAATATTTAACTGGATCAAGAGGGATTTTCCATTAATGAAACTTTGGGTCGTTACAACATTCCCCCCTTAAGAAATTTCGCCCTCGAAATTTTCCTTTTCCCACACTAAAACAAATGTGGGTAACTTAGCTTCATCATATCCTCCGACTCCCAAGTTGCTTCTTCAAACTTGTGGTTTCTCCACAACACCTTGACGAGGGGCATTGTCTTATTTCGTAGAACTTTTTCTCTACGATCTAACATCTTCACTGGTTGCTCCTCATAAGAAGGATCGTCTTCTAATTGTACCACCTCGGAAGAGAGTACATGTGAAGGGTCTGGTATGTACTTCCTTAAGAGGGATACATGGAAGACATCATGCACCTTGGCCATAGTAGGTGGAAGTGCTAGTCGATAGGCCACAGCCCCAACACGATCAAGAATCTCGAAGGGGCCGATGTACCTTGGACTTAACTTCCCTTTCTTTCCAAACCTCATGACCTTCTTCCACGGAGATATGCGTAAAAACACCATGTCTCCGACTTTAAACTCAAGGTCTCGTCGACGATTATCTGCATAACTCTTCTGTCGACTCTGGGCTGCCTTGATATGCTACTGAATGGTTTTCACCTTCTCCACCATTTCTTCGACCATTTCTGGTCCAAGCAGCTTACGTTCACCGACCTCATCCCAACATGCCGGCGTTCTACAACTTTTCCCATACAGGGCTTCATAAGGTGCCATTTGGATGCTCGAGTGGAAACTATTATTATAAGAGAACTCAACTAGAGGAAGATGTTGATCCCATCCTCCTTTAAAGTCCATTGAGCACGCTCTCAACATATCCTCAAGTGTTTGGATAGTCCGCTCGGATTGGCCATCAGTTTGAGGATGATAGGCCGTACTGAAGTTCAGTTCAGTATTCAGAACATGTTGAAGACTCTTCCAAAACTTAGAGGTAAATCTTGGATCTCGGTCAAACACAATAGATAGTGGTACTCCATGCAACCGTACCACTTCCCTGATATATATCCGTGCTAGTTGATCCAAAGAGAAATCCTCTCGAATAGCAATGAAGTGTGCAGTCCTTGTAAGATGATCCACAATAACCTAGATTGCATTGTTGCTTTTGGATGTCCTTGGAAGTCCAGTGACGAAGTCCATGGTGATGTTCTCTCATTTCCATTCTGGTATGGGCAATGGTTGCATCATCCCCTTAGACTTATGCCTCTTTGCCTTCACTTGCTGACACACCAGGCACTTTGATGTATATTCAGCGATCTCCTTCTTCATATTATCCCACCAAAAGTTTTCTCGGAGATCTCGATACATGTTTGTGCACCCTGGGTGAATAGAGAAATTTGAACTATGTGCATCATCCAAAAGTTCCTTCTTCAGCTCCGAACATGATGGAACACATAGTCTTTTCCCAAACCGCACAATTCCTTCTTCATTAACATTAAACTCTGAGGATTTTCCCTTTTTGATAGCTTCCACTTTTTCTTGGATTCCCGCATCATCCTTTTGAGCATCCTTTAACCTTTCCAAAAGAGATGGTTGAGCAATCATTTGTGAAAGGATTGATGATGTTCCCTTCTTTATGATTCCCACGTCCATCTTCATCAAGTCTAAGAAGATTGGATCCTTCTCAATTCTCATCATTGATAGAATTGCTGGATCCTTTCTACTTAGGGCATCCGCCACCTTGTTTGCCTTCCCAGGGTGGTAATGTATTGAACAGTCATAATCCTTGATGAGCTCTATCCATCTTCTCTGGCGCATATTAAGCTCTTTCTGTGTGAATATATATTTAAGACTCTTGTGGTCAATATATATCTCGCATTTCTCTCCATAGAGATAATGCCGCCAGATTTTCAAGGCAAAGATCACCGCCGCCAACTCCAGATCATGCGTTGGATAGTTTCGCTCTTGGATTTTCAACTGCCTTGAGGCATAGGATATCACATTATCATTCTGCATCAGTACACATCCTAAGCCCTTCTTCTAAGCATCACTAAATACCACAAAAAGCTCCCCACTTGTGGGTAAAGTGAGCACAGGTGCAGTGATAAGCCTCCTTTTCAACTCCTTGAAGCTTTCTTCGCATTCATCACTCCAAGAAAACTTTACTCCCTTTCGAGTTAGCTTGGTAAGAGGGTTGGACAATCGTGAGAAGTTTCTCACAAATCGTCGATAATATCCAGCTAACCCCAAGAAGCTACGGATATCAGTTACCGATGTTGGCCTCGGCCATCCCTCAATTGCATCTGTTTTGGAGGGGTCCACAAATATCCCATTGCTTGTGATGATATGGCCCAAGAATGAGACCTCCTTCTACCAGAACTCATAGTTGCTGTACTTGGAATAGAGCTTCTCCTTGTGCAAAGTCTCCAGTACAATTCTTAAATACTCCTCATGGTCCTCCTTGGTTTTATAGTATATTAGAATATCATCTATAAAGACTACCACAAATTTATCTAGGTAATCTCTAAAGACTCTATTCATCAATCCATGAATATTGCTGGAGCATTGGTGAGTCCAAAAGGCATTACTATGAATTCATAGTGCCCGTACCTTGTACGAAAAGCAGTCTTGGGGATATCTTCCTTCTTCACCCTTACTTGATAATATCCTGACCGCAAGTCGACCTTGGAGAAGTATTGTGCTCCACACAGCTGATCAAACAAGTCAATGATTCTTGGGAGAGGATACTTGTTCTTTATCGTGATTTTGTTAAGTTCACGATAATCGATGCAAAGCCGCATTGACCCATCCTTCTTCTTGACGAAGAGGACTGGTGCACCCCATGGTGATGCACTTGGGCGTATAAACCCTTTATCCAGATTCTCCTGTAGTTGTTTCTTCAGCTCTTCAAGCTCAACAACAGCCATTCAATATGGAATCTTGGATATTGGTAGCACCCCAGGTATAAGTTCAATTGAGAACTCAACATCTCTTCTTGGAGGAAGACCAGGAAGTTCCTCGGGAAATACTTCAGCGAATTCCCTCACAATAGGCATTTCTTCAAGGGTGGTTTCTCCCTTGGACTTAATCATCTGAGCCAGATATGCGTGCTCATAAGGCAGTAATATCCATGCTTGAGATGATGGAGCTAAAGGAGATTCATCTTCCTCCTGACACTTGTAAAGAATCGGGGGTCGATTCTCCATATGGAGTGTGATTTCCCTCTCCCGACAATTTATGTTGGCTCTATATAAGGAAAGCCAATCCATGCCAATAATTGCATCAAATTCCACCAAAGGGAGTATGATGTGGTTCGCTGGGAAATTCAATCCACATATTATAACAGGGGAGGACTTATACTCATGGGATGCAATGATTTCCCCATTTGCCGTACTCACCGACATCTTTACTTCCATGATTTGTGGTGGTGCAGGGATTGTTCTACTAAACCTTTTAGATATAAAAGAATGCGTAGAACCTGAATAAAAAAGTATGTTCGCTATTCTTGAATGAATAACTAGCGTACCTGTCACAACTTCGTTGTCGGGGTTCACTTCGGCAGAAGTGATGGCAAAAGCTCTTCCTTGCTCTCTTGGAGGTTGTTGATTGCCTCCGATAACCCTTGGATTAGGGAACTGATTCGCAAAATGACCCGGTTCTTTGCATTTGAAGCATTGAACAACGCGTTGAGGTTCGAACGGAGAGTTCCTCTCCTCTGTCGTAGCCTCGGGTCCTTCTTGCTGACAATTAACATCTAGGTGCCCTTCTCTTCCACACTTGAAGCATTTTCTTGTCCCCCAAAGGCAATTTCTAGGGTGCTTCTTTCCACACTTTTGGAAAGTGGGGTGCTGAAATTTCTTAGCGCCGTTGGATTTATCCATCGGACAACCAGCATTGAATTCCACCTTCCGATTCTTGTCCCCATGATACCCATGTGATTCTCCGATCTCCATTTCAACCTTAAGGGCACATCGGACAATTTCCTCATAGCTGTCAAAGTCACGGATCGCTAATGCTTTCCGCAAGCTAGGCTTCAGCCCACCAAAGATGCAGTCAACCTTGCATTCGGGGGTAACGTCAAAGCCGGAAGTGTATCGTGCAAGCCTTGTGAAGTTTGCCTCGTACGCTCCCACAGATTCTTCATCATTCTGTTTGAGGGAAAGGAAGTCCCTTTCCATCTTAAGACGGAGGGTGCGTGGAAAATATTTATCGAAAAACATCTTCTGGAATACCTTCCATTCCAAAGCCTCGATCTCCTCCTCAGGCTTCATATTTTTGATCAATGACCACCATTGATCTGCTTCACCCTCCATACGATAAGCCGCCAGGAGAACCTTCTCTTTTTCAGAGCATTGGAGGATGGAGAATATCTTTTCAATGGAGTTGATCCATTGTTCAGCAATCGTGGGATCGGATGATCCACTAAAAGTAGGAGGCCTTTTTCTGATGAAGCTTTCAATAGCGACTTGTTCTTTCTTAGGGGGGGGGGGGGGGGTTGAACGTTCCTCTTGACCAGTGTTTCTATTCAAAACTTGAGTTAGCTGAGAGAGAAGCGTGACAAAGTTCGCGATTCCCGCTCCCATTGGATTGTGCATCTCATAAGTACAATCATCACACTGATCTTCACAACGGTTGTTAGCCCGAGTTCTCCTATTACCGGCCATTGGCTGGAATAAAAGGAAAGTTAGGGGTAACACATAAAGGGTAATCCAAATACAAAAGTTGATGACTTATAAATAAACTTTAATCTCATTAACTCATGAGTCTATAGGATTCAATCCAGGATTTTCATGATCTTCCTTCTAACATATATTCTTAGGGGCATTTTTCCCTTAATAAGGGTTCATACTAAGATTGTGAATTTATAAAAACATATCCCCCGGGAGTGTCATAACCAAGAGTGCAGCAAGGCCCGTTGTCGTGCACCAGTTCCCGTTCGAGTCTAGCTCAAAGCGGTGTTTTTGGGTTTTACCCCTAGGATACATCTGTTCCAGAGCCGCCTCTACCTGCTCGTATCCAGACAGGGATGTATTTGTTTGATAAACCACTTACTTAGTATTTAAAAAAACTTAGGGATGTTTTTATTATGCTTAGTCTTGTATCTAAGGCTTTACTAGGGTTTCCTAATCCCAAAAATAACTAAACCTATCCTCTGATACCAACTATGACAACCCTGCTTTTTATTACAACTTAAACATGCTTTATTACATAAAACTTCACTTGATCCAACAAAGAAGATCGAGTGGTTTAGTGTCTTTGGGGATTAGGATCATTACATAAAAACTTTAAACTTGAAATACAACATCTTTATTGAAAACTTCCTTTACATCACCACTACATTCCTTCGTACTTAGCATTGCATGGGATAACCTGAGGACATGCATAAGAAAAGGGTGAGCTATAAAGCCCAGTAAGGGAGTACACAATGAATAAAATGATGATTACAATACATGTTAGGAAATAGGCATATCAATAGAGCATAATATAAACATGAACATAAAGGCATGATAAAGCATGATAACCATAACATGGAAATGTAGCAAACAACACTTAACATTGAATTAGCATGAGCCAAGGCTCATTGCACATGGAGCATGAGTAAACCCTCATTGCACTTGAAGCACGAGTAAACCCTCGTTGCACTTGAATTAGCATGAGTCAAAACTCATTGCACATGACGTATCATGATACTATACTTTACCCAATGCATTGGAGCGCTATAAAGGGCGCACCCTTCTTAAACATTTCATTTCATGCATAAGTGTGCCACATGGATCATAAAACATGGATTCATAAAACATAATCATTTCTTCCACGATAAAGGAAAGTGGAATTCATACATGAAACTTATAATAAATATGTAAATGTGCATAAAGGTGAATACCATTGATGGATAAATGGGCATGGTATTCACTACACAAAGACATTGGCTTAGAAAATCGGTGCGATTTCGGCAGCGTAACGGCGTGACATAAGAATTCATAAAAAAAGTTGATGAGAGAGAAAGGGGTTCCTCATCATATTTATATGTAGTGGACAGTATGGAGATCATATATATACATGTCCCAACAATAGAAATGGAATTTAGATTCATGATACAAAAGTATTGCTTGAATGTAAAAGAAGAGAGAGAAGTTCCTTTCAGAATTTCGGCATAGTAACGGGTGTACATGGGAGGCATTTAATGAGAGAGAAAGGGTTCTCCCATCATTCAAACAATAAGAGGGCAGTATGGGGGAGGTGCGAAACCATACCCCAACATTCATAATTGAAATAAAAAGGGCAATACAACTTAAAGAAAATTGACAAAAAAAATGAGAAAGGAAGAAAACCCCTTACTTGGAAGTGTGCTTCCAAAGGCTAGAGAGAGGCTTGTGAGAGGCTTCTTGGGAGCTTGGGGCACCTTGAGAGGATTCTAGAGAGAGTAGGGCAGAGGTTGGACGAACTTCAAGGGCTTTTAGTGAGGAGGAAGTGGGAGCTTGGGTGGGTTTATATAGGAAAGGTGAGAGAATTCTTTATTATTTAGGTTTGGGACCCCCTTATATTAAAATAATCCAAACCACCAACCATCCCATGGTATTTGCCCATGGTTTCTGGAAAAGGAAAGAGAAAAACAATATTTTACAAGTACAATGTCCGAACTTATTAAAAAATTAGGGTTGCTTATGTGGAGGTGAGTCACACTCCCATGGAAATTAATTTAAAAAGGCAAAGTGTTGAATAAGTCTTGAGAGCTCCATTAATGCTTTGAAAAGTGATTCAAACAAACCCAAAAGCTCATTATTTTAATGATAAAACATATATTGGCCGAACATAAGGATTATGGTATTTTATTACATCACCATTGGGTCATTATGATGTCATAAAACACATTATATATTTAAATGGTATTTAATTTTTACCCAAACATTTGACTGTCTCAGAAAATTATGAAAAATTCACCGTTGGATAATTTCGACATCCTGATTCCAAAAATAGTATTTATTTTATCTAAATAATTTTCTAAATATGTTAATTTTCACTTTTAAAATAAAAACCGACATTTATAAAAAAATTCACGGGTTTTGACAGAAATGGCTTTCAAACCTTAATAAAAATTTTAATTGCATTCATAAAACTATAAGATCGTTTATATTTAATAAAAATTAATTTAATATTAATAATAATATTTTATTAAAATATTATTTAAATCAAAAATCCTTTAATTTAATAAAATATAATTCTTAATTAAATAATAACTAAAAACACCATTTGTACTTTAAAAACTAATTACAATGCATCAAAAATGACTAGAAATTATATTCACTATTATATACAAAAATAATGTACATGAACATGGTGCTAATTATTTGTTACATAACCCCTTAAAATAGCCGCATAAGACCTAAGGGTAAGGTGTGCGATGGTGACAGACTCTTGGGGTTGCTCGGATAACATCGCTCGAGTGGTAATCTCTATCAACTTCCATTTTCCCCGTAGACGATCACGTTCGAGCTTGACTTGATGAAGCTCAGCTTGGGCTTGGTCAAGGGCAAAGCCCAAAGACACCACCTCTTTTCCGAGCTCCGAAAAATGGGCTTCGTAAGGGGCAATTCTACTGGATGAGGCCATCGCTTCCTTTGTCTGAGTAGAAAATTGGTTCGTTAAAGCCTTATATTTAAACTACCCATATGATCACTGTTCAACGGCTATAAAAGTAACGGTCACAAATCTTAACGTAAAACTAAAGAAGTTGACATCTTATAAAAACAATTTTTTTTCATAAAGAAATATTTAACTGGATCAAGAGGGATTTTCCATTAATGAAACTTTGGGTCGTTACACTCCCTATGCACCCCATCATATAATGCAAACCTTAGATGGGGAATTAGAAATTAATTGGCTTAACCACTTCAGGAAATTAAGACATTCATCATGAAGGACTCTCTATAGTTTTTCAACCCTTGGATGTTGGGAAACTGAAAGAGATGCCAAGTTAATTTGGTGCTACAATCCTTCTATTATCTTTACATGATTCTGATATTCATCCTATGGTAATACTTTTTTTTCGAATGACAAAGAGTTTTCCATAAGTAGAGACGAATATCATGAATGAAATCTTCTTTCATACACTCTGGAATGTCAAACTGAGAATTTTCTAAAGGCCAGAACAAGGCTGGTATTTCTCCTCTAGATAATTATTTCCTCAAGTTCAATATATCTTCATCATCATATACTTGAGGTTTCTCCAATAGGTCTGACCAATGTGGATGCTCTTTATTTAAGGATAAATAACCCAAGGGAGGTTCGGAGAATGATTGTTCCCTTAAGATGTCTTCTGACTTAGAAAGTGTTTCACCTTCCAATGTGGAGGTATCAGACATGACTGGACCTATGTTTCCAAGTGCCTCGAGATAGGAGGGATTTCTTGTTGCTATATTTTCAATTATATAATTGTTTTCACAATGCGAAAAACTACTGCAGAGAGGGTTTTCGCTGCAAATTCCATTATGGAGAGGATCACCATTATAGGTTATAGGTAAGGATAAATCTTCTTACTCCTTGGTCTTTTGGCCACACTGAGGCTTGTCGTGGCTCTCATCCAAAGACAGACACTCTGGATTGACCGAATTTTCATAAAGAAAGCCTTCATGATGAAGTTTCTGGTGGGAAACATCATAATTATTATTGTCACTTCCGGAATATGGAAATGAAAGAGTAAAATCTTGGGTTGCAACATACAATTGTCCGAGGGCTTCAACAACTCCAGCATAGAGCAAGGACTTATTGCATATTGGATCTCGATTTATCGACTGTACAGGATGTGTATTTTTCATACATGCCTTCTTACTCACTTTGGAAACCACTTGTTGATGAAAATGGTTATTATGGGCGGGTGTATGTGCCTTCTCAGGAGAAATGGTTAGGTTAGGCTGATTATATCCATTTAAATCGGGTGTATGATCCCAACTTGATTGTCCATATGACAAGGGGGAGTATGCCCCACAACCCTTTTGAACTGAAACAAAGGTGTGTTTCTGCTCCGAGGTGACATGCTGATGAGTCAATCCCCTGATAGGGTCATATTAATATTTATTTACATGTGATGTCGTTTTAGTTGTTATAATATTCTTACAGGAATCCAGAATATGTGCATGGATTTGCTTCTGCTCTTTCACAATTGTCAGAATGTTCTTGGTGACTTCAGCTGGTAGAACAGAAATATATATCCATTCTTTGTCTAGAGTAGGTGTATGTGCCAGCTCATGTCCCCCTTTTCCTGTCAACTAATTCTGACAGTACTTATGCATAGGGGCAGAGAGTTGAGTCTTCTCTAAATTTGTCATCAGAGCATTCCGACCGACTTCTCCGGGTGCTACCAAACGAGACTGTTCGCATACTTGATGAACATTGGCTGGTGTATGTGCCAATTGAATATTCCTTATTAGGTATGGTTGACGGGTTTCCTTCAATACTGGAAAACGAGACTGCTAACAGAATTGGTGATTGGAAACAGGTGTATGTTTTTGCTTACCATTTTCCAACATATTAGATTGGCGGGTCTCTTTGGATGCAGTCAGATGACCCTGCTTACTGGATAATTATTTATAAACAGGTGTATGTGCATGCCTATAGTACTCTTCCGGAATTGCCTGGCGGGATTGATGTGTCACTGCGAGATGAGTCAGCTGTGAAGTTAAATTAGGACGAATAATTGTATATGCCCTCTCATTGTTTGCCATCAAGTTAATCTGATGGGCTTCTCCTGAGGGGGTAGGGGTGAGAACCTACTTCCTGTTAACCGGACATCATCCCTAGTGGTTTGTCCCGCATGCTCGAGTCTGAGAGACTTGGGCCAAATTCCCAGAGGCAATATCCCCATCATATTGGGGATGTACTACAACATTATTCTGGCGACGACATCAGGTGGGAGTCCTAAAAAAGAACTCATGTATTCTTGAAGTGAGGCCTTCAGTGACCTCTTGATTTACCTCCCACTAGTATGGGAAAGACTGATTGTTTCATTCCAGGTATAATGACCCAAAATGATTGGAAACGGTGGTTGGCACCATTTTCTTCAGGATCATTTGTCATTGTTGTCCAAATGATCGTGGATTATTGTTGACCTTGAGGGCCTATTGATCAGCCTCCAAAGTAAGAATTGTATTGTGATGGAGATATTCATTAATTCGATCATTGGAGACCCAATGTTTAAGATGTTGGGTTGGTGATAACATCCTTCAAGTGGATGGAGATCCAACTTGAGTGGCAGCTGGGAAGTTCACAGATGTTGTCTTTGAGAAATCCATTCTTCAGATTGAAGGGAATTCTGTGGAATACTGAGACAATTCTAAGATATATTAAAGTAACCTCTTGCCAGATGGATACATGAGTGATTTAATTCCTTTTTTTGGACTTTTTTTATGAATTTATAGGGGCCTAACATGTGGGTAAGATTATTAACTTAGTTAAGGATTCACGCCGGGTTCACTATTTTTGTTTCGCAGCTCCTTGAAACGTGATATTCTAGATTTTAAATTCTTGTTTCTAGGCAGTTTACATTGGATTTATTCATGGAACCAGAAACTTCTAATAGTTCTCTATTCATAGAGAACCTTCTTTCCAAAGGCAGGCGTTCGTTATGTTTTAAACATTAAGATACTTAAGAACATGCATTTGTTGAGAGTATGGGAGGTCAGACTCATCACACCCTTTTGGGGGCAATTATTGTCTACTCTGGGACTCTATTTGAAATTAAAAATATTTTTATGAATCCTTATTAATTTTCCATGTATATTATAAGTATCCATTGTAATTTACAATCACTTATTTAACATGTATAAAATTTTAAAATTATCAGTATGTATTCAAGGTTTTCCATCAATGGTACCCTCTAATATAATGATTAGAGATTATTTTAATCATTTTTTATGATGATACTGGTTTTTAAGCCACTCTGTGGGGGCACTCTAGATTTTATCATCCTCCCGGGAGACGAAGTTTTGTTTTGATTTTGGGATCGTACTCATAAAATGATCTACATATGTATCCTTGTCAAATGAATCAGAACCCTCGTAGTTCGATGCAACTTAATGGGACACATCATAACTTTTAAGGTCAGGTGATAAGGACCTCTAGGTGGAAGGTTCTTAGTTGAAATTTAGTGTGGGACTTATGCTGAATCAGCCCAAGAAACTTGGAAAAGATATAGGTTTCCAAATAGGATCAAACCTTATTCGGAGTATGGCCCAAAGAGAATAGGGTTGATTTGATGTTTTTGGATTGACCCTCAAGGAGGCTTCCTACGTATCCCATATGGATAGGAATCAAAGCCCCCGTAGTTAGATAAATCTCATAGGAGAATATAGTCCTCTGAGAAAGATGAGTTTGGGCATAATTCTTGAAATGGGATGTGTGAATTGGGGGAACTAGGGTTGGATTCCTATGTAGGATTCATAGTGATCTCAGGCCCTGAAAGGGGTTCCTATGTATCCTTGTTTGAACAGGAATCAGAGTTCTCGTAGTTCATTCCAGTGAGCTCGGGTCCTGAAAGGGGTTCCTACATATCCTGGTTTGAACAGGAATCAGAGTTCTCATAGTTCATTCCAGTGAGTTTTTCTGCACATGTTTGTAATCATCACATATTTCTAAGCCCACGTGAGTCATACTCAGTGTGTGAAACAAGATGATGTGAATGATTCGACAATGACACTTCACACTTCCAAATTTTTCCTCCATACTGATTGAAGAGGGCGAGGCGATGGTGGATGAGGGCATGGAAATGATCCCTCCCTCTGTTCTCTTCACATTTGGACAAGGGTCCAAATGGATGGATGAAGGGGTGAAGGTGAGGGGCTTATACCAGGATAGCTACACTGAAATTCCTAACATTGTTACTTGGAGAAAAGTCCATGTGACAGCAGATATAAAAATCCACAAGCATCCCATGAATCTTAACCACATTGTAATCCAAATGTAGGAACCCTCTGACTGTGGAAATACAAACCCAATTTGGAGTCACATTTATGTGCCCTGCCCAAAGTTCTGAGAAGTCATGAGGTTTTGGGGGAGGTTTCAACTTATCCCATTATTAATAAGGGAACCAAAGAAAGATATACTTTATCATGAAAGGATTAAAAGGGTATTTGAGTTCTGCTGCATAGGTACATCATGCATGTATGCCACGTAGGTGCCCCACACTACTCATTCGCACAGGAATAGTGTGAAAATGTACCGCGCAGTTGTACTGCGTAGGTATGGTGCGCAGATACACCATGTAGGTATGGATGTGGAATGAATAAAATGTGAAGACATTCAAAACATGCACATCCCTTTAATTATCCATTAATTTGTAGTTTAGAGAACTACCTAAGAAAATTTGAGAGATCTAGGTGAAAGAGAAATGAAATGGGAGCTTCATAGAGTCTTTCAAAAAAATTCCCATCCACAAATGGGGTGCCCAAGGGTCATATTTATAGGCATGGATGGGCCTGGCCAGGAAAACAAGGTTTGCAAAGATACAACACGTAGCTACACCGTGTCGTTTCTCCACACAATGGCACAAGTAATCCCCTTACGCTTAGTTTAGACGTGTAGGAATATCACCCAGTATGGCCGCGTAAAAATATTGTGTACCTTAGCCGTGTAGCCCTCTCGGGCTGTGATATTTTCAATTTTAAATTTTTTTAAGGGGTGTCAACATCCATCTTAGTGGGAAAAGACCATTACTAAATAGGTTTTACACCCCATTCCATCCTTATGTTATATTACTGAGTTTCCACCTCATTTCTACTCTATAACATGGAACCATATTTTCTTCATGTTTCATCCATGACTATATCATGACATATAAATCATTACCCAATTAATTAGAGATAGATATAGGTATCAACCTCCTCATAGAGAAATTATATATACATGTGCCACTACTTTATAAACAATCATATCAGTAACCATGAAATTAAATTAAATGGGGTCCATAAACATGTAATCATACCTTAACATGTTCAAAAAGATATATGTTTCATAATCATTTCAACAACATCATAACCCATGAAAAAAATGTGTTTCGTAGGAATATTAATGGTGAATGATAAATGGGGTTCATAATCATATAATCAATGAAAGAGAAACATGTTTTCTTAATATTAACCACTTAGAGAAATAATATGGATGTACATATTAAATAAATTACCTAGTGAGGCATGAGTAGCACTAAATTAAGGAATGTTATATGGGTAATAATTTTGAATGTTATTTTATAAAAGTTTTTATAGGAAAATATTCTATCTTCTTTGGAATATTTTTTTTACATAAAACCCTTTGAAAACAATTTTCTTCAAAAATAATTATGAAAAATTGGAAATTAATATTTTAAAACTAGAAAAAAAATTAAAATACATTTTACTTGAAAAACATTTTTTAAACCATTGTTTTTTAAAGAAAATTGATATCCGACCAAAGAGAGATACAATTGGATTTTACTTAACAAGATTTTCATATTCATATATAATACCAAAAAAAGGAAAATGATACATATAATTGTAAATGTTATTAATAAATTTAGGTAATGAAATAACATGAGTATTATTAATATATGGATCATAATATTTCATCAAATGATGCATAATCATTAGCGATCTAAAAAAGCGATGTGGGTTTTCAAATAAACACTTACCTCATGGTTACTTGGGATCATACTCTACATTTAAGAAAAGAGAACTAAATGAATCATAAAAATTTAAGAATATATTTATATTCATGATATAATATGTCAAATACACATTGGTAAATAATGTAAGGGAATAACTAAACATGTGACTCAAAGAAACAAAATTGAGACAAAATTATATTACCAATTTCATAACTCTTGAACCATAAACCCCATGAAAACATTATCATAGAATGGATATGTAAATACCCAAAAATATAAGAATAAGAATCATATAATACATTCATGATCCTTATATACACCATAAAAAATTTAAGAGTGGTGAACATGTCATGTATCTCACGGATATAAAAAGGGAGATGAAATTCCCATACCATGTATCATGTCACTCGTCATACTCATACCAAATTATTGTATAATGAATATAACCTTATTAAAAATATTTCCCAGAACCGTATTATTGTATCCTATACAATATATGTTTTTATAATAACTTCATATTACCCTCTTGTTAATAATTTAATGTTTTTGTTTCACTTCAGGTAATATCATCATTTTTATTCACATGTGTCTAAATTTGTTATATATTTGGTCCTTATATTTATATAATGATTTACATAGTGTAAAAAATTATATAAATACCATTTAAATTAATTATATGTAAATTATAATAATTATATATTATTAAAGTATGTAAATGGAATACACTGTCATGGAGATGGTAGGTCGTACGTATGCATGAAAATTGGTTCAATTTTATTGAAGTATTAAAAGAAATAATCTAAATTAAAAATATGTATATATATAATTATTCAATTATAATTTTTATATATTATTTATCATATAATTTCAATAATCTCATCCTTAATATATTCCATGTAGTTTCTGGATTAATCACATCTCTTTGAGGGGGAAGTAGTTCTCTCTTCCTTAAATGAAATTATCGTATTGACAAAAAATAGAAATAATGAAGATATGTGTGGTAAAAAGGATTAAATTATATTTCTGAAATAATAACTAGAATATATAATATATATATTTTCTCCATAATACTTTACACCATGTGAGGTGGTAACGTTAAATTGAACAATCATCATTTCATGAAGATGTAGTTCTCCATACATGTAATCAATAAGTTTGTTACTCAATACGTGGAGGTGAGTCTATTTTTAGGTAAAAACAATATCATAATAATCTAATTATAATGAGTATAACTTTTTTGTTATATATAAATTAATTAAGACTATTTTAAGTGGTGGATATTGAAAATAAGTGAAAGGATCTTGAGGGAGGGTCTTACCTTTTAATCGGGAAACTCCTTTTAGTTTTCACCAAAGGGATTTCTAGAAAGTATTTATGAACAAAAATATGATTTAAGGATTAATATAGGGATTTTTTAGTTTATATGATCATATATTGGTCATTCCAAGGGGAATGAGTGGTGTGAGAAAGTGTGAGGACCGGAGGCCTGTTATAGTATAGGTGGAGTGGCACTCTTATAATATTTTGAGAAAACAATTAAATACACATTTTTAATAAGTAATGTTGATCAAATAATGTTAATAATCTAGGGAAAATATTATATGATCTAAATATGGTTATCAAATGGCCCTTGGAAATGATTCTTTGTCTTTTAGAGTATTTAAATTAAGGTTTATTGTTTAGTTCAGCTTAATCTTACCATAATTTATGTAATTAATATTAATTACATTGACTAGTTTTTTGGGTCCAAAACTAATTTTATATTATTTGAAATTGTAAATTATTATCACATTAAATATTTAATCTAAATTAACAAATTATAATCACATATTTGGTATAAATTAATTTAAAATTAATCTTGCGGAAGGGATGACATAGTAGAGTTTTAAAGTAAAAATGGTCAAATGAATGCTATGTTTTTATATCCAATTTAAATTTGAAATTATTTCCCAAAACCTAAAATAAAATAATTTATAAAAATATTTTCCACATAAACTTTAAAAAATTTTAAAATATAATTCGAATATATAATTTTGTTTTTTTATAAAGCATTTTTCAATTAAAATTCCGTGTTTATACTATTCATCCAAAAATAATGTTTCTCATATAGATCCCATATATTCACCCCTAATATAATTTTCACATTGTAAATTAATAAATTAAAATTAAATTTCCAAATTAAATATCTAAATGTTTCTAGAATTGATTTTATTATTTTTCATATATGAACATTAAAAGTAGTTTATTTGAGAATATAGTATTTAAAAACATTTAAGGAATTTAACAAAACATATATTTTTCCATATAAATATGTTATATATATAAAATAATTATGAAAATTATTTTAAAATGAGTTATTACAATTCATATTACTTTGTTTTACAACTATGTTGTAACTATCTTATTTTAAAAATTACAACAATAAAATGATGTTTCATATATAATTGATGTTGTGTGTAATGTAGGCCATGTCGTTGTTGCTTGTAGTGTAAACCAAGTCAGTGTTTCATATAACATAAACCATGTTGGTGTTGTGTATAATATATTCCAATCTAGTATCCATTGAAAGGAATATTTAACTTAATAAAATGAAAGATATCGATGAAAATTAATTCATTCTAAAAGAAAAAAATGGTTTATAAAAACCTGGGGTGTTATATATAGATTATGCGATATGGCAGTATTTCATCATAAAATTCATCCATATTTCACAGTGAAACAAATACCATAATGACAGTCCACAGAAAAATAGTGTATTTTATTCTCTTCCAAAAACATCCACTAATAGTGTCCTCATTTTCAATACCGTGTATTTCCAGGCTTTTAGACTCATGTTTTTTATCATCAAAAAATTACCCACCCAAATGAAAGATGTAATATTATAAAACCTATAATAGGTTCTCAATGTTGTTAAAAGATAAACAATGTGTGCCTTTTGAGTCCCCCTGAGGAAATAACATCTATTTTCACGCATTTTGGAAATAGAAAAGGAATTTTGAAACTCCAATATCTATCTAAGAACATATTTAGAACTAAAGAGAATGTTGAAAATTTAAATATAATATAGAATCTTTATAACTATAAAATTATCACTGTCAATCTACTTGGTGAACAAAACATATAGTAGTTGGATTCTCATTATTTTTCCCCGAGTATTACTATAACATCTAGTATCTCTTTATAACTCATATAGGGATGAAGTGTGATGTCCCACCCATCATATAATTATGGATTCTAGAGGCTATGAACATAAGATACAAAATGAGTTTTTCATGAGGATCCTCCTCTAGCCAATTAGTGTAAAATACAACCTTTGGACCATGTTTTTTTAACTTAATGAGATTTCAAACACATTAGTTATTATTATAATATTTACAATATCCTTTATGATTTGACATGGTCTATGAATTCTCATATCGTGACCATAATGATAATTTATAATTTATCTATCTTGAAAGAAGATCATATTCAACCTAGGTGGGTAATATTCTTACTCTCCCAAATTTTCATAAAACATGATTCATCTCATTCAGTCGAATATGATATATTAATAAACACCTAGCCTATATCACCACTATATGTTACCTGATACATGGAATATAAAATCAACAAGAATTCCCAAGGCTTATAATCATTATCTTGACAATGGAAATACCTTCCTTGGTATATTATAAGGAAATAGTCTCAAGATGTATCTATTATTGGGTGGAATTATATAATAAATTCTTCTATCAATTTTACTATGTATTTTTAAGAATGATTATTAATGACTTATCCATGCTTAAGAAGTAGGAAAATGATTCCGTTGTTTACTTTGTTTCTCGATACAAGGGATTGACATATTCTCTAAATATGAAACCCTTGTGAAAATATAATAGTGATGTGTGTGGAGAAATTCTATGATTATATGTCCCCTAACCTAAATTTATTATGTTTTTATGGTGTATGTCAAGAATTATTTGGGGGATAATACTTCCTATAAGATTCAGTTGTTTATCCTCTAATTTTTTCTTCTAATATCAGAGTTATATATTGTATGTTAAAATAATTATTTTTCATGATTCATGGTTATTATTTTAATAAATATACCTATGTAATAATTGAATCAATGAAGGAATGAAATAGAAAAATGGGGGATTCCAGGAATCCCTCTCCATTATCAACCCACTAATTACTAAACTAGAATTAACCGACTATCATAAAGCGGAGATAGTTTCACTAATATATTTGTCAAATACACCAGATCATTGGCTGAGTTCACTATCCATCTTTTAGAATCTACAAAATCTAAAAGACCCATAGTATTTTCAACATCAATCAAGTTTCATTGTTAGTATATCTAGATTCTTCAATCATGAATAATAAATGTTCATATGAATCTATGTATAAAATCCAAGATTCATCTCACTAATTCCTTTACTCAGCCCAAGGCTCCTTCAAATCTTATACCAAAATAAATAGACACCAATTTAGCCATGGATATCATATATAATAATATATAACAACTAATTGATACCAAATGATTCTTGATCAATTTTGGAAATTGTTTTGTTATATATCAAACAAGACCTTAATTCTCCAAATGAAATAGGGATTCAATTAAGTTTGTTAAATTTATATTTCCTTTTAATTTTTAATCCATTACACACTTTTCGTCTTTCATAAAGTGTATTATTCACCTTATATATCTCCCCCTATACTTAAGTATTTTACATTATTTAAAATTGATTTAGAGAGAGTTCTGTTCATATTGAAGTGTTAGTAAAAAAAACTATAACTTCTTCTTATTTTTTGGTGGTCACCACTCATAAAGTGATGGTTTTATGTTCTTTAATTCGATTAAAACCATGGGTTTTATTCTATACTTATTTTCTTTATTTAAATACCCTTGTAGCTTTTTTTCTTATTTGGATTGTGGTTTTTTATAAGTGAGTAATATAACCTCCTACGCATTGTTTACTTAAGGATAAGAAAATTTTATTTCTTGATCCATTTCTGAACTCTATTATCAAAATATAACTATTAATTGTTTTAATTTATTTTCACTTTTAGTTAATTAAATAATTTAATCTACTATGTAATTACTAGGTTTTTTATTATCAATTTTTTTATTTATAATGGATATTATTTAAAAGTGTTGTGTAATAAAATTTAAGTTATTCCATGCACCCTTTCCATTTTATTGAAATTAATCTTATATTTGGCATAAATGTAATTATTATTATTTTGAATAATTTATAATTGTTTTTTAAAACTACTTTTTTATTTTTAAAAAGTAAACTATTTAATTAATAATTTTTTTTAAATATGTAATCCGTTTAAAATAATATTGGTGCTCCTTGTGAAAAATATATGGGCCATGCATATTATTTTGATGGTGAGAAATTTTGATGTTTGAATAGACATGTCGTATCAATTATTTGTTCTCTTGTTTATCCTATATAAGAAATTTTAATTCATTTTAATATTCCCACAATTGAAAAGGAAGGATATGGATACCCGATTATATAAAACATTTAAGTTAGATGTTATATATATGGACACCATATAATGTGGTTCAGACCAAAATATGATTAATCAAATATCTACATGAAATTATTCTCATTAAATATGGAAAATCATATAATTTACTCATTATAAAAAAAATAATGTTTATGAAAGTAGACTATATTAGTATATATAATATTTTGAACAATATGGGATGAATCCAAATGAATTTATTAATTATATATTGATATTATGTACTAAAATTTTCAATTGTATAGTATATTTTGTTGATATTATTAATATTAGAACTCTGGTGAAGAATATATTTTCTGTAAAATTCATTACATGGGAATCCAATGAAACTATAACCCATGAAGCTAAATATTTAAAGAATATATGAGTCAATAATAAAATTAGATATCATTGAACTTATCATATCACAAATTGATAGAGTATCTATGAAAGAAGTGGAATTTAATGAGAAAATTATTGTCAATTTCAATAAAATTATTTTTTACTCTTATTATGACCATAAAATGTGTCAACTATCCATAATGATGAAAATTTCATTTAAGATAAATTATTATTAACAATGTTTGTAAAATGAGGATGACTAATATGAATAAAAAGTGTCATGATTTAAATTAAAAAAAGACACATAACAGAAGAATTCACCTTAATCATGAAGAAAAATATGGATAATAATAAAGAAAATTAAGAGTTATATGATTGATATTATAGTGCATGTGATAATTCTCTCTCTCCTTGTATATCATTTGATGAAATATCTAGGTGTCTCATAGGTAGTGTATAGGTTAGTAATGATGTAAACACAAACTATTCTTATTACTCCTCCTATTATTCACTTTATTCATCTTATTGTTCAAATAAAATATGTCAAAAATATAATACATTTAATAATTTTCATAATTAATAATATTTTATAGAAATGACATAAATTTATAAAGAGATTAAAAAAATTTAATCATGTAATTAATGAAAAGGAAAAATTTAAAATTAAAAAATAAAATTATCAATAAAATTTTATGAGCAACGAAATGTGAAAGAGATATAATAGAATATATATGACCTCAAAAAATCATTCAATAAATTAGTCTAATGAAAGAAATATAGATTAAATATATAGTTTCTAATTCTATAAAAATAATAAATTTGGTTTTGTTTTTTCATATAATGTTAGTTATTATAGAAAGAAATTTTTTTAAGAAGTGATTTTCCAGTATTGGTTTTGCAATTATTATCATAAAAAAGTCACCAAGTTAAAGAATTTAATTTAAAAAATGATAAATATGGTAGAATAAAAATAGTTCCTCATTTACATCATATCACATTTCAAAAATTGTTTTCAAAACAAATTTGAGTATAAAAAACCTTTACAGATTACATACATTGATGAGAATTTCTCATACAAAAAAATATAAATTTATAATTATATTGGAAACATGTATAATGTTTATATATAAAAAATAACATGATATATGGAATTGGATGATCTCTACAGCAGTTTTGGGATTACATTAAATTTTATATATTTGAAAATCTCAATGGTTTATACATGAATTTCAATAAACAATTAATCAGGTAAAATCATTGTTATTAGTATAGTTTGTTTTTTTAATTTAAATTATTATGAAAGTTATTTTATTTTAGATGGATTAGATGAAAAAAATTTAATCATTATTCAATAGAGTGTAAATGGTTTTAAAATATATTTCAAAAATTATTTTTTAAACAGCATTTATTTCAATGGAAAAAAGTATTTTTAAAAAAACTATTAAAATAATTAAATAAACACTTTTATCTTCATTCCCAAAATTAAAAATGATTTTAAATTAAATATACATGTTATTGGATTTGGAATCTATTCCTTTTTCATTGAATGATGCAAAACTTGTTATTCTCAACTGCCATTATCTTGTAAGTGATTTAATAAAATTGAATTTCAAAGATAGTGTTTTTTAACCACAATATTTTTAAAAAAAATAAATACAATATATTAACCAAAAAATTTGTTGACCTATAAACCCATTGAACTAGTTTATGTTGATATATTTAGGGAACTCATCTTCAGTGATTTAGGGGAAAATTATATTCCTTCATGATTGGGGAAGATAAAACGTGATTCACTTCGGTCATTCACTTTTCACAAAAAATAAGGATTGTAAAATCATTATAATATTTACCATGATAGTAAAATATGAAAAAGGGTAAAATTTTCAATTGGGTATATTTAAGGGGGGGTTTAACATAAACTATTTTTATAAACTTTTAGATTTAAAAATGCATAATCATACATTTTCTACCCCTTGAACACCTCAACAAAATACGGGTTTGAAATATGGAATCAAACTATTTAAGAAATATCAAGATTAGTATTGAAAATTATGAATCACCCTTAATATTATGGGTCCAAGGTCATCAATACCACTAGTAATATAATAAATTGTGTTCTCATTAAACCCACCCTAAAAAAGGACCCCTTATGATCTTTTTGAAAAATAAAATATTTAAAAATGTGTCTTCTTCATGTGGTAGGGTGTATATGTTTTATTCTTAACACTGAGTAAAAACAATGGAAATTTGATTAAAAAAATACTATAGATAATTATATATTTAGAATCTCAGCTCAAGAAAATCCTATTTTTTCATTAAAATATCCAAAAAACATGATGAATCTATTCATACAATATTTTATGAAAATATTCCAAGACATTCATAATAACTTGAAGATATTTGAGATAATATTGAGTATTTTAATTTTAATAAAACCTTTTTTTATGAATACCCAATAAAATATGAATCCATATATAGTCCATTACAAAAATCATTAAAAATATTCAAATCCATCCTCATAGAAATTATGATTTTCTATTTGTAATCTGATAGACATGCTAGATTTTTTATGTTAAATAAATTTGAAAATCATTGTTTATTAGTGGGAAAATATTTTTTAGAAAAAAATTATATTTTCAATTAAAAATCACATGTATGAAATCTATATTTCTATCCAATTAAAATAATATAGATGAATACATTCATTTCTAAGAAAACTTAAATTTTATTTACCTACTATAACATTTTAAAATAATGATTTCATTCATAAAAATTTATATATAAGTCTTTTTAGAATGACTATTAAAAGTACTTTTAAAATTGGGTTTATTTATTAAAATGTTTTCGTCTTAAAAAATACCTCAGTAAATTTTCATGTTTTCGAATTATGTTTTCTTGTTAACAAAGTAATGATATGAATTTAAAAACTCCTCAGGCCTGGTAGAGAAGATTAACATGTTTTTCCGAGTGATTTTAAAATGAAAATTATTGAATTGATTATATTTGTAAATTTATTTTCAAGATTTTAGTTACTAATCCAAATATATATGGATAATTTAATATTCTATTTAATATATCAATATGTTTTTAATGGATTTTCAAATCATGTGATTTTTTAAATTATTTTTATGGGTTGGATAAAATATCATATTGGTTCACAAATGACTATAAAAAAAGAAATTGAATTTACATGTAAATTAAAATACACTGATGAGTATCTGGGGTTCTTTGAAATGGGTCAATATATAGTGATTAATATACCCAATATTATTATCGAAAATATAACATTAGATAATTCTGGTAAACTAGTTCACAAAATTATTTATAGAAGTATGACTGAAAGTATTCTTCACCTTAATATTATGATGGATGATAATTTTCAACAATTTTGTTTATTGTGGTGAATTTAAATCCAATAATAATTAATCATTTCTAAAATGTCTTAAAATTTATTTTTCAATTTTTGAACAAGTTATAAAAATAATTATCATTTTATCCTATAAATACCTTTATTAATATTTCATGAAATTGTGATTTTGATATTAGAGGATATCCACTATATAATAAATTAAAATCTTTGTATTTTCATCCTATTTGAAAAACATTAATATATTGAAGTAAAAAATTGAAAATTCATTTTCTCTTTCTATATATAATGGGAACATATAGCTATAGGGATTTGTTTCACCAAAGATATTATAATGAAAAAACTCTCAATGAATTTTGAATAAACATTCTTCATTTTCCAATTAAAAGTTATAGTTTTAGTTCCATAAGAGTCTATGAAAGCCATGTTCATCAAGAGAACTCAAAGAACATTTAAATTAAAAAAAATTATCGAGGCAATACGTTCAATAAGAAGATATCATGTTTGAATATAGTATCACATATATTCAATTTGCCGATATCTTCACAATATTATCTATTTTAACTTCATTAATTTTATTATGGGGGATCAAGGAATGGAAATTTTTTAATTCATTTTATCATCTCTTATTATATATTTTTTCTTCATTCAAATCCAAAATTTTTTAAAATATTTTTATTTATTTATTTTAAATCTACTTATTCAAATTTTCAAAATCATTTCTTTTCAATAACTATAATTATATTATGCATTTTTTTCTCATTTATATATATCATTTGTTCATTATAATCACTTATTATAATAATAATTGGGAAAATTGTTCTTATAAAAGGTGCATGAAAATATAATTTATTTGGGAATTTAATGTCAATAAGAAAATAAAATATAGTTTTTGTTTTAAAGATGAAATGTTTCAAAATATGAGAACAATGTCTTTTTAAATTTTTTTTGAAGGATTGGAATGATCTATATTGAATGGGGGAGATATACTCATTAATGGAAATAATAATTTTTAATATTCTTTCTCATCCATATTTTTATTCCCTCTTTCTTCTTCACCTACTTTTTTTCCTTTATTATATAACTTTAATCTCAAATGAGTGATTGTGGACATCAAAAAGAGGAATATTGATGAACCCTTATTGCGTTTTTATCCTCACAATCACCTCATGTGTTTCCAAATAGTTTTACATCAGTACTTCTTGGTTTTATTGATTATAAATTATCCTAAAGAATCATCATACCATATGAAGCAACTGAAAGGTGGATAGAGGGTCATTGTGATAGTCTTTCTAGTATCCTCCCACTGGATACCCTGTTGTAGGGTATCACCTAGCATGTATAAGATATAGTAGTACCCAAACATGTATCAGGTCTGTAGGTTATCTGATAGATCTCACTGAACATCTGGTTCAGTTTTAATATTCCATGTAATCTATAGAAATTTCACTTATATCTAATGGCATCAGATAGTTATTGGGAGTGTTTAAACAAGAAAAGTTAAAGTGCATTTAATTCATGGTCTAAAATCCATGATTCATATAATTTATTCAATATCTTAACCCAAGTATCCACTATCTCTAATAAATTATTTAAATAGATGCTATGGAATCCTTGGATCTCATCTATTGAAATTAATAAATATTATATTCCTTTGAAAGTTTTTTTACCGATCCAATAATTTCTTTTGGTTGAGATCTCCTTGAAATCCTCAATTCTACAATGGAAATCAGTATTAAAAGAATTAAATTCAATTTATTATTACAATTTTATTATGTTCCATTCATTCCATTTATTTAATTCTAAAAGCATATTATTCTATTCACACACAAAATCCCTCTCACTATCTTTATTTCTCTCTCTATATTTTATACTCTTCTAAAATCTTCATTAACAAATTGACTGCAACATGAAGGGTTTATAAAAAATCTAATATCTAATTAATCTTATTAATTATGTTCTCAAAATATTTATAGAGAGGGTTCAAGGTTTTTTGTTTCTATTAAAATCAATGTTCATTTTCATTGGTTCTATGATTATATTAACAAAATGGTTTCCTTTCATCTTGGTGGGTTATATCATTCCGTTAACCTTAAGGTATATATATAAAAACCCCAAAAAATATTTAGGGGAGGTGAAAAATGGGATTATTATTGAGTAATCATTAGAATCCATTATAAAAGTGTTCCTTTTAATTTCAAGAATTTGTTTTCTATCCTTAACATTTTAATATCCATAAGTATCTCTTTAAATTTATAGTTTTATACACAAATCGATTGCATACATTATTATCACTTGTTACTTATTATAATAATTTTATATTTTTTAATAAAATATATTAACCTCCCCCCCCCCCCCCCCGAAATTATATTTTTCTATAATTTTACCAAAAACTATAGTATGAAAAAATATTCATACACTTTTACTTCATTAGTTATATTCATAAAAATATAAGAGAATAAATAATATCTCTTGTGATAACTTCGGGCATTTAACCATCCCGAAATCATAACCTCTACAAAACCCTACTTTCTAATAACAAACTCTTTATGATAATTATTCCCAATTCCCTTGTTTTATCCGTACACCAATGCTTCCCTTCAGAAAATGTCAAAACATGGTCTTATTATTCAAGGATGAGTGTGTTCCTTCTTTCATTATCATTTCCATAGAGATGTTTCTATTGAAGTTATCAAAAATAAAATGGCCATAATAGGATAGGTTGAAAAATCATACTGACTATTATCCTTACCATAGGGTATTTGGACACACTACGAATCTTTTTTTTATCTTTATATTATAACTCCATGTTCATATATATCATAGTCTTGTTGAGTTGGGAGATCCCTAAATACAAATGATATATGAATATTCTACCCTATGGGGGTGATGAAAATGAATCAAATGAGTGGTAACATGTGTTTGGATGATGTGTATGGAAAGTTTATGATTATATTCCCTGAAACATATACTCTCATTCCCATTGAATTATCCATGATCACTTTGACAACTAGGAACCATCTATGGTCACTAAATGCTCATCACTTACCCTATTGACATTGACCCCTTTGAGGTCTCGGATAAATCAACACTAATAATATTACAAAAATAATGTTCAATCACATGTTAAAAAAATATTATAAAATCACAATTATTTTTTCCTCCCATACTGGGAGGAGTTTTCATTATATGTATAATCATAGAACACTTCATATACAACAAACCAGGGTATGATATAGAAATTTCATTAGGTTGGTGGATCATTGGGTGGAGATTAGTGTTGAGGCATGACACTCTTATCCCTCAACAACCTCTTTTTGACTATATTGAGGAAATTTTATAGGATAGGTTATTAAAAAGAATGATTAAGTCCATATCCTGAATATTATTGTCCATGCTACTAAGAAAATGAAATATGTGTTACTGAAGTCTAAACATGAATACAAATCATAGGATGAATCCTCATGGATAACACCATGACCTATGTTGTTCAAGGATCATTAATCCCAGCTATAACCACTCAATTATTATCTACCACAGGTCTAGGCTTAGCCACTACCTCACATTGCATCGAATTGTCCCTCTAATTAATAAAAGAATATGATAAATACATGTTTTGTCACATAATACCAACCAAATATGCATATAATTCTTCCTATCAAAGGGAAATAATTAGGGAGTCATTACTTTACCATTAATATTAAATATGATGTTCTTAAGAATCTCTTTGGCTTACTGACACAAATCACGATCACCAACAAAGATGTATTGTCAAAGGATTTACATGTGTCCTTTATTGAGGCCATAAATAGACTTATCATATTTTAAACTAAGGTATCTTCTGTAGAATCCCAATATGAAGATGATTATGAGTTGTAATAGTTGCAATCGATCATCTACTTCATCATGGTGGATGAGGGTTCCATAATTTAGTGGAATAATCACATTATCTATGACCAAATATAATTCAATATCATGTAAATATGCTAGTGTCTAGTGGAAACTTGCTCAAGTATGATTCTCATCCCAATTTATATAATCTAAATAACATTACCATTGGAAATGATTTGGACATTCTTAATCTGGTAGTACATGTATGAAAATAGTGGAAAAAAGCTACACAACATGATTTAGGTTACCAAATAGTTTTGTGTTCTTTGGTCAACCACTAAATTAAATGTTATATATACATAAATTACTTATAATACCTTTATATTAAGGCATGAGATTTGAAATCATGTGTTGGTTCCCTATATATATTATAAATATATCAAATACTCCCTCAATTTATCAGTATGAATAATTTATAGTGACGATTCCCCCATTGTCTCCAATTAATCTTGATGTATGAATATCATATATTATAAACAATGAAATTTAAAACCATGTTTATGAGTTGGAATATATCATTTATCCGGATGAATTAATGTCTATATTAGTATCTCACTGTGATGATATGAAGTATATCATGATATTACTCACCTACTGATTGGAATTGACAACTCCACACCATGGAAACCACTTTATCATCTCCAATAAAATGGTACTATATCATATTACCTCTCTCCCTTAAGAGGTTGAGGCACCCATCAACCCAAATGGACCCTAATATTATTTCATATTAGAAGTTTAATACAATTTCCTCTAACACATATCATCTCCATGTATTTAATAGGGTGGGTATTTATCAAAGAAATTAAACCAAAAATCATTGTTTTGAAAGGATTTAAGAACCCTCCTGTGGTGGTCCCATTGAATTGGATCGCCAGATTATGTTGCTATGGTTTCAATGCAGAAAAAGGTCTATTAACACTTTTATTGGATTATTCTCATATGTATGTGGTTAACAAGATACTACAAACATTCATTACAAATGAGTCCAAACTATCCCTAAATCCTAATGATTTTTACAAATGGGACATGGATATGCCCCAACAACCTATCAAGATAGATTCTACATAACTATTGATGACTTAATAATAGTGGACCTAGATACTGAGGAATATATATTAAGATATTATGTTTTAGAATCATTACGCAGTATGAAGATAAATACCAATATGTTTCATTTCAGAAGATACACCATTATTGTATCGCCTATAATAAGAAAGAAATTTCAAGGATTAATCTTTTAGTTGATCTTATCCATCTTGGTATTCATATTGTACAATGTTACTTCAAAACACGCCCATAAGTTTAATCTCTCCCATAGATTCATGGGTGAGGTTGAAGTTAATGATATTGTTAAATAAAACATCTTCATGTATGTCCAAACCCCCAAATTGTTGGCCAACATTGTCCTAACGAGGATAAATAAACAACATATTGAGATCTATATTAATTTTAATGAAATTCACCACCATTTTCATAAGGATTTGATCCCCTCCAAAATGAAAAAACTGCTAACTGATATAATTAATAGATTAAATTAAATATAATTAATGGAAAGGTAATCATGGTATAGTCAAATCTCGATGGCACCCAAGGATGATGAATCCACAATCATTAGGAAAACATTACTAACTTTCTACTATCGACTGATTACCTAATATCTGAAGAATAATGGGGAACCTTATAAATATTTCATTCATTGTACCCTAAAGACCCTCCTAAAACACAAGTGGTGTATATTGTGTATGCTTTTATGGTTAAATTCTATTTTCTACGTGACTATCTCATTGATCATGAGATGGTCTGTAAGAATTTCTATTCACGTCACCTATAGATTAATCGATTAAGCTATTCCTTTTGGTTTACTAATAGGATATTTCTCAATTTTAGATTTAGAAGACGAGGAAATGAGATTGACCTAGATAATATGATGTTTATTACACAAATTCCTCATATATGATATCTTTGAGAGATACATAGACATTAGTACCGTATAGAATATATTAGGAATTATATATCTATCCTAGTTATAAATATGTTATATCATTATCTATGATGAATAAGAGAGATACCTCTAATCAATTAGAAGAGGAATGATATATCATGTTTCATGAAATCATTCTATATTTTATATTTCCTATGAATTAGATTTCACACATTCAATAGCAGTATTTTGTGTATTATTTGACTTTTGTGTAAAGATCCCTCAATAAACACTTATCCCATAAGAATGAAGATGTAATAAAAAAATATCATATGCTATATAAATTTTAAGATACTTGACATAGAGATTAGATATTATCCTATTGAGCAGAGGTGTCATTCCATATCCTTCAGAGTACAAAAGTGGTAAAATTAACCATAATGTAATGAGATTAAACCATTAACAATTATTGATCATTTATTATTAATCCTCAACCATCAAATGATGAATAAACAACTGGAATGGTTTGGATTAACCCTAAATATGTTTGACATTAGGTTCATCCCCTATAACAATTAAAAAGAAAAAAGAATTGGTATATATCCCAAATATGCACCGAATATTTTAAGAGAAACCATTGTATTTAGGCAAATAAGATGAATCCATACTCTCCATCAACTATGAAATTCCATATCTGGAGTGGAACATTGATTGTTCCTATCAGATCATAACTAGGAAAAGACTCAATAACTATAATATTATAAAGTTTATTCATAGTATTTTTCTCATCACTACCTAAAAGTCCCCTATGATGTACCGTTAACTTCTGTAAGAAGGATGAACCAAAAATGACTCCCAGTACCAATACCTCATCACTGGACTTCATATTTCCATCCAAATCAAGGTCAAATGGTTTCATGTGAAATGTAACTTTGATATGGTGATCAAGTAAATCTCTAATCATTAAAATGTCAGAAAATAAGAAACTATACCCATATATGTATTCACCCAAGAGGTAATGGAATTGTTTCATTAAGTTATAATAGTTTATCTTATCTCAAAATCACAGAATGGCCAACCAAATTCTCTTGAAGGCCATTTTTCATCTCTAATATAATTAAATCAAGAAAATTATCTGATAGAAATTGTGCATCTAACTAGTATTACCCCCACCACATTCGACGAGGGAAACAAGTAATCAAGTAAACATATTAATGATTACTCTTAGATATGGATCATATATTCCAAGGTAATAGAATAAAATTCTAATTCAATGGTTCTTCTAATTGAGTACCTTCATCCAAGGATGCTCCTCTCATACCAGGTCGAGCATGAGCAAGTATTCAACTAATCATCTAACATCATCATGTTGAAAAACCCCTACTCATATAATTTCCTTTATAAGTAAAGATTTTATGAAATCCTTCTAAATTTTATACATAAAATGATCTCCCGAAGGCCTTATAAAAGGTATACAGTAGTTCTTTTAGGATCATCATGTTGGGAAAAGTCTCCCCAATTAGATCAGAATGTTTGGTTTTTCTTATCCCAACACAGGTCTAGACTACATATAATTCCCTAAAATGTTTTCATGCTTGATTCATAAAATATAAAGGAGTAAAATATGGAAATATTATATAACTGTATGTTTATCTTATTTTTTTAGTATAGGCACATGAAACATTATTCCCTTTATAATAACATTTAACATACACTCAAAAATATTGTGCTAAAAACATAATTTTTGTATTTTTTTTTTCTTTTAAATGTATATTCATGACCACATTTTTACCCATTAGAATATATTAATCAAAAATTTAATATTTGATCACATACATACAAAGGAATTTTTAGGTTTATAATTTTGGAAAATTTTGTCAAAAAATGTTTTGGGATATTTTCAAACTTTATTCATTTTTTCTTAAAAACATGTTCTTTATGAATAAAGGATTCCATATGTTTTTGTAAATTACATATATGTAACTCTAAAGGATTACTATTTTCACTAATTTTTAGGGTATATGAATAAAAATTTAGATACTTTGGATGAGAAAAAAATTATTAGTAATGAAAATTTAAAATAATGGAAGAAAGAAACACATTAGTCTATGAATACTCATTAAAATGTTCCTTTTCAATATAACCATTAAGATTAAATAACCATTTAAATAAAAATGAAACTAGATTCACTAACCCAATATAATCATAAAACCATCCATATGAAATAATTATGGATAAAAATAAACTCATAAAGTTTCATTGCAATCATGAAATTATATGAAAACTATTTTAAAAAAAATAAAAATTTCACCCATTATAATTATCATATACATAATTTAAACATAGAGTAAATATATTACCTTATCAAATTATAATATTTATTTTAAAACCACTAATTATAAAATAAATAATTTATAGCTAACTTGGGTCATCATATTCATAGCATTAATGTATCCACTCTTGAAATTAATTACTGCATTGGACAGTTATATCTAGAACACCTCATCATGGTATATAATATAAAATACCATCCATGGTTATTAAATGAAAAAATAATCAATGGTTTTCATTTTAAACACTGTTACATGTTCTATAATAGAACAATTCTTATGTCCACAATGTCAAATAACCTCAGGGGGGTGAATCGGGGTTTGACAGATTAAAACTTTTCCCCTTCGGATCATGTTTCGTTGTAAAAAGAATCCCAATTCTCACTTCCTCCCATAGAAATATATAAAAATATTTGAAATCATGCACATAACATAGTGTTTTTTCATGGTTCACCCTCATTTGGATGCATCCAAGGAGTATACAATAGCTATATGTCGATATACCAAGTTCACTAAGGTTCACTGCCAATAATATGTAATATGTACATGCTAGATATTATATGACCAGGATCACATACTTTATAAGGTTTAGGGTCTTCTCACTGAATTACAAAGGGTCATTTGATATTCCTATTTCTCTGGCTCACTTCCGGTTGAAATGATCACTGTCTTCCTCTTCATATTCTCCCTACTCTTGGACAGGAATCCACACACAGTTTATAGACTTGTAGGTCAATCATAGTTTATTGAAATGTAAGTCCCTTCATTTTCATGTTTTCCTAAATTATAAACTATATTTAGATGATATGTTTAAGTCCTTTCTTCACCTGTAGATTAATCCCACCTTCCAGAGTACATCTAAGTACTAGAAAAAACTTTGGCACAACGATTTGAAACTTTCTCAAGCTTCTTTGTCCAAATCGTGAACCACATTCTTCTCCCATGTACTAAGATCCGAGAATGGTACACTAAATAACTCCTTCACGTACTTCTTCCACTTCCACAGACATCTATTTGCCTATGGACAACCTCTAACTTCATTGTTTTGTACCACCTCTATGAAACCTCTCTTTTCCGCGAACTATTCTATGTTTGCAGACTGCCTCTATGAATCACTCGATGTCCGCGAACTATTCTCTATTCATGGGTTTTCTTTACAAACTGCATGTTTACAGATCTATCTTACTCCAGGTACTTGTTTTTTCTTCCTCAATGTACTTCTCTTTTGTGGGCTACACTTCTTCGCAAAAACCTTCAGAATTCCTTTTCCAGGTGAACCACTTCATATTTTGTGGAATTCTCCCTCACGAGCTTCCTTCAAGATTTACCAAAATCTTGGAGTAAAAGATATTCTCTAATAATATTTGATCTCTCTCTTAACCAGTGGGATTAGAGATTCTTATATAGGCAAATATATCCTAAATATCTATTAATCCAAGATTTACCAAATCTTTGATACATTGTATACCGATCATCCTCCTGCTGTGAACCGCATGCCTTCCTGTGAACCATATTTCATACGCGGTCCATGCACTGCATTTGCTCATACATGGTTTATCTCCTGCACCCATGACAATTCATCCATATATAACATTGCCTTCCTCTAAATTTTTTTTTTATTTTTGTTTATTTCCCCTATGTACTTTTCTCACAACTTACAACGTGGTAGTGTACCCTTCTTGTACATGGTCCGCGATCTATGTCTTGGGCTCGGCGTTTCTCTTCCTTTTCAAATTTAGTTTTTTTCTTCACACCATTTAGTACCATGAAAAAATCATTACATTTCCAAACCCAGATTCCGGATTTTGGGGCCCAAATAATTGGAAAACACTGGGAAACTTCACTACCTTACAAACCGGCTTTCTGCAAACACTAACCATACTCAATCACAGTCATATAGATTTGTCACCAAACGCAATCACACCCAAAACATACCTAGAGGACACATTGAGGTATTTTTCCCCAAAAACCACACAACAATATAAAAAATTCTTCTAAACTATAACATAATAAAAAATTAAATGTTTAAAAATATTATTTTTACCCTTCAAAAAAATATTTTCGAAATCAAAATATACAATCTAATAAAACCCTTTAATGAAAATATCTAGAACATTGTGATGGAGGGGTTTAATTTGAATGAAAGTATATAATTTAAAATAATATAAACATAATGACATAGTAATTTTGTGGCAGAAACGTTTTACACGCTATATTTTAAAATAGAAAAATCATTTTTCCTTTTATTCAAAAATTTATGCTTAAAATACATACTATAAGGCCCCATCCTTAAACCTTACGTAATCTTGATTTATTACAAGATAACACATTGAGGATATTTTCAGGTTTAGAGTTATAGAGAATTAGATCCTAAATCTTTCATTACATTCCACATTTAAACAAAGTGGTTATATAAGAGATAGTATTCATTTTTTCCATCAACGGAAAAACATTTAAAATAAAACATGGATTCTTTCTTGACACTTCCTTGACACTATCATCATATCTTGTACCATTCCCTTGACCTGTGAAAAAAATTTCAAAAACATCGGATGAGCATAGAAAGCTTAGTAAGGGATATAAAAGTACAAAAAGAAAACATTAGTCCATGTATGAAATCATACATTACTCATAAAATATAATCACTTTAACATATCTCATAAAAACATGAATAAATCATAGAAATCATAAGACATAAAGGTAACTTGAGGATTTCATAACATTCTTATGTAGGGAGTAACCCTCTTGGTTACGTTTGGAATACCCATCACAGTATATTCCCTAAATCTCTTTGGAGAAACCTTAACATTTAACCCCTTCGCGTTACCCAATGCATTGGAGATCTATATCGGGCTCACCTGCCCTTAGTTTATCGCGGAACCACTCGTCATCCTAAACAATGCCAAAGAACCATAACATAATAATATCACATAACTTAAGCATAAAGAAAAGATAACATTCCCACATTGCAATACCAATATAACATTTAAGATAATGAATCCATTCTAAAAATCATTTTCAAAACCATTTAAAACATTTAATAATGTGATTTTTGAATCAAAGTGTCCGATACCACTTTGATTTTTTTAACATTTTAAACCATTAATATCCATATAATTAAATCATTAAACCCATTTGGAAAGAATGGATATTAATGATAAATATTTATAAGAATAAATCATTAAAACATTTAAAACGATATTTTAGTTAAAGGGTTTTTAACAAAATGAGAGACACTTGAATACCATAATTGAGTAAAAACATTTAATCAAAACTTTATAATATCATGAGAATAGATGGATTAATGATATAATATTCCAAGGGATAGTATATACACCATATAAGAGTGAATTGGTTCATAACAACAATGAAGTCTTAATGGAAATGTAAAATGAGATGAAATCCCTTATAAAGAATGTATCCTTAAATTAAAGATAAATCAATCTCATAACTATGTGTAACAAATATAAATACACTGAATATAAGTGGATATTAAGTATAAAACAATCAAAGGTCATTCACACATATTCAAAGGATGATATATTTAATAACTACATGTTGAACCCAAAGAAATCGAAATTGGGTTAAGAAGTTCCCTTGGTAAAATTGAACAGCCCAACAGTGTCACTTTAAAATTCATAAAATTAGTTGATGAGAGAGAAAATGGTATCTCATATCTTACACATAAAATATACATCTATAAGGATATATAATAACATATCCCAACATAAAAATAAGTAAATAAAAATACATAAAAAAAGAAGTCTTTTAAAAAGAGGAGGGTGAAAGGTTCCCTTACCGATTTGGGCAACTTTCGAAACGTACACCCCATGAAATAAGGTTCATACAATGAAGATTTAACTACCCATAAATGAGATTATATTATAAAAATAGTAAAATAATGGGCATTACATACACCACAAATGGATTTATGATATAACGGTGCCACATAAAACTTCCAAAAATGGATTTATGATATAAAATAGGGTCTGTCATCATATTAACATATAATTTACAGCAATATTAATATAAAATAACTTCCCCTAACATAAGAAATAGGATCTTAAAGTAATTTACATAAAAAGAGTACTTAAAAATAAAGAGAGAGGTAGGATCCCTTACCTCAGGTCCGACTTGACTCGATCGTTCTTTAACCTCCTGAATAATATACATGAGTTAATTTATACTTTCATAAGAACTTTTTTTCAATTTCATTATTCCTTTTATATCACTTATTACCATGTTATTAACACTATGTAATTATTTAAGTTAACAATGGTCGTTTTGTGGATCATTGCAACTTGATTAAAAATTAAACTCTTTATAATTACAAGTTTGTTCATGGGGTAAAATATCCGTTATATCCACAATTATATTAATTATTTAGATATCATATATATCATATATATCCATTATATACATGCATTTATAATATTACATAACATTTACAGGTAATAAATGAAATGCACCGTTCATGGAGACGGTAAGCCGTACGTATGCATGAACGCTACTTCCATTTCTATTTCATATTTAATGGAATTAAAACATAATGATAAATAATAGTATTATAATTATAGTATGGTATCATATATAATATCATTAAATCTATCCTTTATATGTACCACATATGGTATTAACGAATCAAATCACTTTGAGGGGGTGGTAGTCCGCACTTCCTAAAATGAAGATATCGTGTTTACCCATAATGGAATCCATAAACGTATGCCATAAATGAAAAATACAGAAGATTAAAGAAAACATAAACATATTATATATCATATATATATATATATATATATTTACATCATAATGGCCACCTTTGAAGGTGTTAATAGAATATTGAACAATCATCGTTTCAGGAGGCAGAAATTCACCATCCACAGAAACTGTATGTTCTTTAACCATTGGACATAGGTGTGTGTAAGTGTAGCTTGAATAATTATTATAACAACATCCTAGTATATTGAATATACTGGATTTGTTACAAAAGAAATGAAAAAAATGATTTTAGGGGGTTGTAGAAGCAAAATAAAACAAAATAACACAAGTGAAGACATTACCTTAAAATTGGGTAACTCCCTTTGGTTTGAACCAAAAGAGATTCTTGAAGAGCTTACTGCATAAGGTAAGGCTTCTAGGATTAGGATAAGGATGCGGAGAGATGATATGGGCAGGTGTTGGTCGAGCCAAAGGCTTGAGAGGTGTGGTTAAGGTGGTAGAGGTGGGGGCGTTTTATAATTGAAAAAGAGGGGCACTCTTTGAAAGTTATAAAATATTATTTTATTTTCAAATGAGTTTTGGATTTTAAAAGACCCACATTGATGTAACCTAAGGATAATGTGATAATGGTTATAAATATACTCATCGAATAGGTTTTCTACATGTTTAGGTCTTATATATTACTTTATATTTTCATTTTATTTAAATTGTTAAATAATGAGGTAATCGCTGCATCATCATGATGTCATAAATAATTTATTTTATTTAATGTCTAAAAATTAAAAAAAATACTATGATGTAGGAAATCTTTTTATATTTACAATTACTCTTTATAGTAAAAAATATGACTTTTATAACTCCATGTAAAAATTGTTTTAGTAAAATAATACATGTTTGTGTCATTTTTACTTTTACTTTAAAAAAAGGCATTAATGTCATTATCTTACCCAAGTGGCTCCATGGGGTCCCAAAAATCGACCCATGGGTTTTCGCGGTCGGCCATGACACATCCAATAAGGGTAGGACATGTGTAAAGGTCATTTCATATTATTAAAACATTATTTTTACCTTAAACTACACTAATTACCTCTAATCGCGATTAAAAACTTAAAAGTTACTATTCACCAAAAAAAATTAATCCCATTGAACCAAATTTTACATCCTAATTACAACCATGTATGTCGTATTTTTGAAATTCAAAACAAAAAGGTGGTAAAATTTCATTTAAACAAAAAAATCAGTTTTTTAAGTACCACTTAGTGGTATCACTATTCATCAAAAATTGAAGTTTTTCAGAAAAATACCAAAACATCACCTTAAGCTATATTTGATATTCCGAATTCAAAAATGATGTCTATTTTACAAAATTAAAAAAATATAAGTTATAATAATTAATTTAATAATTAATTCCAATTGTCAGAACAAATAGCGTGTTTTTAAGAAACAATATCTATCAAAAGATTGACACTCGTTTATGTCCAATATCAAAGTGATATTAATTCCAATGACCACCATTGGATTAAATGGTAAAAATATATTCTAATTTCACTTTAAATATAATTAATAATATAATCTAACTATATAAATAATATAGATTAAAAATATGTTTTAATTAAAATACAATGCTTTTCACTATTCAATAAAAAATGAACATTATCAGAAAACAACCAAAAATTTATCCAAAGTAAATTTTAATGTCCCAATCATAAAGAATAAGTTTATTTTGACAAATATAGATTATCAAATTGTCAAAAGATATATTTAAAAATGTTTCGCCATCAAAAGGTGGTAAAACAATCTTTTAAAAATATTAGAGTATTTATTCATAAAAATGGATTCATTTGGATTTCACGCCTCTAACATTTTTTGGATAGATGTAAAAATATTTTAAAAACAAATGTAATAATTTTCTAGTTATTTTTGTTCATTCCCTCCATTACAATGGCTAGGCGTTAACTATTATAATATTATTATATTATTAGGGTGCAATGTAAGATTTCAAAGAAACTCGTTGTTGCGTATTGGGTACGCCAATGTGCATAGAATTCCATTTAAATTAGTATTAACATTTTATTCACAAATATTGATAAACATTAGTACGTAATATTATTTATTTACCTGGGATGTTACATCCTTCCCCCCTTTGGGGAATTACATCCTCAGAATTTCAAAATTGGGCTTGGAAACTCCATTGAAAGTCCCACATCAGAACAATAGTCAGTAAAACAATCACTTAAAAATAAATGGGAGAGAAGTACAAAGTTCACTCGAGTTAACCCATACTAGGATTCCAAGTTTGAAAATATGGATATGGAGGAAAAAATAAAGGGTCATGTTCTAATGGAGAGTGATAGTAAACATGTCTAGGAGAAAGTTAACCACAAGAAAATCACAATCTTGTGATGGGTTAAATGGTATTCTATTCCCCAGTAGGAAAAGTTAACAGACAAAATTTTTGTTTTAAGTTACTCTTAATTGAGGAATTTGTTTTTGAGCTTAACTAAATCATAATGAAACAAAATTACTTGTCACGTAGACTATCAAAATTTACTAGATTCCTTAATCAAACAAATATTTTCTCCAAAATACGAGTATTTAGGAAGACTTGTTCGCATTAAGAGTACTATAATAAAAAAACCAAACCAAAAACTTTAGTACAAGATCAGATAGTACCCAAAAGGTTATTTTTTTATAGAAAGTAAAACTACTCCTAATCTCCAAAATTTTTCAAACAAAACCCAAAGTTCAACAAAGACCATTCGATAAACAATTTGTCCATAAATTTCTTCAAAGTAAACAAAACTAAGATTGAAACCCAAATATCTGAAGGATTTAATCACATAGGCTCCCAAGGTAGAAATTAACATTTATCTCCAAATAAAATCAGTTGCTCTTAAAGTCTCATACTGAAAAGTAATTAACCTAATCACATATCCTCCATGGTAGGTTAATAATTTCCATAGATAACCCAAAATCAGCTTACTCTTGATTCATAAAATCATCTAACTAAAAAAATTGTCAAACTAACCAGGGACTTCACGTAGTCCAGTGGTAGGCGATAAACACCAGTCACACTTTGGGTGTGGGTTCGATTCCTGCAGCTTCGTCCGACATGACGGGTTGTCACACGGTCTGTGTGTTGTCCCTTTTCCAAAACTATATAATTCTTAAAACATCCCCCCGGAAATAGATCAAATCATCAAAAATAACCATAACATATTTTAACCTCAATTTTACCTCATTCCTTTTATCTTCCATCATAACATATAGTAACCCATAATTACCTCAAAAGTAAGGATCATATAAACCCTAATGGTTACCTTTATGATTATCACATGAACTACCACATCGGGTTGGTTCTCTCGTACAAGAGGCATTAGAGAACTCACCAGGGTTCAAGTGGTTGATCATGACTCCTGATAGTTGGTTTATAATAACCATGATATTTCTTATTGAATCCCCCATTTCATCCAGTCTCTTAATCTGAGAACCACCACAGTTTCCTTCAAACCCATTGTCACTTTGGTGCCTGCTATATCCATCCATTTACTAAAACCAAAAAGGTCAGTGTGAGTATATCAACAAAATCATCATGTAATAAAGATGGAGATAAACACTAAAATATACTTATCCAAGTTATCTCAAACTTGTTCCAACCTTCAAAAATAACAATGACTCTATTCAATATAAAATCCATTGTGGTCATACATAACTTGTCACTTATGCTAAAAAACACTCTAACATCTAAAGTTATCTAAATCGACCTCTTATACCAACTATAAGGCACCAGCCTTAAACCATACTTAATCTTGAGTTATTAAAAGATTACACATTGAGGATCTTTTCAGGTTTAGAGTTTCAGAGAATTAGATCATAAAACTTGCATTACATTCCACATTTAAACAAAGTGGTTACATAAAAGATAGTATTCAATTTTCACATCAACGGATACATATTTAAAATATAACATGGATTCTTTCTTGACACTTCCTTGACACTATCATCATATCATGTACCATTCCATTGACCTGTAAAAACTTTTCAAAAACATGGGATGATCATAGAAAGCTCAATAAGGGATATAAAAGTACAAAATGAAATCATTAGTCCATGTATGAAATCATACTTTACTCATAAAACATAATCACTTCAACACACCTCATAAAAACATGAATAAATCATAGAAATCATAAGACATAAAGGTAACTTGAGTAATTCATAACATTCTTACATAGGGAGTGACCTTATTGGTTACGTTTGGAATACCCATCACAATATATTCCCTAATTCTCTTCAGATAAACCTTAACGTTTAACCCCTTCACGTTACCCAATGCATTGGAGAGCTATATCGGGCTCACCCGCCCTTAGTTTATCACGGAACCACCTGTCTTTGTAAACAATTCCCTAGAACCATAAAATTATCATAGCATATAAAATAAGCATAAATTAAAGATAACATTCCCACATTTCAATAACAATATCACATTTTAAGATAATGAATCCATTCTAAAAACCATTTTCAAAACCATTTAAAACATTTAATAATGTGATTTTTGAATCAAAGTGTCCCATACCACTTTGAAGTTTTTAACATTTTAAACCATTATTATCCATATAATTAAATCCTTAAAACCATTTTTAAAACATGGATATTATTGAGAAATATTTATAAGAATAAATCATTATAACATTTAAAACGATATTTTAGTTAAAGGGTTTTTAACAAAATGAGAGACACTTGAATACCATAATTGAGGAATAACATTTAATCAAAACATTATAATATCATGAAAATAAATGGATTCATGATATAATATTCCAAGGAACAGTATATAAACCATATAAGAGTGAATTGGTGCATAACACCAATGAATTCTCAATAGAAATGTAAAATGAGATGAAATCCCTTATAAAGAATGTATCCTTAAATTAAAGATAAATCAATTTCATAATTATGTGTGAAAAATATAAATACACCCAATATAATTGGATATTATGTGTAAAACAATAAAAGTTTATTCACACATATTCAAAGGATGACATATTCAATAACTACATGTTGAACCCAAAGAAATCTAAATTGGGTTAAGAAGTTCCCTTGGTAAAATTCGACAACCTAACAACGTCACTTTTAAATTCATAAAATTAGTTGATGAGAGAGAAAATGGTATCTCATCTCTTGGAAATAAAATTACATCTATAAGGATATATAAGAACATATCCCAATATAAAAATTTGTAAATTAAAAGTCATAACAAAAGAAGTCTTTTAAAAAGAGGAGTGTGAAAGTTTCCCTTACCGATTAGGGCAACTTTCGAAACATACACCCCATGAAAGAAGGATCATAAAATGAAGATGTAACTACCCATAAATGAGAGTATATTATACAAAGAGTAAAATAATGGGCATTACATACACCACACAAAAGTAAATAGTGGCCAATGTAGCATGAATCTCACAGGAAAAAAAATGAGATAAAAATCCCCTTATGAAAATTCGGCAGCCTAACGGTGCCACATAAAACATCCAAAAATGGATTTATGAGATAAAATAGGTTCTATAATCATATTAACATAAAATTAAAATCTAGAATAATATAAGCAAACTTCCCCCAAAATAATAAATAGGATATTAATGTAATTTACATAAAAAGAGTACTTAAAAATAAAGAGAGAGGTAGGATCCTTTACCTCAGGTCCGACTTGACTCGATCGTTCTTTATCCTTCGGAATAATAAACATGAGTTAATTTATAATTTCTTAAGAACTTTTTTTCAAGTTTATTATTCCTTTTATATCACTTATTACCATGTTATGAACACTATGTAATTATTTAAGTTAATAATGGTCATTTTGTTGATCATTGCTACTTGAGTAAAAAATGAACTCTTTATAATTACATGTTTGTACATGAGGTAAAATATCCATTATATCCAGAATTATATTCATTATGTATATATCATATATATCATATATATCCATTATATACACGAATTTATAACATTAAATAACATTTTGAGGTAATAAATGAAATGCACTGTTCATGGAGATGGTAAGTCGTACGTATGCATGAACGCTACTTCCATTTATATTTCATATTTAATAGAATTAAAACATAATTATAGATAATACTATTATAATTCCAGTGTGTTATAATATATAATATCATTAAATCTATCCTTTTTATGTACCACATATGGTATTAACGAATCAAATCACTTTGAGGGGGCGGTAGTCTGCACTTCCTAAAATGAAGATATCGTGTTTACCCATAATGGAAGCCATAAAGGTATGACATAAATGAAAAATACAGAAGCTTAAGGAAACCATAAACATATTATATATCATATATAAATATAGTGACATCTTAATGTCCACCATTGAAGGTGTTAAAAGAATATTGAACAATCATCGTTTCGTGAGGCAGAAATTCACCATCCACAGAAACAGTATGTTCCTTAACCATTATATGTAGGTGTGTGTAATTTTAGCTCGAATGATTCTTATACCAACATCCTAGTATATTTAATATAATGAATTTGTTACAAAAGAAATGAATAAAAATAGTTTAGGGGGTTGGAGAAGCAAAATAAATCAAAAGAACACATGTGAAGACATTACCTTAAAATCAGGTAACTCCCTTTGGTTTGAACCAAAAGGGTTTATTGAAGAGCTTCCTGCCTAAGGTAAGTCTTCTAGGATGAGTAGAGGGATGTGGAAAGATTATATGGGAAGGGGTTAGCCGAGCCAAAGGCTTGAAAGGTGTGGGTAATGTGGTAGAGGTGGGGGCCTTTTATAAGGGAAAAGGTGGGGAACTCTTGGAATGTTATAAAAATGTTACATTATTTTCAAATGAGTTTAGGATTTTAAAGGTAAAAAATTGATGTATTTTGAGGATAAGGTGATAAGGGTTCTAAATATACTCAACCAATAGGTTTTAGACATGTTTAGGTCTTAGAGGTTACATTATCGTTTCATTTTATTTAAATCGTTAAATAATGAGATAATCGATGCATCATCATGATGTCTTAAATAATTTAATTTATTTAATGTTTAAAATTATAAAAAAATACTATAATTTAGAAAATAGTTTTATATTTCCCATGACTATTTATAGCAAAAAATCTGACTTGTATAACCCCATGTAAAAAATGTTTTAGTAATACAATACATGTTTGTGTCATTTTTACTTTTAGTTTAAAAAAGGCATTAATATCATTATCTTACCCAAGTGGATCCATGGGGTCCCAAAAATCGACCCACGGGTTGTCTTGGTCGGCCATGACACATTAAATAAGGGTAGGACATGTGTCAAGGTCATTTCATATTATTAAAACATTATTTTTACCATAAACTACACTAATTTCCTCGAATCGCGATTAAAAACTTAAAAGTTACAATTCACCAAAGACTTATTTTAATCCCATTGAACCACATTTTACTTCCTAATGACAACCATGTATATAAGATTTTTGAAATTCAAAACACATAGGTGGTAAAAAATCATTTAAACAAAAAATCAGTTTTTTAAGTACCACTTAGTGGTTTCACTATTCATCAAAAATTGATGTTTTTCAGAAAAATACCAAAACATAACTGTAAGCTATGTTTTATATTCCGAATTCAAAAATGATGTCTATTTTACAAAATTCAAAACATAGAAGTTAAAATAATTAATTTAATAATTAATTCCCGTTGTCAGAACAAATAGCGTGTTTTTAAGAAACAATATCTATCAAAAGATTGACACTCGTTTATGTCCAATCTCAAAGTGATATTAATTCCAATGACCACCATTGGATTAAATGGAATAAATATATTTTAATTTAACATTAAAACCAATTAAAAATATAATCTAACTATATAGATAAATTATATTAAAAAGATGTTTCGAATTGAAATACAACGCTTTTCACTATTCATTAAAAAATGAACATTATCATAAAAATTCCAGAAATTTATCCAAAGTGAATTTTAATGTCCAAATCATAAAATATAAGTTTATTTTGAAAAATATATCTTATAAAATTTTCAAAAGATATATTTAAAAATGGTTCTCCATCAAAAAATGTTAAAACAATCTTTTAAAAATATTAGAGTATTTATTCTTAAAATTGGATTCATTTGGATTTTCAGCCTCTAACAATTATTGGATAAATGTAAAAAAATTTAACAAACATATGTAAAATTTTTTTAGTTATTTCTGTTCATTAATTCCATTACAACGGTTAGGCGTTAACTATTATAATATTATTATATTATTTGTGTGCAATGTATGATTTTAAAGACACTTGTTGTTGCATATTGGGTACGCCATTGAGCATATCATTCCATTTAAAGTAGCATTAAAATTTTATTCAAAAATATTGATAAAAATTATAATGAAATATTACATATTTACCTGGGATGTTACACATACAAAAAACCATTTTGATCACCTTTAATGTACGGTAATAAGTGAAAAAATATGACCATTAAAATTATTCTATTTCCATATAAATACATTATAAAAAAATTGATTAGATTCCTGAATGAAAAATATTTATAAAATAAATCATGATAATATTTATAATAAACATTTTAATTTAAAGTGTCACATAAGTTATGTCTGACTCATCATGTATAATTTTTAACATCAATAATTGTAAAATTATTTTAATTATACACACTCTTAAATTTTTTTATTAAAAATTATTATTAATATTATATATTAACATTTACATACATGTACTTAATCAATTATGTTAAATAGGATTTTTTGACTTTATTCAACCAGTATGTTCAAAATGAATTTGGTAAGTCGACAAAACTCAAATAGTTCTTTATTTAATAATCTGTATAATAATCATCGTGAAACAATTTTAGTATTTATAATTCAATTATATCTATATAACTAACTACGAATGTTGGTTATAAATAGTAAACAACATTACAATAATTGAGATGGTATTCTGTAAAGACACTTGAGAATCTTTTCCCTTTTTTAAGGAAAATGATGGAATCAAGGTAAGTATATTTTAATATATAATTAATTATTATTATATAATAAACATAAAATTATTTTTTGAAAATATTTATATATAATCTCTATTTTATGTTGTTTTGAGAAAATTAATGGCACCGCTTCGTGGATGTGGTAATTGTCAAGTATACCCAAATAATGAAATCATTTTTTATTGGATAGAGAGGTAAAGAAGTATAAAATATATTTATAGAAAATAAATGATATATATTTGAGTAATATGATATATATAAATTTAATCTGTATATATATAACTGTCTCAGAGTGGTAGTGATAAAAAATGATTTACATCAGTTCATGAGGTAGTAGTTTATTGTACATGTGAATGACAGTTTAGTTCCCCATAGTATGGAAAAGGGATGGATATAAAAAATTTAAATAATATAATACAATTTAAATGCATGGAAAAAATGTGTTATTATTTCATCATGATTAATTACTATTTGATAAATTTAGTATATGAAATAAAAATAAAATATTTTTTAAAACATTATAAATATTTATTAAAAAATCATCATTTAATTACACCCTATAAAATATAAGCTTGGTATTATTCCAATAATAATACATATATAATTCGGTAATGGATATAAGGGAGGGATTAATTGAGGTGTTTTAAAAAAAGTGTTCATTAAGTTTTGAATGAAAAGGGTAATGGGTTCCCATTTATAAGTTACATTGGGGGATCTCATGAAATTACCTAATGTATTTAATTAATATATATAATAGTTGATGGAAAATTGCCTCTAAAAGGATATAGTTTGATGATAATATTATGATGACTTAGAATGCACACATATAGTAAAATTTGTTATTGTTTTGGTTATGTTTTTACCTCTGTATCTTATTTTTAACACTATATTAACCCTTTTTATATTTATGTGATATGAATGTCATTTTATCTTCAAGGGCAACAAAAATTACTATAAAACTAAAAGTGACACAGAAAAGGACCACGAATAATATTTAAAATAATATGAAATTCAATTTTCCAAATATATTATCTTTATGAATTTTATGTTATTAAAAATAATATTATTTATTTTAAAAATATCATTAATAAAATTTTCTAAAATACATTAAATATTAAAAAATAATAGGTCAAACTAATTAAAAATTGTTCAAAAGATATTATATAAACTATAAGGAGGATATCAATTTTTTATCATCATATAATTAAATCATCAATTGTGTATGAATCATTTTAAACCTTATCTATTAATTTAACCCCTTTGTTAACCACTTTTAACATTAACTATAGTACTAGATATTCAATTACTAGAGGGTTATAATTTTTCATATATGGTGAAAATTTTGATAAAAATGATCAATGGATGAAATATCACATCATTTTTAGTATTACTTTTTATATTTCATTATATTTATGGTTTTTTAAAATAATTTAAAAAATCTATTTAAAATACAATAATATTAAAATTATGTTGAGAAGTATTCATATATTTTGGCATTGAAAAAAACATGAAAATAAAGTAATTTGAATATAAACAATTAACATATCTATAATATGTTATATGTATCATAAAAATTCATAGTACACATTAACTCTCCTATAAAATATGACATTAATTGTTTTGAAATTCATTTAATTACTTTTTCTGTTACATTCATATGCACTATAGCTGTGTTTTATAAGAATTTAAGGCAATTATTTATAAAATAATAATATAAAATAAATTAACCTTATATAAAAATTCACTAAACATTAACATAAAAATTTATCATGAACTAGAATATTTTTATAACCATATAAAAAATTATACGTGATTCAAGAATGTGACTTTGTTTATATTTTCCCATAATAAAATATTTTAAGGGTTCAAATAAAATATTAATTGAGGATGTGTAATATTTTAAACATATCTAATTATAGATTAAATATACACATAAATGGAAATATATCCATGTTTTTTAATGAATTTTTATCCTTAAAGAATTAGTTTTAACCCTAATTACGCCATTTTACATTTACATTGGTAGTAGAATATACTATGGTTACTATTCATAATGACAAAACATAATAGTTAAATATTTACCAAATGTATAGTGTATAATTAAAAAAATTCATTCCATTTATCATGATTAATTTTCTAAAAGTTAGAGATATAAATATAAAACTAACCTTTTAAAACATGATTGATGACAATTTTTCAGAAAAAAAATACCTTTTTGTATAAATATTATTTTATACCAAATTTACAAGTAATATTTATTCCAATAAAATTTATTGGATTATTTTATAATAAATTGAAAAAATGAAATATTTGAACTAATAAAATTGTATTGTTGTTTTGTAAGTACATGAAATGGAAATATATTTTTCAATTAAAATCATTATTTTTCACTATATAATGAAAAATAAATATTTTCATAAAAATATCTAAAATTTATCATAATATAATTTTTCATTATGAATTAAAAAATTTATACATTTTTTAAATAAAATATATTTTAGTTATTTATATTAATTAGAATATTCAGTAATAAAAATAAATAAAAATCTTTAATTACAAATTTTATTAATCATAAGATAATAATAATGAAAAGTTGACTTATTATCTCATACACATTAATCATTATATTTTTATTTAGTATGGCCTTGGTACATATTAACAAATTTGGTTAATCCTTTGAGAAGCCACCAATTTAAGGAATAGGTTATATGTTTAACATTCAAATTATAAAATTTCATGGTTTCTTTAAGCTTGTTGTTGAATGTTGCATATTTTATCATGCTCAATGTAATTTTTAAAAATCATGGTATTGCATTATCCACCCATTAAGAAAGTTTTCCCTTGAAATTTTAATATGATCTTGATAATTATGGGTATTACATTTGAAAATAATTTTTTTTGAATACCCAAATCCCAAATAAATGGTTAATAAAACCTAAAATTGAAAAGGGAAAGGAAATTAATAATGTCATTTCCAATAACACATGAATTAGTTTCAAAATATAATACTATTAGTTTAATGTGAAAAAATATACATGTAAGAACAAACAAAATATCAGCGTAATTATGGGGGAGATAGACAAGACATAAATCATGTTTTAACAAATGATCATGAAAAAGCATTGACCTTAAATCAATTAGATATTAAAATGACCATAAATTCATAATAACTTAAGCTAATATGATAAGATTTTTATTATAATCCTTTTATTAGAGTTGAGGTATTAATTTATAATATATACTAAGAATATAAAGAAAAATACTTAGGCGAAACATATGATTTAATATATTAATCAATTTCAACTACAATATCTTCATTTATTATAATCCTTTTATTAGAGTTGAGGTATTAATTTATATTGCTACTCATGCTTACCGTGAAGCGAATTCTATTGCTGATGCTCTCGCCAACAAAGGTATTCAGCAGAGCATGACTTGGCTTGACAATCTTCCAGCTGACTTATTGCCGCTCTTTGAGAGAGACTGTAGCAAAATCCCATCTTTCCGAACTTTGTAATCCTCTTGCTTTCTTATATATCTTGTGCTTTGGTCTTTTGACCGAAGCATTACCTTTTAAAAAAAAACAAACTATTAATAAAAAAATCATCAACAATGGAACTGAAAGGACAATAAAAGTAATTTGACAAATATATAACCATAATATTATTCAAAATATTCCCATATAATTTCAATACTCAAAATATCATATGGATTTTAGCAAATATTCTTGTGAGATTAATTTAATATTTATCTCTAATAATTATTAGTTACTCATAATGTCATATACCAGAAAATATATGTTCCCTCATCATATAATATCTCAAATATTTTAATGGTTAAAAAACTATATTTAAAATAAATCCATACTGAAATTTTGTATACCTATAAAATATAATTCGATATATTTTACTCACATATAATTCCATCATATTAAATTATAATTTGATTACCTTAATCAAAAAATGTTCCCAAAAATTATAAAATTTAATTCAAAAATGTATTTAAAAATGGAAATGCCAAAAAAATTCAATCTTGTAGTTATCAATATGATAAAACATATGTTACCATAAAAAAAATAATTTTTATCTTGAAAATTGTTTGTGTGAAAATTTCAAACTGACCAAGGTAGAACATAGGTGAGTCGTAGGTGTTTCACAAAGATAATCCTTCACTTATGGGTTTAACCTCATGACTATTTTGGATGTATGTAGTTTTCATTCGAGCTACGGGTTGTCTATTTATCAATATACTTTAATATAATTCCACTACAAATAGATTGTTTCATGTGATAATAATATTCATAATTTATCATGATCCTATAATTTTCCCAAAATAAAATAACCATTTTATCCAAAATATCCTTAATAACCTCAACATTAAATTTATATTTTGAACTCAATGTTTATATCATACCCATAAACATAGATCCCCTATATTTAATTTATGTTTTCCTGAATAATTCTTTATGTCAAACCTATGGGTTAAAAATAACACAACTAGATAAAATTTCTCCCACAATATTATTTATAACCTTAAAATATCATCACAAAAAAACCAATAAATGGTTGTCTAATAATTTAATCTTGTAATAAAACTTATATATAAATACCCATGATTTTATCCACAACACATAACATAAACTCAAATGAAAAAAATCCTAAAATATAATGTTTGATAAACCTTTCATTAATACCCACTATAATAGTCTATAACAACACCCATATCCAATGCTAAAACAACAATCATTAGATTTCAAGCATTGATACCGATAATAATGACCCGAATTTAACCCTTCAAAACAAATATCATCAAAATAAATTATTTGATATCTTATATTACCATGTACCATTTTGGTTTAGAGTTTTGTAGATTTAGTAAAATCATATAAAGTGGGCATTTCCACACAGTATTGATTTTCCCAAAAAACATGTTATTTATCTAGTCAAATTTACATTGATGATGGTATCAAATATGTATATATATAGCTCTTATTTATTAACTATTCTACACATCCTTGTTTCTTTGTGAAAAATCATTTATAAATGTGCTATTAGAAATAAAGATCTCAATAAGTGAAATATAAAAATAAATATTAAAAGAAACCCATTAGTTCATGAGTACTCATAATAATTTCCCATTTTAAAAACTAAATTTTACATCAGATAATCATTTACATGTAGATGAAATCACATATAACACAAAAATATTTTCAGAAAATATTTCATAGAAAATATTAACTGAAAAATAATACTGATAAGTGTTTATCTTTAATCACCAAATATTCATGAAAACATTGTCAAAAAATTTATACATTTCACTCCTAAGAAGTATATTATACATTCAATTAATAATAATAATAATATATTTCCCAATAAATAATAGAAATTAAATTAAATAACATACAAATCATAGTCATAGCACAAATATTAACTATGACATCACTATTATTACAAACTCACAATCAGTTTTATAAGTACCAAATGCATGAGAGTGCTACATCAGGGATACCTATTAATAATTCATAATATAACTACCCATATATGGCTAAAAAAGAAAAAACATATTTTGGGAATATAATTTAACCACATATTCATGTTTTATAACAGAACAAACTATCATTCAAATAAATTTTCAATAACGAGAACTTAGTAGTAACAAATGAATTATTATATATAAATATTCTTTTATCCCATTAAAAGAAATATTTAATATCAATATATTATTTTCATTCAAAACCAATTTTTAAAATTCCCTAAACATATCTAATGAGGGTTTTTGTTTGAATGAATCATGAAATAATTCCGAGGAATAAAAATATCAAATAATGGTTATATCTATAAGAAAAACCCTTGATGATAAGTAATTTAATATAAAATATTTATTTTCAATTTTTATAAAATAATACCCATAAAATATGTATAATAAATATTTTTTAAAATAATTGAGAGAAATTATAATGTGACATAAAATTACCTTGTTAATTCATCTATTTCTATATAAATAGAACTATAAAATAATTTCATGAAAATTGACATGGAGGATAATGATTTTGAAAATAAATCATGAAAATGTTTATAATGAGTATTTAAAAGTATGTTGTCCCTAAACATGAGTATGAATCATTACATATTTTTTTATCATCATGAATAATAATAAAAATTAACTACTAATTTAATTAGTAACATTTATTATGTTTATTATTCGTTTTATCTATCACCATGTTATATAAAATTTCAAAATTAATTAATTTTATGTTCGATGTTTTAATGATATTCAGGCAATATTTTTTAAATTACACTATAAAGTTGATGAAATTAATAGAGATAATTATTCCATCATCCCAAAAATAATAATTTTGATATAATATTTTTTTAATTAACAAATTATTATTTTAAAATTATCTATGAATGATGTTTATAAAGACTGGTCTACATTGAAATAATGGGGGAGTTAGGCTTTACATACACATGAGTAACTTTTCTATTATTCAAATAACGTGAATAAAAATAGAAAAGTGTACGTTTATTATTCAAAAATTATGATTATATTATAAATATATTATAATTTATCTATATATACCTAAATATAGTTTCATAATGATATGGTCATGTATAATGAATAATATCATGTCGTAGAGGTGGTAATCAATATGTGCACATTAATAACATTATCATTTTCTAATGGATTGAAATGTTACAATAATGATGATATTATATCATTAATAAAGGATACAAATTTCATTAATATGATATATATATTTAATCTACCATTATACACCATTGTGAGACATGATGATGGAAAATAAATCACATCAATTCATGTTTTTGTACTCTTCTATAAAAATAAAATATGGTTTTATTTCCAATTATATGGAAGGGTAGATCGATATAGTAAATTGAATTAATATTAAAAAATCGCCTTACATGGAATATACTTTTGTAATTTTTTCATCATGTTAGAATAATATTTTACAAAGGTGGAAGAAGAAATAAAATATTAACATTCATTTAAAAGACATACACCTTCTTCAAAGGCCTCTTTTCTCTAAAAATAAATAAATTTATGGATGGAAATCATCCAAAAAAAGACCTATATAATTTTGGTATTGATTTTAGAATTGTATTGGGGAAGTTAACATCTGATAAAAATAGTTTTTTATGTGTACAGAGAAGAGGATAGTTGGTGCCCTTTTAAATGTGTGGGAGGGACACCCTTGGAACTACTTAAAGTATTAATTTAATATAAATTCAGTTCCATGGAAAAATATATATAAATATATTTAATGGTAATACAATATTAATATTATAAAAAATCTTTTAAACCAAATAAAATTTGGACATTTATTTATTATGTGTTTATCTATATCTCATAGATTTTATCCCCCATTATCCATTTCTATAATTAGAGGGATATCATTGATTTTTACAATTTAGGGGTCAATAATTTTATAATAAAATTTATAGTGACCCATTAATAAGTCAATGTTTATATTTCTAACTATATCAGATTCCATTGACCAAATATAGGATAATTTAGAATTTATTCATTTAATAAAATTATGTCTATTATAAAATATCATTAATTTCACTTTTATAAATACATGAAATACTATTATATAATTATGTCAAACTAAATAATCATTTCTCCAAGATGAAATTAATTAAAATAATAGGATGATATGTAACCTCCCATGTGTAATCATTAATTCCAAATGGTGCTAACCAAATTTAATAATTTATAAAACTGAAACATTTGAAGATAATTTAATAAAATTTAAATAGCAGTGAATCATGAACGAACACATGAGAACATGGAATTAGTTTATTTGGATTTTAAAATTATTTATTTTATTATAATATTAATGGGAAATAAGAAAAGGTTGGTTGTTTTTAATGAGATATTGAGAAAAAAGATTATTTGGATTTGAAATAAGTTTTATTCATTATATTTATTTAATTACCTTGTATTACTCTAATTTCTCTAGAATATATAATCATTATTAAATAATATAAGGAATTTTTTTCAATTCACAGGGTTCTTTTTTATATTTATCAATTAACGGTCACAATTCAATGAACGGAAAATGGATTGGAATTTGTATTTAAAAAATATTGAAACCCAATATGAATAAAATAAAAATAAAATACTATCTATAATAACCTTCCCATATTTTCTATATTACCCTATAACAAGGAATATTTTACCATTTCATTTTAGTAAAAATGGAGTATGAGGGATGGTGGAATAAGAAATATATCATAATTTTTAGTGGAGTTAATAATGGTGGAAGACACTACAATAATGCAACACTTCACCACAGGCATTTGTTTATAGGTTCAATTCTAGGTAGATAAAGCTTGGTACCCTATTTAAAGATCTAAAATGGTTCTAAGGATGAATTAAATTAACCAATAATTACATTTTAAAGAATAATTGAGTCATAAATGGTGTTCTTGGTCCATTTTAGAATATAATTTCTTGTACCTTGTAATATATCTCATAAAATATCATCATTTGTTATCCTATAAAATAATTTTACTTTTTAAATAGTTTTTATACATAATATGTTTTTATAGACCATCATCCCATAAGTTAAATTTTGATGTAAAATGTTATTTTGAAACATTTTGAGTGCATCATGACATAAAAATAAGGTTCTTGTCATGAAACGGTGTCTTAGTCACTCTAGTGGTTTTTCTCCTCATGCTATGTATTTAAGGCTTATTTTATATGATTTTTAAGTCATAAAATGGACATTCACAATGTCAAAAAATATTTCCCGACCCCAAAAGTTCCATTTCATCTCAATTCATTAGTTTTAACCCCTAGAACCACTTATGATAACCCTCTTATGTGGAAGGAAATATTTTGATGGAAATCATTTCTATCTTGGATCATTTTCCCCCTTTCATTAAATTTATATATACTAAAATACTTTAATAGATCCATTATGATTTTAATGGATATTTAATCATTAAAATCAGATAATTAATTGATTTTAATACATAAAAAATCGTGAAATTTACATTTCAATATTTTCTTAATATAACCAAACAATCAGACTTTGAATGGTTTTGATTTCATTTTAATACTTATATTTATGATTAACCCCATGGTTAAACAATTGTAACCTTAACCATTTTAATGAATTTTTCAATACTAATTTGTTATAATTCTTCATATATATTTAAAAATGTCACATAAATGGGAAAGTGATGAAATTTTATATAATTAATCCTTCTCATTTTCATGTTTATGTATTTTTTCTATTTTGTGATGCAATTTAATAAAATATATTTAACAAGAAATGCTATTAATTTCACATTATGAAATTTTGATATTATTTAATATTTAAAAAAACATGTTAGAAAAATAATTTTACTGTTACCCTTTAAAAAAATATTACATGTTATATTTAACATCAAAATTAATTGTAAATGTTAACATAGTAAAAAAAATAACTTTCAGTGATTCTCAAATAATTAACATGTTTTTATACTACTTATATAAGAATGATACTAGTGTTGAATATATATTTAAGAAATTTATTTCATCAATAAAATCTAAAATTAAATTTCCAGGAGAAAAGAAACAAATTCACCTCTAAAAAATTTAAAACCAAATAGAATAATTTTTTTACAGATTTCACAAAAAATTATTTACATTTAATTTATGAAATTGAAATTTATGATTTTATATTTTACAAAAAAATTATTAAGATAAAAAACTATTTTATATTGAGAAATGACATTTTTTAAATTTTTTATGATTATAAATGAAATAAACTCCACTAATTGAATAAATCTAGGTGTTTGAATGAAAGTTAAGCCATAAAACATTAGCATTCACCTTAATTAACATGTTTTACTTTTAATGTGGTAGCACAAATGTACAATAATTTCTATTAATAAATAAAAAAATTAATATCAACAAAATTTATACCACATGATTTCAAATAAGATAATGATTAAATTTAGATAATTTTTGGGATCAATTTTAGAATTAAACTGGTAACACACAATGACATACTGTTTTCTAAAAAATTTATCTAAGTATAAATATGATTTTATACATAATTGAAATACGTATTCCAATAAAATTTAATAGGTTAATATTTCATAAAACATTGCTATTTTATTTTTAAAACTAATACAAAATTGAATGTTACTTTTATATTATTTTTAAAAAAATGTTTTAAGTTAAAAGTATTATTTTTAATTATTAATTGATAAATAAAACATATTTGAAAATTCTAAAAAAATAATCAGACATTCATTTTGACATAATTAGAAAACACCAATTTAATAATCATATATTTTTTCAAAATGTGATTACAATTAATTATATTACTAAATAAAAAATTTAAAAAACATTTTTAATTAATACATATTTATGAAGCATAAAACGTATCTACTAAAAATTCTAATTTTTATTTGATAATAACTAATCTATACATATTCATAAAGTATAACCTCTATATATATTTCATAATTTATGTTATCCAGTTCATAACTATTATATATATTTTTGATATTTTGATTAAATTGAGAATTTGGATTCAATTTAATGTATAGGTTATCACTATAAAATATAAATAATATTATTTCATGGTTCGATTATTCTTTATGTTTTGTAAATTATTAGACATCAAACATATTTTTACTTTAAAATCAGAGGGTTTTATACCATTATCCTCGATATTCATTGTTAATGATTAGGTTTTTCCTTACCAAAAATGGCTTATTATTAAATTGTAAAATTCCACCCCCTCGTTAAGGGTCGTCCCTTGGTTGTGTTTATAAAATAACATATCATTCTTCAGTATGGGTTCCATAAATCAATTATCATAGGAAACATAAGAAAATTATTAGTCGTATATCTAAATATGTTTTACAATAAATATGGTAATTATTCTAACCATGCATCCTATTATCAAGATATAGAAAATTAAATGATCAAGGATCTCAATAAATTACACTTTAATATTTTGTAGATAATATAAGATAAGAATAATAAATCCTCAGTGAAAATGTTCACGAATTCCCTTAGAATAGATTCAATGTTGTTTTAGAAATACACCAATGAAACTGGACACTCATGATAAATGGGATAGAGGTAGTGTAACACATTAAGGTTTTATCGCACTGATATTTTATAAAATATTTTTTCTATAAAAAATAATATCTTCGATATCTTCTAATACATGCAACACTGAATTTAAACAAAGTACAATATAATATTAAAATATTATCAATAGATGTGAAAACATTACAAATGAAATTAGATTGGTGGGTATGGAATTGTATCACTAAATTATGTAAATTTTTTATTTTAAATAACTATAAAATGTATTCAATTATTTTAAAATAATTATAAAATATAGTAAATACCAATTAAAAATAATATAGTTGTTTTTATGGAAAACTATTTCAATGTTTGCCATCTATGTCAATTTCAATAAATTAAATTGGTCACTATTTAGTAATGAATTTAATTAACAATATATACATCAAATAATTAATTATATTTTATATTCATTCATCTTATATTTTATAGAGGCGACAGATAAAATTAAATATATATTTATGCATACAATATTTATTTTTCTTAAAACAATTTATCATGTTTTGAACTTATTTTAAAATTAACACATTATACATTAATATACTTCATTTCAAAATTTTAAAATCCATTTTTAAAATAATTTTATAATATTATCATGGAGTCAATATTTTATGAATTGTTTTTGAAATGAACCATATTTTGTGGAATATTGAAAAATATTGATTTTCTAAAAAATTGAATATTATATTAATGTATTTTAAAATTACTACATTTATAAAAATATATTTAAAAGTAATATTAGTTCAATATTTTTTTTACAGATTTTTTATTTTCATTAAACATTATGTCGAATTTTGATATAAAAACTTTTTAGAATTTTGAATATCATTTCTTTATAAATTTTTTTTACATTTATATTGTTAATTTTAATTTATATTTATACACATACACAAATTAAATTTGATAAAATGGATTCCATATTTGGAATTAAAATATTTCAATACTATTAAATTATTTTGAATTAAATTTTCTTTCATAATAAATTGAAAAATAGTAAAAACTTGTTACCACCATTTAGGTTAAAAAATGTTTTCTGTGGTTTAAACTGGAAAGATAAGGGTTAAAGTGACATAAAAATTTCTTATGCTCATTGGATGATTGGATATCTACCTCAAACATATAATAACATAATATGATCTATTTTGGAGTTATTTTCAAACGAAAATGACATGATATTATATTAAAACATTAAAAATTACAATTTTTTAAATCAACTAACATATAAAAGGGAACCAAATTTTCTATAATATCCTCAATTCATGATATATTTTTTTAGTTAAGACTGTCCCAAATATCTTCCTTAAATAACCCATAACTTAGATTCTCTCATTTGATCATAAAACAATCCCTTTAATTCATTAATTATAAATCAAAAGCGGTTATCTGAAGATGAGGTTTAGATCATAACCAGGTGGTTTCATTTTATTTCCTATTCTTCATACCTAAAATCTTCTTCAACTAAGATGAAATAATAAAACTATTATATTAAATATACTAATACATAACTATATTTATTTAATTACCAATATAAATATACTTTTCATCAAATTGGAAATGACACCATCGATCATTAGTACAATGGACTATTACCTTACGAACTGAGGAAATTATTTTTCCATCATCACTTATCATGGATGAGTATATTGATGGATTTAATATACATATTTGTAATATTATTGAAATAATTAAACTTATATAATTATAACATATCAAATTAATTATTATCTATTAATGTTTTGTAAAATGATAATGCCGCTCATGCATGCATCTAGACTACAACCTCCACAAAATGTTTTTGTTATTTTTTAATTTTTATTCTACATAAATAGTAATAAAGATAAATATGGTGAATATTTTTTATGATTTAATAATTATTCTATAAATATTACTTATCATTTACCTTTAAATAGTTCCATATTAAAAATAAAAATAAAAATAACGTGCAAGTGTATGTAAGACCTAGCATCTCTATGAATGATGTAATTAATTTTTCAATATATAAAATGTATTATTTCCATGAAATATGCATATAATTAATATATATGATATTTTTATCATGAAATAAATTATATGGATTATGGAAACAAGATCAAACTACATGTACCAAAACTACCAATCCAACACTTACCAAAAAAACAAAGCAGTTATTACCCATAATATATATATTAGTAAAAATATATTAATAAATATGGTATAAAAGTTTATATGTAATACATATATGGTATGATATATATGATTATTTTTATATAATATTTGTATAATAAACTTATATTTATTATACATGATTATTAAATGACTATTAACAAAGTTGAATAAGGTAAGGGGATAATATTTCAATCCTATTTTCAATCAAGACTATTTATATTTGATTTTACATTGAGTAAATTTTATGATCACTATGTAATAAACCATGTAAAGTTTCTTTTTCTAGGATTATTTATATTTAGTAAAAATGTTCCTTAAAATATTATCACATTATGAAAAAAATAATTGTAAATAATTTATTTAAAGAAAATTTAAATTATTTTTCTCATAAATAGAAAAAAATATCACATGTCTTAAAAAATTACGTTTTATTAAAAAATATTAAATTCATTTGGTTATAATGTGGTTAATCTATTGAGAATGAAAAATTAAAATTTATTCACCATTATTTGGATGATAACCAATATTGCAGAAAACAAAGTGGCATCTATACTGATCTCCCTTACTTTTAATTATGTCCACAGTAAAATTTCGCTCCCTCCAAGTGTAATAAATATCCACCTGTTTTTGTAGAGTAGTCCTACACTTCCAAACATAGTATGCCACTGACAATGGGACATTTGTATTTTCCTTTTTAATAAATATATTTTGATGAATTATTTTACTACTCTCAACTTATTTCATAAATAAAATTTTAACCATGTTTTAATTTTTGGATTTAATGGAATATTCCTTTCATTTTAAAAATGTGGAATTATTGACATTTTATGGAAATTTTTAAATTAATCATAATTTTAAAATATAAAAGTTGAATGTAATTTCCCTCCATCATTCCCGCTCAATGATTTTACGTTTCCCCTAAAATTTTCCATGTTTATTTTCAAAATGAAAAATATATTAAAAATATTTTGTGAATTTTTAATTTTGAACAAAGAAATTTTTAGATTTAAAATGTTATTATCCAAAAAATAATTTAATGATAATGTAATGTTATTTATATTCATAAATGATTAACAAAAATTAAATATAATTAATCTACACTAGTTAAGTGATCCAATTATACCCACCATATTCTTTTCATAGATGTTTTATGTTTATGATATCATGGGTCAAATGAAACCTATTTATATTAAACATGTTATTCTATAAGAAAATGTTTATGAAAGCATTTTCTGTAACACCCGAGACTTTTATGGAATCTTTTTCTACACAACACTTGCTTGGCTTGCTTTACACGCAATCACGACCTTCCTCGATAGCTTGCGTCGTACGCAATACCGAGTTTCACTAAACAACAATATGCTATTAAAACTAGCCGTTATGAATAGTAATAACCACTTTTTGAAATTTTATAAATTTTATTTTTCAAAATGGACTTCATTTTTGGACTCAGAATATCGAAATTAGCCTAGGGTGAAATTTTGGTATTTTTCTGAAAACTTTCAATTTTTGATGAATAGTGAAACCACTAAGTGGTAGGTTAAAAAACTGAATTTTGAATAACTTAATTTTACCGCTTCTGTGAATGAAATTTCGAAAATCCGAGAGACACGGTTAATATCAAGGACTAAAATGTGGTTCAATGAGATGAAAATAATTTTTTGGTGAATAGTAACTTTTTAATTTTTTTACCGCGGTTAATAGTAAATAGGGTAACTAAGGGTATATATGATATTACTATTACACTAACACATGTCCTAATTCTATTGGATAAGTGTAATTCGACCAAAAACAATCTTAGGAATAAAATATGACCATTTAGGCCCACTTGGGTTAGATTAGGACATTTATTATTAATTTATTTAAAGAAGGGTTAAAATAGTTAAAATCAAAGTTTAATAAGTAAACCATTTTTAAAATGGGGTTATACATAAGATAAATTAGACTATAAATACTCATTAGAAAGATAAAAATCTTTCCTACACAATTATATTTTATTTATAATTTTTAGACTTTAAATAAATTAATTTATTTATGACACAACGATGATGCAGTAATTACCCTTTTAAGGAAATATTAACCTAATTGATGTTATAAATGCTCAAATGAATGTAATTTGAGACTTTTTATGAATTCCACTAATTTTCTAGGTTACTATGATATATTAATGTTGATTTAATCAACTTGGTTTGAACATATAATTCTGTTATGACTTTCACAAAAATCATATATCAAATAGTGTCAAAATTGACACAAAATAGTTTTTAAATCAAATATTATATTATTAATTGTTATTGTATTCCTAAAAATCTAAGGTTCGGCCAAATGACTTAGATAAGGATATATATATTAATAATAAACAATTTGTGGTTCGTTTGGCATGTTATAGTAAGTGTATTAACCATATAGTGAAAGAAAACAAAAAGACACGGTAAAAGTTAAATTAATTAACTTAGAGTTAAATCTAATTGATAAGGTTACAATAATACCCTAAACTTGTCTAAATACTATTGGTTGATAGGATTTCGACCCATCCCCACTTTAGCTTCGAAATAAGACCCTTTGGAACCATTATAAACTGATTTTGACTTTAATATAAAATAATATTTTGAGATATTCCTAAGGTGCCCCTCTCCTCCCTTATAAAAGGGCACCTCCTCCCCCTCCTCCTCACACCAATTTGAGCACTCAAGATCGGCCAACCCCTGACATTTTCTCCTCTCCACTTCCCTAGAATAATCCTAGAGGTCCTGGTCTTCTCCAAAGACCAATCTTATTTCCTTAAGTGGAGGATTCAAAGAGGCGTTCCAAAGAAGAGGTAATATCCATTACCGATCTTTTCAATTTCTTTCTTCTTCAACTTCTTCTTCTTTAGGTTGTTTCATTATGAAGTAATAACATCAGTATTACTCATATACTGATATGTTATTATAAGTATGAAACAACCCTATTTCACAATCTATCCATCCTACGGAAAAAGAAATCACCGCGCGTGCGTACGTACAGAATACCGTCTCCACGCCGTGGTGTAATCTATTTTCCACCACCACCTTACAAGGATGGGTATAATGGTGTAATGAGTAACTATTAATGATTATTATAAAGTAATATTGATACTGAAATAATATATATATACTCCAATACAGTTCCATGATCATAGGAACGATATCATCACTCGTGCGTACGTACGGAATACCGTCTCCACGATGTGATGCGACTCGTTCTACATGATCTTCATTTCATAATGATTATATAAATGAATTGAATGAATGAATATGGTATATACTACACTAATACCATTCTGTAAATGAATTATCTATAACCTAAAGATAAGAATAAGAATTTATTCGACAAAACACGCATAAGAACAAAAAGTTATAAAGACCCGAGTAACAAGTAACAATGAAATATTACTAACAAGAAGCTAATAATATGACCATATATGATATCATATCAATATGTATGATTCTGGAATAAGTCAATAACATTATTTAAACCATTATACAGGAGCTTCGAACACGAACAAAGCAAATCAGACCTAAGGTAAGGGAAATATCACAATCTCATTTTTATCCGAGATTGTTTATTCGTAAGTATTTACTGGGGTGTATTTTATCATCCACATCCATGTTCCCTCAATATGTAATATTGTTTCCATCCACTTGCAATAGTTTAAATCCAATTTTACCCTTAGGTAAGTTTTAGTAAAGAATATGAAAGGAATCTTTTGTCGTTTTTCCGTACGATGTACTTTTTGACTTTTCCGACAAAAGTACGAAGAATGTTTTTTTTAACTTATACGGCACGAACGGATTTCTACTGTTTTATAAAGCCTTATTTTCATGAAGCTTCCTCTAAAAGATTTCATGAATATTTTCAATAAAATATCTTTCTTTTAAAATTGCATGATGTTTTGTGAAAAGAAATTTATTTTGAAGAAGAAAGGATATTTTCCTCAAGAATTCAATTCAAGTGTTTTATCAAAATTATTTTCCATCTAAGATAATAAAGGGTTCTGTTTCTATCTATATTTTTAAATTGATTTGACTATGTTGTGATGGAATGATGTTTATGAATTCCTTTATCTTATATGAATTGATTTATGATGTCATGATGTTTCAAGAATCCCATTTTTGTTACATGTGTTATGCGATGATGTATGTTTTATGATTATGTGGCACACATAAGAAAGGATTCATTATAAGATGGGTGGGACCTATATCTCCCTCCAATGCATTGGGTAAAGATTTTATATCTCATGAGATAGACATGGCTGGAACGGAAGGTTATTTCGGTTCAGTGATACAGGACTGAAACGAGGAGTGAACTCGGTTCAGAAAGGGACTTTGTCCACTAAGATAGTCTTGGAAATGAGTCATGACTAACAAGAAATGATTTTCCATGATTATGTGTGCATGCCACAAAGTTTCAAGTCTTATGTTATGATTATGGGGATCTCATTTTCACTTTTATGATTTATTCCATGATAAGATATTATGATCTCTTTTGCAGGTTTTGATTTTCAAAAAGATATGATATGATTTTTATTTCCTTTATTTGCCCTTGCTGAGCATTTGAGCTCACCCTTTTATGTTTTCTTTTCCCCAGGTCAGGAAGATGGATATTAAGTAGAATATGCTAAAAGGGACCCTAGATATGATGAAATAAATGGGAGACATTGTAGAAGATTTATGAACCAGTTGTTTATGTTTCCCAGTTTCTAAAGACACTATACCTATACGGTCCTTTGTGGTTTTGTCATATGTTGTAATAAGTGTGCTTCAATTTTGAAGTATTAACAATGTATGTAAAGTGTGGGTCGTTATAGTTGGTATCAGAGGAAAGGTATAGTCAACCTTTGGAAACTAGGATGTGAAAGCCTTAGTAAGAACCCTAAGGATAAGTCTAAGCATAGAACACAATCTTAGTGTTTTAGAAATGTCCTTGAATAACCTAGGATAAGACCTTAAGCATGAAAATTTTATTCTTGAATTATGTGGTTTTCCTATTATAATTAGTGTTGCTCACACTATTCTTCTTGGTTATAGTCAATGGCTGGAACCCGAAGGAACCGTGTTAATGCGAAATGCGATGGGCAATGCAATGATTGTCCCCCTGAGCAACCAAACGATATGGGAGCTGGAATGAAAAATCTTGTAGCCATGCTCACACAACTTTCTGAAGCTATGAATCATGCAGGACTTCCAAACGAGCAATGGAAGGAGCAACATTCTGTTGAATCCTTCATGAGGCAGCGTCCACCTTCTTTCAGTGGGTCTACTGATCCGTTAGTTGTTGAACAATGGATTAGTACAACTGAAAAGATATTTTCAGTTCTTCAATGTTCTGAACATGATAAAGTCATCCTAGCAGTGTATCGTTTGGAAGGAGATGCTGATCAATGGTGGAATCTTATTAAGAATACGAGGCAAAGGGATGAAATTGAGTCTATGGAATGGGACGAGTTCAAGAACTTATTTTTCAATAAGTACTTCTCTCGTATTCTCCGAACAAAGATGGAGAAAGAGTTCCTTGAACTGAAGCAAAGGGATGATGAATCTGTTAGTACCTATGAAGCAAATTTTACAAGACTTGCAAGGTACGCTTCTGGTATTATTATCCAACCTGAGAGTAAGATCGATCGATTCTTTAGTGGCTTAAAACCAAGTCTTCGAAGGGCGTTAGCCATAAGGGACTTCAATAGCTACGAGGAAATCGTTCGATGTGCTCTCAAAGTCGAGATGGAGATTGGAGTAACCCATCAGTCACATGGGTTTGATAAGAAGAGGAAGATGGAATTCAAAGGAAACTCTAAAGAGCACACTGAAAAGAAGATGAACTTTCCCTTATGCTCAAAGTGTGGAAAGAAACATAGAGGGAGTTGTCTTAAAGGGACAAGTAAATGTTTTAAATGTGGAAAGGAAGGTCATCAGGCATTTGAATGCCGTGATAATGGGAAGAAGATGTCTAATGACGCAAACAAAGGAAGGGATACACAGAATGAACCTACTAGACTTCAATGTTTCTAGTGCAAGGAGATGGGGCATTATGCCAATAAATGCCCAAATCCAAGGGTTGATGATGATGGTCGACGTCAACAAAATCTTAAGGCTAAAGACAAAGGAAAGTCACATGCAATTTCTATCAGCGATGTGGAGTACGATAACGAAGTGGTGAAAGGTACACTTACCATCCACTCTAAAGTAGAAAATGTTTTATTTGATTCTGGATCCACCCACTCTTTTATTTCTGAAGACTTTTCTAAGGGTATAACTGTATTACCTCAACCATTAGATGTTGAGTTAGCTATGACAACACCTAATGGCACATTAATCGCATCAAAAGTTTATAATTCTTCTCCGATCGAAGTTTGTGGGAAAGTGCTTCCTGCAAATCTTGTGATCCTTCCTTTAGTGTAATTTGATGTGATTCTTGGCATGGATTGGCTTTCTCTACATGGAGCTCATATCGATTGCCAAAGAAGGGAAGTCACATTTCATATTCCAGATCAATCTACGATCGTATATCAATGCAAGGATGAACATAACCTTCCAGTGGAAATTTCTTCCATCTTATGGGTATTGATTCCACTAAATGAATGTTATTTATCTCAAATGGTTGGTGAGAAACTCATGATTACGAATATTCCCATTGTACGGGAGTTTGATGATGTCTTTCCGGAGGAATTACCGGGTCTTCCACCAAATCGTGAAGTTGAGTTTTCAATAGAACTCGTACCGGGTGCTTTGCCTATTTCAAAGACACCTTATAGAATGGCCCCAATTGAGTTGCAGGAATTGAAGAAGCAACTCCAAGAGAATCTTGATAAGGGATTCATACGCCCTAGTGCATCACCTTGGGGAGCACCTGTTCTATTTGTTAAGAAGAAAGATGGATCAATGAGACTCTGCATTGATTATCGAGAACTTAACAAGATCACTATCAAGAACAAATATCCTCTCCCATGCATTGATGACTTATTTGACCAACTACGCGAAGCTCAATACTTTTCCAAGATTGATCTTCGTTCAGGGTATCATCAATTAAGGGTCAAAAGGGAGGATATACCAAAGACGGTTTTCCGTACAAGGTATGGACACTATGAATTTATAGTGATGCCATTTGGTCTTACTAATGCCCCTGCTATCTTCATGGATCTAATGAATAGAGTCTTTAGAGACTATCTTGATCAATTTGTGGTAGTCTTTATAGACGATATTCTTGTCTATTCAAAGATCAAGGAAGAGCATGAAGATCACTTGAGATTTATATTGAAGACCCTGAGAAAGGAGAAGCTTTATGCCAAATTTACCAAGTGTGAATTTTGACTTCAAAAAGTTGCATTTTTGGGTCATATAATCTCAAAAGAGGGGATATCTGTAGATCCAGCAAAAACAGAGGTTATCGAAAGATGGTCAAGACCAACAACAGTAACTGAGATCCGAAGTTTTCTTGGTTTGGCTGGATATTATCGACGTTTTGTAAAAGATTTTTCACGATTATCTAATCCACTCACCAAGTTGACTCGGAAAGGAGTTAAGTTTGTCTGGATGGAAGAATGTGAAGAAAATTTCAAGGAGTTGAAAAGAAGGTTATCCAGTGCACCTGTGCTCACACTGCCTTGTAGTGGAGAAAGGTTTGTGATCTACAGTGATGCATCCAAGAAGGGATTGGGGTGTGTTCTTATGCAAAATGATATGGTGATAGCTTATGCCTCGCGACAGTTGAAAATCCATGAGCAAAATTACCCAACACATGATTTGGAGTTGGCTGCGGTAATCTTTGCATTAAAGATTTGGAGGCATTACATTTATGGTGAAAGGTGTGATATTTATACTGATCATAAAAGTTTAAAGTATATTTTCACACAAAAGGAGTTGAATATGCATCAAAGAAGATGGTTGGAGCTGATTAAGGATTATGACTGCTCAATCCATTACCACCCTGGTAAAGCAAACAAGGTGGCAGATGCATTAAGTCGACAAGACCATGCTAGTTTATCCATGATGAGGATCACAAAAGATCCAATATTTATGGATTTACAAAGGATGGATCTTGGAATTATAATGGAAGGGTAAAAAACTTATCTTTCTCAAATGAATGTTCAACCATCTATACATGTGAAGATTAAAGAGGCACAGAAAGAAGATGTCGAGTTACAAAAGAAGGTGAGAAATGTTCCTGAATTCAACCTTGATTGTGATGGGATAATAAAGTTCAGGAATCGGGTTTGTGTTCCTCCCATCCACGAATTAAAGAAGGAGCTGCTGGATGAGGCTCATAGTTCTTCATTCTCAATTCATCCCGGAAGCATGAATATGTATAGGGACCTGAAAGAGTACTTCTGGTGGGATGGCATGAAAAGAGATGTTGCTGAATATGTCTCTCGATGCTTGGTTTGTCAACAAGTTAAAGCTGAGAGACAGAAGTCTAAGGGGATGTTACAACCATTACCCATACCCGAATGGAAATGGGAAAACATCACTATGGACTTTGTCACAGGACTTCCTAAAACATCCAAAGGCAATAATGCTATCTGGGTCATAGTTGATCGTCTTATAATGTCTTCACACTTCATTGCTATTGGAGAGTATTTCTCTCTAGATCAGCTTGCCAGGATATATGTAAAGGAAGTGGTAAGATTGCATGGAGTACCACTTTCTATTATATCTGATCGGGATCCGAGATTTACCTCGAAGTTCTGGTGAAGTCTTCAGCATACTCTGGATACAGAGTTGAGTTTCAGCACTGCTTATCATCCCCAGACAGACGGTCAGTCTGAGAGAACAATTCAAACCCTAGAAGATATGTTGAGAGCTTGCTCTATGGATTTCAAAGGAGGTTGGGATCAACACCTACCTTTGGTGGAATTTTCTTATAATAATAGCTTTCACTCCAGTATTCAAATGGCTCCTTATGAAGCTCTCTATGGAAAGAAATGTAGGGCTCCAACTTGCTGGGATGAAGTTGGGGAAAGAAAGCTTTTAGGACCTGATCTCGTTGATGAAATGGCAGAAAAGGTCATATCTATTCAACAACACATAAGAGCAGCTCAGAGTCGACAGAAAAGTTATGCCGACAACCGAAGAAAAGACCTAGAGTTTGAACTGGGTGATAAAGTGTTCTTACGAATATCTCCCTGGAAGAGGGTTATGAGATTTGGAAAGAAGGGGAAGTTGAGCCCTAGATATATCGGTCCTTTCGAAATACTGGATCGTGTTGGGAAGGTAGCTTACCGATTGGCGCTTCCACCGAATCTCTCTCAAGTTCACGATGTGTTCCACGTATCTCTCCTGAGAAAGTACATACCAGATCCTTCACATGTACTCAGCTCAGAAGTTGTACCGCTGGAGCAAGATCTTTCTTATGAAGAACAGCCGATAGAGATCTTGGATCGTAGCGAAAAAGTCCTACGAAACAAGACCACTTGCTTGGTGAAGGTTTTATGGAGGAACCACCAACTTGAAGAAGCTACTTGGGAGCTTGAGGATATGATGAGGGAGAATTATCCTCATCTATTTGTTACAAAGTGACGAATTTCGAGGTCGAAATTCTTTTTAAGGGGGGTATAATGTAACACCCGAGACTTTTATGGAATCTTTTTCTACACAACACTTGCTTGGCTTGCTTTACACGCAATCACGACCTTCCTCGATAGCTTGCGTCGTACGCAATACCGAGTTTCACTAAACAACAATATGCTATTAAAACTAGCCGTTATGAATAGTAATAACCACTTTTTGAAATTTTATAAATTTTATTTTTCAAAATGGACTTCATTTTTGGACTCAGAATATCGAAATTAGCCTAGGGTGAAATTTTGGTATTTTTCTGAAAACTTTCAATTTTTGATGAATAGTGAAACCACTAAGTGGTAGGTTAAAATACTGAATTTTGAATAAAACTTAATTTTACCGCTTCTGTGAATGGAATTTCGAAAATCCGAGAGACACGGTTAATATCAAGGACTAAAATGTGGTTCAATGAGATGAAAATAATTTTTTGGTGAATAGTAACTTTTTACTTTTTTTACAGCGGTTAATAGTAAATAGGGTAACTAAGGGTAAATATGATATTACTATTACCCTAACACATGTCCTAATTCTAATGGATAAGTGTAATTCGACCAAAAACAAACTTAGGAATAAAATATGACCATTTAGGCCCACTTGGGTTAGATTAGGACATTTATTATTAATTTATTTAAAGAAGGGTTAAAATAGTTAAAATCAAAGTTTAATAAGTAAACCATTTTTAATATGGGGTTATAGATAAGATAAATTCGACTATAAATACTCATTAGAAAGATAAAAAGATTTCCTACATAATGATATTTTATTTATAATTTTTAGACTTTAAATAAATTAATTTATTTATGACACAACGATGATGCAGTAATTACCCTTTTAAGGAAATATTAACCTAATTGATGTTATAAATGCTCAAATGAATGTAATTTGAGACTTTTTATGAATTCCACTAATTTTCTAGGTTAATATGATATATTAATGTTGATTTAATAAACTTGGTTCGAACATATAATTCTGTTATGACTTTCACAAAAATCATATATCAAATAGTGTCAAAATTGACACAAAATAGTTTTTAAATAAAATATTATATTATTAATTGTTATTGTATTCTTAAAAATCTAAGGTTCGGCCAAATGACTTAGATAAGGATATATATATTAATACTAAACAATTTGGGGTTCGTTTGGCATGTTATAGTGAGTGTATTAACCATATAGTGAAAGAAAACAAAAAGACACGGTAAAAGTTAAATTAATTAACTTAGAGTTAAATCTAATTGATAAGGTTAAATTAATACCCTAAACTTGTCTGAATCCTATTGGTTGATAGTATTGCGACCAATTCCCACTTTAGCTTCGAAATAAGACCCTTTGGAACCATTATAAACTGATTTTGACTTTAATATAAAATAATATTTTGAGATATTCCTAAGGTGCCCCTCTCCTCCCTTATAAAAGGGCACCTCCTCCCCCTCCTCCTCACACCAATTGGAGCACTCAAGCTCGGCCAACCCCTGCCATTTTCTCCTCTCCACTTCCCGAGAATAATCCTAGAGGTCCTGGTCTTCTCCAAAGACCAATCTTAGTTCCTTAAGTGGAGGATTCAAAAAGGCGTTCCAAAGAAGAGGTAATATCCATTACCGATCTTTTCAATTTCTTTCTTCTTCAACTTCTTCTTCTTTAGGTTGTTTCATTATGAAGTAATAGCATCAGTATTACTCATATACTGATATGTTATTATAAGTATGAAACAACCCTATTTCACAATCTGTCCATCCTACGGAAAAAGAAATCACCGCGCGTGCGTACGTACGGAATACCGTCTCCACGCCGTGGTGTAATCTATTTTCCACCACCACCTTACAAAGATGGGTATAATGGTGTAATGAGTAACTATTAATGATTATTATAAAGTAATATTGATACTGAAATAATATATATATACTCCAATACAGTTCCACGATCATAGGAACGATATCATCACTCGTGCGTACGTACGGAATACCGTCTCCACGATGTGATGCGACTCGTTCTACATGATCTTCATTTCATAATGATTATATAAATGAATTGAATGAATGAATATGGTATATACTACACTAATACCATTCTGTAAATTAATTATCTATAACCTAAAGATAAGAATAAGAATTTATTCGACAAAACACGCATAAGAACAAAAAGTTATAAAGACCCGAGTAACAAGTAACAATGAAATATTACTAACAAGAAGCTAATAATATGACCATATATGATATCATATCAATATGTATGATTCTGGAATAAGTCAATAACATTATTTAAACCATTATACAGGGGCTTCGGACACGAACAAAGCAAATCGGACATAAGGTAAGGGAAATATCACAATCTCATTTTTATCCGAGATTGTTTATTCGTAAGTATTTACTGGGGTGTATTTTATCATCCACATCCATGTTCCCTCAATATGTAATATTGTTTCCATCCACTTGCAATAGTTTAAATCCAATTTTACCCTTAGGTAAGTTTTATTAAAGAATATGAAAGGAATCTTTTGTCGTTTTTCCATACGAGGTACTTTTTGACTTTTCCGACAAAAGTACGAAGAATGTTTTTTTTAACTTATACGGCACGAACGGATTTCTACTGTTTTATAAAGCCTTATTTTCATGAAGAATCCTCTAAAAGATTTCATGACTATTTTCAATAAAATCTCTTTCTTTTAAAATTGCATGATGTTTTGTGAAAAGAAATTGATTTTGAAGAAGAAAGTATATTTTCCTCAAGAATTCAATTCAAGTGTTTTATCAAAATTATTTTCCATCTAAGATAATAAAGGGTTCTGTTTCTATCCATATTTTTACATTGATTTGACTATGTTGCGATGGAATGATGTTTATGAATTCCTTTTTCTTATATGAATTGATTTATGATGTAATGATGTTTCAAGAATCCCATTTTTGTTACATGTGTTATGCGATGATGTATGTTTTATGATTATGTGGCACACATAAGAAATGATTCATTATAAGATGGGTGGGACCTATATCTCCCTCCAATGCATTGGGTAAAGATTTTATATCTCATGAGATAGACATGGCTGGAACGGAAGGTTATTTCGGTTCAGTGATACAGGACTGAAACGAGGAGTGAACTCGGTTCAGAAAGGGACTTTGTCCACTAAGATAGTCTTGGCAATGAGTCATGACTAACAAGAAATGATTTTCCATGATTATGTGTGCATGCCACAAAGTTTCAAGTCTTATGTTATGATTATGGGGATCTCATTTTCACTTTTATGATTTATTCCATGATAAGATATTATGATCTCTTTTGCAGGTTTTGATTCTCAAAAAGATATGATATGATTTTTATTTCCTTTATTTGCCCTTGCTGAGCATTTGAGCTCACCCTTTTATGTTTTCTTTTCCCCAGGTCAGGAAGATGGATATTAAGTAGAATATGCTAAAAGGGACCCTAGATATGATGAAATAAATGGGAGACACTGTAGAAGATTTATGAACCAGTTGTTTATGTTTCCCAGTTTCTAAAGACACTATACCTATACGGTCCTTTGTGGTTTTGTCATATGTTGTAATAAGTGTGATTCAATTTTGAAGTATTAACAATGTATGTAAAGTGTGGGTCGTTATATTTTCTTTTTCAATGGTCCAAATATAATGATTTTGTTATGATTTTTTGGCACAAAAATGTATTTTAATATGTTTTTAGTGGGTGGGGGTAGAAATATATATCCCTCGAATGCATTAGGTAAATTATTAAAACACATGATATAATTATGTGATGAAAAGTTTATGTGCTTCACCTTTTATGGGAAACATGATAATATAAATGATCCACTATGGGATAGAGGATGTGATTCCCTATCATATATGATATAGTAAATATTGTTGACCTCACCTGTTTTGATAATCTCAATTATATTTTAATATGCTTTGAAAATACCTAATAATGTTCATTCATATTTTAATTATTTTTTCATCCTACAATTGAGTAGATTAGAGTATCAAAATAATCTTTGGAATATATTAACCAATGTTTATCTATGTTTATAGGTAATTTGAAATAATTCTAACTCAATCAGCATATGTGTTGCATAGAACAGATAAGTGTTATGTGTTACATTGAACAAATAAGTGTTAAGTCCACCGATATTTTCAGAGCTACTGATACAGACAAACAGATATACAGCTACTAATAAGGTCACCGATACGATTAAGGTCACCGATGTGCATAACTATTACTGATAGAAGCAGAGCTACCAATAGAATAAGTCCACTGGTATGCACTTAATCACTAATACAGAATAGAGCTACTAGTATGCACAATCTACTAATACAAAGTCCACCGATAAAGAATGAAAAATTCTACCGATACGATCTACCATTTGAGTAAGTCTACAGGTATAAGGAGATACCGGTACAAGAACAAATAGCTATCGATAGAGACTCACCCCTAAATAGAGAGCTACCGATACGAAGATCTACAGTTATCGATATAAGTTTACTGATATAATGATCCACTAACTGATACAATGAGCTACCAATACAAGGAATAACAACTACTGATAAAGAGGATCCACAGCTACAATCTCACTTTTATTAGCAGCTACCAATTGGAAACCAGTCACTGTTTACATAATCTATATTTCTATTTTTTATTTAGCAACTGTCATATTTTATGATTTTAATGCAATTAATTTAATTTAATGATAGTTTTTGGCATGTTAGGGAACCGTACCTTGTTACTATCAAAGGTAATACTTCTCATTGTTTGACTTCTAGGAATAAAAGGGGATATCAAGATACTAGAGAAAGTAGAGATGAGAAGACAAAGACACGAGTAGAAATAAAGATAAGATACACACGTACAAGAAAATAATAACACACGGAGAACTAGAAGAACTCTCATACTCATCAAGAACAAAAATTCAACGAAGAAGCTTAAGTTCTACAAAGAATACTCTCCTACTCAAGCTGAACACCTACACTGGAAGTGACAGAACAGAACTACGAAACTCTGTTTTTCTTAACAAGAACCCGAGATGGACTCAAGAGAATTCCTGATTAATCAAAGGAGTCTAGATCTGCACTTCGAATCACTATAGAATTATAAAAATCATATCTACTATCTCAGTGATTCATTTATTTTCATTTTGGGCAGTGTGTGTACTCTGCATATAATATATGCACACAGTCTCCTATTGCTGAACTATAGGATTTCTAAATCCTCACTCAAATCATATATAACTCTTTTGTATCCCACTATGGATAGTGGTAGAGGTCAAGTGTGACCTAGATCGCCTATGTTCTATTTTTCATGTTCCCACGAATAACAATGGTGGAGGTCTCAGTACCTGGACAGTCCCAGTACTATTGTTTACCCCGATCTAGGGTGTGGATCAAAATTTATAAAAATTGTTTTGATATGAGTATGTCTCAACTTGAGACTGAACCTCTTGGTTAAAACTGTTGTGCTTAATTTTTTTTGGTTTTAACTATTTCTTATATTCCACTAATAATTACTTTTAAATACAAAATTGTTTTAGAGGTACTTTGATAGTTAATCTAGCAAGTGTTTTAAACTATTGTAAATCAGTAGGTGAGTTTCAAAAGCTAATGTGATCTTCTGATTAAATTAACTGAGACTTAATCATTCTTTTGTGAACCTAATTGAACCTTTACAATTTTTCAAATTAACTGCAGTTGAACTTAGCTTTTAATTTGGGGGATTTTAATAGAAATCTTCACATTAGTAATTTTAATTAGAACTCAATTCACCCCCATCGTGAGTATCCACTCCAACAAAAATTTGGTATTAGAGGTTGTTTGTTGTTTATAAATGATTTCAAAATACTATGTTTTTTCAACTGTGATTTTAGTTGTATCTTAATGTTCTTAAATTTCTGTTAGTTCTGAATTTTACCTCTTTAAATATTTTTCTAAAATCTTATTACGGATAATAAACTTGAAGGTGATGCTACCAAAAAGACACCTATCTTTAATGGTACAAATTATGCCTAGTAGAAACATAAAATGAAAATTCATTTAGAAAGTATTGGATTTAAAATCTGGACAGATATAGAGACTCAATATAAGATTCCAGAAACTGTAAGAACTACTTGGGATGAACCTAGTAAAACTGCTTACAATAATAATTGTAAAGAAATGAATGCTTTGTATTGTTCTTTAAGAGATGAATAATTTAATTGCATATCTGCTTGAAAAACTACTTATGAAATTTGGGATACTTCGGGTGTTTCTCATGAGGTAACAACCAATGTTAAATAAATGGGATTGAATACATACACTATTAATTATGATAATTTTAAAACCAAGTGTAACGAACCTATTTCTGACATGTATCTCAGGTTCAATGAGATTTTCAACACTATGAGATCACTTGGAAAAGATGTTCCTGCAAAGGATCAGATTCTGAGAATAGTACGATTTTTTCCAAAAAGATGAAGAGGCACATCTGTCTCCATAAGAAAATCATGTGATATAATTTCACTGTGTGTTAAAGAATTAATTAGTATGTTGATGACGTATGAAGAAGAAATGAAAGTAAACAAAGAATAATATGATGAACCAAATAGGAAGTTGGTATAATTTAAATCTATTGTCTCAAATAGCAAGGACAAGGAGAAAGTTCACATACCTACTGAAAGCTCAAAATTGAAGGTTCAGATTCTGATAGTGATGAAGAGATGCCTCAGATATCCAGGAGATTCAAAAAGATCTATAGGAAGAATAAATTCTTCAGAAAACCAAATTATAATAGAAAATATGACAACAAAGGTCCTTGGAATAAGGATTGGAAGAAAGTTGATAACGATGATGAGGTAGTATGTTATGAATGAAAAAGGAAAGGGAACATTAAGGTAGACTGCCCGAAGTTAATGTTTAAGAAGAAATATTACTACAAGGATAGAAAAATATAAGAAATCCATGAAGGAAACCTGGAGTGCTTCAGAAGACAACACAAGCGAGTCTGAAGCTTCTAACTCTGAAAAGAATCATGCCAACATGACTTTCATGACTAAAACTTCTGAGGTACATGTGTCTCCTATGATGAATGATTATTATTCTGGTAATGGATGTTGTGATGCTAATAGTTCTAAAGATGAATTATTTGAATACTGTAATATGCTAGAAGAAACCTGAAATGAATTGAAGAACAAGTATAAATCCATAAGGAAACAGCATGCTTTGACCGGCTCTGTTAAATCTGCACTTGATATAGAAAAGGAAAATAATGCTCAATTACTTAAGGAAAATACTGAACTGAAATTGTCTAATGAGAAATTAAAGATGGACTTAGAGAAATTTAAAAATAGAATGAATACTCTAACTCAAATGATAGGAAAACAAGTGGCACCAAAATATACCACTGGTATAGGCTATCATCCTAGAAATAAATATATTACTAAAACTAGATTTATTCCTAAATCTGGACAGAATGTTGCTAGTTCTGGTTCTGGGAATGCATATACTTCAACTAGTTATTCACATGGCTATAGATCAAATAATGTTTATCTTTAAAAACCATTTGAATCTATTGATTGTATGAGACCCATTAGAAAAATTTGGGTACCAAAACTTTTCTTGCTAACCTATATGGACCCAAGAGAATCTGGGTACCAACATCATTTTCCATCTAAACCTATTTTGTAAGAAACCTTCTTAACGATTTCTCATAAGAAGACATGGTTCTTGGACAATGGATGTTCAAGGAATATGTCTGGAGATTACTAATGCTTCAAGAGCTTAATCAATGTTGATGGAGGTCATGTCCCCTTTGGTGATAATTCAAAAGGAGAATTCATTTTCTTAGGCCATATTGGTAACACTACTTCAGTTTTAATTTCTAAAGTATTATTTATTAATGGGATTAAGTATAAACTATTAAGTATTTCTCAGTTGTGTGATGATGGTTTCAATGTTAAGTTTGAAAATTATTCTTGTAATGTTTTTAATTCTAAAAATGTTTTAGTATTTTCTGCATTCAGAAATGAAAATGTTTATGCAGTTGATTTGAATTTGTTAGCTACACAAAATTTTACTTGTTTAAATGATTTTCATAAAGAGTCTTGGATTTGGCACAGAATATTAGGACACTACAATGTTCATTAACATAGAAAAATGACTATGAAGAACTTATTTGGAGACCAACACAAACATTAATTCCCAATAGGCATAGTTTGCAATCCCTGTCAAAAGAGAAAGCAACATAAAGTTTCTTTTAAATAAAATATAGAAGTTTCAACTTCTCAACCTCTCGAGTTGGTTCACATGGACTTGTTTGGACCTTCTAGAGTTTTTAGTTTAAATGTTAAGCACTATGTATATATCTTAGTAGATGACTATTCTAGGCACACTTGGGTATACTTTTTAGCTCACAAAAGTGAAGCTTGTTCTTACTTCATGAAATACTCTATATATGTAGAAAATCATAGTAGACATAAGATTAAGACCTTGAGAAGTGATCATGATCATGAGTTTGAAAATTACGAGTTTGAGTCTTATTGCTCACACAATGGTTGTAGTCACAATTTTTCTACCCCTAGGACTCCTCATCAGAATGGTGTAGTAGAAAGAAGAAATAAAACCCTTCAATAAATTTCAAGACCTATGCTTAATGAGTATGACCTGCCAATTCACTTTTGGGTTTAAGCTATGAATACATCTTTCTACCTTATAAGTAGAGTCATGATTAGTCCTGCTCTTAAAAATACCCCTTAAGAGTTGTGGAACCATAGGAAACCTAAGGTTAATTACTTTAATGTTTTTTGTTGCAAAGTATTTATTCTCAATACAAAGGATAATCTTGACAAATTTTCATCCAAGAGTGATGAAGGAATTTTCCTAGGTTATTCAACTTCTAGAAAATATTATAGAGTCTTTAAGAAAAGAACCAAATGTGTGGAAGAATCTGTACACATCAATTTTGATAAAATAGATCCACATGATCCTAAGAATTCTATTGAAAATCTTGAAGATGATTTGTCTGTTTTGAACCTTAAAGATAAAATCAATGAACCTGTTGTAAAGACATCCAGTTCTGGAAACTTTCCAGAACCTCTTTTTATAAAACTTGAATCTATAGAAGAACCTGAAATTTCTAGTCCCACCTTTACTAGATCAACTTGGATTCTATGGAATCATCCATTAGATTTTGTTATTGGTAATCTTGAAAGAGGGACACATACTAGAGCTTCTCTATGAAACGGGGTTGAACATCATGATTTTCTTTCACAGTTATAACCTAAAAATATCAATGATGCAATAAATGATGAATTATGGGTAATGGATATTCAAGAAGAATTAAATCAATTTGAAAGAAAAAATTTCTATGAATTAGTTGATAGACCTAATAACACTTTGACGATAGGCACTAAATGGGTTTTTAGAAAAAATGTTGATGAGTTTGGAAACTAAGATAGAATCAAATCAAGGATAGTTTCACAAGGGTAGAGTCAAGAGGAAGTAACAAACTATGAGGAAACCTTTTCACCTGTAGCTAGATTAGAAGCCATTAGGGTTCTACTTTCCTATGGTACTCATTTTAATTTCAAGCTATTTCTAATGGATGTTAAAAGTGCTTTTCTAAATGGTTTTATTATTGAAGATGTTCATGTTGAACTACCACGTGGATTTACTTATCCACATTTTCCAAATTGATTTTTTAAGCTATCTAAAGCTTTATATGGTTTGAAACATGCTCCACGAGCTTGGTATGATAGACTTAAAGATTTTATTATTTCGAAATATTTTACAAATGGGATTGCTGATCAAACTCTCTTTATCAAAAGAATTTCTAAAGATATTTTGATTGTCCAAATCTATGTTAACGATATATTTATTGGATCTTCTAAAAATACTTTGTGTATTGATTTTTCAAAGAGTGTAAGAAATGAATTTGAAATGAGTTTAATGGGAGAACACAAATATTTTCTTGGATTTATAGTTATTCCAAATGAAAATGGTATTATTTTAAATAAAAGTAAATATACAAATGATCTATTAAAATTTTTTGGTTTAGATAGTGTTAAGGAAAGTGATACACAAATGAGTAATACCTGTAAGTTGGACATTGATGAATCTGGGAAACCAGTTGATCAAACCAATTAGAGAGGTATGATTGGAAGTCTATTGTACCTTACTTCGAGTCGACCATATATTATATTTAGTTTGTGTATATGTGAAACATTTCAAGATAGTCCTAAATAATCTCATTTGATTGTTGTTAAAAGAATTTTCAAATATCTTAAACAAACTACAAATTTAGGTTTGTTTTATCCAAAAGGGCAATCTTTTGATTTAATAAGTTATTCAGATGCTGAATTTTCTGGTTTCATGTTTGATAGAAAGATAACTTATGGAACATGACATATTCTAGGTAAGCCCATAGTATCATGGTGTAGTAAGAAGTGGAATTATGTTGCATTTTCTACTACTAAAGCAGAGTATGTTGTTGTTGGTAGTTACTATGCACAAATTCTGCGGATGAAAGATACTTTTTTGGACTATAGATATGGTTTTAAACATGTATCAATAAACTATGATAACACGAGTGCAATTAACATTTCTAAGAATCTAGTGTCTCACTCTAGGACAAAACAAATTGATTTAAGGAACCATTTTTTGAGATATCATTTCCAAAAAGGTGATATTACTCTTGAATATATAGGTACTGAACATCAATTAGCTGACTTTTTTACTAAGCCTTTATGTTCAGATAGGTTAAGGTATATTAGACCTCAATTAGGAATGATAGACTATGTTCATTAGAAACATCACTATTATACCTCATTGGTATGAAACCTCACTGATATACCTCACTATTAGTGGACCTCACCGTTAGGAATTCTCAATGATATACCCTACCGTTAGTATGAGCTATTTTAAACTTCTGTCATTAGCCGCCGGAATCTGTATCATTTATATTTTACTTATTATATTTTAATTATTTATTTTATGATTCATAAATGATAAAACTATGTTTTAGTTACTCCTCAATCCACTGAATTCTCCTCTCTCAAACCTAACTCCTTGAATCCACAAATCTCAAAAAAACCCTATGTTCCTCGAACCAGAGATGGAAAAAACCAAACTCCCTACTGTCAGAGATGAAATTGATGAGCCGAATGAAAATAAGAAGAAGAGAGGGTCGGAAGCAAGTTTTAATGTTAGTAGAACAAGGTCGAGGAGTCATCCAAGGAACCCATATTTACAAAATAGAGATATTGTAATCGAGAAAGGGCTATGCGTGGAATGGGTTATGTCTAGTAAATCATTAGTTCAAGAGGTAATGGAAGATCAGAAATGGGTATAATGCTTCTCGAATAATAATGGACCCTACTATCCTAAGCTAGTAAGATAGTTCTATGTGATTATGAGTTTTGAGAAATCTGATGAGGAAAATAGAATGGTTTCGTGGGTAAATGAAAAGGAAATAGCATATTCATCGGTTGAGTGGGCTGAGTACCTAAGAGTACCACATGAAAGAGTTTTTGGTTATTCATCAAAGACATTACTACCTAAAAGTAACATATTTTATTTTGAGACTAACTTAGAGGAGCTCACTAGTAGTGGAAAGTAGGGAAAGGTATTGGCTGCTGACATGGAGGGAGAAAATAGATTGTTGTTCAAATTAGTGAAACATGTGCTATGTCCAAGAAGAGAGGACATTGAAAATTTGAGATATCAATATATCTATCTGTTACATCTGTTGAGACATGGTGTGAAGGTGAATCTGTTCAGGATGCTAATGATTCAAATGGAGGATATGACTAGACCCAAATCAATGTCCAATGATTTATTCTTTGCCAAGTTGATTTCAGTTATGATTAAAGTAAAGGGAGTAGCTGAGTCTCAGGATGAGACAATAGTGCTAAGAAACAACTTTTGTATCACAAGCACATTGTGTATGTATATATACATAAGCTAGAACCCATGGAGAGGGGAGTGGGTTACTGATGATAAGAAGTTATATGATAAGTTTAATCCCATAGACCATCCTTCTAGGCCTAAGGATGTGAGGTATATAGGTCTAGGACCTAATGAGAAGGAGCCACAATAAAATGTTGATTCAGAAGAGGAGGATTCCTCTATAGTAGATGGAGGAGATCCAGACTTCCCTCCTAGCCCAGCTCCTGAAATTGTGTCACAAGAAAAGGATGTTCAGTAGAGATCAAATATGGAAGAGGCTATTTGAGAGAATAAAGATGAAGTTTATGAAAGTGAAGAATCTGTTTCTGTCATATTGAGCCTTAGTCCACTGATTGGACACTTCTTAATGCCTTCTGAGGAATTTGATGAAGATGATAGACCTGTACCTATTCCTGAGGAGCCTCCTATTGTTGTAGAATTGGAGATGGTTGTGGAGGATTCTGGTGAGGAAGACCGAGCAGTTGAAGATGTTATTTCTATACAGGAGAATTCTCTAGTTGAGGGGGAGCATCCAACCAGAATTGGCAGTGTTCTAGTGGCTATTGGGATTGAAGACTCGGCAGAGGACCCAAGGTTTGTAGTTTGTGGATTGGATTACCCAGATTCTGATAATGAGACATCCCTCAGTCGACCAAAAGTTTATTATGACATTCTATCTGAGATATTACCTGAGAATGTGGTCTGAAAATCTGATCTGGATCAATTGAAGTCTGATCTTAAGACATATTTTGTGGAAGAGATAAGTAAAATGGAAGCATCCTTAGTTTCATCCATTCAATCGGTTATGAATGACTAAGTGGCCAGTATTGTGTCTGAAAGAGCTACTGTTGTTGTGCCTTCTAATATAGTCACTAGGGATGACTTAGAATATTTGAAAGCTGAGATGAAAGAGTTTTTGAGTTCTTCTGTTACTGAGTTAATGAGTCTCTTTATTGAAGAGATGAGCAATAAAGGAAAGTATTATGAACTCTCTCTTTGTTGTAATGTGTCAACCTTTGTGGAAGAGATAGTGGACGAAATCACAGCTTTCCATAATCATGTTTCTAGCTTAGAGGAGGATGTTGAATTTTTAAAGAAATCAGTTGTCTTTTTGGAATCCTATATGAGTTCTAAATCTCAACCAGACAAGGATTTGTCTTATGTGAAGAGTGTAGTCAACTAAATGGTCTCGGGTTTTGAGGAGTTTAAACATTCCATAACAAATCATGTTAGCACCCAATATTATGTAGTGAAAAATATTATTAGTGGGATTACTAAGAGTTTCAAGGAAACTGTGACTTTTTATACTGGTTCTCTTACTTTGAGACCTTCAATAAAATTTGATTAGATTAGAGCTTTGATGAAGGAGGAGATTGGTTCAGCTTCAACGATATCTCTATAAAATCATCTTCTATCACCCAAGTGGTGTCAACCACTAGAGATATAATGAAGATTGTCCAAGATTATATGGGAGAATATTCTGCATCTCATAAAGAAGTCAAAGACATGGTAGATTACTACTTCCAAAGGGTTTACACCAAGCATCACCTCAACAACCATTTCAAGCTTATGTTAGAAAACATGATGCTACCCCCAGTAAATCAAGACATCAGAGAACATGTCAGCAAGCTCAGGTAACAGACTCCAGCTTTGGAAAAATTCATTGAGAACAAAGGCGATTTCATTTCTGCTATGGAAAGAGGAGGAGGAATTATAATGGATTTTAGAAATCTGTTACTGCCATTTTTTCATGTGAACAGTACTCCTATTACTGCACCTCCATCCTTCCCTGCCTCTACTCAGTCTACCTCCATTCCTCAGATGAATCCAGTCCATGCCATTTGGAGCCTCACTCTTACGATCACCTAGAGAGCTACACATTATAGGCCAGGCACTGTCTCAGTAGTTCAGCCTCCTCTGATTATTTCTGGTGTTCCTAAGTCCCCGCCTGCATCCACACATCCTGAGTCTACCTCGGATCCCAATGGAAAAACCCATGAGGACATTAAGAAGGTGGATTCAATAGTGGCTAATACATTTGATAGGAATCACTTGTATTATTTTTTTTCTTTTTTGTATTTCATTGTATCTTTTTTCACCAGGAAATACAAATGATCTTATTCCCTTTTCCATTCTATTATTTCTCTCTTTGATTTTTCCTTCTTTTTTCTAATAAAAAAGGGGGAGAGCAGAATTGATATGACAACATATGGAAGGACAAAGGGGGAGACAAATGAGAAGCTAGATATATGAGCATAAGAAAGGGGGATACCTATGAAGACTTATGAGAAATATAATTTTACCTTATAATGCCTCTAATACATTTGTCTTATAAATATAGTACTTTGTTTTTATTTTGTTTTTATTATTATATCTAATACAATTTAATTTAATACCTTGATATCCTCTGATACATTCATGATTACTTTGGATTATAATATTATATGTTGTGATAATAAAAAATAGGGAGATTGTTGACCTCGCCTATTTTGATAATCTCGATTATATTTTAATATGCTTTGAAAATCCCAAAAAAAATTCATTAACATTTTAATTACTTTTTCATCCTATTATTGAGTTGATAAGAATATAAAAATGATCTTTGTAATATGTTAATAAATATTTATCTATGTTTATGTGTACTTTTAAATAATTCTAACTCAATATGAATATGTGTTGCATAGAACAGATAAGTGTTATGGGTTGCACTGAACAGATAAGTGTTAAGTCCACTGATATGCTCATAGCTACTGATACAGACAAACAGATATACAGCTACTGATAAGGTCACTAATATGGTTAAGGTCACCAATATGCATAACTATTACCGATAGAAGTAGAGCTACTGATAGAATAAGTCCACCGGTATGCACTTAATCACTGATACAGAACAGAGCTACCGGTATGCACAAGAAACTCATACAAAGTCCACTGATAAAGAAAGAGAAATTCTACTGATACGAGCTACCATTAGAGTAAGTCTACCAATATAAGGAGCTACTGGTACACGATCAAAGAGCTACCGATAGAGACTCACTTCTACATATAGAGATACCGATATAAAGAGATACAACTACCAATAGAAGTTCATTGATACAATGAGCCACTAACTGATACAATGAGCTACTGTTACAAGGAATAAAAGCTACTGATACAGAGGAGCCACCGCTACAAGCTCACTATTATAATGATCTACCGATTGGAAACCAATCACTTTTTCCCTAATCTATATTTCTATTTGTTTATATAGCAACAGTCATATTTAATGAGTTTAATGTAGTTAATGTTATTTAATGATAGTTGTTGGCATGTCAGGGAACCATACCAAGTACCTATCAAAGGTAATCACTCCCATTGTCTGACCTCAAGGAATAAAAGGGGATATCAAGATATTGGAAAAAAAAGACAAGAGAAGACACGAACACACATAGAATGAAATAGAACACACACAAGAACATGGAAATAAGAACACACAGAGAACTAGAAGAACTCTCATACTCATCAAGAACAGAAGTTCTACAAAGAAGCTTAAGTGCTACAATGAATACTCTCCTACTCAATCTGAACACCTACACTGGAAGTGATGAAACAGAACTATGAAAATCTGTTTTTCTTGACAAGAACCAGAGAAGGACTCAAGAGAATTTATGATTAAAAAAAAGAGTCCAGATTTGCACTTCAAATCACTAGAGTATTCTAAAACTCATATATACTCCTTAATTGATTCTTTTATTTACATTTTGAGCAGTCTTTGTACTCTGTATATTCTATATGCACATTGTCTCTTATGCTGAACTGGAGGATTTCTAAATCCTCACTCAAATCTTATATTAAATTTTTGTATCCCACTGTGGATAGTGGTAGAGGTCAAGTGTGACCTGGATAGCCTATGTGTTATTGTTCTTGTTCCCATGAATAACTGTGGTAGAGGTCTTAGTACCTGGACAGTCCTAGTACTGTTGTTTACCCCGATCCAGGGTGTGGATCGAAATTTATATAAATTGTTTTGAGAGGACTAAGTCTTGGCTTGAGACTAAAACTCTTGGTCAAAACGGAAATGCTTAATTGTTTTGGTTTTAACTATATCTTATATTCCAATGGTAATTACTTTTAAATACAAAATTGTTTTAAAGTCACTTTGATAGATAATCTAGCAAGTGTTTGCAGCTATTGTAAATCAGTAGGTTAGTTTCAAAAGCTAATTTGATCTTATGATTAAATTAACTAACACCTAATCAATATTATGAGAACCTAATTGAACCTTTACAGTTTTGAAAATTCACTACAGTTTAACTTAGATTTTAATTTGGGGGATTTTAATAGAAATCTTCTTAATAGTAATTTTAATTGGAACTCAATTCACCCCCCTCTTGAGTATCAACTCCGAACAAAAAATATGAATGCATTCTTAATCCACTATGATTTGATTTTCTTACTTGTTAAATTTTACATATGAATAAGTTTACCTACCTCTGATTATCCCACACATTGATAAAATTATCTTACATATCATGACTTATTAGGGATAATTTTGTAGCCTTATGATTCCTGAATTTTGAAATGACAATTATTTATTCCATTAATCATATTTATGATAATTGAATAATTAGGTATGAACAGTGTATGTTATGGTTATGGTATTATACCCTTATCTTATATTATTATTTAATTTATTCATTTATTGATATCTATTATGTTTAACCTTAATAAGAATCTAAGATCATCATTTCTTATTTTCACTTTAACCAGATTGTAAATAAATGATAAAAGTATGGTATATATTTAAAGAGTTTAATATGGGAAGATAATATGGAAGATATTGAAGATCTATCATGAAATAAGAAAATTATGTATCCCGTCTCCAAATACAATAAACCATTATAGCTCTTGGGTGTTTATATGTGAAATGTATTGAATATTAAATTAAAAATATTTCATATTTTTATATTAATTTTTATGGATGCTATCATTGGAATCTGAGTTGGGTATAGTTAATATTTGGATATTATTGTTTGTAAATTTTGGTGATAACATTGGTGATATATCTATGTATAAGAAAATATTATAAATTTATTTACTATGTGATTATGTGGTTTTCCTAGAAATGTAAATATATATGTATACTACAAGTGGGGGTAGTTTTTACACAATCATCAAAGGGATAAAACCCAAAAATATGTGTTCATGTTTATCTTGACCATCATTATTATACAAGTGGAGGGTTCCCTTACTTGGCACTCGGTTTTTCACTTGTGTAAGATATTACTAGGATAATTAATATTTTTTAATGATACATCATGAAGTTTATGAATAGATAATGATCATGAATTGCCTAGGTAAAACCAAATGTGTAATATATTGAAAATAATTTGTTCTGATTTAGATATCCTATACATGATTTTTTTCAGGATTATGTGGTTTCACTCTATGAGTATTATTTATCAAACATCTTTTTTGGTTTTATTTATTCATTGTAACTATAATACATCATGATAATAATGAATTTGATGTACAATTAATTCATTGTCCCTATGAGAAGACTAATGCAATGGGATCATGAATGTTGATTATTTTAAATGTTAACAAAAAAATTAGGGAATTAATGTAATTCATCATTAACATTATATTAGGTATGTTTTTATCTATGGTTTTGGATTCCATTTATCATTCAGCATGTTCTTCAAACCATAAATTATTATAATTCATATTATGGTGAAGTCAGATATTTTTTGGAATTTTCAGTATAAACCTGGAACTTGTGCTATTTTCTAAGCAGTGATATGAAGTGTAATATGATTACACCATGTGTATCGCCTACTGGAAACATTCCATGAACTAAATATATAACTTAATATTGTAACCATCATGTTAGGGTTACATTTCGTGGTATTTGAAAATAAGGAGTTTAATTAAAATGGAAAAGTGTTTTCGGCGTAACATAAAATGAAATAAGTTCTTGATGCTTAAAGTATTAAACTCCATGTGATCCCTCAAGTTTAAGATTTAATGATTCAATACCGGTCATTGAGGGTTTGTTCCCTTTTTTATCCTCCTATTCTCTACTTGATCTTATTCTCTATATGTTTTTAGGTGACACCCTTACCTCAATATTTCCCTATTATGTGATTTATTGGCATGGTTAGGCACTACTTCTCTAGGGGGAATCCTTTTTCATAGTTTCTTTATCCTTTGTGGTTACAGTAACATTTAACATAGATATGGTTAATCATATTGTGATTTCTATCAATCATTTTCATTCTCTTGCCATGCCTTGTCTTCCAAAGGATGTTTTTGGGGTTTCTAAACCGCATTCTCATTAACAGATAGGATTTATACATTCTTGTTGTCGGTTGATCTATTCATTTTCTATAATTTATATAATTCCATATTTTTATTATCTATTTTCTGGGTTTTTAATAGTAATTTCATGTATTTAATTTGAAACTGGCACAGGGTCATTTTTAATAGGGTGTTTTTCCTTAAAAATGGAATTTCCTTAACTTAAAATAGAAAATTGATTTTCAAACCATGAGGTAGATTGTATTGGCATTGAAATGATTTTATAATAATTTAATAATGGTTTTTAAAATATAAATTGAAAGAAATTTCATAATGGGATCTTTGGGTGAGCCATGAAAGAGGCACATATATCCTTGTTGTGTGTGAAACCATTATGATGTAACCTCTTTTATATTGATGGAAAATGGAATGAATCAGAATTATTTGGATCTAAAATTATTTATTTTTTTGGTTCATGAGTGTATATTATATATTAACCCATAGGTTATAGAATGGCGGGAAGATGAATTTTTTCTACTTGTAATTACCTGATATATTATTTCCAGGATGTTGGATCACGTGTATATTTATATACGATATCATTACCATGTTTGTCTTTATATTTGAAAAAATTTGAAACAAAATTTTTGAAAACTAAAGGATGGTTTGAGAGATGTTTCAAAAAAATTCTATTTATAAAAATGATTGTAAATTTTTTTTTCAAATATTGATATTTTTATTCTTTATTATTAGAAGGTGTATTAATTTATTTTTGGAATCCTACTCGGCCCTATTTCTCCAACCCTACTTCTGCATTTGGATTGATATAGACCTCTATTTATAGGATATATGTAATATAATGGTAATTTTATAGTATGTTGGATTCTCATTAAATCATTATTTTAGTTTAGTGATTGTTTAGAGGTGATGGTTGGTCACATAGCTACTAGTTTTCTAGGCATTCCACACACTCTTGTTTAGCCTGTTCGGATCTGTTTTATCTCCCATTGTTTCTCCTTTGTAGTCTTATTGTATGAATTGATTTTATTAAATGTTACACTTATCTTGTTATATTATTTATAACTCATACAATAATTGGTTGAAGTTGGTAACCGGTCTAGTTGAACCATGTTTTCAAATTTCAATTCGGTATCATTAGAGTTACATCAACTGATGTGTTTCCACACTACCTTAGTTGGTTCATTATCATGGGCAGATAGAAGTATGGGGTTCCTAATTGATATTGTAGTTGTGTAAATGGGTCCAATCCAACTCACTTTTTGGGACAGAATTCATGTTTCCTTGGGTGGTAGGAAAATCAATTCATTGTCCATGATATAGAAGTTAGGTTCATTTGAATGAATTATATGATAATTTTAAATAAAATAAACTTTTTAAAAATTATCAGGACATGTTATGTGTAAGTGAAATTTAATAAATTATATATGGTGTTTATATAGATGGACATGTTCCTTTAAAAAGGTCCTTCCCTTTTGTGGTAGAATTCATAAATGCATTAAATTCTTATTGTTTTAATGAATTTTTTGGGATTATTCTTTTTTGATCAATGGTTTTAGAATTTTCGTATGACTAATTAGTATATTATTATGTTTAACATAAAACTCCTCCTAGAAGAGATCTTAAAAATATGAAAGGGGATTCCATGAGGAATGTTCATTAGATTCTTCCTCAAGTGGAACCATCTTTTGTTGAACAAGAGATTCGTACCATTCATACTTTGGGGGTCAGTGTAACACCCCAGGTAAATAAAGAATATGACATTTTCGTATTTATCCACATTTGTGAATAAAATATTAATATTACTTTAAAGGGAACGATATGCTTGATGGCATACCCAATATGCCACAACGAGTTTCTTTGAAATCTTACGTTGCACTCTAATAATAAAATAATATTATTTTAAATGGTAGTTAACGCCTAGCCGTTGTAATGGAGGGAATGAACGGAACTAACTATAAAATGATTATATATGTTTTTCAAATATCTTTACTTTTATCCAATAAATTTTAGGGGCTTAAAATGCAAATGAATCCAATTTTAAGAATTAATCTTCTAATATTCTTTAAAATGTCCATTAACCACCTTTTGATGGGAAACCCCTCTTAAATCCTTTTATACACAATTTTATATGTTATATTTGAAAAAAAAATTCTTTTTAGAATCGGGACATAAAAATTGACTTGTATAAATTTTTTGTATTTTTCCGATAAAGATCATTTTTTAATGAATAGTGAAAAATCATGCATTTTAATTCAAAAACTCATTTTAATCTAATTTATTTATATGATTAGTTTATCTTCTGAATTGGTTTTAAAGTGAAATTGGAATATATTTTTACCATTTAATCTAATAGTGGTCATTGTAATTGATTTTACTTTGAAATTTGACTTAAACTAGTGTCAATCTTTTAATAGATATTGTTTCTTAAAAACACGTTATTTGTTCCGACAGCGGGGATTAATTATTAAATTAATTAATGCCACTTATATGTTTTTAATTTTGTAAAATAGACATAATTTTTGAATTTGGAATATCAGATATAGCTTAGGGTGAATTTTTGGTATTTTTCTGTAAAAAGTCAATTTTTGATGAATAGTGGAACCACTAAGTGGTAGTTTAAAAACTGATTTTTTGTTTAAATGAATCTTTACCACTTCTATGATTTGAATTTCAAAAATCCGACACACATGGTTGTCATTAGGATTTAAAATGTGGTTCAATGGGATTAAAATAATTTTTGGTGAATAGTAACTTTTAAGTTTTATTAATCGCGATTAAAGGTAATTGGTGTAATTTAAGGTTAAAATAATGTTTTAATAATATTAAATGGCCATGAAACATGTCATACCCATATTGGATGAGTCATGGACGACCAATTAACTCCATGGGTCAACTTGGTGACCCCATAGAGTTACTTTGGTAGGAAAATGACATTAATACCTTTTTATTTAATGTTAAAATTAAAATGTCACAAACATGTGTTGTTTTACTAAAACAATTTTTACATTGGATTATACAAAACATACTTTTGACTATAAATATTCATTAGAAAGATAAAACTATTTCCTACATCATGATATTTGTTTTATAATTTTTAGACATTAAATAAATTAAATTATTTATGACACCATGATGATGCAGCGATTACCTCATTATTTAATGATTTAAATAAAATGAAAAGATATTGTAAAATCTAAGACATACACTTGTCAACAACCTATTGGAAGGGTGGATTTAGAACTTTTATCACCTTATCCTCTAAATATATAAATTTACAACCTTTAAAATCCTAAAATCATTTTATAATAAAGTAAAAGTTTATATCTTTTCAAGAGTGCCCCTCCTCTCCTCTTATAAAAGGCCCCCAACTCTACCACCTTACCCACACATCTAAAGCCTTTGGCTCAGCCAAACCCTGACCATTTTCTCTCTCAACATCCCTATCTTACTCCTAGAAGCCTCACTTTGTGCATAATTCTTTCTAAAGATGTTTTTTAGCTCAAATCAAAAATTGTTACCCGATTTAAAGGTAATGTCTTCCCTAGTGTTCTTTTGTTTTATTTTCCTTCTCCAACCCCCTAAACTATTTTTATTTATTTCTTTTGTAACAAAACCAGTATCTTCAATATACTAGTAAGTTTTTATGAGGATTCTTCGAGCTACACTAACATAAACCTCCGTCTAATGGTTAAAGAACATACTGTTTTCGTGGATGGAGAATTACTGCCTCACGAGACGATGATTGCTCTATCTTCTCATACCACCTCTCATGGTGGCCATTATGATGGAACTATATTTATTTATGATATATATTATATTATTTCCTCTCTATGATTCTTTATTTTATAAATAATACATACCTTTAAGCTTTTCATGTTGTGCAAATGCGATAACTTCATTTGAAGAAGTGTCGACTACCGCCCCCTCAAGTGATGTGACTCGTTCATGCAATACATGGAATGTATAAAGAATGAAATTGATGAACTTATGTGATATATATTAGATATATATTATACTGGAATTATAATATATATATATATCTCTCCCATCTAGTTTTAATTCCATTAATGTGCCAAAGAAATGATAGTAGCGTTCATGCGTACGTATGGCTTACCGTCTCCATGAACGGTACATTTCATTTCTTATCTCCAAGTGCTATTTAATATTATAAGTACATATATATAATGGATATATATTTCATATATTACATCAAAATTATGGATATAATTCTGGAATTATAATATATATGTCTCCCATTTAGTTTTAATTCCATTAACATGACAAAAAAATGAAAGTAGCGTTCATGCGTACGTACGGCCTACCGTCCCCATGAACGGTGATTTTCATTTTTTATATCAAAATGTTATGGAATAGTATAAAATGAATATTTAAGGGATATATATAATATTTTAATCATTAAAACTATTCTGTAAATTATTTACTACATGGGAAATAATTTTCAAACAAGTTCATTTTTGACTCATGTACCAAAGATCAACAAAAACGTCTGATATAAACTAACATTATTAAACAATTATAATAACATTATAATATGAGATATGAACTGAATAATAATCCATAAAATAGGTCCTTAAGTAGTTATAAATTGGCCAATGTTTATTATTCAGGAATATAATGAAATGAACAAGACAAGTCAGACTTGAAGTAAGGGATCCAACCTCTCTCTTTCTTTTTAAGTACTATCTTTTATGTCACTTCTTCTAAACTCATATTTCTTATGTTGGGGGATGTTATTTTATATTAATATTACTTTAATTTCTCTGTAAATATAATGAGAGACCCTATTTTATCTCATCAATCCATTTTTGGAAGTTTTATGTGGCGCTGTTAGGCTGCCAAATTTTCATAAGGGGATTTTCATGTCACTTTTTATTCTTGTGAGATTCATGCAACATTGGCCACTATTTCCTTTTGTGTGGTGTATGTACTGCCAATTATTTTACAATTTGTATAATATACTCTCATTTATGGGTAGTTAAATCTTCATTGTAGGACCCTCCTTTCATGGGGTGTACGTTTCGAAAGATGCCCAAATCAGTAAGGGAACCTTTCACCCTCCTCTTTTTAAAAGACTTCTTTTGTTATTTACATCTTTTTATGTTGGGATAGGTTATTATATATCCTTATTGATGTAAATTGTATGTCCATGTGATGATATACCATTTTTTATCTCATCAACTAATTTTATGAATTTTAAAGTGACGTCGTTAGGCTGTCGAATTTTACCAAGGGAACTTCTAAACCCAATTTCGCTTTCATTGGGTTCAACATGTAGTTATTGAATATATCATCCTTTGAATATGTGTGAATGACATTTTATTGTTTTACTCTTAATATCCACTTATATTGAGTGTATTTATATTTTTCACACATAATTATGAGATTGATTTATCCTTAATTTAAGGATACCTTCTTTATAAGGTATTTCATCTCATTTTACATTTCTATTGAGACTTCATTGTTGTTATGCACCAATTCACTATTATATGGAGTATATACTGTCCCTTGGAATACTATATCATGAATCCATTTACTCTCATGATATTATAAATTCTTGATTAAATGTTATTCCTAAATTATGGTATTGAAGTGTATCTCATTTTTTAAAACCCTTTAACTAAAATATCATTTTAAATGTTTTAATGATTTATTCTTATAAATATTTCTCATTAATGTCCATGTTTTAAAAATGGTTGTAAAGATTTAATTATATGGATATGAATTGTTTAAAATGTTAAAAACTTCAAAGTGGTATGGGACACTTTGATTAAAAAATCTCTTTATTAAATGTTTTAAATGGTTTTGATAATGGTTTTTAGAATGGATTCATTATATTAAAATATTATATTGTTATTGTAATGTGGGGATGTTATCTTTCCTTTTTGCTTAATTTATGTGCTATGATTATGTTATGTTTCTTGGCCATTTTTTATGAAGATGAGTTGTTTCGTGATAAAATAAGGGAAGGTGAGCCCGATATAGCTCTCAAATGCATTGGGTAACGTGAAGGGGTTAAAAGTTAAGGTTTCTCTGAAGAGAATTAGGGAATATACTATGATGGGTATTCCAAACGTAACCACGAGGGTTACTCCCTATGTAAGAATGTTATGAATGCCTCAAGTTACCTTTATGTCTTATGATTTCTATGAGTTATTCGTAAATCCTATGATTTCATGATGTATGTTAAATTGCTTTTGTTTTATGAGTAAAGTATGATTTCATTGATTCTTATATATACATGGACGAATGTTTTCATTCAGTATTTTTATAACCCTTACTGAGATTTTTATGCTAATCCCATGTTTTTTTTTGAAATGTTTTTAACAGGACATAATGTTGAATAGGGTCAAGGATGGGATCAACGAAATGTCAGGCTGTCTAAAACAAGGAACTAGGCATGACTCTTTTGTTCAAGAGTTTTTATTTTCTGAAAAAAATGGAAGCTGAGTATATGTTTCTACTTTCTAATCTTTAAGATGTAATAGTTATGTCCTAATTCTCTAAAACTCTAAACCTGAAAAGATCCTCAATGTGAATTATTCATTTAATTCAATAATAAGTAAGGTTTAAGGTCGGGGCCTTATAGTCGGTATCAAAGGTCGGTTTATATAACTTTTGAAGTTAGGGTATTCTTTAAGCATAAGTTACTTTACCATAATGGATAGGATTTCAGAATTAGTTATAGTTTTTAGATAATGTGAATGAGTAAGTATATCTTAGTGTTTATCTTCCTCATTAGTACATGATAATTATGTTGATATACTCACCCAGGCATTTTTGGTTTTAGTAAATGGATGGATCTATCAGGCACCAATGTGACAATGGGTTTGAAGGAAACTATAGTGGTTCTATGATTAATAGACTGGATGAAATGAGGGATTCAATGAGAGATCATTTGGTTATTCTAAACTAACTATCAGGAGTCATGATCAACCACTTGAACCTTGGTGTGTTCTATAATGCATCATGTACGAGAGAACCAACTCAACGTGGATGTTCAGGTAATAATTATAATGGTAACCATTATAGTTTATATGATCCTTACTTTTGATGTAATTATGGGCTACTATATGTTATGATAGAATATGAACGACATGAGATAAACTTGAGGTCAAATTATTTTCTGGTTATTTTTGATGATTTTATATCTTTTTGGGGAATGATTTGATAATTATATATTTTTGGAAAAAGGAAAACACGCAGAACGTGTGACAACCCGTCGCGTCGGAGAAAGCCACGGGAATCGAACCCACAACCAAAGTGTGACTGGTATTTATCGCATAACACTGGACTACATGAAGTCCCTGCTTAGATTGACTAATTATTTTTAGTTAGATGATATTAGGAATCATGAGTAAGTTTATTTTGGGTAATCTATGGAAATGATTAACCTATCATGGAGGATATGTGATTAGGTTAATTACATTTCAATACAAGACTTTAAGAGCAACTGATGTTGTTTAGAGATAAATGTTACAATTTATCTTGGAAGACTATATGGTTAAATCCTTAAAATATTTGGGTTTCAATCTTAGTATGGTTTACTTTTGGTCTTCATTGAACTTTGGGTCTTGTTGGACAAATTTTTTAGATTAAGAATAGATTTCCTTTTTATAAAGGATTATCCTTTTGGGTATTATCTGATCTGTTAATAACCTTTTTGGTTTTAGTTTTGGTTAAGGTCTAAAGACATGGGAAATATATAGTTATATTTTGTGGATTAGGTGATTCTCTAGAATTTGATTATAGCTCTCTTAATGTTAACAAGTCATCCTAAATACTCGTCTTTTAGAGAAAATATGAGTTCGTGTAACAAATCTAGTAAAAGTTGAAAGTCAACATGACAAGTAAGTGTGTTTCCTTATGCTTTAGTTAAGCTAATAAATAAATTCCTGAATGAAAAGTAACATAAAACAAAAATGTTGTCTGTTAATTTTTCCTACTGGGGAATCAAATACCATTTAACCAATCAAAAGTTTGTGATTTTCTTGTGGTTAACTTTCTCCTAAACATGTTTTCGATCACTCTCCATCAGAACATAACCCATTGTTTTCTCCTCCATGTCCATGTTTTCCTACATGGAATCCTAATATGGGTTAATTAGGGTGACCTTTGTACTTCTCTTTCTTTTTATTAAAGTGATGGTTTTACTGACTCTTTTTCTAATGTGGGATTTTCAATGAAGTTTCCAACCCCAATTTTAAAATTCCTAGGATGCAATTCCCAAAATGGGGGAAGGATGTAACACCCCAGGTAAATAAAGAATATGAAATTTTCATATTTATCCATATTTGTGGATAAAATATTAATATTACTTTAAAGGGAACTCTATGCTTGATGGCGTACCCAATGCACAACAAAGAGTTTCTTCGAAATCTTACGTTGCACTCTAATAATAAAATAATATTATTTTAAATGGTAGTTAATGCCTAGCCATTGTAATTGTGGGAATGAATAGAAAAAACTAAAAAATGATCATTTATGTTTTTCAAATATTTTTACTTTTATCCAATAAATGATAGAGGCTTAAAATGCAAATGAATCCAATTTTAAGCATTAATCTTCTAATATTTTTTAAAAGGTCGATTAACCACCTTTTGGTGGCGAACCCCTCTTAAATACTTTTTTAGACAATTTTATATTTTATATTTGACAAAATAATATTCTTTTTACAATTGGGACATCAAAATTTACTTTGTATTATTTTTTGGTATTTTTCCGATAAACTTCATTTTTTAACGAATAGTGAAAACTGTTGTATTTTAATTCAAAACCTCATTTTAATATAATTTATTTATATTATTAGATTATCTTTTTAATTGGGTTTAAAGCTAAATTAGAATATATTTTTACAATTTAATCCAATAGTGGTCATTGGAATTTATTTTACTTTTAAATTGTACTTAAACTGGTGTCAATCTTTTAATAGATATTGTTTCATAAAAACACGGTATTTGTTTTGACAGCAGGAATTAATTATTAAATTAATTAATGTAACTTATATTTTTTGAGTTTTTAAAAATAGACATCATTTTTGAATTCGGAATATCAAATATATCTTAGGGTGAATTTTTGTTATTTTTCTAAAAAACATCAATTTTTGATGAATAGTGGAACCACTAAGTGGTAGTTTAAAAACTGATTTTTCGTTTAAATTAATCTTTACCACTTATGTGATTTGAATTTAAAAAATAAAACACACGTGTTTGTCATTAGGATGTAAAAAGCGGTTCAATGATATTAAAATAATTTTTGGTTAATAGTAACTTTTATGTTTTATTAATCACGATTAAAGGTTATTAGTGTAATTTAAGGTTAAAAAGATTGTTTTAATAATATGAAATGGCATTGACACATGTCCTACCCTTATTGTATGTTTCATGGACGACCAAGACAATCCATGGGTCAACTTGGGGACCCCATGGAGCCACTTTGGTAGGAAAATGACATTAATGCCTTTTTATTTAAAGTTAAAATTAAAATGTCACAAACATGTGTTGTTTTACTATAAAAAAATTTACATGGGGTTATACAAGTCATATTTTTTACTATAAATATTAATTATAAATATAAAACGATTTCATACATCATGATATATTTTTTATAATTTTTAGACATTAAATAAATTAAATTATTTATGTCACCATGATGATGCAGCGATTACCTCATTATTTAACGATTTAAATAAAATAACAAGATAAGTTAAACTCTAAGACTTACACTTGTAAAAAACCTATTGTATTGGTGGATTTATAACTCTTATCACCTTATCCTATAAATATATAATTTTTGGACCTTTAAAATCCGTAAATCAGTTTATAATAAAGTAAAAGTTTATAACTTTCCAAGAGTGCCCCTCCTCTCCTCTTATAAAAGGCCCCCACCTCTACCACCTTACCCACACCTCTCAAGCCTTTGGATCGGCCAACCCCTGCCCATTTTGTATCTCCACATCCCTATATTACTCCTATAATCCTCAATTTTGGCAGAATCCGTTCCAAGGAAGCCTTTGAGATCAAATAAAAAAGAGTTACCCGATTTAAAGGTAAAGTCTTTCCTAGTGTTCTTTTGTTTTATTTTACTTCTCCAAGCCCCTAAACTCGTTTTATATATATATTTTGTAAAAAAAGTACCTTCAATATACTAGGATGTTTTTATGAGGAGTTCTTGAGATACACTAACACACACCTCCATCTAATGGTTAAAGAACATACTGTTTCCGTGGATGGTGAATTACAGCCTCACGAGACGATGATTGTTCTATCATATCATACCACCTCTCATGGTGGCCATTATAATGGCACTATATTTATTTATGATATATATTATATTTATTTCCTCTCAGCTCTTCTTAATTTTATAATTAATACATGCCTTTATGCTTTGCATGTTGTGCAAATGCGATAATTTCATTTGGGGAAGTGTGGACTACCGCCCCCACAAGTGATGTGACTCGTTCATGCATTACATGGAATGTATAAAGAATGAAATTGATGAAATTATGTGATCTATATAACATATATAATATACTGTAATTATAATATATATATATATATCATCTATTTTTAATTCCATTAATATGACAAAGAAATGAAAGTAGCGTTCATGCGTACGTACGGCTTACCGTCTCTATGAACGGTACATTTCATTTCTTATCTCCAAATGTTATGTACTATTATAAGTACCTATATATAATGGATATATATGTCATATATTACATCTAAATGATTTATATCATTCTGGAATTATAATATATATATCTCTCATTTAGTTTTAATTCCATTAATATGAAGAAATAAAATGAAAGTAGCGTTCATGCGTACGTTCGGCCTACCGTCCCCATGAACGGTGCTTTTCATTTTTGATCTCCAAATGTTATGTAATAGTATAAAATGAATATTTACTGGATATATATGATATTTTAATCATTAATACTATTCTGGAAATGATTTACTACATGGGAAATCATTTTCAAACAAGTTCATTTTTGACTCATGTACCAAACATCAACAAAAACGTCTGATATGAACTAACATTATTAAACAATTATTATAAAATTATAATATGTGATATGAACTGTATAATATTCCTTCATGGAGATCTTTAACCAGTTATAAATTGAACAAGGTTCATTATTCATTAATATAAAGAAATGAACAGGACAAGTCAGACATGAGTTAAGGGATCCAACCTCTCTCTTTCTTTTTAAGTACTCTCTTTTATGTCACTTGTTCTAAGCTCATATTTCTTAGGTTGGGGGATTTACTTTTATATTTCTCTTACATTAATTTCTATATTAATTTGATGAGAGGCCCTATTTTATCTCGTCAATCCATTTTTGGATGTTTTATGTGGCGCCTTTAGGCTGCCGAATTTTTATAAGGCGATTTTCATGTCACTTTTTATTCATGTGAGATTCATGCTACATTGGCCACAATTTCATTTAGTGTGTTGTATTTACTGACCATTATTTTACTATTTGTATAATATACTCTCATTTATGGGTAGTTAAATATTCATTGTATGACCCTTCTTTCAAGGGGTGTACGTTTCGAATGTTTCCCAAATCGGTAAGGGAACCTTTCACCATCCTCTTTTTAAAAGACTTATTTTGTTATTTACAAATTTTTATATTGGGATATGTTCTTCTATATCCTTATTGATGTAAATTTTATGTCCATGTTATGAGATACCATTTTCTCTCTCATCAACTAATTTTATGAATTTTAAAGTGACGCCGTTAGGCTGTCGAATTTTACCAAGGGAACTTCTTAACCCAATTTCGATTTCTTTAGATTCAACATGTAGTTATAGATTATGTCATCCTTTGAATATATGTGAATGACCTTTGATTGTTTTACACATAATATCCACTTATATTGTGTGTATTTATATTTTTCACACATAATTATGAGATTGATTTATCCTTAATTTAAGGATACCTTCTTTATTAGGGATTTCATCCCATTTTACATTTCTATTGAGACTTCATTGTTGTTATGCACCAATTCACTCTAATATGGTTTATATATTGTCCCTTGTAATATTATATCATGAATCCATTTATTCTCATGATATTATAAAGTTTTTATTAAATGTTATTCCTCAATTATGGTATTCAAGTGTCTCTCATTTTGTTAAAAATCCTTTAACTAAAATATTGTTTTAAATGTTTTAATGATTTATTCTTATAAATATTTCTCATTAATATCGATGTTTTAAAAATGGTTTTAAGGATTTATTTATATGGATATTAATGGTTTAAAATATGAAAAACTTCAACGTGGTATGGGACACTTTTATTCAAAATATATTTATTAAATGTTTTAAATGGGTTTGAAAATGGTTTTTAGAATGGATTCATTATCGTAAAATGTTATATTGTTATTGAAATGTGGGGATTTTATCTTTCCTTTATGCTTAAGTTATGTGCTATGATTATGTTTTGGTTCTTGGGCATTGTTTATGAAGACGGGTGGTTCCGTGATAAACTAAGGGCATGTGAGCCCGATATAGCTCTCCAATGCATTGGGTAACATGAAAGGGTTAAACATTAAGGTTTATCTGAAGAGATTTAGGGAATATACTGTGATGGGTATTCCAAACCTAAACATTAGGGTTACTCCCTACGTAAGAATGTTATGAATGCCTCAAGTTATCTTTATGTCTTATGATTTCTATGAGTTATTCGTATATCCTATGATTTCCTGAGGTAGGTTAAATTGCTTACATTTGATGAGTAAAATATGATTTCATTGATTCTTATGTATACATGGACTAATGTTTTCTTTCCGTATTTTTATAACCCTTACTGAGCTTTTTATGCTCATCCCATGTTTTTTTGAAATGTTTTTCACACTACATAAAGTTGAATAGGGTCAAGGATGGGATCAAGGAAATCTCAGGCTGTCTAAAACAAGGAACTAGACATGACCCTTTTGTTCAAGGGTTTTTATTTTGCGAAAAAATGGAAGCTGAGTAGATGTGTCTACTTTGTAATCTTTGAGATGTAATAGTTTTGTCCAAATTCTCTAAAAATCTAAACCTTAAAAGATCCTCAATGTGAATTATTCATTTAATTAAATATTAAGTAAGGTTTAAGGTCAGGGCCTTATAGTTGGTATCAAAGGTCGGTTTATATAACTTTAGAAGTTAGGGTATTCTTTAAGCATAAGTGACATTACCATAATGGCTAGTATTCTAGAAAGAATCATAGTTTTTAGATACAATGAATGAGTATTTATATCTTATTGTTTATCTTCATCATTAGTACATGATGATTTTGTTGATATACTCACCCTGGCATTTTTGTTTTAGTAAATGGATGGATCTATCAGGAACCAATGTGACAATGGGTTTGAAGGAAACTGTGGTGGTTCACTGATTAAGAAACTGGATGAAATGAGGGATTCAATGAGAAATCTTATGGTTATTCTAAACCAACTATCAGGAGTCATGATCAACCACTTGAACCTTGGTGAGTTCTCTAATGCATCTTGTACAAGAGAACCAACTCTACGTGCATGTTCAGGTAATAATTCTAAAGGTAATCATTAGGGTTTATATTATCCTTACTTTTGAGGTATTTTTGGGCTACTATATGTTATGATATAATATGAACTACATGAGATAAACTTGAGGTTAAATTATTTTCTGGTTATTTTTGATGATTTTATCTCTTTTTTGGGAATGATTTGAGAATTATATAGTTTTGGAAAAAGGAAAACATGCAGACCGTGTGACATCCCATCTCGTCGGACAAAGCTATGGGAATTGAACTCACTACCAAAGTGTGACCGGTATTTATCGCATACCACTGGACTACATGAATTCCCTGGTTAGTTTGACGAATCCTTTTTAGTTAGATGATTTTAGGAATCAAGAGTAAGTTTATTTTGGGTTTTTGATGGAAATTATTAACCTATCATGGGGGATATGTGATTAGGTTAATTACTTTTCAGTACGAGACTTTAAGAGCAACTGATGTTGTTTGGAGATAAATGTTACGATTTAACTTGGAAGACTATGTGGTTAAATCCTTAAAATATTTGGGTTTCAATCTTAGTTTGGTTTACTTTTCATCTTCGTTGAACTTTGGGTCTTGTTGGAAAAATTTTGGAGATTAAGAATAGATTTCCTTCTTATAAAGGATTATCCTTTTTGGGTATTATCTGATCTCATACTAACCTTTTTGGTTTTAGTTTTGGTTAAGGTCTAAAGACATGGGAAATATATTGTTCTATTTTGTGGATTAGGTGATTCTCTAGAATTTTATTATAGCTCTCTTAATGTTAATAAGTCATCCTAAATACTCATCATTTGGAGGAAATATGAGTTCGTGTAAGAAATCTAGTAAAAGATGAAAGTCAACATGACAAGTAAGTATGTTTCCTTATGTTTTAGTTAAGCTCATAAATAGATTCCTCAATGAAACGTAACTTAAAACGAAAATGTTGTCTGTTAATTTTTCCTACTGGGGAATCAAATACCATTTAACCAATCACAAGTTTGTGATTTTCTTGTGGTTAACTTTCTCCTAAAAATGTTTTCGATCACTCTCCATCAGAACATGGCCCTTTGTTTTCTCCTCCATGTCCATGTTTTCCAATATGGAATCCTAGTATGGGTTAACTAGGGTGACCTCTGTACTTATCTTTCTTTTTTTTAAATTGATAGTTTTACTGACTCTTGTTCTGATGTGGGATTTTCAATGAAGTTTCCAAACCCAATTTTAAAATTGCGAGGACAAAATTCCCAAAAGGGGGGAAGGATGTAACACCTGAGGAAAATTAAGAATATGACATTTTCATATTTATCCATATTTGTGGATAAAATATTAATATTACTTTAAAGGGAATTATATGCTTGATGGCATATCCAATATGCAACAATGAGTTTCTTTGAAATCTTACGTTGCACTCTAATAATAAAATAATATTATTTTAAATGGTAGTTAACACCAAGCCGTTGTAATGGCGGGAATGAATGGAACTAACTACAAAATGATTATAAATGTTTTTCAAATATTTTTACTTTTATCCAATAAATGTTAGAGGCTTAAAATGAAAATGAATCCAATTTTAATCATTAATCTTCTATTATTTTTTAAAAGTTCGATTAACCACCTTTTGATGGAGAACCCCTCTTCAATCCTTTTTTAGACAATTTTATATGTTATATTTTAAAAAATAAATTTTTTTTTAGAATCGGTACATCAAAATTTAATTTTTATAAATTTTTGGTATTTTTCTGAAAAAGGTCATTTTTAATGAATAGTGAAAAATGTTGTATTTTAATTAAAAACCTCGTTTTAATCTAATTAATTTATATGATTAGACTATCTTTTGAATTGGTTTTAAAGTGAAATTAGAATATATTTTTACAATTTCATCCAATAGTGGTCATTGGAATTGATTTTACTTTGAAATTGAACTTAAATTAGTGTCAATCTTTTAATAGATATTGTTTCTTAAAAACACGCTATTTGTTTTGACAGCGGGAATTAATTATTAAATTAATTAATTAAACTTATAAGTTTTGAATTTTTTAAAATATAAATCATTTTTGAATAGGAATATCAAATGTATCATAGGGTGAATTTTTTGTATTTTTCTAAAAAACATCAATTTTTGATGAATAGTGGAACCACTAAGTTGTAGTTTAAAAACTGATTTTTCTTTTAAATGAAGCATTACCACATTTGGGATTTGAATTTCAAAAATCTGACACACATGATTGTCATTAGGATATAAAATTTGGTTCAATGGGATTAAAATAATTTTTGGTGAATAGTAACTTTTAAGTTTTATTAATCGCGATTAAACGTAATTAGTGTAATTTAAGGTTAAAATAATGTTTTAATATTATGAAATGGCCTTGACACATGTCCTACCCTTATTGGATGAGTCATGGCCGACCATGAAAATCCATGGGTCAACTTGGGGACCCCATGGAGCCACATTGGTAGGAAAATGACATTAATACCATTTTATTTAAAGTTAAAATTAAAATGTCACAAACATGTGTTGTTTTACTAGAACATTTTTTACATGGGGTTATAAAAGTCATATTTTTTAATATGAATATTAATTAGAAAGATAAAAATATTTCCTACATCATGATAATTTTTTATAATTTTTAGACCTTAGATAAATTAAATTATTTATGACACTATTATGATGCAATGATTACCTCATTATTTAACGATTTAAATAAAATGAAACGATAATGTATAATATAAAAAATAAACTTGTCAAAAACCTATTGTATGTGGATATTTTGAACTCTTATCACCGTATCCTTGAAATATATATTTTTGGGACCTTTAAAATCCAAAAATCCTTTTATAATAAAGTAAATGTTTATAAATTTCCAAGAGTGCCCCTCTTCTCCTTTTATAAGAGGCCCCCAACTCTACCACCTTACCCACACCTCTCAAGCCTTTGGCTCGGCAAAACCCTTCCCATTTTGTCTCTCCACATCACTCTCTTACTCCTAGAACCCTCACTTTGGGCAGAATTCTTTCCAAGGAAGCCTTTGAGATCAAATCAAAAAGTGTCGCCCAATTTAAAGTTAAAGCCTTCCCTAGTGTTCTTTTCTTTTATTTTGCTTCTCCAACCCCCTAAACGATTTTTATTTATTTATTTTGTAACACAAACAGTATATTAAATATACTAGGATTTTTTTATGAGGATCTTTCGAGCTACACTAACACACACCACCGTCTAATGGTTAAAGAACATACTGTTTCCGTGGATGGCGAATTACTGCCTCACGAGACGATGATTGTTCTATCTTCTCATACCACCTCTCATGGTGGACATTATGATGGAAATATCTTTATCTATGATATATATTATTTTTATTTAGTCTCTATTATTCTTTATTTTATATTTAATACATTCATTTATGCTTTGTATGTTGTGAAAATGCGATAATTTCATTTGAGGAAGGGTGGACTACCGCCCCCTCAAGTGATGTGACTCGTTCATGCAATACATGGAATGTACAAAGAATGAAATTGATGATATTATGTGATCTATATAACATATATATTATAATGTAATTATAATATATATATATATATATATCATATCATTTTGATTCCATGAATGTGCCAAAGAAATGAAAGTAGCGTTCTTGCGTACGTACGACTTACCGTCTCCATGGACGGTACATTTCATTTCTTATCTCCAAATGTTATGTACTATTATAAGTACATATAAATAATGGATATATATGTCATATATTAAATCTAAATGATGGATATAATTCTGGAATTATAATATATATATCTCTCATTTAGTTTTAATTCCACTAATATGATAAAAAACGAAAGTAGCGTTCATGCGTGCGTAAGGCATACCGTCCCCATGAACGGTGCTTTTCATTTTTTATCTCCAAATGTTTTGGAATAGTATAAAATGAATATTTACTGGATATATATAATATTTTAATAATTAATACTATTCTGTAAATGATTTATTACATGTGCAATCATTTTCAAACAAGTTCATTTTTGACTAAGGTACCAAACATCGACAAAAACGTCTGATATGAACTAACACTATAAAAAAAATTTAAAACATTATAATATGTGATATGAACTGAATAATGATCCTTAAATGAGATACATAAGTAGTTATAAATTTAGCAAAGTTTATTATTTAGGAATATAAAGAAACGAACAAGACAAGTCGGACTTGAGGTAAAGGATCCAACCTCTCACTTTCTTTTTAAGTACTCTCTTTTATGTCACTTATTCTAAGCTCATCTCTCTTATGTTGGGGGATGCTGTTTTATATTAATAATACTGTAATTTCTATTTTAATATGATGAGATACCCTATTTTATCTCAACAATCCATTTTTGGATGTTTTATGTGGCGCAGTTAGGCTGCAGAATTTTCATAAGGGTATTTTCATGTCACTTTTTATTCCTGTGAGATTAATGCTACATTGGACAATATTTCATTTTGTGTGGTTTATGTACTACCAATTATTTTTCTATTTGTATAATATAATCTCATTTATGGGTAGTTACATCTTCATTGTATGACCCTTCTTTCATGGGTTGTACGTTTCGAAAGTTTCCCAAATCTTTAAGGGAACCTTTCACCCTCCCCTTTTTAAAAGTCATCTATTGTAATTTACATTTTTTTATATTGGGATATGTTATTCTATATACTTATAGATGTAAATGTTATGTCCAAGTGATGAGATCCCATTTTCTCTCTAATAAACTAATTTTATGAATATTAAAGTGACGTCGTTAGGCTGTCGAATTTTACTAAGGGAACTTCTTAACCCAATTTCGATTTCTTTGGTTTCAACATGTAGTTATTGAATATGTCGTCCTTTGAATATGTTTTAATGACTTTTTATTGTTTTACACTTAATATCCACTTATATTTGGTGTATTTATATTTTTCACACAAAATTATGAGATTGATTTATCCTTAATTTAAGGATACCTTCTTTATAAGGGATTTCATCTCATTATACATTTCAATTGAGACTTCATTGTTGTTATTCACCAATTCACTCTTATATGGTGTATATACTGTCCCTTGGAATATTATATCATGAATCCTTTTATTCACATGATATTATAAAGTTTTGATTAAATGTTATTTTTCAATTATAGTATTCAAGTGTCTCTCATTTTGTTAAAAACCCTTTAACTAAAATATCATTTTAAATGTTTTAATGATTTATTCTTATAAATATTTCTCATTAATATCCATGTTTTAAAAATGTTTTTAAGGATTTAATTATATGGATATTAAAGGTTTAAAATGTTAAAAACATCAAATTGGTATGGTACACTTTGATTCAAAAGTCTCTTTATTAAATGTTTTAAATGGTTTTGAAAATGGTTTTTAGAATGGATTCATTGTCTTAAAATGTTATATTGTTATTTCAATGTGGGGATGTTATATTTACTTGATGCTTAAGTTATGTTTTATGATTATTTTATGGTTCTTGGGATTTTTTTATGAAGACGGGTGGTTCCGTGATAAACTAAGGGCGGGTGAGCCCGATATAGATCTTTAATGCATTGGCTAACGCGAAGGGGTTAAACGTTAAGTTTTCTCTAAAGAGATTTTGTGATTATACTGTGATGTATATTCCAAACGTAACTATCAGGGTTAATCCCTACGTAAGAATGTTATGAATTCCTCAAGTTACCATTATGTCTTATGATTTCATTGAGTTATTCATAAATCCTATGATTTCATGAGGTATGTTAAATTGCTTATGTTTTATGAGTAAAGTATTATTTCATTGATTCTTATGTATACATGGACTAATGTTTTCATTACGTATTGTTATAACCCTTACTGATCTTTTTATTCTCATCCCATGTTTTTTTTGAAATGTTTTTCATAGGACATAAAGTTGAATAGGGTCAAGGATGGGATCAAGGAAATGTCAGGCTATTTAAAACAAGGAACTAGACATGACTCTTTTGTTCAAGAGTTTTTATTTTGTGAAAAAAATAAAAGCTGAGTAGATGTGTCTACTTTGTAATCATTGTGATGTAATATTTATGTCCTAATTCTCTAAACCTCTAAACCTGAAAATATCCTCAATGTGAATTATTCATTTAATTCAATATTAAGTAAGGTTTAAGGTCGGGGCCTTATAGTCAGTAAGCGTAATGACCCCATGTTTGGTTGTGGATCATTGCTCATATTTTTAAAGAATCGTCCACATTTATTCTTTGGTCATAAAAGTACCTAAGAATCAGAGGATATCCATGAATTAATTGAAATGATCTTCAATTATTTTAATACACATAATGATTCTGATGTGGGTTTTCTATATAAATGATCGAGGAGCCTAGAAAAAGATGGTGGAAATCTATAGTGAAACCTATGATTCAATTTGATCATACCTAATTTCCTTCCAAGAAGATATCTTATCATTATTTTTACCCAAGTAATTTAAATGGGACAAACATCTAGGAGTAGTTGACCTTAGAGAAAAGGGATCATAGAAATATTCTATACTCCACCTGTACTGTTGATGTTGTGCCTCTAGCACCAGATCATGTGGGGAAAGATCACATGAAATCTATATGGGTCCCTGATGGGGATGAGGTCCGATATTTGGCTCATGAAAATTCACTTTTGTCTTATGAGAATTTTCAATGTAGATGAAAACTATGTTTTGATCAGGCATCCATAGATATAAGGATCAGTTTTGGAGGAACATTAATGAGTGAAATAGTTATTGAAGGTGATTTTTCTTATTATCAAATGAAGCATAGAAATATTCTATTTTCAATATGAATAGTTTTAGGGGATTCATCAGGGAAACATTAGGTTATTTTCAACTAGTGTGGGGGGTTTGTTCATTCCAAGCCTCGTTATAAGGAGGATCCTAGGAATTGTCATCTTTGTGGGTGATCTATCCGTCTGAAAGGTTTTTGTGATATAATTTTCCATGTATGTATGGTATGATCCACTACCACCATAGTGTTACAGGTTCACATTAATGCACCCAAGGGTTGTGGGTCTCATTCTCAAGTCAATGTGGATGTCCATGTGTCCATGTTAGGATGACTATCATTATTAGAGTGTGTGACAGAATAATTTGATGTAGGTCCACCTACTATTAGATGTTAGTTTTTTACATCTAATTAAATGGTGTGATCTTTGTTTTATATAAGAGATACTCATTATTTTTTACCATCTGTGTTAGTTGTAATGTTGTATTTTATTTTAGATCTTATTTCATTTTTTTAGACCACTCCACACCATTGGGTAAAATGTATGAACAAGGTTTCAAATGCACCATATATTGGTCATGATAGTCGATGTTGAGGTGGTCTATAATTTCATAGTGCTTGATCTTTACATATTTTACATGATTATCTGAAATGATATGATGATATATTAAAGTCCCAAATATAATTTTATCACCACCAGGTGTAGTTCTTATCTCATGAAGGAGTCACTCATGTTTCCCTGTGTGAGTTGAAATATATATCATGAAGGGAAGAAAATTTTGATCCTTATATTGTCATAAGATCATTCCAATTGTCTAAAATTTTTCTTAATATAGTTTATTCATTATTTGGTGGTCATATACCTTTTTTTGAGTGCATACAACAATGTAACTCAAGATGAGTTTTCTATTATACCACCACTGAGAGAGGACAAGTTTACTATTGACATACTCTTAGGGTATATTCCCATATCAATGTGATATTTTCAAAGGGAACCTACTGAGTTAATGGAATTTATATTCCAATTTGATGACTATGAGGTGAGTGGATTTATAAGTCATAGTGTTTCACTATGTTCTTCAGATACACTTTTTTCTATGAAGGAAAAAAGAAGCATTAGAATTTTTATTGACTATCGAAAGTTGAATATGATGAAATTTAAGAACAATTATCTGTGATGCATAATTAATGCTATATATTATTATCTTGGAGGTGATTATTTTGTTTCTATGACTGATATATTGTTTGGGTTCCACTAGATGATTTTTTAAGAAGAGGAATTACTCAATATAACATTTCAGTGTCAACATGTGAATTTTTAGTTTTTGGTCCTACCATTTGGCCTCAATAAAGATCATGATTTATTTATGGATTTGAGGAATAGAATCATTCATCAATTCCTGGGATATTTTTTTTATGTCTTCATAATTGATATCATGGTATACACCATGAAAAAGGAGTAGCACAATGAAGATTTGGATATCATTCTTTTTCCTTGAGGGAATAAAGTCTATATGGAATTCTTTTCAAGTGTGGTTTTTTATATGAGAGGTAATGTTTTTTGGAAATATGATATCTGAGAGGATTACCTCAGTAGATCTTATAAATGTATAGAATGTTATGTCTTAGGAGAATCCTATAATAGTTTTTTTAAATCTAGAACTTAGTGGTTCTTGGGGGTCACTATGGATGGTGTTTTCGAAACATATCAATGCTCATATCTTTGATGAAAACTTTAAACCTTAGGGCGTAATGTTTTATAGTAATGAAAATTTTCTGTGATATATTGAGTAGATAAAGATGCAATTGACTTATGCACTAAATTTTATTCATCTGGAATTGAGCTCGGGTTTTTATTCCATCTATTATGCATCTCGTATGGGTTTGGGGTATGTTACGGTGTTTGGGAATCAGGTTAGGGAATATGAATATCAACATTTAAACCCTCATTTAATTAACTACATAACCATGATCTGGAGTTAGTAGATGTTATGTAGGAACAAAAAATGTTGTGTCACTCTCTCATTTTATAATGGTTTACTAAGTATTCAGATAATAAGAATAAATAAATTTACTCAGAGATAACTGGACTTGATAAAGATATACTGGGATGAGTATCTTAGGACCATTTATTTTTAAATCATATATACCCATGGGATTGGAAATTTTGTTGTCGGTTCATTGAGTGGAAACGTACATACACAAGTACCAAAGGAGTCTGTTGAGTATTGGTTTTTGAAGAATTTTTCTTCCAAGATGATATTATGAATGTCAGGGGTTAGTGGAAATTTATTTTTATCTTCAACAAAGGCATTACCATCATGTGATGAGGAATTTAATCTTGAGTATACATCTGGATATTCCCATGTATCGTTGTGCTTCCGTAGCGGTACGGTTGTTAGTTTATCGTTGAGAGATGAATTTATAGACAATAGAAACATCTCATGTTCTTCTATGAACCCTTGGGCTATATACTGTACCATTGTTTGACTCTTAAATATTGGGGGTTGGGGATTAGAGGGTCACTTACAACCTTTGTATTGTGGGGGCTAAATTGTTAAAGAGTTAAGGAACAACACCATAAACTTGTAGGTATGTTTAATCCTATACTTGTTTTGGTATGGATGTGGGATGATATTTCCATTTATTTCTTTATTGGTTTTCCATGGAATCCTAGTAAGAAGGGTGAAATTTGTGTGACTATGGGTAGACTCTCAAAATCATTTCAATTTTTATAAATATTGTAAATGAAGAATGATGAACCACATTGGGACTAATATGTATATGAGATTTTAAAACCAAATTGGGTTCTAATTATAGATGTTTTGGATAGGTTTTTGAAGATGATATAGAGATTCTTTAAATTTTTTCAAGAGTCAATGGGTTCCTAGACGAAATTGATCAGAACATATCTTCAATAGACTAATGGATAGGTTAAGTGGGTTATCACAGATTACAATGATATTATCCAGGCTTGTGGGGTGGAATTTTCTAAATCTAGGAATAAGAATTTATATTTGTTTTTTAGAAATTAAAATTTTTTATCATCATTCAATCTGGATCATGCCCTATGAAGATTTATATGGGTGGTCATATCTATCTCCCTTATGTTGGGAATATTTTTGAGGGAGTTCCTTAGTTTATCTAAGCTTATTCATGAAATAAAGAATATGGTTCAGTTGATTTAGAATAATTTGTTTATAACAAAAAGTCATTAGAAATATTATACAAACTCTCATAATCAGTTTCTGGAGTTTGAGGTTTGTAATTGGGTATTTCTCAGAGTTTCACCTACCTTAGGAAATCTCCAGTTATGTAATTTGAGTAAGTTGGCCTCAAGGTTTTTGGGACACTTTGAGATCATTGAGTGACTAGGTAGGTTTTCATATCATTTTATTTAACCATATGTATTGATATCTATACATGTCGTGCTTTATATTTCCCAATTGGGGAGTTATATTCCAAATCCTTAACATTTTATTAGATGGGTTGATCTTGACCACAAGATTGATACCACATTTTTTGAGAATCCAATTTTGATTATAGAACACAATGATAAGGTAGTACATAGTAAAATGATCCCCCTGGTCCACGTACTATAGAGGTGTGGACATGATCTCCATTTGATGTGGGAGACTGAATCATTGATAAGGTAGGTGTGCTATTATCTTTTTGCAAAAATATGATCTTGAGCACTTTCTGTGGAAATAATTATTTTATAGTTATTATATTATAATTCCATGTTACCTTTTTTCAAGTATGTTCTAATTTCTTATTTTTTTCCATTTAAAATGGATAATTGTTATGTAACCATGAATTAAGAGGATATATGTTATGGATATGCATATATTTATTGGAATTTTCATTATAAAATAAATTTTATTATCTTTTTTTGAATATATCTAGACACGTAATTGGATTAAATTATGTGTATTAGATATAGATGAAATCTCATGAATATAATACACATCATAAAAATTGAACATGTTGTTTAAGGGTTACAAATTGTGTAATGTGAAAATCTATTTTTTATTTAAAAAGGAATCACTTTTTTTATCATAACATAAAATGAAATATATTCAAAATGTGTATAGTATTAATCACCAATAATAGCTCTAGTTTTATATTTTAAGAGTTCATATGGGTGTTATAATCTTGATTATATTTTATAGTATACTTCCCTTATTCGTAGAACTTTCTTTAAGAATTTATTAGTGATTCCCTTCCATCTAGGTCACTCTATTGAGTGATTGATCAGAAATTCTAGGAACTTGTCCTGGAAGTTAAGCATTACAATTGATTTATCAATCATTTTTGGTTTCAACTAAATTTACAGTATGAATGGGTAATTATATTGTGTTTTATATCAGCAATTTTCAATCACGGGTCATTCCATGTCTTTTGAAGTCATTTCATATATTTTCTGTAACATGTTGTTGAAAGAGAATAGGTTTTATACATCCTAGATGTAGGTGGATCTATTCATATTTTCTAATTTATTCAATTCCATGATATTATTGTTTATTTTCTAGGATTTTAAAAAGAATCACATTTTTTGAAATTTAAAAGGGAATGGGTTCCTGTTTAATTGGGACTTTCCCATGCAATGGAATTACTCTGATTTGAAATTGAAAACAGATTTGCATACCGTAAATTATATTTTTCTATAATTTAAATAGTTTAATTAAACTATGATCCTGTATTTTAGAAAATAAATTGACAAACATTGAATACTTTGATCCTAAGTGTGTCAAGAAAGATAAACATGTAGATTTAGTCTATGTGACACTATTAAGAGTTAACATCTTGTATACAGATGGATTATGGAAGGAATTGACACTAGTTGGAGCCAAAATATTTCCTTTTTCATTTTTTGAGTGTCTATTATTTATTTTACCATATTCTAAACCATGTATGAATGGTGTATTATTTTTTATAATAGTTCATTGTATGATAGATAATTTCAAGGATGTTGAATCACTTGTATATTTCTTTTTGGTATCTTTACCTGCTCTCCTTCCAGCATTAAAAAAATATAACAAGAAATTTTTTAAAAGTGAAGGAATTTTTTTGAAATGAATTTAAATTTATTTAGTTATAAAAATGATTATAAAACTATATAGTTTTATTGATTGAACGTATTCTTCCTTTTTATTTGAAATTGTTTATATTTCATGGCATTATCCTAAAAGGATCTATTTATCATTACCTAACGTTGTCTTACAGTGGATATATAACATTTTTTATATGATATAAGTAATTTTAAGGGAATTATATAACATAGTGGCATATCATTACTTTTATTCCTCAGTTTGGGGGTGGTTTGGAAGTAATGGTTGGTCACATGGATATTAGTATGCCTTGTTGTGTTTCACTCTCTAGTGTGGCCTATTTGGAATAGTTTATATACCTTTGTGTCCACATTGTAGTCCAGTTTATGTCTTCATTTTGTTATATTTGAGACATTTTGTATTATCTTAGTTATACCTCACCCAATAATGGGATGACTTGGGTGACGGTTCTAGTTAGCCTCGTTTTTTCTATTACAATGAATCATGATAAGGTTCCAAATTACCAAAGGAGGTAACCATGTACAATTGATACTTTCATGAGGAAACATCCATTGTCTATTAGTCTGCCTTATGTTCTACTCATAACTAAGAGGTGTATCAATACCATTTAAGACAAATATCCAAATGCCTAGTGGTCAAAACATCAAATGGTTGTCCAAGTTTTTTATCAATCATAATGTGTAGTTGATATATGGTAGACCATTATAAAAAAATTAATTAAGGAATAAATTTACTCTATGGAATATTTTGAGTTTAAGAAGATATTTTTTAGTAATTACATACCTCATAATCTATGTGTAAAAATGGATAAGTAATTCCTAATTATTATTAAAATTGAAGAATAATCCATTGGATCTTGATAGGAAGAATTGTCAACAAATTCATGTTATGATTTTGGTTTAATCATTAGAATTTATAGAAAAACAAATCAATTGAATGGTGGATAAAAACTAGTTGTTTAAATTAATTTAGCTGTAATATAATTTTGTAGGTTTAAATAAATTGTTCGATGTAACTTTATGGTAGAAATAGAGATTTTCTTCAAATAATTTCCATTAATTTATTTGAAATTTATGATAAGGTGTCATTAAGACACAAATAAATATCATTGTTGAAAGAAATTATCGCAATCTACATGATATAATTGCGGGAAAAAACATAATGTTATTTTATTAAATAAAATAGTGAGTTGATTAAAAGGTGGAAAAGGATGCCAAAAAGCGCATGAATATAAAAAGGTAATGATTGTAAGGAATAGTGAAATTTAACATCAAAAGCCTCTATCTATTGCTACACTCATGCTATAGTTATTAAAATAAAAAGATAATGGGAATATTTCCAATATTTTCCAGAATATGAACATTTATTTTGATTATTTGCATCAATAACTTATTATGATCAAATGAAAAAGTAAATCTCATGTGATCCTGACTGTTGAACTAGGATACATGGATAATATTATGAAAGGTAAAATTATTGTCTACACTATGATGAAAAATTCTTATTTTATTGAAGATCTACAGTTATTTTTTTATCTAAATTATTTTTCAATGTCATGGAATTACTGGATAGATGATAAGATATGTAGATATTGATGAAATTACAAAATGGTATGATGGTCGCATCTCATGTCTATAGTTCCTCTCAGACTAGTTTTGTTTATAACATGATTCATAAATATCCTATAATTCTCTCAATAGTATATTTTTATGTGATACTAGGCATGAATTTAATTTCATTATAAGGATCCCCTGATAATTGATGAGGAAAGAAGTTGAATTTCATTTTCCAAATATACACATAATCATTTATCTTTGTAAGGATGAATATAAAATTTTAATTGAAATTATTAATATATTATAGTAATTAATTCATAGAATGTACCCAATTGAGTCCCAACAGTTTATAAAGAAACTCTTAGTGACTATTGACATGATAGTTTCATTCCAAGTTAATCTCATTAGGGTGTACTAGTTCTTATTGTTAAGAATAAATATGGATTAATGTTACTATGTATTTATTATCAGGAAATTTACAAAATTAATATAATAAAAAAGTTCCCACTATCTGATAGAAATTATTTTTTTGATTAATTATAATGACCATAAATTGTTTTGACGATTGATCATTGGTCATGGAACTATTAGTTTAGCGTAAAAAAGAATGTGATGAACAGGATATCCTTCCATTAACAGTTTGAGAATAGTTAATTAATATATACCTCATTATTTTATAAACATTCCCCTTTTTATTTATGAATTTAATAAATACTATCTTTGAAGATTACATTGATTAATTTTTTGTAGTATTCTGTAGTTGATATTATAATATTTTGAAAGGGAAAGGAAATTAATTAGGATCACATAAGGGTTGTATTAAGGTTCTGGGGAAGGAAAATTTGTGTGAACAATTTTCAATAATTGAAATTTTGCTTTATAATGCTCCAATATTAGGTCATATAATCTCATTTGGTGGTATTTCGGTGGATACATCAATGATGGATATTATTAAGAAATAGACCAGAACAACCTTTGTTACTATGATATGTAACAGTCTTGGTAGGTCTATATATTATTGAATAATTGTGTATAATTTATCAATTATTTCTTATCTACTCATCAATTTAACATTGAAAATATTCATGTTCATTTGTATAAATTAATGTGTGTAAAATTTCTATGAAATTAATAGACGGTTAGTTATCACACTTGTGCTAATATTACCCAACTATGGAGAAGGCTTTATAATATACAGTGATGGATCATTGGGAAGACATTGATGTATTTTAAAGAAGAATGTTATGGTTAAATATTATACATCACAAAAATTACTGGTTCCAGAGAAAAATTACATAACTGATTAATTTAAGTTAACTTCCATAATTTCTTCATTACTGATATATTGGAATTAGTATTACATATAAAATATTTATTTATATATTGATAATAAAAACATATATTAAATATTCACTCCAAAATATATTAATATGTTGTATATAATATAGTTGGAGGTAATTAATGATTATGAATATTCAATACATTAACCCTTTTGGAATGATAACATGGTGGCAGATTCTTTAAACCGAACGTTTTCGGCTCATTTTTCTATAATGAGGAACAAAAAAAGTCCTATATTTAAATATATTAAAATGATGGATATTGAAATCTTGAATAATAGGGAGAAAAATGATCTTTCTCCTATGAATATTTATCCATAAATCCATATAAGTATTATAGTAGCATAAAAATAAGATGTAGAGATGAAAAAGAATATGAGAAATGTCCTCGAGTTAAAACATGATTCGATGGAATGATAAGGTTAATAAACCTTTATGTTTTCCATAAACAATATATTTGAAGGACTTATTTGTAGATGATCATAGTTAAACGTTTTCCATTCATTTTAGAAGTAAATATTTCTACTGATATCAAAAGGTGTATTTCTTTTGGTACTACTTGAAGACAGATATTATTGACCATGTATTGTGGATCATTGAATTTTAGGGATTTAAGGATGAGATATATATGTATAAGGGTATTTACAACAATTACTCATTCCATAATAGAAATTTAAAAATCTTAACATGGATTTTTTCATTGGTCTCCTCCAAAATATCTAATGTCCATAATGTTATTTGTATTTTTTCAATCACCTTACGAAGTCAAAAAACATAATTACTATTAGATATGACTTTTATATTTATTTGATATCTTGAATATACATTAACTATGTGTTTGATTTTCTTGGTGTAAAAAATTATAATATATCTGATTAGGATTAGATTCTAACTTAAAAGATCCGATGAAGTCTTCTATAGGCTCTAGATATATACATATTTTCATTACTTTTTATCATCCTCAAATAGATGACCATTCTCTGAGAAAAATCCCAATAGTATGCGATATTTAGAGATATTGTTATATGGATTTTATAGGTTTTTGTGACCAGACATCATTTTTTTATATTTTTATTATAAAATAATATTTTAATCATGATTTAAGATAGAATATTATGAAGACTTATATTGAAATAAATTTTAATCTCTAACATTCTAGAAATTAATTGGATAAAAAAATATTGTGATATGATATAGTTTAATAAATTATAGATATATTAAAATCTATTCAACAATACATAAGGAAATACATAGTCAATTGAAATATTATGCTGATAATCGTCTATGAGAACTAGAGTTCTAGGTTGTGGGAAAGGTGTTTCTATGAATTTCAATAAAGAATAAGTAATTGGTATTTTGAAAAAAGGGACAGCTATGAGCCATGTATATTGGATGATTTGAGATTCATGGTCATGTTGATTTGTTATATTATTGTATGAATCTTCCACAATGTCTCTCTCAAGGCCTCCATGTGTTCTATGTATCTCTCCTAAGGTATTACATACCTAACCCTACACATGTATTGAAAAAAAATAGGTCATACTACTGGTGAAATATCACACAAATGGGGAAATGTTGTTTAGATTTTAGACCCTATATAGTAAGTTATACTAAATAATAGAACTTATATAGTAAATGTTTTTTTTGTGAAACCACCAATATGAGGATGCTACATGGGAACTTTCTAATATGATGAGGTAGAATTATCATAAGTTATTCGTATCATAGAACTATAATTTAATGGGATATTTTTTTCTTTTGTAATTGAATTTATGACTCTGTGATTTTATAAAATATTTTATTTTCAATGAAATTTATTTTCATCTATATAATGGTATACACAAAGCACCATGTTTTATTTTTCATCAAATATAATTTCTAGGCATGATATAAGAATAAATTCGGTTTTCTACATAAAATAATATTTTTTTAAAAATGTCCCCTCGTATTTTGCATAATTATTTTGAAATGAGGTTATTCCAAAATTTTAAAGTCTTATTGTTAAAATTAATTTCCTTTTTGAAATAAGTATTTAAAAATTAGGATAAATTTATCTTTTATGAATTCAATTAAAAGATTATTTTTTCAATAAATAATGAAAAAATAATGATAATTATAAAAAACATTCATTTTTATTTATAAAATTTAGAAAGTATAATTTTACTAAAATGGTTTAAAAAGATAAATTAGTAAAAGAAAAATATATTTTTAGTCAATTTTATGTCATTGGAATCATATTTATGATGAATATTTATATTAAAACATTTTAAACAAAGAAATTTTTCCCTTAAAGAATATTTTTTTTCGTGTTCATGGGATTAATTTTATATTAAAAACACTAAATTATAAGAATTCAATTTGATAAAATGGATTTGATATTTGGAACTATGATGATTTAAATTACATAATTATGTAATCATAACTTTTTATCATAATGAATAATAAAAATAGAAAAAATGTTATGCCATGGTTAATGTTAAAACTAGTTTACCACGGGATAAACAAAGAAGATAAGGGTTTAAATGTAATTTCCCAACCCCACTTGCTCGGAGCTTATTAATTACATGATTACAATATCATGATTATAATGAATCAATCCTAATAAACCAATAAATTTTGTATCATTGTAAAACCATATTTCAACATGATACACACATTACGTTAGGGAATATAAAATAGAACATAATACATAATGAATTCTAATAATCTCCATACATGAAACTCATTCCATGAAATCAACTTCATATCCTGGTAAAAGGAATCAAAATAAGGGTGATCCCAAAATCTAGTAAGAGAGAGTAAAACAAATTAAAATAATTATTCAATGAGAACACTCAACAAGTAAAGTTAAATCAAAGATGACACCTTCCATATAAATATCTCGATAAGGCATAATCAATATAGTCAAATATATAACAAAAACACATTCTTTTAAAAAAATAAACTAAGAATGGAATGATTCCATAGATATTTCAAGGAAAAAATTACATGGAATATAATTATAACTAAATTATAACTAATTAAAATAATTAGTTACTGGATTCCATGTTTCTTATACATATGATACATTTGATGTCAATATTTATTCTCCAGACTATTTAAACTACATTGATTTGGCCAACTAATTCTTCTTGTATGCATCATGGGGATAACATTAACCGGTCCCCAACTCATAGTAATTTTATTAAATGGTCCAAACCCATTTATTTTATGTACATATAAATTATCATATATTAAATAATTTATTTAATTAATGAAAAACATGCCTTATCATCTAATATCAGTATTTAGTAAAATATAAAAAATTATCCATATTTCAAATAATTTTCAATGTTAAAACCATATGTAAAAATTATATAATTTTTAGTAAATAATAATATCCATTTAATGATCAATAATATATTTAATTTACAATAAAAATGATCACAATGAATAATTGATTAAAGGGTAATTTAACAATCACAAATGAAATTAATATTTATAAGTTTAGTCTTACAACATGGTAATTTCTAGTCAAATCCCTTTTGATGATACAATTCAAAGTAAAACATTAAATTCATTAAAGATAAAAGTATTAATGATATAATATATAAAAATTGGCATTATAAATATCACATAAAAAATTCAGTGGTAAATATTACATTTACCTAATATATTTAAAAATTTAGATGAAAATACCTTACCTTGTATCTAACATGGCATATGTTTCCATATATTTCCTAATAATAAAATAAATTAGTAATTTAATATATTTATTTTATTTTTAAATTTATGGTAATTTTATTCCAATTATTATAATGTTTTATAAAAATACTAAAACAATTAAGTTTACTTCAGGTGTTTTGAACAAAATTAGTTCATTTGTCAACAATGACATTAGTATGTTAAAAATGGTTTTAGGGTATATTATTTAATCATATGAAGAGTAATAATCATGAAATAATAATCATATTTATACATGTTATATTATTTTAATACCAATCATGAGATATTGTTATGAAAAATGAACCAATGTTATGATAATTAAGACAGTAGGTCATACATATCGTGAGTAACATTTCCATATTTCAATGATCGTTATAGAAATAAGGTAAGTAACAGTTACCTTTTTGGAATGATTATAATATAATATATACCATATTAGTTAATAATATGTAATTATATATATAATTATTGTTAATTTAAATAAATAACATTAATTAGAGGGGGTGATAGTCCAGAAGTCGAAGAACGATGTTTTCAGTTTTTCATTGAGTGAAATGGTAATAAAGAAAAGGATAAATTATATTTTTTTAATGATAATTACATAATTAAAATCATATTTTTTATGCACATATTTTTAATTAAATCCATCCTTAATATATTATATGTAATATATTATTTCTTGACATCGCTTTTTGGAGGAGGAAGTCCATACATCCACAAATGATGTTATCATATTTAAAAATATTGAAATGATTAAGGAATTTTTTATATAAAAATTACAGAAGTTTAAAAAAAACATATCATATATAATTTATAAACATGGTTTACATTATAATATTTAACTATGATATGTGGTAATGTAAAAACTAACCACATTGGTTCATTAGGTGGTAGTTCTCCTCACACATAAATGGTATGTTCATTACACACTTGATTGAAGTGTTTGTAGGTGTCAGTTCATAACATAACATAAATAAATATAAGTATATTGAATATACATAGTTATTTCAATAATCATAATGTAATTTTAAATGAATGGAGTTTAGAAGTAAATAATATAAAATTGTATGTTGATGAATGTTACCTATTCTTCGTGTAATTCCTTTTGGTTGTCCACATAGGGCTTATTGGTTGGAATTCTGGCCAAAATTATGACTCTATAGATATGGGAGGGAATTTGGAAGATTATTTGGGATGTTTTTCTAAGATCCAAAGGGATGTATATGTGTGCATAAATGGGGGAGGGTGAATTAATTTTTATAGTGGAGAGAGTGGACACACATGGCATTTTTTTAAAGAATTGTGTGCTCCACACGTTTTTACCTATCAAGTGTCTTCGATAGCACAACCAATTCACTCCAATAATGGGTTATGTTGAAACCATTTTGGAAAATGGGTTTTCGAAATGTTTATAGTTCATTTGGGTGCTTATGTTTATGGTTCAAGCCCTTATTAAGGTAATTTTTCACTTTATTATTATAATTAATTTTCATCACATTAAGTAATAATTTTGGTAAAAAAAGTAATTTGATCATATAATAAATTATAAATCCTGATGATTAAAAATAATGATTCAAAATTTTAAAATTAAAATCATATAATTGTTACAAATTAATTTCAATTTTATCCCGTATATATGTGGACACAATGGTTTTTAAAGTGAATATGTTCAAAAGATTACTATGTTTTTATATAAAATTTTATTGTGAAATTGATTAAAATTACCTAATTAGATTTATTTATGTATACATTATATTATGTAACTTCAAAATATATTTAAAATATAATATATCTATATAAATATAAAAACAAAAAATATATTTTCAATTATAATTCAATATTTCTATATATTCTTCAAAAAAATAAAACAATACATAAAAATATAGAAAATTCACCCTAATATAATTTTGACATTCCTATTTCAAAAAAAAGATTAATTTTAAAAATAATATTTATAAAAGTTCTAAAATCCATTTTTCAAAAAGTTTCTCCACTTAAAGGCCACAAAATTTCAATTATAAAAATATAGTTCTTTGTGTGTAATATTCGATTTGATCATATATTATGTCAATAAAATATTTTTAGTGAATGTAAAAAATATCTGATTGAATATATAATATATAAATATCATGAAAATAATCCTTAAATATTAATTATATTAATTTTAATAATATAAAACACCTTCTCCACATAAAAATTGTTTTTATAAAAAAGGAATTTATATTCAATTGGGTATTATATTCATCTATAACTTATTGGAAACTAATGAATTCAACCAATTAATTTTTTATGTTATTTTTTACTCTTTATAACTATAAATTTCATGGTTAGATTATATATTATTATATTAATTAAAAAAATTATATTATATTTTTATTCGGTATAACTTGTTCTTACATGAAATGTAAGATTTCAAACAATGTTTTTATTTTGTGTGGTGTAGTCTAACCCAGTATTATTTTCATTTAAAGAAATGGAATATATAAAATTTATTTTAAACATTGACTGTATTATAATATCATGAGTGGTTATACTCGTTTCTACATTTTGAATTATGTGTCATACATGTTTTCAAATGAAATATTTTTATATTAGAGATCTAGGGTGTTACATTGAGCCCACATTAATTAAATTCAATCCTCACAATTTAAATATTATCCTAGATATCAACGGATTTATATTTCAAAATACCATTTTTATGTAACCCACACCGTAAATAGGTTTAATAATATATATTCTGAATAATAGGGAAAATGAAATGTGAGGATCAGCACAAAACTGGGCTTTTGATTAGAACACAATTGAAAACATTTATTTTATAGAGAAATATAACTGTCAATTTCTGATAGAATGTGATAGAGAACATTTTTATTTGAATCATGATGAAAAAAATAACTATAAAACATATCGTGGAATAAATTCCATCAATAGAATAAAAAATTATGCTAAGATAAATACATTTTTCTTTGAGGCCCATTTTACTAGAGTTGATAGATTCTTTCACACTCTAAGAATATAAGTAAATACACATACATGATGTGTTTCTATAATAATAATATTATCCTTTGGCAATGAATTGAACCATATCTAAATATTTTCATAATAAATTTTCCATTATATGGTTATGTAATTCAATAATCTATAAAACCTCATCCAAATGAAAATATAGACAATTTCATAAATGGTAAACCTTATGACCAATCAAAGACTTAAAATCCAAAATGGAAGGATCCATTCCACGGTAGATAATAGTATCGAATTTAATTTATCAATATAAACCACATCATTATCAAAAAATCATTTTCTCGATATCAAGAACATATGAAGGGTTATCATTCCATCAACCATGTTCTTTCTAAAAAAAATTTACTTTCTACTGAATCACTTTTCTTGGTGACATTAAACATATTCTCTCAAATAATCTATTAAATAGTACTATAGTAAAATAAATATATATTTCATAAATAATATTATGAGAACATCATATATAAAATTAATTTAAAAAATATTTCATACATCCAAATGTAGAATCAAATTAATCTTCCACTTCGGTTGTGTTAATAACATATACCTAACCTTGATCCCTTAAATTCTTATAATTTATTTTACCTTGATTCATAGGGAATTTATTTTCATAGTTTCTCCTCTCCTTTCATTTTTAACACTAAAAAATATATTTTTTTCTTTCTTTTATATTCATTATTTAACACGATGGAACTTTTATACAAAATTTTAAAAAACTACCACTCCCATCAAGCATTTATTAGGGTGATTTTTCCTACAATTCTCACAATATTGGAATTTATTACTTCCCCCTTTATTGTTTGAAACATTAATATTTTCATGGTGTTCATAATACCTTTTATTCATTTTTAATCCTTTAAAATTTTAAGATCATGTGAATTTCTTCCCTTTTTTGATGGCACATAAAAATATATCTTTCTATGAGGAAAAATTATAAAAAACTAGTGTCATATAATGATTTTGATTGATACCACCAAAATATTGTTCAATATTAAACTATTTTTTCTTATATAATCCATATAATACCTATAAAAATATAAATGTAGCTTAATAGACTTAAAAACATTATTCATCGTTTATATTTAAGATAATGAACTTTCCCTTCATCTTAATTTTCTTCTCATTAGGGAAATATTTTCAAAGTATGTGTCATTAACAATTTTTCATTCAATGAGTTCTATTTTCCTCTTCCATTCTAGTATTATAGATCAATGGAAATCATTGATCCACATCACCATTGGTACAATACATTGGAGGTGTAACCTTTTCTATTTTGTAGTACCCCAAGAATATAAATATATTCTCGAGAAACATAATCCATTACTCAGCTATAATTAGATTAGTAGCCCCTCAAAATAGAGGGGATTATATCAAATAAATAGATCCTATATATTTGAGATTATATTTGAGGAATATGTTTCTCCATTACGGAATAATTATTTCTCAAAACCCGATTAAGCTTCCCTTATTTATGCACAACGTGCTCAGTTCTAATACAAGATATTTGGTCATTATTAATAGGGACACTGCTACATTTTACATGAAAATTTATACCATTACTCCTTATATATTTCATTTCTAAATATCAGTATCTACTAGTTTAGATCATAAACTTATGTTACATAATGTATATTCCCAAAACTATTTAATATATTACATAAATTGAAAACATTATGTGTATCTAATCTCATAATTATAAAAAAGGTTTATTTGGTGATATATTTACATTCAAATCCTTCATAATAGTTTGTAATGAAATGTGAATTATCCGAAGACTATCCACTAGAATTATTAAAGTAGGTGCGTAGTAAGGAAACTTTTCATATAACAGGTTACACTCTATTTTGGAGTGACACACCATTCAAATATGTTCCCCCTTAATACATGTGTGCTTGAACATCATCCATTTATACAATCTTAACTGGGATATATTTCTATATAGACACAAATAATCTATTCCTTACCAAAACCAATAATATCTTCCTTTATCTTATCCTCAAATCATATCATAGGGTTATGTTTCCTAATATATGTTTTCTAAATCTAGTTTCGAAAGATTCTACTAAACTTCCTTTGATACTAACTGGAACCCTGACCCTAGAAGCATGAAACCAATTCATTAAGGTATTACATTGAAAATATTTTAAAGGCTAAAATCCCTAATGACTAATCAGTTTCGAAATGTTATAAATCAAAATTATATACGCGATACAAAAATTACATTTTGAAATATAAAATAACACATAATACATAATAAAGACTAATAAAATTTATTCGTTAAACTAATTCCAAGAATTTATCATCATATCTTGGGGAAATAAAACAAAATAATGGTGATATAGAATAATTAGTAAGCGTATTTACAATGGAATAACTAATTATTCAATGTGAATAATCATCATGGAATGTTAAATCACTGAGAACACATTGAATATAAATACATCGATAAGGAAAATTTAATATGGAATGGTAGATAACTAAAATACATGTCATTTAATCAAAAAAATTTATATTCATATACTTCTATAGAAATGTCAAAGAAAAAACATCGTGGATAGTAATAACGACTAAATTTTATATAATATAAATTCTTAGTTATTTGATGTCATGTTTCCTAGTCACATGATACCTTTACTATCTTTATTTATTCTCATAAAAATTTAAAATAATTTAATTTGGCCAAATGATTCTTTCATGGGACTAATATTCATCATGGGGCATCAATTATCCGGTCCCCAACCCATAGGGATTTCATCAAATATATTTATTTAGTAAATGATACAGATTTATCAACATTAAAAATATTGTCAAAATTGAACACCAAATGTAAAAAATATGTATGTTTTAGGATATAATAATACCCATTTCATAATACTAAGGTTATGTAATGTATAATTAAAATTATCAGATGGAAGTTATTATTAAAATAGAATGTTAAAAATCAAAAAGTAATGTAATATTGAACGAATGAATTTTACCACAGGATAAATTCGAAGTCCAAATGATTGGATGTGACAATTAAAAGTAAAAAAATAAATACTATAAAGATAAAAAAAATTAGGATATAAGATATTAATATGTACATATTATGCACCACAAAAAATAATTAAGTGGTGAATATTACATTAGTCTCAGAATGTAAAAAAGTGAAAAGAAAATCCATTACCCAGAGTCTGGAATGTCAAGTGTGTCTTTATATTCTAGAATAATAAAATTATGTCAATAATTAAACTTCAACAGAAACATTTTTAATCAAATTATTAAATTTATTCCTCATGTTTAAATTTTATACTCAACTAGTTAAATTTTTAATTTAATGTTAGGTGTTTTGACCAAATTTAGTTCATGTGTCAAAAAAGACTTTTTTAGGTCAGCTATTGTCAAATGGGTAATTGTATAAACACATTCATAATAATAATCAGGAAATAATTTTCCTATTTATAAATTAATTATTATTTTAAATCCATTCATGAAATATGGTTCTGAAAAATGAACCAGTATTACAATGTTGTTGATGGTATATCGTATGTATGCATGAGTAATGTTCCCATTTTCCATTAACTTTTACGAAAAAAGGGTTACAAAAATTTATCTTTACATAATGATAATTAAATTATATATACTGTATTATAAAAATATATACATATTAATAAAATTATTTTGATGTAAAAAGAATCACATCACTTCTAGGAGGAGGTAGTCCACATGTCCAGAAACAACGTTATAACTTTTTTAATTTTGGAAAATGTAATAATGAAAATGATATATTATATTTTAAAAAAGTTAATTATGTCATTAATAAAATATATATTCCCCTTATGTCACATAATTTTAATTAATTCCATTGTGAATAAATTTCTGGTAATGTGTGAATGTATTACATTGGTTTGATGAGGCGGTAGTTAATAGGTGCACAAATGATTTAATCATATATAAAAGAATATAAATGCATTAAGGTATGTTTTATATAATAACTACATAAGAATATAGACAACATATATATCACATATATCATATATAAATATGGTTTCCATTATTGTTATGAACCATGAAAAGTGATAAATGAGAAACAAACGACATCATTTCATGAGGTAGTAGTCTGCTATACACATAAATGGTAAGTTTGTTGTCCATTTGATGGATGTGAGAGTAGGTTTTGGTCAAAACATTAACATAAGAAAATATAATATTATTAAATATATTTATGTCACGATATAATCATTATATAAAGTTAAATAATGGGAGAATAGAAGGTTTCAAAGTAAAAAATTAATGTTGATGAATATTACCTCTTTACTGGGTAATTATTTTTGGATTCCATGAAAGGGATCCATTGTTGTATTTCATCTGACAGTGAGTCCTATAATGTGAGGGGTGGTATTTTCAGATATTATTTTTTTAGTGTTTGGATGATCCTTTGGGAATGCACTGTGTGATAAAATGGGATATGATAAGATCCTTTTTATAGTGGATAGAGAGGACAGACTTGACATTTTAAAAATAATTTTGTCCTCCTCACCTTTTTACATACCATGTGGCTTACATAACACCCCAATTAGAAATATTAATTGGTTATGTAGAAATATGGAAATACAATGGGTGTTATAAAAGTTTCTAGGAATGTTTTTCCCCTATCATTATGGTTTTGTGCCTTGTTATGCTAACTTTCTCCTTAATTTTTGTAATTAATTTTAGTCACATTCACAATATTTTTTAGTAAGAAAATAATTTTAAAGTATAGGAAATTATAAATTATATTTATAAAAAATATAAAATCCATTATTTCATAATCTTATCATATATGTTTCAAATGTAAATTGAAATTTAATTCTATAGACGAGACGATGAAGTTGGTTTTCAATATTATTATATTCAAAAGTTTCCCATGTTTTTTTATAAAATATAAACTAAAAAATGAATCCAATGACCTAAATGGGATTAAGTGACTTATAATTGATATAATGAGACTTTAAAATAAATTTTAAATATAATTTAACTATATAAAAAAATTATATGGAAAAGTAGTATATTATTAAAATTTAGAATAATTCATTATTCATCATAAATGAGAATTTACAAAAAAATCAAAAAAAATCACCAAAGATACTTTTTATGTTCCTATTTAATATATAATGATTATTTTGATATATTAAATTTATTAAAGTTTCAAAAATTAAATTTTAATTACGTTTTCTGTTAAATAGATGCAAAAAAACATTTTTAGAAATATAGTTTTTATGTTTAATATTGGTGTTATTCTTATATTATGTCTATTAAATAAATTGTAAGCTTTATAAAAAAAATGATTGAATATATAATATATAAATTTAATTAAATTTATACACTAATATTAATTCTGTTAATATTTATAAGTGAATATTTCTTATGTAAAAAAACTTGTTTTTTATGACAACATTTCCTTTATATTAAATTGGGTTTTATATTAATTTATTGCTAATAGGTAACCAATGGATTCAATCATATGATTTGATAAGTTATTTATTCATATTCATAAGTAACAATTTAATGTCTCGGTTATATATTATTATATTAATAACAATATTTTAATATTATATTATTGTTTGGTAAAACATGTTCTTACGTGAAATGCAACCTATTAAAGAAAGTATATACTGCATGTGACAAAAGATATCATATTATAATATAATTTGAAATCTATAGAATATATTTAATTTATTTAAAATATTAAATATACCAAAATTTATTGATAGGATGTATTCCTTTCTAAAATTGGTGTTCTGTGTCATACAAGATATTAAATAAAATGTTCTTACTTTAGAATTTTAAGGTGTTGCATTGTACCGAATTTAATTATATTGTGTCCTATAAATTTAAACAAGGTCCCAGTAATCCATGGATTGATATTTTAAAGTAACATTGTTGAAAACCCAAATCTTAAATAAGTTTAATAAGAAAAATTCATTATAATAGGTAAAAGGAAAAGTGAATGTCATAAAAAAACATGAATTCCGATATGAGAACTTTATTGAAAACATGGATATTGAAGAGAAATATAACTATAAAATTTTGATGGAGAGTGATAGAGAACATGTTTAGATGGAAATTGATGATAAAAACCCATAAAACATAGGTTTTAATAAATGAAATTCATATTATCAAAATGATAATAAAATGAAAACATTTTTGTTTCAAGACCATTTTTACAAAAGATGATAAATTTTTTCACGCTATAAGAATTTAAGTATATACTTACTTTATATGTTACTATAAGAAATATATTATCCATTTTTCATTCCTTAAATTAATTTATTTCATTTTTTAGTATATGTCCCATTATATAGTGTAGTATATACAATAATATGTAAAACCTCATCCAAAGTTCAACATAAACCATTTCATATATGGTTAACCTTATGTCCCTTCCATGTATTATGACACAAAACATTATAATAAGTTCCATGGAAGTTTTTATTATCCAATTCACATTATCTATATAAACCATTTCTTTTAAAAAACTTAATTATCTCCACATAAAGAATATATAAATGGTTATTTTTCCCTCAACCACAGGTTTTCCAAAAATATTAAACTTTCTATTGAATCAAATTTATTAGAACCATTCATAATATGATATAAAATCTATAATTAATCATTACTACATTATAATCCATATATATTTTATAAATATGATGATTAGAACATAATCAATAAAATACATTTACAACATACTTTATAGATCCAAAAACTTAAGTACATTTATCAGTTCACTTTGGTTATGTCAATAACATTTGCTCGACCTTGAGCCCTTAAATTATTCTAAGTTATATTCCCATGATGCTTAGGAATTAATTCTTTAGTTCCCCCTCTCATTTCAGTTGTAATAGTGAATAATATATTTTTCCTTCTTCCATTTGAATTCATTAATTTAATGAACCATTTCTACACATTTATAACAAACTCCCATTCTCTTCAAGCATTTCCTAGAGTGATTTTTCCTTATTTATCACAAGGTGGATATTTCTTCATTAATTTATTATTATTTGACACATTCCCTTTTTCATAGTGTTAAAAATACCTCTTCCACTATTGGATTACTTTAAAAGTGTAGGATATTGAGAATTCATTCTCAATTTTGACAGAACACAAAATGATCTCTCCATATGATAAATAAGTTTCCGAAAGAGGTGCCCTTAAGTTATCATGGTTGAATTATTCCATGAATTGGTAAATATTTTAAACCTTATTGAATATTTATTATGTATCATACCTCACTATAATTATAATTATATCTTCATAATCTGCAACACTCTCTTATCACTTTTTCATTATATTATGTAACTTCCACTTCAACTCGATTTACTTCTCATGACGTAAATATTTTTTAATGAATATATCCTTAAAAATTTCGCATTCCATGAGTTATATTTTCTCTTCTATTCTAGTATTCTAGATCAATAACCACCAATGATCTATGTCACCATTGAGAGAATACACTAGATGTGAAAATGTTTCCAATTTCATGCATTCCATGGCTGTAAATATTTTCTCCAAATACAAAATCCAATACTTATATAGAATTTAATTAGTAGTCCCACTAATTTAACTTTATTATATCGCATAAAGCTATAAATAATAAGAGATTGTCCATATGGAATAATTTTTTCCATTTAGGAAAGTTTATTTTTCATAACCTGGTGACACTACCCTAATATATACATAACTTTCTCAAATACAATACCTTTTATATCTTCTTTCTCAGTAGTTCTACCATATATATTTTACATATGTATTGATGCCATTATTTCTTCTAAAAACCATTTATAATCAATGTAATATACTATATTTGATCATAAAGGTTTGTAACATAATGTATTATCCCAAAACTACTGAATTTCAAAAATAAAATTTAAAAAAAATGGGTAACTAATATCATAATAAAAAATATTATCTATTTTTTTATGTCATTACATTTAAATAAAATATTATGGTTTGTAAAGAAATTTTAATTATTCTAATAGTGTTTCTAGGAATTTCTAAACCAGGTGCATAGTAAAGAATGTTCTCATGTACCATGTTACGCTCGTTTTAGGTTCAACAATCCTTTTTATAGTTGTTACCCCTATGTATATCCATCCTAGAACCACATCCACTTTTAGTTTATATATACATTTGTATTTCTAATAATAAACACATAATATAAATCATAACAAATTCTTTTGATGTCTTTATTTATCATCCTCAATGTAAATCATTTGTTTATGTTACCTTGTGTAATTCTTCTTAATCTAGTTTCTATGATTTCTATTAAAATTCCTTTCATACCAACTACAATGCCCTGACCCCAAAACCCTAGTCCTGGTTCATTTATTTATTTTATTTCCATGATTACAATTAATCAAATATCAATGGACCGATAATTTTTACCTGTTTTTGAAAACTATATTTCATACATGATGCTCATATTACACTATAAAATATTAAATAAAAAATAATTTATAAAAAAGACTAATAATTTATCCTTGAAACTCAGTCCATGATTTCATCTACATATCAGGGGGGAAAACCAAATAAGGGTGAGCTCAAATGCTTTGTAAGGGTTAGTAAAATAGAAGAAATAATTAATCAATGAACACAATCATCATGGAAAGCTAAATCAATGATCACACATTTCATATAATTATCTCCAAAAGTCATAATCAATATGTCATGGTAAAAAACTAAAAAACGTGCCACTTAATCGATAAACTATTTATCGAATGCATCCATCGATATGTCAATGAAAAAACCTTATAGATAATAATAATAATAGAATTACCAAAAAATTAAATTCTTAATTATTAGATGTATTTTTTCCCAAGAACATGATACCATTACAATTAATATTAATTCTCAATATTGTTTAAACTTTTCTTATTTGGCCAATAGAATTGTCTCATGAGATTATCAATGCATGGTGGGGATTACATAAACTGGGACCAAACCCACATGGATTCCATTAAATATCCCTAAGTCAATGCATTTCTTGTCCCTATCATTCCTCATATATCAAGCAATAAATTTAATTAATGAACAAAATTAATTATCATTAAATATCCTTATTTTTTAATAGATACAGATTTATCCATATTTCAAATAATTATCAAAGTGAACACCACATATAGAAATTTCATATGGTATAGGAAATGAACATTTATATTTCATGATAATAGGGATATTTAATGTAAAAAAATGTTCACAAGGAATATATTATGTTATAATATATTTAAAAATAATAAAAATAGTAATGGAAAAGATAACTGTTACCACATGGTAATTTTCAAGTCAAAAAATATTGGATGAGGAAATTCAGGGAAAAAAATTAAATAAAAGAAAGGTAGAAGGATTTATGATATTATATATCATTAAGGGAAGTCTATACACCACATAAAATAAGTAAGTGGTCAATATAACATTTATCCGACGAATGTAAAAAGTGAGATGAAATTTTATTACCTTTAGTCTAACTTGTCATGTGTGCATTTATCTTCTTGAATAATAAAATTATATCATTTATCACCTTCCTTCAGAACCATTTTCATTCTTATTATTACATTAATTTTACTTCTTATAGTGTTTTATACTAATACATAAATAATTAATTTTATGTCGGGTGTTGTGACCAAATTCAGTTCATGTGTTAGAAAAGACATTAGTAGGTCAACTATTGTCAATGGGGACATTATATAAACATATATAGAATAATAATCATGAAATATTGGTTATATTTATAAATATATTATTATTTTAAAACGAATAATGAAATTTGGATACAAAAAATGATCCAAAATTACAATCATGAAGATAGTAACCCATACATACACATAAGTAATGTTAGAATTTCTCAATGATCTTTATAGAAAGAATGTATGTAACATTTATAAATACAAAATGATCATTATATAACATATAAAATATTATTTAATTATATATACTTATATATATATATATAATTTTTTTATTTAAAATGAATCACTTCGCTTCGAAGATGTGGTTATGCACATGTCCATGAATGACATTATCACTTTATCTATATGCCAAAAGGTAACAATGAAAATGATAGATTACATTTCATGAAATTAAATTACGTCATAAATATAATATATATTTCTTGTCTTTAAAATATTTTATATTAGGCCCGTACATAATATATTCCATGTAGTGTGTGAACATATATCATCGTTTTGAGGACTTTGTAGTCCTTACGTCCACAAACAATGTTATCATATTTACAAGAAGGGAAATCATTAAGGTATCTGTTATATAAAAATTAAAGTATATAAATATCATATAAATAACAAATATATATTATATAAATAGGGTGTACATCCTAATTCCAATCCATGATAGGTGGTAAATAAAAAATTAATGACATCATTTCACGAGAAGGTAGTTTTCTTTTCACAAGAAGGGTAAATTTGATACTCATTTGATAGATGTGTGTGTGGGTGTAGGTGTAAACATTAACATAAAAACATATTAGTAAATTTAATATTATTACTAAATTATATAATCAAGATATAACATTAAAATAATAATGTAGATAATGAAATAATGTGACAAATTCATTTTTATGGAAGTTTCCTCTTTTTTAGGTAATTCCGTCTGGTTTTCACTAAAGGGACTCTTGGTCGGATTTCTGACCAAATTGAGTCCTATAGGGTGATGGGATGATTGTTAAGATGTTATTTTTTATGGTTTTGGGAGATAAATATGTCTTGACTTGTGTGATTAAATGGGGGAGGGTGGGTTCCTTTTATATTGGAGAGAGTAGACACACTTAGCATTTTTGAATAGAAATGTGTGCTCCAAACTTTTCTCCCAATAAAGTGGATGAGATGACACACCAAATAGATCCATAAATGGGTTAGGTAGAACTATGGGTATAAAATTGGTGTTTTTAAATTATCTATATCTTTTATTCCCTTTATTTTATGGTTTAGTCTCTTATTAAGCTAATTTTTTTCTTACTCATTGTAATTAATTTTAACCACATTTACTAATATTTTTGGAAAAAAACTAATTTTACCTTATATTAAAAAATAATTTACTATTATTCCAAATATAGAATTAAATTTTATAAAATATAATCCTATAAGTGGAAAATTTTAATTTAAATTTAATCCCAAAGACAGAATAACAAATTGTGTTTTTAAAGTGAATATGTTCAAAATCTTGTTGTGTTTTTGTATACAATTTCATTTTAAAATTGATTTAATTTAACAAAATTGGGATGAAGTATGTATAATTGATCTAATAAAACTTAAATTAAATTCTAAATATACCATAAATATATAAATAAGTTTTTTGAAAAAATCATTTTTCAATTAAAACTCAATATTTTTCACTATTCATTAGAAAATGAAACTTCACATAAAATACCAAAAAGACACAATAATTAAATTATTAAATTAATATATAAAAAATAAATTTCATTTTTAAATATAAAATGTATAAAAATTATAACATTTAAATTTTAAATAGGACCGTATTTAAGAGGTGGGAAAACTACCTTTATAAAAAAGATTTTTATTTGTAATATTGGGTTTGTTAATATATTATTTCTATAAATTTTAAACAATGAATTTTGAAAATATTTGATTGAATATATAATATAATAATTTCTTAAAATAATACAATATTTCTTATGAAATTAATATTATTATGAAAAATATCATTCTACATATAAAATTAACTTTTTATAGAAATATTTACATTATATTTTATTCGGTTATATATTCATTTATAACTAATTGGTAACCGATGAATTAAAAATTTCATTTATATACTTTATTGAATATTTTTGTAAATTCCAATGTAATTCCAATGTTTTTTATTATCATATTAAAGAAAAATATTTTAATAATATAGATTTTGGGTAATACTTGGTCTTACATGCAAGGTAAGCAATCAAAGCAAGTCTTCATTTTGTGTGATGAAAGCTATATCAGTATTAAACGAATTTAAATATATATAATATATTAAACGATTTTCCTTAAATATGAAATATATCATAAAATCTATAGAATTTATATTCCTTTCTATGTTTGGTGGTCCATGTTATACCTCCTATTAAATACAATGCTCTTTTGTTACAATTTCTGGGTGTTGCATTAAATGACCAAAACACATTTTGAAACCCCATTAGATGGTTGGATTTAAAAAATAAAAGTAACAGGAATTAATATTTTAAAATTTATATTCTGTTTTATATTACTGTTACTTGAAATTATTATTTTATCTTTGAAAAATTACAAGCCTCTCACTCATATCAATTGTAAAAGTGAACCCCTCTACTCTTCTCTCCACAAATCAAAAGCATTTTGTACCTACCAATACCTATCCAAATACACCCCTTAAATCCATATCCATTACCTATAGTCATTTTATTTATCACATGACCATCTTAATGAGACAATGGTTATAATAATTAAAAGGTTATCTGAAGAAGAGTTATAGTTTTTATCTATGAGATTTTATTTTATTTTTTAATGAAAATCATTAAATATTTTTCAATAATGATGTTATAAATAAACAAATATCATAAATGGTTTTTGTTATTATGTTTAATTCATAATCTATATACTTCTCTAATCACATAAAATTGGAAACCTAATAGTGGATCGTGTCCAAGACAGACTACTTCCTCACGAATAGATGTAATGTATTTTACATTACAACCTCTAACAGCTAGATATAATGTTCGATTTACTATATATATAATATTATATATTAATAAAATTTTATAATTTTATTCATATAATATCACACATACATTTTTACCCTATAATCTACTAGAAAATGATAACTTTTCGCAGGCCTACATGTTGACTTCTACCTCTAAGAGGTGGTGTGCTTGGTTCTAAATTTACATTTTACATAGATAGTATGGAAGATATATTATATGAATATATATAATATATATTATAAAATAATTATTTTTCAAATGTAAATTAAAACATACCTTTATATTATTTCATTCAACGAAAACTTATAACTATACTCAAGCATACATACGACATACTGTCTCTATGAACAGTGTAATTCAATTTTTTATCAATAAATATTATATATCTTGAAACTATCAATAAATATGTATATAATAAATATATAAGATATCTAAATCATGATTTAAATTTTATATATCTTGAAACTATGATCGATGGACAAAGAAATAAACTACTGAACCTAAACGTACATGAAAAACAAATCAATTATATCCCAAAATCGCGATTTTAATAATGAATTGTTAATTAAAAGGTGATAAAAGACTACAAGTTAATCATATATTGTATGATATAAATGATTATAGTTATATTATAAATTTATAATAAATATATATGTGTTATAGATTTTTATCAAATGTTTGAAAATAAATCCCTATCTTTTGGTTTTTGATTTATGTTTCAATCAAATGTTTAAAAGGGATTGATTATGATTGAATTTATAATGAGAAAATTATGTGATCCTTATAATAAAAATCAGTTTTATTTTAAGTACCATCTATTTATTTTTGGAGAATACATAATTTCATTTCATATTCATATCCATAATAAAAAAAGAGTTAACAAAATATTAATGGAAAATTGACATTATTTATCGATCAATAATTTGTCTGCATACATATCCATGTTGTCTAAAAAAATTAGGAATTTTTTTCATTGTCTAATATGTTTTTTTAAATTTATTTTACCACTATTTTACATTTTAAAAAATTATTTATCAGGAATATTCTTGTTCTTTTTCGATGGAATTAATTTCTTTTACCAATTATGTGAATGGAATCTTTTATTAATTTATAATAATTGAATAAAATTTGAAATTTTCATGAAAAATCAGTTATTTATATATTTATTTAGAAGTTTAAAATGTTATTTTGAATGAATATATATATTTAAAAAATATTTTTTTATTTTTTTGAATCAAATGTTTTATTTGAAATATGATGTTTTATTTTCTTTTGTAATTATTCAATGATAAGTATATGGTATTTCTACTCATCAACATCAAAAAATCATATAATTAATTATTATATATTAAATATATGATCCACAGATAACATCATTAATCATTATCTATAGAGTTGATGATGATTACTATATGTTTTTATGAGAATTTTTTATTTTTAATTGTTTATGGGATGATAAAAGTTATTTGGATCCCATTTCATTTTCACATGTCATGATATGATGGAGGTTTTATGATTTGGGGGAATCATATGTATGGTTTTCATTAAGTGATGAGTGGGTAATAAATTATATATTCCACTAATGCATTTCATTATCTATTATATCTTATTATATAATTAGGGGATGCATGTTGATGCGATTTGTCCATTACGGGAAACAAGTCTTTGTGAATAATCCTCAATGGGAATAATGTTATGATATCTCATCAATTATGATAGGGTTAATATGTAGATATTATTGATCAACTATGATTTTATGGTCTGGGGAGTTATACATGATTTATGAATTATTTTATATACCTATAATGGTGATACACATTTATGAAAGTGTTGTTTTGTTCATGATTGATTTTTGATGATTTCACTATCTTACAATTATTTCCAATTGAAATGATAAGACATTATTCTATAACACATTTTTTGATATTTGACATGTTAAGAGTTAGATTTTTATGTTTTGGTCATGATATCATACCATTATTCTTATATTATCCATTCATAATATCATAGATTGACATCTTCCATGAGTACACATAAAAAACATATGAGATTAAAACATTTTCTATTTATTTTCCCCAATTTATGATGAATAGATTTTAAGTAGCTTATGTCTATGAATATAAATAAAGTAGAGGATATTTTTTGTATATGTTGAAGAAAATTTTCACTATATGATGATTTTTTATATAGTCTCCAATGAAATTAATCCTCTATATTAATTTTTCATATATTTATTAAATGTATTTACTACTCATATAAAAAGATGTAATATTTGTATATGAAGAATTACAGTCACTAAAGTTGTCTGAATTATATTTCTTTCAAAAAATATTTATGATTACTTCATCCTGGATATGAGATGTTATTCACAATTAAAATGGAACCCCATAATGGGAGTATGATTTAATCACTACATAACCTCAAGTTACATGAATATATTATGTCCCAAGTTTATAAAATAATGGTTCACCTCTATTCTAACATTCAAGGAGACATGGTATTTTAATTTTAGGCACTAATTATACTTGGTCTAAATCTACCATTGTTATAGCCTATGTGGTAGGGTCCTCTAAATATCAAAAATGTTGACTCCAATGGTGAATACCCATTAATAACTAGGGATGGGGAGTGCATTATTTTCACTACCAATGAATGGTTACTTAAACATTACATTTTGTAACCATAACAATTATTCAATTGGTATAAGATGTAAGACCAAAAAATATAAATATTACAAATTATAAACACATTACTTTAGATTATATAACATTTTTCTTGGACTCATGATACTAAATGGTCAGAAAAAGGTCATAGTCAAATGATCTTAAACTATTCGACATTGATCCTCCTATTAAGGAATTAATCTATAATGTTTCGATCCTCATAATATGATGGTAAAATACATGGTAAATTCAATCTCTGTGAGAAATTGACCTACATGGAAACATCCCCATCACATTACGAATTTTATATGATTCTTTTTCAATCAGTTAATAGGACTTACTCCATTCATGTCGATCATTTACCTCAAAACCATTTAGTGCAACTAATGGATTAGTTCCAATTTCATGAGGTACATAGAGACGACTACAAAAATATACCCAATATTATCCATATACAAATATTAATTTCAACCTTGATAATATATGTGATTATTTCTCATTAATTTTCCTTATCAATGTGATTGAGTTCATAAAATCATGCCATATAGATTATTGAGGTCTACGTGAACATCCCATTATGTCCATCATGACACATCATGTCTTTATAGATTTTACTTCTCCCAACTATAAAAATTGTAACAAAATCACCTATAGTTAAGAAAAAATAAAATAGTTCAACCTCTTATCAATTGAATATATCACAAGGGATTCCTTATTAGAATCATGATAGGTCCCCTGTCCCAGTCATATTAAACAGTCAAATATGGTTTCCTTGCCAATTTTTTTATGATGAGTTTTTAGAAAGTAAATTTTAATGAAATGGTTTGAATTTATCATTCACTCATTCTTCACCCATGGTTATTTAAATCCATAAATTCATTATTTACTTCACATCTACCCTAATCTAATCATGTGTTTTTTTTAATTTTTTTTAACAATACCATTCATGAGTCAATGTGAATTGACTATGAAAGTAAGTTTCATGAAAACACTATATAGCTAGATTCTATTTTCCACATACCTTGCACTCATTTGACATGGAAGGTCTTCCACTACTCCTCATATACAAAACCAAACATGAATAAAGTAAAAAATGTATTATTTGATGATTTTTCTCATCATGATCAATTCATAAGAGTTATTCCAAGAATAACACAACTATTATAAAAGAATCATTACCTGAAATAATGTTCCACTTGTTTTAATTTTGATTTTCGGAAAAATAATAATTTCCCTCCATTCATATTAGGTTCATTCTATCATGAATTCCATGTGAAATACCTTAGAAACCCAGGTTATAAGATCTAAATAATTAAATACAAAGAATCCTCATGACCATGAATCTTGAACATATATTTTTAGATTATTCTGATGATATTTCTGTTAAAAATGGAAAATTCTATTCTAAATTATCATCATGAAAAAAGTACACTATGTACTGTGTGATTCCCTCATCACAATAAAGATATTTGTTACATGAACATAAAAGTAACACCCTCCTTAGTCCAATCTCCATGCTAATAAAATGGTATAATCCCATTTTATCAATATTGTGGGACCCAAAATAGTATATAACTAATATAACAACTAAAATTACCTTATATTATATTTGGTAAAAAAATAATAAATTCTTATTATGTTGAAAAATAAAAAAAATGTATCCTAATAAAGGGGTCATGCTCCACGCACAATTTCACCCCTCAATATCTTAGGAAAAAATATAGATCATAAATGGTTAAAGGATTAAATCTTTTAAGTTTCATCCTAAATCCCTTGAAAACATCAATCTATGCATACTCGACAAAGTTGTTTAGAAAATCATACGTGCAACGACCCAATGTCTTTAATGGAAATTTCTTTCATTAATCATTCACTTTTTTCTGATTGATGAACTCATTAAATCCTTATAAATATTAATGATTCTTCTCTAATTCAATATTTTCACTTCTGTCTATGTTTTCCTATATATAAATATAGTTATCTGTTACATTGGGAAACATTTATTTTCCATCATTCTTTTTTAAAAGGAACTTTTTGTGTTCAATTTTCTGATACAGGTTTCTATGAAAGGGAATATAATTTATTAATCTATTAACAACCCAAAACGAATTTTGTATTAAAAATTCATTTTAATGGGGGAATTATATAACACACAGATATTTTGTGAAATATTTTTTCGAAATAATTTAATCCTTTTGATATTTTTCATTTCACATAATACTGAAATTTGTTATTATATATATATATATTGATTCACTATGTCTGGATTCCATTATTTCAATTCCCATTTAATCATTTATTACATGAAAATATAAAATTTATCATTATGTATACAAAAAGCTGAGATAATCTTCTTTTTCATGCAAGACTGACACTCCTTGGTGGCATGTGAAATACACAACACTGAGTGTTACGAAAGAATAATATGTTATTAAGAAAAATATAATAGTATATATACTAGACATTAAATTAAATTTTATGAATATTATTATCTCAAATATATAAATATAATAACTTCACAAAATATAAAATGTATTAACTAGTTTCAATTTATTTAGGAATGAATATAAGAACGAATTGAATATAAAGCTATATTTTTTTATAAAACACTATTATTATGATCACAAAGTTGTTTTATTTATGATAAATTAAATTTAATAAAGATTTTATATATCAATGGAATTATTTTTTATATTCTTTAAATATATTTTATAAGAATTAGATAAGAATAAAACAAATTTAACACATACAACCCAACATTTTTATTAAGGTAATTTTACCACCTTTTAATGGTGAACCTATTTTAATTTTAACATATGTGAAATTTATAAATATTATATGATAAAATAAAATCCATTTTTGAATGATAAAATTAAATATGATGTTATGGTGAATTTTTGATATTTTTCTATGAAGTTTAGTTTTTAATAAATACTAAAACATACTAAATTTAAAATCAAACATGATTTTTAAACTACATTAATTTTATAGTAAAATAATATTTTATATAAGTTTTAATGTTTAATTATATTAAATTTTTATCAATAAATACAATTTTGGATAGTGGAACAAATTTTATTTAAAAATTGACTAAAAAACATACCAAACATTTGAATGTCTTAAATTTAAAACCCTGCATTGTCGTCCCATCTGTGGTGTTATATTTAAATTAATTTCTTCAATATCATTGTTTAAAATTTAAAGAAAATGTATTCAATATTTTTAATCATAATAGTTTAAAATATATAATAATATCAAATTATTTTCTAACCAAATTATTATTGAATGTAATTAAAATTATTTTCAACAACTACGGTTAAATTAAGATCAATACGGGACTGAACCATAACCATAAAGCCCAAAACGACTTATAAACTTCTCCGAAATATATTGGATGTCAATATTTAGACCCTATACTAAATTTTATTTAATTTTCATCATTATTTACTCCACATTTAGTAAAAAATGTGGTTAGAGTTTCCCTTTACCAAAATTTTACAAGAGTTCCACTCCTCAATTATAAAAGAACTCTCTGCTCCCACTTCCTCACACCTATCATGTCACATTAATTATACCAAAAACTACCCAAATATATCCTCAAAATCCGTAAATCTAAAATGTATACCTCCCTTTGGGAATAAATCCATCCATGGAATCACTTTGTTGCAAATCAAAAGGAGTTACTTAAAGAAGATGTAACATCCTTCCTCAAGTTCCTTTCATTTATTTTATTCCTCCACCCCCAAAAAATCTAATTATTTAATTCTTATATAAAAACACAAGTATCTTAAATATATTGATATGTTATTAAAATAAGTTATAAATTTACACTTACACACACCACCATCTTATGGGTAAAACATTTACCAGTCATTTGTGGCGAACTACTGCCTCACGAAACGATGATTATACATTTTTTTACATTTCCACCATTAAATGATGGTAATTATGAATGAAATTACTTTTATATATGATATATATATGATATATATTTTATAATTCTGTATTTATTTTTGAACATATTCTTTTATTCATTCCATTCTGTGTAAACATGATAACATCGCTTGTGGACGTTTGGACTACCACCACCTAAAATTGATGTGAATCATTCACATGATACATAGAATGTATAAAGGAATTTTTTAATTAATAAAATTTGATATAAAAAACATACATGTCATTTTCATGTCATAATTAACTTTTTGGGTATATAATATATAAAATTTTCTTTATTACTCTTTCACACACTTAAAAAGTGATAGTCATTTGTGGATGTTTGGACATCCGTATCTTCGACATGATGTGATTTTTTTACATCACAATAATAATGTATATAAGAATATATGACTAAATAATATGAAATTTCTGATATTATAATCATTATTTAATGATTAATTCCACTTACCTGGTTTCCATAATGATCATTGAGAAATGGGAATGTTACTCATGCATACGTATGACCTACCTTCTCCATGATTGTAACATTGATTCATTTTTCAAAAAAAATATTTTACGATTAGTATTAATAGTATAATTAATAAATAAATATGATAATTATTTCATGATTATTATTTTGGAGGTTTCCATATAATGACCCTTTGACCATATTCGATGAACGAATGTCATTTTTAACACATGAACCGAATTTGGTCAAAACACCCGACTTAAACATATTTATTTATACAATGTATAAAACATGGTAATAAGTGAAGTAAAAGTACTAATAAACATGAAAAATATTCTAACACAAGTAATTATATAACACATGTTTATTATTTAAGAATCTAAAGATGCATGAGATATGTTGGACTCGATGTAATAGAATTTCATGTCACTTTTTATATCTGCGAGATACAAGTCATGTTCACCACTAATTTCTCTTGAATGGTGTATATAATTACCTTGAATGTATTCTATGATTCTAATAATTAAATTTATAGGTATTTACATATCCAGTATATGATATTTGTTTCATTAGATATATGTTTCAAAAGTCACAAAATCAGTAATGTAATTTAGTATCAATTTTCCTACCTTGAGACACATTCCATGTTATGCATATATATATATTTATATAAGGTGTATATAATTTATTTGAAATGTCATATCATTAACCTCATTCCATTAATGATATTTTATACTTTATTTAATTTCATCTTCTTAAATGAGTAGTGTGATTCAAAGTTTCCAAGTGATAAGATGTTTCTGAGTATTCTTCCATTAATGAAATATTTTGATCCCACATTCAAGAACACTCAATAATATTATTCTCCTCTAGTTATTCATCATATACTATTTTATTAATATCACTTTTGAATTATTTGGTAAATAATATATTTATAAAATTGTTTTTAATAAAGCATGACTTTTCCCTCTCTTCAGTCATAACTATATTGTCCTTTAAAACCAAGTATTCTAAAAAGGACATCCAAGAATATTATTTTATTCTATTATATTCATTCAGATACTTTTTTACAATTTTTTCTTTGACAATGTTTTCAAGGAAATATTCTTGAAATTTTCAGAATAATGAAAATTTTTAACCTTGTATCATGAGAAGTATTGTTATTTTTACATATTATTGCTTGTATGGATATAACCTCTATCATATCTATGAAGATTCATTTTAAATGTTTATAAAGTTAATTTTTAAGAAAATGTTTTAAAATTAATTTTCAAATTTATGGGTTTCCAAAAGGGTTTCAATATTATTTTATAATTTTTTAATGAAAACTATTTTCAAAATGTTTTCAGGATTTTTTTATATTAAAATAGATTTCAAAATGTTTTCAAGGTTCATTGATAAATTTTCATGAAAATTTATTTTAAAAATGATTTAATTATTGTTTTACAAGAAAATAGATTTCGAAATGTTGTCAAGAAGATTTTATAATTTTTAGGATTATTTTAATGAAAATAGTTCTCAAAAATGTTTTCATTTTTTTTAAAAAATCTGAATAAAAAATTATATTTCTCTCAAGAAATGTTTTAAATATATTTTAGAATTATTTTCCATCTACTATGAGTTCCGTTGTTTTTACTCATTTCATTATTGAAAATGATCTCAATGTTCCATTCATATTCATTCTACAAATGGTTTTTATTTTGATGGAATGATTCTAATTAAACCTATTTCTCTTACATAGGTTATATATTCCTGAAATTTATTCTCGTTCATGTGATGTCTGTCTATGAAACCCATTAATTTAATGGGTTATGATTTGATGAAATGATTATGAAACTTGTCAAATTCCCACATGTTATGATATGATTACATGTTTGTGATATCCATTTAATTTCATGGTTTATGATATGATTTTTTATGATATGTTGAAACATGTATTTATGAATTAATTATCAGATGGTTGGTACCTATATATCCATCCAATATAGTGGGTAAATATTTATATCATATGAGATAAACATGGATGGAATGAGTCGTGAAATCATATTAATATTACAGAGTTGTAACAACGAGTAAGCTCAGTTTAGTAATAAATGTCTGGAACAAGGATTGAACCTAGTTTAGTAAAAGACTTTGCCCCTAAGTTGGACATAGAAATGATGCCTTGAATACTATGAAAACCAAATTATAATCTTATGTGTTTTCCACAATTACTTGTCTTATTCCTATTTTATTGTTTTAGTGATTATATTCTTTATTTCATTATGATTAATATCTTTTGAATTGAAAATATTTTTGTTGGGATTATTATTTCTGATATTTGATATATATGGTATAATTTATATTTACATGATCATGATCTCATACCATTATTATCATGTTTATTCTTACATGTCCCCCTTATTTTCCCTTACTAAGAATATGAGCTCAGTTGTTTTTATGTTTTCTTCCCCATGTTATAAAGATATGTATCATGTATGGCATGTCTAAGAAGGGATTTAGTCCTGAATAACCTAGTGGGAGATAATGTATATCTATTATATACTGCTTTTTATGTTTCCAAGTTTTCTAAAGAGGCAAAAATAATGTGGTGTTTGGGTATTTATTTTTGTAATTTGTTATGTATTCTACAAAAGTGACATAAGGTTAATGTATATCAATAATGGGTAGTTATATTTACCATGATGTAAATATCATATATATACTCAATAATATTATATATATATTAAATATATATATATACATATACATAATTTGAAGATATGGAAAAATTAATTACCTCATTCAATGAGAGAGTATGTGTTATGTATATGAGAAGATTGATTTTGAATTTTAATGTATTTATAAAAAGAAAGGAAAATTTTAATTCCCCTTTCTAGAAATATTATTATGACATATATATCATATAAATTCAATATGTATTTCATTTTTATCAATCATGTAAGTTCAAAATAAAAAATGAATCTCATCACATCAAAGAGGTTTTAGTCCTCATATATGTACGAGTGACATTATGAAGGAGAGGTGGTTCACGTTTATAAGTAAGGGGAGGGTACTCTTGGAATTACATAAGGTGTTATATTAATATATATTTATTTTCATTTTAACATTTTACCAAATTTACATTATTTTAATTTAAAATGTATATTATTTGAAATACTCTCATCAAATAAATCTTCTGAATGGTTCGGTTGTGATTTCACTCTTATCGCATAGTTCAAACCCTCAACAATCCAAGTTGACAATTATCATGATGATAATGATATCTACTCTCCACGTGTCCTAAATATAAACAATAAAATGAAAAATTATCCATATATGGATTTTAGTTAATATGTTCAACCTCGTCCCATTAGTTTTGTTGAAGATAGGATTTCTAGGAATTCTAAATAATTTAATAAAATATTGTTTATTATAACATATATTTAATTTTGTATTAGAAATTTTTCATTTTCAATGAATCTGAAAAAATAATGAGACCAGGTGAATTAGAATATGAACCTAAGAAACATCACTAAAATGTTAGACATACCAATTAAATTCATAGAATAAAATAATTCATATAGATTTTATTTTTAAAAAATTGATAAAAAATTTATATTTATTTTCTCTTAATAGAATATATACTTTGTTATATTTTCATAGGTGTTAAAGGTATTTATTCAATAAGTAAAAAATATATTAATATGATAAAAAAACTTTATCCTTGACATAATAATTTGTTACTTATAATAACTACTTTATACATTTTTTTAAAAATATTTGAGATATTCAAGTCGATAGAGTGATAATATTTATTTATAATTTTCTTAAAATAATATAGTGTTCATAATCAAAGAAACAAGGAAACAATATGTAATATTATTAATACCATTATGATAATTTCTGGTATAATTTAATTTAATATGATATAAGAATGTTTTAGTACAATTTTAAAGCTATATCCCACATCTTCAACCCTTATTTACTCATTTTTCACCAACATCGATGGAATATATGTACCATTTTACTATTAATAATTGAAAATATTAATAGAAATCTAATTTCTATATTTGATCCTCTTAGTTCCATATATGGAATCCGTTTTTCTTATATTCAATTTCTATATATGGTAGAAATATATTTTAAATTATGTGTGAAAACCCCAAATGAAACAGTTTTTTTAATAAATTCACATTGAAGCATAATATTGGACTTCTGCTTACCACATACTAAGAAAAACATTAGGTGATTCGTAAAAAAATCTTGGAATATAATATATATATATATATATATGAAAAAAATCATTCACCAATTATTATTGAGTTAATTTATTAAGATAAAATCAACTTATACACATAATTGAAGTTTTTCATATAAACATATAATTTACATTCGGATGATTATTATAATACTTTTTAATCAATTGAAAATAAATTAATTCATATAATTCTAGTTTAATACATAAATGTTTCATATTTTATTTATTATTATTGATTAATACCAATCAAATGTACAATAGATTACAATCATATTAAGTAATAATCTTTAAATTGTACAAATGCTGTTCTTTTTAAATGTGTATTTCGTGGAGAGAGATATATCAATGAAATCAAACAAATTTCACTTAAAATGTCATTAAATATCAATTTTCTAAATACAAAAAATTTAAAAAACTATTTTTTTCATGGAACATTATCTAGGTTTTAATTTTACTAACCCCAGTTACTTGTACTCCACATTGTCTGGTAGCGAAGAGATGAACTGGGCCCTGAATCCTACCTATATTCATCCTTGGTTTGGTGATGAATAATGATGGTATAAAATAATTTAATTAGTTTAATTAAAAATGGAAACATGGTTTTTTATTACAAAATGGAATTTTTTTTATTATTCTCAATCTAGATTGGGTTGATCAATGAGTTTGTAAGACAAGTGATTGAATGGTGAAAGTGGTTTCATTGTTAAAGGTTGTATCATTATCTATTGTTTTCCAAATTTTTTGAGGTAAAATAATTGGAGGAAGGAATAATTTTATCGATAGTTTGATATGAAATACTAATTCCTAAAAAAATATAGAAATGGTATTGAATCCTCAAAATTTTGGTTTTACCAATGTCTATGTTTTATGAACAATGGATTTCCAGTAGTGTCTCTTGAAATATATGGAAAATTCATGGATTTTTTGAATGTGGTATTTTAACAAAATAATCTTGTTTCCTTATGGGTTGGAGTTTGGTGACCAAAGGTTTCTTGAATTATTATTGAGGCATGAAGGAAAAAAATATGTTACCCGATTTTGATAATTTTCTAGAATTGAAATTTTAATAAACATTTTGCGAAGAAATGTGTTTTGTGAACATATATGAAGTGTTATTTGAAATTAATATGGAATGGATGGAATTTTATTGAAGGGTATAATGTAAATAAATAGGTTTCCTATAATAATATGCCATTGATATATTTTAAAAAATGAATAATCACTCTGATTTTAAGATGGTATTACTCGAAAGAAATTATTTTGTGAATCATGAAATTTACTCATGAACATGTTATCTAAAAGAATGGTTATGAAATAATTGATGATATTATATCTTAGAAAAGATATTTTTTATTAAAATTATATTTCATTGATAGTTCAAAGTTACATTAATGAAGATAATTTCATGATTATTTTTAGTTTTGTGAAATTTGAATGGTGATTTAAAAAAATGGGTTTATTAAAAAGGGGGTTTATGAAAGGTAGTTATGAAAAAATACTTGAACATGATAAATTTTTATAACATTTATTTAATCATTATATGTATAAATATATTATTCAAAACATCAGCATCATGATCATTAATATGGAAGATACCTTCAAGTCAATAGACTAATAAATATTTCCCCCAAGGTTGTGAACAAGGGGTCAGCTGAAGTGATCCAAGGGAGGTGTTGTTATACCCCTGAAATTCTATTATAGAGAGTGTTATTGTAATAGAGTGATCATGTATCAAAAATTAAAATCCATAACATCTAGTTAAGTTTAGTGAATTCTATTATAACTTGAAAAAAAATCTTCATATGATTCATAGAAGAGACCTTTGTAAAAAACTATGTATTACCTTGTGTTGTGTTTCTATTTCTAAAAATAGTTATTCCATAATATCACAATTCCATCTTGTAGGTTAATCATGTTCCTTACATTGTGGAGACATGATCCCTCTCATTCAATGAAATAGTTAACATCTTAATTGACTACACCCTCTAAGTGTGTTCTAGGGTCTTATAGTTACCAAGATATACCTCAATGATAACACAAAACCACCAACCAATTCAAAATACTATTAAATATATAAACTGAAGTATTATAAAAAAAATATCCCAAATGAATTAATACTAAATGTATAAAATAAAACCAAAAGAATATTATTTGAAGGAATGCATAAAAATTAATCTTTGAAATTGTAATGACTATCTCAATAACTAAATCCCTATAAAAAACCATAAAAACTATTTGAATATATATATTTCTAGAATAACTTGCATTGTCATAAGTATCGTAGACATGGTATCTCATAAAAAAATTGAAAATAGAAAAAGTATTCCATAATTAAATAATAATACAAGTAAAAAGGACATAAAAAGGTAAACTAATAAACCAACCTCACCTAGGATCAAAAAATAAATAAGCATCCAAGGATAGTAATATAATATCATAAGGATATAGATAAAGACCCCTCTCAACCACTTCTCCTATAATTTGACTCTCTCATTTAGTGAGAAGGAATCCTTTTCATATATCACATACCTATCTACCGATAATGAAACTATCATTATACCATATCAATCAAATAATATTGTATATCATATCTCAAAACACTAGAATCATATCATATCTCAGGGAACAAAATGAATATCTTGTATCACATAATATTGGTAGTAGGGTGACATTAACTCCTATGATATTGACATAGTTCCCTCCTTACATGACACATGAAAACCACCAAATATCTCACCATCCACCACCTATATCAGCAAAACCCATGGATGAATGAAAATTAGGGGAGAGTTGGTACTCATACATTGATATCCTACCCATCCTATATGTTAATGAAACCACCCAAAGTTTCTTTGGGTTATTGATAGGTTATCCCACTCATTTGGGGTTTATAGTAAAGTCATAAAAAATAAGTGTATATTGAGGTCTCATATAATCATTAATCGATGGGTTGACACAAGAAATTTCTCCACACCCAGTGTCAAGATGATACTTATATCGCACCACAAATTACTACCTATAATTAAGAAGAAACAACCAAGAAGGATCTCGTAAGTGAAAAATGTTGGTTTCAATTTCTATATTCAATTTAATGAATAAACACTATCTTTTATTCATTTAGTTATTTGGTATGATCATTCATTTTCTTTAGGTATGTATCTCTTTGAGTTTATTATTTTATCCTCGGTGGCTGATTCTTTTTCGAAGATAGATAGCCTTGTGGGAGAAAATACCTAATGTTTAAGGATATATTCTCACATGAAGTAATGGAGTCTAGAAATTAATGGGTTATGTGTTTGGGGGGTTCTAGGAAAGTTGAGAAGCATTAAATGGGGCCTATGATGTTTAAAATGAAAATGGTATGAATAATCAACTAAAGAATTTTTACAGCTCGTGTAATTGATAGTGGGTTTTATTGAAATAAATCTGAGGTGATGGGTTTTTGTTGAAATCCATTAAAGAAATTCACAGGACATGAAACCATATTAAACACCGTGTAAATGTTAGACCCACTGATTTAATCATACTATTTGGATGAAATTCATTCTATTTCACTGCAACATATCTTCTCTCAAACCTAGTGCATTCTCCAAGGAATTTTGGAGTTCCATCCTCCCTTCAGACATTTTGTTTACATCTTCAATCCATGGTATATTCCATTGGATAAGATTATTCATTTTTTCCGTCGGTTCTCTATATATTTTTTTGAAATATTTTGTCCAATTACACTGTTGGTATTGATCTTTATGAGTTTTGAACTATGAACCTATTTGGAATCATCCTCACCTTCTTCCTTATGGGAATTTTCCATTGGAATCATTGTTCGATCATTAATTAATGGTTATCGGTCTAAACCTTAACCATATGGTTTTTTTATTTCCATGTTTAAACACTATTATAATAATCCTAATGTGGTGTGCACTGAAATTATTTTAATAAAAGAATTATATTATCTCTTGAAGCCCTTGTTTACAATTGGGTTCTGACCTGGATTATAGCTACACATTAAATTAACAAAACATTCAATATAATTTAATTTGCTAATAGCTTAATTTATATTTTACAAGATATATTACCTAGGGTGATTTCTTCTTATATAATCCCTAAAATGTGTTTTTATTTTAATAGATAGAATTTTTAATCAATTGTGAATGAAATTACCAGTGGAATATTAAAGAACAATGGTAACTAACATAATTATCCATTGATTTTTGTGATGTGATATTGGGATATCCATGATATATGATAGTTATTGTGTTCTATGTTCTAATGCTTATATATTGGGATAGGCCCTATAAATTTCCCACATAAATGTTGTAATGCTAATATTGAGGGGGCTCATCCCAATCCCATGATATAATGCTTATATATATTGGGCTATATCGGGTCCCATGTTGTAATGCTTATATGGGTTTCACCCAGAATGTTTTAATGTTTATTGGGATTTAACTAGTATTTTTTAGGTGATTCTAGGGTTATATTATGGTAGTATTTTTTGTTATAGTACATGCTTAGAGATATTTTGACATAGCACCAAATTACGTACTTTTTCTTTGGTTATATTGTCGTGGTTGGCATGGTCATAATACATGATCAAAGATATTCTAACACAGATCTGAATTAGGTTATGGATTTATTTTATTAATCATTTAATTAATTACTTCACATGATTATCACTCTATTTCATACACATATTAGAAGATTCATTTTGTTTATACGTATTGGTGTTATCCTACTGAGTTATAATCTCATCTTATTTAGGAAACCATTTGGAATTTGAAAATATTTTATGGATGGAGGTTTCGATAAGCTCAAAGGACCTTGAAATTGGTTTCTTATTTACTAATGGGTTGGAGTTTTGAGATGGGACCGACATGGGGTTTTAGAACTAGTACATTGAGTTTTCTAGTTGATTATAATATAATTTCTTTATATTATTATAGTATGCATGTAGTGACATTTTTTCATATCATTACATTATTCCTTCTCTATTTATTGGATTTTTTAAATGGATTTTTTATTTTATTCTGTACTATATTTACTATCATTATTTTTATTTATTAATGAACTATTTATACTATTGTGACACTTAATAATGGGGTTTATTGTCACCCCAGTATAATATTCACATCCTAGATTCTAGTTGGGAGGTTCTGGCATACAGGGAGCTACGCTTGAGGTCTTGTAACCATCTATTTCATTCCCTGTAGAAGTGTTACAGCTTGGGGGGTGTTACAAAGCCCATTAGAGAAGGATTTATTTTATTGTGCTCTAAAATTCTAGGAATGTAATAAATGATGCTAGGATATGTCGGTACATTGTAATTAACTTGTAAATTGGAGTACCTACCCCATGTATACGTGAAAATTTGAGTACATTAGGATGAGATTGCTATTAGTGATGTGTTAATTTTATAATTTATGTTATTGAACCCTGGGTGATTAAAATGTTTTGTAAGGTAATTGTTTTATGATCTAACTATTTTTTTAGGTTTGTACTTATTTCTTGGTATGACACAGACTGTAAAACATGCAAAATAATAGGTATATAGAGATATATTGACATGCATTGTTCATGGTAGGGGAATATCCATTTTTTTAGAAGATATATACTTGACTATTGAATATTAATATAAGATGTCTATTTCATGGGATACAATAAATGTGATGTCATGTCATGCTAAAATACTTATCAGCCATGTCTAGAGAGACCAGAAGTTAGTGGTTCTTGGTTTTAATAAAATGATGATGTTGGCCTTGTTTCTATCTATTTTTCTATGTTATGCATTTGTATTATAGATATAATGAATCTCAAGCATCTTCCAAATGAGTATCAATATAGGGAAAATTAGCACCCTCCTAATGCATTTAAACTAGAACTTCATGTAGTTAATGAGGAGAAAATGGATGTTCATCATCGTGACAACTTCATAGGGGTAATCTAATCCCAGGAAAGGGAGATTGTATGTACCATTCCTATGATGACTGAGATGAAAATAGATTTTCATATTTAAAATAATATTTCTTTACTAGGTAAGGGGTACTCGAGATAACTTAGTTCTAGATTGACTATGTCTAGACAATCTTCAAGCATTTTAAAACTACAACTCATTAGAGGGTGAAGCTTGTTACAAACATGATTAGTGGACCTTCCAACCATTGATGGGATATTCTGAAGGGAGATGGGAAGTATTATTATATATCATGGATGTACTTTGAGAATAATTTATTGACCTATTTCTATCATGAAATAATGAGGGGAAGAAAATATCAAGATTTCATGCATCTCACACAGGCGGGTTTTTCATTGATGGACTATATTGGATATCTAACGACCTATAGTGCTTTATGAAATATTTAGAAGTTGATTATATTTCCATCTTGAGATGATTCATGTACAGTAATTATTATGAGATTACGTTACATATAAAATTTCATTATAGAATATTTGATGATGTGATGAATCAGTAATCCACCATCGAAGAGAATTTAAGAGTGGCCTCTGAGTTGCTGTTCGAATATTTCAAAATGGAGATCTAGATGTTATTCATCATGTGGTAACAAGCACATTTATAATTTTTTCTTACAATGTAAAATTTCTCATAGTAGTTATACATGTTGACTGCCATATCAATATCTTATTATGTTCAAGTTTTATCAATTTTCCACATTTGGCCATAAGCTCCCATAGTGTCCTTACCCCATAGTCAAGTTTCAAATCTATAGTAAACTCAGTCATCTTTAGAGGTTCTTTGAGAATCATCCACTACATGATAGTGATAGAGGATTAAGATTGGAACTGGAATTGGGAAGGAGATTAGCTACCCCTTAATAGGCTGGTAGATAGAGTTTTATTGGCCATTCAGGCATATATAGAAGACTTAATACTCCAATTCATTAGAAACAATACCAAGAAATGTAAATATCATATCATTATTAGAATTGATCCAAGTCTTATGGAATAGTTAGTTTAATTTAATTAGTATTATTGAAGTTAAAATGGATGTAGGATTTTCTAATGACAAAGGTACAATTCGTGTATCATCTACCTTATCTTTTGTTTTGTTTGATATATGATAATCTCATTATTTTCTATCCTATATTTGTTAAAATGGTTGGTGATTGGATGGGAAAATCACAAATTATATATCAACCATTAACTCAACATTGGGAGTGCGGTTAGTTAATATCAAACATTTTAATGATTATTCTTTAGATATTTGTGGTAACCATATCTTTAGAGAATCATTCATGATAGAAATGATATGATTTGAATTAATTAAGGTTATGGATTGGTTAGTTTTTTATCATTCTAATATCAACTATTACAATAGAAGTGTTACATTTCCATCACATGAAAGAATTAGCTATTCTCACCAGGGTTAGTGGGATCTTCCGGTTGATTTTGTGGGACCAATTTAGTGCAGATTAGAATATCTAATGGATCAAATCGCTGAAATTTCTATAGATAGTGGACGAATATAATAGTATTAATTTCTTCCATGGGTAGACCATTTTTGAGATGTTTTCCCAAAAGGAGTTTATGGATTACTTCCTAAGTGATAGGTCGAGTTGATCATTGAGTTGGTATGATAGATTAGAAAAACCACCCCTTCAGATCTTGTTTATTCATTAAAAAGTATATTCTCTCTTATTCACCTAGAAATATATGAATAGAAATGAAATAAACCACGAGACATAGTAATTTTTACATGGTTTTCCCTCACTGGGCTACGTCCAATGAGTATACAACCAAATTATTCTGATGTAAAAAAATCCTCTAAGGTTTACTATAAAATTATATTGTTCCAGCTAGATTACTTCTATGCCCAAGATTACTAGATTTATAAGATTTAGGGTCTTCTCACTACATTATCAAGGTTCATTCCCTATGTCTATTTCTCTAGGTTAGTGTTGGAGTAAAGGACCATTGTTTTCCTCTTATATTTCTCACTTCTCTTAGAAGGGACCCACTAAGATTTTATAGACTTTTATATCCCTTCATTTTCATGAAATCTATCATTCTCCACTATAGATATATGAACTGTTGAAGTTACTTTTCACCCAAGTATTAAATCCTCTTTTCTAATTAATATTAGTTAGCATAAATTGATTTCTTGAACTATTAAAGTCCCATTGCAAACAACCTTTCTTCCTCCATGAACTAGCATACTCCACATACTGCGTATGCTTAATGATGACTTCTCCCTCAGACTACCACTTCCTTTGATATCGTATATAGCCTCTATGTAATTCCTCCATAATCCATATCTATGTACCACCTCAGCATGAAACCAACTATTTCACATACTGTTAATCCTTATAGACCACTTTTTATTCCACGAATGAATTTCTACATCACGGACCTCATTTATTTGTGAGTTTTATATCCCCTCTGAATGAATTCATGATCTATTCCTGTGAACTGCTTCTCCTTTTATGGAATCCTAATTTAAAACTGCTAAACCCTTCGTGGAATTCTCTCTCACAAACCACTTTCAGATTACACTGAATTCACAGAGAAAAGATGTTTTCTTATAATAAAACGCTCTTTGAAATGACGATATTAGTGCTACTTATATAAGAAAATAGATCCGAAAAATCCACTGATATGATATTTACTAAAAGTTATATGTGGTACCACCTTCATTTCATACTAATCCTTCAAAGAATTTTTTCCCTGTACAGTCCACATACTACCTCTCATTATTCACAGTAGCCAAAATCACTATCTCATTTTCACCAATGACAAGCCATCTTGTGTACCGTAGGCCTTCTTTATACCGCTAGCCTTCCTACAAACTACCATTTCTCTATGAACCGTTCCTCATATATTCTCTAAATACCATGATTCATGGTCTGCATAGTATTACTATCCATAATCCTTCCTTTTCCAATTTTCCAAATCCATTTCACGTACCTAATTTTTCACTACATGATCTATGGTTCACGGTCCTTATATCGTGTACTCCTATGCAGTTATCTTTCTTTTCCAAAAAACACACAATTTTGAGGCCTAAAAAATTGTAAGACATGGGGAAATTGCCCCAACTTAAAAAATGGTTTCTACAAACACTATCCATACACATTCACGGTTATCTGGAATTTTCAACAAACACAATTACACCCAAAAACCTGGAGAGGACTCCTTGAGTTAATTTTTCCCAACACCTATTGTGATTATAATAATATTTCTCATGTAATTAGTATGGAATAATCCAACATCATATAAGATAATTCTATGTGTATTCCCTACACCAAATCTCGATATTATATATTTTGCGATTTGAAAATAATAATTATTTGATATTAAATTATAAATAATGATCCCATTATAATACCTTACTCAATGAAATCGCAATACATCGATTTTTATCATTAATTCCTAATAGCATACATAGACTGATTATCTGATGTTTAATATAGATATCACAACAAACGTTTCTCTCATTTATGGTTGGCGAGATGGAAGTTACTACACCATATCCAAAATAAGAATTTACATTCTATCTCAACTCCCAAAGGGAGTTCACAATTCCAATTCATAAACCCATTTTTGAAGTTTACTAAACATCCCATCTTTTAAATACACACAAACCTAGATCTTATAATCTCCACGTGATGTTAACATTTTCATAGACTAGTATCTGAAAATAATAAATAACAAGGATCCCTCTATTGCAATTTAAATATTTGATAGTACCAATCATAAATTTAAAAATACCCATCATATAACATTAAAATAGTTTTTAGAATATTATGTGCATATAAAATATATGAGTTTCCATCAATTGGATGTTAAATATGTGATAACATTCACTTGAAATTAAACTTATATCCACTTGTGATGCATCTAAAACCTAATTTTTGGTTACAATCCTTGATATCCGTTTGTATTAGAATAAGCAGCCCATGTAGTGAGCATTAAATTTATTCTCCCTCTAATTAGGTGTTTTGTTTGGGATAATACATTATTTTATGAGAATTAGTTTCCTTATGTGATGTGCATAATAAGTTAATATAATGATAATTATATCTCCCATCCTTTTCCTTGTGTAATGTGGCGATGTTCATTCCATGTGTGATGAAAATAATATTCAAAATGTGAAGATACTAAAATTATTTATGTGATTATAATATGATTATAGGAATTATGATCTCAATATTATTCTCACAATTATAGTGATACACCTTGTGTGATGATAACACAATACTAGAGGTGATGTGACTTTGAATCATTATCCACTAATAGTGAGATTCCACAGGAATATATTAGTATGACTCTAGTTTTTTATGAGAGTTTCTATATGTCATGATAAAATGATTCCCGTGAAACTATAAATAATAAACATGTTAATAAATTTTCAACATTCAAAACATGATTTTTAACATCAAGAATTGTAGTATCCTTTTTATTAAAACAGGAAGTGTAATTAACCAGCTTCCACTAATATATAACATTTGGATGAAGATTAATGAAATTTTTTTATATTTATAAGTTAGATATAAACTATGAGATGAACATGAAAGAGGATTCCATGGATTGATGATCTGATATCCCATGATACTATTCTGACCAAGAAGATATCATCATCAACCATGATGTTGAAGCATTCCCTCCTTTGGAATGTGATAGTACGGGGCCATGATCATCACAATCCATCCAAATATACCATCCCACCCATAACAAGATCCTAGAAAGAATCATTAAAGAACTTTAATAAACATATTATTACTCAAAAGGAGATATTCCATTTATATTTTTTATGTAAAATGGTCAGGAAATTATTTGACGATGATTTATGATTTTTTTTAATATGTCTTTAAAATAAATCATTTATATCAATTAACAAATAATTTTTATGACTAAAAATACTACATTGAATAACATAAATTTAAAACAATTCTAAATATTGAGTCCTTTAATATAAATTACCTTAAAAATATTAATTGTTTCTGGGATGATAATAAAATACACCTGTTGAATTGAATCCATTCATTAATTATTTTAAGATATAATCTATCATTTTTAAAATAAAAAATTTACAAGAAAATATGAATTAGTTTTTCTTTGATAATATAGGGAAATATGTAAAGCAAGATTGATAATAGAGAAATAAAGTATATATTTGATAAATATTTCATGTTATTTTTTATTAATATCTTATTTTCAAAATTTTGTAATGAATATAAAATAATTAATCATATTGAAAAGGAAAAAATGTTTTATCTTAAGGTTTTTAATAAAATTCACAAAAAATACAAAATGAACATGAAAAATTAACGAATCATAGGGAAAAAAATATTGGAAGAATATAATGAATGACCGAAAAAATATTTCTATCTGTAATGATAAGATATAGTAGAGTCAACAAACAATAAAATTTTTGGTTACATTGTGAACTCAAGAGAGGTGGATGGTTAACAAGACTTATAGAATATAAAAAGGGTAGGGGGATAATATTTAATATAATGATATGATTGAAGAAAAACATACAATAATTACATTCTTGGATATTCTTTCCCATATGCACCTGGAATATGCTTAGAAACCCGCATAGAAGGTTTTTCACCGAGTAATCGTATATATTGGATCCCTAAACAAACCATATATCCAAAAGCGAGGGATTAAAACACCAGTCCTATTAAGAACCAAATATAGAAAACTTAGGGTTGAGGTAATCAAGGAAGATATTTCTGAATAGTTTGATACCTATAAATTTTAGATTATTGGGAGTTATAGTTTTCTTAAGGGATATAAGCCATGATTATAAGTGGAACTGAATAGGTTGTTTGTATCACCCTTGAAGATTGCTAACATGAATATCGTTCCCATTTGAATGGTATATTTTTATTGACTCTTCAAAATCAGCTAATATATTATTCAGATCTTGGATCTTTGGAAATAATAAATTTAAACTAAGTTTCGTTGTCATCTCATAGTGGAATATTAATTTCAATCAACACCCAATGATGAAAATATATGTTTAGATTTTTATAAAATATAACTACCTTTACTTGTTTATATGGAAACGTAAAATTTTAAATGATATTATTATCTATGTAATAAAAAATAATAATATTGATGAGAGCACAATAGAAACCATGTTTCTTTATTATAATATATATATTGTTGGTGAAAATCTTGATGACTCTCAACATCAAGATGTCAAACTTCTAGTTAAATGATAATAATTTAATGTCAAAATATAATATAAATCTCTTCTCTATTATGGAATTATAGCATGTGTGATGAGAATTAAATCTATAACTTTGGAATAATAAATAGGAATCAATTTGTATCAAAACCCTTACATTAGAGGATGGAAGGATTAGATAAGAGAAGGTATAATAATGATGATTTCTCTAATAAGTAATCATAATATTGGATGACCTTAAATCTTGAATAGGATATGGTAAAAAAGAAATTATTGAGTTCCATTATAGAGGAGGAATATACTGCCCCATTTATATAGAGAGCTAAGGGGGTTGAAGAGAGATAACCTTGTTGTTCGTGGAATTATGTAAAAGAGGATGACTTAAACATACTGAATTATTACAATTCCATTAATGATTCTATGACGCATATTGAAATTGATGAAGAAGAAATACATACTCGAGTAAAAGGGGTGGTTAACACCAAAGACCCAAATTCTTTGGTAATGATAGTGGATTAGAAAATAAGATATTTCACTACCCCCTTAATGGACCCAAATGTTGTGGTGAATTCTCTTAATTAAATCATGTATAAGGATTTATTTAATATCTTGAGGAGGAAAAACATGGGGGATTCAACCTTCGAAAAGGAGTTTTATATCATTCCTAGGAAATCAGATCCTGAAAATGATAGTGTAGTTCAAATTCATGAAATTGTGAATTATAATTAAAAATATGGATTTCTAAAGGCTCTTAATCAAAGAAAAACATCCCTATAGGTGTAGGAAGAGTAAATGGGATATTTGGGAAAAACTGTTTGACCTTATCTAGAACATACATGGTATAAGATACTTTTAAATATGCAGTTCACTATATAATTTCTTTAAAATCATAATAACATTATTATTGAGATTATAGAGCATATGATATACTTATCTTCCTATTTTTGAATAGTGTCTTACTATGATAGATAAAAGGTGATTGAAACATACTATATAGTCTAAAATATGGAATCTCTCTTGGTCCAAATATTTAATATAATCATAGATAAATAAACATATAAATATTATATGAATATGGTAACCTATGATTACCATTGTGAGGATCTATTATTTTATTTTCATTTCCTATTTTTTATTATATTCAATCCAATTTGATGATCAACATGGGTTAAAGTTGATTTTCTGGAGAAAACATTTTCAAGATCACTAGATGTTCACTAAATAATTCAATTTAATTTTAAATTATATTATCATGATTAAATAGTTATGAATTAATTTTATATTGCTTATATAGAGTTAAAATAATTAATTAATAGAAAAAATTTGATTGAGGTCAACGTGGGAGTGGATAAATATACATGATATAAAAAATTAATAACTTAATTATTTCTATTATTTTTTATAGATCCTTTAATAATTGTGGTGCTAAATATTTCAATCATAAAATCTATTTCATATCTATACCCTAGAAAAATTCTAACAACCATCCACTCCTTAAAACTTTCTACATGAACACATAAATAATCCCTAATCCTTTTATATTTTTCTAATGGATGGATCATTGATGGGAAGTGGAAAAAAGTTATGTAAGGACATATGTAATTAAATTAAATATTATAATGAAATTATTTAATTATTAAACATTTTTAAGATTCTAAAATCTGACAATAAAAATTATTTTATAAGATACTTTATGCATAATTATTGGGGTGATTATAGAATTTGAAAACAAAACTTGTGGACCATCATATTTCACACTACCATTGTGATTTTGATGTCATTGACCTCAGGGGAGTGACTATTTTCACATCTGAGAAACAAATATTACTTGGTAAAAGTGGATATCATGAAAGAAATCTTCATAGTTATGTTATCAATGTCTGGGAGTTTAAACTATTCTATTTTAATAAAATTCTAATAGATAATTAATTAGAGTGAAACATGAAATATCATAAGATGGATAAAATTACTCTACTAGAAAGATATTGAAAAATAGACAAAATTTAAAATAATTACAATCTATATGATTTTCATATAATACATTCAACATCGAGCCTAAACAACCCACATACTTTATTTCATAAAATTTAATATCTTTAATAAGTTGACTAATATAGTATACCATCATAACAATGGAATTATATTGGACAGTAAGAATATTACTATCTAAATTATGAAAATAATTGATAGATATTTATTATAAATAAAATTATAATCATTTAAAAACATTAATTTTCTGGAAAAAAAAAGTAAATTTTTTTAAAAGGCGGTTTAGTCGCGCTTTTAATGAAAAATTTAAATTTTATTTCTTTTAAAAAAATTTAAATATTATATGATAAAATAAAATTATTTCTAGAAATAATTATATCAAAATTAATTTATAGTGATTGTTTTTTATTTTTTAAAATGTTCCATTTATCGCTAAATAAAGAAAATACAATCATTTTAAACTATGTTTTTTAAATAAATTTGAAGGATAAATTAAATTTAAAATTATATAAGAATTAAAATTATTTCAATAATATTGTTGTATTTCAAATTTCTTCCTCAGAATAAATTTTTTTAATTAATTTTAATTTTGCAACATTCTATACTTATGATAATTATCTCTTTGGATGCCTATTTTTTCATTACATCTATGGGTTTAGTTTTATATTGGATTCATCCACTAATGTTAATTGAATTTAGAAAAAAGGTTTCAATATTTATTATCAAAATTAGTAATGTTATCTCTTATGTTCAACATAATTTTTGACTATAATGAATTGTGAAAATAGTAAAATATTAATTATTGTTGTTAAGGTAAAATTGGTTTACCAGTGGTTAAACTATGAATTTAAGGATTGACATTTCCTCAAAAAATATAAAAACCTATTATATTAAAATAACTCTATATTTCCCTTATCAATATAGAATCTATGAAAATTTAGAATATTTTTTCATGAAAATTACATTATCATTTTGGAATCCTTTGAGAAATTTCTATGCACATTCTAAGAGGGTTCTCATTAACCACTTATAAATGGGAAAAAACTATATTAAATTCACTATACCCCTAAATATTTTTAGATATTCCAAACCATTTAAAATACCTACCTAATATCATTATTCCAAATTCAAGTCTTTTATTCTTCCCAAATGACAAACCTTAGGGTCCTTAAAATGGGATCTAGAGAATTTTTATCTTAGAGAAGGTTTCTATGTAAACAATACACTTCCGATCTCATTATAATTATTAAATCATAAATTATGTGATAAAAATTATAATATAGTTACACCAATATCTCCCATTACTGATATATTTTTATTTTTATTGAATAATATTTATTCTTATCCTCCTTTATCAAATAGGAAACCAAATCCTTGATCGTGTGTATGGAAAACTACCACCTCAAAAAATGATTTAATTAAATAAACAACATCATAATTAAAGGTTTGATATAATTATTAATTTGAACATTTATATGATATTTATGATTCTATTATACTTATATAATTATAATATCGTATATAATATCTTACATTCTAGGATGTTTAAATTATGAAAATGTCGCTCGTGTGTACGAGGGACTACCACCTTACGAATCGATGTTATGCATTTTTTTTAATTACTCACTACATGTATGGTAATTAAGATAATTATATTTAATATATTTGACATAATGATCTGATATTTGTTCTATAAAATTAACACATCACCAAATTCCATACACTTTAATCGGTTAATAGAATGATAGTGTTGCTCGTGTGTACGTATGGAATTTTATCACCACGAAGTGATGTGATCAAATTTCCATTTACAACAACCATGATTGAGTACAAAAAAAATAATTTTAAAATATTATATCTATAATAATATAATAATTAATAATGTGATTTGTCTATATCTTATATATAATAATGAGAACATTGTTTAAAATGTTATAAGGGGATAATCTATGATCTTATAGACACTAATATAGTTCCAATATAAATTAATAACATCCTTAAGTACACTATAAGGGATCATAAATAACATTAAACAAAAAATAAGTGATAGGTATGGGTATTAATCTCAATTTCCAATCATTGAGGCATATTTTATTGTCGTTGACATATTTTATTTTATATGGTGTGAATACCACACAATTGAAATTTTTTAACATGATTCCAAAATAATTGATTTAATATTATGTTAAAATTTAAATTAATGTATCCTAGGGGATTAAACATAAAATTGACCAATTTGTAAAGAATTTATAACTCAATTTAATTTAACTAGGTTCTATTTATTCTAATTCGTTATTCATATTTTATGATTATGTGTTTATTGAATCCTGAATATATTTTTTTATACAAAGACTTATTTTATTTGTATCTAGATATGAAACTAATAATATATTAATTTTTTTTAATTCTAACATCAGTTTTATAATCATTATAATGGTTTATTTAATAATTTAATGTTAATTATATCTGTAAATATGTCCATTTAATTTGAAGAAATTGTTTTATCATTGGAATATAAGCACAATTAATTTGTTTATCCTTCGGTTATTAAGAAAAAATTTAAGTTATTGTACCATCTTCAACTCTACCCAAAGTGGCTGAGAAAATATTTTTATGAAAATCTGACTTCATTTCTCTCTTCACTTCAAAATATTTTTTTTAAAAACCATGTTTTCAAAAAATGTATTCAATTTTTTTAACAATTTCCTACTGATATTTTGAAAGAATATTTACCCATTTATAATTTTAACAAAATGTATTTAGATTAATACAATTGACATTTTTAAAACATTTTTTATTTTCATTTTATTAATATTGTAAATGAAATCATTATTTTATAATTTTTAGCATGTACTTAGTGTCATACATTTATGGCCAGTCAATATTTTATGGTTTCCTTCAAAAGTATGAAAAATTATTTCCAAAGAAAATTATAATCTTTATTATCATTTCTTGTCAATATTTATTGTGAAATTGATAAGGATAATTTCCTCTATAATATTTTTGAAAGACCTTTTTATGGTATTTCTATTCATAAATGACCACAACTCTTTATTCTTACTCCAATGGGTTTGTATTGGATTGACACTATCCTTATTATTTACATAATTGTTTTATAAAATTTTTTTCCATGGAATGTAATTAAATTCACATTCTTGAATCATTATTTAGCCATTTACATTCTCTTAAAATATTCAAATTCTTATGATAATTGGACAGTATCTTTTTCCTAATGTTCAACATTAATTATTGGGAATGTGTTTATCACATACATCATATATCATTTCTATATAAAGTTCCTTATATTGAATGTTATTTTTTAAATAAAATATTAGTAAATATATATTATATATCTAATAGAAATACTTCCTTATAAGGTATATTCATTCATCAATTAAATCACTTATTCTATATATAAGGATTACGTTGTACCGGAAGTGACGGGTGGGGACCACAATTTTATATCCCCTTAATGCATTAGTAGTCCCTAGAGGTGAATTGGTAAGATATCATTAAAATATATTATACCTTTGGTTTTAAAAAACCATGTGAAATATTTTTATTCTAGATGTAGTATGAATCATGAGATCATGATATCCAAAAATTAATAATTTCCTTCATAAAAAATTCATTAATTTTTTACCATGATTCGTTCATAAAGATATTATCATTGTATACATTTCCTTCTTAGTTATTGATTAAATTAAATGTTTTTTATGTTATATACCTTTCTATATTTATTATTCATTATATTTGTATTATAGTAATGTTATATATTAAGTTAAATGGGTTTTAATTTTTATAAAATATTATATAGATTAATATCCATAAAATTTTCACATTGATTTTATCTTTGGTTGAAAATCCTTTTATGTTTTATTATATCCTAGAATGTGTGTCCATTTATTCATATTTACATATTTAATACTCTTTATGATTCATGATAGTTTCCACCATACTTAATGATCATTTGATCTCGCTGTTATTTTATCCGATGCTTTTGAATCAGTGATGTGTATTATGAGTGATATGCAAGGATATTCTAGATGGAACAATGATATTTTGTAAGGAAAAAATTATAGTATATTTCTATATTCATATATAATGTTAGACATGTGTATGTATATATTTTTCCAATATTACTAACCTATTTAGTCATTCATGATGTGATTTCATTTATCTCATGCCCATGTAATAATGTAAGACACTTGCTCTCAACTACTATGGTTGGGGTCTCTATAGTTGGTATCATAGGAAAGTAAGTAGAAGACATGGAAACTATAATTAGGAAAATATTGATTATGTATCATAATATTGTGATAGATTTTTATGATGTGTATATAATAGTAGTCTAATTGGATGTTAAGCTATATATTATGTGGGTTTTTCTTGACATATAATTATTTTTAGATACTACAAGTATAAATGATGCAGGAATAGAAGTACATATGGGTAATAACACTGAAAAGGTAATAATGGGATTGACCAGACCATATCCTAATTATTGATAATGAGCCTTAATTCACACTTGTTTGGAAACTCTATGGGTATATTTGTAGGATAATTAAAATTATCTTCACAACCCATAAGGAAGATTTTAAATAGACGATGACATTGAATAACCATGTATAAACATAAAGAGTATTATATTGATAATAAAATGTCTTTAATTTAGAATCTAGTATATGAATGTATTTGTTATCCAATTATGATCATAGTTTCTCACAATATAAATTTATTTAATGGCTATAACCCGATAGAATCTTGTCAACATTATGTTTTATGGAGAATGTGGTGACTATTAGTAACCTAATTTCATTATGAATAGAGTGAATTATATTGAGATTATAACTATTCTATTAATTATACATTAAACAGATCTTGAACTCACTAAATAAGGGAAGAATTTTGTTTTCTATGATATCGAATGGTGGTGACCATGGAGTAAAGAATCCTTCGTTTAAATTCCATGATAAATTTGGAAAGAGACACCTAGAGAATTGTCTCAATAAAATTAGAAAATGAATTATTTTTTGAATGGAAGGGATTAAAAAAATCAAGGCAATATTGAAAACTAAAATATAAGGAATTAAATCTCGTCATATTCATCCATTAATAGTCTATTTTCTAAAATCTGTGAACCTAAGAATTATCCAAGTTCAGTACATCCTCTATATGATAACCCCTAGACAAATTATGAACATTTTTTGGAATACAATAGATGAATTATCTATGTGTCGTTATTCGATAATTAAATTGGTGATGTATTTTACCAATGGTTTTTGGGTTATAAAAATTCTAAAACATATAAGGATAGTGTTAACTTTTTGAATCATTGGATTATTCATTTTCAAATGCGTTGTTGATACCATAATGGGTTTACTCTTTTATGATTGATAATAAAATCAATTTCTTGAAACCCAATTTTTTTATTTATGTGATGGGAGTCTAATAAGATTAAGGATATTTTTTGGAAAATTATAGAAATATGAACCATTAGTTTAGAATATTGTTCACTGATTTTTTTAGAATGAATAAATTTGATATTTTTTAGATGTAATTTAAAATGTATTGAAAAATATTATGGTTAATACTGATATTAATGGAATTATAATAACATAAAAAACTTTTTTTATACTTTTTGGAAAAAAAATTAAAATGTATTGAAATCCTTAGTAAATATCTTATTTATAATTAATTTTATTCAAGGTTTTCTATAAATTATTTGTGCAAATGTTATGGGAATTATATTAGTTATGTTTTACAAAAATGTCATCACATATGTTGGGTGGAAACCCGTCATGTATGGTAAGGTCGTGGGTCATAAACCCACAAACAAGTTATAATGAGGGTGAAATGCATAAAACTAGCCTACATGATTTTATCGTTAAAATATCACTATTTTTATTAAATTTTTTGGTGATTTAATATTAATTATGAATGATTAGTGTTGTTGTTAGGATTATAGATTGCATTTTTATATTAGACAACTTTTTCTAACAATATCTATTTTAGAAAATATTTAGAGAGAGACAAAAAAATTGCTCTATTATGTATGTTACAATATGTTAAAAGTGGATTTTAGTGCTTCATGAATAAAAACATCACTTTTATGTTCAATTCAAGGAGTAACTGATGAATTGAAAATTGATAAAAATAACCCACCCAAGGTATGAAATTATTCTTGTGAAATAAAAATGTATCAAAAATGTATTTAATAGTAAAATAATTCCTATGATTTAGTAAAAGGATCATGAAAATAATGTTACTACATTTACTTAACATCTAATGAATAAAATGGAATGTTTAATCATTATATATTTGTGGTTTTATGGTCCATACCATTCCATTGATCATTCACTTTCTTCTGATCAATAAACTATATCAATCTCTATAATTACATATTACTTTCATCAATGTCCATATATTCAATTTCCACCAATTTTATCCTACATAGAATCATATTTTTTTAGTATAGATTATCTTGTAATTAACCTTCTCTCTTATTAAAAGTTTGTTATATTTATTATTTTTATGATGTAGAACGAAATAAGTTTAATATATCAAACCCATGATTACCGAGATCAAGTGTAACTTTTGAGGACATAAGTTATTTAATATGGGGACAATTTAACACATATAAATACTAAAATATGAAAAAACAATTATATAGTGTATATTCCACATAAGACTAATATTAAATAAACCATAAAATATATTTATATAAATTTAATCATTTCGATAGCTTGGAGAACATGCAATTGTTAGTCTAAATGAACAATAATATAGTGTACCATTATAACATTATCATAAAATTTGTGTCTATGAATTTCAATAAAATTTTTTAAAAATTATTGTTATCTATTTAATATAAATAAAATATTCAATATTTTAAAAATAAATGGTTTTCGAAAAATTTTATATTTTAAAGGCAGTTTAGTAGATTTTTGAACACATAACATAAAATTAATTTTTAACCAATTATAAAAAATTATTTGATAAAATGAAATTTATTTTTTTAATAAACTTATAAAATTATTATAGGTTTTTTTCTGTATTTTTCAATAATGTATGATTTTGTGATGAATAGTGAAAAAATATATATTTTTTATGAAAAAATCCTTTTCTTTTCAATATTTAAAAAGGGTAAATTAACATTTTAATTAGATTTAATGTAAAATTAATTAAATTAAATTAATATTTGACTAATTTAGGCAATTTTAATTTCAAATTAAATTAATATTTTAAATTTAATTGTGTAAATAATGATTTTCTCATTGGGAGAATTTTTTGTCATCATGTCTGCGTGTATAATTTTAAATTGAATTACTATACTTTTATAAAATAAATTTTAAAACATGTATTCCATATTTATAATCATAAAAATAAATATTATCTAATAAGTTTATAATAACATTTTACCATAGTAAATCATTAAAATAATAAAAAAATTAATTACTTAGGTTTAGGTAAAAATAGTTTTACCGGGAGGATAAACTATGAAGATAATGATTAAAATGGCCTATCAATTTTTCTAAAACACCTTGTACATAAATATAAAAATAATATACTTCAATATATAGAATATATTACCATTTTTAATATTTTTCAATGTGAATTACTTAATCACTGTAGAGTATTTTGGGGAATTTCAACGTAATTTCCAAAAGGGTTCCCTTTACCCATATATGAAAGGGCACTCACTGCCTTCAAATATCCATGCATATCAAGATATTTCACTTTCTCAAAAAATTAAAAATTATATCACAAATATCCTTATACACATTTTAGATCATCTTTTATTCATGAAAGGCCAATCCTATGGTATTTAAGAGGGGATCCAACTGAGTTTTCTCATTGACAATGTAGTTTTACATGCAAATATATTTAATTTTATTTCTTATTTTTCAGATTTAAATTATACATTAACACTTAAAATATATTTTAACCATTATCTTCTATATTCCTATATGTTATTATGTTTATAAAGTATTATTTATCCATCTCCTATTTCATCAAATGGGAAATAATTCATCGATTGTGTATGTGTAGGAATATCACCTCATGAACCATAATAATTTGTATTCAATAACAACCATTTATAGATGGATATAAGGACATATTTGAAAAAATTTAAATGTTATTTATGATATCATTACACTCCGTGAATTTTTATATATCAGAAACATTCTTACTTTTAATTTCTTTTAAATTAAGATATTATCACTCAGGTGTATGGTGGACTACCATATCATGAAGTGATGAGATTATTTTTTTACAAACACATTATTGGTAAGGGGATAAAGATAAATATAATAAAAATATTTCATATATATGACACGATATTGATTCATTTATATTAATAAATGACCCACTTTTTTAAACTCTCACTCTTAATGGAATGATATCATTGTTGATTTGTACATACAGCCTACAATCTCCACAACACGATGCGATTATTTTCCATTTCCAACAATAAATAATGATTCCAAAAATTAATAAACATGTAAATATGATATTTATAACTTTAAAATAATTCTATATATGATTTATCTATATCATATAATCAATAACTAGATAATTAGTGAAAACAACTTGCTTGGGAAAGTAAGGAATTTAACACCCAAAACAATTAAAATAATGAAATATTTTTAACAAGAGAAATATAAATGTTCTAAGGGGATCATATATGATATTATATATATATATATATATATATATTAATATATTTTTGGTATGAATTAATATCCTAAATATAACCATTATAAATTATTTTATGATTTTTCAACTAATAGGAAGTTTGAGTTAATGAAAATCCTCTCAATTTCCAGTTATTGATGAATATTTAATTATTATGCACCTAATATCATTTATATTGTCTGAACGATTCCCCTTTTACATGTAACTTAAATATTAATTAATATTCATGGTATTTTATGTTTTAATTTGAATTATTTCATGAACGAGGATTAGACTTAAAAGTTACCATGTGGTAAAAAATTTCATAACTCAATTTCTTCCCATTGTGTTATATTAATTCTTTGTCATCATTGATGTATTATGATATTTAGTGTTTTGAAGAATAAATATATTATTTTTTATATGTAATTATTTTGTGTTTATTTAAATAGGAAAATAATTTTAATCATACTCACCCCCGCAGCCTAGAGATAGTTCGTTAGTTTATTACATTAGCATAGATATAAGACTCAAATCTCAAAGGACAGAGCGGTTTAACATTTTTTGAAACCATTATTACATAAAAGATACTAATATAACATTGTAAATATTAAATATAACGGAATACATAACACAACCTATAAAATTTCATCCTTTAAAACTTATTCAAATATATATTCTTCATATCCTATGTAAAGGAAACAAAGTAAGGGTGGTCTCAAATTCATAGAAAGGCTTATGTATAGCGGAAGATATCATTAATCAATTTTCATGATCAACATGTAATGGTTAATAAATAAACACACATTCTATTTGAAAAACAATATAATTCATAATTAATAACTAAAAACAAAGGTAATAAATAATGGGGTAGGTAAATAACAAAAAACACATTCTATTTAATCAATAAAATGGAAATAAAATTCATCCATAAATAATATCATAGTGAAAATAACATGGATAATGAAAATGGAATAAGAATGAATTAGAATATTAAATATTGGACGTCATTACTAAGGCACATCAAAATATATATATTCAATATCAATAAAATAGTGGTTTAAAATTATAGCTAAAAACAATTTAATTTGGCCAGCTAATTTGTCTCATGAGACATATCGATGCATTGGGGGGCATATAATGTTTGATATCCACCCATAACTTCTATTCCAAATCATTCCTCATTTATCAAATAATATATTCAACTCATTAACAATATCCCTTATTAAATATCCATATTGGGTAAATAATACAAATTTATCAATATTTCCTCAATTGATCAAATAAATATCAATGTAAACACCATACGTATAAATGGTATACAATTTTTGAAATAGTCATATCCATTATTGAATAATTTGGATATTTAAGTTAAATTAAATTTACAATGAACAATGATTACAATTAATTCATTGATTCAAGATAATGTTAACAATCACAAAAGAATGTGATGTTTAACAATAACATTCCTCAATTCATAATTATCATATCAAATCCAATTGGATGAAATAATTCATATTGAAACATAAAATAACATGATTAATGAGGTATTAATGATATTATATGGAAAATTATATGTATATAAATCACAAAAATGTGCATTTGGGATAATAATAGTAAAATTTCAGTGTATTATAAATTCAAATGAAATCCCTTACCTTACATAAAAAAATTTTTGAAATCACTTTTAAAATCATATATAATGGTTTCAATAATGTTATTAAATTATTTTAGAAGCATATTAAAATTTATAATATCATATTGAATACTTTAAAAACATCTTATCATCCATTTTTTAATAATAATTCTTCATTTTTGTTGTTTCATGTGTTAATTACCTTGTTTTTTGAGTATGTTTGGACTAATTATATTTCGTTCCTCTTATATAGATAGTAATTTCATCATATCCATAATTTAAACCATGATTTAAAAATAATAAGTAATTTTTATATATTTATTTATTGAAATCCATAAAACTTGGTGGAAGTAAATTAAATACACCCTTCATGGAGTTGGTAGGCTATAAGTAGGCATGAACTTTGTTTCCATTTTATTATTTTAGTGAAAAAATAAAAGTTAGGGATATATATATTATCATTATTATTATCATTATTATTATTTATTTAAAACATACGTTTTTAAACCATCTTTAATTAGTTCAATGTGAATCATAAACGAATCACATCGCTTCACGAGGCTATATTCTGTCGTACACACAAACCGCATTATTATGTTCCCAAAACATAGAAATAATTAAGGTATATATTATATAATAATAATAATATAATAGTAAAAAATAAAAAATATCATAAATATTATATATAAATATTATTTCCATCGTTATTCCCATCCATGAATGGTGGTAATGGTAAAATTAACGACATCAGTTCATGAGGTGGTAGTTTGTCGTATATACAAATGATGATTCCTTAACCAATTTTATGGTTGTGTGTTAATTTTTTATTCATAAACATAAAATAAATAAATATATGTTTATTTAATAAACTTATTTTAAAATATAATCATGATATTAAAATAATTTTAGGAGGTGGAGAAGGAAATAAAATGACAACACATTTACAAAAACATTAACACTTCTTCGGGTATCCCCATTAGGTTTTCACTAATGACTTAATATTATATATGTATTCCAAATATAATTATTATATAATTAGGTAAGTAATATTTGGATTTATATGTGTAGGTATTGGATGAACCAAATTGTTCTGAATTATGTGAATAAGGGGGAGAGGGGAGGCCTTTTATAAGTGGGGTGTGTTCCAACCTTGTAAAGTTTTTAGACATCTTATTTAAAACATGTTTAATACAAGTAAAATGCCTCCAATAATGCAAAAAACTATATACCACAAGTTAAAAGGTCAAAATATTTCCATCCAAATAGATTTTTATTATTTAAAAGGTCATTTCCCCCATTAAAATTAATGATTATTCCCCGTGTAAACTAATTTTTCTTTTAATCACTGTAATTTGTCTTAATGGAATTCACTAATAATTTTTCTCAAATATTCATTTTATAGTATTATAAATTATAAATTATTATGATTCCAAATATTAAATATATTTTTCTAAATTATTATCCCCTAAGTGGTATAAATTAATTTAAAAGTTATCATGTGGACGAGACAATAAACTGGGATTTAAAAGTTAAAATGTTCAAAATATTAGTATATTTATATATTTAAATTATATAAGAAAATGATTCAAATGAAAAAAATATGTATTTAAAAATTTAATATAAGTCTAATTATGCTTTAAAACCAATTTAAAATATAACTTTACAATATAAATTACATATATTAAATGAAATTGAAATTAAAATTTATGAGATAAATTATATATTTTCAAATAAAACTTATAAAATTTTCAAGTTGTATTTTTTAAAAAAAATTTACATTAAAAGTTATAAAATTGCCTTTAGCAAAATACATCATTTTATTTGTAAATTTGGAATTTTTAATATTTTATGCTTATAAAATATTTTGGATGAATATAAGAAAAAATTAATTAATGTATAATATATATGATTAATTATGATATTCTAATAATAGAAATTAATTTAATAGATTAATATAAAATGATTTTGGGAAATAAAAACAACTTTTTATAAAAATATATCCTTTATATTAAATTTGTTTTTATATTAATTTCAAATTAATAAGTTTCCAAATAATTCAACCATATATTTGTCAAATCTATATAATCCTATTCATAACCTCGAATTAAAAAATCATTTTAAATTTTAATATTATTAGTATTCGATAAAATGTGGTCCTCCAGGTATCAAAATCCATCAAAGAAAGTCATTCATATATTCATTCCAAGATATCTGTAAAATTAAATTTATTATAAAATAACTTATTGTAATGTCATGGGGCATTAAATTATTCCTTCTAATAAAAATTTCATCCTTGAAATTTCATTGATATTACCTTCTAAAAAGATGATGATATTTCTTCTTCACAATATCCTCTAGTTCCAATGTTGCTACCACCATTTTGTTACCCCCCCCCCCACCATAGTAACGTTATTGAAAGAGTCATTCAATTACTCAATACCATCTCACTCGTATTATAAATCAGGATTAGTTCTTCATAGTATTATAAATCAGGTTGCATCGAATTTTTTATAGAGGTCATCACATGTGTTGGGATAGACATGTACATCCTTAGAAATGATATATGGAACACATCATGTACTTTTGCGATATTTTCCACCATTTCCAAAATGATATGTAATGAATCAATTTATTTAAATAATTTTAAATTTTTTATGTACATGGAGATTATTTTCTCATTCACAATGAACCTTTTTACACCCTTCTAAAGAGGTACATTTAGAAAAATTTGATTCCCACACAGAATTCAAAATATTTCCATTTATTATCAATATAACTATTTTTTATACTTTGAGAAACTTTAATAAGATCCCAAAAAACCATTACCGTTCTTTGTTTTCACTTTATAAAGTTACAAGAACATAATTTTACTCTCACTAACTTCATCCAAAAAATTTGAAGTACAACATGTATTTGCATATAATGATGATATAGTGCAATTGGAATACCCCAATTAAAGCTATAATTATAGGAAAACTCTACTAATGGTAAATACTGATCAAAGATATCATAAAAGATCACTGATCAAGACCTCATCATGTATTCCATTTATTTATCTCTTTTTTTGTAATGTCCATCAATTTTCTAATGGTATGTGGTGCTCATATGAAACTCAGTATGAATATCATTATTATAAATCCTTTATAATTTTAACATATAATAGGCTTCTTGTCCTAAAATAATTGATAGACGTGTTATATGAATACATACAACTTTATTAGTATAGAGTCTCATGAGACACTCAATAGGTTACTATTCTATTATAGAGAAGAAATTTGTTGATTACGTTAGGTATTCAACGATGAATCCTAAGGAATAATTATTTTTATGAATATTTGGTAGTATCACAACAAATTTCACAGCAATTTCATCACATTTCATAACAATAATAATAAGTGGCTTCTGGATTCCTTTAGGATTTCACCTCAACTATTTCACTTATTGGATAACCCAAAATCTACATACATAATAAGAAAATTACTTCTTCAATATACAATTACAAAAATCATCCTTCAAAGCCCTATAAAGTTTAGTAATACTTGGGTGTATAGAAAAAAAATTATATAAGAGTCATCCAAAAATTCCTTTTCTCACTCAATTATAGATGGAACTCATAATCTTCTTCCAAATTTATGGTCACCATCTTCACAAATGATGTGTTTTAATTTAGTGTCATTAACTACCTTAATTTTCTTATGAATGTTCCCATAATTTGTTTGAAAATTTTTTATATTATTTAATAATGAAGTTTTTACAATCATTTGGATAATGATTGATGATCCCCTTCCCTATAAATTTCTATATACATCTCTAATGGGATACATGAACATAGAATCCTTCTAAATCATCATTTTCCAATGAATTCCTTTAACGTTTATACTCAATGAATCTATAATCTTTTTTTCCTTGGGTGTGAGTGTATTGAGAAATCGTAATCTAGGAGTATCTTGAGCTATCACCATTGTCTCATACTTATATCTTTATATAAGTCCTTAGACATAAAAATTACATAATCATGAGTTATTTCATGAATTTTACTTATTTTCCTAGTGAAGATCTTTTCATGTTTAGATTTTTAGAAAATTAGGATATAACTCATACAGAATGAAACCATAAAAAATGGAAACATCCGAATAGTACCCAATTTTCAAATAAACTAAAACATTCAATAGAAAAAAGATCACATTCAAAAGCCTCTCATGGGATATGGAAAAAGAAAATTATATTTATTAATGCAACGCATGGTATGACTAGGGTCATCTCAATTGAAAAGATTCTCAATTTTATCACTTAATTATTCTAAATTAGGTAAATTAAATCATTATGTAATTTGGATAAATTTATGAAAAAAATAATAATTTTTTTGATTTATAATTTTTTATGACATGAAAAATGAAAGTTATAATTTATAATAACCGAAAAATATTAATAGATGGAGTTAAGGAGAAAGGAATTTTCTTTGTGTATAATCATTATTATCCTTCATCAGTATTATATTAGTTTGATAATCTATAGATGAAGTTTCATTTTTTATATTATATTCATTATTTAAAAATTATGGAAATCATTGAATTTATAAGAACTCTCAATTCCAACTGCTACTTTAATCTAGGATTATGACACAACTTGGTCTTAGATGTTTCACCTTCACAGACCTAGCTCTATCAATGTTTTTTCTTCCATTTATTATTTAAACTCCATCCTATGAATAACTAACTCGTGGACTAAGGGGAAAGTGAATAAAAATAATAATATAATTGATTGAGTGTCATGTCATTTGGGGGTTTAGTCACCACTTTAGGAACATTTGTCTTACGCATGCATGCTACTCAAATCTTATGTAAATTTTTGAGAACATTAATGAACACTTTTAACTCCCCTGGATCCATGCATTGGGGATATAATCACCTTTTCAAGTTTAAGAGATCCAAATGGTGGATATGTGGAAGAAGAACTATAGATGAATGAGCAGCATGTGGAAGCCCAACCCTCATCTTGGGGATTCTTATTCACCTTTGGGTGTCGACCTATTCTTTTGAAAGTGGAGGAGTATCCTCCTTATATAAATGATGAGGGAGAGGTTTGACCTCTCTTTTCCTTCATGGAACCCCATAGAACCAAGTATAACTCCATTAAAATCATAACCCACTAACTATTGGTGTGATTTATGAAAGACCCAACATCTATGGGTGATTAAATTTCACAAGACTAATTATTCCTTGTAGGGAAAAATCTTTAGTGGTGGATAGGGGTGTGGAAGAGGCTACACGTGGATGGGGGAAGCCTGTATGGGAATTGGTGATGGAGCTCAATGGTGGTGGCCCCTCCTTCTCCACCGACCATCACATTGTCCATATGAAACATCTAATTGGATTTATATTGATCAGTAGAATTGTAGTCCATATTGCAAAAACTCTTTTTCAATGATATAGCATAGGTGGTAAGTAAATTGAATGAAACTTTTACCATAGAAATGATAGCCTTCCTAGGAAGTAGTAGTGGAATGGCATTGAAGCAATGATGGTAGTGGGCAATGACAACGGTGGATGGAGATGCTATAGTGGAGGTATTGGAGACCAGTGTAAAGTATTTCATGGGTTTTGAGACTTATTGGTGGCCGTTCAGTTAGTCAGGTGGAGTTTGGTCATTGATTGGTTCATTTGAGGAAGGGGAATCCCAGTAGTGACATATATCCTTTTACTCTGAACTTCTAAAGAGATTGAGGATGTGAACGGTGATTGATCTCCAGCTTCATTGTTATGGTGATTCTATGTGGTGGATAATGAATGTGGTAGCACAAGTGTGTGATGGAGTCATCAAAGAGCTCACATTCGATATAGAAATGGGGATGTGGTTGGGAATTCATTATAATTATTTACAAGGGATCCATCCATCATGCCAATGTTGTGGGGATGGGCTCCCACATTACACATTCCCAAATAGTGTGTTTTTCCCTTGTGGATTTGTCCCTCCCCAACTCACCACTTGTTTCACCACCTATGGCCCACACCATCTGTAGATTTGATGATTACGGGCTCCCTCCGGCTCAAGCAGGCCCTCCATGTGAGATGTGTAGCCGAGATACTCACTTTGGATGGATATGTGGAGCATTCCCCTTGGGATTAAGTCCTTCTATTCTTGACCATATATTTTTAGAAAAACACAAAACTAAATTGTTCGAAATAATTAAGATTCAAACAAACAAGATAAATAATTGTAATTGATAAATTCATACAATAAATATATTTTAATTGTTTCAAAACATTTATATGAATTCAAATATAAATTTTAATTTTTGATTAAAACATTGAAAAACATATACTAATTCATTTAAAAACACATAGAAATCATTTTAATATTATTAAAAATAAAAATATAATGTATTTATTTCAAATAAATCCACACATAAAAATTACTTGTCCTTAAGCATAAATTCCCAATGTTAAACTAAAAAGGGATCCAATGTTATCAATATTCAAATTTTGAAATTAATAAAATCAAATAATTATCCATGTCCAATAAAATTTTCTAAATTCCATATAAAATATTAATAAAATTTCTCAATTTTCAAATAGGTAATCAATTCATGAAATTTTATTTTCCTCATTTTGAAGATGATGGAACTTCTCTTCTCATTAATTCATGTTTAGTAATTAATTATAATTAGTCATACCAACTCATGATTTATTTCTCCTGATTTTTATCATTCATCATTCATGATAAAAATTAAAGTATATTTTTTCTCATATCATGAATACATGATCCTTATCCATAGGATTTTAAATGAAATACATTCTCCACATTGTAAAAAAAATTAAAATCATGAGTGATTGCAATTAATATTGAAATATCTCTAAAGTTTATGGTCTGTAGGAATTGGTGTTAAAAATTAAGTCTCAATGTGGAGATTTATTTCTTAAATAATAAAAAATGATATTCAAATTTAAAGATTAATGAAATTATCCCCTTAAAAGTTTAACAACCCCCATCTTACCCAAAGCTCAAAAAAATATCAAGATCATTTTCATACTAACGAATTTTTTTGTGCACTCCTAAAATTTTCCTTATATTTACACAATATTTAGTAATTTTTCAAAGGGCGATTTATTTTGTTTATATTATTTGAATGTTACATTTATAATAAACATCACATCCACTACCTAACCACATATCATAAATATTAGGTAGAATAATGATTATTTTTTTTCCCAAATCACAACCAATTTTATTATTTTTTGGTTATTTATGTCATTTTCATTTTTTATAAAGAGAGAAAAATAATAATGTATAATAAATGAATTTGAAACCATTCACGGTACCAAAAAATAGTACCCCACACCCCCAATTTTCCCTAACAATTTATTTCATCCACTCCAATATGACACAATTCATCCCCACACATTAAATTTAAAAACATCATGCAATTACTAGAAGGAGGTCAAGAATGGATAAATATTTCTTGAACATGGAACCTTCCTATAAAGGATACTCATTGTATCTATGGGAAAAATAATTTTTGATGTAATGGTGTTCTTTTAATGATAAAAGATTTTAAAAATATGATCTATCCATTATAAATGTGATTTTTCACAACAAGATATTTTACAATGTAAAATGAATGTTATGGTCAGTTACATGCCCCATGATAAGTCAAGAAATATGCTAAATAATAAACAGGATGTAATTTTTCTAGAAATAATTTCAGGAATGGGAATTATTATATTGGAATATTACTAAACCCATAATTAATAATAAGAAATAAATTCACATAAATTTCTAAAATTTAAATAATGAAAAATGGTTAGAAAATTACATTTAAATGAATCAACTAAATCCATTTAATCTTGAGTTCCCTTTTTAATATCCATTCATTCCTTTAATCATATAATCTTATATTTTACTCATTAAAACCAAATGGAATTGAAATCTAAAAAATTGAATAATAGAATTCTAAAGAATCTCATGTATCCTAGAAAAATAAAAAAAAGAATTAATCTAATCATGGGATTGTAATTTTACTTTAAAAATGAAAACATGTTTTCCAAAAAAATTTAGTGAATTTAATAGATAATCAATAAAATTGAATTCCATTTCCCATGAATCTTAGTCCACATACTCCTCCAGTGATTATGCCTTTTTCCATCATGAACCATTATAAGAATTTTTCTAAATGAGGAATATAGATCATGGCATTAAAGCTCAAAATTAGAAGAGGGGTTGGGTTGTATGTTTTATTATCTCTATGAAAGAATTTGATAATTAAATTCCATGAATGAAAATGAAAATTTATAAGTCTTGGATTGATATACCATGTAACCATCACTATTTATTTACCCTAGAGGGATGTACCAGATATTATCACTAGTTAGTTTTCTAATGATGTTTTGTTGATTTGAAGCAATACTTTTGGATTTTTTCAAACTCTACTTTTCTCTTGTGTTAGATTAATAATGCATGGATAGATTATACCAAATAATATGCCTTCACAATTAGATATAGAATTCATATATTGGGTAGGATTAAATATTTACCATCCTCCTCCTAGGTTTTTACTTTTGAAATGATCTCTAGTTATTATATTATGGACTTCTCATTGGCTGTATGAATTGAATGATCAGAGGGAGAATAAGTAGGTAATTTTTGTTGAATAAAATTTAAATTTTATTTTTTAATAATTAATTTCTCCCTTTCAATATGATTATCCTATTTTTTTAATTTCCTTAGTCTCAACAATTTAGATCTTCTAATGGGGCTCCCCAAAAGCATGAACATTGAAATTAGGGAGTTGACTATTTCCCTAAAAGGTCTATTTTTATTTTCTTAATCATTCTACAATGAATAAGAAAGATGGTCTGAATCTGTATAATAAAAATTTTACAGAGTGGTGAAAAATTAAGAATGAATTAATAAAATGAAATACATTATGAGAAAAAATCAAGATCATTAGTCGGATTAGTTTTAATTTATTCCTTAGTGGTGAGTTCCTCTTGGAGTATATTCTCTATAGATAGAGGTAGTTAGTCAGGATCCTCCATTTTTACATAAACTCCATCTACATAAGTGGTGTCTTTATTAAAAGTATTGGTCTATTGTTCCTTGAATGGTTTTGGGAGATCATGAAGTTCCTCACATTTATTCCATAAGTCATCCAGTTTTGGTTGATATACATATATAGCTCAGAAGGTAATCCTTCCTCCATGGCCTCATTAGTTAAATTAATGAAGAAACATGGATCATCTTTTGGATTATGTTTTGGTTGATCTGATGTTGTTTTGAAATATATAGTTATCCAATTCAGTTTTCCATGGAGATCGTAAAAAATTTCTCGCATCTATTAAATATCATTATTCAGTTTTATCTTCTCTACTTCTTTCTGAAAATCCTCTGGATGGACTTACTAAATGGTGTGGGAGTGAAACGAGATGAAATATTCTTGTTTCATTGATTATTATTGATTTCATTCTTGGAAGTACTCAAAGTATTTAGTAGGGTCTCTATCAAATCCTTCAACCACTAGTATCTCAAGGGTATCTTTAAGCTCTTGGATGAGGTCATTCAATACCTCCTCTTGGATAAGTTTTCTTTAAGAACTTCTAGTATATCTATCCCTCATGGAAACACCTTCTTATAAAATCATGGGTGATTTAGCTACTAGTTCCTACACTTATGGGTAATAAGTCCACGTAGAATAATAATCATTTGAATTCATCAAGGAAAATAAAATTTTTTAGTATTTTTTTGTATAAGTAATTAAAAACAATATAAAATTATAAAATACAAAAATTAGAGAAAAAAATTGATTTTCACCTCATCATTAGTTCTAGTTATGCCAAAAACATGTCTTGGGGTGTGGAAAAAGAACATTATTTTTTTATAACTTAGCACATAATATGGATGGGGTTGTCTCACTTTAGGAGCTTCTCAATTTTTTCACATACTTATCTAATTCACCAAAACTATGTATTTATATTTGTTATCATTTTTTAATGTAAACAATGATAATATTTTTTTCATTATATTTGTAATTACATGAAATATGAAAGTTTATACTAACATAATATGCTAAACATAATAATTGATGGTTTTGGGTTCATTTTTAGGTTTAATAAATATTCTTATTTACATGTTTGATTTTAGTTAGATAATCCAAACAACAAATCTCATATCTGAACTACTATTTTTTATTCATAAATTATGGAATTCATTGAATGCCTAATATAACTCAATTTCACCGCCTCCTTTAATAATGGTTGATGAAACACAGTGGTCTAGGATGTTCCATCATACATGTCATGTTTCTATCAATGTCTTGTAATCCACTGATTATCTTAACTTCATCATGTGATGATCTAACAATTGGGGAGTGGGAAAATAAATTAAATGAAATAATTGAAATTAATTTAATTGAATTTTATTTGTGGAAGCCACTACATCAGGGACATTTTCCTCACCCATGCATGGTACTAAAATATTCAAAAAAACCTAAGACAAACCTTATATAAAATTTAATAATATGTTGACCTCCCCCTGGGCCATGTCTTGGGGTCATTCCCTCATTTCTGAGGGTAAGATATAACAATTGTGGAAATATGTAAGAGTATAAGAAGAAATAAAATAATGAATAAATTAAAATTAATAGTGATGAAAAAATATATGAATAAGATAAAAGAGAATTGGGATGATAGGGAGAGGGGGAAATAAAAATAAAATTAGTGGGGAAGAAAAAAAGATAAAAAATAAGAAAAACTAAAAATTTTATAATAATAATTATTATTATTATAATTATAAGATGAAGAATAATATTTAGAATAATAAGAATAAAAGTAAACATTGCTGATGGTTGTGATGCTTTAATAAAAAATGAATGTGGTTTAATTAATTAACCAAACATCAAATTAAAATTTAATTGAAGCTAAAAAAATAAACAAAGAATAACAAAAATAAAGAATGAGAACATGGGAAAAAGGATCAGCATTCAGATACTGAGAAATCATCTTGTAGATTCTCTTTCACCTTGGGGTTTTGACCCCTTCCATAGGATGTGGAGGCATTTCCTCCCATTGTTGGATAGTAGGGAGAGGCTCGGGATCCCTATTCCTTTAGTTATCCCCTATGAATTGAGGGGATCTAATTTGAAATCACACACCCACAGGTGTGATTTATGAAACACCCTCTATATGTTGTTGTTTGAAATTCGAGCGTGTATGGATTATATAAGGGATGATTCTGTGATGTTAGACATGGGAATGGTAGTGACTCTATATGTAAGGGGCACTTTGGAATAGTTTTCGGCAAGAGAAGTAGTGATGCAGCACATCAGTGGTGGATCCTCTTTCTCCTCAAACCATTATAGTGTCCAAATGAGACATTGATTTGGCTTCATGGTGACAAACGACATTGGTTCCCTCAGTGTGGTGGTTATGGTTCATCGATGGAGTGGTGGTGGTACAGTTATACAGTAGATCTGGTGATCTTTGGAATGGAGACCTCAATGGGTAGAGGTAGGGGAATGACATGGCAGCAGCAGCCTAAGTAGGCTTTAACAGTAATGGAGGGACCAGCAAGGGTATAGGTAGGGTTATTCTTGTGAAAAAGTGTTCATGGGTGTTGAAAGACTTGTAAGTAGTCATTTAGCTCGAGTAGTGGATTCCTTATATAGAGGAGTATGGTGGAGGAATGGGTGGCTAGGTAGTGGCATGTTTCCTCTATCACTGGCTATAAAAGTGGCCATAGGAGGTGATCAGTGCTCAGGATCGGGCTTGGGGTGATGTAAATTCCAAGTGGCCGAGAATGATGGTGACAGATGGTCTAGAGAGAAAGTGGGGGAAAAGGGCAGTGGTAGATGGTAATGCACGGTAGTGTACGGTGAAGCTGCAGTAGAGACCATGTCCCATATAGAAATGGGGACATGGTTAGGGCTTCAATAATTTCATAGATTAGGGATCCATCCATTATATTATTATTTTGGGGATGGGCACCCTCATTTCACTATAACACATAAGGGGTGCACACCGCACCCACCTGGGCATTGTCCTACCCATACTTGGTGTGCGGTTCACCACTAGCGACCCATACCGTATATTTATTTGATCACCACAGGCTCTCAACAACTCTAGTGGGACCTCCATATGAGCTATGTGGCCATCCACTTCACATTATATAGATATGTAGAGCACACCCCAAGGTTTTATGTGCTTCTAGGGTTGGATATATTTTTTAAAACAAATTTAAAATAAAATAGTTATAAATAATTATGATTCACACAAATTTGATAACCCATTTTAATTGGAAAATTAAAAATTCAATCAATTCTGTTTTTTTAAACCATTCTTATGAATTAAAATAGTAATTACATTATTTTATTAGAACATTGGAAGACATTAAGTAATTCATTTATAGACACATAGAAATCATTAAATTTTGAATAAATATGTCCTCATAATTAAAATCTTTCAATCTCTTTTATAGAAACACTTCACAAATTTCAACACTACTTATTCCAATTCCATACGCATCGTTAAATCATGTGAAAAACATTTAAATATTTTGTATGTGAATAAAAATATTCATAAGGGATATAAAAATAAGGAAACCACTACTCTAATAATAAATACTAAAACGCTTGAAAACTAGTTCCTCAAAACATTCTATTTTACCCAAATATGTAAATAACATCCTTTTATAAATATCATTTATTTAACATTATAAACAACTCATTCCATAAAAAATCATAATATAACATAGAAAATACATGTAGGTACCTTGGTATATCATCACATTGAGCCCATACATAACCCTTAAAAATTGGAATAACCATATGGGCAACTTCGAATATAATTCTCAGAGAAATATAGTCATTATCCAATACATTGGAGTGTTATCTGGTTTCACCCATCATTTAATATATATTTAGATCACCAGGAACTATCTAGTTTCACCCATACTTTATCATGTATAAGTACTAAAATTTAAAATAAAACATTTCATCATTTTAAAAACTATTTTAAACACTTATAAAAATCAGTTTAAGATCTTAAAATATCAATTTCATTCAAAAATCCAATTTTTAATACAGAATAAAACATTCTCTTAAAACCCAATTTTAATACCATAATAAAAAATAATGCAAATAAGGTTTTTCATTTAAGAATACATTAAACCTTGATATATAATCGAGAAATAAAATAGTGTCCAAGGCTGTAAAAATCTCATTATCATCGTGCACGTTATGAATAGGACCTTAATTTTTTCGTGTGTCAAAATGATTTGTATGAAACATGTAAAAATATTAGACTTTGAAAAAATTAATGAAACTAAAAGTAGACATAAATATTCAATTAAAACCCACTATATCCATATAAATAAATATGTAAAATAATATCATGAATATTGATAATGAGAAAATATATTGAAATTATTTCAGAAACCATTCAATGTGTCCCACACTAAATTGATCATTTAAATCATAAGCACCATGAAATAATAAAAATTTTAAAAAAATTAAATAACATTATAATTGATAAAATATGTCTATATGATGATAAATGTATTTTATAAGCACCTTATGTTTTAATAAAGTTCATATCATGAAGAAATTACTCGATATAAGGAGATTGAGATAAAATCTCATACCTTGAGTCTGAATTATCACATGTTCGATTATATTCCTGAATAATGAGATCATGTTAACTATTTACAAGTTTAGAAAATTTTTAAAACTTACCATTACTTTTATTTCACTTTTTACAACTTTTAAAAAAACTATATAAATAATAATTTCTAGGTCAGTTATTTTTACTATATTCGGTTTATGTATCAAAAATGTATTCAATCAATAAATTATGGTCAAAGGGGTCATTTTATAAACATTTCAAGAATAATTATCATGAGACAATTATTCTATTAATACAGAAATTATTTTTTAAAAGATAATCATGAAATATAGGTATGAAAAATGAACTAATGTTACAATCATAACGATGGTAGGTCGTACGTATGTATGATTAATGCTCCCATTTTTCAGTGATCGTTATAGAGGGAAGTTATGAGAAATGTTTATTTCCATAATTATAATTATATCATATATATAATATTATTTATTCATAAATAATTATTTGTAAAATTCTTGTAATGTAAAAGGAATCACATCACGTTAAGAAGGTGGCAGTCTACTCTTCCACGAACGATGTTATCACTTTTTCAGGGTGTGAAAAGGTAATAAATAAAATGACATATTATATTTATAGAATAATAATTAGATAAAACATAAAATATTTATTTTACTTATGTCACATATATTTTGTTAAACTCATACTTAGTATATTCTATGTATTATGTTAACGTATCACATCGCTTTGAGGAGGCATTAGTCAACACATCCACAAACAGAATTATCATTTTTAATCAAAATGAAATGCATGAAGGATTGTATATACAAAAAAAATACAGAAGTATGAAAAAATCATAAATATAATAAATATATTTATCATATAGAATTTTTTTTCAAACTTAAAGAAAAAAAATTTTGCTGTTAAAGGAAAAAAAATGAATGATATCGTTACGTGTGGCGGTAGTTTGTTGTAAAAAAATAGTAATTTAGATACCCATTTCATGGAAGTGCGTTTAGTTTTAGGTAAAAATATTCAAATAAAAACATATAATTATTATTATTATAATTATTCTATTATATATTCATTGAATAAATAATAAACTAATGGGGGATTATGAAATTAAACAAAAATGCACATTGAATAATATTACCTCTTTTTTCATGTAACTCCTTTCAGTTTTCACCAAAGGACTTCATGGTTGTATTTAATCCCAAGGTTATTACTATGGGATTAAGCTATGGATTATGGGAGATTATTTGGGAATGTTTTGGATGAACCAATTTGGCGTTAGTGGAGTGATAAAATTGGATGGTTGAGCGACTTTTTGTAGTTGAGGGAGAGTGGAATTCTTATAAATATTTTACAATAAAATTTTACCCACGTTTTTTCAAATTCATTTCACAAAAATAAGGGTCCCAAATATATATAAATTAGTATAGGGTCAAATATGAATATAAAATGTATTTTTGATTGTTTTTAGGACATTTTGGATCTTAAGGTTAAGGATTAGTCCCTTTCAGATAATTTTCCTCTCAATCATTTTTATTATTATTAACAACCATCACTAGTCTTTTTGGTCAAAATAAAGTAGAAATTATTCTAAATCATAAAATATTAGGATTAAAAATATGGAATTAATATTTCCAAATTCCTATAACATAAGAGGATAAAATTAATTCAAATTTCACATTATATATGGGGTGACGAAGCAGGTTTGTAAAGTAAAAAAGGTTCTAAGTTTGCAATGTTTTTATTTCATAATTCAAATTGAAATAGTTTCTAATGACCTATATTTTTTTAAATGATATCTAATTTATAAAATGATACTTTAAATAAAATTACAAACCTAATTTATCTATATAAATAAATTACCCATAAAATAAATTTTTAACCAAAAATCATTGTTATTCACAATTCATCAAAATCTGAAAGTTTATAGAAAAATACCAAACAATAACCCAAAATAAATTTTGATACTTCCTTTTAAAAACTTATTTTATTTTAATCATCTAAAAATTATAAAAGAGAAAAAAATTTATATTTAATTATTTTTCTCTATCAAAAAGTTATAAAACTTCTTTTTAAAAATATAATTCTTTTTAGTCACAATATTTGATTTTTTTATAAGCCAATAAAATTTATTTTGTGATTGTAAAAACATTTAATAAAAACGATTATTCCTAATATAGTTAGTCTGATTAATAATCACAAATAAAATTGATACATTATAACTTCTTCATATTATAATAATATTAATAATATATTACTGTTCAATATAACTTAACCTTACGGAAAATAAAATATTTTAGAGAAACTCAATATTGTGTGTCTGGTAATCTTTAAAACATAGTTCCTATATTAAGTTTATATTATTATCTAATTCATAAATATTAATATTTTTTACAATGAAATATTCTATCATTATCTGTTACATTACATGCTTCCCCCATTTGAAAATTTCATCCTCACAATTTCATTAACATATCAAATAGGTCAGTATACTTTTAACAATATAATTTTAATATTCCCATGTTTTCACCTTCTACAATATGGGTTTTTCATAAAACCATGACATTGGGAATCACATTATTTAGTAACACTTTCTCTCTATTTTCATGAACATGAACTAGTTGTTCCTTATAATAAGGATTCTCTTCTAGCTGAACTACTTCAGTGATCAAAACATGAGATGAACCAGTTGAAGACTTCTTTAACATTGAAATATAAAAAACATTAGGTACCTTGGATAAACTCGAGGTATGTCTACTTATCAATAAACTGATATATCTTTATCCAGGATTTTATAATTTATAATAGATTGTGGACTCAACATCCCCATCTTAACAAAACACATCACACATTTATATTGATAATCATTTAAAAATACATGATCACCAACCTCGAAAGAAAGATCATTCCTCTTATTATAAAAATTACTTTTCTTCTTCCATTGAGTTTTCCTCATGTGTCACTGAATAATATAAACATTATCTATCATTTTCTCTACCGACTCCAGTCCCATAAACATCATTTATCCAACATCATCCCAATAAATTTGATGTTTGACACCTCATTAAATATAATTCCTAAAAGTGTTACATCTATTTACTATAACAAAAAAAATATTATAAAAAACTCAATAATATAGATGATGATCACAATTGAATTTGTAATCCATTGATTATGAATGAATCATATTATCTAGGGTTTGAATGATTTTCTCAAACATTCCATTGGGTTGAGGATGAATAGTTGCACTTAAATTTATTTCACTGCCCAATGACATTTGAAGTCTATTACAAAAAATGGTTGTGAACCTCATATTATAGTATGATAGAATAGAGAGACTAACTACATGTAACATGATAATCATTATTATATATCGTCTAGAAAGATACTCTGAATACATTATATCTCGAATGGGAAGAAAATGTGATTATTTCATTAATTGATCAAAAACAAACAAAATCAAATTATTTCTATGAGATGTATGTAAATATCCTACCAAAAATTTACATTGTTATATTTTCCCATTCCCACTCTGGTACTAAAGAGATTTAAGGATCCCCTTTGGTAACGGTTGCTCTACTTTGACCTGGTTACCAGTTAAACACTTCTTGGTAAATTTAGAAATATCCCTTTTCATTCTATCCCGCCAATAATACTATTGATGGTATTTTTACATATTAGTGTTTCCCGAATGAAAGGGAGAAAGTAGGATTACGATATTTACTTAATATCTCTTTTCTCAACTGTGAATCACAAGTCACACAAAATCATTTTCTGAATCATAAAACAGCTTCTTCAAAAATATTAAAATCATGAATCACACCATTATTAATGGATTTTACCTTTTCATTTAAATCTTTATCCACCTTTTGAGCCCACTTATTTTTTTAACAATGTCGACTTCAAATAAACATGAAACAAAATAGAAGTAGTCCTTGTATAAACAACTTCTAGGCGAAAATACAACAAATCATTAACCAAAGGGTCACATTCCAAATTTTACATAGTTAACGTAGTATTATTTTTTTGACTAAAATCATTATCCACCTTACTTTCATTTACAAGATGATAATGAGTTTTGATATCATAATCCTTTATTAGTTCCATCCAACTCCTCTGTATCATATTTAATTATTTTTGAGTGAATATATACTAAGATTTTTTAATCAGTATATATTTCACCTTATAATCGATAAAAATTATTCCTCAACATTTTTAAGAAACAAAATAGTAGATAAGTCCTAATCATGTGTTATGTAATTTAACTCATGAGGTTTCGACTGACATGAATCATAAGAAATTTATTGATTATTATGAATTATGGCACAACCATGCACTTTTAATGGAGCATCAATATATATGACTAATTCATAATTTATAGAAGGCTAGCCTGAAGTAGTAGAATTAACCATTCTTCATTTTAGTTCATGAAAAAAATAAATATAATCTTTTCTCCAAGGGAACTTAACTCATTTTCGTTTTAACATAGGTAGTGGGCATAAATTGATATATTTTTTCAGGAAATACCTAGTTGCAATATGTTAATCCCTGAAAACTTTGAATATTTGTGATATTTTAGTTCTTTACTATTCTTTTACTTGTTTTATATTCAAATGATTAAGAGTTATGCCAAATTTAGCAACAATGTTTCCTTAGAATGAAATTTTTGTTCATCCAAAAATCAAACTTTCTAAATTTTACATAGAGTTTATTTTCATTTATATTTTTAAAAACAACCCTTGGATGCCTTTCATGTTCCACCTTACTTATAGATAACACTAAAATGTCATCAATATAAAAAACCAAAAACATATCTATGAACTCAGGAAAGAATCAATTATAAATATCAATGAATACTATAAGTGAATTATATTACCCAAACAATACAAATGCAAAGTCATAGTGGTTATATCTCTTTCAAAATGTTGTCATCAGAATTTCAGCTTCTTTCACGTCAAAAAGATGTTACCCATACCTCAGGACAAATTTGGAAAAATATTATTATCCAAATACATGATCAAACAAATCATTGATATGTGAAAAAATTTTACTTGTTCTTAATTGTGATGTTATTAATGGATCTATAATCAATATAATGACTCATTTATTGATCTTTAATTCTCACAAATAACACATTGGAAACCAATGTTCAAGTACTAGGTGGATTAAATCATCATATAATAACTCTAGAAATTTATTTTTCATTTCTAAAAGTTCCACTTGATCAATTCGATAAGGGGGTATAAAAATTGGCTTATCATTGGGTACTAAGGTAATGGTAAGCTCAACCTCTCGATCAAGAATAAAAAAAGTAAAAAAATTCATATAGTCATCCATGTATTCATTTACAATTGGAAATCACTAATTTTAAAAGTTTATTTATTTTAAAAATTAATATCTATGTAACAATCATTTTCATATCAATGGAATTTCTCAGCTTCTTGGTTAGTTATCAAAGGAAAGAAATCATTTAAAAAGACATCCATAGGACTACAGTCTAATATATCCAGATAAATTAAAATATAATCCATAAAAATAATGATATCAAAATCTAATATCTCTTGTTAAACATGATTTGCAAGAAATACCATCCCACTAGTGATAATTGGAATATTCCTATAAATCATTGTGTCTTTAACACTTCAACATTGAGTTTCTAGAAAATGTTATATCTTATATTCATGGGGTGATATTAATAATATTCTATAAAAAATTAAAAAATGAATGAATGTAGAGTCAAATAGGTGATTCGAATAATTTGAAAACATGAGTAATATTTTTTCCACTACATCACTTAATGGCAGAAAATTAATTATAGTATAGAAAATGACCTCAATACTCTATATGTTTCTGATCATGATGATTTTCATCATATGTAACTAGCTTATATCCAAAATTAGCATAAGGACCCATATCATTGTAGCTAAAACATATTATAGTCATATGGATATAAGTTATTACATCCATTGTTTCATTAGGATTATTTTCCATTCATTCGTGGGATATTTGGAAAACCTTTACACATCTATAACACTTCTCTATCATCCTAAGATATTCTCAGGGTTGTTTTTATCACACTTACTATCAGTTTAGAACTTCATTTTCATATCTCTAAATTTTTTTCTGCCTGTCTACCCATTATATACAATAATGAATTATACTTACATGCATTATCATGAGGCACATAAGAGTAAAAAGACACAATATTAACCTTATCATAATAATAGACAATTATCTCATAGCTTTTAAATTCTCATACATCCAAAACTATTACTAGACATGGATTGAATCTTGAGTAAAATTGATTAATTTTTCTATCAGTTTTCAGAATAAAATATGGCACATACATGCCCAATATTACAATGTATCCTTCATATGAGTCTATAAAATATGCATCTTGTAGACTTAGTTCCAGGAATAGTTTTTCTATTAAGAGTTGAACTATATTAGGGAAATATTTCTCAAGAAAAAATTCCTTAAATGTTTCACATACCATGGAATAAACATCATCATTATCTCTGATATTCTTATCCAAATACCACCACCGATCAGCTTCACCTTTAAAATGATAAACAAAAATGGTTACATTTTGACATTCTAAAAATACAATGACATCAAATATCTTTTCCAGTGCATTGATCCTTCCTTCTACTATAATGGGGTTAGGTTATACACTGACTTATAGGGAATGTTTTCTCATAAAATTATCCAAAAAATACAAGTTCCTTTGATCTATATCAGGTTCCTCTATAGAATGGATACCACAACCATTTATCACCTGATTCAATTAAGACATTACTACAAAAAAATCAATTTAGTTCTGATTATGACCATCTAAGGATAGGGATATGGAAGGATAAATTCCTCTCAGTTACCTCCCACTAATATTTCATTGTTTCCTCTATGGAAAAATATTCCAAACATATATATTTTAGATGATGAAAAATGGTAATCTTCAAATGTTATTACATTTTAACTTGAATATAAGGTAAATTAATCTAATATAATTCTATTATCTCTATCATATTCTATAATTTTATCTAAATTGATCATTTATGCTAACTATAAGGAATAACCCTTTAACATTACATAATCTTGAGTTATGTATATAATTGAGTTTTCTTTCACATTGATAATACTTTATTCTTTATACATTATTGAATTATTTCATATCTGGTACATAACAAAACAATAAAAATATAAATTGGAAACATCTAAATAGTATCGATTTTTTTCCATGAACTCAAAAATTTAAAATCAATCCTTATCTATTTTATGAAAACTCTTTGACTCTTTCAACATGAATTCTTCAAATACCTAACCAATCATTAAATAATGTTAATTTTTTTATTTTTTTTATATTTATAAAATGGCTCAGTAGGACCTATAAAAATGTGAAAACCCTTCTCCATTATTCTATATTAAAAACCATGAAAAATTCTTTCTTGAAAACAAAACATTTACCCAAAAGTAAATATCATTATTTAATAAAGATCAATTTTTTTACTATTTAAAAAAATTTATTTGATAAAAAATCATCATAAAACAGAGATATTCCATATAGGTACCTCGGTACATCATCAAATTTAACCCTTACAGAACTCTAATAGAATCATTATAGATTAAAATAACCATTTTTCCGATATCTAGTAAAATTATCTAGATAACATAATCATTACCTCGTTAATTGGATCTATAACTAGGTGCACCCATCATTTTTGTTATAACAGGGTCACACGCTACTATCTGGGCACACTGATCATTTATAATGTCCATGAAACACAACATGAAGTAAAAGATTTAATCATTTAGAAACAAATTGAACTCATATTAAAATCGCTTGCCGATAATAAAATATAATTTTATTTCAAATAGACCACTTTCAAAAAAAATACATCATTATTTTCCAAAACAATCTTCAATAAAATAATTGAACTAATAGAAATACATATTTTTATTTAACAAAACATGAAATATTTCAAATGACGAAAAAATTAAAACAATTTACACTATGGTGTAACAATCATTTTAACCATGCACATTATTAATAGAAGAATACAGTTTACATTTGTCAAAATATTTATGTAAAACACACAAAAAGATTCCATTTTAATAAACATTCAATGAAACTTCAAATAGACATAAAATGTACCTTATAACCCTTTATATCCATATAAATAAATAATTAAAATAATATAAAGAATATTTACATATAGAAATGATTTTAAAATTAAGTAATTGAACATTCAATATGTCTCATTCCACTTTGATCATTTAAATCATAAGAAACATGAAATAATAATGGTTAAAAACATTCAATAACATGAAAATAGATAAAAATTGGTCATATAATGTTAATAGGGTTGTATATATACATTATAAAAAATTAAAGGTGCATATAATTAATAAATTCATCAATGAATCGATATTAAGATGAAATCCCTTATATTGACATTGACCTGTCATGTTTTCCATTTCTATCATGAAAAATGAACTAATTTAAAATATTTAAATTTTAAAAAACCATTTTTATGTTTATCGTTTCTTTTATTTCACTTATTAAAATAGTATAAAATATTATTTCAATAATTTTGTTTAAGTTAGGTGTCCTGACTATTTTAGTTTATGTGTAAATAATGAATTTGGTGGGTCAACTATGGTCAAACGGTTCATTATATAAACATATACATAATAATTATCCTGAAATAATTATCATATTTTTACATCAATCGTTATTCTAAAACCAATAATGAATGATGGTTATGAAAAATGAACAAACATTAAAATCATGGATATGGTATGTCGTACATACACAAGAGTTACACTCTAATTTTTCAATGATCATTATGCATAAAAGGTAAGAAATATTTTTCATTATATAACTATAATTATATCATATATACCATATTAATTATTGATATATAATTATATATATACGTATTTTTATGTAAAGGGAATCGCATCACATTGAGGAGGTGGTAGTCCACATGTCCATTAACAATGTTATCACTTTTTCAATGTGTGGAAAGTTAATAAAAAATATATATATTATATTTACAAGAAGGTAATTATGTCATGAATATCATATGGATATTCATTTTTGCATCATATTTTTATTTAAACTCATCCTTAATTAATTCCATGTAATGTGTGAACCCATCACATATCTTTGAAGAGGTGTTAGTCCACACATCCACAAACTACATTATCGTATTTACATAAAATGAATGTATTGAATTTATGTGTGTATAAAAATATATAAGTATTAATAAATCATAAATATCATATATATATATATATATCATATAATAATCTTTTCACTATTATAATACCTAACCATTAGTGGTGACAATGGAATAATTAATGACATCGTTACGTGAGGGGGTTGTTCACCATGAACAAAAATTAAATTATTTCCCCATTTGATGGAAGTGAGTATAGATGTTGGTTCAAATCATAAAATAAAAATATATTTATATAGTGATTATATTAATGTTATTATATGATAATGTAATAATAATAAATGAAGGGGTTGATAATGAAATTAAACAGAAATGCACATTGAAGAATGTTACCTCTCTTTCAGGTAACCCCTTTTGGTTTTCACCAAAGGACTTCTTGGTTGAATTTATTCCCATGTTGATGTCTCTAGTATTATGGGGGTGATTTTGGAATATTATCTCACATGGTTTGGATGTTACAAAGGGTCATAAGATGTGTGAATAAATAGTAACTATGAGTGCTTTTTTATATTGCTGGGGAGTGGAAATCTTATAAATTTTTTGAAAGGGAATTCCACCCGCGTTTTCAATTGTTAAGTGGCTCAAATAATAGTGAAAATTACATAAAATTGAGTATAGGGTAGAAATATGAATCTAAAATGTATTTTTGATAATATTTTAGGTCATTTGGGCTCTTCATTTTAAGATTAGTCCCTTGTAAAGCTAATTTTCTTCTTAATCTTCGTAATTAATTTTAATTACGTTTATTAATATTTTTGGTCAAAAACTCAGTTTCCTTATACGAAAATATAATTAATAATGATTTAAACTATTTAATTTATATTTAAAAATTCAATTAAATAAATTTTCATAAATTAAATTAAAATTAATCCCGCAAATATGATGACAAAGAATGTTTTTAATGTAAAAATGTTTCAGAAGTGTTCTATGTTATTATTTCTAAATTAAAAGTGAAAATGTTTCCAATGACCTACATTGGTTTAATTGGTATAAAATTGATCTAACTATACTTTAAAACTATGTAAATTCGTAATTTAATTATATACATAAAATCGATGAAATACTATTTGTTGAACTTGAATTCAGTAGTATTTCACACTCATCAAAATGTGATTGTTCTTAGATAAAAATCCTCCCAAAGTAAATTTTGATTTTTCTATTTAAATAATTAAGTTTATTTTATCATATAAAAATTACAAATGTTTCAAAAATTGGATTTAAATTATCTTCTTCTTTAAATGTTTATAAAATTACCCTTTAAAAATATAGATATTTTTATCATTAAAAATTGATTTATTCTTTTTTAATCCAATAAAATTTATTGGATGAATATAAAAACATTTAGCAAAAAACTTTATACATAATATATTTATTCATATATGTTCCTAGTTATAAAATAGCTAAGGGATACCCAACAACTAAAAAAATAATATTAACAATATATTATTGTTCAGTATAACCCAATCATTCATGCAACAAACGATTTTGAATAAAATCACTATTCTATATCTAGAATGCCATCGTACATAATAGCCATTTTAAAGTGAAATTAATATCTATTTCATAAATATTAATAATTATGAAAAATACTTATTCTACCATTATATGGGATGTTATAAATTCTTTAAAATGATGTATTTTAGGATTTTATGATTAGTTAATAACTCATATATATAATCATAATACTATTGTCAGTATATCTTCAAATAAAATAACACATTTTATAAAAACAAATATATAGTGTTGGGTAGTTATGTTCATGAATATTTAATTTCATTGATTCATATGCAATAACATTTTCATATTTCGTTTTGAAACAACCAAGCCAAATTTTTGATGTATCACTATATATCAAAAAACCATCCATTCTAGAAGGAAGATTCATAATCAGATCATTTACCAATCACTACTTTATTTCATCAAAATATTCATCAAATTCATTTTTCCAAACAATCTTATTCTTTATCTATGTAAGGTTAGTTAATGGGTTATCCAATTGGGTACGTTTTTGAATGAATCTTCAATATTATCATATAAAACCATTGAAACTGCATACCTCAATTACGTTCACTAGTTTTGGATATTCTCTAGCTTTCATTTTCTTTGTAGGATCAACTCATATTTTATTTTATTGTAAAATATAGGCCTGAAAATAAACTTCCAGAAATTATAAATCACACATACAAAATTTCACATATATCTCTTTCCTTATAAGAGTATTAAGAATGATCCTAAAGTTATTCTTATGGTCCTCATATATTTTATAATATAACATAATATTATCAATTTATTCCACAAAATAATTCTTCAAGATACGCCATGAATACATTTTTCCTTATATCCATATAAATACAGGGCCATACCTCATTCAAAAAGATTTATTTGGAATGTCTTTCTTCCTTAGATGAGTTTGGTGAAACCAAAAATTAAGATAAATCTTTGAAAAATATTGGTCTCCGTGAAGTTTATTGAATAATATATCGATGAAACGTAGAGGATATTTTATATTTATCATAATAGGAATTTATTTCCCTATAGTCAATGAATATAATTATTGATCCATATTTCCTCTTAACAAAGAGAATATTGGATCCCCATAGAAAAACATTAGGGAAAATAAATCAATTATGACTCAAATCCTTTAATTGTTTATTAAACTCCTCTAATTCAATTTTTGATATTCTATATGGTTTCTTTAATATTGGTATTCTATCATAGATTTAGTAAGTGGAAACTTGAACTTCCCACTCTTGGGGATGCCCCTCTAATTCCTAAAGAAATTCATATATGTGTTCTTGAACAATAGGTTAATCCCCAATTTGAAGACTAAATTCGTCATACATAGATGTTGTTTCCTCCTCATACCAAAAAATTTAATTTAATAGATCTATTAGGGTGGATCTATAATAAAATAAACTATTGATGTTTCTACTCTAAACATAACGAATTCCACATCTTACTCACAATTTGTAATTTACCACTTCGTACATTAATTGTTTTCATATATTTTGAATTCCAGTCCATATCAATTATTATATGAAATTCAACCATTGTTTTGATAATAATTTCATCCAATTATCAAGGATTTTATTTTATAATATAGAATTACCTACACATTTTTGTTTCAATGAGACTTCCATTTTGAGTTTCTAATGAACACTATCATATTTAATCAAAAGGTAAATGTCAAATTTTTATAGTAAACTAGGCTGATATAAATGATTTATATGATAAAATTTCAAACATAGCATTTTATAAATTTCAAAATATAATTAAAGTACCCTCCACAGTATCATTAGGTACTTCCAACTCAGTTGTACTGATCAGGTAATAATGGTCTTCTCCCCTTGGCCTATTTTTTGTGGATACCTTTGATTCTTGGGAAATTCATTTTCGTAGACCCCTATATCATTAAAACTGTAGAATTTGATATCAATCAATTGTTTCTCCCACTTTAATTCATGATTATAGGGACCCCTTTTTCTACACATATAATAAACTCCCAATCACTTCATGCATTTCCCAAGGGGCATCCTTCCACTATTTTCCCAAGGTTGAAAAATATTGTAATTTTTTATTCTTTTCGATGAATTGAATTTTTTGTTTTTCTCTAATTGAATATTACGCTATTTGATTCCCTCAAATATGTAATATTTATATAATTTCATCCCCATTTTTATAGAACATCAAACTATTTATAATATGATGAAAATGTTTTAGATACCATATCCCATCAGAAACATTCCTTTTTCCCTTCAAAGAAATGCTGAGACATTCATTCCTTATTGCGTATATAATCCATATCATACCAATCCAGAATTGTAAAGGAAGATTTTTAATTATCAACATGTTATTATTCTATATTATTTAATATAAGGAACATTCCATTCATCTACATTTGTTTCTCATGTGGAAAACATTTATCAAATAAAGTCTCTATAAAATCATTCCATTTAATTATATTTAATCTTCCTCTCTTGTATTCTAGATCAATGAACACCATTGATCAGAATCTCCTTTGATACAATACACCACATGTGTTACCATTTTCGTTTTCACTACATTTTGGGTCCATAAATATGATTTCCTGATACTTGATCTATTTCTTTGCTACAAAAGGATTTTTAGTCCCACAAAATAATAGGGGATTTTATCATATAATGGAATCCAGCATATGAGAATCTCACCATGGAATAGATTTCTCCATCAAGTAATGGATTTCATTCATAACCTGACTATGATTCCATAATATATAAATAATATTATTCATTCCAATAAAATCCACATAAGATAAATCTCTACATTAACCATAAGAATTTATACACTTATTTATTCCAAGTTTCATTTATATACAATATAATATACTGGAATAGATTATAAAATTATGAATTTTAAATAATAATTTATAGTTAAATATGGTGTAACACAATACATAAATTATAAATTTATGCACCATTAATCTCATAATCATAGACATTGGTTTATTTAATTATATATTTATGTTCAATTACATTTTTATAGTTTCTAAAGATAGTGTAAATTATTCTAATAATTTCTTCTTGGAGTATAAAATTAGGTGCACAAAATGGAATTTTTTCATGTTCCGTGTTATTATTGAGTAAAGCCCAATGTTTCATTTCAGAAGTTATTACCTCTAGGTATATATATTCTAGAACCACATACACTTTTAGTCTTTAGACTGGGAAACATTTCTAGGAAAACACACATAATCTCTACCTTACCAAATCATTATGTTGTTTTCCATGACTTATCCTAAATTTCAATCTTAGGTTTATATTCCCTAATTTAGGTTTTCTTAAATCTATTTTCCATGAACTATACAAAAACACCTTTGGTACCAACTTTAATGAACTAGAACCAATTTTCCTAGAGAAAGTTCCTTAGTTTATGAAATTGGAATTGATGCAATATTAAAATTACAAACTAACAAAAAATTAGTATCTTTGGAAAACCATATGACATACATAATATTGATATTACATTTGGAAAATAAAAGAAAACATAAAACATAACAGTAGGTAAAAAACATCATCTATGAAAAATGATTCGATTGTATATTCTTTATGACATTAGTAAAAGAAAAAATTTAAGGGTTAGAAAAATTACTCAATATGGTTTAAGTACAACACAATCCATCATGAAACAATAATAATAATAATAATAATAATGTTGGTATTAGAAAAAACATTCCATTTAAATATCTTGATAAGGAAAAATCAATAATTTATAATTAATAGTGTAAATAATATGTAAAGGAATATAAAAGAAAAAACATTCCATTTAATTAGTGAAATAAAAATTAAATTCATATATAGATAATATCATATAGAAAATATCATGGATAATGAATACTAAATATGAATTAAGGATATGATTAAATATTTGATGTCATGTTCAATATACATGAAAACCTATACCCTCAATACATTTCAAATGATGGTTTAAAATTACAGGTAGAAACCTGTTTAATTTTGTTAGCTGATATGTCTCATGAGACCAATTGTGCATCGAGGGAATTTATAAATTTTGGGTCCCACCAATAACTTCCATTCAAAATAATTACTCACGAACCTAATAATATATTTAATTCATGAACAATATGTCTTATCAAATATCCATATTAAATAATGTATACAAATTTATCAATATTTCCCCAGTTATTCAAATAAAATTTAATTAAAAATGTATAAAAAATGGTATACAAATTTAAACAATAATAATATATTTTATAAAATAATATGGATATTATAGAGAAATAAAATATCTAATTATAAATTATTTCAATAATGTGATTTTTATTTTTTTTCTCAGCTATAAATCTTTTACCTCCATTACTTCATTACATTGGACTTTTTCTCAATGTAAATTGATTATAAGGAAGTGGCATAGTCCTATCCTCCTCCTTCGTAGCCCCGGCCTCTTCCATGGTCACCTTGGACTCTAATACCATCATTCTCCTCCTCTTCCATTATTGAAGGAAGTAAAGTGTGTGGTTTGTTGAGCCTTTCACATATTCTTGTTCTCTACACCGATCATGACTTGCGTGGGCTTAGAGTGTTGTAATGATAAAAAAATAAAAATTATCCACTTAGACAGGAATAAACTATGAGAACTATTATTCACCTAATAACTGGGATATGTAAGAAGCCCACTCAAGTACCACGCTCAATGAGAATCAACCTTACAAATAATCACCAACTATAATTCCCTTATTTGGGTATACTCATTTGGAGTAAACCCTGAGTTAAGACACCCAAATAACCATGAGTTAAAACATATCTCATGGTCCCTTTATATGGGATATCCTTTTGAGGGGTAATATCTAAATTATAATATCAAATGGCCATAATACCCTACAATACATACAATTTAGGGCCACCATAGGTTTGGTTATTCACCAATGAAATACAATAACTCGGATACCTACTAATTGAAATATGTATAAATCCCACTCAGGGGCCGATATCAATGAGAATCCCTCTTAGTAATAGTCCCCAATTATAATTCCCTTAATCTGATTATATTCCTCAATATTAAACCTCATGTTAAGACCCCAAATCACTGAGAGTGAAAGAATCTATCATGGTCCCTTCACATGGGATATCCTTATTAGGGGTTATCTCCATCTTGTCATCTCAAGGGTTTATACAGACTTGCAAGACATACCCTTGAGAACTTTCAAAGACGTGGGTCCCAACCAATGAACTTTGAGAACACAGATTCCTGCAAATTGGGATACATAGGAAGCCCACTCAGGGCCTGAGCACAATGGGAATCATATATAAATAATAATCTTGAATTATAACTCCCTTAAAATGATTATCCTCTTTAGGAGTAGGCCCCATGTTATGTTGAAATAGTGGGTGCCCTAGACCCAAATATTCAGTGCTTTTGATTACCATGTCATGTATAGAATTAGTTATACATGATGTCATCTTACTATTATAGTGTATAATTTTCTACGTCCATTATTGAAATGGTAATGTCTAAAGATTAATTGTCATATCAAAAGGTTATAGCAGATCCCAGGCTATAATTAGAACCTCTAGATATAATGACATTAATCTTAAATATATGTTCTATGATCCTGATACATCTTACTAATTGGACACAATAGATGTTTGACTATCAGATGTTTGGGGCTCAAAAATATTGAGACTTCTTCTCATGAAGTTCGTAGTTGGTGATCTCTAGTTGTGATATCATGAGGACTGACCCACAAATATGAACAACACATATTTCAGGTGTCATTGGATGTTACTATATATGATTATGAGTAATGGTCTCATGACATGAGATCAATACCAATGTATGTCATTTGATTGCATACTTTGATGAAAGACGAAAACCATGGCAATGAAGTTGTAGAAAGGTAGTTTGTGTTGGGTGTGTCATTCATGGAATGGCATTAGCTGAATGGTCAAGAAATTATTTGTTACTTCTGGGTTATGGAAGTAATATATCTCAGGCCATGTTGTTATGGATGGCAGTACCTTTATAAGACCATGGCCATGGTAGTTAAGGGTAAATTTTTCCAATTAAAACAAAATATGATAAAGCAAGAAAAAGGGTGAACACACATGAGTGCATCCTATTTTATGAGATATTAAAGTGAAATAGATTATATTACATAGTGCATGTTCGTAGGTTGGTTGTTGTTTCTGTGACAATACTTATCTCTTTCAGGGCCATTATGGGTTTCTAGATCCCTATCTTGGTCTGTGAATAATATTCATTACTATTGAGATAAAGTACTAGAGGGCCACACTCAATAGCGTATTCAAGAATCATTCCTATTCTATTGAATAAGAGTTTTGGATATGGTGGGCCCCACCACTGGGGTTCTGGATTTCTCCATGGTAAAATGATCACCAATGAAATAAATGAATTATTATTATTTGAGTTTAGAATAATGGTTATTGAATATATTTATTAAATATATTTACGAGTTTTAAGTAAATACATGAAAAATATTAACTGGCAAATATTAAATTATTCATGGTTCAATTAATATTTATGGGAGCGACATGTCAAGTTAATGACTCAATTATAATCACGTAATATATTTTAATATAGTATAATTTAATGATACTAATATTTATTACTCAGATTAGTAGTCCTAAAATATCATTGATGGTGAGTTACGTATCTGGGGCCGGCGAGGCTATACCTGGAATTTTAATTAAGCACTATAAATAGAAGTGGAGGGGATTTTTCCAACCAATATTCATGGGGATTCTCTCTCCTCTCTTCTCTCTCATGTTATAGAGAGAGATCCTCTAGATCCAAGGATCTCAGATCGATCTCTCTCTCAGACATCTCTAGAAAAGTGATGTGGTGATCGTTGGAGTGTTGAAGGCATCATCGACATTCCACGCTAACACCCGGATTACGAAGAATGGTGCTCCCTCGGATTTCTTAAAGCGTGTGTGGACGATGTAGTGGAGTTCATGGTCGTATATTCGAGCAGTTATCGCCAACAATGAGTAGACATCGTGTGAAACTTTATATTTAAACTAGGTATTTACTATTTAGTTTTATGTTTAAAATCCTTCATGCATGGTCCTCGGATGAGGTCAGGCTACTATTCACCATTATCGACAATTTTACGTAGATTATCAGGTAAAAATTTTAAAATCCCCCTCCTTTGGTGCTTCCACTGCACGCCCAGTTCCAAAAAGTAGTATCAGAGAGACGTGTTTTGATTTTAATCGAAAATAATTAACTTTTCAAAAGTCTATGAAGAGGTTGTCGATATAGTCCCAACGCTACAAAAAAATGTGAATCGGATGCTGGATGTCTAGTATGTAGACATCCGAATTTATGAATTCAAATTGATAAAAAATATGGTTCACCAAAATAGTTTTTTCAGTAATTTTAATTATTATTATTTTTATAATAATTATATAATATTAATAATAGTTTTTAATAATAATTTAATTATTAGAATTTTATAAGAATATTTTTTATATTATTATTTAGTTCTAATGTCTAAATAGGTTTTAAAAAATTTAAAGTGGGTGCAAGATTTGTCGAAGAAATACTTGTATTTCAATTCTTGTTTATAAAGAAATTTGGTTGGGTGAAAGACATGCTTTGTAGGTATTTCATGTTTAAAAAAGGAGCAGTAAGGGGGGAGATGACCTGCATGTGATGGTCAAAAAAATGGTTAAAGGGGGTGACCTGCATAGCAGGTCGCACAAAGAAAAATTATTTTTCTTGGGAGGGGAAGCTCCCCCTCCCATCTCTAGTGAGCATCACTCTACAGGGTTTCCTCTCCCCGCCACGCTATCGTAGTTGTGCACTACCATAGCCAACCTCAACCAGCACCTACCCCAGCCACCCACCGCGCCTCTAGGAAAACTCACAGGCGCCCATGCAAGTCTCCACACCTGGCCCTCCCTCAAGTCGCTGGTCCTCCTCTTCTTCGTCGTGTTGCACACAAAGGCACACCACACCTGGACCTCCCACTATAGTGTCTCCAGTTTCCCTGTAGTATCCCTACAACCTGGCCCCCTCTCCCTTCCTAGGTGGTCTTCTATCGATTAGCCCACTCCTGGATGGCACATCCCATGCCACGACAGCCCGACACCCCGGCCATCCTGGTGCCTCCCTATCTCTTCCTCCCAACGGCTCCAGCGATGCAGCTCCCAGCGCACCAACTGACTCACCTTGGTCTCGGCCAGGCTACCCTCCCATAGCCTATGCTTATGACCAGTGGCGCTTCATCCTCCCCGTGGAGCCTCCCTGTGGAGCCTCCTTGGTCTGGCCTCCTCCGCACTCTTTGGTGGAGACCCACGAAGTGGCACACCACCATAGCACTCGCATGCACTGTCTCCTCTGCTCCCTCAGCCAGCGGACCACTTTACTAGCCGCTCTATGCCCCTGCTCCACCTCCCATTGAGACCACCACCGGTCAGCCATGATTCATCTGCCAACTAGGTAACCCATAGGAGTCCTTCTAGACTCAATATGACCCGAATTATGATCAGGAAGGTCTGCCCAGCCATGAATGGGCATGGGTGGGATTTTTCGATTAACAAATCCCTTGCACGTAGTTGGCATAGGCTGGTATTGGAATGCACATGGTTGGTCCAAACTGCACAGGCCTGCTTGATGTTTGTAATGCCCGATTATTCTAAATTAATCAAAAGTTAATAAAAATAATTAATTTAATTACAGTTGATAATTAAATTAATTAAATATTAACATCTTGACTAAAATTTCCAATGGTGTAATTAATTTAATTTGGAGTTTAATTAAATTAATTATTTAATTTCATTTTTAGTTTTTAAAATTAAATTAATTAATTGGTACTTAATGATGTTAAATTGAATTAAAAACTAGAGTTAAGTTTTTTTAATTCAATTAAATTCCCTTAGAATTTATTTTAATGAAAGTTTAATTTTATTCTACATTTAGTTTATATATATGCGAGTTAAAGTGTATACTTCTCATGAGCCCCGGACCTACCAATGTATCATTGGTGTGTTTATTTAGTTTATTTATTTAATTATTTCATGGTATTGTAAAAATTAGTTTAATTAATTTAATGGCAACCAGTGTATCATCTCAGTGTAATTATATATACAAGGACGTACCTGTACGCTTCTCTAAGTTTTAATTTTTACACCCAAAGACCCCCTCACCTACGTGTGAGTACTGTTGAATAATGTTGAACTAAGGCATGAGGAACTCTTAGCCAAGTGAAGGCGACACACCATATAGGAGTTGGATGCATTGGATGAGTAGAAATTGTTATTCAAGTTGCAAGCCACGTGACTAAAGTTACTTACCCAAGGGTTTCGGTTTGTCCGCTATTCACTCAAAGGATCAGCCAATAGTACCAGCTCATGATCGGGTGTTCAATTTTTTTCAATGTTTATTATTTTTTTGATTGTGTAGTTAGAGTGTAATCACATAGAATAATAATAAACAACCATGCAAGATAAAATGACCATGTGGTGCGATGAAATTTATATTTCTTTCATGGTCAGTTTTGAGTGAAATCACATAGTATGTGCTTATAAAAATAGAAAAGGATTTCTTTCATCACAATAAAAATAATAAAACCCTTAAAAATATATTAATTCATAATAGCCTTCCATCATTCAAATTTGGAAAAAACCGGCTATTTGAGGTGTCAGTCATGCCATAGCTGAGGATACCTCTTACTACTGGAGGGTACTTATAAGAATGATGGGTTGACTTAACTAAAACTACAACAATGAAATAGTCATAGCAAGGTTGTTTTAATTTTGGAGGAAATCATTGAGCAAATCAAGTTCTGATTTTAAGAAGCTGGGACTTCACTCAACAGATCAAGGAACCGCAAGTTAAAGCTGTTGGCTAGCCAATAGCCTAACTCAAACCCTCCAAGTAATGGCGTAGCCATAGATTGTAGACTAAGAGATCCTTTCCACTAGAATTATCATGTGACAGAGTATTCCAATTCTTGTATAGAGGGTTCCTATAATCTGATAAAATAGCGGGAGACATAAAATGATTTAAGTAATTAATCCAAAATGCCTAAACTCGTAATCCGGATAAAAGGGAACTAATCTCCAAAATTATATTTTTGTTAAAAAACTGGCATGTTATACCAAACGTTTAAACTATGAAAAATATTGGACAATGTAAATGTATTCATTGACATGTGTATCGATAAATAGTATAGGCATGTGCGCATTATACTATGATATAGGAAACTCAATGTCCATGTGTCTCCAACACTGTTAAACTACCTAAAGAAGTGAGGATAAAACTGATTATAAGAGACTAATGTACAAATCTTATGATGGATATATTATTATCTTTTCTTATATAATTTACACCCATTTAATAAATTTTCATTATATGTTATAAAATGAACAAGTATTGATTAAACTATTCATTTCCAATTTAGGTAAGGTTTACCAAGTGAATAAGAATAAAAAACAGATATGTTTTAATTAATATGGATAATAAATTCAAATACATTGTGAAAAATGTCAAAGGAATTTAGTTCAATTTACATATTCATGGAGTCTTTCAATTAATAAGGTGTTGAAAAATTTTATTTTCAGTTCTTATTATAAAATAATACTATGGAAGTTTAAAAGTAATAAACAGATTTAAAGAAGCATGATTCTCCTTCTACATCTGGCATATTCATCAATGAAATGTTTTCTTTTACTAATTGGGTATTTCAAACTATATTCTTTTTACATATGTTTATTTTATTAAAATAACCAAGTAAGTATAGATTCATTATTGGAAGTCAGATGTATTCTCCAAGTGGCCCTGAAAGGGTGATACCTAGGCCAGTGATGAGAAATACACGACTTCTTTAATTTCCAAGTGAAATATTTGTGTTGAAATATTATTGAGGATAACCGCAAACATTAATCTCATGTGTCCTTTGATGCAATGATATATTCTTCCATGTTCTGGAATGAATTTTTTTTGGTAAACTCAATCACTAGTTAAGTAATATGTAAATTATAAGCAATTAGTGATGAATATAAATGAACGTCTATACCTAGTTGTAACGAGATAATTCTTTTTCAACTAATTCTAAAATTAGACTTCATGAATGTACCGATTATAGTATTTCAGCTCTCCATATCTAAATACTTTTGGTATTATCGACGTCTTTAGTTTGGACAAAGGATACATTAGAAAAAAAAAGTATGTCACAAGGCTTTTGGAAATAATTCAACAAGACCACATGAAATATTCCAAGTATAAGAAAGAGTTATGTATACTTTATAAGATTCCTTTCATTAATTATGTTAAAAATAAAGTGCAGTATGTGAATTGTCAAAATATATGAGTTTTTTCGGGTTGGGATACCGAAGAATATCCTGACCAAGCATTCATCAATCATGATAATGTAGCGTGGAGTATTTCCTAAGTGCATGTTACCTCATCAAGATCATGACATTGATGTTAATGATGATGATTGATGATAAATTCTTACATTTCAACATTGATCAACATACATGTATCATGGAGAAATTACTAAATTCATATGTTATACATCAAAGCATTGATGTAAGTAATATCACTATTGCAACTAGTGGAAACATCCATTATATTTCATGAAATGATTTTCAATTGATGGTGTAATCCCATAATCATATACCAACTAAAATGACAAATGGATATCATATGAGTCATAGTATAATGTAAATCCATTATGTCATAAGGATTTGTGTTTGGATGCAAGTACTTTGTTCGGATACAAACAAACTTGCGTCATGATAGACACATTGTGCATCTAAGGTAATGATCCTAAATAATTGTTAGGATATTACATAAATCCTTAATATAGAATACACTTCTATATAAGGTTGTACATCTCTATTAGACATAGTAAGAGCTATATTGACTAGTATTTATTCAATGATCAAGATGCACAAATAGGTGACATTGGAACTAGTTCCACCAGCGTATGTGGAACACAGTTTGTTCCATAGAAAAATACTACCTAGGAAGGAAAAAACCATGGTGATTGTTTTTATATTCCCTACAGTCGGTGACCTATTATTCAATATGAATAATATTTCCTACAACTAGTATATGGAAATTAGTTAAAATTGATAAGACCCACTAAAATTCAATTAATGGATTCCATGTATCAAAGTGAAATGGGACATATTTTTAGGAATACTACAGTGGGTATTCAAGTGAATTGATATATGGATGGTACAAGTGTAGTATCAATGAGGCTCGAAAGGTTTCACCAAGTTGTTATGCCTAAATATGTTAGAGTTTTACTTATCATATATAAAATCTATTTCCAATTTATTTTGAATTGGATTTAATGACCACCAATCGTGGATGGTGTCTATACAACACAACCATAAATGTATGGTCATGTCACAGAATGATAATATATATTGTAAGTTACTGAAATAAGTTTATGATTAAAGTGAGAAACATGATCATAGAATATAAATTTGTAAAAAAAATGATTTCCATGTGTCTATGATAGGTTAGTGGGATCATCAATGTGTTTCACGAAAAAAATATTATCGGGAACATAAGAATAACAAATTGGTCTTCAATTTATATATGAACAAAATGAAATTTATCCTACAGTGATTGAATTAAAGTAACAACCTATGTTCTAGGTAATAGGATCTACTGAGGTAGATCTATTGGTTGTGTGGTCCTAGTCAATCGTATATATAGTGACATTGTATTGAAAATTAGAAGTTGGAACAATTCAAGAGATGAACAATTGTTTATGTCACATGGCATAATCTCCCCATGTTGACCTATCTGTGACATGGTAAGTGATAAATGTGGTGAGTTACAATCCATATGTCGAAGTGATGGATCAATAATGCATTCCATAATATGTATATAAACCGATATTTCCAAGGTATATTTTATAGTAGGTAAATATCAGTTATATCCAAGAGCACTACAAGGGATGCAGTCATAACTAACTAATTAAACTTCGGTAAGTAAAAAATTAATGTAACTAGCAAGTTGAGAAGAAATGATACTAGTTTTCGGGGACACAAACTATTCTTCTATATATCAATGTGATCTACTCTTGTAGTCATGCTAAAGATGATAAGCGATTCAAGCTCATATAAGCCAGTGGTATCCATACCTAGAAAGATTGAGTATGTTGCAGCTTCTAAGGCAACTAAGAAGAAGATATGCAATATTCTATTCCAGTTCTTGGAATCACACCTAGTGAGAAAATTATTAACATAAACTAAATTAGGATATTCTTACTAGCCAAGATGTAAAACTTTGGTAGTGGAAAAAAAGGGTTATACTCAGGATACCATCACTTGAAAATTTTTACTCAATGAGATGAGGTCTCTATAGAAAAATAGCCATGCGGAGGAACTGTGTCGGACCCTATTGATAAATCCATTTCTCAGTAGAAACATGATATTAATCGTGTGAGTATCTAACAAGTTTGGTTAGAAAGTTTCCTCTAGTGAAAGTGGGAGTGTTGAAATATTGGGTTCCCTAGACCCAACTATTTAGTGATTTTGACTACAATATCTTGTATACAATTAGTTATACATGATGTCTTCTTACTTTTATAGTGTAGACTTTTCTACGCCCACTATTTAAATGGTAATGCCCAAAGATTAATTATAATATCAAAAGGTTATAGAAAATCCAAGGCTATAATGAGAACCTCTAGATAATATGACATTAATCTTAAATATATGTTATATGGTCTAGATACATCTTACTGATTGGACACAATAGATGTCTCACCATAAAGTGTTGGGGGATCATAAGAATTGAGACATTTTCTCATGATGTTCCCACTTGGTGATCTCTAGTTATGAGATCATGAGGACTAACCCGCCAATAGGAACATTGCGTGCTTCAGTTGTCAGTTGATGTTTCTATCTACGATCATGTGTTATGGTCTCATGACATGATATCATTTCCAATTTATGTCATTTGATAGTGTACATTGATAAAAGACGAAAACCATGGCAATGAATTCATGGAGAGGTAGTTTGGGTTGGTTGTGTCATTGGTGGCATGGCGTTGGTTGAATAGTAATGAAATGATTTGTCGCTTCCGTGTTATATAAGTAATATATCTCATTCCATGTTGATATGGATGGGAGTGTCTTTATAAGAACATGGCCATGGCAGCCAAAGATAAATACATCCAGTTAAATTAACAAAAAATAAAGAAATAAAAAGGGAGATGTCACATGAGTGCCTCTTTCTTTATGATATATTATAGACAAATATATTATATTACACAGTGCAAGATCATAGGTTGGTTGTCACTATTGTGACAATCCTTATCCATTTAAGGGCCATGATGGGTTTCAATATCCCGCTCTTGGTTTGTCACTACTATCGAGATAAGGGACTAGAGTGTCAGACACAATATCATATTCAAGAATCTTCCCTATTCAATTGAATAGGAGTTTTGGACATGGTGGGCCCCAGTACATGGATTCAGGATTTTTCTAAGGTAAAATGATCACCAATGAAATAAATGAATTCATATTATTCATGTTTATAATAATGAGTATTTAATTTATTTTTTAAATATATTTCTGAGATTTAAGTAAATACATGAAAAATATTAATTGACGAATATTAAATTATTCAAGGCTGAATTAATATTTATGGGAGCGATGAGTCAAGCTAACGACTCAATTATTATCATGTAATATATTTTAATATATTACAAGTGAATGATAACAGTATTTATGACTCAGATTAGTAGTCATAAAATTTCGTTGATAGTGCGTTAAGTATCCGGGGCCGATGAGGCTATACCAGGTATTTTAATTAAGCACTATAAATAGAAGATGGGAGACTTTTCCGAAACATTATTCATGGGGCTTCTCTCTCCTCTTCTCTCTCCCATGTTCTAGAGAGGGTCTCTAGATCCAAAGAGCTTGGATCGAGCTCTCTCTCATGATTCACTAGAAAAGTGATGTGGTGATCATTGGAGCATCGAAGGCATCGTCGGTATTCCACACTACCACCTGGATTACAACAAATGACACTCCTACAGATTTCTTGAAGTCCATGTAGACGATCAAGAGGTGTTTGATGTCGAACTCTTCGAGAATCAATTATCAATGTTAAGAAGATGTCGTTTTCGGCTTCATATTTAAACTAGGAATTTTACAGTTTAATTTTGTGTTTAAAATATTTAATGTGTGGTCCTCGGCTGAGACCAAGCTGTTATTCACCGTCACTAACAAGTTTCTGTCGATCGTTGGTGAAAATTTTATTAAATCCCCTTGATTTGGTGCTTCTTCTACATGCCTGATTCCAACAAGTTAACCCCCCAAATCACCTTGAATAAAAAAACTGTCGTGGTCACTTCACAGGGGATATCCTTATTAGAAGTAATCCTCAATATATCATCTCAAAGGGCCATAATCCACTACAATACGTACATTTAAGGTCCTCCATAGGCGTAGGTCCTCACCATTGAACTATGTGGGCTTGGATTCCTATCCAAATGGGATATCTATGAAAGATCCCATAAGTTAAAACACAAAACCCCAAACCAACCCTGTTCTTTGGGTCTATATCCCCAGTAGGTTCTAATTCTACATGGAAGCTCATATACCTTCCATAATCCTTAGGTTGGTTTTGTATAAGTCTCACACTCATGTTTGGCTGGGAATCTTCTACCACGATTTCCATTCCATGTGATGTTAAACTGTACAGTTTGGTCCTCATCACAATACATTACAAGGTATGATGTACCCCATTTTGGGGAACTGAACTACATGGGTTATCGTTCATCTCAAAAGGATATATAGTATGTCCATTTTTGGGTTTTATCCCCACATAATAACGAATTTTATCTCCCTATATGATGATAAATTCATGAGTTACATTCATTTGTATAGTACATGACTAGGTACCATTGATGAGGAACCTTAGATATATACAAATATCTCTATCAATTAATAACCTCGAATACATACATATGTTTCTAAATTTCACAAATGATAGTAATTGACATCTAATACTGGGATAAATCATATCATTATTGGGTATTAATAAATTATTATTGAACATATCATAAATATATAAAAGATTCATGGAGTATGCAATAATTCCCTCCAAAAGGGTGTGATGAGCCAGAACACCCATCCTCTTGTCCAATGCGAGTTCATAAGTATCATATGTCAACAAACCTAACAAATTCTTATCATTGAATACATGTCCTTTTACATACAGAATCATTTGGTGCTTCTAGTTCCATAGACAGATGTTTTGGAAACCTTTTGGAAATTGTGATTCATAACCAGAAAACACATTCTAAGGGAATAAAAAAATAGTGAACCCAATGTGAATTAATAAATTTTGGAATTTCCTTCAATAAAAGGTCTGTATAAGAAAAACATTGTCAGAATATTCCTTTTCCATCAAGAAAACATATTTTCATCAGAAAAAATTGATGAACCCGATGTGAGTGACTAAATTATGTCATTTCCTTCAATAAAATGGATTTACATATTAGTCTCTATCGAACCATTCCACTTCATTAAGGAAAATATATTTCAATTGAAAAAATTCAGAACCTAATGTGAATCCTTAACCATGGTTGTGATTTAACCTGATGAAGAACCCTCTATAAAAATAGATATTTGGTTTTTCTCTATCGGTCTATTTTTTTCACTCATACGCAAGAAACAAATGGTGAACCCCATGTGAATACTAAAAGATGATAGTGTTAATAATATTTTAGGCTCCTATAAATTGAAAAAAGAGGGACATGCAAGGAATCCATTCATGCATTTGTTCATCCAACATGATTTTTCAATAACATGTTTCTTTTCAATATGTATATCACATATACAGGAACACTTTTTTAGAATTCCCATCAATACTTATAGATTCCATTATGATTACACCCATGAATTTCATGGATTCTACTCATGCCAGATTCTATACTGCATGAAGGATGTCATCATCAACTCATCATATTCAATGCGCGGTCTTTATCAAACTGGTTTGAGAGTATTATCATCATGATACCATCCCGACCGTGGAGGCTGCTCGAATGGCCCTCTTGATCAGGAATCACCCCTAATCGTCTGGTCACCAATGAATAGTGATCTAGCAGTAGATGGTGTTGACCGACATTGTCAACCCTTTCATGAGATTATCCTAGGAATACAACTACCAATCCCTCCCATATTTCACGGAGGTCAACTAAGAGGCCACTTATAACCTCATCCCAGATACAAAATGGTCCTTCCCAAAGGTCCATACCAACAATCATCTCTCCCAACACCACGTGATAGTATACCATCAAAATTATGCAGTTTTCTTCTTTGGTTGTCAGGACTGGGTCCCTCTAACCCAATCAGGAAAGATAACCCTATAGGGAAAAAATGTTTAATAGGGAGAAGGGTCCTACCTTTCTGTCTCTATTGAACCCCACCAACCTAGTTTGGTGGAAAATAGGGAACCAGAAAAAACACATATTCTCTATTAATCATCCATCCATAAGACTCTTCTAGTGGAATCCAATGAAGCCCATATTTCTAATCTAGTGGATCACCACAATCCAGAACATACACCTACCTACACCCACCAAGCCTTCTAGAGACTCATTAGGAAGCACTCCAAGAAGTCCTCTAACCCTTATTGGAAGAAAATAGTGAGCAGACACACACGAATATAAACCTTCATCGATCCTATCAACAACCTCATTTGGTAGCACCCATAGATGATGGTAAAAAAGGCACAATGTCAAGGATAAGGCATACTACACTCTCTACCCCCACACACGAGTACTTTCAGTGTCCACTGTAACAAATGTTAGCATATGAGCATGCAAATACACATACTCCAAACATGTAATGGATGTATATTCATATTACAGTCACTGAATTCAGTAATCATATCATGTAAATTCTGAAAGGAAAGATACAAATCCCTACCAATATCTTAGAAACATGACATAATATCATAATGTTAGCAACAATAGTACCCAAAGGACAGACATATAATTGTGTCCCCATAGGCAGAGTGGCTCATCATCTAGTCACCCTGGAGTAGATACAAACCAATGTTCTCATCAATGAGGGTCCTAGGGAAAGCTCCACCATATTATATAGAAATACAGATTTATATCACACACACATCCCAACTAGAGATAATCATCCTATCTTTATGTCCACTCTAAGGCAGGATCATACACATTATCATGACCACCAAGTATCCCTACAAATGGACTGAACCTCTTTTATGAATACATCTACAAAAAAGTCTTCACAATCACAATTTTAGAATCAAGAGCAGATTTGTGATCTGGATATTCTCAATGATGGAGTTCTTGAAGCCCTCAGAAATTTATCTAATAGATCCCAACATATTACCCTCCCATTACCAAATAATGGGAGTATTATCAGTAATTCTGAAGGTCAAATTGGACACTTCCTCGTGAAGGCTTTCTTGAAGATAATTTTTTCAATATTGAGATCATATCTCCCGATAATAGCCATGGTGATTCTTTATGTGGCCAGACAAGCATGAAAGAAGAGGGTATACCCCATTCTATAATCCACCATTATGTTCCTCCTAATGATCAAATTCACTATTAATGTTCTCTCTACAGTAGTGATTTCCATTGTTAAGATAATTATCTAACTAGAAATATAGTGATGAGAAATCCCTCTTATATTGAGTAAATTAAAAATACAAGGATTGGTATGTATGATTCCTTGTCATTGGTGGGTGAAATCTTTTCTCAACTCAATGATAACCCAAGGTGATGGTCATTCTTCGACCACCCTTAGGCTAGTTATCTTCCAATGCAAGAGATGAACTCTCAATCGATCTTGTTGATTCTAATAAAATGAAAGAGAAAATCCAACATTGTTCTTATTGGGTATAGGAGACTTTAAATAAATATGAATAGGCTATGTTGAACCTGATAAAACAAATTTCTAAAGATGAAATACCATTCATGTTTTACCCTTTGGTCACTCCTCAATAGAGCATTCTAGAGATGTTGGCAGAAGATTTTATGCATGAAATACACCTCAACTTGTTGGAAAATATTTATCACTGGAAATAAAGGAAATTACCTTATGATGAATACTCCAATCATGTCAAGGTTATAGAAGGGTTACAGTTCCAAATTGACTTTGCAGCTTTTCTAGATTCTTGAAACCCATTGATCATGAAGCAACATGGACCTCTTCAATTTTCCTACCTCTATGAATTAATGATGTTGTGAAATATTATTATTGAAAACCTATAATACATTAATATAATAGTATGTGGTGTACATGGATTGTAGAATTTCCCTACGCTCCAATGATAGAAAACCGTAGAAAAAGGAGTATCATTAAAGGTTATTACTCTAGGGCTTCTATAAAAAATATATTCTCTTTATGATTGATCATATGGTTGAAAAAACATGCCTCAACTAACTTGAATTTATTTCATGCCAAAAGAGACCAAGTTATTTAAATACTTTTTCATCACACATCTTAGAATATTGACTTGGCCTCCCATTAAGAAAATTTCTATCATTAAATTCCTCAAATTTCAGAAATAGAACAACAGTCGTCTAAAACAAGATATTCAATTGGGTTTCAAATAATGCACCTATCCCACTTTAGGACTAGTCTATATAAAATCAGAAGATAATTTGTGCTGATATCATCCATAAATTTTTAGGAGCCACCCCAGCCCATAGGGCTAGCATATTTTTTTTTACCCCACCCTCAAATCCAACAAATAGATCCCTAAGGTTTGGGAATGAAGAATAGAAATAGTCACATATCATATGGATGGGGGGTTTTCCATCAACAATCACCTCCTCAGCAAAAGATATTTTTTTTTCTGATTAGGTAAGAAGCCACAAAATGATTTCACAAATATACTATCAACATATTCTATTTTGGTTAATGTTCTACAAATAGTTCCCAGGGAACAGACTAAGAACATGATAAAGTCTCTTGGAGGGCACAGAAGAAGAATACCTCGCAGAAATACTGATAGAATGCCAACAATACATTATGCGTTAGATAATTTCATCAATTACATATTTTAAGAAACTATAGAATATATGGCCTGGTTATAGGATTTAGAAGAATAAGTTCATGTTCATGATACAGTTTATAGTGAAAAAAAATAAAACAGGTGTGTGTAACCGAAATCAGAGCCTTACCCAGAATATGTGTATCCCCTCAAATAATCCATCTTTACTTCCTCGAAAGGAACCTAGTAAGGTAAAAGTTAATGCTTATACCATGTACCTCCTTCCCCCTAGAAAACATAAATCCATTTCATTACAGGAACGATATACTCATCAAGAGGATTAGATGAATGGGTTTATAAAACTCAATATAGAGCAACACTGAGGAAGTATTCTTTCTAGATATACTCCACAAAAATAATCTCATCTTTTTGTTCTAGTAGGAGAACCTCAGTAAAGAGGGCCTATTGTATATGTTGATGTGTATAATTAATTCCCTCTTTTGTAATTACATCCAGAGCAGGGTATGTCACATCCTTACAGAACTATCCCCAACGGGTATTGAAGGAAAATACAAGCAGTTCCTCCACCAGTGGTCCTATCAGTTTCCGCACCAGTTTAAGATCCATAAGCCACAAATATTTAGTAACCTGATAATCCAAATGTTTTGTTAATTCTTATGAACACCATCGATTCATTGATGACTCGATTGGATGTTATGGAAGGACAACATACACTAGTTCAATAAGAAAATAACGCTTATCCTCAATGGGTAGATCTAACTCCTCCCCCACCAAACATTTCGAATCACACATTTTCAATATTTGATCGCTTGAGGGATAAGGAGTACCACTTGATGTATTTCATTTTTCATTGTAATTCCCTGATGGGGACACCTATGAAATAGGAAGCAGTGAAACTCATATTCTTTTTATAATTATTGTAGGGGATAGACTTTGAATGGTACAAAACTTTACAGTCTAGATTGATCACTACATGGGAAGATATATTTTAGAAGTTCCCTTAATGTTTAGTTAAATACTATAGGAGACAACAGTCTTTGATCTCAAAAACTGTAAGAAAATTTATAATTAAAGAGTTTCAGATTTCATTTCATGGTGGAAAGTATTAACATACTCCTTAAATACACCTCTTCCTCGAGAAGATTTTCTTCTCAATTGTGTAGCGAATTTTCATGATGAATTGTGCACACCATCAATCCATATGAAATACATATAATGGTTTTAGGACCATGAATCAATTTCTCAATCGGTGGATAATTCAATCCTAGAGACTAAAGCCAGGTCCCAGGTAATTTCATTAGCTACAGGAAGAATAAGATGAAAGGTAGAGGATTCAATAGTTACACATAAGGATTCCCATATACCTTCTCATACCTCAAAGCTCTCGTCATACCATAGAGATCCAACTACATAGAATTAGAATTAATTATTTCCTCAACAAGATGATCCAAAAGATCAATGGTGGAGACAATTTTTTGAGTTCAAAAACAAGGTCTATTCTTTTCATAATGATCATGTCCCTAGAACCATAATATCAGTTTTGGAAAACAACTTATATTAATTTCTAAAATCCAACAATACTAACAAAGAAGGTGACGAGGACCTCCCAAACAATTTCCATTCCATAAAATATTATAGCAAAACATCCATTAGTGTGTGTTTTTCAAGACCTCCTACAAAATATGGTGGACACTGGACAAGTGAAATTGAAAAATTCAGAAGCCTATGAAGCATGTATTACTACTACCAACCTAGAGTAGGAAGGAAACTGGAAATAAGTTAAATGGAAAAATGAAAAAATGTTCTATGATTTGATGGTTAGAAAAATAATCAATAGGACTCATGCCATTCTATGAAATTAGTTGAAGGATCCAACTGTGCCTCACACATCTTATGTTATAGAAACTCATTCATTATAAAAATACTAGACTTCCAAAGGCTAATACTCTGTGAAGTGGAAGGGTCGGAAGGACAAAAATCCAATTTAATAATATGAGATCTTGTGAAGGACTATGTTTTCATTGTCTTTAGTGGATTTCATACCAATGACCTAAAAAGTATGGGAACTCCCCCCCCCCCAAGGCACAATAGAATTGACCTGTCCAGAAAAATCGTTATTAGATGAGGATTTGATCTTCGAATCCATTAATGTTATTCATTTAACGAATCCATGTACACATGATGACTCTGATAATGAACCTTATTTCCCTGCACATTATTGGGAAACTAAAGGAAAAGGTCATCATGTTTCAGGATACATGGGAAGATATAGTCATTCCAGAAATCAGTACTCGAACCACTCCCATTATCAAAATATTTATGTAGAAACAATTCATGGGAGATCTTTCTAGTGGGATCCACATGAACAAGGGAACTCCCCCATAGATGACAGGGTCTTCCCAAACATGCTAATCTTGGAATACCTATTAGAGGTTCTTCTTCCACCTATATAGAGAGTGGGAAAACCCTACTCTCCTAATCCAAAAAGGGAAGAGGCACTTCTATCTCTTTTCCCAATAGAGGGTCCATCCACATCAGAAACATTATCTCCCAAAGAACATTAAAATGAGCATTTCTATGATGGAAAATGAGTCCTCCTGATAAAAGTTCAAATGTTTTTAAAAAACTATTCTAATTACCAACCATGTTATCAATATTTTATTACATGAGTTCATCAAAGGATCTCCATGAATCCCTCATTAACACTTTTTCGAGACCTCAAGAGTTTGATGTTGGGGTTTCTACTACACCGATTTACCGTAAAGGGAATAATCTAGCTAGATTTCATGTGGTTATATCTTTCATAAACCAGGATGATGATGTTTTCATACAATGATACACCAGGACATTGTAACTATCTGACAAGATTAATGATGATAACATCTAACAATACATCATTGATAATGTTTCAAGGGTCAATATCATTCACATCCATACAATTTGTCAATTGGGTCTCACTGAATCCCACTTGTCTCCCTCTACTCGGATGATATAGGGATATGAAAAGAATTATAAAGAACCTCATAGAATTATTACACTCAGAACGTAGTTTTCACATCTCATATCTGATTTAGAGTTCATGGTTGTTTGGTGGGACACAAATTTCAACATTCTGTTAGGAAGAACTTGGTTACATAAGCATGCTATCATTCCTTCATCATAAAACCAATGTATCAAATATTAAGTCAACAATAATATTGGGACATTTCATGGTGACAATGACCCATTCAAAACTTGTGAATATTTTTACAATGATGATGAGTTCATTGTAAAATCAGTAGAACGGTCCATGAATGATGATGTTACAAGAATAAATTCCTATAACTATTTTGAGAAGATCCCAACTAGCCCATTGAAATAACTCGATTATTATTACATGCTTCCCATTAATCAAATTTAAAGGGTTAGAACAAATACCATCATTTGTTAAGTGGATTCCATAATTTCATTTGTGGATGTTGAACCTGACAGTATAGGAGAAATCAATGACTAACCAAGTAGTGATAAAAGTTTAAATAGAGATGTCTTCATTCCATCCACTGAGCTTCAGCAAGTCCCTTCTTCATCATCCATGCTATAAGATTTTGTCTTAGTCATGGAAAAATATAGCATTTCTAATTATGAATCCATTATATTCCCTTTAGGGATTCTAAAATTCCCTTCATCGTCAATTGGGATAGATATGGTGGTCTTCTATTCATGATTTCTAAATACTAAATCCTCCCCTAGATCATAAATTCTTACTTCTATTCCTAACCTCCAAAAAGTGATATAAAAAGTCGCACATGAAGAATATGGATAAGTGGAATACCTTAGGGATTCCCCTCTTTAATTTTAGGAAATATTCTCTACCATTGTGGATGAAATTAGATAGATAAATTTGGGTACATATGAAGATCCATGCCAGACTCTGATTAGTGCGTCCATGACTCCTGAAGAAAAAGAGGTGTGTACTAACTTTCTATAGAAACTCTAAGATGGGTTTTCTTGGAATTATACATATATTACATACCTTTAACAAATAGTGGACACCCATAATTTTCCTTTTCTTATACTACACCATGGATACAAGCATGTAGCAAGAAAGAACACACTTGACTCATGCCACAAATATTGAGGCTGAAGTGGAAAAAGTCATCAAATATAAAATTTTTTATGAGGTAAAATATATACTATGGTTAGTTAATATATTCCCAATGAAAAATAAGAACATGAAAGTCATATGTTTCCATGATTTTAGAGATCTCAACCACCATTTTCCCAAAGATGAATTTTTAGTTCGAGTCAAAAAACTCTTGATTGATGAAATAGATGGTTATCATGCCATATCCTTCATGGATGGATGATATGGGTAAAATCAAACTTGGATGTCCATATAGGATAAATAATACATAGCCAATAGAGTACTTAAAGGTGTATTTTTTATCATGAAATTCCCTTTTGTCTTGGAGAACACTGGTGCTACATACCAATGTGCTATGAATCACATCTTTAAACCCATTTTGTTAATGTTTTTTAATGCTACATTGATGACCTACACGTAAAATCCTGACAATGCTCTAATCACTTGTATGACATAGAGACCATCTTCAATAAACATTAATAGTATAATCAAAAGATGAACCTTGTTAAATGTTCTTTCTAGGTAACCTCATGAAAATTTCTTGTTTTTATTTTACGTCATCGTGACATAGAAGTTGATCTTGAGAAAAGTAATGATATCCTTAGCATGTCACCTCCTCAAATATTGAAAGAGTTCCAAGGAATTCAATGAATCATGGCAAACATCTAGATCTTCATATCTAATATGGAATATAAGTGGTTTCCCTACTCCAAATTAATGAATAATGGGGTAACATATCAATGTACTAAGAACTTCCCAGAGTAACTTTATACCCTCAAGAAATACATATTCATCCCATCGGTATTAATACCACCTACTAAAGGAAAGCCGGTCATTCTTTATGTGTGATCCTTAGATCGATCATTAGGTACTTTACTTGTGAAAAATAAATTTTTTGGAATGAAGAAATCTCTTACTATCTCTATCAAACCATTATCAACATAGTGACTCGATATTATGATATTGATAACAGATTCTTTGCATAAATCTTGGTGGTTTAGAGGTTGATGCACTATCTACCTCGTCATGAGGTAAACGTGGTCTCTTGAAATGACATGCTAAAATTTATCCTATCTCTTCTTATATTAATCAAACATCTGGCATGACGGGTAGTTATTATTCAACCGTTTTATATAATGATTGTGCCTTAGAATGTAGTGGTGGGTCGGGCCTTGGCAGACTTCCATGCTGAGAATCCATCTATGGAATAAAGATCACAAAATACCAATCTTCTTTATGAATAAATATTCTCTATTTAGGATAGTCCTAAAATATGGGAAATGTATTTTGCCAGTGCTTCTATGAGTCCAATGGGAGAGAGAATGGAAGAACCTAAGATTAGTAAATTTTGGTTATAAATTGTACTTTTCTCCCCAAAAAAAGTTAGTTCTTCCATATTTCTTCTTGTTATTAGAAGGTGGTACCAACAATGGTGAAAAAATATAAGGCTCTCATTGTAGGATAGGAAATGGCACTACATGTACTAGTGAACCACCTAAAAGTGAACAAGGATTCATAATTTGTAATCAAGAAGATCAATATGGATTATTCCATTATAAATGTAGAGTTAACCACACTGTGTGATTATATATGAGGGTAAATGGTTGAATTTACATCATATCCAACATCATATTATGTCTTGCAGGAACAATATCCATAGGCTTATGAATTTGGAAATGTATCCATATCCCTATCAGATCCAAACCATTACAAAACAATCATCATCATTTCCCTCTGTCGTGTGGTTTCACCATTTTTTCAAATTATAAAATAGGAAATTAATGAAATCATTCCCATTCCCAATCTATATGGTCCTACCACACGATATATGATATCCATCATGGAATATATATAAAATAGATTACTTCCAATGGATAGAGTTAGAAGAGATTAGATTCATTTATGAGAAGTAAATTTCTTTCTTTATGATGGCTGAAATCACTGGAAGATTCATTATAAATGAGTCTTTAATGGAATTCTCCTCAGATGCATCAATGGGGAAAGAAATGTAGCTATCATGAAAGAAGTACATGCAGGATCCTATGACTCCCACCAGTCTGGGTATATGATTTATAATCAAATCCGAAGGCTTTGATACTTCTGGCCTTCTATGATTCTAGATTGCATAGAATTCACTAAAGCTTTCATCCCTTCAACATTTTGTCCAATGTCATTCATCATCCCTTAAAGTTGATATATATAGATAAAACCTCTTGGAAAGTTTCTAAATGTGGAATGGATGTAGTGGAAGATGATCCTATAGACACAGTTACGTAGTTTAATTCGATACGTACTACAACTGATTTCCTCTCCAAATGGGTTGAGGCAATACCTCTTAATGAATTATGGGCCAAAACAATTCGCATCTTCGTCCAAACCCATATAATCACCATATTTGGTGTCCCTCATACCATATTGATGGACAACTACACAAATTTATATAATTTTGAGGTACAAAATCTATATCAACAACACAATATCAAATCCAACCATTCATACTGCTATAATGCAGTGGCCAATGGAAAAATAGAGTCTTTCAACAAGACATTATCCAACATAACCCAAATGATCTTGGAAAAAAGATAAGAATTATTGACCTCATAAGATCTTAAATTCTATATGGGCCTTCAGGACTACAACTCAGACTTCCACGTAGTCAACCTCATACTCACTGGTGTATGAAACAGAAGCAGTCATGCCCATTCAAATTCAGTTTCCATCATTTCAAGTTTCCATTTGTGAACATCATTCAACCTATAAGAAATCCATGGAATTATTATATAATATAGAGTGACAAAAAAGAGATCAAATACCATTAATCACATGGAAGGATATCAAAACTGAATAGAACGATCTTTTAACAAGAAGTTATTTCTTCATCCATTCCTCCTAGGAGAGTTGGTTTTGGTCCTTAAGACTCTAATGATACTAGGAATGAAACCTCTGAACCATGAGACAATGACTGAAGGACCATACTCCATACATAAGGTCCACTCTAATAGAGATTATTACATAATTTTAATGGATGGAAAACTGACTAGAAATCTATCAAATCCAAGGTCCCTAAAAAATTACTTTGTGTAATCACAAATGGGTTTTTCTTATTGTACGACATTAAACTACTTATCAACATCTTTCTTGTTTCATGATGATGAACTACATGACATGAGGTCCTAGTTTCATCAAAATAAAATGTAACAAAAATTATCTTAGCTGCATGATTTTAAGATGTATAACAACATATTTTATCCCATTGTACGAAGTTAAACTATTTCACATCATCTTCGTTGATGAATGATGATAAAATGCAAGACATGAGGTTCTAGTCGCATGACCTAAAAATGCAACTCAAATATTTTCCTCACCACATGATGTCAAATTGTATAGTTAAAATCTCCCTTGTTTTACATTCTGTAATCCCCAAAAATACCACGAGTTGAAATTCCTTTTGATCTATGAAAATTTTAGTAGCTTCAATGAGTGAGAATCACTCACATTAGTACAACTCCGTAGTGGAACTTGATACCATTTTCTCCCAATGTTTTAGATCAGACCAACATGGGGAGAATCAATTTAAGAACTATATATGGATTGATTATCATCCCAATGAGATATGAAGTGACCCTTGGGTCTTATTCCTTGGTCTAGAAATAATGTTTCATTCAAGTCAGGTCATGTTCATCCATACATCATAACATTAAATTACATGGTTCGTTAAAAAATACACGTGGCTTTAATCTCAATCCAATGTGAAACATAGTGATGCCCAAGTTCCCAATCTGGGGTCCATCTATCACCATAAAAGAATAAATTTCCCCTTTCCCTGTATATGAGTCAATTCTATAATGGAAACACTTTCAAAATATATGTATTGATTATTTCCCCAATAAGATACATAGTGAAACCCATGTTCTACACCCTGGTTCAGCCACCATATAATCTCATTCCCCGATCATTCATTTCTGTTATCTTTGTATTGAAAAATAATCTGTTACCACTCCTTGATTCTCAAACCAACCACACCTTATGTGGGATTCAGAATTTATTAAAGTAATTTTCTACATAAACAAGGTGTCTCAATCCCCATTTGGTTTATCAATGGTCCTTGCTATAAGAACTTAAAAGGTACAACATATTTTCTCATCAAATGATGATAAATTGTATAATCATATCAAGAACTATGTGTTTCTTGATTCTGATTCTATTGGGATATGTAGTGACATCTGAATCTCCTACCTTGGGTCCAGTCATAATTTAAAATCCACCACTCTCTATTCACCTATCATACTTAGATAGGGAATATTTTTTAGAACTACATGTGTCTTGATTCCTTCCCGTATAGTATACATAGTGACACCTAGATTTTATATCATGGTCATGATATCATTCAAAAACAATTCCCTCTTTTCTTGTGTTTAGGACAAACCTATATAGGGAGACCAATTACTAGAACTACGTATGGATTGATACTTTCTCTAGCAAGAGACATAGTTACACTTGGGTCATATCCCATAGTCTAGTAAAAATACTCTTTTTCACGTCATAATCACTCACATCCTCAAATCATGATGATAAACTACATGGTTCGTTGAGAAATATGTTCTCCATGAATCCTACTCAATCAAGATACATAGGGACATCCAAATTTTCAATCTTTGGCACATTTTCAACATGATGTAAATAATGTCTCTTTTCTCTAATCTGTGAGTCTGATCTAAATGAGGAGATTAATATGTGTTCTCATCTTATGTATGAATATATATTCAATGAAACCCCCAATATCATCCACTTATGAATTCAATCAGGGTGGGGGGCATTATTTTATAACTACATGTGTCTTGATTCTCACCCCTATGAGATACGTAGTGACTTCTATATCATCAAATATAATCCCAACCACATAAAAACATGGAAAATACTCTACCCACCTGCATGAGAATAAAAAAATCTATGTAGGAGGTTTTATTTTGGGTCCTCTCCTTAGAGAGTCCACCAAGGAAACACGAAATGTCCATATTCTACATATGAGTCGTGATATCTGTAAATGAATCCAAGATCAAGAACAATACCTACACAAATGCTCCCTTTATGCATTAAACATTTCCCCTTTCACATATCATACTCCAAAAATTGAATAATTTTAGATCATCATAATATTTCCTCGGGTTATATTGATAGAATATCTAATACATGTGAGCTCTTTTACATGACAGTGTAGTACATTCCCCTAGTTGGCCTTGCATAATTATCCCTTATAATGGGCATGTTAGCCTCAGGATTCCACTATCTGACTATATATTATGTGACCCCGGTTTTTCGTGCATAAAACAATCCCCATAATGGGTTTGTAAAAAATGGGTATATTCACCCTTGGGGAAAGAATCTTATGTCTCTCTATGATTTGATGATGGTATGTAGGAACACACAATATAAAGCGGTCAATATTTTTATATTTTTCCCATATCTTTTCTCCCGACCTGAAATTTTCTATGACCATGGTTGACACATTCCCCTTTACCTTGTTTAAATCATTTTTGAATAACCATGGGTTATTTTACCACCCATCATCCATTGTTTCTACAATACTTTAGTCCTAGTCCTATGACATAAAACTACAGGAACCATAATTATTTTGATTGTTTGAGACCTTCGTAGAATGTTTATTCCTATTATTCTTTGGAAATCATGAATAGTAATACCCTTTCAATATTTAAATACTTTTCTCTACAAAGAAACATCTTTATATAGGGTGATTTGATTCTCCATAAAATCTCATTGGTTTTTTTTTAATATACTGTCATAATTATTAAGATCTTATTTACATGAATATACAATACATTCCCTCAGTTGGCCATGCATTAAGTCACTCACATAATGCGCCTATCAGCCTAAGGATACCACTATAAACTATACAGTATGTTTTCCATGAATACATGCATAAAATAGCCATAATAACCTATTTTACAGGAAATGGAAACTTCATTATTAGAAGATATATCTTATAATTCCATCATCCTTTTTTCTCATATCACTACCAAGATCTAGGAATCCCTAAATCATATCTCAGAACTCTTGTTCCATGTCGAAATATAGTATCATATTTCTAGATAGATTACTTATAATTGGGAAACCATTAAACCTTTGTTCAAAGATAAAGACCATAAATTAAATTCCCTTAATTTCAATACTACATGACTTGAAACTAAATATCTACCTAATGTCCTCATTGCATGACTTGAAACTACATGGCTCCCTAATGTCCTCGTTGCAAGACTTGAAATTTCACAGCTCTCTAAGTTCCTCAATGAATGACTTGAAACTACACATCTCCCTAATTTACCTACTACATGACTTGATACCGCACATCTCCCTAATTTCTTCACTAGATAACTTGAAACTTCATAGCTCCCTACTGTCTCCACTGCATGATTGAAAACTACACAAATCCCTAAATCCCTCACTGTATTACATGAAACTAAAATGAATAATCTCATAAATCTCATTTCTAAAAAAAAATTATCTTCCTTCCCACATCAAATTTATGTAGGAGTGGATTTTCATTAATCACCTCAGTCAATACGTATTCTTTCTTTATTATCATAAATCTATCTGTTGAAGAGGAACCCACTGTGGTCTTAAGACATGTAAATATTAAACTTTCTTTGTTCCTCAGCAAAATAATGTACAAATTCATGAAAACTCTTTTACATGACTATAAAATAGGTTCCCACTAGTTGGTCTTGTATAAGTCACCCACATAATTGTCATGTTCCCTTAGCATGCCAGTATTTGACTATGTACATTTTTCCATAGTTGTTCTTGCATAAAACAACCCTTATAATGGGGTTTTCAACCAGTGGTAACAATATTCATAGGAATGACCTTAATTAGTTTCAAATACCATGTTTTATATTTAGAAATCAAAAAACATTCTCAATATTCTCATTGGATGTATCTAATGAATATCAAAACATTCCTATCCATCAATCCTTGTTTGGGTCATAATCATAGCACTCAGGGTCTAAGCTATTCGTCTTAAAACCCCATCCTTATTAGTCTGACATGTATGAAATTAAATTGTACCCAAAATAGACATATAACTCACCAGGTTAAAAACTCATACATGTCACTTTGGACAAAAGTCAAGTCTCTTCTCGGTAGACCTACACTCTGTACGGTTTATGAAATATCAAGCAATAAAAAGATTAAATTCATAACTCAGGTTATGCTCGAAACCCGAAAAGGGAATTCTAAGAAAAAGTAAATTATCTTAATCTAAGTCTCCATCATATTGGGATTAGAAAAAAAAATTAAGATGATATCACAGAATACATACAGTTTTTAGGGTTTTTGATACTACCCTAGAAATAGTCGAACTGCACTCACAAGGTCTATTTTCTAAGGTAAAAATTTGGTCACCCATAACCATGTCAATTTAATTATGATTTTCTAAAATGAAGATTTAATGTTATAAAAAATAAGTTTCATCATTATGAGTATAATAAAAAAGAAGCGATGAAGACATAGATGATGAAAAAGAAAATTCATTTCATTTATGCAGAAAACAATATCATAGAGGAACATCCAGAAAATAGAGTCTCTCTTTCATAAATCACAAGAGGCCATCAACATAACTTCTAATTTGTTGAAAATCCTCTTAAGCCCCATCCTCCACCTATTTATGATTTGTTAGTCGACCAGTCGGAGTCTCCTCATCATGAAAAGTGCTTCTTTAGTAGTCTTAATGTTAGCAGCCCCTTCCAATTGACCTTAACTGAATAATTGATAGAGATGTTCAATTCCCTTTTGTGCAGTGTCCAACTCTTATTAAATGTGAGGCTCTTCAAATGATTTCTCCTTTACTTTCCATATAAGCGTTTCCAATTTTTCATTATGGTTGGCCTTCACCTAGGGAATCCACCTATCCTATTTCATCCATTTGCCTCAATATTTGACCTTCATTCTTCTATTGGATCCAATCCCAAGGGGGCCTTTGTTGACACTCTATTTAATCACATATATGAAAAATTAAAAAAAGGAAATTCCTTTGAAAAAGTAGTAAAAGATAGATGAAGAATGTGATGTTTTGAAAAAACATTTAATGTGGTTCACCCATGGTAGTCATAATCACCATCGGTGCACAACCAATTTCTTATCACCCAGCTACGCGACTAGTAACCTTTGACCATGGTCCCATATTTTTGTATAAATACACACTTGTGGTCTTTATTTGTATGGAAACTTTTTTCTGATTGGCGATTTCTTCTCTAATTTCCCTAGTGCTTATCCCAAGTCCCACGAAACCTCTAGGGTATATTCATAACACTAAAATAATGAAAATTAAATGGGATAGTGAGACATAAGTCCATTCAATGTTAAAAATAAACAACACATGTGTGACATATTTACCCCACCCCCTGAAATAGAAATACTAGCTTGACCGACCATTATGAAATATAAATTTGTGCTACTTATTTATAGGAATATATATAATGATCATTGAAGTATTAAGTCTTTTATTGCCTAAATGTAGTTATTTAGGTTGTTCTTCGACCAAGATGAAAACAATTCTAACAATCCTACATGTGTGAAGACCCCTTGAGTGAACCCCCCCCCCTGCATGGTCCTCCTTGGTTCACCTCACCTTTCACCCTACATGATCCATCCATTAGGCCTCCCTTAATGAAAATCACAGATGGGACTCTTCTTTTTTGTCTCTACTGTCTCAAAAGAATCATGTTGAAACATCCATCAAGACCTCCTGATTTAAAAAAACATATGTAAATTTACATCAGTGTTTCTTCCAATTGGGTTTGGATTTTTTTTGTCATATGTTTCCCACACTATTCCTTCCAAATGGTAAGGATCCTCAGGGAATATGTAGATTTGATCATATATGGTCATGTGGACCCTTACCCCAGGGACAATGTTGTGGTGTTCCTAGACTCAGATTTTGGGGATATGACTATGTCCACCCCTGTCATGACCCGTCCTCGGGGCCCGTGCCGTGACTACCCCAAGCCCGCCTTCCATAGGCCAGGGGCTGGTGACTAGCACCAAAGGCGTAAAACTCGATAACTGGGAAGGCATTGACTTTATAAAAGTAAACAAAACACCACAGAGTATAAGCGGAAGTAAAACACTAAGTACAAAGAGAAGTTCTAAAATGTAAATGGGCCAGAATACAAACCCAACTGAAAGTACAACTACAACTGAAAAAAGTACAACAGAAAAAAGACAAGAGCTGGAAGAATGGAAGCGGCTCCTGGGACATCCTCCTCGGATCCTACCTGAAGGGTAGGTACAGATGGTGCAGCTCCTGGATCGTCCACCACGGATCCTATGTGAAGTGTAGGTACAGATAGCCTCCACAATGCTCTCGTCCATCAACCTCCTCCGAGTGTCGTCTCACCGTGAACTCCACCTCCGGATACTGACTTGTCGTGTAGTCCACATCCGGGTACCGTCCAGTCCTCGAACACTCAGCCTCCGTCAGCACTGCCCGTCGTCTGCAACCAACACAACGAGGTGCGGGCATAGCCCGTGCAGGGGTGAGTATAATGATACTCAGTAGGGACCCCGAGACCCTCAAGGTCTCACTAAAACCAACAAGGATAACCACAAATAAGATCTCAACAGATACCCTCTACTGAGGTACAAGCCCATACATATACCTAAGTTATCAAGTAACCCATCTCAATCATGAGGAAACACAAAGATTATGAAATCAACGGATAACCACTGACCAGGTATATGCCCATATATATACCTAAGTTATCAAGTGACCCATCTCAATCATGAGGCAAACACAAGGTCATAGACTCATCTCAAACCAAGATTTTTAATATCGAAACCATAACTGCTGAAGAGCCCCGTCTCTGGAGTGTACAGTGGTCCTGTCACAACTTCGAGGTACTGCTCACTAATCCAAGTCTCTGAGGTACTCCTCATGTCGAGTACCGCAGGTCTGCTGCCAAATACTGGGAGCTCTCTCCGCTGTGGGTTTGCCACCAAATATCGGGCGCTCCCCCTAATAGCCTACAGAGGTACTCCTCCAATCGAGTACCGCAGGTCTGCTGCCAATTACCAGGCGCTCCGTCCGCCGTGGGTCTACAGCCAAATATCGGGCGCTCCTTCCACTGGGCTAGTTGACTCACTCCATGTTGAGTCGGTCAAGAAGTCGTCAGGTCTGAGTCGTCTACACAGTCTCTATACTCCGCACGCTCGTCTCGGGGAGGGTTCGCTCCACGATCTACAGGTCGATACTCAAAGTATCTCAAAATCCCACTAATAAGTATCTCAAAGGACCACCTCATCATTGGGGTCGCAACGCAACAGACAGCGCACCAATCGGACGCCCGGTCTGTGAGTTATTAGCCTTTTCGTCCCAGGGGCCCGGTTGGTTTCGTGTACGAACCAATCCGGCCGTAACTCAACTCTACCTCAAACACTCATAGGGCATACTCATAGGGACCGTTTCTCAACGTGATCACCAAGGCCACTGACGGTTCGTCAAACGGACATCTAGTCTGAAAGATATCAGCTTTTTCGTTCCAAGGGCCCGGTTGGATTTCGGGTACAATCCAACCCGGCCACTATCCAACAGCAACCAAAACTCAGGTGAAGTATGCCAAAAGTTCTGTCTCATCAAGAGGAATTCAATGAGACAGACGGCGCGTCAATCGGACGCCCGGTCTGTGAGTTATTGGCCTATTCATTCCAGGGGCCCGGTTGGTTTCGTGCGCGAACCAACCTGACCGCACTCCTACGGCATCCAAACCTCGAGCGGAGTAATCCAAAAGATCAGTCTCACTTAGAGGAATCCATCAAAGTTGACGTAACGTCAATCGGACGTCCGTAGCTCAAGCTATGAGTGTTTCCGCTCCGAGGGCCCGGTTGGTTTCGTGTACGAACCAACCCGGCTGAACCCAAAGTATTCTGAAACCTTGAATGTGATATACCGAAACGAATGCCTCTATACAAGGATCGCATCGCCGCTGATGGCGCGTCGATCGGAGGTCTACAGCTCAAGATATGGGCGAAGGACCGTGAGGAGATCGAAAATGGGGATTTCGGGGCTAGACTGACCCAGCCCGAGACCCCCTGGGGCGGCCGGAACCGGGTCGACCCGACCCGGGTGCGGGTCCAACCCGGCTGGCGCGGCCCGGCCCGGCTGGGTGCGGCCTGGCCCGGTCTGCCCAAGTCGGCCCGGCTCGGCCGGGGGTTCGGCTGAACGGTCGAACCGTGCGGGGGGCGCTGCCCCCGCGTGAAGAGTTGCGGCCCCACGTGGGGCCCCCCGTGCCAGCGGACGCGGTAGCCGGCCGCGTCCCGCCGCTCCCCTCTGGTCCCGCGCGGTCATGGGACGGCACTCACCCTCCGCGGCTTCAGCCGCGGCGGATTCTTTCGGCGGCGCTCCGGGCACCGCCGCCCCCGACCGCCGGCACTGTCGCACCGGCGTGGCGCGCCGGCAGGGTTTTCCGCGGACCACCGGACGCGCTCCGGTGGTCCGATTCACCTGCGATCTTCTCCAGTCATCATCCCAATACCCGACATTCGCTGAAAAGATCCCACAACACCCGTGCGGCATCGTTTGTAGTTTTTCGGCGAGGCGCGATGGCGCCACGTCTTGTTCAACTTCATCTGCGCGGCGCGACGGCGCCGCGCTTCTTAGCGCTTCCTCATAATTTCTGCGCGGTGCAACGGCACCGCGCCGCCTTTCACGTGCTGCAACAAATTCAAACAAAAAGGTGGGAGGAGGGTTGGCCATGTTCGTGCGGTCCGACCTACTCCCGTTATATTGATAGCAAGCGACCATCTAATAGAAATAGATGTACAGCAAGAAAATAATTCACGGACAAAAACAATAATCCTCAACATCAATCCGCATGAACGAATGATCAGTGGATCAACATGGAATTGGTTGGTCCGCGCTCGTCGTTCTTTTCTCAAAAGATAAGAGAACACCAAAATAAATTCCCCTACCTCGATTCAAGGTTCGTTCGTCATCATCGAGGAAATCAGGGTCGCGAGAATGACGTCGCTGGGACAAACGTAGATTCTGTGGACGTCGGGGTGCCTCCGAGGATGAAACGACGTCTCCTCACTTGTTTCTATGGAAGAGGAGGATGGATAACCATTGACGCTGAGTCATTCTACGTTAAAGGTAAGGTGTTCTTAATCGAAGAAGAACAGTTCTTCGTCGAAGGAAAGTTCTCTTCTTCTTCACACCAACGCTCTCCCAAAAACTCTAGGACTTTGCTAATGTTTTCTACCACACCAAAAGCTCTAACTCAAAATAATATCCCATGATATTATTTTTATTCACACCACAATGATTTAAAATTCAAACCAAACCACTTAATTAAACAAATGAAGAGACTCATCTCATTAATTAAGGCATGTTGGCATGAATTAATGGTGGAAGGAAAAGGTGAAGAGTTACACAGAATAAGAGGAGTTAACAAACTTAATGGAAGAGGATATTAATGGGGAGTTGACACATTAAAAGCAAGAGAGTTTAAGGGGGGTTTTAGAGTTATACATTTAAACACAAGGGGTGTTAAATGGGGGGGGTGTTCGTGGGGGTTAAACGGAAGGTGAAGGGTTGGGGTTTCGTGTGGACCCCACCACCCTTGGTCATAACCCCTCAAGGGAAGTTAGGTGGGGTGTGGCCCCACCTCCATCTTCTCTATGAAGAAATTAACTTCCACATAAAATAAATTGTAACACAACAATTTATTTAAGACTTATCGAATCCACAAAAATTAAACACCTCATGCGACAAAAACGCAAATGCACTTAAGGTCCCCTTACCAATTATCGGCGCTGCAATTTCATCGGTGCCCTCGGATTTCTATTCCGAGTACCGGTTCAAAAGATAGAAAAACTCGCTTGTTCGTTCACTGAACGTACCCAAGACAAACTTCGGAAAATGATTCCGGGCACACCGGGCCTCGGAATCAGACGCCGTCAGAAAATGTGTTCTTGTAAAATTCAAAAGAAAATTAAGAAAAACATTTCTGCGAAATTCCCGGGACTTTACAACCCCTTATCATCTATAAGACCCAGAGTCTCTTGTTCCTAGAAAAGAGGCTAAGGATCACACTTTTTTCCCTTCCACAAGTATGGAGATCCCCCTTCTACTATGGAACCAATTTTAAGTAACTCCACCTGAGTTTATCCCCTATCCTTTCACATAGGTGGTTTTTGTATTACATCTCTCTATATCATTCACCTCAATTACTTCATTACCTTGTACTCTTGTCCAATGTAAATTGAAGAGAGGTAATCACCATAGCCTCGTCCTCCTCTTCTATAGCTTGAACCTCTTCCATGGTCACCTTGAGCTCTTTTATCATCGTTCTCATACACTTCTATCATTGATGGAAGGTAAGTGTATTTTTTTTAGTCTATCACATCTTCTTGTTTCTCACACCGAGCATGACATGCATTGTCTTAGAGGTTTATAATGATCACAACATCCATAAAATCCACCAAAATGTGAATGAACTATGAGATATCTGATTCCAATAGTAACTATGATATGTAGGAATCCCACTCAGGGCCCGACCTCAATGGGAATCCTACTTAGGAATAAGAAACAATTATAATTCCTTTAATCTGGGAATCCTCTTCAAGAGGTAACCGTGAGTTAATCCCCCAAGTCACTATGAGTGAAATCATCCCTCAGGGTCCCTTCACAGAGGATATCCTTATCAGGGGTAATATCTAACTTATCATCTCAAAGGCTCATTCCCCCCTATGAGATTTTCCCTTAATGGTATTTATAGGTGGGGGTCCTCACCAATGAACTATGAGAACTATAATTCATGATAATCATGTTACATAGGAATCCCACTCAGGGCCTGAGATCAATGGGAATCCTTTTTATAAAAAATCCCCATTTATAATTCCCTTAATCCAAGTATCCTACTTCGGAGTAAACAACGAGTTAACCCTAAATAACCATGAGTGAAAGCATACCTCAAGGTCCCTTTACATGGGATATCTTAATCAGAGGTAATATCCAACTTATCATCTCAATGGGCCATACTCCCTTACATGTCTTACCCTTGAGGACCGACATAGGTGTTGGTCCTCACAAATGAACTATGAGAACTCTGATTCCGGGTAATCGGTATACGTAGGACGGCCACATAGGGCCTAATCGTAATTGGAAACCTCCTTAGGAATAATCCCCAATTATAATTCGCTTAATCTAGGTATCCTTTATATGAGTAAGCCCCAAGTTAATCCTCCAAATCACCATGATTAAAAACATCCATCATGTCCCCTTAATAAGAGATATCCTTATAAGGAGTAATCCCCTATATATCATCTCAAAGGTATATACTTTCAGATGATACATACATTAAAAGGACTTTATAGGTGTAGGTCCTCACCAAATAACTACATAGATTTGATTTCCATAAAAACAAGATACATAAGAATCTTCCTAGAGGTCCAATCCCAATACCCTAAACAGACCCTTTTCTTCTCAGCCATATCCCCAACAAGGTCTAATTTATCATGGAAGCTCATATCCCTTCCATGCTCCATGGGGTTCTTAGTTATAAGTCCCACACCAATCATTGACTAGGAATATTCCACCTTGACTTACATTCCACATAATGTTAAACTGTATGGTTTGGTCATCATCACACAACCGTAAAAAAATTTATGTTCCCTATTCATTAGCACTAAACATTGTGTGTTTTGATTCCATTAACAAGGATAAGTAGGAATCCAATTTATTGGTTTGATCCCAATATCATAACAACTATAGTATCCCTCCATGATGATAAATTTTATAGTGAAATTCATCTACTAGGATGGCTATAAATTCTAGAGTGCCCCACTGCGTTACTAGAAAACTAGCATCATCATAATAACAACCAAATATTCTCTATTTAGTATATGAGTAGATACCATTGATGAAGAATCATGGATATATAGAGATATCTATATCAATAAATATTCTCGAATAGATACATATGATTCTAAATTCCACACAAGATAATAATTGATTTATAATATTCGGATAACTAACATTATACGTGGGAATTAATGAAATATTCATGAAGATATAAAAAATCTATAAAAGAGTCCTGGGTTAGGTAATATTTCTCCCTAAAGGGTGTGATGAGTCTCACCTCCCATCCTATTAACAAATTAGAGTTCTTAAGTACCATAGGTCAACAAACCTAACAAATCTTTTCCTTTATAAATCATGTCCGGTTGGTAACATAACCTTTGTGTGTTTCTAGTATAATAAAAAAATCCATTGGAAATAGTTCAAAAATAGTGAAACCTAACCAGAACACACATTCCAAGGGAAAGAGTTATAACACAATTTCATAATATAAAAAAAGTTATAGATTTATATATTAGTTATCATTGATGTATAAAAAATTTATTCACTTCAATATGTTGCCAAAATAAGTTCAAAATAATAAAGGTTTCTACTTATTCTCGTTTTAAGAGGGTTTTTAATGAAATTGTGTTATTAATATTATTAACATATTTAAATATTTGTGATTCTCCATTATTAATAATTTAATATATATAATATATAATTAATAAATATTTAAATATAAATATATGTGTTTGGTGGGGATGAAAAATTAAATTAATCGTTCATGGAAGTTGAAATGAGACCACCACACAGGTGATGTTTTAATTTTATATTGAATAAGAAGACAAAATATTATGGATTTTCCATTAACATAATAAATTTTATCTATATAACTTTTTTAAAATAATTATATTAGGATACATGTAGTTTATTTTTAGTAATTTGAATATGAATGAAACATGAAGGAACATAGGAAAAACAATTATATCTGAATTTTCCCGCATTAGACCGCTAGTTACACCTTCATAGCATCGTATTATGATAAGAATAGAACCTAAACGATGTAGTAATAGGGGTTTCGAATTTTTATCGATAATTGTTTTGATCAACAAAGGATTATGTGTTGAGATGTGTGTGGTCGTTAAGGGGACCTTTTGTTGGTGGTAGGGCTTATATTATTGTAAATATGTATTCCATACTATAAAAAGAGAATCATTATTCAATATTGGTGGATAAAATATTTATAATATAGGAAAAAATAATAAATGTTTGAAAACACCATAATCCACATTTCTATACAGTTAGTTGCATCATTTTTGAAGTACATACCTATTGATATTACATTTTTACCCCATTTGTTTCTAGTACCATGTTCAATAATTTTTTACTAATGAAATTGTTTTCAAAAAAAATAAATTAACCTCAATAGTTAATTTTTAACTTATGATTAAAAATATTATGACCATATTAGTTTATTAATTTTATATAGATAATAAATATTAATTTTAATATATTATCACATTGAATTGGAAAACTATATTTAGATATATTTTTAAGAAAAAGGGAATTTAATCTTATTCCATGTATTGTAAAAAACCTTCAATGAATGTTAATTATATATATATATTATTAATACTATTCAATAAAATAATTATTAGAAAGTGATCAAATTAGTTTATTAATGTAAAACTATATAATAAAAAAATATTTTCATTGATAAATATGTATTTTAAACATAAAATTATTTCCTTGATAAATTTGGAAATTTATTATTTATTTAATAGGAATTAATAAAGTAATTTTATTAAGGATTTTCATTTTATTTTTTTCATGTAAATTTTATATATAATTCATACGATGAGAGTATATGTTACATTAATAATCACCTATTCATATTATCCTAACCTCAACATTAAAAACCCTTAGAAGTTTCACATATGTTATAATGATAACATATGAAACAGTGGTCATATCCAGTTTTGATTCAGCTATAATGGATCCCATAGTGAATCATATGACCATGAAATTCTCCCATAAATTATTTTAGTCAAGTATTACTTCATGGATCTCAACTGGGGATTGGTATAATGAAAATCCTAGTAATGTTACTTCCTTTCCATGCTAAAAAAATCATCATATAAAAGAATACAACCACTTGATATATTTTATTATCATTCATACATAAACTTCATAATTTTTATTCATGTATTTATAAAAACCAATGACATTACTATATTATAATTTTCAAATATTAAAATTATATTTTTTCAATTTTCACTATCTGTTTTATTTCGACAATTTGTACAATACAAGATATTAAATATAATATATATTTATTGGTAAACTCTTTAAAGAAACTCATTATGATACACTTCATATTATATGAAAAATATATCAATAAATACATGTTATATATTTTACACTTTATAATCTTACAATATCATGTATCTTCAGAGATTGGTATATCATACGAGGTCTACTATGTCAACCTTTTGGGACTTATCTTACATCAGATATCATATAAAATATAATTTAAATAAATGGTATAGTTAATATAATATGAATGACCCTATATTATAATATTTCATATCATACTAAATCATTTTATTTTTTGTGTTGAGTCAAAATCATATAAAAACCACATATATTATGAAATATTATATGATATGATATTTTTCTTCTCCAGGATTAAATTATGAAGTATAATATTATTCCCATTAGTTTATGTATTATATAATGAAACTCGAAGAGTTAATATACTCAAAAAATCATCCTTAAACATCTCTAATCACTTTTAGGAATATTCAAAACCCTCATAAACTTCATTAGTATAATCCACAAGGTATTACATCTTGTTGAATAATCATGTTACAATATTTCAGGAATTTATACTACAACACTTCTCAATATCAACATTATCAATTAAACATGACTTCTCCAACCATAATAAAATTTCATTTCATCCGTAATTCTATTAGGAATACATTTTATATTACAAAATGATGGATTTTTATGAATTTAAGTAGATTCTTTAAAACCATTGAACTTGATTTAGACACTTTAGTTATATCCAAACAATCTATCCAAATATTAGTTTAGAATATCACTCAACTCTCATCTTATCTACTTCATGTAAAATATTTTTTATATTATGATCAACATCATTACATGTATTAATTTAATTAATACATACTAATAATATCCGAAAAACGAGGAATACTAACTTGAATAATTCCATCCATCGTTTCAAGGGACTATATTCTTCATCCTTTGTTAATATAGGAAATAGATATAACCTTAATCTTTTATGGGTGAAATCATACTCCACCAGGTATCTTTAAAACACAATGACATTTTTTGTACAAATCTATTGAAAACTATATGGGAAATTAATAAAAAAACCTATATTTAATCAATTTGGGTAGCCAAAAAATATATAAGACCATTTATTACACAATGTGGACTGTAACATCCCATAAAAGAGATTATATTAAAATGTTACAATAAATAGAAAATAATATCATCATATATAATATAAAATACCCTATATTATTTTCATAGTAACACTAAACCTACATTGATAAACAAAAAACTTGAGAAGGGAATTTTATTTAAATCCCAAATGAAAGGTATAAAAAATAAAGGTGATATTTGTGACTTCATAATGGATTGAATTTAAAAAATGTAATGTGCATAATAGAAAATTTATTTGGCCATTATAATGGTGTATATATCTATTTGTAAAAATACTATTAATCATGTTGTGATATCAAAATTACCCGTTTTTATTTGTCATTAATAAGGAACATTTAGAAGTTAAGAATACATATTTTTAGTATAAATAATTTAATTCAGGTAAAATAAAATAATTTTGACAAAAATTAATAGATATAAACATACATTGTAAATAATTATTTATTTAAAAGAAATTGTTTCTATGGATAATTTAATTTTCTAAAATTTATTAATCTTAAAAATAGAAATCAAAATAGATTATTTGTAAAATTTATGGAATAATTAGTAAAATAAATTAATAACAACAAAAAAATTAATGATCTTTAATTAATAATAATTTAATTTCCCATTACTAATAAAACATCTTGTATTTAAAAATATTTTTTCTATTATATAATATTTGTTTTTTCTCAAAGTTATAGTTACCAAATTTTGAATATGAACTTTCATTGAATGAATAGTTTATACAAATAAATGGATAAGAATTCATGAATTTATTATCAATTGGTTAGAAATAAGTATAATATTATTTAATATTTAGAGAATCCATTTTTAATGTATTATTTTTTATATATTATGTATTTTTATATTAATAAATTATATTGATCTCTATTAATGATCTATTTTAATGAAATTTTTTGAATATATGTTTTATATGACTCATTTAATTCTTATAACATATTGTTGAATAAGGATAAAATTATTTTTATTTTTAAAAATAATTTTTTTAGAAAATTAGTTATGTATTCGTTATCCTATCATATATTAATAATATTTTTTTACATTTTTTGAAATTTTAGAAAAATAGTTTTATTAATTTAAATCAATTTATAATTATTAACTAATATGGTATATTCAATTTTTTTTAAATAAATAATCGGTCTTAATTTTAGTTACCATTTTTAATTGTAAAATAATGGATAAGGGTTAAAATTTGGGGCAAAGTCCAAAAATATCATAACATATAATATATAAATATGTGGAATAAGTAATAAATGGCCTCCTATGATCTGATTATATAATATTTGGACATAGGATACACCTTCCTAATGAAATAATAATCTATTCATATTAATTAATTGGTATTCTCACTTATAAAATGACCTCTATTATACCAACATAAACCCATAACTTTTGATATGTTTTCTCATGATTCCATACCCAAAATTATCACTAAAATAATATTCTCCTATTTTGGGTTGTTTTTTTCTCTTGATAATTTGTTAATTCAATCAGAACCCTATAGGAGTCAAAGAGAAAAATATATTTTCATCTTGTTACACAGTGACTGCTTTTCATTGGTTTTCATTTATATTATTCCTAAAATATAATTAAATTATTGTTTTTGAAAGTAATAACAACTAAATAATATCATTAAACTATTTTAATAATTATATTATAAAAAATATCTTTAATTTGGTACATACCAATTTAAATTAAAATGTTATTTTTTGGTGGTTTTATGACCACTATTACAAACTATATTTTTTTGTTATGTGTTTTTCGTAGAAGTTATTAATACCCATCATATTATACTCAATTTCTTGTCAGTTATTTTATATCTGATGTGAAAACAATGTGCCAATTACTTTAATCATCGACTGTCTAATAACTAATTTTCAAAATGATGTATATCACATTAGTTATTTAGTAATTGATGTGATAAAATATTATACCGTTTTAGTAATTAAATTACACACATGATAAAATATTTAAATTGTTATAATGTTTTGGATTGAATGATTTAATGGTATGTCTCTCCAATGTTAGTGTTGTCTTTTATCTCATATAGACCACCCTAAATCTCCATTCTTCTATCTCGTGGACTCTAATCTCATTCATTCGGAATTACAACCATCATCCACCATTAGATATCACCAGCCTTATATTTCACTCTCTCCATCCTATATTTCAATTTATGAAGATGCCTCATCCATCCCATATATAATATATATTCTCAATTCATATTTATTGTGTATATTTTCTATGTATAAAGGTTTTTTTACATGATAAATGTTGTGTTGGGATTCCTTGTATGAACGATCTCTACCGCAACTAATATTTTTCATCTTTTAGCTAATTTCATTTCTTAATAAAACTAATCAAGAATCTGAGGTATTATTTAATTGTAAAACAATTATTTCATGATAAATATTTATTTGAATTATTATTTTATTAATTTCTATTACAAATAATTTTAATTTACCGATTAATGTGCTTTTAATGTGTGTTTATTGTCTGGATTCTAATGTTTTCTTTGACTATATATTAGAATATGAAGAATAAATAAATTTAGGTGATTATACTGATTGAATGATAATTTTTTATTCTTTTATTAATAAATTATAAGTAAATAAGATAAATGTGAGACTTTTATCAAATATGTTGTGTTTATTCTATTTATGAAAAGTTTGAAAATATTTTTTTATAAAAATTTATTAATGTTATTTTGAAATAAAATTTAAAAATATAAATTTGGTTTTAAAATCAAGATATTTTAATAAGTTAAAATGAATCATTTTTCGATTACTAAAATCTAAACAAGTGATTACGATGAGGAATGGATCAATACTTTTTTGCAATTTTCAAAACCAAATGTCACAAAGAATGTTTTTTTATACTTAAAATGATTAAATATGAAGAGGTTAAAAATACTATAAATATAAGATCCTTAAAAATTTTATAGTTCTAATTCACATTATATACATTCGATTTGGAAAGTTGACACTTGGAATACATCCATATCTTTTAATGGAAATTATTTTAAAGATGATATGTTTGATAATATTTGTGCAATGATGTGTCATATTAATATAGAATAAATTGGTGAAATTTGATAATTTATCATCTATAGGATGATGCTGGAAACCATTATATCTTGGTTATAAAAAATGTATATTTTTGTCAATGGTGTAAATATTGGTTCACATGATTGTGAAAAATTGATGTAGTGACAGTTATTTTACATAGATTCTATAGTTTTTGAAATACATAATTCATAAAGACAAAGATATTCAATATTCAAATTATAATTCAAAGAAAAAATTGTGAATAAAGATTTTTTAAATAAGATGATTGAATCCATCGAATATGATTGTTTTATCTATTAGAAGAACTAACAATTTCTTTCAGAGTTTCTTAAATATCGTACATCATGATTAAGATTAACTAAAAATCACAGTCTAATTTAGTTGTTATAGATTCTCTTTCAATGTAAATATTTAATATTCTTATCATTCATCATTTATACCCATTATTTTCATATTAAAATGATGAGAAAATTAAATATGGAATGTAGATGAATAATTATCTAATGTAATATTAAATTATCCAACTAATTTTCCACAACTATGGAAATGTGATCAAAATAATTATATATTTAGAATTGAAGTTACAAATATCTAATATGGACTGCATATAAATAGAATGAATACATATCAAAAAATAATATAAAAAATAGTTCATACCCAATTTCATGGTAATTTACAACTATTCACCTTAATTTGGTATGATGTAAAAATATATCATGTTGTGATTAAATATTTGTAGAATAAAACAATGTGGACAGGTTATTCTATTTTATTGTCAACATTAAATGATGATTGAATTTTTTTTGAGATTATTATATATGACTGTGTGATTCATACAAAATGGAATATTTTTAACTGCATTCAATGAATTAATTCACTATAAATGACTTCCAAGCGTATAGAAATTTTTTTAGGTATTATGTTATAAGACATAAATCTTGCCGATTTTTTGTACAAAAAAAGAATCTTATTATAAAATGAATCATGGAGGAAATTGTATACATGAGTTATTAGTAGTTTTTTGTCAAAGAATCACTCATGTAAATAATTAAAATATGAATTAAAAGGATCATAATAAATCTATATTTATCCAGAAACCTTTACCACATATTAGTGTTTTGGGAAGGTGGAAGACACAGAATTCACATTCATGAAGACACAAAAATTGACTAATGATATAAATATTTGGAAGAAATAGTGAATTTTTTTTAACAATCATATTGGATATATAATGAGGTTAATCCTAACATTATTTTCATTAATATAGTGAATAATATCTATGACATATTTATTGTAATATTGATGGATATTAATTTAAATAATAATGATGGGTGGAATGCAATATTGTATTTACACTCAATGTTAATATGTTTATATTTATCTACTAGTATTAATGGAAGATGTACATACCCACCTCTAGTTTTTCATACATTATCCAAGATGGGTAAAATCATCTTTTTTTCCTTCAAGGTATTAAAGTTATGTTGTATTAATTATAAAATGTAAAAACAATTCTTACTAAAATAGTTGATGTTGAAAAGTATAAAATATCATGATTATCATGTCATGATGAAACAAATTCTACCAATTGAATTGCATGGAATATTACCAATCCAAGTAAAAATAGATATCATAAATTTGTTATTTTTCCAGTTAAATTTGTATAAAAGTTAATTATTTAATTTAATGTGTATTTTCGAGAATGATGTTGTTTCTATTCGTTTTTAATTTGAAATTTATTCTCATATACTTTTTTTCATATTATAGTTGATTTAATTTTTCACTAGGAGAGAGAAATAAATATTTGAAAACCAATATATCTATTTGGAATAAAAAAATAAATATATATTAAAATATACATATAATATATTGAGATTATATATCGACCATAATCATCCATTATTGGGAATTATGTTTCTAAATTGTTTTTATATTTTTATAGAAGCTATATTTTTGTAGTGGAATAGATCAGTTGACCTACAAAACACCATGATTGATTCAATTATTATTGAAAATGGGTCTTTGGAATGAATTTAATATCACTGGATTGTGAAAAAATAATCAATATATATTTATACAATTTTATAACAACGATGAAGCTCATCCATATATAAAATATAATATTAATTTGATAAAATATTTATTAAAATAAAAAAAGATTTGGGGATTTTGAATAATGATTAAAAACTTCATATATGGTAGAGAGATTATTCATTATGGATAAGATTCATCAGAATCATTAATATAGTTTGTTTGTGGTCCAACTATAAATTTTAAAACATGGTCTGAGTATGACATTAATCAATATAAATTTCAGAGGAAATATTATGATAACAACGGTGTGGTTCATAATAGTGTTGTATCATTATTCATATATGAAATATATTTTTTGAGTGAAAAAAATAGAATTTTCACATAATGTTTGTATTATAGATCCATAGAAAAAAAGGGGAGGTTGAGAAAATTAATTTTTTAAGGTGTTTAATTGAAATGTGGTTATCGATACCACTAGCTTTAAACATGATGAATTTTGTATAGAACTTGTTAATATGAATAAATTGGATGAAATTTATGATTATTTTATCATGGTATAAGAAGAAATAAAAATCTACATTCATAATCCTTTTGATATGTTTTGGACTATACTTTTTCAAGGAACAAAATTGTATGTTATTGATGGAAAACATGATGATGATATTGATTTATGTGATATACATACTTCTAGTGAATGCTTAATAGAGAATATTGATGTCCATATTGTATATATGGTTTTTTCCATATAGAATAATGATTAGGATGGAATTTGGTAAAACCAAACCTCTAGTAATTTCATAAAACTATTGGTGTCCTATATTTATTTTCAATCTAATTTTTAAAATTTCATAAAATGTTTGATATAATATTTCCTTATTAAAACACCCACAATAACAAAAAAGTTAAATTTATTTATTTATTTAGTTTATTTTAGTTTAATTTATCATATCATAACTTTTTTTACCCATGAAAAACATGTTTATATTTTTATTGTATGAAAAAATAGTTAATTGTAATTTATTTTGTTTAAATATATATATATATATATTGGATTATAATAAAATATATGTACTATTTTTTGTGTAAACAATTATGTAATACATTCAATAAATTTCTTCTAATCACACGCCATTTTTTGGAGTAACTCACCTCCAAAATGATGTATTAAATTAATGATTCGTTAAAAAATATTATATTGAGTGTTTTGTTTAATATTTTATGGTTATGGTTGAATCATTTTAAAAAATATATTCAATATTTTATATGATTGTTAGACTCGATTTTATTTTGTTATGGAATATCACGTATCACTAATTTTTTTATAATGTTAGTTATACTATTTAATAAATATGTAAACAATGTGCATAAGTTAGTTTACTTTTTTATTGGATCATCTTTTATTTTTTATTTAATTTTACATGAAATAATTATATTTTTAAATTTGCATACTAATTGTCTATTACATTGAATTGTAGGATAATAGCAGATGAAATATCTAATTCAGGGTGAAATGTTTCAGTGGACCATGCAAATAATTCTAGGGAGGACCCTAAAAACACTCTTATTGAGGAGCCTCTATAATATCCTAGGTAAAATTAGAATAATTTGATTTTATATTTATTATTATTCATGAATTAAGTAATCATATTCATTATGTTAAGTAATTCTTAAAATTAATAATTTATTATATGGTAATTTATTTAAAACATTATTTTTTCAATTATATAATTTAAATTTGAAAAATATAAATTCATTTTTGAATTCATAATATAAAAATTGTCCTATTATTAATTTTGGTTAATTTTTTGAAAAAGATAAATTTTTGGTGAATATTAAAAAATTGTTCTTTTATAAATCAACGTATTTTTTGTGATATCATGTATAAATAATTGTGATATAAAAGATATTGAATTTATTGAATAAATACATTATTATTTTATAGGGTAAATATTATATATAAATAAAAAATAACTTCTCAATTATAAATTATGTCATGATACGTATAAGAATATCTTTCAGTCCCAAGGCTGTGTATGCGCAACATTAGAAATGTCAAATTTGGTTTGTGATACTTAATAATTGAGAGATAAATGTAATTTTAAAGATTTTTTGTTCATTATTTTTTAAGATTTGTTTTTTCCAGTGATATTTTTGAATTTTAGAGTTATATAACATTAATCTTATTCAAATTCTTGTTCCATTCATGCGTAGGGTGAGAAACAAAAATATAATGAATTTAAGATCTTTTCTTGACATGTATATTAGTGAATATACATAATGAATTAATCAAGAAGTTTATTTTTAACATAGTTAATAGTAATTTTCATAACTTTTATATATGAAATAATTAACATTAATTCTTATGTGACGTTGTTGCAGTTCTTCTATAGGCCGAGGAAGATTAAATGAAATGATTTTAATTAAAATTATAAGAACTATGAAATGACCAAAAACATGACTAAATATTTTTTAACATCCTTGATTGAACCATAATATTACTTTTATTATAATTTGGGAAAATTTTCACCGACATCAATCACTTTTAGTTCCTTATCATATTTTATTTAAAAAGAAGTCATGTGGTTCACACTATAGTTTCGAAATTGTATATATTTTTTAATATATTGTTTTATAGATGTGTTTTCCTAAAATAAATAATTTTTATATATAAAACGGTTATACTTTTTTATGGGATCTTATTTGTAATTTTTATTGAATAAATAATTGTCTTAATGTCTTGCACAATGATAATGCAGTATTTAATTAATGATTGAATAAATCAAATTATAGGTATTAAAAACAATAAAATAACTAAATTTTGAGGTTTTATGTTAATTAAATATTTACCTATATTGATATTATATTTATATCATAGAATAAAAATTTCATTCAAATTTGAAACTTTTTTTGATGTTTTAAAATCATAGTTATGAATAGTGATTAGTTTGATAATAATTATTTTTCATGAATAAAATATTTAAATAAATTATCCAAAAATAAAAAATATTGAACCATGAAAAAAAGGATAAAATAACTTCAAAAATATGATCTACATTGATTTCAAGTCTTTATGGAAGTCTTTAACACTATATTAGACTAATTATATTTTAATATTTTATGTCGTTCCTAAATTTCCCCTCTCCCCAATTATAAAAGGAGACTCAACACCTCCCAAATTTCTTTAGAATAATCCATATATCTAGACTATACTCTTCAAAATTCTCCTCTCTTCATCCCTTTCCACATTCTAGTTCTTATGTTCTCACAAAAAGGCCACTTCTAAGGGCGTAATGAGGCTATTAAAGACAAATCTTCATGAGGTAAATTTTATATTTTTCACTTTTAAATTCTACCACACTTCTCTCTTATACTTACATACTATCCCGTGTTTCATGATAACTTTAGTATCATATATATATTAAACTTATTGTATTATTGTTATAAAACCATAAAATCTCATATTTTCTTCATTTATTCTTAAAAATGAAAATGTTGTCGAAGGTGTGTAAATTCACCACCTTCATAGAAAATGAGGTTTCATTTCCCTTTATATCATTATTGGAATGTTACATTTCACTCATAATTGTGTCCAATTATCTAAATATATATGTTTGAACTTCTGTAATGTCATCTCTTTTTGAAATGGAAGTCCATATTAAACCAACCATGGAAACCATGAATTGAACACACTTGAAATAATGGAAATAATAAAATATTATTAACAAATGTGTAGAAAGTAGATATTAGAAAATAATGTAAGGTAATATAAACATGAATGTATTTTATAATAAATAAATAACACTCTTTAAATCATTAGACCAGAATTTGTAACATTGTTTAAAGAAGTCAATCCTAAGGTATGGGAATTTATTTTTAAAAAATTATTGTTTCAAGTTACAACTCTTTTTATTAATTAGATATTTTAAAAAATACATGACATATGTTGATTTTACAACTTCCTGGATTCTTTATTTATTTTATGTTTCCTTTGAATGGTTAAAATTTTATTTTTAAATAAAATGTTTTCATTTATAAATGTGTTACTTTTTTAAAAAAAATTAAAAAAATGGATAATATATTTTCATTAAGAATGATTCTTTTATGAATTTTGTTTTGTATAATGATCTTTTTATGGTTCTTGGTAATTATTTTTATAATGGGTGCTTTTCTAATTATCCTAGGGAGGGTGATCCCATTTTATCTCTCCAATGAAATTGGTAAAGGGATAGAGTTTACTGATTTGGTTTCTCTGAAGATATTATGGTAATATATTGTGATAGTTATTCAAAGTGTAACTGTTATGGTTACTCACTTTGTGGCAAAGAGAGAAACATTATTTTTAAGAGTGATATGAAAATGATCCCAAATGTTACCTTTTATGATCTATGTATGATTGATGTGGGTTTAAATAAAATATATAATTTCATAAGGTGGTCTAAAGAGAATATGTTTTACTTTGTGAAAAATTTTTCATTCAAGGACTAATGATTTATTACTTATTTTATATATCCTTTAATGAGATGTCTTTTCTCATCTCTTATTTTTGAAAAACATTTCGAAAAGGATTAAGGATGGGTAATATAAAATAATAAGAAAAGATGAATATTTGTGAATGTTTTTCATCAAAATAATTCTTGTTCTATTAAAATTATTGTATTATGTAAGAAATGGGTACTCTTTCAGTAGTATCTACTTCATATCATTATGGGTTGCAATGTATGAATTATGTCATAATTATCTGAAACAAAAAATGAAAATATATCTGGGAATGTATGAATGGAAATTTCTATTTTAATTAACTAGATTTTGTAACATTTAATATTTGTCCCTCATAGTTGGTATCATAGAATGATTCAAATAATGTTATGGGTTCGGATAATGTTATTATAATAACCATAAAATATTTTTACCTTTATGTTGATGTGATATAAAATTTTAAAATTACCATTTTCCGTGTTCTAAGACTGTTCAAAATGGGTTTTCATAAAATAAAAATGGAAGGTTGAGTAGAAAGACATAGATATGGTGATATATTTCAAAATAAAAACCTTTAAGTGTGGGAATTAGAAAGGATAAATTTGTGAAATAAATTTATTTGATTAAATATGCAATAAATAGCGGAATTATGCATGAAAGTGCTATTCTAGATCTAACTTAAAGGAATATTTCATTTGTTGAACATTTTATGATGCAACACCCTCCTGATTTTAGTGGATCTTCTAACATAGTTGTAGCTAATAGGTGGATTAAATCCCTAGAAAATATTTTCAATGTCATGAGGTTTCCTGACCATCAAATGTTTATTCTTTCTATGTATCCTTTTGAAGGTGATGTTGACTAGTGGTCAGAAATGTTCATGAATATCAATGATAATGAGAAAATTTATTCATTTGAATTAAATGAATTAAAGAGGCTATTTTATGAGAAATATTTTCCTATGGAGGATCAAAATTGGATGCAAAAATATGTTCCTTTAATTCAAACCAAAAAATGAAGATTCAATGGCTTTGCATGAAGAAACAATCACTCTAATTGATTGGTACACTATAAATTTTATCTATTATCTTGATAGTAAAATCAATATTTTATATAATAATAAATAAAAAATATCGAAGGGAATAAAAATATCATTAATACATATGTTATAAAAACATGTTTTTTGTAAGGATAATTGGGAATTAGAGTTTTTTATGATCGTGTCTACTTTGAAAACCAGCAGAAAAGTAGTTCTAGGTGGTAGGATAATGGAAATAATTCATCAAAGAAGTATGATGTTAAGAAAATCATGTTTTTATTTGGTGAGAATGTTTTTATTAAACACACTACTGAATTCATCATTGAGTTTTATATGTTTTTTAAATGTATTAATTTTAGGCACATGGCTCACAATTTCAATAAAAATGATCATGGTTGTTGTAAGAACAATTCTGATATACACCCATATAAATGCTCTAAATGTAATGAGACTGATCAATATGAAAATTACTTTCAAAAGAGGAACCTGAGTGATATAATTAATCTATACTACAAATATAAATATGTAATGAAATCAATTATGACTACATATGTATATATTGGGTTATCCAATGATGTGGTATGAAGTACATTATTTTTTTATTCAGTGTTTATTAACATTTTCTTCGATATGTTTTCTACACAATCATTTATTTATAATGAATTTTCTTGTAAATTAGAACTTTAATCTAATGAAATGAGACCAGAACATATAGTAAAAATACATGGATGGAAATAAAAATTAAGAAAATATTTATAAGTATCTTATTATTATTGTCTGTGGAAATTATTTTCCTACAAACCTAGTTGTTTTTCCCTTAGTAGAGTATGATGTTATTTTATTTATGTAATGGCTTTCTATATTAAATGATAATATTAATTGTTATGATAATGAATTTTTTTAGAAAGAACAGTAGTTTTTATAAATTAATGAACCCATACTATTGATTATATATCAGGAAGTCAAGAAGTAATTAAAAGATGTAAATGACATTTATCATTCCCATAACATTCAAATCAAGGTATACATTTAGATTAATGGTGTTTCGGTTGTAAATGAGTACCTAGTTGTTTTTCTTGATGATTTTCTTAGTGTTATACCTAATAAGGAAGTTGAATTTACTATTGGCTTTGATCATGATTATAAACCAATTTCAAAACCCCCTTATCAAATGCATTTGGAAGAACTTCATGAATAAAAAATCATTTGCAAGGGTTTCAAGAAAAGGTTTCATTCTCTTGAGTTCTTCACCTTCAAGTGACCCTATTTTTAAAAAAAAATACTTGGTATTGTGTGTTTTTAATTAATTATAGATCATTGAATAATATCACTTTTGCAAATATGTATCATTTGTATCATATATATGACTTGTTTGATCATCTCTCAGGAGCACATTATTTTTCCCATATTAACCTGAGATCTCGGTACCATCAGGTGAAGGTGAATGATGAAAAAATTCTGAAAAAACAATTTCATATTAGATATAATTATTATAAGTTTGTTGTTATTACCTTTAGTTGGAGAAATCCCCCTACTATATTTATGGATATTATTAATAGAATATTCCATGGAAAGTTGGATAATTTTTTGGTTGTTTTTATTGATGAAATTATTGTGTTTTTAGAAAATTTTTAGGATCAGGAAAAATATAAAAGTATTATCCTAAAAACTCTCAAATAAAATAAGTTATATAGAAAATTAAGAAAATGTGATTTTAAGAAACAAAGTATTTCCTTCCATGGGGACATTGTTAATAAGGATAGAATAAAATCATGTACCACCATAAATGAGTGTTTTTTTTAATTTCTATGACCTACAAATGTTACTGAGATTCTAATTTTTATTGGATTGAATGAAATTATTGTGAGTTTGATAAAAGCATTTCATGATTATCTAGATTCCTAAGTAAGTTTACTAAAAAAAAGTGTTATATATATCTATATAAAAAATTGTAAATATTTGTTTCAGAAATTAAAAATAATATTGGTGAATTGAATGTTTTTTACATTCCCATGAGAAATAGTGATTTAATATTCTACAATAGTTCTTTATTGAAGGTACATGGATTCTTTCTAATGTAAAATAAACTGGTAATTAATTACCCTTCGTAGAAAATAATACCTCATAAGTACAATTTTCTAATACATGATTTTGAATTATATTCAGTTGTTTTTTCTCTAAATATTTTTTGGAATAATATATATGGATCCAAATGTAAAATATAAACTTACTATAAAAGTTTTAATTACATATTTACATAGATGTAATTTTACATGAAGTATAGAATATGGCTAGAACCGAAAAAGGAATATGATAACATGATCAATTACCATCAAAGAAAATAATATAATGTTCTTCATGCGTTTTGTATAGTTAATAATTCTACACTTACCATGATATATTTATAACAATATACTGTGAATAATTATTTGATGATTTTTTTCATATAAGTTTTTGTTGATGGATGTTCCTCGGTTTTTTAGGTGTCAGTGCAGTCTTCTCTCTCCGAAAGAATTAAGAAAGTCCATAAATAAGACAGTTAGTTACAAAAAAAAGGTCTAATTGGTTAGGAAACATAAGTTTCCTAAATTTAATTTTGATAAATACTATCTCTTAGAATTTTTAAAGATACTATGTGTTCCTTGTGTATTCCAGATGAAGAAAATATTATAATGTGAATCAAGTAGTTCTTCATTTTTAGTTTATCCTGGCTGCACCAAGATGTACAGAGACCTTTAGATGTTTTACTGGTTGGATAGAATAAAAATATATATTACATATTTTACCAAGAAATGTTTTCATGTCAATATTTTAAATAATAATTATAATTATAGAAGGGTATTCTTCATCCTTTCCCTATGCCAAAGTTAAAATAGAAAAATATATCCATTGATTTCAATATGGGGACACAAAAAAATTATCAAGGAAACAATGTGATCTTGGTTATTGTTGATCTACTAACTAAAATTTCACATTTAAATACTATTAAAGATAATATTTCTTTAGATCATCTTTCTCCACTATAACTCAATTTGACTGTAAGGTTACATAGATTTTCTCTCTCCATTGTATTGGAATGTGATCCTAGGTTCACTTTTATCTTTTGGATAGTCCTTCAGAAGTCATTTGGAATTGAATTAAATTTCTACAAAACTTTTAATACTCAATTAGATGGACAGTAGGAGGGGAAAACCTATACATTTGGGGATGTTAATAGATCTTGTTCAATGGATTTCTAGTGGATTTGGGATCAGCATCTTTCTATAGCTGAGTTTTCTTATAATTACAATTTTATTCCAGTATACAAATGACACCTTTTGAGACATTATAAAGAATTTTATGTTGCAATCAAAATTTTTGGGAATATTTCAGTTAAATAAAGTTGATAGGTAATGATTTAGTAGGTTTATTGGCTGTCAATGTGAAGATGATCCTGTAATATATGAGGATAGCTCCGAGAACACAAAAAAGTTATGCTGATAATAGGAGGAGAGAACATTTTTTTGAGGTAAGTGACCATTTTTTCCTAAATATAACTCCATGTAAAATTTTTATTTTCTTTACTATGAATGTAAATATAATCCCACAAAACATTAGACCATATGAAATTTGGAATAAATTTGGAAAATTTTTATACCGAGTAGCTTTTCCTCTGAGTTTTTTCCATGTAAAAAAGGTTTTCAGGTATCGATGTTTATAATATATGTGCAAGATTCTTTTCATGGTTTGATCTAGAAGTAGTTCAGCTATAAGAGAACCGTTATTATGAATATAATCCTATTCATATTCTTGGTCACATAGATCAACCTTTTCAAAATACGGAAGTTCTTCAATTTAACATTTTCTGAAAAAACCACAAGGTTGAACAAGAAATGTTGGGATCCTAAAATTATATTAGGGAAAGGTACCCCCATTTTTTAATAATTGAATAAAATTTTAAGGAATATATTTTATGAATTAGGGGGGGATATTTGACAACTAATGTAAAAAATATTAATTTTTTTATTCATTCTTATTCATTAATTAAATAGTTATATTCAGTGTGTTAATTGATCTTTTGAATAAATAATTTCTTATATGGTTATTTATATAAAAAATTAATTTTTTAATTTTGGAAATTTACTTTGAAACAAAAAAATTAATTTTTAATTCTATATGATGAAATTATTATAGTATGAATTTGATTTAATTTTCTAAAAAATATAAATTTTTTTAAATAGGAAAAATACATTATTTTTATAAAATACTCTATATTTTTTTGCATTATGAATAAATAATTATGATATAAAATATATTGAATTAATTATATAAAAAATTATTTTATAAGATAAAATTTTTAATGATATTATTTATAAAATATAAATTATAATTTATTTAAAAATAAGTCTAAAAATTATTGGCAGTGTAGAAATAGTTCCTTTTCATCAATAGTAATGTCAAATTTGGTTCATTAGAGTTAAAAATTGATCAAGAAAAATATTTTTCATGCCTTCTCATTAATTATTATGTATATGTTTTCTTTTTTGGATGATAGTGTGGAATTTTAGATTTATATAACATATATCTTTCCAAATATCTTCGCAACACTTATGATGGGAAAAAAGAAAAAATAACAAATTTAAGATGTTGTCTTTGCATGTATATTAGTGAATAAACATAATTAACAGATATAGATATTAGTGAATAAACATAATTAACAGATATAGAATTTTATTTTGAACCCAATTAATTTAAGAACATGGATCTTAATTTCAGTTATGAATCTTGATTTCAGGTTGTTTTTTTGAGAAAAATGGAGAAATGAGGTTTCTCTATGTACATGTCGTGTTTTTCGGAATACAATCTATGTACATAGTTGCTGCGTACATCTGTATATTGGCCATGTAACAGCCGAGTACATGGATGTGTGATGGCTTGGTAGACTGGTTAAGTCAAGGGGATGGTTAAGGCTATTACACGGCGTGTACACTAAATGAAAATGCCTTGTAGTTTTCTTTTTATTTGATATATCACTACGGGGTCACGTCTTATGTTCAGAACCATCTTCTTCTTGTTGTGTTTTGTATAGGAGTTCTCGTGAACAACGAATAAAGATAAAACCCTCGATTATCCATACGACCTCTGATGGAGACACTGTTAGGTGCGTTGGAATCCCACTGGTCATTTATCAATTCCTATGGATCCTTTTTTCTTGATTATTTACCTCTCGTAAGTTATTCTAGGATGAGTTTTTTCACCTTTTGTAGATCAATTCTGATCTTGGCCAATTCAAGGGCCGATGTTCAAGGATATTGATCTTGCGACTTCAAGGCTGGTAATTTATGCCTTTTTTATAGTCTTTGAATATATGTTCTAAACATGTCGCATACCCATGTTTGAGGTATTGAATGTTTTGTAATTAAACCTTATTTATTAACAGTTATTGTTTTTTTGATTGATAAAGGGTAGTTTAATATGCATAAGGTTAGATACCTTGTTTATGGGAAACCATGAGGGTGTGTTTCCCTTGATTGATTGTTATGGTCATTTGGTCTTGAATGCCTATTAGGATTTCCTTGTTTTCCATGAATTTGTTTTCTTAGGATGTAGTTTCTGATTATATGAGATGACTGTGATAAGCATTTTGGAATTTTTTCCAAGTGGAATTTGATTGTGAACGCGTCCTAAGGTAGGGACATTTATGTATGTTTTACTATTATGTTGACCCATGGGTAATGACTGTGAGAGCATCCAGGCAGTCATCATCCTAGGGGGTTAGACCAAGAGAGCTACCTAGGTGGACATTTATAAATTATTGATTCTATGTTGACCAAGGGGTATTGACCTTGTGAGTTTCCCAGGTGTTCATTTTTAAATGATAGTGTTATGTTAGACCAAAGGGGTAAGACCGTGAGAGATTCCTAGAGGGTTTTTATTAAATGATAGTTTTTATGTAATATGAGAGGTATTATACTGTGAGAACATTATCAAGGGGTCTTGATTGAATAATTAAATGATTGTGATTAGTCTACCAAGTCAAAGAAAAAGCTTGGACTCAGTCTTACATGAATTATTAGATGGTCTTATGGGACATCAATTGTTTTACGTACATAAGGGATACAAATTTTAGGCTAGTTCCCAAGGTTTGCGTGACTCAATGGAATGAATAATAAATGTGAAGGAATATAATTGGAAACTTTATGACTATTTACTTTATGAGTACTTTTTAGTTTTTTGCCTCATTCCTGCATATTTCCTGGTATATATATTCACTAATAGTTAGGCATAGATCTGTTGGTGGTTACTTATTGGTATTCTTCCCTCTCCATATTTGGGTACTTCTTTTGGACCCAAATAGATTATATGGTTATAGTATAGATAAGTTAATGCAACCTTCCTCATTTGGTACTTGATTGTTGTAGGAGTTTGAGAGCATGGGACCAAGATGAGGCTTGTTATGCTGCTAAAGTTTACATGTTTCTTTTAGAATTTCGATTCTATATTTATTTCCAGCATTGTGACTTGTTTGGACGTTTTGTTAGATACATATGCCAGGAATCATATATATATATATATATATTTTGTCTTCTGTAGGATTTACTTTTAGTCTTCCACTATTTACATCTGTTATATGGTATTACTGCTTCCAATTTTGTTTACTATTTGTTATCTATTGTTTGTACTATTCTAATGAGGGCATAGTTTCCCCATTATAAGATTTTGACCCTCACTGCTATTCAGAAGCCTTTGGCATTTGGAAAAATGCTCTTGAGGACATGTGACCAACCGGGTATGGGGCACCTTTAGGAGGTACTCGGATCTGGGACGTTACAAAGAGGTATCAGATGAGTAATTTTCTTATTTACTTACTATTTGGATCCAATAGACTTGTATAGTAAGGAATAAGTAGTTGGTAATAAGTTGTGCTTGTGATTATCCCACCCATGTATAGGGAAAAGACAAGTTACCTCGAATATTAAAATTTTTCTAGTTTTTAAATTGGTATAGTTGATTTGATTTCACCATTGGGAGATTCACTAGTATTGCGAGGTCATGGTTTATATCATTTTTATCCTATTTCTATTGAAACCCAATGATCTTAGGTTATTCCATCTCATGAATCATAAAGGCACTAACTAGGGATCACATGTCATGTAATATTGTCATGCCAATTAGAGTGCATTGTTGATTTCCTGATATTCTAATAGATGGTGTTCAAGATATTAATGTTGTTGTGATAGATTCCACGATAAAAATTCATACTATTTTGATAGGGTATTGGTATATAAAAATTATCATCTGGATGGATGCAAATCATTGGTCCCTGAGGTGATATGGACCCTCTTGGATATGAATTTGGTGGGTCATGTTTAAAATTTAATTGAATTATATCAACTTATTATTTGAATAAGGATACTAATATTTGGTTCACAGGGAGTATGGGCTCTCAATGATCATTAAATGGAATTCCTTAGGTTTTTAATAGTTTCAGAGAAGTTTAAGAGGCGTACTGCCTGAAAAACCATTAAACACAGTGTGTGATGTTATGAGGACACACCATGTGTTCTTATGTTATGTAAGAACTCACTATTCTTATGTACACACCATGTACTATATCTACATGTCGTGTTGTTGATGACTGTGTGATTGACTCTGTGAGCAAACACACGTGGTTGATAATCATTTGGTAGAACACACCGTATATTGGGAGTACACACTATGTTGTAAAATACCATGTATCTGGTCATGTGACTAATGACACAATTGGATGAAAAATAGGTTGTACAAATAGTATCTAGATGATACATGATGTGTATTAATCGACAGTGTATCTGGTCATGTGACAAATGACATGTGTGGATGGAACTGATGTGGTACATGCCATGTCGAGGGTGAACATGCTGTGTAGTGTTACACTAGTAGAACTATTTTGTTCAATACATGTAGAATTATATAGGTAGGATGGGATATTCAATAACACATCATGTCTCGTGATGAACACTACATGTTTATGGGGTGTTACACAATCAATATGGCAGAGGTTCACGACCATGTTAAGGCTTAAGTGAACATGTCATGTAGTGCTTCTACACGCCGCGTAAGCCTCTATTGGTAAAACCTGAATGCTTTCCTTTTTCTACTTCGGTCTTGAAATTCTAAGTTGAAGTCCTTGATAACATTAATCTGAGGTGTGCTCTTGACCATTCAGATTCAATCAACCAATACATCCTCCAGTTTTATGCCAGGTATATAGCAATGATCAGACACCGAAAATAGTAAATCAAGCAATACCAGTAGATCCTCCCATCATGCCCATTTTGGAACCAAAGGTTATACCAAAAATAAATGTTGATGAATTTTTCTATGAAGGATTTATGCGGATTATTCATACCTTTTAGGTAGCACCACATCCTACCTCAACAATTTCATTGTTGATGCGGGTGTTCTAGTAGAAGCTTTCTCCCACTTTTTTAGGGGATGGAGGACCACAGACTGTAGAGTCATGGTTGGAGGCCATTCTCTCTATCTTTGAGCACCTAGAGACTCCTCCTGAGAGGAAAGTGAATATATCAGTGTACTTTCTATGTGATTCTAAAAAGATATGGTGGTATGTTATTCGACCAATGGGACATGATCAGGATGTGGATTGGGAATAGTTTCATAGGACCTTCTTTTTTTACTTCTACCCTGAGACATTGAGGGTCGAATGAGCGTGGTAGTTCATGCATTTAGAGAAGGGTGCGTATTCAGTGATGGATTAATCCTCTAATTTTACAGAGCATCAGCGCTTCACACCTATTTTGGGAGGTGACATGTTATCACTATCAAGGCCATTTGAGAATGGTATCAGGAATGATATCTGATCACTGGTGAATGTTTTCAGGCTAACATCAGTGACTACTATAGTAAATTAGGAACTGATTACAAAACATAATTTGTGGGAGTTAGGATCTATGATCCAGAGAGGTTCAGCATCCAGGGTTGGTTTTCATTATACTGATAGCAGAAAGCGTTGTAGGGATCTATCACATGATGTTTCTTCAGCTAGCTGAGTGGTATGCTACTAGTGAAGAATGAGAGGTCACACGAGACAACAATGCCTGAGAGACCCAGTGGACTACCGATCATGTAGATAGATGGGTCATATTCAGATTTTTTAGGATGTTCTCGCCAACAACGAGTGAGGGGGATCTTTTATGAATACACATTTAGGATCAAGAACACCAATTTCTCATCAGTCAGGGAATTGGGGTTCGTTAGGTTGAGGAGGTGGTTGTGGTCGTGGTATCCAGATGATAGCTTCTCAGCGACAGCATGCTGGACCAGCTCAAGGTAGCTAGATAGGGGTACTCGGGCATAGTACAGTTCAGACTTTTGTGATGGAACAAACCTAGATGTAGCAGGATCCCATACCCTTTATGGTTAGAGTTACGATTCTAGTTGCCCCAATTTTAGTTTCGTCACTTTTTTATACAAGTGCTTCTAATTATTTTATATATGTTTCCATTATGGAGAGCTTTGGTCTCTTTATCATTACGTCTAATGATGTTATGATGTTATACACTTTGTTGGGGATTAGGATGACTATTGTACATTCATGCAAGGAATTCCCTCTTGATGTTGGTGGGTGTCCCTTCATATGGGACCTCAATGTCTTCGAGATAATAGGGTTCTATTTCATTCTCAAAATGGACTAGTTCTTCACCTTTTATGCATTTCTTGACTTTTATCATTGTAGGGTAACATTCACATCTTCAAATGGTGGGTCTTTTCTACCCAAGGATGAATGGGATGTTTAGGAGTGCATATCGGGACCTGAAATCATGGGTTGGGAGGAATTACAGCGTAGATTTCTAGTTCATATCTGCATGACCAGGGGACTTTAGAGATGGGATACCCACCAGTGGTGGATCATTTTAGAAATTTCTTTCCAGAGGTCATGTTTTGTTTTACCTCCGAAGAGAGAGGTATATTTCACTATTGAGCTTGTTCCGTGAGTGGCACTGGTGTCCATCTCTCCTTATAGGATGGCTACACCCGAGTTACAGGATCTCAAGAAGGAGTTAAATTAGTTTAAGGAAAAGGGTTTCATCTAAACTATTACTTATCCTTATGGTTTTCATGCCCTTTTGTGAAAAAGCAGATGGTACCCTCATACATTGTGTGGATTATCATAAGATGAACCAGTTGATGGTCAAGAAATGATATCCCTTGTTGATGATTGATGATGTCCTATATCATCTTAGAGGATCATGGGTGTTCTCAATGATTGACTTGAGATTCGTTTATCATCAGTTTCACGTTAGGCCAGATGACAGACCTCTTACATCCTTTCTGAGGAGGTATGGTTTATATGACTATTTGGTTATGTCACTCGGTCTCATGAATTCACCCTCATTTTTCATGGTTCTGATGAACCGAGTATTCCATACATACATGGATTCCTTTTTTGAGGTATTTTTGGATAATATATTTGTGTACTCTCACACTTGAAAAGACCATGCCATATATCTTGAGATCGTATTGATTACACTAGTCAAAAATCAGTTATATGATAAGATCTCAAAGTTCCACTTTTGGATGGATCAAATTCACTTCATGGTTCATGTCATCTCAGAGACAAGAGTATCAGTAGACCTAGAGAAAGTAAGAGTAGTAATTTTGTAGGATAATTTAAAGAATGTCTTTGAGGTATGGAGTTTTTTGGGATTGGATGGTTACTACAGGTGCTTTATTCAGGACTTCTCATGCTTTGTAGTGCCACTAAAGGGCCTAAATAAGAATATTGTGAAGTACTTGTAGAAATATTCATGTGATTTATCCTTTCAAGAGTAGAAATTGATGTTGAGTTCAGCACCAATACTGATTTTTATAGAGCAGGGAAAGAGTTAGACTATTTACTACAATGCATCAGGTATCAGGCTGGGAGAAGTTATTATACAGGGGAAGGATTTGTTGCTTACGGGTCATGACAGTTGAGGCAACATGAGAGGAATTTCACAATGGATGATCTCAAGATGGCTGTAGTTGTGCCTGATTTTCACTGTTGGAGACATTATCTTTTGGGAGAGAATTTTGTGCTATGCACTGAACAAAAAACCCTCAAGTATATACTTACTCAGCATGATCTAAAATTGAGACAAATAAAGTGTGTTTAGTACCTTTAGTCCTTCGATTTTTTGTTTTCCTATAGGCCTGGGAATGTCAATGCAGTGGCTGATGCATTAAGTAGGATTACTCAGATACCAGAAGATCTAGAGTCTAGCAGTGAGTGGATGCTTATGGATCATTTCTCTGAGAAGCATTTAAAAGTTCACGATAGAGAGGGGAAGACATATCTTTCTTCCATAGATATTACCTCTACTCTACTAGATCGATTGTGAATGAGGCATATATCATATTCAAAAGTCCATGTTCTGAGGGAGAGTGTGTCTAGTGAGGACCCAACTTCTAGATGGACCATATGAGAGGGTGAGGTTTTTCAATTCCATGGGAGAATATGGGTGTCAACAGACATATGGGAGGATTTTATATGATATTTTAAAGCCTCGGTATGGTTATTTCATCATAGTGTCACCAAGATGTATCAATATTTACATCATTAGTTATGGTGGGTTGGTATGAATAGGGGTGTAGCTGGTTCTGTAATTAGATATTCCACCTGTCAGTTGGTGAAGGTGAAGCATCATTGACTGAAATGGATGTTATAGTAGTTACCCATTCCAAATTTTAAGTGTAACGATGTGGGGATGGACTTTGTGATAGGTTTACCAGGGATTCCTTGAGGAAATTATGTGATTTGGGTTTGTATAGACAGGGCAGATGAAGGCTTCACATTTCTTACAGATTAAGGAAACCATTAGTGATGATGATCTTGGAATTTTGTAGATATGAGAGATTGTACATTTCCATGGGGTTATGTACTCTATCATTTCATATAGGGACACCCTGTTTACTTCATTTTTTTAGTATGGACTACATAAAGCTTTGGGTACATAGGTACTTCTGGGTACAACGTACCATCCCAAATAAGTTGGCTAGTCTAAGCGTACGATCCCAGTTTTGTAGGAAATGATTCAATCATGCATTCATGATTTCGTGGGATCTTGGGAGAGACACATACCATAGGTGGAGTTTTCCTACAATAATAGTTTTTAGGTGGAGATTCAGATGGGACCTCATGAGACTTTGTATAGTAGGTCATGCGGATCACCTCTATGATGGATAGAGGCGTGAGAGGCAGCTATACTGGGACATAATCTTGTCAAGGAGACCACTCAACAGGTGGATTTTATTCGGAAAAGGATTTCTACTGCACAATCTCAGATGAAATCTTATTGTGATCGATAAAGACAACCTCTGTAATTCTAGGTCAGAGATCATGTTTTCATAAATGTCACATAAAGGTTGGGAAACATGGGTATTAGGAGAAAGGGGAAGTTTTAAATGAGATACATTGGGTCGTTTGAGGTTCTGCAGAGAGTCGGGTTGGATACCTATCAGTTTCAGTTACCTCAGAGGTATCAGGCTATGCATGATGTCTTTCATGGTTCTTAGCTATGGACTAACATTTCATACCCATCACATGTTTTTCAACATGAGGAGGTTGAGTTAGAGGTGGATTCATCCATCAAGGACCACACTATTATGATCTTGTATCTTATAAAAAATATTATCCATGGTCGGACTATTATTCTGGTATAGGTGCTATCACAACATGGTCGATTACAGGTTGCCACTTTGGAGATGGAGTCCTACATACGATTATAGTGGTCAGTGATGTTTGAAGTATCTTCTTCACCACCCTTTCAATGGAAATTAGGTTGAAAATTGATTTAAGGGGGATGTTTGTATTAACCTCGATCTTCATTTTAGGTTTGGATATTGATTTCGGGTTGTTTTGAGGAAAATAAAGAAACGGGGGTTTTCTATGTACAAGTCGTGTACTTATGTGTACATGAAGTGTACCTAGTTTCCATTTATAGTCATGTACTGGTCATGTTACGGCTGAGTACATGGACAGGTGATGACCTAGAAGCCCGCTTAAGTCAAGGGATAGTTAAGGCTACTATATTCCATGTACACATAATGAACACACAATTTAGTTTTCTTTTTATTTGATATATCAGAGTGGGGTTGTGTCTCATGTCCAGAACTGACTTCCTCTTCTCGTCTTTCGTATAGGAGCACTCAGGAATGATGAACAAAGATCTAACCCCTGATTCACCACCTGAAATTCAATTGAGATGTTGTTTGGTTAGTTTGAATCCCACCGACGAGTTATCAATTCCTCTAGATCCTTTCATCCTGATTCTTCTTCTCTCATGAGTTATTCAAGGTTGATAATTTTTAGCCTTTTGTAGATCTATGCCGATCTAGGATGATTCAAGGGATAACATTCATAGATATTAATCATTGGACATCACGGTAGGTGGTTTGTGCTTTTTTTTTGTTTTTATATGGATTATATGTGCTAAAAGTGTCAGTTACCCAGTTTTGGGGCATTACGTGTTTTGTAATTAAACCATATTTATTACCTATTATGGTTTTTTTGATTGATAATGGTTAGTTTCATATGTGTGATGATATATTCCTTGTTTATGAGACACCATGTGAGTGTGTTTCACTTTACTGATTATTATGGCCATTTGGTCTAGAATGTATGTTGGGCATTCCTTGTTATCCATACCTTGTTTTTCGAATATTGAGTTACTGATTATATGAGATGCATGTGATATGCATTGTGGATGTTTGACCATGGGGAAATTGACTGTGGCAGTTTCTTGAGGTAGGATCATTTATGTATGTTTTACTATAATGTTGACCCAGGGGTATTGATTGTGAGATATGCCAGGTTTTCATCAACCCGGTGGGTTTAGACAGTGAAAATTGTCCAGGTGGTTGTTTATAAATTATTGATTCTATATTGACCATGGTGTATTGACTGTGTTAGCTACCTAGGGGTCTTATCTAAATGATTAGTTCTTTTTTAGGCCAGAGGTCTTAGCCCATGAGAAATTCCTAGAGGGTCTTTATTAAATGGTTTTTGTTATTTTAGAACATAGGGATTCGACTGTGAGAACTTTCCCAGGGGGTCGTGATTGAATAATTAAATGGTTTTGATGAGTCTACCATGCCAAATAAAAATCTTGGACTTAGTCTTACATGAATGCTTATATGGTCTTATCAGACATTTGTGTTTGTTACGTACATAGGGGATACAGAGCTTAGGCCAGATCCCAAGGTTTACATTATTCAACAGATTGAATAATAAATTTGAATGAATGTAATTGAAAAATGTAGGATTGTTGACTTTTGAGTACTTCCTAGTTTATTGCTTCATTCCTGCATATTTCCTGCTATATATAATCATTGACATTTTTCATTCATCTTTTGTTGGTTACATAATGGGGTTCATCTCGCACCCTGTTTGTGTCATGATTTTGGACCCAAACGAATTATATGGTTGTAGGTATAGATAAAGGAAAGTGTGATTCCTTATTAGGTACTTGATTGTTGTTGCAGCGGGGGAGCATGGGACCAAGCTGAGGCTTGTGATGCTGCTAGAGTTCACTTGATCCTTTTTTACTTTGGTATCTATATTACATTCCAGTATTGTGACATGTTTGGATATTTTCTTAGATACATTTTCCATGCATTATATATATATATTTATATTGTGGCTTCTGTTGGATTTACATTTAATCTTCTATTGTTTACTTCTATATATGGTATTACTACTTTCGATTTTGTTTACTATTTATTATTTGTTATTTATACTCTGCTAATGAGGGCATAGTTCCCAAATTAGGAGACCATGTCCCTCACTGCTAGTCGGTAGCCTTTGGTATTTAGGGAAATGCTCTTGAGGTCACGTGACAAACAGAGTACGATTCACCTTTGGGCGGTTCCCAGATCTGGGACGTTTCAATTAATATATTTTTTGACATTAATTTATTTTTAATTTTTATATATGAAATAATTAAATTTAATTCTTATGCAATGCTCATGCAGTGCTTATGAAGGGAGAGGAGAGATAAATAAACTTATTTTAATTAAACTTATAAGAAATTTAAAATGACCCAAAACAAGGCTAAATATTTTTTTATAATCAATTTTCGACCATTACCTTAATTGGATTCGAATAGGGGACATTTTGGACCATTACTAATCACTTTAATCCCTTTATAACATTTTATTTAAAAGGATGTAAAGTTATTAACACTATAGTTTTTTATTTCATAACATCATAATATATGGCTATTTAAAAAATTTTGGAACATAAATAGTGTTTTAAAATATTATAGAATTATATTTTCAAGTAATTTTATTTTTTATTTTTCGGGAATAAATAATTACCTTAATGTATTATACAATGATGATTCATTATTTATTTATTTAATTAATAAATCAAGTTAAATATATTAAAAATAAAAAATAAATATAATTTGATATTTTTAATTTAATAAATGATTTCTCTACATTAATATGATATGTGTATGATATAATAAATTAAAATTTATATTTTTTTAATGTTTTAAATACGTAGTTATGAATACTATTTAATTTGCAAAAAATTATTTGTTATGAATAAAATAATTTTATTATATTATTTAAAAATCAATAAAAACCCATGAATAAGTCCAAAAATGATAATATTCCTTCTTTAATATGATACCATGTGATTTTGAGGCCTTTTCGAAGTCTTTAACCCTGTATTATTCAAATTGTATTTTAATATTTTATGTAGTTCCTAATTTTACCCTCACCTCAATTATAAATTGACATTAATCCCTTCACAAAATTTTATCACCATAACCCATCATTCTCTAATATCTTCTACCGAATTTTTTTCTCATTAACCCTGTCCACATTCTAGTGTTTCTGGTTACACAAAAAGGCCATATCCAATTTCCTAAGGAGGTTCGCAAGTAGAATTTTCAAGTAGTAAATTTCTTCTTTTTCTATTTTAAATTATTTCTCACTTATTCCTTATCATAATAACCTATACCATGTTTCATGATTAATTCATTATCAAATATATTCTATAAATATTTTTAAGGGTATATAAGCTATAAAATCTATTATTTTCATCTTTTATTCTTAAAAACAAAATCATTCCCCAAAGTGTGTCAATTCACCACCATCATGGATGATGAGTTTTATTCTCTATTCAACTCATTAATATAAAGTTAAAATTCACTCATAATTCATTAATATGACCTTATTATATATGTTCTCACTTTAGGAATATCATTTCTCTTTGACTAGGAATTCCATTATAAATATACAACAAAAATATTGAAATGAACGCACCCAAACAAATTGAAATTTCAAAATATTATTAATAAATGGGTAAGAAGATGTTATAAGAAGATAATATAACGTATTATAAACATTAATATAGTTTTTAATACATACCAGGAAAGCTCGGGTAGAGGCAAAGCCACTGACAATTTATTAAAATAAAAGAAAATTTCACCAAGGAAACACCACAAAGTAAAAAAGGACAGATACAAGTCCTAAAAAGTATACTCATCACCACATCCACGATATTCTGTTTCCTACACAATAGCAGATTACTACTCTGAACTTTTATTATGCATCAGAATCTTGGCATACTTCCTTCTAAGATTCAACTTCTCCAAAATATATAAACTCCTTAGCTGACTGCATACCCTTTTTCAAGCCAGAGGCCGCCCCACCTTCCTTCCCAGAAGACTTGGTAGACACTGGCTTTGGAAGATAGGAGTAATCATTCCTCGACCATCATTGAGTTGGGGAAGACAAGGATTCCTCCTTCCCAACCACCTTCTTATTCCCACCCTGAACAATGTCATTGTAAGAAGGTCGGACCATGCTACCAACATTTTCATTTCTACTGTCAGAGACATCCCCCCATTTTACAGAAATATACCCCTCTTGATAACCCTCATTCACTCCCCCATATTACTGAATTTGATTGTTCATATCAACCATATCCGGACAGTGTGATTCTTACACAAACTCAAAAGCATCATGAACTCTCTTCTTCATTTTATCTGTATTTACTGCTACATCCTTCCTGCCACATTCAATGCTTGGGTTATTTAATACATAAATAACACTCTTTGTACCATTATACATGAGGATTTATTAGTTTTTAAGTATGTCAATCCCATGGTAGGGGAGTTTCTTTTTAAGAAACTCTTTTTCATTTTACAACAATTTTTATTAAAGAAATGTTTTTTAGTTATATGGAACAACTATATTTACCTAATTCTATGATGAATTATTGATTTTATGTTATATTTAATAGTTTATAAGTTTATTTTAAAATATATATTTTTCATTTATAAGTAAGAGACTTCAGAAAAATGATTTCAAAAATGGAAAATTTATTTTCCTCAGGAATGTTTCTTATGTGAAATATTTACGTGTTATGATGAAGTTATAGTTCTTGGGAATTTTTATGATGTCAAGTGTATACAAGATAAAATGATGGTGTGTGTTCATCTTATATATATCTAATATATTGGGTAAATATACTGAGTTAACTAATTAGGTTTCTCTTAGTAGATTTTAGGAATATACTACAATTGTTACAACAAGTGTAACAACGATGGTTACTCCATATATAATTGGGATAGAAGCATTATTTTTAAGGGTGATATTGAAATAATAAAACAATTTTACTTTTGTTATCTATTTATGATTTATATGGTTTTATAAGAAACTTATGATTTCATGAGGTGAGATAAAGATCATGTGGCTTACACTGTGAAAATGGTTTCATTCATGCACTAATGATTTTATTATTAATTTCTATGTCCCTTTATATGATTTCTCTACTCATAACATGTTTCAAAATGTATATCACAAGGATAATGGTTGGGTAAGATAAAATAATAATCCAAGATGAATTTCATGTGGATTTTTCATGAAAACTATTCCTATTTTATTAAAACGTCTGTATTATAAGAGAAATAGTTAATATTTTATTACTTTCCACTTTGTATGCTTATGGGTTGTCATGGTTGAATTATGACATAATTTTTTAAAACTATAAATAGAAACAATATTTTGGAATGTATAAAAATGAATATATAGGTGAATTTAATAAATTATGTAATGTTTAAGAGTGGGTCCTTATATCCTCTTCATCTATTTACATCAGTGCCATAAAATTCAAATGGGAAGAGAATACTTACATTTTTGGAAAATGCTGAAATAATTTTGTACAGAATTACTAGTTAACAACAGTTGAGACCATAGGATACCAGTTAAAATTGGTGATAATGATATTTCTAGGGGTCCAAATTCAAAACAATTTAATGCTTTATTCCATATATACTAAAATATATGATTGAATTTTTATTTTTGATTGGAGAAGTGTTGAAAAAGTTAAACTATTCAAATTTTGGCTGATAATTTAGGAAGTATAATTTTTTACTATTTTAATTATCTAGAACTATTTTCAGTATTTTACATTTTTCACCTTATTATTATTTGACACATGAGATACCTGAAACTGGAGGAGTCATAAGGAAGTGTTTAGGAATGGAAATTATGAGATGGAGGGATTTTAAATCAACCCTCAAATTTTATTTATTTTTTGGGGATATATTAAACCAAGGCACATGTGATATATATTCACTTCTAGATGAATAGACATGGAATAAATTTTTTTAAGATGGCATAAAAATGAATTTTTGGTATGTGAAATATTATCTTTTAGATGTTTTTTATATGTCAATGATCATATTAAGGATCTTTTTTTCTGAATGTATATGAAATATAGGAATATAATCATGTTGTACGATATAAAAAAATTATAAACACATTTATAATTTTTTGTATGGTATACGTAATTGGATGAGAAAATGATTTCTCTCTAATTTAACAAATAAATAGATGAGTATTAAATGTTTCTAAAGGTTGACATTCCTCCTACCCTAGGTAGACATGAAAAATTGATGAATGCCCAAAAGGGAAAATAGGGTAAATATATTATTGAAAAGTCAATGGTAATATCCAAGATCATTAAAAGAAGGTATTTAATTTATTTATGTTATTAAAGATAAATAAATTTTTTATAAATTGTGTTTGACATATATTTATTTCACATAATCTATACAAAAATCCATTAAAGTGAATAGAACATTATGGGACTTTTATCTCTGAGTGTAGGATGAATATTTTATCTACTACCTTAATAAATCACGAACATCTTGTTCATGTATAAAGATACCCCACATTTGAATCGATAACAAAAGTCTTTTACAAGTTTTATGATTCATCAATGGATGATGTTTTTAAAATAATAATAGGATCTATATAAGCTAATGTCTAGGATTTGTTTTGAGAAAGTAGAGTAAAAGACAAAATATTCAGTAAAATAGATTATATAAAACAATTTATGATAGTTTCGTTCTTCTGATCCATCTCATCCACCTCCTATAGCTGATCCTAATACCTGACCTACTCACACATATCTACATAATACACCTCGTCATACTTATCCTCTTATTTATTATGAGTTATATTTTTAATATCCCAATATCACTTTGTCTCATATTGGATTACATACTATATTGGGGATATTGTTCATCATAAGCATATAATGATTTGGAAGCTTAGGTTCACTGTAAAGAATATTCTGGATTGATCTGTAAGAAAACTGTTTTTTGCAAATAATTTCACAATAATTGGACAATGAATTGATCATTTTATTTATTCTTCCATCAATAATTGTTCTAATAAATAATTTTTCTTGTATATTATACACATTATTTCATATTAGTGTTAATTATTTTTATAATTTCAAAAATTATATATTTTTATATTTTTATAAAGATTTAAATTTAAATTAAAAAACATACCACATAGAGAAAAATAATTATACGATGTTAAGACATAAAATAAAACCTATTATGGACTTCTTATATTATAAAAGATTTAATTTTTTTAGATGTTGATGATATTTTAGTGGATCATAAAATTTTTGGGCATATAATTAATTTGACAGATTTAAATAAAGTTATCATGGATCTTTTAAATGGATATTAGTTGGGGATCAACACGATATAATCATTTTCTATGTAAGTCAATTATCGTATATCTTTCAGTTATTTTAATATATATTAACATAATACACATATTTTTTCGTATTAGTTATTTTTATAAAATTTTTATAAAACATAAAATAACATCAATGTATATTTTTTTGGACCTAGAATTTATTTCTCATATACCAAGGAAAATTAGTAATATATATGGAACAATTTATATTGCTGAAATATTTGGAAACATTGAATTTATGTGTTAGATGCTTCCTTAACTTCAACATTACAAAGCCAATATTTCATAGAGTGTTATATCTCTTAACTGAATAACTACTTACACAATGTTTTTTTTCATATATTAGGGTTCATTTGATTTTGGGTGTTTATATTTCAGGGGAGAAGACACTTTATTAGCTATGTTCTATCCAGGGTGACATATAAGATAATTTTAAGAATATATTGAACACAAGTGTTTAAATATTTAAATAAGTAAATATATTATAGTTATATTTAAATTTAACATATATATATATAATTTCTAATTACTAAATGGGGGAAATTAATATAAAAAAGAGGACAGAAGATCCCAAAGATCATATATGTCAATGAAAAGTTGAATTCTCCTTTATAATTACTACATATTTTTTATAATTGTTTTAAATATTATTTTGAATTCAAGGATTATTTTTAAACACAATATCCATCATCAAGGTAGATTAGTGGAATATAGATACTATATTCTAATATTTATATTTGAAATAAATAAAATATGGATATTTACAAAATCCCATAATGTTATATTTTATTATGAACTATTACTTTCATTTTTAATTCATTATATTTAGAATACATCATCAAATATTAATTATAATATGTACCTTTTATATACCCGTCAGCCTTATACTGTAGAAGTTATGTGAAATATATAAAGTTAATGGTAGGATAATTTCACTACTCTATTTGGGTTTTTTTATTTGTAATATACATTGTAAACATTATATTTAGTGTTTTAATGTGAAAATGCATTAATTTTGTGATGTTTTTTCCTAGTATGATTTTACACTCTAACAGTTTTTTATCTACTTCTATACTCTTGGCATGGTTGTAATGATATTTTATATTAAAAAAATTTCATTTTTCATGATAGTTATTTTATAACTTATATGAAAAATTGAATATCACATTTATTTTAAAAACAGATTTGATAACTAATTTCTCCAGTTCATTTTATCAAATAAATGATGTGATAAATGGTTTTACACATTGGTTTTTGTATAAATAACATGGGAAGCCATCACCAAATATGAATTTTTAGCTTGTCTCTAGTATTCTATTCAGAGAATATACAATGCCAATTTTTCTTAAAAATGACTTGATAAAATTTTTTCCATCTCGGTTAACTTATAGTCACCATAGAAAGCATCCTTAAAATATTTCACACTTATAATGTTATTTTATTTTAAAAAATGATTATAAAACATATTTTTAATTTTTCTTATAATAACTTATGAATTATCTAATGTTTTGAATGTAAAAACATGGTGTGAAAACAATTTTTTAATAGCTTACCTATGTGCATAATGTTATAATTTTTTGTTTTTTATGGATATAAAAAGTTTATTAATTTTATAGTATGATACTAATGAGTAAAAAAACTTATTTATGTTACATGAATGGAATTGTTAATATTAAAATTATTTATAACAAATTCTATTTTTTTATTCAAAAAAATTCTAAACAATATCATTTTTACCCTAAATATTTACAAATTGTACCCTAAAATTCATTACAATAATCCCTGAAATTTTTGAATCATTGTAGAATTACTATTTAATAACATTTATTCTCTATATTGGTTGAGATTATAAACATGGAATGATGATCGATCATCCATAATGAAATAAATATGGAACTATTGAAAATGATAATAATTGATGATCCGTAATAATAAAAAATCAGTAAAAAATATATAATAAAGAAATATAAATGATTAATAAAAAATGTTATACTGAAAAATATTTTTATAAAATTTATTTTCAATGAGGCTATGATTAAAATATTTTAAACATAGGTATGGTCAAGAAATAATGAATCCAAGGAAATTGTTTTTTGGATTTCATGTTTAATAATTTAGTAATATAATTTCATATATTAATATGTTACTGGATTTTTGATCCTCCAATTATTGTATAATTTTTATTTACACTTTAATTTATTTTAATATAATATTATTTCTCAAATTCTCATGTTTAAATTATTCTTACTTAATAAATAATATTCATAATATTTTAGCATCTAAATTTTCATTTAATTATGATATGTTTCATGTTCACCACTTATTTTAATTTCTATTATAAATATATCACCTAGTTTATTTCCTATATCTTGACTATCGTATTATGTATGGTATTAATATACCCATATCACATTCTCTCTGTCAATGGATTTGGACTCATGTAATAAAAATTTCAGAAAGGTTTCTCTTCTAATATTATGTTATAATCACGATTTACTATGAAAAAAATTAAAATTAACGGAAATATATTTTCTTTCTCCCAAAAAAATATGTTTTTTTCTTCTCCTATGATTATTATTAAGATTTATATTTATTCACACAATTTAATGTCCTATTAGTATACAATTCACACTGAATGATGTGTGGAAGTGGAAGTAATCATATCCATTATTAGATCATGATTAATTTTCATCAATTTCAATTATTTAAAAAGATTTTATAGAAATATATATATCAAGTTCTTTTATTTTTACTGGAATTTTATCTTAACAATAAATTTACTTAAAAAATTATTAAAGTAATATATTTATGTTTTTTCATGGTTTCTTTCTCGCGTTGTTTAATTGGTTTATTCTTAATGCATCATATCCATGTATTTATGAAAATCAAATTAGTGTTTATTTCATTTCCTAAATTTTTTTGAAATAACTGAATTATAATTTTTTTTAATATATAATTCTTCTCATTTTCTAAAATAAAACAATGTTTTTAAAATGTTATTTTTATTTCTATCAAGATCATTTGATGATTTTTTTTGTTTTTGGGTGTATTATTCAATATTTTTATCCATTTTCTTAAACTGTATGATTAATTTATATTAATTATTATGTTTATTATAGAAATTATTTAATTTTCAATGGGTTTTTATTTTCTGCTGAAAATATGGAATATTTTCAATTTATATATCAAATATGTCAATCAGTTTTAATTTTGTGGTTTATGAGCTCAAATTTGAAGAGACCTCAAATTCATTGTGTGATGATTTATATCTTATGTGATGAAATATATCGAAATGGGGAGTAAAACCAATCCATAATTATTATTATAATGTAGTGTGAATCCAATCCATTATGTTATAAGACTATATCCACTATGTGATGATGATATTGACAGTCATCCTTCAAATAATGATTGTGTTTTAATGATTTTGGGTATAAAAAATTTATATGTTATTCCACATATTTATTATATATTTGCATGGATCATGATAATAGACTCATGTTTCCACATTCCTATTAATCATATTATATTTTTTTTTGAAATTTATATTTTTATATTTGTGATTTTAGATAAAAAAAATTGGTTATGAGTTCTTTATGATATGTTTATGCAATTTTATTTTGTTATTATACCCACATGTTCAAATTATTTTCACTTATGATATTTTATTTATTTTTTATCAACATATTATTATAATGTGACTAGGTTCACACAGTTATTATTTTTTCTTTCCCTAGGAAGTGAAGTTCATTTTTATGTTTAATGTATTTAGAAGGATATAATGTGTAGTGAAGTTCTTTGTAGTTGTTGAAAATCCATTTTAATATAAGAAGTTCAAGTATCTAAACTCCAACAACCGAAATTATTTTGTTCATCTGTGTTTTTTCTAAATTTTTATGATTAGTGAAAGTATTTATTTTTTTACTCGGTCTTCATAGATGGAATCAGAGTATGCATGTAATTTGTTTTGTATTAATTCAATGAGCATAGTTTCTAGGAATCTTAGTTGTTATTAGTGATAGGTTTATAATTTTTTGGTGTTATGTTATTGATGTGAAGAGGTTAAAAAATTATGAAACATATATTAACCATCTTTTTTTGGAGTTAAGTTAAAAGTGTTTTAGTTTTCTCCAATAGTGTAATTGTTGAATGGAACTTAACATTGTTTAAAATTATGTTTCATAGGATAAAATATCATAGGATATATTTCTCAAATTTACAAGATAATTTAATTTTATTTTATTGGATATTATAATAACCACCATGTTTTAGTATTTTCATGAAAATAGGTTCATGAAAATGAATATTTGAAATGTTTTTCTCAAGAAACTATAACTGCATAGTGATTCACTAAAAATTCCCACTCATATAAAACCTTGTTATGATGGTTTTGAATATTTATTTACAGATTTATTAATAAAATTCAAATCAAATTTGATTCAAATTGTTAATATTAATTAATATTGTAATTGTAAATGTTATAGTTTTTGATTTTTACTTTGTAGAATTATATGATTTGGATATCCTTAGATGAAGATGAATAAAAATGGGCCATACTTTATGGAATAAAAAGTCTATATGTAAATTTTTCACACATTCTGATAAATATATAATCCAATTTGGGGGATTTTTTTAAATTTCCTAGTTCTAATTATTCTAAAACTCTTCTGAACAAATAGTGTACTAATTCATTCATTTATTGGCCCAACTGAACATATCGATCTAGGAAACTAACTCTTCTCAATGTCAATACTTATGTTTGGTATTTTTATAATATTTCCCAATAATTATTTCCAATGGCCCTAAAAATTACATGAATATTGAAAATATTAAGGCCATAAAATACACACTTTTCCCATTTTTATATCATAATATTGAAAAATCCAAAAAGGAGACACAATAGGAATATCAAAATTTGGGTTTCCAAAACCACTTTCCACATTTCCAATAAATGGGATCATTTAGAACCTCATCTAAAAGTTCCACCAAGTAGTGATTTTATTCCATTTTTTACTTCCATATGTTTCCTCTAAATAAAATTGATGTCTAATAAGTCCCTATACATATTTGGATTTCTAAACTAATAATGGAGATCCTTGTGGACTTTTCCTCCTCTCGATGGAAAACTATATACTTTTCAATCATTTCAAATTAAATACCGATGTTTTCAATGGATTTATAAAACATAATTACTCTACTATATTTCAATACTTTTTTATTGTAATAATTTCAGCTGTTGGTCTCTTGATATACTTTCGTATTTATAATTTATATCATGTTTTTATACAATTCATGTGTTCTCCAAATGAATCGGATGTAAGACTGGATATGGGTGAATTATGATTTTCTGATTGAAAAACATATGATTCCATTTCTATATGATAGATATTAAATCATTATATACTTTTCTGTCACCAACAGCAATCAAAATATTTTAAAATTTTCATGATGATGTTTACACTAAGGCCCATCTCTCTGTGAATCTATTTTATTGTCAAGAGGGAAATCAATGTTTTTTATAAATATGAAATTTAAATGTAATATATTTAACTTTTAGTGATCACATCCTCATATTTACATAACCCTAAAAATATATTCATTAACAATTAACTCATTAAATTAGTTGTTTACTTAAAACTATTGTTAAAACTACCAAATATTTTTAGTTATTTTCTTGTAGAAATACACATTATAATCCCAAATAAAATCCATTTAAGATGACATAGGGTCAAAATTATACAATAAAATCATCCTTAAAACCTATCCAAGTTGAAATTCTAAGATAAAGTGGCCAAATATTGGTACCATTACCAGTGAAAACTTTAGTTTTTAGTCTGTGGTTTTTATAAGAACATAATGTATTATGTAAATATTTTTTAATTTCATTAAATTATTCAATATTTTGTATATAAATTCTGGTTATAAACACTTTGTTTTTTAATAATTGTTCTTTATATGTAAAATATCTATATAAATACATCTATTTGAATATAAACCTGAGATAGTCTGTTGTTGTTAACACGGTGAAGACAAAATTGATCCTACAAAAGAAACATCATAGAATATTAACAATCTTCTTGATCCTTATCTTTATTAATCGCAAACCTATTTCAAGATTAAAATAAAATTGAATAATATGGAATATTATGGTATTTAATTGGAAAAATGAACATCATGGTATGCTAACATTCAATATACATACAACCAAAAAAGGGATAATAACCATGTTTTGAACTAAAATATGGTCTAATTCACTTATATCCAAAAGTTCATGGAAATGATAGAAATGACCCATATATGAAATTAAAAGAGTTTCATACCATATGTTAAAAATTAAAAGATAAAAATACTGTTGAATAACATGTAAAACATATGGATTTTACATTATAATTAAAAGGAATTGAAATATCTTGGTTTTACTATGTTAACTCCCCAATTAGAAGTCTGGATAAAATGAAATGATTGTTTTTTAAAAAAAATATTAGAATCTAAAACTAGAACTATATTAAAATAAATCTATTATATAAGAAATTATTATAGTAAAACACCACAAATATATTGGGTACATTTTAAATGTTTTCTTGAAATTTTATACACCACCAAATAATAAATTAAAATTTAATACAATATTTTAAAAAGGTGTAATTCCTGTTGAAAAAATTATAAACACTATGACTATAGGTTGTGAAGTTTTTAATATATCCCAAATTTCATTATGGAACCTCACCAACTAAATGGAATCAAACACCAAAAAATTTTGTGCATGGTCCATTGTACCCATCATATGTGTCCATGAGGTGCACTATTTTTCCTTTGAGAGTATAGTGTATATAATAATGAAATGCTAAGTATCATATTCTAGCAAGATGTGTTTTTCTTGTAGAAACCCATCATCCATATATAATTCTCTATTTATCTATGCAAATCAATCCCACTATTCTAAAAATATCCCCCAATTGATAGATTCATCTAAGAGTTATGAGGAAGTATTTCTGGTCCATCCATATAATCATCCCATAGGGTAGAAACCATATTATCAATGAAAATATGTTTGAAATTGTAACGACCCAAAATTTTGAATAAATCTTATTTCCTAATTTTATGTGTTATTTTATTTTATTTTTATACTCAACAAAAATGTTTCATTTGATAACATGTGTATAATTAAAATGATACTGTTGGGTTTTGACTATTATTTGACCATTGGTCAATATGACCGCTGGAAACTAAATGTTTTGATTACTGTCTCTAAATACAAGAAATCTTGGTTAATTAATATAGAAAGAAGATCTGATGGCCTCACCCAGTAGTCTTGGACCGATCGAAGCCCATCTAACAGAACTTGGGAAGGAGGTAGCACCACTGGGCTTTGCTCTGGACCAAACCCAAGCTGAACTTCATCGTGTGAAGCTAGAACAGGATCGCCTTCGCGAGAAGTTCAAACTGATAGAAATTACGACTCATGCGATGTTGGCAGAGCCTCCCTCGGATTATCTCACCTTAGCACACCTTACACTTAGGTCCTATGCTGGTGTGATAAGGGGCTATGTAAGGAGACCGTAATTTCCTTGTGTAATCCTTTGTTTTAAATAAAAATTTGGATTTCTTCTTATGATGAAGTTTATGAATTTTTAAATGTCCAGATAAATATAGTATGCATATTTTGGATGAATTTTAGAGAAAGGATATTTTAAAAATGTTTATGTAAATCTTAAATAAATAAAAATTTGTAATGATTTTCAAAAAATGGTCTTCTACAATTATGCTCACTACGAAATTTCGAGTCTAATAAGATCAACTTAATTTTTGATGAATAGTAAATTATGAATTGTGATTTTACGCTTAGGATTAGTAATGTGACCAAATGGATTAGTACTCTCACTTAAATAAAGTATTAATATAATCTAGGCACCTTGATTAAGTAATGTGATTCAATAAAATGGTTAAATAATTGTTTCATAAATCATTATTCAAGTATTAGTTTTTTCGGGTGAGTAGTGTTTTTAAATAAAAATTTAATTAAAATTATTTAGAAAATTATTTTTATAAAACTAATTTCATTTTTGAACTCAATGCATCGATATTATGCTATGGTAATTTTTGGGGTTTTTTCTGAAAAAATGAATTTTCGATGAATAGTGAAAATACAGTTTTTAAGTTACGGGTGTCTAATGACATCATTAAATGATGTATTAAGTATGTAATCAATATGGTCGACTTATTAATAGTAAGATAAGGTATGATGTGTCCCAAGTGGCCAATAACATGGGAAAATACCATGGGCAAGCCCATGGTTTTGCCAAAACCACAAATGAGGTGTCCCTTGGCCATTAATGCCCTGTCCCCTCACTTTCCCTATAAATACCAATCCATCCTCTCATCCATTAAACTCCCCACTCTCCCCCAACGAAGTTCCGGTCTTATTACCTCCCAAGGAGTCCTCCCATGGTGCCCCCAAGCCCTCAAGGTCCCAACCTTTGAGTTTTAACAGTTATGTTTTAAGGTAAGGGATCTGACCACTCTCTTTCATTTCAAGTAATCTCTTTTATGTCATTCTTTTTATGCTACATGTTCTTATGTTGGAGGATGTTCTTTTATACTCCTATTACTGCCCTTTTTATGTTCACATAATTAGAGGTCCCCTCTTACTCTTATTATTTCGTTTTATGAAGTTTTAAGTGGCACCTTTAGGCTGCCGAAATTTTTGTAACAGACTCTTTCTCCCTTCTCATTTTTCAAGATCTATTTTCATGTAAAGTATTTCAATTTCCTTTTTATTATGTTGGGGTATGATCTATAAATTTATCATACTGATCTTTTATGATCATATGATGAGAGACCCCATTTTATCTCTTCAATTCAGTATTTTGAAGTTTTACGTGGCGCCGTTAGGCTGCCGAATTTTTAAGTGGTTCTTCACCCTTCTCGTTCTGAAGTTCTACTTTCAGGTCAATTATTTAAAGTTCCTTTTTGTTATGTTGGGGTATGATCTCTATATTTATCGTACTGGACTCTTATTTTAATATGATGAGAGACCCCATTTTATCTCTTCAATTCAGTATTTTGAAGTTTTAAGTGGCGTCGTTAGGCTGCCGAATTTTTAGGGGATTCTTTCACCCTTCTCATTCTTTTCAAAGTTCTACTTTCATGTCAAGTGTTTCAAGTTCCTTTTTAATTATGTTGGGGAATTATATCTATATCTATCATACTGAACTCTTATTTTCACATGATGAGAGACCCTATTTGATCTTTTCAAATCATTGTGTTTGAAGTTTAAGTAACGTCGTTAGGCTGCCGAACATTCATAAGAGAAATCTAATTTTTGTATTTCTTCTATGTCATTCATTTCAAATGGTATGTCCTTGAACATTCATTACCATGATCATGTATCCTTCTTATTCTGTCCATATACTGTTTTATGGGTCATTTATTAATGTTTGACCCATTTTCCCTCTCTTTTTAATGTCTTCTAAAACCTCGTAACATAGTCGTTATGCTGCAGAATTTCCATCTCAAAATGTCTCTCTCTTTTTCTAAAGTTCTTTTATATTATTAAGTGAATACTCAAAGTTATATCTTCTAAAGGGGTATTCACATATATACCAAAATGTTCTATTTTAAATTATGGGATTTACATACATGAGACCCACCTTCCTTTTCTGTGGGTTTTAAAGTGATGTAAAGATCGTGTCTTTAAAGAAGTTTTTAAAACGTTATGATTACGAAATGAAACCCATTTATTTTGTGCTACATGGGTTATTTATGAAATTTTTGATGATGATATATGTGGATCACATGATAATAAAGTAAAATTTAAGGGTGCGCCCTGATAGCGCTCCAATGCCTTGGGTAAAGACTTAATCTCTAGAGATGACCATTTTTAACGACGCCTTGGTGAATAACCTTGGTAATTTTTAATGACACCTTGGGGATGGACCTTGGTGAAATGAAATTATTGTCAATATTAAATGTTGCAGCCACATATTCATGTTATGAAAAATGTTATTTTTATTATGAAATGCCTCATTATTTCTTTCTCATGCCTTAAAGTTCTTTTCATGTCCTTATTGAAGTATCTCAAGTTCACATGTAAAATGTTCATCTTGTTTCCCTTACTGGGCTTTTTGCTCACCCTTTCTTTTGATGTATGTCCCTAGGTTATGAGATGTAGTAATGAACCTAGGATGAACATAAGGAGAAGCCTTTCAAATGTTTAAGAAGAATGTTTTATGTTGTTTTCATGTATTATGTTCCTAGTTTCCAAGACACTAAACCTTAAAGATCCTCAGTTTTGTGTGATGTAATGAAAGTTTATGCTATAAAAAGGTGGGATGCTATAGTTGGTATCAAAGTATGGTTTAGTTATTTGTGGAAATTAGGATATGAAAACTCTAGGAAGAAACCTATAGAAAAGTTAAAAAAATAGGAAATATTCTTGGTATTTTGGTGAGTATTGATTAAGGGGTTGCCAAGCAAATACATCCCTGTCTGGATACGAGCAGGTAGAGGTGGCTCTGGCACAGATATACATAGGGTTAAAACCCGAAAACATCGCTTTGAGCTAGACTCGAATGGGAACTGGTACACGACAATGGGCCTTTCTGCACTCTTGGTTACGACACTCCTGGGGGATATGCTTTGGTAAATTCATAAGCTTAGTATGAACCATTGTTAAAGGAACAAAGATAAAATAAAATAAAGATTCACATAAGAATATATGATCAAGGATAACCTAGATGGGAACCTAGGGGATCACAATTTAGGGTATACTTTTCTTCTACAAGTTATCCTTATATGCTTTCAGTTCCATTTCATGATTATTGGCTAAGTACTTAAGCCCCTAATTATGCTTTCTCTTCATAGTTAATGGTGGGAAATGGAAGAACATGTCCAAATAACCAATGTGATAGGAAATGCAACGATTGTCGTATTAATATGATAGGGATGATTAGGGGATTAAAATATGATTATTATTTTGGAAGATGTTCACTATTTTGGGGACCCTATATGATCGAGGTAAATAGATTACTACGGTATTTTCATTGAAGAGTAGGGTTGACTTATATTTTGAAGAATCAATGAATTTAAGGTGGAATTATAGTAATTTAGGTTACTTATGGAAATTATTAACCTATATTGGGGTAAATATGTTTAGGTTAGTTACTTTTTTTATAAGATGTTAGGAGTGGTTGATGTTGTTTGGAGAGGAATGATAAAGTTTACCTTGGAAGACTATGTTTTCAAATCCTTCTTGTATTTGGGTTTCAATCTTAGTTTGGTTTATTTTGAGGATTTTTAAGGACAGTTATTTATGGAATGGACTATGTTGAACATTGGGTAGTACCATGGAACTTTGAAGATTTAAAAGTAGTTTCCATTACTATGGGATTATTTCTTTTTGAAGAGTTCTTTTACCTTACCCTTTCTGTTTTTGGGATAATGTTTAAAGATAGAAGAAATAGATAGTTAATCTTTTGTGGATTATGAAGATGATTCTTGTGTTTTGATGAGACCAAGTAGTTTTGAATGCTCATAATTTGGAGAAAATTTTAGTTTTGGGTAGAAACTTATTAAAGGATGAAACTCTACATGAAGATAGGTATATTTTCTTATGTTTTTGTTTTATGTTGTAAATGAATTCCTAAAAATTATGAAAAGGAACGTGAAACAAAAACATTGTTGGTTTACGTTTCCTACTTGGTAATCAAAGACCATTTACACACATCATAAGTTTGGGATTTTCTTATGGTTAACGTTCTCCTAATCATGTTCTCTATCACTCTCCCCCAGAAATTGACCCTTTGTTTTTCTTCCATGTCCATGTTTTCCTCCATGGAATCCTAGTATGGGTTAATTCGGGTGACCTTTGTACTTACCTTTCTTTCTTTTAATGTAATAGTTTTACTGACTCCTTTTCCGATGTGGGACTTTCAATGAAATTTCAAAACCCAATTTTAAAAATTGTGAGGACGCAATTTCTTAAGGGGGAAGATTGTAACGACCTGAAATTTTGAATAAATATTATTTCCTAATTTTATGTGTTTTTTTATTTTATTTTTATACTCAACAAAAATGTTTCATTTGATAATATGAGTATAATTAAAATGAGACTGTTGGGTTTTGACTATTATTTTACCATTGGTCAATATGACCGCTGGAAACTAAATGTTTTGATTACTGTCTCTAAATACATACAATCATGGTTAATTAATATAGAAAGAAGATTCGATGGCCTCACCCAGTAGTCTTGGACCGATCGAAGCCCATCTAACAGAACTTGGGAAGGAGGTAGCACCACTGGGCTTTGCTCTGGACCAAACCCAAGCTGAACTTCATCGCGTGAAGCTAGAACGGGATCGCCTTCACGAGAAGTTCAAACTGATAGAAATTACGACTCGTGCGATGTTGGCCAAGCCTCCCTCGGATTCTCTCACCTTATCACACCTTAAACTTTGGTCCTATGCTGGTGTGATAAGGGGCTATGTAAGGAGACCGTAATTGCCTTGTGTAATCCTTTGTTTTAAATAAAAATTTGGATTTCTTCTTATGATGAAGTTTATGAATTTTCAAATTTCTAGATAAATATAGTATGCATATTTTTGATGAATTTTAGAGAAAGTATATTTTAAAAAATTTTATGTAAACCTTAAATAAATAAAAATGTGTAATGATTTTCCAAAAATGGTCTTCTACAATTATGTTCACTACGAAATTTCGAGTCTAATAAGATCAACTTGATTTTTGATGAATAGTAAATTATGAATAGTGATTTTACGCTTAGGATTAGTAATGTGACCAAATGGATTAGTAATCTCACTTAAAGAAAGTATTAATATAATCTAGGCACCTTGATTAAGTAATGTGATTCAATAAAATGGTTAAATAACGGTTTCATAAATTATTATTCAAGTATTAGTTTTTTCAGGTGAATAGTGTTTTTTAATTAAAAATTTAATTAAAAATATTTAGAAAATTATTTTTATAAAACGGATTTCATTTTTGAACTCATAGCACCGATATTATGCTATGGTAATTTTTGGGGTTTTTTCTGAAAAAATGAATTTTCGATGAATAGTGAAAATACAGTTTTTAAGTTACGGGTGTCTAATGACATCATTAAAAGCTGTATTAAGTATGTAATCAATATGGTAGACTTATGAATAGTAATATAAGGTATGTGGTGTCCCAAGTGGACAATACCATGGGAAAATACCATGGGCAAGCCCATGGTTTTTCCAAAACCACTAATGAGGTGTCCCATGGCCATTAATGCCTTGTCCCCTCAATTTCCCTATAAATACCAAGCCATCCTCTCATCCATTCAACTCCCCACTCTCCCCCAACGAAGTTCTGGTCTCATTACCTCCCAAGGAGTCCTCCCATGGTGCCCCCAAGCCCTCAAGGTCCCAACCTTTGAGTTTTAAGAGTTATGTTTTAAGGTAAGGGATCCAACCTCTCTCTTTCATTTCAAGTAATCTCTTTTATGTCATTCCTTTTATGCTACATGTTCTTATGTTGGAGGATGTTCTTTTATACTCCTCTTAATGCCCTTTTTATGTTCACATAATGAGAGATCCCCTCTTACTCTCATTATTTCGTTTTATGAAGTTTTATGTGGCGCCGTTAGGCTGCCGGAATTTTTGTAACAGACTCTTTCTCCCTTCTCATTTTTCAACTTCTATTTTCCTGTAAAGTATTTCAAGTTACTTTTTATTATGTTGGGGTATGATCTCTAAATTTATCATACTGATCTTTTATGATCATATGATGAGATAACCCATTTTATCTCTTCAATTCAGTATTTTGACGTTTTAAGTGGTGCCGAAAGGCTGCCGAATTTTTAAGTGGTTCTTCACCCTTCTCGTTTTGAAGTTCTACTTTCAGGTCAATTCTTTCAAGTTCATTTTTGTTATGTTGGGGTATGATCTCTATATCTATCATACTGGACTCTTATGTTCATATGATTAGATACCCCATTTGATCTCTTCAATTTAGTATTTTGAAGTTTTAAGTGGCGTCGTTAGGCTGCCGAATTTTTAGGGGATTCTGTCACCCTTCTCATTCTTTTCAAAGTTCTACTTTCATGTCAAGTCTTTCAAGTTCCTTTTTAATTATGTTGGGGCATTATATCTATATCTATCATACTTAACTCTTATGTTCACATGATGAGAGTCCCTATTTTATCTTTTCAAATCATTGTGTTTGAAGTTTAAGTAACGTCGTTAGGCTGCCGAACTTTCATAAGAGAAATCTAATTTTTATCTTTCTTCCATGTCTTTCATTTCAAATGGTATGTCCTTGAACATTCATTATCATGACCATGTATCCTTCTTATTATGTCCATCTACTCTTTTATGGGTCATTTATGAATGTTTGACCCATTTTCCCTCTCTTTTTAATGTCTTCTAAAACCTCATAACATGGCCGTTATGCTGCAGAATTTCCATCTCAAAATGTCTCTCTCTTTTTCTAAAGTTATTTTATATTATTAAGTGAATACTCAAAGCTCTTTCTTCTAAAAGGGTATTCACATATATACCAAAATGTTCTATTTTAAATTATGGGATTTACATACATGAGACCCACCTTCCTTTTCTATGGGTTTTAATGTGATGTAAAGATCATGTCTTTAAAGCAGTTTTTAAAACGTTATGATTACGAAATGAAACCCATTTATTTTGTGCTACATGGGTTCTTTATGAAATTTGTGATGATGATATATGTGGCTCACATGATAATAAAGGAAAATTTAAGGGTGCACCGTGATAGCGCTCCAATGCATTGGGTAAAGACTTAATCTCTAGAGATGACCATTTTTAACGACGCCTTGGTGAATAACCTTGGTAATTTTTAATGACACCTTGGGGATGGACCTTGGTGAAATGAAATTATTGTCAGTATTAAATGTTGCAGCCACATCTTCAAGTTATGAAAAATTTTATTTTTATTATGAAATGCCTCATGATTTCTTTCTCATGCCTTAAAGTTCTTTTCATGTCCTTATTGAAGTATCTCAAGTTCACATGTAAAATGTTCATCTTGTTTCCCTTACTGGGCCTTTTGCTCACCCTTTCTTTTGATGTATGTCCCCAGGTTATGAGATGTAGTAATGAACCTAGGATGAACATAAGTAGAATCCTTTCAAATGTTTAAGAAGAATGTTTTATGTTTTTTTCATGTATTATGTTCCTAGTTTCCAAGACACTAAACCTTAAAGATCCTCAGTTTTGTGTGATGTAATGAAAGTTTATGTTATAAAAAGGCGGGATGCTATAGAAATGATAATGAAACCTATAGTTAATTGGTTATCCCTTGAAACCTTGATTATCATAGAACCACCATGAATAGGTTATTCTTTATCCTTCACTACCCAATAATCATTACCCACTTAAAAGGTCTTTCTGACAACCCCTCCAAAATCAAAGGAAATAATAAAATAAATAAAGAATAAAATAGAAGTCACTAATATCTAATTTTAAATAGAGAACATGATTCTTGGTAACACCTAATAACTCAGTCTGGCTAACTCGCCATCTTGTTTGGAGAAATCAAAATTCATGGGTCTAGTGATCTTCCATATCCGGAATATCTAACCCAATGGTTAAGGGAATTTTCTCTCCAACAAATTATAGGAGTGGTAAAAATTCAAAATAACCATATATTATCTTCATCATATCCTAAGTAATCCAGTATTCCAAAAACCTTTAAAAATTTAAATGGGGGAAAATGTTCTCCTGAGATAATTCAGACCAATATATTGAGAGTTTCAATTGATGAAACCCAAATCATATTAAGTAATCTTCCATTTCCACAATGGGCCACCAAAATAAGAAAAAAATAAATTGATTTTGATAGATAAATATTGTAATTGATTAATAATTATAGGTTATATTTCCCTTAAATTATGCCCTAAATCAAATTTAATGATTCAAAATGTTTTTTGTAATAATCAGGCTATTCAGTGAGGTACAATTTCATTTTATTTTTTATTCTTAACTATCTTCAGTTTTCTGTTGGTCCTAGATCAATGGTACTAGGCCATTTTATATATATATTTTCTTCTGAGAACAACACACGAATTCAGATGGAGGATTCTTAAAGGCTAAATACATGCCTTGTATTAAATACGTAGTGTGTATTTAGAATATATGAAGTTAATTTACTACATAATGTGTAATGGGTTGGAAAACCCTAGTGTACACCCTAAATTGTGTTTCCATGGGAGGGAAAATATGATTCTTTATATAGTGATTAATGTTTACACAACATATAAATACTCTAGCTCATTTAATTGAAGAGGAAGGGGATCATTTTGTTAGAAACCTCCTCATTATTTAAAAGAAACCATGCATCAAAGCTCTACTTCCCTGAATTAGGTTCTGGTAGTTCTTTATCATCCAACAATTTTTTTTCTCATTGTAATTCACATTATATTACTAGTAATAATATCTAAACTCCTTGTTATTCCTTATTTTTTTCATCTCATAGCCTTTTATAACTATTTTGTTGAAAACTCATATTCTTTATTTTTAGGGTTATTGTTTGCATTTTCATTTTTTATGTTATTTCTTATCTTAAATGCTATAAAGTGATGAGTTTTCATCAACAAACCTAGTTTTGGTGGTCGAGTTATTTACCCTAAAAGACTCACAATATTTTTTCATGTTTCATTATTCTGTGTTCCATAATCCACCAGTATCACCTCAATTAAAGTTATGTAATTAAATTAAATTTTATTATCTTGTGTAAAAGATTCCTAGAAACCTTTGAATCTCTAATGTGATGAGATTACCTTGACATGAGACACCTTTATAGATGTTCCCTTCTTAATAGATTATAGTTCTATGCATTGTAATAAAATTAAATTTATTTTTCTCAAAATAAATAATTTACAAAAAATAGATGATTTCCCATGAGTTTCAACCCTTTTTTCTTTATTCAATCATTTATTTTACTCAAATTAGTGTATTTTTATAACTTGATTAAAGTGGATGTCTATAATTACTTATTTAATGGTCTGATTTCATGATGGATAAACCAACCCTCTATGTTAATCCTATGGTGATATAAGGGTCTCATCCAAAAGAATCCATGGGAGGGATCATTGTTATTTATAATTAGATTCTTCAATTGAATATTAATTCCCAAGCTGAAATAAAAGTATTCATTGTTGGATTTTAGGTATGGGCTCACTAGGAGGATCACTTACTTACCCTTGAGTGATACTAGTTCCCAGGGTGATAACTATGGATATTCATAGTGGGAAATATTATTATACCATGCAACAAGCAATACATGGTCCCCTATTTCATATACCAAGGATGGGATCAATCGTTAATACTTTACACCATGCATATAGTGATACTAGGGATTCCTTAAACAGACCTCCTTTGATGGAATCTTATAGTGATGGTTATTTATAGTTATCCTAGAGTGAAACTTAGGTTCCTCTTTATAGATAACCTTTTATTGGATCGGGATGCCATTTATTAAATTATGAGGATTACTCTTTATAAAATAATTATGGAATTCCATTTTTTTATGTTTGGGGATGCATAATCCAAGTGAAATCACAGGCTTTGCTTTTGTCCTTGATTACACTTGGAATTATGATAGCCTAGTTATGATTTCATACATGTATGCCGACATACATATAGATATATTCATATACTATATCTGAACAGGTTGGTTTTGATTTAGAGATATTTGTCTTAGGAAGAAGTAGGTAGTTTCATTCAGGCATCCCATGATGAAACTAGTTTGATGTGTTTTATTATTTATCTCCTTATATTTATTATCCATATTCACTCTGAATGTTTTATTTTTATAGAAATAATTTTTTTAAACACAGTTAGAGGTGTCCAACAGAGTATATCTCACACCATAATCAGGAAACCTATGGTACTCAATCATAAATCATTTCAAGGCCCATCCCCCAAGGCCCATGCCATGACTACCCCAAGACCACCTTTCATAGGCCTCGGGCTGGCCACTAGCACCAAAGGCATAAATCTTTAAACTGGGAAGGCATTACCTTCATTTCTGAAAAAACACACAAAAGAGTACATAGTTGGATACAAAACACTAAGTAAAACTGTATAATAAAAGAGTGTTGAAATGTAAAGGGGATGAAAATACAAGCACAACTGAAAGTACAAGTACCACATTAAATGGAAAATAAATCAAAATGCTGAAAAGAATCTCATGTATCGTCCACCGCGGATCCTACCTGAAGGGTAGGTATAGATAGCCACCTCAGCACTCTATGTCTGTCAGGGTCCTCCGGGTACCGACTCGTCGTGAGGTCCACCTCCTGGTACCATCCAGTCCTCGTACACTCAGCCTTGGTCTACACTGCCCGTCATCTAAATCCAACTCAATGAGGTACTGGCATAGCCTGTGCAGGGGTGTGTATAACGATAATGAGTAGGGACCCTGAGACCACCAAGGTCTCTCAAAATCCACCAAGGATAAACCATAGAATATGAATTCAACGGATATCCATTACTTATGTATATGTCCATACATATACCTATGTTATCAAGTAACCCATCACAATCATGATGAAAACACAGAAGTCACTGACTCAGCTCACACATGTATACAAATTTTGTAGAGGGATAGAGATGATTTGATGTATCCACTAAATCATCTAAGATGTCAGACCCACACAGGATCCAGGACCAGTGGTTAGAACTATCGTACCCACAGAGGATCCAGGACCAACAGTTAGTACTATCGAACCCACACAGGATACACGAATAGGTGTTAGTACTGTCGGACCCACACAGGATCCAGGAACAGTAGTCAGATCTGTCAGACCCACACAGGATTCAGGACCAGTGGTTAGTACTATTAGACCCACACAGGATCCAGGAATAGTAGTCAGAGCACAGCCACCCCCATGGTTTCCACTAGAGCATGCATGATTCCGGGAGGGTCTACTCCTCAAGCCAAGAGTCAATACATAAACAGACACAAATTCCAACGAAGAAGTAATTCAGATGTCTGTCTCGTCATATGGGTCTCAACGCAACAGACAGCGCGTCGATCGAACACTCGGTCTGTGAGTTATTAGCCTTTTAGTCCCAGGGGCCCGGTTGGATTCATGTACGATCCAACCTAATCGCATCTCAAATATACCCCGAACTCCAATGGGGTATTTTCAAAGGGACCGTCGCATTCCAAGAATACCAGAACTGTTGATGGTTTTCCAAACGGACATCTAGTGCTAAAGATATGGCCAAAAAAGGTAAAGGGTCGGTAGTGGGCCCGGGTCCAGTCCGACCAGGTCGGACTGAATCGGACCAACCCAGTCTGGGCTGACCTAATCTGGGTCGACCCGATCAGCCCGCTAGGTTCGGCCTGGTCCGCTGGGCCGGGCCTAGCGGACTATAGGGGCGGTTTGGCCTGAATTTCGCCATGTAGGCGGCTCGGCCTGGAGGCCGAGGCCGGTTCGGCCAGCACCGCGAGGGACGCGACACGGGCGACTCAACCAGGAAGGTCGAGCCGGTTCGGCCAGCAACACCGTGAGGGACTCCGCGGGCTGGCGCGGCTTGGTCGGTTCATCCAGGAACCGGGGTGCGGCCGGGCAGGCTGGTTAGTGGTCGGGCAAGGCGCCAAGTAGGCCGCCAAGTCGGCTGGGAGGGCGCCAGGCATGCAGGCAGGTGGCCGGGCAGGCCAGGTGATGGCTTGGGTAGGCCGGTGGGGCACCGAGTAGGCCGCGGGTAGGTCACGCGGGGCACGAGCAGGCGAGTAGGCTACCGGGCAGGCCGGCAGGGCGCCAGGCAGGCCGACAAAGCACCGCACAGGCCGCGGGCAGGGCACGCAAGGCGCAGGTAGGCAGCGGGCTGGCCGTGTGGGGCGCAGTTAGGTCTCAAGGAGGCCGCTCGGGGCCGTTAGGCCATGGGCAGGCCGCCTTGGACGTGGTTAGGCCACAGGGAGGCTGCACAGGGGCGAGTAGGCCGTAGGTAGTGTAGAGACCCTAAGCCTGACGTACATTGACATTACATTACTTTTGTGGAATACTTAGTACATAAAAAAAACACACGCACAATGATCGTAATAGTTTAGTGTCTTTGGAAACTCGGAATAAAATCTTCTAATCGTGGTGAAAGATCTTCAACATCTCACATAAAGATCTACTTTTATTTTACCTAAAACCTTTCTTTATATCCTGGGGAAAAGAAAACATAAAAGGGTGAGCTCAAATGCTCAGTAAGGGTAAACAAAAGAAATATCAATCACATCGTATTCATAAGAACATAACATTTTGGAAATCATAACCTGCAAAAGAGAGAGCATAATTTCATAACATGGGATAAATCATGGTAGTGAAATGTAATCACAATAATCAAAACTTTAAACATGAAACTTTGTGGCATTCACACATAATCATAGAGAATCATTTCTTGTTAGTCAAGACTCATTGCCAGGACTATCTTAGTGGGAAAAGTCCCTTTCTGAATCGAGTAACCCTCGTTTCAGTCCTGTTTCACTGAACCGGTATAACCTACCATTTCAGCCATGTCTATCTCATGAGATATAAAATCTTTACCCAATGCATTGGAGGGATCTATAGGTCCCACCCATCTCATAATGATACCATTCTTATGTGTGCCACAAAATCATAAATCATACATCATTGCATAACCCATGTAATACAAATGGGAATCTTAAACATCATGACATCATAAAACAATTCATATACGATAAAGGAATTCATAAAAATAATTCCATCATAACATAATCAAATCAATGTAATAATATGGGTAAAAACATAACCCTTTATTATCTTAGATGGAAAATAATTTTGATAAAACACTTGAACTCCATTCTTGAGGAAAATATCCTTTATGCTTCAAAAACATTTTTCCTTTCATAACCTGTCATACAACTTTAAACTAAAAGAAGTTGATTAAAAATAAACATGAAAATTTTTAAAGGAATCTTCTTGGAAATAATGTTTTAAAAATCCATTCATTCCGTATAAGTTAAAAGAAAACATTCTTCTCGTACTTTTTTCGGAAAAGTCAAAAAGTACCTCGTACGAAAAATGACAAAAGATTCCTTTCATATCTTTTACTAAAAACTCAACGAAGGGTAAAATTGGATTTAAACAATTTTAGGTGGATGGAAATAATATTACATATTGAGGAAACATGGATGTGGATGATAAAATACACCCCAGTAAGTACCAAAGTATAAACAATCTCGGATAAAAATGAGATTGTGATATTCCCTTACCTTAGGTCCGACTTGCTTTGTAAGTGTCCGAACCTCCTGTATAATGATTTAAATCATGTTATTGACTTATTCCAGAATCATATTCATTGTTATTATATCATATATGGTCCACTTATGACTTTATATTACCCGTTCTTTTGTAAATTCATGTTAAAGTAGTGTTTTGGGTAAAATCGTCTCATTTGTCGTTCGTGTTTTTAACTTGTAATTATTAATATGATTACATAGATCATGATTACTTAATTCCAGAATATAAAACATGATATATATATATATATTCATAATATACATATATAATAAATCAGTAAATGGAAATAAATACACCGTTCATGGAGACGGTAGTCCGTACGTACGCATGAACGCTGTTTTCGTTTCCTTATTGAATTGAATGGAATTAAGTAGATGACATGCATATAAATATAAATAATTCCAGTATCATTATAATGTCATATATTTCATTAGTACTTATTATATATACTTTATAATCATTCATGAATGGTTAATCATTGAGAATGAATTTCATCGCGTCGTGGAGACGGTAGTCCGTACGTACGCACGAGCGATGATATCGTTCCCATGGTCGTGGAATTGTGTTGAAGTGTATGTATACTATTTAAGTATCAATATAACTTTATAATAATCATATATAGTTACTCATTAAACCATTATACCCATCCAATTAAGGTGGTTGTGGAGAATAGATTACACCACGGCGTGGAGATGGTATTCCGTACGTACGCACGCGCGGTGATTTCCTTTCTCCGTAGGATGGATAGAAGGTTAATTAGAGTTGTTTCATATTTATAATAACATATCAGTATGTAATTAATACTGATGTTATTACTTTATAATGAAACAACTAAAGAAGAAGAAGTTGAAGAAGAATTAAATTGAAAAGATCGGTAATGGATATTACCTCTTCTTTGGAACGCCTCTTTGAATCCTCCACTAAGGGAACTAAGATTGGTCTTTGAAGAATACCAGGACCTCTAGGATTATTCTAGGGAAGTGTAGAAGGTATTTTGTCAGGGTTTGGCCGAGCTTGAGTGCTCAAATTGGTGTGAGGAGGAGGGTGAGGAGGTACCCTTTTATAAGGGAGGAGAGGGGCACCTTAGGAATATCTCAAAATATTATTTTATATTAAAGTGAAAATCGGTTTATAATGGTTCCAAAGGGTCTTATTTCGAAGATAAGGTGGGGATGGGTCGAAATACTATCATCCAATAGGATTTATACAAGTTTAGGGTAATATTTTAACCTTATCAATTAGATTTAACTCTAAGTTAAATAATTTAACTTTTACCGTGTCTTTTTGTTTTATTTCACTATATGGTTAATAAACATACTATAACATGCCAAACGAACCCCAAATTGTTTATTATTAATATATATATCTTTATCTAAGTCATTTGGCAGAACCTTTGATTTTTAGGAATAAAATAACAATTAATAATATAATATTTGATTTAAAAACTATTTTTGTCAATTTTGACACTATTTGATATATGATTTTTGTGAAAGTCATAACAGAATTATATGTTCGAACCAAGTTGATTAAATAAACACTAATAAATTATAGTAACCTATAAAATTAGTATAATTCATAAAAAGTCTTAAATTACATTTATTTTGGTACTTATAATATCAATTATGTCAATATTTCCTTAATAAGATAATTACTGCATCATCTTTGTGTCATAAATAAATTACCTTATATGATGTATAAAAATTACAAATAAAATACCATTTTGTAGGAAATATTTTTAGATTTCTAATGAATATTTACAATCGAATTTATCTTATGTATAACCCTGTATAAAAAATGTTTTAGTAAATAAACTTTGATTTTAACTCTTTTAACTCTTCTTTGAATTAAATAATAATAAATGTCCTAATCTAATCCAAGTGGACCTAAATGGTCATATTTCATTACTAAGCTTGTTTTTGGTCGAATTAAACTTATCCAATAGAATTAGGACATGTGTTAGGGTAATAGTAATATCATATTTACCCTTAGTTACCCTATTTACTATTAACCGCGGTAAAAAAAGTAAAAAGTTACTATTCACCAAAAAATTATTTTTATCTCATTGAACCACATTTTACTTACTGATATCAACCGTGTCTGTCGGATTTTCGAAATTCTATTCACAGAAGCGGTAAAATTAAGTTTTATGCAAAATTCGGTTTTTAACCTACCACTTAGTGGTTTCACTATTCATCAAAAATTGAAGTTTTTCAGAAAAATGCCAAAATTTCACCCTAAGATATAATTGATATTCCGAATTCAAAAATGATTTCTATTTTACAAAATTCCCAACATATAAGTTGCATTAATTAATTTTTTAATTAATTTCCGCTGTCACAACAAATAGCGTGTTTTTAAGAGATAATAACTATTAAAAGATTGACACTTGTTTATAACTGCTTTAAATGTGAAATTACATACAATGACCAACATTGTATTAAATTGTAAAAATATATTCTAAATATACTTTAAAACCACTCAAATTCATAATTTATCACTATTAATTATTTCAATTAAAAAAGTTGTTTTTAATTAAAATTTAGTAATTTTCACTATTCATCAGAATATGAAAGTTATCCGAAATGTACCAAAATTTCACCTTAGGCTAAATTCGATACTCCGAATCCATAAATGAAGTCCATTTTGAGATCTAAAATTTATAAAATTTAAAAAGTGGTTATTACTATTCATAACGGCTAGTTTTAATAATATTTTAATTGCATATCGTTGTTTCGTGAAACTCAGTATTGCGTACTACACACGCTATCGAGGAAGGTTGTGATTGAGTGTAATGCAAGGCAAGTCAAGGATGCGTGTTGTGCAAGCTCTTTTTAATGAAGCGTACAACACAAGACATTAGTGAAATTAAAAAAGGATATTTTTTATAAAATCTTGGGCTGTTACATTCTACCCCCCTTAAAATGAATTTCGCCCTCGAAATTCGTTGTGGTTATAAATGGTTTACTATTTGAAAGTTTCTTTAATAGAAACCCACATCGTAAAAAGGAATACCAAAACCAATATTTAAAAACAAAAGTATGAAACTTAACGGTTACCCAAATAAACTAATCACTGGGTTTCCACATAGATAAAAATATGGATATGGAAGAAAAATCTAACAATCATGTTCTGATGGAGAGTGGTAGAGAACATGGCTATGGAAAAGCCAACAATCACAAATCCATAAATTTGTGACGATCTAAGGTACCATCCGATTAATCAGATATAAGATCACTAGGACAACATTTGTTTGGTTTTCAAGATCGTTTCCCTAAAGTTGAAGAATTTGAATTAGAATAAATACTTACATTATTTTGGTACAGTCGCACTATTGTTCGTGCCTTGAACAATTTCCACTTTATCTCTTAAATAAATAAAGTTGAATTTGTTATTCGTGAAGTGTTAGCAGATCATGTGACAGAATGACGGGTCATTCCATCTGTCTCAAACAAAAGGTTGGCAAAAATTATATACATACGTCGATCTATAGTGAGATTAATCATATATGGTTCCTAAAATGGACTTATACTTCATATATCGTACTGCTTAATAAAATAAAACTAGTTTCTACTAAAGAGGGACTTCCTGTAGGCCAGTGGTAGGCGATAAAGGCCAGTCGCACTTCGGTTGTGGGTTCGATTCCCACAACCTTGTCCGACGCGATGGGCTGTCGCCCGTCCTGCTGGTTGTCCTTTTTCTAAAAAAAACTTCTATCCTTAAACAATACTAACTTATGTTCAACATAATCTATTCCAATCTTTAGGCTTACACATAATACTGCAGTCCACTCTCATAATATAGTGAAAAAAATTATCAGAGATTTAATACCATCGTTGATCCCCATATATCATAAGATATGTCTTGTTGGTCACATTCCAAACATTCAAAGTCCTTAATCATGTATTCTCTTGAATACCAATTGAACCTTAGTGAAAACATGAATTCAGTTAAACGTTAACACTTTCCACATACCAAAATCATCAAAATTCTATATACTCAAACCATGATATCACTTAGTCCTTATATCAATCATGAGCTCATGAATACTATTAAACATTTCATTTTCTCGTTTTCCCTTCATTATGCGCATATCATCTTATTTCCAAAAAATATCTCAATCACTTTGAATACCACATCAATAAATATTGCAATACTCAATGATACAACATTATTTTGGAATCCCATTACATAAACACTTAATCATTCCACCACATCGTTTTCATATTCAACATTGCCAATAGTGATCGCATGTGACTTCCCTTTGTCCTTTTCCTTCAGTGGTTTCTCATGTTCATCATCACTAACTTTGGATTAGGGCATTTATTAGCATAATGCCCCATTTCCTTGCACTTGAAGCATTGAAGTGTTGGTGGTGTGTTCTCTGCAGTGTTTGCTTTATTCACATCATTAGAAACCCTTTTTCCATTACTTCGACACTCAGCTGCTCGATGACCTTCTTTTCCACACTTAAAACATTTTCTAGTCCCTTTAAGACAATCTCCACCATGCTTCTTTCCACACTTTGTGCATAAGGAAACATTCATCTTCTTTTCACCATTATTATGAGATTTCTCCTTGAACTCCATCTTTCGTTTCTTGTCAAAACCATGAGATGGATATGTAACACCAACTTCCATTTCTACCTTGATAGCACAACGCACAATTTCTTCATAGCTACTGAAGTCTCTTATAGCTAATGCCCTTCGAAGACTTGGTTTTAAGCCACTGAAAAATCGATCAACTTTACTTTCAGGTTGGATGATAATGCCAGATGCATACCTTGCAAGTCTTGTAAAATTCGCTTCGTATATACCAACAGATTCATCATCCTTTTGCTTTAGTTCAAGAAACTCCTTCTCCATCTTTGTTCGAAGAATACGAGGGAAGTACTTATTGAAAAATAAGTTCTTGAACTCGTCCCATTCCATGGACTCAATTTCATCTCTTTGCCTCGTATTCTTGATAAGATTCCACCATTGATCAGCTTCACCTTCCAAACGATATACTGCTAGGATGACATTATCATGCTCAGAACATTGAAGAACTGAAAATATCTTTTCAGTGGTACTGATCCATTGTTCAGCAACAAGTGGATCGGAAGTCCCACTGAAAGAAGGTGGACATTGCCTCATGAAGGACTCAATAGAATACTGTTCCTTTCTCTACTCATTTGGAAGTCCAGAATGATTCATAGCTTATGTAAGTATAGCAATAAGATTTTTCACTCCATCTCCCATAACATTTGTTTGTTCAGGAGGGCAATCATTGCATTGTCCATTGCATTGATCAACACGGTTCCTTCGGGTTCCAGCCATCGTCTAAAACCCAAAAAGAATAGTGTGAGAGGCAAAAATCATGCTAGGAAAACAACATAATAAAGGGGGAGTACCTTCAATATCTAACATCTTAGGTTTAATTCTATGATCGTTAGCGTAGTTCTAGTACTATAACCTATACGTATACTTAACCTTAGGGACATCCCTAGACATACCTTAGAAATATCTCTAGGGATCTCACTAAAGTTCTCGCATCCTAGTTTCCAAAGGTTGACTAAACCTTTCCTTTGATACCAACTGTAGAGACCCGAAGCCTGACGTACATTGACATTACATTACTTTTGCGGAATACTTAGTACATAACAAAAACACACACACAAGGGTCGTAATAGTTTAGTGTCTTTGGAAACTCGGAATAAAATATTCTAATCGTGGTGAAAGATCTTCAACATCTCCCATAAAGATATTCTTTTTTTACCTAAAACCATTCTTTATATCCTGGGGAAAAGAAAACATAAAAGGGTGAGCTCAAATGCTCAGTAAGGGTAAACAAAAGAAATATCAATCACATCGTATTCATAAGAACATAACATTTTGGAAATCATAACCTGCAAAAGAGAGAGCATAATTTCATAACATGGGATAAATCATGGTAGTAAAATGTAATCACAATAATCATAACTTTAAACATGAAACTTTGTGGCATTCACACATAATCATAGAGAATCATTTCTTGTTAGTCAAGACTCATTGCGAAGACTATCTTAGTGGACAAAGTCCCTTTCTGAATCGAGTAACCCTCATTTCAGTCCTGTTTCACTGAACCGGTATAACCTACCATTTCAGCCATGTCTATCTCATGAGATATAAAATCTTTACCCAATGCATTGGAGGGAGATATAGGTCCCACCCATCTCATAATGATACCATTATTATGTGTGCCACAAAATCATAAATCATACATCATTGCATAACCCATGTAATACAAATGGGAATCTTAAACATCATGACATCATAAAACAATTCATATACGATAAAGGAATTCATAAAAATAATTCCATCATAACATAATCAAATCAATGTAATAATAGGGGTAAAAACATAACCCTTTATTATCTTAGATGGAAAATAATTTTGATAAAACACTTGAACTCCATTTTTGAGGAAAATATCCTTTATGCTTCAAAAACATTTTTCCTTTCATAACATGTCATACAACTTTAAACTAAAAGAAGTTGATTAAAAATAAACATGAAAATTTTTAAAGGAATCTTCTTGGAAATAATGTTTTAAAAATCCATTCATTCCGTATAAGTTAAAAGAAAACATTCTTCTCGTACTTTTGTCAGAAAAGTCAAAAAGGTACCTCGTACGAAAAACGACAAAAGATTCCTTTCATATCTTTTACTAAAAACTCAACGAAGGGTAAAATTGGATTTAAACAATTTTAGGTGGATGGAAATAATATTACATATTGAGGAAACATGGATGTGGATGATAAAATACACCCCAGTAAGTACCAAAGTATAAACAATCTCGGATAAAAATGAGATTGTGATATTCCCTTACCTTAGGTCTGACTTGCTTTGTAAGTGTCTGAACCTCCTGTATAATGATTTAAATCATCTTATTGACTTATTCCAGAGTCATATTCATTGTTATTATATCATATATGGTCCACTTATGACTTTATATTACCCGTTCTTTTGTATATGCATGTTAAAGTAGCGTTTTGGGTAAAATCGTCTCATTTGTCGTTCGTGTTTTTAACTTGTAATTATTAATATGATTACATAGATCATGATTACTTAATTCCAGAATATAAAACATGATATATATATATATATATATATTCATAATATACATATATAATAAATCAGTAAATGGAAATAAATACACTGTTCATGGAGACGGTAGTCCGTACGTACGCATGAACGCTGTTTTCGTTTCCTTATTGAATTGAATGGAATTAAGTAGATGACATGCATATAAATATAAATAATTCCAGTATCATTATTATGTCATATATTTCATTAGTACTTATTATATATACTTTATAATCATTCATGAATGGTTAATCATTGAGAATGAATCTCATCGCATCGTGGAGACGGTAGTCCGTACGTACGCACGAGCGATGATATCGTTCCCATGGTCGTGGAATTGTGTTGAAGTGTATGTATACTATTTCAGTATCAATAAAACTTTATAATAATCATATATAGTTACTCATTAAACCATTATACCCATCCAATTAAGGTGGTGGTGGAAAATAGATTACACCACGGCGTGGAGACGGTATTCCGTACGTACGCACGCGCGGTGATTTCCTTTCTCCGTAGGATGGATAGAAGGTTAATTAGAGTTGTTTCATATTTATAATAACATATCAGTATGTAAGTAATACTTATGTTATTACTTTATAATGAAACAACTAAAGAATAAGAAGTTGAAGAAGAATGAAATTGAAAAGATCGGTAATGGATATTACCTCTTCTTTGGAACGCCTCTTTGAATCCTCCACTTAGGGAACTAAGATTGGTCTTTGAAGAAGACCGGGACCTCTAGGATTATTCTAGGGAAGTGGAGAAGGTATTTTGGCAGGGTTTGGCCGAGCATGAGTGCTCAAATTGGTGTGAGGAGGAGGGGGAGGAGGTACCCTTTTATAAAGGAGGAGAGGGGCACCTTAGGAATATCTCAAAATATTATTTTATATTAAAGTGAAAATCGGTTTATAATGGTTCCAAAGGGTCTTATTTCGAAGCTAAAGTGGGTATGGGTCGAAAGCCTATCATCCAATAGTATTTATACAAGTTTAGGGTAATATTGTAACCTTTTCAATTAGATTTAACTCTAAGTTAAATAATTTAACTTTTACCGTGTCTTTTTGTTTTCTTTCACTATATGATTAATAAACTTACTATAACATGCCAAAAAAACCCCAAATTGTTTATTATTAATATATATATCTTTATCTAAGTCATTTGGCAGAACCTTATATTTTTAGTAATAAAATAACAATTAATAATATAATATTTGATTAAAAAACTATTTTGTGTCAATTTTGACACTATTTGATATATGATTTTTGTGAAAGTCATAACAGAATTATATGTTCGAACCAAGTTTATTAAATAAACACTAATAAATCATAGTAACCTATAAAATTAGTAGGATTCATAAAAAGTCTTAAATGACATTTATTTTGGTACTTATAATATCAATTATGTCAATATTTCATTAATAAGATAATTACTGCATCATCTTTGTGTCATAAATAAATTTCCTTATTTGATGTCTAAAAATTACAAATAAAATACCATTTTGTAGGAAATCGTTTTATATTTCTAATATATATTTACAATCAAATTTATCTTATGTATAACCCTATATAAAAAATGTTTTAGTAAATAAACTTTGATTTTAACTCTTTTAACTCTTCTTTGAATTAAATAATAATAAATTTCCTAATCTAATCCATGTGAACCTAAATGGTCATATTTTATTCCTAAGATTGTTTTTGGTCGAATTAAACTTATCCAATAGAATTAGGACATGTTTTAGGGTAATAGTAATATCATATTTACCCTTAGTTACCCTATTTACTATTAACCGCGGTAAAAAAAGTAAAAAGTTACTATTTACCAAAAAAATTATTTTTATCTCATTGAACCACATTTTACTTACTGATATCAACCGTGTCTATCGGATTTTCGAAATTTCATTCACAGAAGTGGTAAAATTAAGTTTTATGCAAAATTTAGTTTTTAACCTACCACTTAGTGGTTTCACTATTCATCAAAAATTGAAGTTTTTCAGAAAAATGCCAAAATTTCACCCTAAGCTATAATTGATATTCCGAATTCAAAAATGATTTCTATTTTAAAAAATTCTCAACATATAAGTTGCATTAATTAATTTTATAATTAATTTCTGCTGTCACAACAAATAGCGTGTTTTTAAGAGATAATAACTATTAAAAGATTGACACTTGTTTATAACTGCATTAAATGTGAAATTACATCCAATGACCAACATTGTATTAAATTGTAAAAATATATTCTAAATATACTTTAAAACCACTCAAATTCATAATTTATCACTATTAATTATTTCGATTAAAAAATTTGTTTTTAATTAAAATTTAGTAATTTTCACTATTCATCAGAATATGAAAGTTATCCGAAATGTACCAAAATATCACCTTAGGCTAAATTCGATACTCCGAATCCATAAATGAAGTCCATTTTGAGAGCTAAAATTTATAAAATTTAAAAAGTGGTTATTTCTATTCATAACGGCTAGTTTTAATAATATTTTAATAGCATATCGTTGTTTCGTGAAACTCAGTATTGCGTACTACACGCGCTATCGAGGAAGGTTGCGATTGCGTGTAATGCAAGGCAAGTCAATGATGCGTGTTGTGAAAGCTCCTTTTGGTGAAGCGTACAACACAAGATATTAGTGAAATTAAAAAAGGATATTTTTCATAAAATCTTGGGCTGTTACAAGTAGGCCCTGGGAAGGCCGCGCGGGGCGCGGGCAGGCCGCGTGGGGAGCGGGCAGGCCGTCAGGGCGTCGGGCAAGCCGCGGGTAGGGTGCGCGGGAGGCCGCGGGTAGGCAGGCCGGCGGCTGGGAGGCGGCCGGGCAGGCAGGCCGGCAGCCGGGAGGGGGCCGGGCTTGCCGGTTCAGTGCATCTCAGGCCGGCACGGGCCATCGGTGTATGGCAGGGAACACTGGTGCGCCGCGGGGGCGGCGTTGTTCGTGGACTCCGTGGGTAGCACGGCCTTTATCGTCGCCGACTTTGTCGTTCCATCGCATCATCATTGTTATGTCCCCATGCCAAAGAACTCCACAAGAAGGAAAATTGACGGAGGATGTCGAGCAATGTTAGTTTGGCATGTATCCTCCGCATTTATAGTGATAGCGAACGATTCAGAAGAACGAAGCTCAACAACCATCATTATACAAAAAAGAGGGAAGAACAAGGCACTCAAATGAATTTAATCCCCCTAGCTTTGGTTTTTCATTCATTTTTATTTGACGGAGTCACAAAAGTTGTACACCGAAGACATCTCACAACGGTTGAAGCTTCGAGGAAGAAGTCAAAGAAGTATCGATTTCCTTCGTTCTTTGTTCTTCATTGGGAGGGGCGTTCTTCAGTAGAGATCTCCTTTTCTCCCATGTTCTCCTCTTTACAAGCTCCACCAAAGTAAATATGCCAACAAAATAATAGATTGTAATATCTTATTAATATGTTGTAAAATTATTCAAATTGATTAATTAATTAGGTAGGATCCCCTTAATTAATGTGAAAGGATGGCACGAATTAATTAGGGGAGATTGGAAAAAATTAAAAAATGGGGAGTTGAAGAGGGCCCCCTATAATAATTGGAGACTGATAGTTTTCTCCACTTTAATGGGGAGTTTCAAGGGGTTATGATCCCAGGTGGTCCCCACCTCATATATCCTCACATGGGCGGTTTAGTTCGGGTGGGCCCCACCACTATAACCTCTCATGGGAGGTTAAGGTGTGGTGGCCCCACCACCAACTTCCAAGAAGAGGTTTGTATCCACCCAACCATCACTTGGAGGCTCAAATAAAATAAAGTGATGCAAACTTTATTTTATTAGTTTCCATGAAAACCCAAAATCTAACTTTTAAACTTGACCCACTGTCGTCGAAGTGAATGTTTCCTTAAGAAAATACTGGTTTTGCGAGTTCAATGGTTCCCTATTATTTCAATTATGAGCACCGATTCAAAAGTTATAAAATCTCAGTCGTACGTTTATTGCACGTGCCTGAAAAAGAGTCTAGAAATTGATTCTTGGCACACCAGGCCTCAGAATCATGCACCGTCAATTTTCGCAGACTCGTAAAATCCTCGTGTATTTAATAAAAAAAATTCCACAGAAATTACTGGTCTTTAAATTCTCCCCACCTCAGGGCTTTATTTCCCCATAAAATACAACTTGAACTAAGGGAAAAATGGGTGTACTGAGCACACATCTCAGCCTCCCACTCCCATGTGATCTCCTAGAGATTCTCATGCTTCCAATGAATGCGCACCAGAGGTATCGACCGTCCACGAAGGACCCACTCCTGTCTATCTTCAATCTCCACTGGAACATCCGTAAAATTCTCCCCATCATGAGCATCCATCTCTCCAAGTTCGATGATTTGAGAAGGGTTGTGCTTGTATCTCTTCAGTTGGGATACATGGAAGACGTCGTGAACCCAGCGAAAATGAGGTGGAAGAGCTAAGCAGTAATCCACCTTTCCAACTCTATTGAGGACTTGAAAAGGTCCGATGAATATCAGAGATAACTTGCTGCCTAGGACAAATATCTGTAGACCTTGTTAGGGTGAGACCCGTAGAAAGATGTGGTCGCCATCCTCGAACTCCATAGGTCTCTGTCTTTTATCAGCATATGACTTCTGCCTTCTCTATGCAGTCTTTATCTACTCTTCGATGATCTTTACCTTTTCCATGGTAGCTCGTACCATCTACAGTCCCACAAGTGCTGACTCCCCAGGGTTAGTCCAGCACAAGGGTGATCTGCAAGGTCGCCCGTATAACGCCTCCAAAGGTGTCATCCCGATGGTGGAGTGAAATTATTTACTATAGGAAAACTCCACCAAAGGTAAGTGATCCTCCCAGCTGTGACCTATGTCAATTACACAAGCACGTAGCATGTCCTCGAGGGTGTGAATGGTCTGCTCAGTCTGACCATCCGTCTGAGGATGAAACGCGGTGCTCAAACGAAGCTGCGTCCCAAAACACTCCTAAAACCCCTTCCATAGCCTGGAAGTAAACCATGTTTCATGATCGGAGACAATAGAAGAAGGTACTCCATGTAGCCTCACAATCTCTTGCATATAGACTCATCTCGAGCTCTCTACTAATCCTTTCTCTCTTATTGGTAGAAAGTGAGCCAACGTGGTGAGTTGGTCGGCGATCACCCAAATCGAGTCATGACCCCTTGAGGTATGTGGAAGTCCTGTCATGAAGTCCATGGATATCCCATCCCACTTCCACTATGGGAACTCTAAAGGCTGAACCAAGCTTGTTGGTACCTGGTACTCTACCTTCACTTTCTAACAAGTGAGCCATCGAGAGAAGAACTCTGCTACTTCCTTCTTCATACCTGGCCACCAGTGTTTACTTCTAAGGTCATGGTACATATTCGTCACTCCTGGATGTACCGCAAAAGGGGATGTGTGGAACTCCCTCAACACTTTCTCTTCAAGTGACACTGGTACCATAGTATATCCTCTGAAGATAATGTCTTGATCCCCACCTTCACAAAATACATCAGGTGCCTTCTCTGGGGATATCTGATCATGTCATGTCTCGCAGTTAGCATCCTTATGTTGAGCCTCCCTAACTTGCTGAATAAGTGTAGGAGTGAGTGTAAGATACTGAATGAAAGCTGCTCCATCTCTATCCACAAAGGATATCTGTAGAGCAGCTAGCTGCTCTGTCGCCTCACCTAGCAGCTATATACCAGTTCTCCTGTTGAGTGCATCTACAACAACCTTCCCCATCCCAGGAGAATAGACTATCTCTAAGTCATAGTCCTGGAATAACTCAAGCCAACGTCGATGTCTCAAGTTCAGGTCCTTCTAAGAGAAGATATATCTAAGACTCTTGTGATTAGAGTACATGGTAAAACATTCTCACATCAGATAGTTTCACCACATATTCAAGGTAAAGACCACTACTGCTAACTCCAGTTCATGGGTAGCATAGTTCTACTCATGTTGTCTCAACAGCCGAGAACCATATGAAATCACTGCTTACTCTGGCATCAAGACACACCCAAGCTTGATCCGTGATGTGTCGCAGTAGACTATGTACCCTACGCCTTCCTTTAGAATCCTCAAGATGGAGGAACTAGTCAGCCTCTGCCTCAGATCCTGAAAGCTATACTGGCATCTCTCCAACCACACGAATGGTTGACCCTTCTTCGTCAAGGCTGATAATGGTTCTGCAACTCTGTAGATGTCTTGGACGAACCTCCAGTAGTAACTAGCCAAACCCAAGAAATTTTGTACCTTCATCACACTCCTAGGTGGATCCCAAACAAGTATCGCCTTAGTCTTCGTTGGATCCACTGCAACTCTAGTCTCTGAGATGACATGACCCAGAAATTGAACCTCTCAGATAAAGAACTGGTACTTCGAGAGATTTCCATAAAGATGGAGCTCTCGGAGTGTGTCTATTACTACCTACAAAATTTAGGCAGGCTCCTCCTTAGTAGTCGAGTAGATTAGAATGGCGTCGATGAATACTATAACAAAGCGGTTGAAGTATGGCTGGATGATCATGTTCATGAGTCCCATGAACACTTCTAGAGCGTTGGATAGACGGAAAGGCATAAATAAAAACTTGTGGTGTTCGTACCGACATCTGAACGTCGTCTTCTGCACATCCTCATCTCAAAATCTGAGTTGGTGATAGCCTGATCTGAGGTCTATCTTTGAGAACCACTATGCTCCCTTCAGCTGATCAAAGAGGTCATCAATCCTCGAGAGTGGGTATTTATTATTCATGGTCACATGATTCAGGCGACGGTAATTAACACAAATCCTCGAGCACCCATCCTCCTTCTTCAAGAACAGAATTGGGGTTTCCCGTGGAGAAACACCGGGTCGGATGAATCCCTTCCCCTAAAATCCTCCAGATTCACCCGCAGCTCACGAAGCTCTACTGGAGACATCTGTTACGCTGGTGTAGATATCAGTGTTGTCCCGGGGTACAGGACAATGTAGATTTCCCCCTCTATGTGAGTAGGTAGACCTGGGACATCATCAGGGAAAACAACTGTGTAATGGTCCAACACTACAGGATAAGTCAGACATTCCACATCAACTGCTCTGAGTGTAAGGCAGGACAAATAATGAGTGATCAGTTGCACCCTCCTCCGAGTTTGTCTGTCATGTTCTGCAAAGGCTCCCTTCTCATCGGTGAAGGTAAACTTGGTCCTATCTGTGCGGACACACAACACTTTGAGCCTAATACAATTGATTTGATCATGGACTGTAGATAACCAGTCAATACCCATGATGACATCGTAAGGCCTCGATGCCGCTACGAGGGGATCCCAGTCTAATCTCTCACATCCTAGAGTAAGCTCCCATTGCCAGTACCAGTGCGTAATCTTCGAGTCTACCCCCATAAGAATATGTAGCTATAAGGATCGATCCAAAGGCTCTGTCATAATCTTCGAGCTCCGAACGATGATAGTGGCTATGAAAGAGTGACTGGAACCTGTGTCTACAATAACTACAACAAAGGTGGAGTAGACACAGATCGTACCTTGAATCATCTCCGGAGAACCATGGTTGTATGCTTAACCTACCTGAAGCTAAGCTCTCATATGTCCACCTGCTCTCTATGGTCGGGGTGGACCTCCTGGGGGTGGGGGCGGTAACACCTTGAATCTTCGTCCACCACCATCTGCATGACCAGCTCCTCTACCACGTCTTCCCTCTTCCATGGTCCGCCTCAATTGAATCTTTGTCTCTACCTAGGCGGTCCTTAGACCGTCTGCTGATCGTCAATATGGTGGGTCGAATAGTCATGAGCCATGTGACTCTGCCCGCCTTAAGAGTAACATTGCCTGCTCCTGGCATGACTGGATCTGTCTCGTGTATCCCGCAAAACTGAACATGTATCATGAGGTCGTCCACCAGATGGTATGGTCCGCTTGGACCTCTATGACATCTGTCTGCTGCCAAATACAGAAGAATCTTCTACATGATACCCGGTGGTGGGTCTCGCCACTGGTGACTTCTCTGCAAGGAAACTCTCTACTAAGAGGGCTCACTCCAACACCCCCGCCTGCGTCAGGATTTTTAGGGAGATCATCAATGCTCTTATCTCTTGCCTAAGCCCCTTCTCGAATATCCAGGCCCTGAAGAATGGGTACTAAACCATATTTTTGGAGTTGCGTGAGAGTTTGGTGAACCTCCTAGAGTATTATTCCACCGTCATGCTACCCTATTGTAGATGTAGTAGCTCCTGCATTCATACCACACGAAGGGTGGGTGGGACAAACTCCGCCCGAAATAGGCTTTAAATGTCTTCCTAGAGAAGTGATTCCTCATGATGAACCTTGAGCATTAGGCTCCACCATCTTCCTGCAACTTCCTGAAGAAGACTCGTGGAAAAGATCACCATAAGGTCGAATGGTGTCCCTAATAGTCTGAAGACTCTCACCACAGCCTCCAGCCAATCCTCAACTGCCAGCGGGTCCATCTCACCCCTGAACCTGAGCATCCTCTAGCGCTGAAACTCGTGCAACGTGCTCAAGCATCGCACACTCTCTACTATGGGGGATGGTGGTATCTGTGGCCCAACGGGTAGTGGTACTGCTGGTGCCTCTACTATGATAGGGCCATGTACTGAGGCCTTATCGATTGGTGGGTTTTCATCTCATACAAATCTCGGAACCCTTGTTGGCTGTCTGCGTGGGGCCCTCCTGAAAATATACAGGTGTGCCACGGTCAATAATTTATACCTGGTGATCTTACTCAAAGATATCAAAAAGAAAAACACTTTAAACACACATGAAATCAGTTTTTTCGGGCACTGAGTCAAAAATTTGAAGTCAGGGTCCTAGTGTAGGGATACGTCGGCCACCGCACCAACACTGGACTCCCTGAACTAAAAACCACACTCACTATACCTAACACTATTGCTTCAAAGAAAATAAAGACCAGAGTCCTAAGTTCTAGGTTAGAACCTACTCCTCCAATACATATTTGTCACGACCCATCCTCCAAGGCCTATGTCGTGACTACCCCAAGCCCGCCTTCCATATGCCTGGGGCTGGAGAATAGCATCAAACGCGTAAATCCCTAAACTAAGAAGGCATTTCCTTTATAACTGAAAAAACACACAACAGAGTAAACAACTAGATACAAAACACTAACTAAAACCATATAAAAAGAGAGTGTTAAAAGTAAAGGGGCCAGAAATACAAGCCCAATTGGATGTACAAGTACAACTGAAAAGAAAAAAAATAACTGAAAGGTGAAAATCAGCTCTTGGATCATCCACCATGGATCCTACATGAAGGGTAGGAACATATAGCCTCCTCAGTAATCCATGCCTATCAGTATCCTCTAGGTACCGACTCATCATGAGGTCCACCTCTGGGTACCGTCCCGTCCTTGTACACTTAGACTCGGTTAGCGTTGTCCACCGTCTGCATCCAACACAATGAGGTGTGAGCATAACCCCTGCTGGGGTGAGTATAACGATACTCAGTAGGGACCCTGAGACCACCAAGGTCTCTCAAAATCTACAAAGGATAATCCATAGAGTATGAATTCATGGATTTTCATTACATAGTTATATGCCCATAAATATACCTAGTTATCAAGTAACTCATCTCAATCATGAGGAAAACACAGAAGTCACTGACTCAGCTCACATGGGTATACAACATTTGTAGAGAGATAGAGATGATCAGATGTAGCCACTGAATCATCTAATCTGTCAGACCCACAAAGGATCCAGGACTAGCGGTTAGAACTGTCGGACCCACACAGGATCCAGGAACAGTAATCGGAGATGTCGGACCCACAAAAGATCCAGGACCAGTGGTTATTACTGTCGGAAACACACAGGATCAAGGAATAGTAATTGGAGCTATTGGACCCACACAGAATCCAGGACCAACGATTAGTTTTTTCGAACCTACACAGGATCTTGGAATAGTAGTCAGAGGTGTTGGACCAACATTGGATCAAGGACCAACGATTAATACTGTCAGATCCACACGGGATCCAGGAATAGTAGTTGGAGCAAAGATAGCCTTAGGGTTTCCACTAGAGCACACTTGATTCCAGGAGGGTCTCCTCCTCAGGCCAAGACTCGATACGTCAACTGAAATAATGTCCCACAAAGAAGTAACTCAGAGGTCTGACTCATCATAGGGGTCTCAACGCAATAAATGGTGCGTCGATCGGACGCCCGGTCTGTGAGTTGTTAGCCTTTTAGTCCCGGGTTCCCAGTTGGATTCGTGTACGATCCTGCTTGACCGTATCTCAAATATACCCCAAACACTAGTGGGATAATCTCAAAGGAACCGTCGTGTCCCAAGAATACCAGCACCACTGACGGTTTATCAAACAGACGTCTGGTGATAAAGATATTTCAAAGTAAAGTAAACGGTCGGTAGTGGGCCTGGGTTCGGTCCGACCCGGTTGGACTGACTCGGCCCAACTGAGTCTGGGTCGACCCGGTCAGACCTGATGGGTCTGACCCGGCCCGTTGGGTGGGTCGGCCTACTAGGTTCTTCCCAGTCCACTGGGCCCGGCCCAGTGGACTGCGGGGGCGGTTCGGCCCAGAGGTCACTGCGTAGGCGGCTCAGCCCGGAGGCGGGGGCCATTTTGTCTAGCTCCATGAGGGGCACAGCTCGGGTGACTCAACCAGGAAGGCTGAGCTGATTTGACCAGCGACGCCTTGAAAGACATCGCGGGCCGGATCTTGAGGCCGGAGCGGCTCGGCCGGTAACCGGGGCGTGGACAGGCAGTCCGGGTGGCGGCCAGGCAGGGCACCGGATAGGCCGACAGGTCGGATGGGAGGGCACTGGGCAGGCCGTCCGGCCGCCTGGGCAGGTCTACAGGGCACCGGGTAGGCCGCCGGCAGGGTGTGCGGGGCGCGGGCAGGCCAGCAGGGCGCCGGGCAGGATAGGGGAGGGCGTGCGGGAGGCCGCTAGCAGGTGGCGGGTGGCCAGGTGGTGGTCGGGCATGCCAATTTGGCGTAGCTCGGGCTGGAGCGGGTCGGTGGTGATCGGCCGGGAGCACTGGTGGACCGTGAGGGCAGCATGGTTCGTGGATTCCATGGGCAGTGCGACCATTGTCATCTCCACCTTCGTCATTTCTTCACCTCATTGTTGTTACGATGCCATGCCGAAGAACGCCACAAGAAAGAAAATCGACAGAGGATGTCGGGCCATGTTAGGTTGGCCTTTATCTTCCGCATTTATGGTGATAGCAAATGGTTCATAAGAACAAATCTCAATAACCTTCATTATTCAAAAAGGAGGGAAGAACAAGGCACTCAAATGAATTTAATCCCCCTACCTTTGATTCGTTGTTCATCATTCGTTGACGGAGTCGCGGAAGATGGTCATCGAAGTCGTCTCACGACGGTTGATGCTTTGAGGAAAAAGTCTAAGAAAGATTGGCTTCGTTCATTCTTCATTGGGAGGGCATTCTTTGTTGGATATCTCATTTTCTCCCATGTTCTCCTATTTCCAAGCTCCACCAAAGTTAATATGCCAACAAAATAATAGATTTTAATCTTCTATTAATTGTTTTTCAAATTATTCAAATTGATTAATTAATTAGGTAGGCTCCCCTTAATTAATGTGAATGGTTGGCATGAATTAATTAGGGGATATTGGCACAAATTATTAAAAGGGGAGTTGAAGAGGCTCCCCTATATTAAATAGAGCTCGAGTGTTTTCTCCACTTTAATGGGGAGTTTCAAGGGGTTAGGAGATCGAGTGGTCCCCATCCCATTTATCCTCAAATGGGAGGTTGAGTTTGGGTGGGCCCCACCACAATAACCTCTCATGGGAGGATAAGGTGTGGTGACCCCACCTCCATCTTCCAAGAGGTGGTTTTTAACCACCCAATACTCACTTGGCGGCTCAAATAAAATAAAGTGACGCACACTTTATTTTATTATATTCCATGAAAACCTAAAATCTATCTTTTAAACTCGACCCACTGTCATCGAAGTGAATGTCTCCTTAAAAAAATATCGGTACTGTGAGTTCAATGGTGCCCTTAGATTTCAATTCCGAGCACCAGTTCAAAAGTTATAAAATCTCGCTTGTATGTTTAATGAACGTACCCGAACAAAACTTCAAAAATTGATTCCGGGCACACCGAGCATCGAAATCAAGGGCCCTCAATATTTTCGGACTCGTAAAATTATCTTGTATTTAAGAAAATAAATTCCATGGAAATTTTGGGTCTTTAAAAATCATGATTGTAGATATAGAAAATTGGAAGCATATAGCTTCCAATGTTTTATTTTTTAATACTTCGATGGAGTATAAGTGAAGAGGACCAAGACAATTCTTGTAATTCTATTGGTGGATGTTTTTGTAATTTTTTCTTTTTGGTTAACCATGATGTATATTTGTATACACTATTTACCGTGTACTTCCTTTTTTATAGATTCATGGCATGATCATCATTTTTATATCACATATTTCTTTATATTCCACCTTTTTATCTATCAAGAAGATTTATTATTCCACATAAGGTTGTTTATTACTATTTCCCCTTTCTTATCATTATTATTTACCACTATTGACAATCTAATCAAGATGGTATTGTCTCCCCTCAATAAAATCATTGACCCTCACTGTTATTCGAAGTCCTTTTGTATATGGGGAGGCACTCTCGAGGTCATGTGGCAGACTAACTTGGGGTACCACATAGGGGTTTCTCATTCTATACCCTACAACATGGTGTTAAAGGTGTTTTCCATTTGTCTTATAGTTTTTTTATTAGATAGTAGACTAGGAATGTGTTAAAATATAGTAATGATAATTCTCTTCAGAGTAGGTAACACACATACATGAAAACCCCAAATTTCATGGGATATGATTTTTCTGTTTTGGTTTTCTCCTATTTCATTTTTACTGATTTCACCACTAGGTGTCACAGATGTTCTAGGATATTATTATTATTGATATTATTACTGTATAATTATTTTTTGTTTTCACAGAATGGAAATGAGTTATCATGTCATTCATTATTATAGAAAATTCAAGATTTACATGTCATGTGTTTTTCTATGAAATATTTATATTACATTTTTCATTGACTTTATTTCTTATGATTTTCTAGGTGGTCCTTGATTGTAATATATATAAATTTTCATATTAGTCGTTAAAGGATAACATAACTAAATTAATTAATGTTTATTCATCAATATAAATGTGTTTTCCCATATATATTAATGATGATAGCTTAATTATCTAATTGTTCCATCCTGATCCATGAAACACTGGTTCTAAGGACTAAAAAATTATGTGGTATTGTTTTTTGAATGGAAATAGTAATTTATGAAGAATATACTTATATAAATTTAATATGTTGGTTTATTTACTCAAATAATTATGCTTGACCTTTTACATCATGATACCAGATGTAAGGGTCATGATGTAGTTAATTAAGGCACCAATATCATTTTATAAAGAGTATGGACCTTTGTAAAATTAAAAGAGTTGGCACATATAACTAGTCCAATGTGTGTCTAGGTCTATGTGAACATAAATAGACTTAATGTTTAAAAAAAATGGATACCTCTTAATGGGAATGACTAATGTAAACTAATGGGTGTTTTCTTTTATACATTTCAATTGACACTCTGTAAATTGTAACCTTTGTTGTGTGACTTGAGACCTTGACCCTAACCCAACCTCAGTAGTGAGAAATGGGTAATGTCTCCTATAATCATTTCTTCTAATTCCTATCTCCAAGGCCCATATTTATTAGTTAGAAGAGATGTGTGAAATGTTTATGAGAAGCATATATACTTTTCCTTTTTGTTATCATTGATCGTGTCTTCTGTTAAATCTTATATAATGTGTGTTTTTTTGATTTTGTAGAGTTGCGCCACCGATATATAATTCATTCATTCTCCATGAATATAGTTAATTCAATGCTCCTGAGGTGGTGGGTCTGTATCCACTGGTATAACCTCTAGTGGTGCACCCAAAGGCACCACCTGATCTTCTTCCACAAGGTACCAATGCTTAGATTCTATAATGTTTCTTAAAATTCATTCAGTATATACCAGGAGATTCATAACCATACCCTACCATGGAAGAGTTTATGTGGTAATTCTAAAATCAAAATCATCCCACCTTCTCGGGGGATGCTATCCCACAAGTAGTTGGTCCATGGTTAGCAGCACTATTATCGATCTTCAAGCATACGGAGACACCACCGTGGTGGAGGGTCAATCTGACAACCTATATTCTTCATGACTATGCCAAGATTATGTGGGATGTCATATATTATGAAGATATTAATCATTATATAGTCTTTGTGGACTTCCAAAAATCCATCTATGTAATCTTATTTCATCAAAAACTAATAGCGGACTATGCTAGAGATATTCTATACCTAAAGTAGGGTATTATTTCAGTGATGGATTGTTCAGATCATTTTACTGAGCTTCATAATTTTGTTCCAACACTGAACTGGGATGAGATGATGATATAGAGATTATTTGAGGATTTGAACTCATATTCTACATGAATAGAAGTTTTTTTTTCGACTAACCAAAATTTTAGAAATAATGAACCATACCTTCTTCACAGAGAGGAACCTAAGGGAAGGTGTAAATGTGAACTAAGTTAATTCAACATCAATGAATGGAGATGGTTCATTTATCAGTATAAAATGAAATTTCAATGATTCTTACAGGGTAAATGTGGTTTCGTTGACACACAATGATAGTTATGTGGTGTGTCACCAGTGTGGAAGGATGTTCCATATGAATATCTTATGCCTAAGAATCCCAATCAAGTATCGAGATTGCAATAGTGTGGGTCACCCAAAATGTTTCTAAAACATTTCAAATTCATTACCCAATGGGAAGGAATATTTACTCAGACAACATTTAGGTATAGGATTAGTAACTCCACATTAAGCTAAGAGGAGGACTACTATCATCCAATAAGTCCGAGTAGGTGGTCGTGTATTTGGTGTTCAGACCTAAGGGGTTCAGTTCCAATCGGACAGACCTACCTTGGTTATTCTAGATTCATCTCATGGTTATGTATATGGACATATATATAGTGTTTCATACTCCCAAAGAGAAATGTCTAGGGCCTTCTATAGTACAAGGTATTGTTCTAGTAGAATCAAATTTAGTTTCTACCCAATTTGATATAGGTTATTCACACACATTTATATCTATCACTATGATAGAATTTCTAGGGAAGAAATTTAGTACCTATGTGTTTTGATGATTCTAAAGAAACATTAATGGCCAATATCTGAGAGTTTACACTACCTTAGTGATTTCCCTCTTGGTGTGGGAAGATATCTCATCCTTCAGAATCTTTTTTTCTTTGATATAAAATATCTGAAAATATTCTCAAGAAGGACTACTTTCTTCTATAACATGTACAAGTTTATTTTTTTTCTTATTGTGTATTTAATATCATCAAAGAGACGAAACTTCTTTAACAAGGTAAAATGGGATGTTTAAGTCAGTTGAGATGTACCCAAGAATCATGGGATGTGTGAAGTGACATCCTAGTTGGAATGTCTCTTTATGAGCTATCATGAAAAATGATATATGTAATTTTCACATGTGGTGGATCATTTCCAAGATGTATTAAATAATTAATTCCTTATATTACCTCCCATGAGTGAGGTGGAGTTCACCATTTAGCTACTTCTAGGGAAGGAACCACTAACCATTTAAACATATAGGATGTATCCTGGAGAGCTGCATGAAATCAAGAAGATATTATAAAAAATTGATGAAAAGAATTTCAAATGACCTGCTAATTCTCTAGGGGACTTGGTTATGATATTATGGATGATGGGTAATATCACCCTTAGTCATTGTATAGATTAACAAAATTTGAACAAACTAACAGTTAATAATTAGAATCCAATTCCTTGTATAGATTAATTATTCAAACAACTTCTAGGGTGATGGTTTTCTCTATGACTGAATTGAGGTCCATATATCATCTGGAAAATGTGTGACCATCATACATTCCACATATAATGTTCTGGAATAGATACAACTTGTTTGAGTATCTGTATATCCTATTTGGCCTTATGAACACACCAATTTGTTTCATTTCTCTAACGAATTGGATCATTCACCCAAATCTGGATTCATTTGTGGTATTATTTTTTAATGATATCATGGTGTGTTCTATCACTCTACATGATCAAGTCAAAACTCATGATATCATGTTGATTACATAGGGAGGTAACATTTTTTATTCTAGGATCACAAATTGAATATTTTGGATCGATAATGTTCACTTCATGTGTCCTATCATCTTAGGGAAATGACTGTCTATTGGTATATTGATGGTGATAATCAGGGTTTACTGAGAGAATCCGAAGAATGAATTTGAAATATGTAGTTTATTGGACTTGTTTAATTTTACATAATTTTAATTTAGAATATACCAGATCTAGAAGTGCCTCTCTAAGTATTTACTAAGAATGGTGGGAAGTTATTATGATCATATTCCTGTGAAGTTTCATTTTATGAGCTCATAGGGAGACTGAAATCATCCCCAATCTATATTCTTTCAGTATCAGGAAGAATATAAAAAATATATTTTGATACATCATGAATTTTTATAGGATTAGTTCTGATAAATAAATATTGGGTTGTGATGTTCTGGTCCCTCCCTCTAAGACATCATGAGAGGAATTACCCTACACATGACCTCATGCTAGAAGCTGTGATTCATTATTTTCATTTTTGGAGTCACTATAAATTAGAAGAATTATTTTTTTAATTATATAGACTATATGAGTCTAAAATAAATTTCCACAATTCAATATCTAAATCTTAGGTAGCACTGGTGGGTATAATACTTGTAGTCATTCAACTTTTTTCTTTCTTAATAACTTGTAACGGGGAATATAGTAGCTGATTCCGTGTGCTGGAATACTGAGTATCAATACATCTAGGATGATAATAGTGAGTGGTTTTTGATAGTTCTATTATCTAAGATGCCCCTATAGGTTCAAGAACACCATGTGTAGCGTGTTTTGGAATATTTGGAATTGAAATCATCTCTTCTAGAACATGTAAAGAGGGTAAAACATTAAAATCATGAGGCACTAGTCATGAGGTGGGGTATCTTAGGTGAGGAACCACCACATGGTTAGGTTATAAATGATGATGAGATTTTACAAATCTATAGATGTGTTTGTGTCCCCACATTAATATGGGAAGATTTGATGATAGAATCACATTCATATGTCTACGCAGTTCACCATAGGTGTACCAAGATGTACTAAGACATACATCGCCAGTATTGGCGTCTAGGAATGAAGAGGAAAATTGTTTGTTTTATCACGTGGTTTTCCACCTGTCAGTAGGTGAAGGAAAACCACCAATGACATGTTATACGTTTACAACCACATTATATTACTGAATGGAATGGGATGATTTCACTATGGATTTTGAGATGGGTTTTCCAAGATCACGTTGTGGAAGTGAATAAAATGGGTGATCATCAGTATATTTTATATGCTCACAAACTTCCTTCCTATCATATATACATTGTATATTTAAGAGCTTGAGAGGGTTTATATTCCGGATATTTTACATTTGCATGGTGTTCACCAGTCACTCATGTCAAAAAAAGATCCCCTTTTTAAATCATGGTTCTAGAAATGTATTCAAAAATAATTGGGATTATAGTGTCTTCTAAGTAGATTATATCACCATCAAATGGAAGGTCTGTCTGAGTGGATTATACAAGAATTAGAGGACATTATCCAGACATGTTTTCTTAATTTTGGAGGTTCTATGTAAATAGAACTACCTCTCATTGTGTTTTCCTATAATCACTATTTGTAGGAAACTATACAGATGGATCATAATGTGGTTATATATGTTAGGTCATTATATTAACCCTTGTGATGGATAAGGGCTGGAACGGAAGTGATATTGAGTCCTTGTCTCATTCTGGACACTTTAGTGTATGTACAACCAATTTTGACGTTTATGGATATATATTAATTTAGGCAGAAGCCCAATTCATATCATTGATACTGACCAATGGACATCAAGATGGGACATCTAGTGTTCAAATGAGTTTCACCTCGATTGGACCATATATATATTCATGAGTTAGGAAAAGTTATCCCAAAATTTAATAAGTCATTTCATGATCATGGAGGGATTTAGGATAGAATCCTATCAGTTGGATTTACCTAAAATGTATTAGGCCACACATGATATCTTCCATGTATGACAACATCACCTCTATTATTCTAACCCATCTATTTCAGTTGATCCTATGTAAATTTATCTTGATGTATATGTTTCCTTTGAGGAGGAGCTGATACATATTAATGAATGGATAATAAAGGATCTCTGATGATGGGATGTTCCTCTGGTAATGGTGTTATGTCCACACAACTATGTGCAAGAAGAGACATGTGAGAGATAGGATGATGTACATGCTCAGTGGAAAGAAAATTTCTTAAATGATGCATTACAACTCATGTAAGGGTATGTTGGTGAAAAAATTAACAAGGGGAGTTTTTAGAATCCTGAATTTTTAGTGAGGTATGTTTTCTTTCAATTTTTTCGTTTGGACTTCATTTAGTTGTCATTTTGTCTTTTACTCTGGTGGCTATGACTTTATTCTAGTTACCTTAATTCTATGATGAATGTGGGAGGTGGGATGGAGGTTGGCTATAAGAAAAATACATGATTTTTTTTTGAAAAAAATAGCATGTATTAAATAAAATAAATGTAATTTCATGGAATAAATCTTTTCAAATTGTGAATTGTGGTTTCCCCTTGATGGAAAAAAACTCAACCTTTACATAGAAATTAATTTGTACACACCGTGTAACTAACATGGATTTTTTATAAGAAGGGGTCATTTTGATATAACCCTCATTCATCCCCACAAGAAGCCATGTAGGAGAGATCCTCCACTCCAGTATAGGTATTAGTGATTCTTCTTCATATTGAATTTATTTTTCTCACCCTCAGTCAGAATAGATTTCAATTGTTAAGCCCCCTATTCCTACCAATTCCATTCATCATTTATCTCACCACATTTTCTCTATTTTAGTGTGAACTCATAAGAACAATTTTGAAGTTTATTTTCCACTTCTCTATTTTTCCTCTATCCTAGCAGGTTTTCGATGCCAAAAAGGGATTAGTGGAAATTTACCAACCTAATGTAGGTGGTTATGTTATCTACTAAACATACTAATCTTAGGATTTTCATCTGCCATGTGCCTTCCTATTAATGCTCCACATTATATTTTCTGTACGTGTTAGGCCTCCATGACTCCACGTCCCGCCTCATATCCATTTCTTACCCGCTTCTCTCCCTCTACCTCCCGCTCCCACTCGGCCTCCCCATCGTGATTCCCCTCTCCCCGTTTCCATTTTACCAGTTCTCCAAAATCGTGAATCCATCGATCACATTCCCAGTTCACCCGCAGTTCCTCACCTCAACCCTCCATGATAGGGTTTCCAGTTCCTCACCTCTACGCTCCATCATAAGGTTTCCCTCAGGTCATCATGACCCAATTCAAAGGTATTGAGATCTATTCATCTACATCACGTCTCTCCTCCATCTTGCAGCTCCCATGCTATCTTGGATCTTCCCTCAATCTTAGATTTTCCTTGCAATCCTCCGACCGGTCTTCCTCACTTAGGGATCTGATGGTCTTCGTCACCTCTATCAAACGATGGAACAATCTTCCTCACCTATGTTTACCGTTGTTTTCTAATCCTCCCACAAAGTTCCACCCAAATTTTCATCACAATTTCAATCCTTCAGTTCAGCAGGTGTTCCTCCCCATTTGGATGACACCGTCGTAAGGTTCTTGCATTACATGGTTGGCATCGACCTACCAGTGTCTATTTAGAACGGTTCACTACAACAACAGATGATTTCACACAAAATCAATCCATTCCTTTGATACAACTTCAGCTAGTGAATTGGGTCACTTATATTTGAGGTAACCATACATGTACGCTATAGTAAGCTTGACGCACTACGGATCATGGTTAATTCTGAGTATAAATACAAAAACACTTTATCTTAGGAGATATATTTCAGGTATAACTTCGACACACATACGTACTGGTCGCCTAACTACTGATCTGAGGAGATCTTCTACACATGTGATAGGTTCAGTTTTTAACTCCATTACATCAACATATCCATTCAAGAATTTTGAAAATTGATAATCATGTGCTTCTTGAGGTTTACATGACGGAACATGAATTTGGATTCAATAGACAGGTAGAGTTGTTTTGGTTGTCTTTGCCAGTACATAAATGCACAATTCCTAATGTTTTTTCAGCAAGGAAGGTTTCCTTTTTCATCTTCAAAATTAAAGTCTCTCATTTCCTTTGTTCTTTTGTTATTTTATACTGGCTTAAATTGAACTAGCTAAACATGTTAGATATACCCATATTTTCCCGTTTGTAAGCATTTTAATAAAATTGCATATATTTGTGAAGTGTTTCAGATAATTATATTCAATTGAAGAAATTAATAGAGGATTTTGGGAAAAAATTAAGTCATTTTACAATTAATTCTATTTTCATTTGTAACCATATCACCCCTTGCACATAATCACACACATGGAGATTTCTATATAACGACCTGACCTTAAAATATTCAATTTCTTTTGCAATATTAGATTGAAAATTACATGGAAACATTGATTTGATATATATAATTTGTTATATTTATGTTCTTATCTATTTTATTTTTACAAAAGTATAAAAGTATTTCTAACCATGCTTCTGTTGCCTTTCTGGGCTTTAAAACACCCGTGGTGTATCCCATGGTGGAGGTATTTAAGTACTACTGGAATGGTGAGTTTGGTTTTTTTATATATTCAAATTTTTTATATATAGATTCTGTTATATTTATATTCATATCTATTTTATTGTTACAAAATTATTAAATTATTTCCTTTCCATCTTGATTTTTACTTCACATCACTTGAATTTGGCTTCAATGGGCAAGTATGAGTTATTTTGGTTGATTTTACCTGCATAAAAATTTTCAATTCCTAATGTTTTGTTTTCAGCGGGCAAGGTTTCCTTTTTCATAATTAATATTAAATGATTTCATTTCCTTTAGTCTTTTGTTATTTTACACTGGATTAAATTGAACTAGAGGAACATGTTTGGTATGCCCAGATTTTCATTTTTTGAATCAATTTAAGGAAAATTCATATATTTGTGAAGTTGAAGACGGTAATATTCAATAAAGGAAAGTAATGGAGGATTTGGGGGAAAAGTATTTCATTTTGTAGTTAATTCTATTCTTATTTGTAACCATATAACCCCTTTCACATAAGCACACACCTAGAGATTTCTATCTAGTGACATATGCTTAAAATTTCCAATTTCATTTGTAATATTAGATTTAAAATTACATGGAAATATTGATTTTATTTATAGAATCTGTTATATTTATATTATTATCTATTTGTTGTAACTAAAGTATAAAAGTATTTCTAACCCTGATTTTGTTTACTCTTAGGGAATCAAAATAATCATGGCGAATCCAATGGTGGAGGTATTTAAGTACTGTTGGAATGGTGAGTTTTCTTTTTTTATAGGTTCGGATTTTTTATCTATATCTTTTGTTATATTTAAATTCATATATATTTTATTGTTAAAAAATTATAAAATTATTTCTAACCATGATTCATATGACTCTCTGGGCTTCAAAACACTGATAGTGTATCCCATGGTGGAGGTGTCTTTTTGCTGCTAGAAGGGTGAGTTTGGTTTTTAATATATTCAAATTTTTTATTTATAGATTCTGTTATATTTATATTCCAGTCTATTTTATTTTTAATTATGTATGAAATTACTTCTAACCATGCTTCTTTTGTCTATCTTGGATTCCAAACACCTGTGGAATATCCCATGGTGGGGGTGTTTTAGTTCTACTGGAATGGTGAGTTTGGTTTTTTATAGATTCAAAATTTTTAGTAGGTTCTTATTTTTTTCTCATTTGTTCATATTTTTTTCAATCATGTTTATTTTTTTCATACATGTTCATATATTTTCATACAATTAACTATTTTTAAAATTTTTCAGAGTGATTTTTTTTATAATTGATTCAAATTTAATATATAAGTTCACATTTTTTTAATGTGTTCTTATTTTTTAACCCCTTTCTGTTATGTTTATACAAAATTAATCACACAAGTTGATGTTTATGATCCATCCAAGTATTTTAAAAGCCCCAGACTTTCATTCCTAAGGAAATCAGGTAACATACATTCTTTCTGGAAGTACGCACCCATATAATAATTGTTTGTTTACATGTAGCAGAATCATTGAATCTGACCACCTGATTTTTTATTTTTGGTTTTTTTTATGGTGTTTGTATTCGATATCTATCCAAATTTATTTTATAATTAGTTTTTTTTGCTTATCAATTCATGATGTTTGTTGGTATAAAAGAGTTTTTCTCTTTTACCTTAGAAGTCCGCCTTTTTACATCAGCATGATCCATCCGAAGATTTAGAATCCTGTGATTTCTTTACCTCATAATACATGTTCCTATCACGGGCCTTCCTAGGATTTTATTATGACTACCCACTATGTGTTATTTCTCCTTATTTTCATCAATAATGATACCAATTACTCTTCTATATGTTTTATTATTTGTAGGTTATCAAAAAGTAATGAAACATTCATACTAATTTTTCTTATTTCAATACTTCAAGTACACATGTTTAATCTACTCAGCCTTTATTTATTGACCATTAACTATTAGTCAAGATTACATTAAATTAATCATAGTAAGTAATTTTAACTTGTATAATTCAGACATACAAGTCTAGCATTGATGTTCCTTATGATTTAATAGAGATTACATTACAATCAGCACAATATTCAGAGATTACATTCTCATTATAATGATTGACTATCTTTAGAATATATATTGTCTACACTATGATCATAGTACTGCAATCCATGGTTCTATTCTATTCCTTTACGATTAAATTAAATGTTATATAATACAAACATGAACTTCTTGTCAAGATCTAGAGATGGAAGATTTCAAAGAAGACTGCTACGACAACAACTTGAATCAGGTTATAAAATTTATAATCTAAAGTCTTGATATTGTTCCATTATTTATCAATCAGGGGCTTATATATTTACTATAATTTCAATTATACAGTCAGAATATCTCTTGAAAACGTTGATGAAACTGAATCTATTGCACCAACATGAAGAACTCAAACAAGAACACGTATGGATTTTTCATCTCTACTAAGTAATGGTAAGTTCAATTTAAAAAGTCCATTACTTTTTATTTGGTTACCATATTGCAAACCGAAATATCATAACTCTATAATATATTATATTCCTACCAGACAATGTTTATTTTAACTTTACTGACACTTTTACGATAATAATAACTATTGGAAAATATTGTACAGGTGAAGTGGCCACACCGGCTAATATCATAGAATGATGTTGATGCATTCCATTATTTCCTATATCCACTAATGTTTGGTTTCATTTATAATCTAAAATTTAATTACATTGATTTCATACTGCAAAATAGATAACCATGTCTTGCTATAATTTCTCATCTCCATGTTTCACTATCCCTCAACACTGAAAAGGAAGGGCAGCTAGCTGTGCAAAAAAAAATAAAGAAACTACTTTAACAAGTAGAGGAACATCAATGAGGAAAAGTGGATTCAGCATAGCCACTCATGAGAAAGGTTTGGGTACTTAATGTTGGTAAAACATTGTTGATTCAGTTACCATAGACTGAAAAAATGTTGGTGCCTGCTCTAGAGAAACTTAAAGCTCTTTGTGAGATCAGCTGATCTTTTCTTGTGGGAAATGTTGTTACTAAGATAACTCAATCTCACACCACAGGAAAGCAGTATATCGGTTATGGAATGGTAAGAAATTTCATTATGGGGTTTGACATTTCTATTTTTCTTTCAATAACTTTATACTAATACAAGAACAATTCTTCGAAATGATGCCCATTTCACACATATATTTGGACATACAAGTTTTATTAAACGATTGTTATACCAAAAAGTTGGTATATTAATGAATATATATCTTCTATTTAGTAAGGAAAGTGGTGATGGTGCAATTTTGAATAGATAAAATGCCACTGACCTATATTGAAATGAGGATGTCATGTGGAATACAACTACTTCCAGGGGATTAATTTCGTCACATCCATTATGTAAAGGAAATTACCAACACACCAGAGTCCATTCTTGCTATCATGAAACTTTACATGATAAATAATATTTGTTCTATAAGAAAATCAATAATTTAGTTATGTTTGATATAAAGATCCAGTTCGTTGGGTCCAACAAAATGAGAATCTTATATGTGGATGTTCCTGTTCCTGCAAGTGCTACCTGGGAATCTAGTCAGAAGAAAAAAATTTATGATCTGCAGATTTGAGGTAAAGTTGATTTTTCCTTTTCATTCTATTTAGAGAAATATTTATCCCACTGACTGATTTGATGGGATGGGAAAGCAGGTTTGTCTCCTATATAAATATTTAATTATTCAATGCAGAAACTGAAGACTCGGGTTATCAATAAGAAACTCAATCTTGAATGGATTGAAGATCTAACTTTTTCTATTTCTAATCTTAATTTACCAATAAAACTGGTTAGTGTTTCATTTCTAGATCAAAAAAGTCTTGTTCTAAATAACAGAATCTCGGTTTTAGTGGCTATCATACACGCACATTGTTTAAAGTAATGTATTTAGTGAAATGAAGGAAAAATATAGGTTTATGTTGGTATAATTGGTAGGATTGGAAGTATAATTTTCATCTTTAGTATAGGATGTGTGTGAAAACTGAATGAAAATATAGTCTATGTGTGACCAAAAAAGGTTTGGGGCCAAACAACATAGGATATACACTGTGAGTGAACAAAAAAAATTCATGTCCATTTTTACTACATTCATTTAACAGTGTCATTATTCCTTAAATTGATTGGTTTGTCCATTGGGATGGTTCATGTACAATGCATGCTCATTATAAGTTCAGAAAATTATTCAGTTCCCACAGTAGTTTGTTACTTTATATATGATGTACTAAATAATAAAATGAACATTCATTTTGTTTGTTGAGAAATTTTCATTACATTAATTATGCATTATGGAAAATGAACAAGCATTTTTTCTATTCAACGGACTAACCAATCCATTTTCTGTTCAAACAGTCTTCTCAATGGACTAAAAAATCCATTTTTAGTTCATAAAGTACTTCGGTTAGTATACAATATGCAGTTCATATAGTACTAAAAAAGTATTTTTTTTAATCCCTTTTTAGTAATGGATTTTTTGTTCTCACACATATGGAACCTGACTCCATTCTTTTCAAAAGTAATATTAGGGTCAAGTAGACCTATAATTAGTTTCCCATGATATTCATATATAAATAATTTGTTCTATGGAATCATGACTTATCTATATCTCACATTATCTATTTTTTCTTGAAGATAAAATTGGTGCAGGACATTAACATACACTATATGCTGTAGAATTTCATCTGATATAGGTTGGTATCAAAACATGATAATTATTATTTTAGGTTTTCAAGTAGTGTATTTAATTAAATGATATAAAAATATTGTTTTAAGTTGGTCTAATTGGAAATATTTAATTTTACATGTACAACATGTGTCTTACCAGAAAAACGTATATATGCAGTACAGAATAAGAAAATGAACTGTAATTTTGTTAGTTCTGAAAATTTTAGTACATTAAATATGAATTAATTAAAATGAACATGCATTTTGTCTATTAAAGGGACTAAAAAATCTATGTGCAGTTCAAATAGTATATTCAATGGACTAACCAATCAATTTGTAGTTCATATATTAGTTCATTCTACATACAATATGCAGTTTAGGCATTACAAAAAATGGATTTCTTAGATCATTTTTATTAATTGATTTTATATTCTCACCCATTTGGAACCTAAATCTAATCTTTTAAAAACCAGTTGTAGAGTCAATCACACACATAATTAGTTGCAAATGATATTCATATATAAATAATTTCTTATATGGAATCATGACTTATCAATTAGTCACGTTATTTATTTTATCATGTAGATAAAATTATTGTCGGGCTTCTATGATGATTCTTTAATACATGATACTTGATTTATCTTTACCATGAGCTTCATATTCATTTAAGTGTATGCATAATGTTCATTTTTATACATTATATAAAATTACATTTACAATTTAGAAAAATTCAATGATATATATCATGATGTTTCTATATCATTAGTGTTGAAGACATGAGATAAAACCAAAGGTTGAAAAATTGTTACCCATTTGACTTACCATTTTCATACATCCTTCTCGTCACCATGTGAAATCTATACCCTTGAATGGAAATTGTGTTGGGGTTGTCTTTAAGATCAATAGATTCTTGTTCATTCCACACCACCTGATCAGTATGGTTCAATGGGGAGAAGAGATAGAAAAAACCACTAAATTTTTATAGAGATGCATTACCTGCTGCCTTGGAGGTAGGGGCTGTATCAAAATTCATCATGGGTTTTTTGATAGTATAAAGAACACAAATATACTCCTTGTTACGTGTTTTCTTGAATCTTCTACTGGGTGTGTTTGTTATCAGTTTTCATGTGTTCTATGTTGCAGATTTCATGTATGGGTGTGTTTGTTGTCATTTTTCAGCATATAGGCATATTTCCGAACATCATTTCATAAAAAATTGATTATTATTTATAGGTACTTCTATGAAAACAAAGCACATGAATCCAAATAGAACCATATTAATCTCACCCCAATGTTATAAAATCCAATCAATGAAATATTTATGTACATTTACTATTAAAATATAGTGTTTGGTGTTGTAGATTACCCGTATGGGTGTTGGAACATAGAGTTGTCATGAAGGCTCCTACAAAGATCCAGTGGTTCGAAAAATAGCTTTAAGTATATTGCAGTGACCACAATGCTGATGATGCCTTTCTGTTCTCATTTAATTATTTGTATTAAATTTGTAATGATTCTTTGGATGGTTTGTATGAGAGAAAAAACTCAATAGTTGTGAATTGAATTATTCATTACATTGGATTTGAAAAATTCATTACATTGGATTTATCTTACTAAAATCTAACAAGATTAAAAAGTTTTGGGGAATAGAGTCTTTACTATAGTAATTTCTTGTCTCAGTTTTGTATTTTAGTTCGGTTTTGGTTTAGTTCATAGAATTTTGATTCATAATAAGTATTCTAGAAGTTATTTTTCTTTGAAATTGAGATATATTACTTTATTTACAATCATTTTTTTCATATATTCTCTTTATGAAATCTTATTTCTATCTTGAAATTTCTTCTTTAAAATAATAGATGTTTACTGAGTGGTCAGTAAACTCTTTAAGAATTTAATGTTATATTAATAATCCCCCTCCCTATGTGCATCCTATTTATTGGCCTCCACCTCCTCCTCTTCATGGGCTTTTGAATCTCCCTCTACCTCCATATATTCCTCCTCTTACACCTCTACCTTGTCCTTCACTGCTCCATGAATATATTTTCGAGGCAATTATTCATCACTTAATTTACATATTTCAGTAATTTTTTTTATTTTTTTCCTTCCAATTTCATCCTTCTATCCAATCATAAAATGAATTTTACATATGATGATGACATATTAAAGACACCACATTAAATTATTAATTATATGTCATGTTTTTCTGAATCTTTTTACATCATGTTATTTAATTTTAATTCATTTTCATATATATTTTCAAATACATGTTATTATTTTTCATTTATTTTCAATATAATCAATCACTAAAGTTGTAATTTTATCATATTTTATGTAATTTTCATTAATAACTACTCTAACCGTTAAAACACTTTTGAAAATTAGATTTGAATTATAATGTCATGTGTATGCACGGGCGAGGTACTAGTTTTCCCTAAAATTGGGATTTTATTTTATCATGTAACCTTCTACCTTATGCTAGACTCCTACAGTGTTTCCTCCATAAATGTTAAATAATTATATTAAATTTTATTATCATGCGTAATAGATATCTATTTATCTATGAATCACTACCATGGGGTGATTTCCTTAACATGATCCACCCCTAGGGGTGTTCCCTTCTTAAAGGTCTAGAGTATTATTCCTTAGAACCAAATTTAATTTCATTTATCTTGAATATATGAATTAATCTAAAATATATGGTTGTACGTTTGATTTAGCCATTTTAATTTATGAAACAACATGTTTTACTTGGATTAAATGAAATTTACAACATAATTAAAGAGTATTAGTATAATATGTATTAAATTGTATGAGTTCATGATTGTTATACTATACCATTATTTTAAGACAAGGGAGACACAAGTGTATTTACTTGAGTATTCATCATATATGATCACAATTCATTATAGTTAGATTATGAAAATGAATATTAATAACCTTGGAGTGATAATTGAGTTCATTATAGGATTACATGGATGGGTTCACTGGGAAGATCACTTGCTTATCCATGCTCAATACTGGTTCCCTAAGGAAATTATCTTGGTCTGGATCAGCTTGAAATATGGTTATACCATGCCACAACTAATACTTGGTTCCCTATGTGTTATTACTAGGATGGGATTATGGTGTAATACATTACAACAAATTGATAGTGATACATGGGGTTCTTTATATGGATAGCCTTGGATGGACTCTTACATTGATGGGTGTTTATAGTTCTCTTAGATAAATACTTGGGTTCCTCTTTAGGGATCTCCTTATATGAGCTTGAGATTCCATTTAATAAATGTTTATGATTCCTCTCCACTAAAACAATATGGCATGAAAAATTTATTATGTTTATGGACAGTTACAAAAATCTGAATCACATGCTTGGGTTTGGTAATTGTTCACATTATAAAATCTGGGTTATGTTTAAATACATTTATGATGGAATACATATAGATATATTCATAAATTATATCCATAAAGGTTTGTTTTTAATTTGATATATCTGTATTAGGTCAATGTAGGTAGTGTAGGTCAAGTTTCCTATTAGAAACTCTAAATGATGTGGTTTATTTTTTATTTCAGTACATTTATTATTGACCTTCAAACTTACCATTTTTAATGCATGTATGGGATTACTCTAGACACCATTGGTGGTGACCCACTAAGTATATCTCACTCTCTTCTCAGGACTCCTAAAAACCTGAGAAAATATTGTGATTGAATTTATAGACAAAGGGAAGAGTCTATCTTCATATTTTGGATTTCATAGAACTTCTATAGAGTTTTATAGTAGAGGACCAAGACTACGTTTCTGATAATAGTGGTGGTATCTTTTGGAATTTTGGAATTTTGGAATTTTTGGTTTAACATGTTGTATATAATTATACCGTCTTTCCCATGTACAATCTTTTTTTATAGAATCGTGGAATGTTCATAATTTTTATATCAGATATTGATTTAGTTTCTAACTTTTTATCTGTTAGGGTGATTTATTATTCCACATATGATTGGCTTATTAATTCTTTTTCTTCTTATAATTATTATTTACCATTATCAATTACATTGATTATGACAGAATAGTCTCTGCACTATCCCATCATAGACCCTCACTACTAGTACGTAGCCTCCACCATATGGGGAGGATCACCTTAGGTCATGAGGCCAACTAGATTAGGGAATCACTTCATAAATTTTGTGGTGGGATACTACACTTCTATAAAAATTGTGTATACACAAAATGTTAAAAAGAGGTAATGAAAATTTTTTCTTGTGTTATAATTTCTAAACATGGATAAATCCACCACTTCCCAAATATATTAAACAATACTAGAATATTTAAAATTCTATTCAATATATGGATATATTTCTTGTAACATTCTAATATTTTTGGAAATATTTTTTTATGTAAATAAAAATTCTTCAATAAAATGTGTTACATGCAACAACGATTTTTAATGAGCCACGATAGAATATTAATATTATTAATTAAACGTGAGAATTATTACCTTGATTTGAAACATGGAATAATGAATATGAAATAAAAATTAATATTTAAGTTCAATTTATATATATATAATAATGATAAAAAAACTACATAATTTTTAGTGATTTCATTATATTCTTTGAATAATACATGTTTTCCCAAAAACTGATTTCTAATTATTTTTTTAAAAATATAATAAAATTATTATTTTTAAACATTTACGAATATAATTTGACATTATTAAATTCATTTTTCGAAAAAAAAATTCAATAATATTTTCGGTTGAAATTTTTAGATATTTTTTTAAAAGATTAATTGATGATTGAATAAAGAAAAATTAATTTTATTAATGAAAATATGATTTTTGTTTATAGAATTTATATGGATCACTTTAAAAAAATATTTAAAAACTTAACATATCTCAATTATATTGTTCCTAATCTAATTTTGTTTTTTCAAATCAATTTTATATTAAATTTTTATATAAATTCATTTTGAACTTTTGAAAATATTCTCTTTGGAAAACCACTTTTTAATTGCCTCAATGGGTTTAAATTTAAATTCTAATTTTCCACATTAAACAATGGAATTCGGAAAAATTAATTCCTTATTTGGAATTATAATCATTAAAATTATATAAAATTTTCAATTTAATTTTTGGACTAAATGAATAGTGAAAATAGTAATAATTAACTTCCACAGTTAATGTTAAAATGGGTCTACCGGGGGTAAGAATAGGTTGTTAAATGAACATTTAAGGGGTAATATAATTTATATTATTATAAAAATCGCACTTTATGGATATATTTAAACATTTTCAGCTATAATTTTCTAGAATGAGTCATTTTTTAGGCTTGTGGGTCCTAAAAACATGTTTATAGTTAATTCTTTCCAAATATTCCACGTGTTTGCTCTCTTCCAATTATAAAGGGACTCCTACCCTCCATTAATATTTAAATTTAAAAAATCATTTTTTGTAGTGTATCCCTTTGAAATTATATCCTATCCATCCGTAAACACATCTTATAGTCCTTGGGTGGATTAGGAAACCACCCTATGATGTCTTTCGTTAAAAACGAAATGTTTTTTCCAAAGATTAGGTAAAATTATTCCTTTGAATTTTGATTTATTTCATCATCCAACTCCTTAAAATTTTATTTAATTATGATAATATAAAAAATTATTATATCTCCAAAATAGATATGTTAGCTTTTGACTGTAATAACCTATATTAACTTCCATCAAATAGAAAATAAAACCACCAATTGTCTCTATGGTGGGTTAAAGCCTCATAAACCAAAGTAATTTTTTTCAATAAACGTCAAAAATGGATGGATATAATGATGGATTTAATGTTTATGTGTGATATATATGATATTATTATACCTTTTTAATTATAATACCACATCCACCTTCTTACCTCCCAATTCATTGGGAACAACATTGCTTCTCAAGTGTACAACGAACAGCCTTGCAAACCGATGTGATGTGTTTTTCATTTTTTTACTTTGATGGTAATAAAAATATATTAATTTAAGATTTATTATATTTGAAAAAAATTATACTTATGTAATTATGATATTAGAAACACCATATTAATTTCTATTAATTGGGGGAGAAGATATTGTATTTCGTGTATACGGTGGACAACCTCATCACATAGCAATGTGATTCATTTTCCTCTGAAACATTTCTTGGAAAATAATAAGGGTAAATTTAAATAATTTATGTGATATATATAAAATAAAAATTATTATGTAAAGTTAATATATTATTTAACTTCATTTCATTTCATTTATCATGAATGTAGAACCTTTTGAGTCAATAAGGTTTTCCTTATGACTTTTTCCATTCCTTCATTCAAGGGGGAAATTATTAATTCATTAAGTCTTTCCTTATGAGTTTACCATTCCTCTTGTTTTGAAAATCACAAACACCTTATCTTAAGGAAAATTTCATTTTACCTCTATTTTACTTCTATAAGGAAGATTTCATTACCCAAGGAAATTTACCCCTACCTTTTTTTCATTGGTCATATAAATATTTTTCTTAAGTATAAAAATTGGATTCATATCTAAAACCTTGGAATCGTATAATACATAGATATGAAGCATTCTATTTTAGGATCTGAGTTACTGTTATGAACTTTTATGATGTTTAACTCTGAATTTTTATTACGAATTTATATAAAGTTTTAACTATGAATTCTGATGATGAATTCTGATTATGAATTCTAATTATGAATTCTGATGACGAATTCTGATTACGAATTATGATTACGAATTCTGATTACAAATTCTGATTACAAATTTTGACGAAGAATTCTGATTACGAATTCTCATTACAAATTCTGATGAAGAATTTTTATTACGAATTCTCATTACGAATTCCGATGAAGAATTCTGATTATGAATTCTGATTACGAATTATGATGATGAATTCTGATGAGGAATTCTGATTATGAATTCTCATTACGAATTCTGATGATGAATTCTGATTATGAATTTTCATTATGAATTATGATGAAGAATTATGATTACGAATTCTCATTATGATTTCTGATGAATAATTATGATGACGAATTCTCATTATGAATTCTGATGAAGAATTATGATTACGAATTATCATTACGAATTCCTTAGAAAAACAAAATCTGAGTATTCTTGTATCTTAGATTCCAAAAATTCATTTACCTTCATTCTGAATATTTGTTTTGGTTATGCTTACACTCATTTTGTTATAAATCAATGTCTTGTTTTCTGTTATCAACTAACCGTTGTTTGAGTGACATGTGTACAGGTCCCTCCAAAATTCAAGAAATAATATGATTGTTGGAGGAGGGAGCTGACTATTGGAGCTTCACCTATAAATAGGATCTCATTTGAACATGCTCCGAACTTTTGGAATTTTTGATGCTCAGAACTTCCTGTAGTGATTTCTAGAGAGAGGATGTAACACCCCAGGTAAATAAAGAATATGACATTTTTATATTTATACCTATTTGTGAATAAAATGTTAATATTAATTTAAAGGGAACACTATGCTCGATGGCTTACCCAATACGCAACAACGAGTTCCTTTGAAATCTTACGTTGCACTCTAATAATAAAATAATTTTATTTTAAATGGTAGTTAACACCTAGCGGTTGTAATGAGGGGAATGAACAGAACTAACTACAAAATTATTATATATGTTTTTCAAATATTTTTACTTTTTACAATAAATGTTATAGGATTAAAAATGCGAATGAATCCAATTTTAAGCGTAAACATTCTAATATTCTTTAAAAGGTCTATTAACCGCCTTTTGATGGGGAACCTCTTTTAAATCCACTTTTTGAAAATTTTATGTTTTATATTTGACAAAATAAAATTATTCTTTAGAATCGGGACATCAAAATTTACTTTGTGTAATTTTTTGGTATTTTTCCGATAAAGTTCATTTTTTAATGAATAGTGAAAAATGTTGTATTTTAATTCAAAACCTATTTTTAATCTAATTTATTTATATTATTAGATTATCTATTGAATTAGTTTTAAAGTGACATAAGAATATATTTTACCATTTAATCCAATAGTGGTCATTGTAATTAATTTCACTTTGAAATTGGACTTAAACTAGTGTCAATCTTTTGATACTTATTGTTTCATAAAAACACGCTATTTGATCTGACAGCGGGAATTAATTATTAAATTAATTAATGTAACTTATATGTTTTGAATTGTGTAAAATAGACATCATTTTTTAATCTGGAATATCAAATATAGCTTAGGGTGAAGTTTTGGTATTTTTCTGAAAAACTTCTATTTTTGATGAATAGTAAAACCACTAACTGGTACTTATAAAAACTGATTTTCCATTTAAATGAAATTTTACCACCTCTGTGTTTTTGAATTTCAAAAATCCAACATACATGTTTTTCATTAAGAAGTAAAATTTGGTTCAATGGGATTAAAATAATTTTTTTGGTGAATAGTAACTTTTAAGATTTTAATCGCGATTAGAGGTAATTAGTGTAATTTAAGGTAAAAATAATGTTTTAATAATATGAAATGATCTTTAAACATGTACTACACTTATTGGATGTGTCATGGCAGACCATGAAAATCCATGGGTCAACTTGGGGACCCCATAGAGCCACTTTGGTGGGAACATAACATTAATAACTTTTTATTTAATGTCAAAATTAAAATGTCACAAACATGAGTTGTTTTACTAAAACAATTTTTAAATGGGGTTATACAAGTCATATTTTTTACTATAAATATTCATTAGAAAGATAAATATATTTCCTACATCATGATAGTTTTTTATAATTTTTAGACATTAAATAAATTAAATTATTTATGACACCATGATGATGCAGCGATTACCTCATTATTTAACGATTTAAATAAAATGAAACTATAATGTAAAATCTAAGCCCTACACTTGTCAAAATCCTATTGTAAGGGTGGATTTCGAACCCTTATCACCTTATCCTTTAAATATATAATTTTTGGAACTTTTTTTTCCTAAAATCATTTTATAACAAAGTATCTTTTTTTAACATTCCAAGAGTGCCCCTCCTCTCCTCTTATTAAAGGCCCCCACCTCTACCAACTTTCCCACACTTCCAAAGCCTTTGGATCGTTCAAAACCTGACCATTTTGTCTCTACAAATCCCTCAATAACTCTTAGAAGCCTCAATTTGGGCAGAAGTCTTCTCAAGGAAGCCTTTGAGTTCAAATCAAAAAGAGTTACCCGTTTTAAAGGTAGTGTCTTCTCTTGTGTTCTTATGTTTTATTTTTCTTCTCCAACCCCCTAAACTCTTTTTATTCTTTTCTTTTGTAACAACACCATTATATTAAATATACTAGGATGTTTTTATAAGAATTATTAGAGCTACACTTACACACACCTTCATCTAATTGTTAAAGAGCATACTGTTTCCGTGGATGGCGAATTTCTGCCTCACGAAATGATGATTGTTCAATATTCTTCTAACACCTTCAAAGGTGGCCATAAAGATGACACTATATTTATATATGATATATAATATGTTAATGTTTTACTTAAGATTCTGTATTTTCCATTTATGACATACCTTTATGGCTTCCATTATGGGTAAATGCGATATCTTCATTTTAGGAAGTGTGGACTACCACCCCCTCAAAGTGACTTGATTCGTTAACACCATATGTGGTACATATAAAGGATACATTTAATGATATTATATATTATATTATACTGTAATTATGATATACCTTTATATAAATATGATTTCACTCCATTAAGTAAGAAATAGAAATGAAAGTAGTGTTCATGCGTACGTACGGCTTACCGTCTCCATGAACGGTGCATTTCATTTCGTACCTCTAAATGAATATGTAATATTATAATTGAATGTTATAATGATATATATGATTTATATGATATCTACATCATGAATATAATTCTTGATATAATGGATATTTTTCCACATGAACAACTTGTAATTATAAAGAGTTTATTTTTTACTCAAGTACCAATGATCGACAAAACGACCATTATTAACATAAATAATTACATAGTGTTCATAACATGGTAATAAGTGATATAAAAGGAATAATTAACTTGAAAAAGGTTCTTAAGAAAATATAAACTAACTCATGTTTATTATTCAGGAATATAAAGAAACTAACAGGACAAGTCCAACTTGAGGTAAGGGAACCTACCCCTCTCTTTCTTTTTTATGTACACTCTTTTATGTCATTCCTTTAAAGCCCATCTTTCTTATTATTGGGATGTTCTTTTATATTAAACTTTCTGTAATTTTTATGTTCATATGATGAGAGACCCAATTTTCTCTCATAAATCCATTTTGGATGTTTGGAGTGGTGCCATTAGGCTGTCGAATTTTCATATGAGATCCATCCTCTCTCTTTATTTTTAAGTACTCTCCTTTATGTCACTTATTTTAATCTCCTATTTATTATGTTGGGGATGTTATTTTATATTCCTATTATTGTACAATTTATGTTAATATGATGAGAGACCCTATTTTCTCTCATCTATCCGTTTTGGAAGTTTTGAAGTGGCGTCATTAGGCTGCTGAGTTTTCATAAGGGATTTTTCATCTCACCTTTATTCCTGTGAGATTTATGATACATTTTCCACCATTTCCTTTGAGTGGTATATTTACTACCCATTATTCTACTCTTTGTGTAATATACATTCATTTATGAGTATTTAAATTAATGTTGTATTGTCCTTCTTTCATGGGGTGTATGTTTCGAAAGATACCCAAGTCAGTAAGGGAAACTTTCACGCACATCTTTTTAAAAGACTTATTTTATGGGGTATTTTAATATACATATTGTAATGTTGGGATATGTCTTTATATATCATTATTGATGTAAATTTTATGTCCAATTGATGAGATACACTTTTTATCTCTCATCAACTCATTTTCTGAATTTTGTAGTGACGTCATTAGACTGTCAAAGTTTTGCAAGGGAACTTCTAAACCCAATTTTGATTCTTTGGGATAAACTTGTACTCATTGAATATGTCGTTCTATGAATATGTGTGAATAATCTCTGATTGTTTTACACTTAATATCCACTTATATTTAGTGTATTCATTTGTCACACATAATTATGTAATTGATTTATCCTTAATCCAAGGATATCATCTTTGTATGGGACTTCGTCTCAATCTCCTTTCATTGAGGCATATTTTGTTTTATACACAATGTTCTTTTATATGGTGTATAAACCCCTTTGACTTTTACGTTTATCCAAAAGGAATATTTTTTATACGATGTGTTTTACTAAATGACAAAAGGGAATGTTTTTGTCATACGTATGTGGTGACAACAACTTCTCCTCTGTCGTGACCATTATTTGAGTTTCGGCTTCCTCTACAAGCCATACATTTTTTTAAATGAAAAATAAATACCATGTTTAAATTTTCTTTTATTTTGGTATTGAAAAGTGTTTTTATAATTTTTTTATTATATCAATGTGTTGTATTGATATCTTGTGATTGAAATGTGGAAATGTTATATTTCCTTTTTGCATGTTTTATGTGATACGATTATGTTATGGTTCTTGGGCATTGTTATGAAGATGGGTGGTTCCGTGATAAACTAAGGGAGGGTGAGCCTTATATAGCTCTCCAATGCATTGGGTAACGCGAAGGAGTTAAACGTTAATGTTTATCCGAAGATATTTAGGGAATATACTGTGATGGGTATTCCAAACGTAACCAAGAGGGTTACTCCCTATGTAAGAATGTTATGAATGCCTCAAGTTACCTTTATGTCTTATGATTTCTATTATTTATTCATGATTTGATGAGGTATGTTAAAGTGCATATGTTTTATGGGTAAAGTATGATTTCAATCTTATGTACATATGTTTTCATGTTTCCTTTCCATATTTTTATATCCCTTACTGAGCTTTTTATGCTCATCCCATGTTTTTGAAATGTTTTCACAGGTAAAGGGAGTGGTACATGATATGATGATAGTGTCAAGGAAGTGTCAAGAAAGAATCCATGTTTTATTTTTAATATGTTTCCATTGATGGGAAAAATTAATACTATCTTTTATGTAATCACTTTTTTTAAATGTGGAATTTAATGCAGTTTTATGATCTAATTCTCTAAAACTCTAAACCTAAAAAGATCCTAAATGTGAATTATTCATTTAATTCAATAGTAAGTAAGGTATAAGGCCAGGGGCTTATAGTTGGTATTAGAGGTCGGTTTAGACAACATTAGGGATTGAGAGATTTTTTTAGACACATGATTAGTCCCTATATCTATTATTTCAGTTAAATCCTTGTTTTATAACTTTTTCAGGTCAAGTAAAGATAGTTACGAATGGAAGGAGAATGATCTCAAACGACATTCCTATCTCTTCCTGATGACATTCTTGCAATAATTATTGCAAAGTCATGTTTGGATGATTGTGAAACTTTTTCTCGCATACAACTCACTTGCAAGCAGTTGTTTGAGATATCAAACACCACCACTATACCTCGTTTTCATCGCGGATCATGGGTTGTTTTCAGACAAATAATATTTTGACAATATTCTCATATTTTCAAGAAAGGTAAATATTATCAAGGTATTTTCAAATATTTTACCTTATCACAAGAATTTGAAGCATATTATGATTTTAAAAATGGTGTTGAGGAAGGAGACCCTTGTGCAACCTATTTATATTTTTTTTTTAAAATATAGTCTCTCAGAACATACTTATGGTATTTTTAAAAGGACCAATAATTGAAATTTTCAACTCAAATTTTGTCCGACTATTTTATAGATTTCATGTTTTATCAGATGTTTTGGAATTATATGTCATACATGATTATTTTCCAAAACTGTTTTTCTGTGAACACCCATATGACCCATGCTGTACAAGGTGTATTTGGATGGAGGAAGCAAATGATTTTGAAGGATCCCTAAATCATTGTTTTAATGCAGGGGACTTCTAACTAAGTGAGAAAGATGACGATGAAACCTAGTGGACGCCTTGATCATGGTATGCTGTTATTATTTTTAGGAATTGTCTTATTTTATCTTATGGTGGTGAAATAAGACTTCAAGAATTAAGATGTTGAGATTGTAACGAATTTGGATGAAAATGAGCGGTATAAGGAAACTATTGAGGATAAAACATGTTAGGGTTATTTTTAGAGTTTTATAAAAAGGACAACACGTAGACCGTGTGAAAACTCGTCACGTCGGACAAAGCAGCGAGAATCGAACCCACAACCAAAGTGTGACTGGTATTTATCACCTACCATTGGACTACGTGAAGTCCCTGGTTAGTATGATTTATTCTTTTTAGTTAGATGATTTTATGAATTAAGAGTAAGTTGATTTTGGGTTATCTATGTAAATTTTTAACCTATCATGGAGGATATGTGATTATGTTAATTACTTTTCAATATGAGACTTTAAGAGCAACTGATGTTATTTGGAGATAAGTGTTAATTTGTACCTTGGAAGACTATGTGATTAAATACTTCAAATATTTGGGTTTCAATCTTAGTTATGTTTACTCTGATTAATTTTATGGACAAATTGTTTATCGAATGGTCTTCGTTGAACATTGGGTTTTGTTTGAAAAAATTTTGAGATTAAGATTAGATTGTCTTTTTATAAAGGGTTATTCTTTACTGGATTATCTGATCTTGTTCTAATAATTTTGGTTTTCGTAAGAGTATAAAGAAATGGGAAATATATATTCATATTTTGTAGATTAGGTGATTCTCTAGAAGTTGAATATAGTACTCTTAGTTTGAACAAGTCTTCCTAAATACTCATCATTTGGGGAAAGTATGAGTTTGTGTAAGAAATATAGTAAAAGTTGAAAGTCAACATGACAAGTAAATATGTTTCCTTAAGATCACAAATAAATTCCTCAATGAAAAGTAACTTAAAACAAAAATTTTGTCAATTAACTTTTCCTACCGGGGAATCGAATACCGTTTAACCCACCGCAAGATTGTCATTTTCTTGTGGTTAACTTTCTCCTAAACATGTTTTCTGTCACTCTCCCTCAGAACATGACCCTTTGATTTTTCTTCCATATCAATGTTTTCCTACATGGAATCCTAGTATGGGTTAACTCGGGTGACCTTTTTACTTCTCTTTATTTCTTTTAAAGTGATTTTTTTACCGACTCTTGTTTCGATGTGGGACTTTCAATGATGTTTCCGAACCCCATTTTAAAATTGCGAGGACGCAATTCCCAAAAGGGGGGAAGGATGTAACACCCCATCTAAATAAAGAATATGAAATTTTTATATTTATCACTATTTGTGAATAAAATGTTAATATTAATTTAAAGGGAACACTATTCTCAATGGATTACCCAATACGCAACAATGAGTTCCTTTGAAATCTTACGTTGCACTCTAATAATAAAATAATTTTATTTTAAATGGTAGTTAACACCAAGCCATTGTAATGAGGGGAATAAACAGAACTAACTACAAAATGATTATATATGTTTGTCAAATATTTTTACTTTTTACAATAAAATTTAGAGGATTAAAAATGCGAATGAATCCAATTTTAAGCGTAAACATTCTAATATTCTTTAAAAGGTCGATTAACCGCCTTTTGATGGAGAACCTCTTTTAAATCCACTTTCGACAATTTTATGTGTTATATTTGACAAAATAAAATTCTTCTTTAGAATTGGGACATCAAAATTTACTTGGTGTAAAGTTTTGGTATTTTTCCGATAAAGTTCATTTTTAATGAATAGTGAAAAATTTTGTATTTTAATTCAAAACCTCTTTTTAATATAATTTATTTATATGATTAAATTATATTTTGAATTGCTTTTAAAGTGAAATAAGAATATATTTTTACCATTTAATCCAATAGTGGTCATTGGAATTAATTTCACTTTGAAATTGGACTTAAACTAGTGTCAATCTTTTGATACTTATTGTTTCATAAAAACACGCTATGTGCTCTGACAACGAGAATTAATTATTAAATTAATTAATTTAAATTATATGTTTTTAATTTTGTAAAATAGACATAATTTTTGAATCCGTAATATCAAATATATCTTAGGGTGAAGTTTTGGTATTTTTCTGAAAAACTTCAATTTTTGATGAATAGTGAAACCACTAAGTGGTACTTATAAAAACTGATTTTCCTGTTTAAATGAAATTTTACCACCTCTGTGTTTTGAATTTCAGAAATCTGACATACATGGTTTTTATTAGGAAGTAAAATGTGGTTCAATGGGATTAAAATAATTTTTTGGTGAATAGTACCTTTTAAGTTTTTAATCGTGATTAGAGGTAATTAGTGTAATTCAAGGTAAAAATAATGTTTTAATAATGTGAAATGATCTTGACACATGTCCTACCCTTATTGGATGTGTCATGTCCGACCAAGACAATCCATGGTTCAACTTGGGGACCCCATGGAGCCACTTTGGTGGGAAAATAACATTAATAACTTTTTATTTAATGTTAAAATTAAAATGTCACAAACATGAGTTGTTTTACTAAAACAATTTTTAAATGGGGTTATACAAGTCATATTTTTGACTATAAATATTCATTAGAATGATAAAAATATTTCATACATCATGATATTTGTTTATAATTTTTAGACATTAAATAAATTAAATTATTTATGAGACCATGATGATGCAGCGATTACCTCATTATTTAACGATTTAAATAAAATGATCATATAATGTAAAATCTAAGACCTACACTTGTCAAAAACTTATTTTATGGGTGTATTTATAACCCTTATCACCTTATACTTTAAATATATAATTTTGAGACATTTTTTATCCAAAAATCATTGTATAACAAAGTATATTTTCTTAACATTCCAAGAGTGCCCCTCCTCTCCTTTTATAAAAGGCCCCCACCTCTACCACCTTACCCACACTTCCAAAGCCTTTGGCTCGGTCAAAACCTGACCCTTTTGTCTCTCCAAATCCCTCACTAACTCTTAGAAGCCTCACTTTGGGCAGAAGTCTTCTCATGGAAGCCTTTGAGTTCAAATCAAAAAGAGTTACCCGTTTTAAAGATAGTGTTTTCTCTTGTGTTCTTATGTTTTATTTTGCTTCTCCTACCCCCTAAACTCTTTTTATTTTTTTCTTTTGTAACAAAAACAGTATATTAAATATACTCTGATGTTTATATAGGAATTATTCGAGCTACACTTACACACACCTTCATTTAATGGTTAAATAGCATACTGTTTCCATGGATGGCGAATTTCTGCCTCACAAAACGATGATTGTTCATTATTCTTCTAACACCTTCTAAGGGGGCCATAAAGATGAAACTATATTTATATATGATATATAATATGTTTATGTTTTACTTAAGATTATTTATTTTTCATTTATGACATACCTTTATGGTTTCCATTATGGGTAAACGCGATATCTTCATTTTAGGAAATGCGGACTACCGCCCCCTCAAAGTGATTTGATTCGTTAACACCATATGTGGTATGTATAAAGGATAAATTTAAGGATATTATATATGATATTATACTGTAATTATTATATACATTTATATCATTATGATTTCACTCCATTAAGTAAGAAATAGAAATGAAAGTAGCGTTCATGCGTATGTACGACTTACCGTCTCCATGAACGGTGCATTTCATTTCTTACCTCTAAATGATTATGTAATATTATAAATTCATGTTATACTGGATATATTTTATATATATGATATCTACATCATGAATATAATTCTTTATATAATGGATATTTTACCACATGAACAACTTGTAATTATAAAGAGTTTATTTTTGACTCAAGTACCAATGATCGACAAAACGACCATTATTAACTTAAATAATTACATAGTGTACATAACATGGTAATAAGTGATATAAAAGGAATAATGAACTTGAAAAAGGTTCTTAATCATGTAGATATTAACTCAAGTTTATAATTCAGGAATATAAATAAACGAACAAGACAAGTCTGACTTGAGGTAAGGGAACCTACCCCTCTCTTTCTTTTTATGTACACTCTTTTATGTCATTCTTTTAAAGCTCATCCTTCTTATAATTGGGATGTTATTTTATATTACTATTACTGTAATTTTATGTTCTTATGATTAGAGACCCAATTTTCTCTCATAAATCCATTTTGGATGTTTTGATTGGTGCCGTTAGGATTTCGAATTTTCGTAAGAGATCCCACCTCTCTCTTTCTTTTTAAGTACTCTCCCTTATGTCACTTATTTTAATCTCATCTTTGTTATGTTGGGGAATGTTATTTTATATTCCTCTTTCTGTAAATTTTATGTTAATATGATGATATACCCTATTTTCTCTCATCAATCCATTTTGGAAGTTTTGAAGTGGCGTCGTTAGGCTACCGAGTTTTTGTAAGGGATTTTTCATCTCACTTTTATTCCTATGAGATTTATGCTAAATTTTCCACCATTTCCTTTGAGTTGTATATGTACTTCCCCTTATTCTACTCTTTGTGTAATATACTTTCGTTTATTATTATTTACATCAATGTTGTATTGTCCTTCTTTCATGGGGTGTATGTTTCGAAAGATACCCAAGTCAGTAAAGGAACCTTTCACCCTCCTCTTTTTAAAAGACTTCTTTTGTTGGGTCTTTTAATTTACATATTTTAATGTTGGGATATGTTCTTCTATATCCTTATTGATGTAAATTTTATTCCCAAGTGATGAGATACCCTTTTTATCTCTCATCAACCCATTTTCTGAATTTTTTAGTGACGTCGTTAGGCTGTCAAATTTTTGCAAGGGAACTTCTTAACCCAATTTTGATTCTTTGGTATAAACTCGTACTCCTTGAATATGTCATTATATGAATATGTGTGAATAATATCTGATTGTTTTACACTTAATATCCACTTATATTTGGTGTATTAGTTTGTCACACATAATTATGTAATTGATTTATCCTTAACACAAGGATACCGTCTTTGTATGGGACTTCGTCTCAATCTCCTTTCATTGAGGCATATTTTGTTTTATACAAAACATTCTTTTATACGGTGTATAATCCCCTTAGACTTTTACGTTTATCCAAAAGGAATATTTTTTAGAGTAAGCGTTTTACTAAATGATAAAAGGGAATTTTTTTGTCGTATGTATGCGGTGACAACCACTTCTCCGCCGCCGTGGCCATTATTTGAGTTTCGACCTCCTCTACAAGCCATACCATTTTTTTAAATGAAAAATAAATACCATGTTTTAATTTTCTTTCATTTTGGTATTGAAAAGGGTTTTCATTTAGTTATTATTATATCAATGTGTTGTATTGATATCTTCTGATTGAAATGTGGAAATGTTATGTTTCCTTTATGCATGTTTTATGTGATACGATTATGTTATGGTTCTTGAGAATTTTTATGAAGATGGGTGGTTCCGTGATAAAATAAGGGTGGGTGAGCCCGATATAGCTCTCCAATGCATTGGGTAATGTGAAGGAGTTAAACGTTAAGGTTTCTCCGAAGAGATTTAGGGAATATACTGTGATGGGTATTCCAAACGTAACCAAGAGGGTTACTCCCTACGTAAGTATTCTCTGAATGCCTCAAGTTACCTTTATGTCTTATGATTTCTATGATTTATTCATGATTTGATGAGGTATGTTAAAGTTCTTATGTTTTATGGGTAAAGTATGATTTTAATCTTATGTACATATGTTCTCATGTTTCATTTCCATATTTTTGTATCCCTTACTGAGCTTTTTATCCTCATCCGATGTTTTTGAAATGTTTTCACAGGTCAAGGGAGTGGTACATGATATGATGATAGTGTCAAGGAAGTTTCAAGAAAGAATCCATGTTTTATTTTAAATATGATTCCGTTGATGGGAAAAATGAATACTATCTTTTATGTAACCACTTTGTTTAAATGTGGGATTTAATGCATGTTTTATGATCTAATTCTCTAAAAATCTAAACCAGAAAAGATCCTAAATTTGAAATATTCATTTAATTCAATATTAAGTAAGGTATAAGGCTGGGGCCTTATAGAGGGGCTCTTATCAACTATCAAGCTTCATGAAGAACGTTTGAACGTCTTGTTCAAACATTGATTCATGCAGATTCGCTTCGTGCGACTCCGATTTTTACTATGTACAATCGAGGGATTCCAGGGATAGGAAGATAGAGGTTCCAACACCTTAAAGTTGAGGGCTTTCTTGTTGAGGAAGATAGAGGTGTCGACAACTTGATAGTTGAGGGATTTCGGGGATAGCAAGGCAGACTCCGATATTCGTATCGAGGGCTTACCCTGGTGTGGGTAAGACATACTTTCTTGAAAGTACAAATCAAGGGACCTCTTATCCAGGGTTGTTGGATACCCTTCTCTTTGGGTCAAAATAGTAATTGTTTGTTACTTGTTTTGTTACAAGTTTTTCCACTACATTTTGCATTGATAAGGAAAGTATAACTTTATTATACTTCCTTACATTTACTGTGATATAGTTAGATTCTATACGCATTAAGGTAGAATCTTCATCTTCATAAACATTAGTTAAGTTCCATTTCCAGAATCACTTTTCCAGAATTTAGCAATTGATTAGTACTTATAGAGGTCTTCTGAATTATATTGTTTAACCATGTTAAACATAACCATATTTAAAAGTTCCAATGGAAAATTTAAAAGGTACAATTCACCCCCCTCTTATATCTGAGAATCTCATTCTTATTTTGATCCTACGTCTGGTATTATAGAGTATCTCATACTCAGATATACCATCCTAACAATTGGTATTAGAGCATTTGGTTCAATCTGATTTTATCTCATGATTAGATTTAGAAGAGAATTAGTTCTCAGAATATAAGTTTTAGATTCACATATTCAGATTCACACTTCTGGATTCATATTTTTTTCAGAATCTGTTTTTCATACTCATAATTCGGTTTCAATTTTTCATTGAGATACCTTTACTCTATATTTTCTTGCTTAGAATATTTTCCTTGTTTACAATCATTTTCTTCTAACAAGTTTTTGGGGAATGACATTTCTTAAGAATGGAAGAAATCAATGTTGGTTCCATAGAAAATCTTAATCCAAACAGACCACCTATCTTTGATGGTAATTATTACGAATATTGGAGAGATCGCATGAAGACTTTCATTATCAACACTGGGGTTGAAAATTTTGTTATGCTTACCAGTGGATAAAAAATTCCTGATAAAGAAGTAAGTGCCTTTACAAATCAAGAAAATCATGAATATAAACACAATTATAAGGTACGCAATATATTACTTTTTTCAAAAACTAGAAATATATATATATATATCCAAATTTCATGTTGTGAAGCAGCAAATTCTATATGGAAGAAACTAGAAGTTACTAATTTTGGAACATCCAAAGTAATTGAGACTAGAAGAGCCAATCTTAGAGATGAATATCACAGTTTTATTTTTCCTTATGGTGAACCCATATGAAAAGTGAAACAGAGATTCATGACTATTGTGAATAATTTACAATAAATGGGTAAAAAAGGATTGTATGATGAATACCTTGTTGAAACGGTCAACGACAACATTCCAAATGAGTGGGAATCTAAAAGGACTGAAATTGATGAGAATAGAAAGGTTTCTCAGATTACCCTTGATGAGCTGTTTGGAACTCTTCTTCAGCATGAGACTAGAACGATGAGAGATACTGATATTGTGAAGAAGAATAATGGAAATGGTAGTGTAGCTTTTACTACTACTTCCAATCATATGATTGCCAAGACTCCTGAGAGAGTTACTAGATCCAGATCTATGAAATTTGTTATCCATTATGAATCTAGTGGAAGTGAATCCTCAAAAAATGAATTAGCAAATCTTTCTCGAAGGATGAACAAGATAGCTGGACAGAGGAACATTCAATCTAAATTTAAGAATAAGGAAAGTAAAGACAAGAAATATTCTGATGTTACATGCTATGAATGCAAGAGAGTTGGACACATAAGACCTGACTTCCTTATGCTCAAGATAAAATAAAGAAAGGAAAGGCATTATGAGAAAAATAGAATGAAGTATTACAAGTCCAAAGCTAAGAAAGAGTTGAAAGCCAATGACATATGGAGTTCCAGTGGTGGAGATTCCTGAGATGAATCTTCGGATTATGAATCTTCTAGAAATAAGAATCTTGGTCTTTTAGACAGACTACCTATTGATAATCATTTCTTGATGTCTAAGGTACACAATGCTGAATTAATGACCAATGTTTCTTAAATGATAATGATAGTAAATATTATAAATCTTTGGATGAATAATATTCTTCTAATGAAGATAATACATTATATACCTATAAATAAGTTTCTAGATTTTACAAACTCCTTGAGAATGATAATTCAAAGCTCATGAAAAAACTTGATAAGGAAAATTCTAAGAATATTATTCTTACTATGTAAATATCATATCATTCTAAAGATCTTGATAAGAAAAATTCTGATTTTGAAAGTATATAAGAAAATCTTGAGGAAGTAATTTCTGAGGAGAATAAACATTCTAAAGATCTAGAAAATGTAATTTATAAGAAAAATGTTTTTGAGCCTATCTCTAGTTTAAATGTTTTTGAATACAAGAACTTAGTTATAAAACTCAAATTTGAAATATTCTCCTTGAGGAAGTGTTTGTCAAACTTTACACTAAGTAAGGAAAAGATTGATAAAATGTATTCACAAATCCGATCTTGAAGGAATACTTCTGGATTTGGTTACAAAAGATCGGAACCGATTTTTAGCAACAATTAATTTCTTCCTCAAAGTGCCCCATTATGTACTGAATGTCATTATAGTGGTCACGAGGAAAAGAATTTTTCCTTAAACAAAACCAAATATTTTGGATTTTATAAGGATTATTTTAATAATAAGATGTTGGTTCCCAAAATTTTACTTTCTGAGATTTCCAGATCCAAGAATGTCTGGATTCCGAAAACCTAACTTTTTCTTATTTTCAGAAAAATAGGGAAATTACCAACAGTAACACATGGTACATGGAATGTGGATGTTCCAGGAAGATGACTGGAAAAAAACAATTTCAAAAATATTATGGAGACGAAAGGATGAAAAGTAACATTAGGAGATAATGCTCAGGGTGGAATTATTGGTATAGGTAACATTGTTCTTCTTGGAAAAACAATGATTTCAAATGTTTTATTTGTTAAGGTTCTTAAGCACAACCTCATCAGCATAAGTCAATTATGTGATGAAGGCTACCTTGTGAATTTTAGGAAAGATAAGTGCTTAGTAAACAATTCTGAGGAAGAATTTATTATTTCTTCCAATATGCAAGAGAATGTTTACACACTAAACATATAATATATTAGGAGTCAAGAATTACATTGCCTTAGTGAAATGGAATATCAATCTTGGTTGTGGAATAGAAGGTTAGGACATTGTAACCTTAAGAACTTATGAAAACTTTCTAATAAAGGTTTAGTTAAGGATCTACCAGAGCATAGATTTATTTCTTCAAAAGTTTGTGGCCCTTGTTAATATAGCAAGGAACATAAATCATGTTTTAAATCAGTCGGTGAAGTCACAACCACTAATTCATTATAGCTAGGACATATGGATCTTTTTGGTCCAACACAAACTGAAAGCATTGGTGGAAATTATTATGTATTTTACTTAGTTGATTATAATACTAGATTTACGTGGGTCTATTTTCTAGTAAAGAAGTATGAATACTTCTCTTATTTCAAAAGGTTTAGATCCCAAGTTAAAAATGATAAAAACCTTCCATTGAAAACTATTCATAGGGATCATGAAGGAGAATTTCAAAATTCTGATTTTGAAACTTTTTGTAGTAGAAAAGGTATTACTCGAAACTTCTCAACACAGAAAATAGCTCAACAGAATGGTGTTGTTGAAAGAAGAAATAGAATTCTTCAAGAGATTACTAGAACCATGTTGAGTGAGTATTCTGTTTCCAAACATTTTTGGGCTGAAGCTATAAGTACTGCTTGTTATACTATAAATCGAGTTTTTATTAGACATTTTCTTAATAAATCTCCTTATGAGTTATAGAATGGTAGAAAACCTAGACTTTACTACTTTATGATTTTTTGTTGCAAGGTATTCATTCTAAACACTAAAGATAATCATTATAAATTCACTCCAAAATCTATTGAAGGAATTTTCTTAGGCTACTCCACAACTTCTAAGGCATATACAGTTTTCAACAAAAAAAATTATACTGTGGAAGAGACAGTACATGTTAAATTTGATGAAATTTATCCTTTTGTTTTTAAACAAACCCAACCTACATCCTCAGATGTGTTTTCAAAAACTAATTATCAACCTATGATAGAAGATCCTTCTGATAAGGAAAATTTTCAGGAAGATACTTCTGAAACATTTACCCCTGAAGATTTTCTACCCTATGTTGATGAACAGGTCTTACAAAACCCAAACCAGTTGTTTCTAAAGAATCATCCTAGTGATAGTATCATTGGTTATGTGAATCATCCTTTAAGGACTAGATGTTATTTATGAAATGATGTATAGAATCTCGAATTTCTTTCCCAATTAGAACGAAAAAGCACTGATGAAGATTTAGGTGATGATGATTGGATTAAATCCATGCAATATGAACTAAATTAATTCAAATGGAATAAAGTCTGGACCTCGGTTGAAAGTCCTAATGAAACTTATGTTATTGGTTTAAAATGGGTCTTCAGAAATAAGTGTGATTAAAATGGAATCATAGTAATAAATAAAGCTAGATTAGTTTCTAAATTCTATAATAAACAAGAAGTAATAGACTATGAAGAAACATATGCTCTAGTAGCTAGACTTGAATCTATCCGTATTCTACTTGTTTTTACAGCATTCTTCAATTTGAAACTTTCTCGAATGGATGTGAAATGTGCTATTCCTAATGGTTATGTTCAAGAAGAAGTTATTGTTGAACAACTTCCTGGCTTTGAAGATACAAAATATCCTAATCTTGTTTTTAGACTTACCAAAGATTTTTATGGCTTTAAACAAGCCCCATGAGGTTGGTATGATATACTTACAGGATTTTTTCTTCAAAGTAACTATGTTAAGGGAAATTCAGATCCATATCTTTTTATAAAGAAAGATAAGAAAATATTTTAATTGTTCAATTTTATGTTGATGACATTATGTTTGGTTCAACGTAGAAATATTTAACTGATTCCTTTGCCGATCTAATGAAATATGAGTTTGAAATGAGTATGATGGATGAGTTAAGATTTTTCCTTGGTTTTCCAATTTTTCAAAAACTAGAATGAATCTATATATCCCAACATTAGTATATTAAATATCTTCTTAAAAAGTATAGATATGACAACACTAAAAGTATAAGTACTCCCATTGGTACCTCAAACACACTTGATCTTGATGAAGATGTGAAACCAGTAGATCAGACAACTTTTAGTGGTATGATAGGAAGTATACATTACTTGACAGCTAGTCGACCAAACTTAATGTTTTCAGTATGCTTATGTGCAAGATATCAATCCAATCCTAAGGAATCTCATTTAAAGGCAGTGAAAAGAATTTTTCGCTACTTAAAGGGAACCATGGATTTAGGACTATTATACACTTTTGAAAATGATTTTGTTTTAAAGAATTTTTCGGATGATGACTTTGGTGGATGTAGAATGGATATAAATAGAACATATGGAACTTGTCATTTCTTAGGAGATTCATTAGTTTCTTGGTCTTGCAATAAGAAACATTCTGTAGCACTCTTCACTGTTGAATCTGAATATATAGCAGTTGAAAGTTGTTGTGCTCAAGTGTTGTGGATGCAACACACACTCACAGACTATGGCTTGAGTTTTACTAAGACTCAAATTCTGTGTGATAACACAAGTGCCATTGCCCTTAGAAAAAAACCTACACATCACTCTCGTGCAAAGAACATAGATATTAGACATCAATTTCTTAGGGATCACACACTAAAATGAGATATCATTCTTTAATTTATCAGAACCCAAGATCAACTTGTTGATATTTTTAAAAAGTCTTTACCCTCCGATAGATTTGAATACATTAAATAGAATTTAGTAATGATAATTGTGAGGTAGTCTTCCATTATTAAATTTTTATTGAACTAATCTCCTTACAGTAATAAACTCCTTTTCATAAGGGGAGTATATTTGTTATTTATGGTTTTTCAAATTTTTCAAAAAAAAATTCGTAGTCTGTTTTTCAAAGTTTTTCGTAATGAAATTCTTTGGACCTAATGTTTTCATAATGAAATTTTTGGAACTGAATTTTTCATAATGAGAATCTTTGTACCTTAAATTTTTGGAATGCAAATTTTCTTAATGGAAATGTTTGTAATGAAAATTTTCATAATGGAAATTTTCGTAATGGAATTTTCATACTCATAATTTTTTTTGTAATCGAGTTTTTCTACTCAATTTTTTTTTAAATGAAACTTTTACATCTTAAGATATTTGTAGTAAGTTTCTCATAGTGAGCTTTTCATAGTGACTTTTTCATAGTGAAATTTTCTTTAAGAAGAATATCAACTATTACGAATAAACTTCTTAGATAATCCGAAAGGTATGGTTTCTTTACTCAAGTTTTCGTAATCACTTTTACTTGCTGATATTTTCTCTTGTATTTTTTTCAGATTCGTTTTTCCCTTCAATCCAAATGTTTTTCTTAAAACCTCAAATGATTGGATTCAATATTTCCTTGTGGGCATGTTTTCAACTGTCAAATCAAACCACAGAGATTCCCAACTGTTATATTGGTTTTGGAAGATTAAAGGTCACATTCACTGCTTATATAAAGGGGACCCCCTATGGTGTCCCACATCGGTTTCAATGCTTTCACGTCTTGAAGATCTACCTCAGTTTTTAATCCCATTCTGAATCTCTCAAAGTTCCTCCAGTCTAAATGTCTGTAGAAGCTTCTTCCCAAGAAATGTCTACCGCAAAGCCAATCTAAAAATGGAAAGTATACAGGGAAAGGTTGGTGCATCCAAACTTTTTCAAGTACGATTCTATCATTTCTAAGAATATCAAGTTAAATGGATGGGAATAGTTCTGTATATCTATGCCAGGTGTTCAAGACTCGGTGTATCCGGATTTACTCAAATAATTCTATGAGTCATTATTCTTATTTAAGGAAGATGATAGAGAAATATTTTCTTTGAAGTCTTATGGAAAAACAGAAAAACTATACTATACCAAGGTACCAAGCTTAGTGGGATTATCCTATGAAGGGGAAGTAGAGTTCTGTTCCCAAAAACTCCCAGATGTTCAAGGTAGTTTCGTTAAGGTGAAGGCCTTGAAATTTCTTGGACTTTCTGATGTCAAGACAGCAAAGATTTCTCATCTATCTTCTAACAACTAGATCCATCAGTTTTGGGTACAAGGTTTTTTAGTACCGAGAAAAGGTGATAATGATACCCTCAAGAAGAGTGACATATATTTCTTAGATTTCCTGGTAAATCTAAGGAATTTCAATTTGAAGAGGAATGTTCTTGTTACAATCCAGAACATCAAGAATTGAATATAAGAGTCCAAATTATCATATATCCTGCCTTAATTTCAAAGCTTATAGTTCAGTGTCTTGAATCATTCAAGATTGTATGAAAATACAAGGATCGGAATTGCAAAGTTATGCTTGTTAGTGATGGAACCCTGAAAAGAATGAATGTGGGATATTCTAAGGAGACAGGAGAGTTCTTTGATCTTCCTGAGGATGAGGCAAAATCCAATCTAGAAATTGTTGAAAAATTTGAACACTAAAAAAATGATGGTAAGAAAAGTAAGTTGAAGGAACTGGTAGCTAAAGATAAAACCCAAGTATCAAAGGAAACCCAATCCAAACCTCCCAAACTGAAGAAAAAAAAAGATTATCCGGATGAGGTGTCTGCAAAATGGAGGGAAGATAAGGAAAAGGGGAAATAAGGGGAGCGAAAGTTTGGCTTGGACCCTGCTGAAGCCAAGTCTTTACGGGAGAAGACTACTAAATACCTTGAGAAGGAAAAAAAGGAGAAGAATATGAAGAAGAAACTTTCTGAGGCTCAGATTGTTCAATATCTTTTAAAGGCCATAAAATTAGCTTCCGATAATATCCTAGTGCCGAAACATTTCCTAGTTGATCCTTTACGTGAGACTCTGGGAAATAATTTCTTCACTCCGGAAAAATCTAAATAGAAATAAGTTGTTGAAGAAGTGGAAGAGGAGGAAGTAGAAGAAGAAAAAGAAGAATAATAAAGTGGTGATTTAGATGATCCAATTAAACAAGTTGAAGAATATCAATATAAGACAAATCCATTAGAGAAATTTCCACTCTGAACATCTGATGATAAGTCCTCAAAGTTTGTAACTCCTGTAAAGGAACACGAGAAAGATGGAAATAAAGATGAAGACAAGGAAGGAGAAGAAGTAAATGAATTATCTGAGGAAGAAAGATACGAAAATCACATTATTGAGGAAGGAGCAAAAAAAGAGATTTTTGATGATGATAGAGTTGTTCAATTATCCAATAGGGAGCATAAATCTCTAGATGAGAAAGTCATACCAAAGTATAATAAGGGTAAGCACATGGTTGGTGATTATTAAATAAAATCTACAGCGAAGAGGAAGGAAGTTGTAGGAACTTTAAAAAGGAGGCTTGTTGAGATTGAAAACCCACTCTCACCAAGTAATCGGATTCTGAGTCATCTTCACTTGGTCATGATTTTATGGAGCAGTCTTTGAAGAACCTAGTCGGTTCTATTCCGACTTTTACAAACATAGATTCTAGATGCCAGATGCTCCAACATACTCTAAACGAGAAGTCAGATTCGGTGTCCATGGTGATGGACAAGTGTGTAAAGATAGAATCATATTTCAAAACTTTTCTTATAGGATACGAAGATCACAGGATGTATTGAAAGAAAATGACCACTTGGTAAAAGACGATCGTCCAGAATATGGCAGAGCTTGATGAATTCCAAGAGGATGTAAAAGAGGCTTTTGATACCGAAGATTTCAAGATCAAGGATCCTACAAACAGTTTTCAGGAAACGATGACCCTAAAGAGAAATTCTCGGATTCAGCAGCTGAAGGATCTAAATGGTAAAGTTAAATCTGTTGCTCAAAGCTAGAAAGGGGAAAGAGATCTACGAATTGAGATCAAAGATAAGCTTGTAAAACAGGATGAAGTTATTAAGGCTTAGTCTGAGGCTCTGAAGGCTCAAGATGGCAGGATTAAAGCCTTAGAAAACCAATCTGAAGAGGACCACAAGGAGTTGAAGAAACTAAAAACCCTTTTGAAGAAGCTAATCCCCAAGGAAAAGGAAGACAAATAGACCAATATGATCTTTTGTTGCATTTTGTTTCTTTGTACTATCATTTCCAATCATAAAGAAATTGTTGATGCTTGTCTTGTTTGTATGTATTTACTAATATTTCAGGTACCATATTTCTTTTCCATTCCCTTAAACTCTTTTTGAATATCACTAAGGGGGAGAAAGGAAAAATAATTCTAAAAGTGAGATGAAAAATCTAAAGGAGAAGACTTCTAAGTATAAGAAGATCATCACTAAGTAAGGGGGAGTGATCATTACGAAGATTTTCCCATTCCTGAAATCTAGAATACGATCCTTAAAGTTCCAAAGACTAAGGGGGAGTTAGTCGTATTCATAATTATCCATGAACAAAGGGAGATAACCTTTAATTTAAAAGTCTATAAATTTATTCTAAGTCCATAAATTCTTTTTCAAAAGGATGTTTGTGCTTTCCAAAAAGGGGGAGATTGTTGAGTCAATAAGATTTTCCTTATGACTTTTTCCATTCCTTCATTCATTGGGGAGATTGTTAAGTCATTATGTATTTCCTTATGACTTTACCATTCCTATTGTTTTGAAAATCACAAGCACCTTATGTTAAAGAAATTTTCATTTTACCCCTATTTTACTTCTATAAGGAAGATTTCCTTACCCAATGAAATTTACCCCTACCTTGTTTTCATTGTTCATATCAATATTTTTCTTAAGTATAAAAATAAGATTTATATCTAAAACCTCAGAATCATATAATTATTTGATATGAATCATTCTGTTTTAGGATCTTACTTCCTATTATGAACTTTTATGAAGATTAACTCTGAATTGTGATTACGAACTTATATAAAGTTCTAACTTCGAATTCTGATGATGAATTCGGATTACGAATTCACATTACTAATTCTGATGATGAATTCTAATTACGAATTCTCATTAAGAATTCGGATGATGATTTCTGATTACAAATTCTCATTATGAATTCTGACAAATAACTCTGATTATGATTTCTCATTATGAATTCTGATGAAGAATTCTGATTATGAATTCTCATTAAGAATTCTGATGAAGAATTCTGATTATGAATTCTCATTATGAATTCTGGTGAATAATTATGATTACGAATTATCATTACGAATTCTGATGATGAATTCTGATTAAGAATTATCATTACAAATTCTGATGATGAATTCTGATTACGAATACTCATTATGAATTCTAATGAAGAATTATGATTACGAATTCTCATTACGAATTCTGATGAAGAATTCAGATTCCGAATTCTCATTAAGAATTATGATGAAGAATTATGATTACGAATTCTCATTAAGAATTCCTTAGAAAAATATAATCTGAATATTCTTGTATCTTAAATTCAGAATATTCATTTACCTTCATTCCATATATTATTTTTTGTTATGCTTACACTAATTTTGTTATAAAACGATGTCGTGCTTTCAGTTATTAACTAACCGTTGTTTTAGTGACATGTGTATAGGTCCCTCTGAAATTCAAGGAAGAATATGACCATTGGAGGAGGGAGATGACCATTGGAGCTTCATTTATAAATAAGAGCTCATTTGAACGTGCTCAGAACATTTGGTATTTTTGATGCTTAAAACTTATTGAAGTGATTTCTAGATAGAGAGGCTCTTATCAACTCTCAAGCTTCGTGTCGAACGTTTTAACGGCTTGTTCAAACTTTTCTTCGTAGAGATTTTTTTTGTGCGACTCCGATTGTTGTTGTGTACAATTAAGGGCTTCCGGGGATAGGAAGACAGAGGTTCCAACACCTTGGATTTGAGGGATTTGTTGCTGAAGAAGACAGAGGTGTAGACTACTTGATAGTTGAGGGTTTGCGAGGATTGCAAGACAGATTCCAACATTCAAATCGAGGTCTTACCGTGGTGTGGGTAAGACAGATATTCTTGAAAGTATAAATCAAGGTACCTCTTATCCAGGGTTGTTGGATACCCTTCTCTTTGGGTCAAAAGAGTTATTATTTGTTACTTGTTTTTTTACAATTTTTTCCGCTGCATTTTGCATTGATAAGGAAAGTATAACTTTCTTATACTTCCTTACTTGTACTCTGATATAGTTAGATTCTGTACTCTTTAAGGTAGAATCTTTACCTTTGTAAACTTTAGTTAAGTTCCATCTTTGGAATCACTTTTTCCGAATTTATAAAGTGATTAATACTTATAGAGGTCTTGTGAATTATCTTGTTTAACCTTGTTAAACATAACCATCTTTAAAAGTTCAAAAGGAATTTTTAAAAGGTAAAATCCACCCCCCCCCCTCTTGTATCTAAGAATATTATTCTTATTTTGATCCTATGTTTGGTATTATAGAGTATATCATACTCAGACATACCATCCTAACAGAACCAATATTCATGTGTTCATAAGACAAGTTATATCCATGAACTTTGTATGTAATTGTCATCTATGACATTAATGTATTACTATAAATACATATATATTGAATATATATTATATTCATATTATGGTAACAATTTTATTGATTATGGATCCATGATCAATGTTAGTGGATAAACTTTTACAGTATAAAACATATATGAAAAAACAAACTAATTATTACTTAAATTGGGATATATAAAAATGTTTATAAATGGGTAATAAATTATTCTAAGTAAATCACATGTTGTATTAAAAAATTTATTATTGTTATTTAATAGATCTATAATAATACTACATTAATTATATTTGATATTTTAATATGTATATAGGATGTCAAGACATAAGGTAAGGAATTCTTAGTCTCTATTTTATTTCAAGGGGACATTTGCATATTCACCACTCTTTTATATTGTTTGGTGTATCTAATTCCACATTTAAATGTAATATTTTTAATCTAATTATTTTAATTATAATTATGGTTTCATGTTTTGTTATGATTTAATGTGGGATAGGAATTAAATGTTAGCAAAGCTATAAGGGTTAGATGTTACATTATCATTTTTTATCAAAATTGTTTATGATTATAATTTCAATAATAAATTATTTTGATCTATTTCTAAAAAACAAACTTAATTTTACTCAAACCTATTTATTTTTTTAGATTTCATGTTTTTGCTTAATTTTAATCTAATAATACACTATATTTTATAATAGAATGTTTTTAATCAAAATTGACTATATTCCAATCTTTGGTTGAAATCCCATCATCCATCTATATCGATGTTTTCTATAGTGGATTGACAGAACATTTTAATATTCTCCAAATATTTTTTAAAATTTCATATGTATCCTTATTTGAATATATAAAAAATCCAAATTAATATTCTTTTCATTTTCCAAACAAGTATCATTTGAATTTTACTGAAAAATTAAAATGAATCATTATTTTTATGTTTAAGGGAATATTAGATTTTAATTCAATCATGTACACATAATATATTCAATATTCCTTTACAAATTTCTAATTTTATTTTCCATTAAAACGAATTAAAATATATTTCTTGAGTTTATAGTTTTTAAAATTTATTTTAAATGAAATGTTTCAATTCATCTTTCAAAATATATTTCCATCTATGATGACATAGTTTGATGTCACAGGAATTTTAATGAGGATATTATCCAACTATATAATATTTATTATTACTCTGGATTTTTATTATTTTAATGATGAAAATATTTTTATGAAACCCATTCCTTTTCGACATGATATAAAATGATGAAATGTTTATGAAATTTATTTATATCCATAGGTTCTGATATAATGGGTGGTTTATGATCAATTTTATAAAAAATGTATGGTTTTGATTATGTGATGGTGGTTATGTTATTTCCAAGGATTATGGTAATGTTATAACAAATTATGGTGGTTCAATTATAACCATGGAGGATGTTAACGTCATAATCAAGGACGGGTGGGACCTATATGTCCCTCTAATGCATTAGGTAATGATATGTTTGACATAAACCTGATCAGATGTTCACATGTTTTTGCATGGACCTACATTTATGTTTATAGGATTATTAAATTGAGTGATTTCATGTCCTTAATCAAATTATCTAACCCATTTCTTTTAAAATATTCTCAAAATGTCATAATTTTAATTTTATTCCAGAAATCTATGCCTTATTCCCAAGATCGCATCCCATGAATAATTTACTTTTTATTCCATTATGAATGATTTCTTATAAACTGCCACAATTTATACCATGACTCAAGTATCTGATCTATGATATGAAGGGTATGGTTTTTAAATTTTCATTTCATGTATTCATACCCATATGCTCATGTTTTGATTATGTGATTACTGATATCTACATTATATACTTATACTGAGAATATGATATAACCCTTTATTTTTTTTCTTCCCTTGTCTATGGAGAATGTTTTGAGTAATGATAAGTCTATCAAGGGTGAAATATATGAATAACATAGTGGTAGAATATATAGTTCACCTATGAAGTATTTTTTTTATGTTTCTAAGTCTCCAATGTTACTGGGCATATATGGTTATGAAATTGATCATTATATAATGTAAAAAATCATATATTAAGAAGTGATAGTTGTATATGAGATGTTTGGGTCATTAAAGTTGGTATCACATAATGATTTTGTTAAACCGATTGATATTTGGATGATAAAAAATTAGGGAGAACCCTTAGGATTAGAATAAGTATAGTATAACATACTAATGCTCTTATAAGGAAGGGATTGTGTGTATTACCTTTAAATTCATATCTATATAGATACTACAAGTGGATACGGTTCTAGAATATATATACCAATCGGTACTAACTATAGAAAATGGGTATCAGGCTTGACTTGAGTGTTATATTGTAAATGAAAATTAACCTTTCTGTACACCTGGTTTGACACTCTTATTGTATATTAATTAGTTATTTAACAGTCTCTTTATGAACCATCATAAAGGATTGAATAGATAATAAATAGTAATTTCATTGGTTAAACCTGGGGATTCATATATTAAAAATAAGAAATCCTAATTTAGACATCATAAGATAGAGTTTTTATGATTAATTAATATGAATAACAATGATTGATGGTTATGAAAACCATCTAGGTTTTTAAATGGGATTGATGATAGAAAAATAAAGTTGGGATGGTGATTGGTATGATAAAATATTGATGTATATTATTTTATCATTGTAAAATAAATTTCCTTGTATTAAGAAAAATTACTTGGAATTTCAATTCCTAACCTTAAGGATTTGATTTTTTTGTTAGTAGTTAAATCCGATAACAGAATAATGATCTCATATAAATTCTATGATTCATCACCTATTGATTTTTTTAGGGAAATTTATTCCTTCAAATCATGTTATCCCCTATCTGTTTTAATTTGATTTTATCATTGGCATGAATTATATTTCACTTCATAAATACAATATATTATGATGAGAAAGTGGAATCATATTTGATATTACAAACCAACCTATGATTTTATATTTCTGTGATGATAAATATGAAAATCTAATTCATATAAAAACAATTATTGTGGTTTTAATTCATATTAAAATGTGACGTTTACCTTAGATGGTAGGGGAGAAACTGAACATCGATGATATACATGTTGTATGGGATTTTGTTGATGTTTTTCAAGAATAATTTCATAGTATTCCACTTGAATTTGATGTTAAGTTATCAATAGGACTCATACATAGAGAAGAAACATATTTTAATGACTCTCTATTGAATGGCCCAATTTTTTTTGCCATAATTGAAAAAGAAAATCCATGAGACATAGATATATGATTTGTTCAGCCAAGTGTGTCACCTTGGGATGAATAGTTTCTATTTTTAAAAATTAAATATAGATTTGTGTGACTATAAATTGATTATCTAGAGCTGAAAAAAGATCAATATCAGTAAAAATTATCCACTACTATCTATTGATGAATCATTTCTCCAAGTATGTGGAGCTCAGTACTTTTCCAAGATTGACCTTAATCCTGGATATCAATGATTATGGGTCTAGGAGAATGTCCCCATGATATAATTCCATAAAGGGTATGCACACTATGAGAATATAATGATTTCATTTTTTTATACTAATTTTTCTTCTATCATCGTATATTTAATTACTAGATTTTATAGATATTACCTTGATCGATTTTTGATAGCCATTTTAGATGACATTCTCACTTATTGGAAGAGAAATAAAGGGAAATAATATCACATGAGAATTGTAATAAGGACTCTAAGTCATTGGAAATCTTACACAATATTTAAAATGTTTTAATTTTTTCTACAAAAGGTTTCATTATTGGGTTATAAAATATCTTGATAGTGTATATCAGTATATCTATCAAGGATAGAGGCCATTGAATGTTGGTCCAGACCACCCAAAGTGAATAAAATATTTAACTTTCATAGTTTTTTTCCACTTATCCATTGTTTATGGTGAATTTATACTAAATATATAATTCACTCACTATGTGAACTCGGTATGGATACAAGTCCCTCTATACAGATGAATGTGAGAGAAATTCTATGGAATTGATGTGAAGATTAGTCCGTGCACCTATACATGCATTACCATTCATTATAGAAGAGACTTTATCCTACAAAAATGAATCAAAGAGAGGATTAGGATGTGTTATCCTAAAGAATTAAATGGATATATAATATTCCTAATTAAAATTTAAGGTTCATGATAAAAATTACTCAACTCATTATTTAGAGTAAACTGTGATAATTTTTTCTTAATAAATATAGATGAATTATATTTATAGAGAAAAGTGTGATATGTATATTGATCATAAAATAATAAAGTATATATTCACACAATTGGAGTTGAATATGAGAAATATAATATGGTTGGATCTGATTAATGATTATGATTTCTCAATATAATACCACCTTGAGAAAGTGAACAAGGTGGTCGACGCTTTTAGTCAAAAGGATCTTATTATCTAATATATGATGAGGATAACAAAAGATCCAATATTTTTTATATTTATAAAGTAATTATCTATTAATATTAAACTAATGGATGTAATAATATATTTCTCAAATTATTTTTCATCCATATATCCATATGGGGATAAAATAAGTACATAAGGATGATATAGATCTTCAAAATATGGTGAGAAATGTCCAGGTGTTTAAGCATGATCATGATGGAATGATATGTTTTATGAACTGTGTATGTGTTTCATCCATATAATATTTCATTAAATATCTATTATAGGAAGGTAATTATTCTTTATTCTTTATTTATCATTTATTTAAAAATATGTATAGAGATCTTAAAGAGTATTTCTGGTGAGATTTTATAAAGAGATACACAAAAGAGTTTTTATCATGGTCTTTGGTATGATAGTAATTTTATACAAGGAGCCAAATTTATGTGGGTATGATATATCCACTACCCATAATATAAAGAAAATTGGAAAACATAACTATGTATTTTATTGTTGGATTGGAAAAAATGTCTAAATTGGAAAATTTTATATAGGTTTTTTCAATCTTCTTATAATCTCAACACACTTTATCACTACTATAGAATATTTCCCTCTATGTAATATTTAGGGAATACAAATTAGGAATGTTTTAATGATTCATGACATAAGACATTCAATAATATCAAAATTTTAATCAAGGTTTACCTTATTGTTCTAGTGAAGTCTTTAAAAAAGCTATTTATAGAGTTTAGTTTAAACACAAAATATCATATCAAATAGAAATTAAGTATAATAGAACAATTATAACTAGAGAGGATATTTTATATTATATTATTCTATAGATTTCAAATGTTGATGGGATCAAAACCTTCCTATAGTCAAATTTTTATTTAATTAGAAATTTCACACGAGAATTTAGATGACTTCGTATTAAAACTTATACGGAAATAAGTTTATAACTCCAATATACTATGATAAATTTGGATAAATAAAGGAACTTTTACCTGAGTTAGCTAAATAAATCGTAGAGTTTATTTGGAAAATTTTTCAACAAATTCATTATGTAATAAATTTGTAGAAAAAATATGTTTGAAATCACTGGTGTGATCTAGAATATGAAGTTGGTTATTAGGTGTTTATAATAATTTCACCATAGAATTATATTTGGAAATAAAGGAAAACTAGTCCCTAGGTATATCATTCCCTTTTAATTTTTTTTAATATTGTGAATGTTGGTTATCATATATTGCTTCTACAAAATCTCAATTTGGTTCCCAATGTGTTATATATATCTCTCATGAGTAAGTAGATTACGAATCCATAACTTGTACTGAATATAGAGTTTGTAATCCTAGAGAATTTTCTTCTTTACATGGAACAGAAATTGTATATTATTAATCATTAAATTAATGTTTTACCAAAAAATACCACTCACGTCGTGAAAAGTTAGTTGTGAAACTACCAGCTTGATGAAGCTACATATGAACAAGAAGATTTAAAAATGTAGAAGTATACATAGATTGGTTTATAAAGGTTTTGTAACATCATGGGAAAATTCTTTATATGTGGGTATAATGTAACACTATGATATTTTATGAAATATTTTCATTATATAATTTTAATTTTTTTATAGATTTTGTTTCACATAACACTAAATGTTAACAGACTGTGATAAACTATTAATATTATTTTTTGACATGTCTATTATAACCTATAACATAAACATGAAAAAATGACGAGGATTACCCAAATTTTAGAAAATATATATGTTTTTTTATATGTATAAATAATATTGAAACTTTAATTAATTTTTAGTATATTTTTTATATACATTAAAAATGATTTTTTTCAAAAAAATTAATTTTATTACTTTTGGTGAAAAATAATTAAATTTATTTTTGAGTTTTTGATAAAATAAATATTAAAAGATGATATTTAGTATTATAATAAACATTTAAAACTTATATTATGGTTAATGTTTGGAATTTTTGGGAAAAGATTACTTTTTGAATGACTAGTGGGATATTCTGTTTTTTATTGAAAAATGACTTTCCATGTAAATAATTTACACAGTTCATTTTTTATAAAAATTAATTAAATATTAAAATTATATAAAATATATAATAATTAATTAAATATATGTTATCAAATAAATTTCATATTGAATTTATGTTTTAAAACATTTTAAGGATTTGATAATTTTATCTTGGGAAAACTACTTTTTCATCACAGATATAGGTTTAATTTAAAGTTAAATTTTTACACATAAGTGATTTATATTTTCAAAAATGGATTCAATAGTTTTAATTAAAATATTTTATATTATATAACAAGGTAAAAATAATTTAAAAAACAATAATTGTAAAATAGTAAAAAATAATTACCTCCATAAAGGATAAAATGGGTTTAACAAGAAGAAAAATTAAAATGATGAGTGGTAAATGACCAATAAATAAGTAAAAACCCAATATATGGACATATTTAGACGTTATAAAGTCTAAATTTCTATAAGTACACATTTTTTATCCTTTTTACTTGTGAAAAACATGTGAACATATTACTCATTTCAAAAACTCCATGTGTGTCCTCTCCCCCATTTATAAAAGTAAATAACCTCTCCTCTCCAATTCACACATCCAATGACATTTTTTTCATCCATGAACTTCAAAAATATATTCACTAATTACTTATACAACTCCTAGAGTCATTTTTTATTATTAATATATCTTATGAAGGCTATATGTATAAACCTAAATATGTTCTCTAAAGAATAGGTAAAATTATTAACAAATATTTTTTAATTTTACCTTAAGACTCAATAAAAAATCATAACTTATAATAATAAAACAAATTTAATGTCTCTTATATACTGATATTTAACTATTTTAATTACATAACATATATATATATATCCTATTCCATCAAATGGGAATCAAAAAAAGCGATCGTGTGTACGGCATACTACTGCCTCACGAACCGATGTTAATAATTTTCCATAAACACTACTCGTGATTCGAGATAATGATGAATATAATGATTATATATGATATTTTAATTTTATCATAAATATTTATTTATAATACCATTTCTACATTTTTACATATAACCCATTGTAAAACAATAATGTCTCTCATGTGTACAGCAGACAACCACCTCCTGAACCTATGTGATATGTTTTTCAATTATATTTTACATTGGTGGTAATAAGGATACCTTAAATTAATATATATGATATTTTTAAAATATTTTTAATAATTCAATAATAATATCTCATATACGTTCTAAACATTAATTATATAGGGTATATGATAATGTTGTTCATGTGTACAATGGATCATTGCCTTGTGAAATGATGTGACGTATCTTCAAATTATTCATTTCATTGAAGGTTATAAAGGCAAATATAATGAATATATTTCTTATATATGACAAAAAATGATTCATTAATGCTAATATATTATTCAACTTTCATTTTTTTAATCCGTCTAGAAAATAGAAATATTTTTTGTATATACGTACAACCTACCGTCTCAATTAATATTGGATTTTATTTTTTGTATTTAGCATTAATATATTTAAATGAATACATATATACGGAATATATGTGATATTTACAAAATTTTTTAAAAAAATAGATTATGTAACCATGATCAATGTAAATGGGATGATGATACCGAACCAAAACATACATGAAAAAATGAAGCAGTTACTACACGAAACACGATGTTAAAAAGGTGTTGTAAATAAACATATAACAAAAAGACATAAATATATATTATATTTTATAAAACATATTATTATGGTTCATTAATAGATTTATGATAAATTTATTATTATTATATAGGTGTTTTGAACCTATATGGAATAAGTTAATAATAAAGGTATGAGATTTTTTGCCTCTCTTTTATTGCTGGGATAAATCTGCCATATTCATCACTTGTTTCTTTTTTTATTGTGCATCTATTTCATCATTTAAGTATTTTTTAATTAATATCAATAATTTCATTTAATTTAATGTTTCATTTTATGTTATTCATTAATGGGTGTTATCATTCAAAATCTACCTAATTGGTAAGGTTTTGATTTTACAATCTCAGTATTTATCAGGATAGTTTATCTTTATGAATTCAATAAGGAACTATTATGATATATTAATAAATAATGTTTGTAATTGTCTTTTAATGTGGATATTTCATAAGATTAAATGTTTTACCTTCGTTTTTCTTTCTTTATATAGTATTTATTTGAGAAGATTATTTTTCATGAAAACTAACATTATTTCTCCCTTTAGTTAAATACAAATTTTTCTCCCATATACATTTTTTCAAAAATGGATTTTTTTACTATTATAAATATATTATTTAATTACATTTTTACCCATGATTACATTTTCAAAAAAAATAAATGGAATATTTATTTCATTTTTAAAACAATACTAGTTTGGTTTCTACCAAAAAGTTGAGGGGAAAATTTTTTAACATGTACAACATGAATGGAATATATAAACATCATGAAAATGAAATGTTTAAATATAAATTTATATGTTTATATATTTATTTTCAATGAAAATTATTTCGAAACTATTTTTTATATTTTTATTTTTAAAATGTTATTTTCAATGAAAGGTAATTTCCATCATGAGATGTTTTAGGTGATATTTAAAAATCATTTTACATCTATGATGAAAAAATTTGATGTTACAAATGCTTTTTTATAGATAATAACTAATGATTCCATCTTTATTCTTCATCTAGATGATTTATCTTTGTATTTAAAATATTTTTTTGAAAACCATTACTTTTAGACATTGTTATACCCTGATGAAATGTTTATGAAACCCATTTATTTTCAAGGGATTTTAAATTACAATTGTTTTGTGATATATTAAAAAAATATTTATTGTATTAATTATGTGACAGTGGATATGTTATAAACAAGGATGGTGTTAACATTATAACTAAGGATAGCAGTAATATTATAATTAAGGATGTTGATTATATTACAATGAATATTATTGGTTGTGTTGTAAACAAGGATGGGAGGGACCTATATCTCCCTCAAATGCAATGTGTAATTATATATTATTTGTTTACTTGAGTACATGTTCACATGTTTATATGTGGAACTAGTTTCATCTCCATTGATTTGCGAGATCCATATTTTCACTCCATTGAGACATATTTATTTTTATAAAATATTTTTCCTTTGGAATGGTGATTTTACTATAGTATTATAATTTTGAATCGTGATTATGTTATATTTTATTATATTAAATTTTATATTAATTTCTTTTTCTTGATGACTTTTAGCTAACAGATTCAAACTGCTGTAAGATTTTACATATCTATCAACATTAATTAAAGCATGTTTCAATATTATGAACCAATATTTTTTGTATATATTAAATACATTCATGATAAATAAAATATCTTAAGTTAATATTTATTGTTGAAAAATTGAATTCTATTCATGATCCTCTTAGATTAAACTGGAATTCATATCCCCTAGAAATAGAAGGTAATTTTCCTAGCCCACTCTGTTTTATTGAGTTATAATGTTTCTCTAAAATATTAGTATTTTAGTTTATAGGGTATTCCTTATTTCTATATTTGGGAATCAGTATTTATTGTAATCATCATTAACTTTGAATTATATCCCTTTATGAAAATGAAAATATTTTATGAAGAATTCACACCCTCTAAAATGATGTATTATTATCGATTACTATTTTTCCCCTTCAAACAATTTTTTCTGTTAATATTTATAATACCAAGAATATTTTATTTTCTATTTTGGACATGATTTTCATTTACTCATATCTAAAATTTGGTTTTTTATTTTTTTCAGGATGTAAGATTTCAATAATTGTATAAAAAGGGTTTAATTATACTTCATATTGAATGGATTTACATCCAATCTACACTTCTAGAAGATGAACCATTATGTTTCAAACAATATACATTATTAATGTTTTATATTTTAAAACAAATGTAATTACACAACATTTCAATTAACCATTATCACAATTTATTTTCTAAACAACTCATCACAATGACCTTTATAAAAAAATAAAATATTTTATAAATATGATTTACATTTTTATGTCCAATTTCAATTTTTCTTTTGAAATCATAATACCCTCATGGAAATTTTGTTTCATGATTCACCCTATGATTTTCATGATTCAAATTTCATTTTTAGAAAAAATAACTCAAGTTATCAATTAATCCTAGATCTAATCACATAGGTTTTATTTTTTATAGAACTATTTTTATGGGTTTTTATTCATCTATGTCAATTTCAATCTATCATTAATTTTTAAACCAAGGATATTTTCTTTTAAAACAATCCACATTATTTATCCATGTATTTTATCATCATGTTTTTCTGAAATAATAATGAAAACAATTTAATTCCTGGGTGACTATATCATAGATGAAATTATAATTTTTTTATATGGGATACATATAAACGAATATAATATAGTGTTATGGGTGGGATTATAATTATATGTCCCTCCAATTAAATAGGAAAATTATACATATATTCTGAGATGTTATATGTGTAATTTATAAGTGAATAAAAACTTTGATTCGAATTTTTATACTATGTGATGATGGTCCTGTGAGTGAAAAATGTATACTGATAATGATTTCATATATTATATTTTAGTAATAGTGGTATGATTTTAATATAATTGGACATTCGTTTCATTATGTTAAATCCTCCCTCCATAATTTTTGGCACATGAATCATGTGTTAATGGGTATGAATTCTATATTTTATGTTTATTTTCTATAAATAAATTCTCATACGTATATATTTATCTTATGGTTGATAATGATATTTGATTTGTTTTTCTTATGATTTTTCCCCAAAACTGCTTTAGATCACCCCTTATATGCTTCCTTTTACCCTGGTAATGAATGGAAGTAGAATGTTTTTTATATCCAGAAGATTATCTTATTTTAGAAAATTGAGAGGGATGTTCAATCCTTGATATGGATAATTTAATGAAATATATTATAAAAAAATTCGTATAATTGAAAAGGAAATTTGATTTTATATATAAACTTTTTCCAAACTCTCTAAAACTATAAACCATAAATACCATGGTTATTTATTATAATGAAATATATTATTTAAGTTATGTAAGTAAATGGTCATTTTCCCGAGGTGTAATATTTCATCAGAAAAATAGTCATAAAAGTTATATTAATTAAAGATGGCCAAATTAGTATATATATATATATATATCATACATTAATGAATAAATTTAATTCCTTTTAACAGCCCATATTCTTTTTTAACTACCATATATCCATTACCGAAATTCAATACAATTCATATTTACATATTCTATAAATTTATTGTCATAAAATGAAGTTAAAATCATTCTAAAAATTTTATAAAATGTATTTTGTAAAACATTATTCATAATATAAAGAAAACTCTTTAAGAAAAAACTTTTTAAATCATTTGGAAACCTATTAGAGTGAATCGTGAATTTAAAATTATCGCTCAAATATACAATTTGATGCTTCTATTTAATTAACATCATTCTTAATGAATTGAAGCATCCCTGATTCCTTTAATTTATGTAAGAGAGTTATGGAAAAAGTCTTATGAAGAAATCATCTACATATTTATTATCAATCATTCTAATTTCATTATACATGAATGAAAAAATATCCAAATTTTCTTCTTCACCTTTCATATTTATATCATAGAGCTGTTAAAATTTATCTCATATGCCTTTCACAGTCGTAATCTTTATGAGATTAATGGATTCCATCCATTATAGTGGTGAATGAATAATATTATCAGTCCAACCATCATTCTCATATTTATTCTTTTCAATTATTTTTATTGGAACATTTTCCATCAATGTAAAATATTGTTCTTTTCACTATAAAGATAGTTAAACCAATGAATAATATATATGGAAATATTTTATCCTTAAATAATAAATGGATTTAATGGAACTAAAAGACCAGAATACATATAGAAATAAGAAATTAAAACTATCCAATAATACTATAAATAAATAGAAAAACATAATAAAATAGTTATTAAATAAATATATCTTCATAAAAAATTTAAAATATTTTGATAAATTTTGAATTGATAAGTTCCAGCATTTTTGGAATCCATAGATAACATTAATCACTAATTCCTTGGATAAATATTCTTCCAGTACATTTGATGTTATCCACTCCACTAATGGAAATGATGGATAAAATAAATAGAATGACAATTTCTAACTTATTAAATGAGAAAAACTATAAAAATCTCTCAGATAATGAACATTATATAATACAATGACATAAATTTTATTTCACCCAATGAAATAAAAAATACACAACTGTTTTTTCTATTTATATAATGTTGGGAATTCAATGTCCACTGTGGGAGTTAAATTTATTTAAATCTAAATGAGGAGTAATAAATATATTATAATAGTCATTTGGGGAACTAAATTTCTTATAAAATTTATTTAATTCAGAAATATTATTTGAAAGTGTATTAATGAGAATTTAAAATTGGTCAATTATATCAAAAGTGGTTCTCAATTAGAATCTATATTAAGGCTTAAAAATTTAAAATATTTAATTTGACTTTGAAGTGCATTACTATTTCCCAATCCAAGTCCCAATTTTTGAAATTCCAATTATTCACTCTTTTGTATTAAAAAAATTAATTTTTCATTGTTTATATTATAACTCCATGTATGATTTTTTATACATTACTATGATGTATTTATGTACTAAAAATGTATTAAATAGATATCTCATTTGTGTTTATAATATAATTAAACATATTTACAGATGAACTAATTACAATAGTCCATAAAAACATAATTTGAATTATCTTATATATAACCTAAGGGCCAATTGTAACATTGTAAATAATCATGAATCTTATTCAAAATCTTATACCAATAGTTGTATTTAAAAATACATCACAGATATATATATTAAAAATGGTATTGGTGAAATATAATAATCCATATGCATACTAGAAAAGTTTTTCACATAACAATTAGATTAAGAACAAAATATTGTTAATTCCTGTCCAATAAAACATATCACATTTAATCTCAATTACTAACTTGAACAATGTTATAAAATTACATCATAAGTACTTATCCTGGAAATGATATATACTTTGTAAAAACTATGATTTGGTCTCTGATATCAAAAAATTTTATATACAATGACACATCCTTTCTTGGTCAATCATATCCCTCTGATTGTGTATAGTAGTACCAATGTACCTATAATTAATAAAAAATATTAAATGTAATTAAATAAGTATCAATGAATGAAATCTAGAATATGGGTAATCTATTCATATACTTATAGTCAAATGGTAGATAAGAAATTTTAACTTAACTAACACCAATGAAATATACACACAGAGGAATAAATTATTTTATAAGTATAATAATTCAAAATTAATGGATATAGACTTTTTACAATCCATAAATATTGAGGCCACATTACCCCTTATACATTATCGATACAAATGATCAGTGTTCATCACTGAACATAAGGTACATATAAACATTATTATGAATAATGTAACATGCTCATGTATAATAAAATAAATGAAATTCAATGATGTGGAATGAAAAATATTCATCCTCTAATAAGAGACTCCACTTTTCAATAGTTGAGTATAATCGTCTCTTATCTTATTCACATAATGATATTCTTTTTAAAAATTGAGTGAAATAATATTTTATGAACCCAACGATTTCAACACTTATTAATTGATCAACATTGGTGTAGTATAAAACCATTGAACATTATTTAACAATGATTGTTTTATAAAATCATTGGATAAACCAATGAAACCGACATATTATTCAAATTAATCCATAAATATTTCATTCAAATAATTTTAATTCATCACATAAATTTGGTGATGATAATTTACACCATACTAATCTATTGGGTTTTTATTTCTTCCTATTCCCTTGTAACATATTTTAATATTTATTAATTTCTTCTCTCTACATGTATCTTATACTCTTCTATGTAATATAGTATAACCTCTAAAGACTTATTATTACTTCATAAATTAGAATTTAAATAATGTTTAGATAGAATATTTCAATCAAATTCATCCACATTAAATTGTGTTGTGTGATTAATACATACCTTTTATTCACCATTGATGTGTTTGAGGGACTTAAAGGGTAATTTTTTAGTATCGTTTATGTCATCTATGAATCCAAAATTATAACATTCACTCAAAAAAATCTATAGTCCCAATCATGATGTGACCATGTCTATTATTATGTGACTATGTTTTTTAAAGGGAGATAATGTGTATTGTGGTGTGAGAATATATTTTTTATCCAACAAATTCAAAAACAATATTCCCCCTTAGAAAAATTTTATTATGAAACCATATATTGTGAAATTATCTCTCTTTAAAATGAAAAAACAAATCTCATAAAAATATGAATTATGGATTGATAAGTGTCTTCCTAGAATATACGCATCCATAAATTAATAAACCTATAAATGAATTAAAATTTCTTATCTCAAAATATCATTTAATTTTTCATTGTGTAATTATAAAAGTATTCACTATTTGAAGATACTCTTCATTATGAATCTTTATTTCCAACCCTAAAAAATCAAAACATGAAATTTTAGACAAACCCATTGTGGATTGATCTTCATATTGTGTGAGGAAAACCCAAGTGTCTTCACAATTGGGTTACAAATAATGGTTTGAACCATTGAATGAGATGTATGTTATTTTTAGTCAAAAAAATTCTCTAATAATTCACAGAACTTTGGTCCACTTCTAATCCCATCTTTAAATCTAGATGAGATTAACCTCATAAAAATTATCTAAATTTGAATATGATATAATTTTATTAATATGATTTTGTCACGAAAAAACCTGTATACCCTGGTATCCTGATAATGGAGCTGACACTAACATGGCTTGAAGAGCATTCTCAGTCGCTACAGGTTGGTGAATAGCACCTGTCATCATAAAATATTAAATATGTAATGAATATTCTATAAATATTATAAATGAATGATAAGAAACAATATCCATAGAAAAAAACCCCATAGGGAGAAGTGTAACAGAATTCAAATAGGTATACACAACAAAAAGTGAAAAGGAAATACACTAGAATCATAAATAACAACCCAAGTCCCAGTAGACATAACTACAATCCCAATTATCAATAGCATGAACCACCTCAATGTTGTTATTTTACCCTACTAAAGCCTAGAAAAGGGATAATAAAAAAACACCCAAAGGCACAAGTAAGGTGTGATCTAAAATCCCAATAGGGTCTCAACAAGGATACCGTAATAGATGTCTATATTTAATTATGTAAATAAAGAGATTTAAATTATTAATAAACAAGTTTGGAATTTTATAATTATATTTAGAGAAACCGTTTTTTTCATTTCAAATGTTATATATTTTAAAAAATACCATAAGAATTTTTAAATAATATATAAACTCACTAGGAATATAAAACAATTTATTGTAATGGTGTATATTCCTTTCAGATACAAACAACTGAGAAACATAGTCATATTCTAAAATGGTACGATAGTTTTAGGATATAACCCTCCACAAAATCAAGATGAAACAAAAATATGTGTATACACACACCCCATTCGAGATAGTTCAATAATACATTGTCACCATCTTGTCGAGGATGTGATGTACTGCATTTCTATTTTCGAACATTGAAAATTGTAAAGTTTTGACCAAATAATTCACTAACTACCTAAGTATTAAATTTTCTATAATAAAAAATAAACAATGTAAGATTTATTTTGAAACTATTTAAAATACAATTAATCCCATTCTCCATTTCAAATAAGACAATTTTCTATTTAAAACCTCGAATATATTTTTAATCCACTCCTCCAATGGCCCGAAGGCCTTCAAATTTTATTGAGTTTTCATAATCCACCTTTCAAGGGGTGAGGTGGAACCCTTACAAGGCCCGTAGGCGTAAGTATTACATGGAATATAGGACATAGAGGAATTCAGTGCCTCTAGGCTTCAAACATTATATACAACCCAGACTAACTTCTTGGAACTACTCATCCCCGGCATCATCATCGTGAAATCAGCTCTCCACCTTCTCATTGCTATTTGGCTAGGCTTTCCCGTGCATGCATAGGCGTATCCTAATGGCATGTTCCATATTGTTACAATCCGTTTAGCTTCTGCTAAGGTGAAAGCTCATTTCTCCTCATCCTTCTGAAGTGTGTTCCCTATAGGTTGTCTGGTTTTCATTTGCACTTAAGGTGGCCCGAAGGCCTTGAGGTGTTCGAAAGGCCTTACTGACCCGAAGGCCTTAGTGGACCAAGAGCCTTAAAGGACTCGGGGACTAAATCAGTGGCCTGATGACCCAAACGGGGGAATATTCCCATCTATTACAGTGCCAAATAGTGCCTGCTACAGTTCCCGCTACATCCCCTGTTACATTTCTGTGCAGTTCCTGCTACAGTACTGCTACAGTGCCCACTACAGTACTGCTACAATACCCCAGAAATTAGCCTTTGCCTGGATTTGATCCAAACATTCTCTTTTTCCAAGATAAATCCCAAATGTTTTTAACAAAACCATTTTAATCCATTATTATCAAATAATAATTTCAAATAAATTCAAATTTCAATGTAACAATTCAAATAAATATTTTAAAATAAAATACATAATTTTTTAAAAAATATCCATCAATTTAAAAAATTTAAATTTAACAATTTAAATTCCACAAACATCCATCAATTTGACAATCTCACGCTAATTCAATAGAAATGGGGATTTTTTTCCCAATTTCATTCCAAAATACAATTTCAAAAACCAAATCCCCCTATACAATGTAATTGGGTTTTAAAAAAATTGATTTCATAATAATCAGTGACCACATATTCAACTGAAATAAATTTAAGCAAATCAAGAAATATGGGGTAGACTAAATTGTATAATCATAACATAACCACATACCATCCTCATAGAAAAAAAATAATAATTCAACATAACCTGCCAATAATAACAAAGGAATATAAGATCTATGAAATAAATCTATAAAAAATATTAAATCAACATGGAATTTATATCCATCAATTTCAATATGATCTACCAAAATATAAGGAGGGATAGATAAAGAGGCCAATAGATAGGGACAACATGTACCCATAATGTCACACCACAATCAGAACAATGTTCAATTATTTAATAAAATGACCCAGAACTGTTTTAGGGATCCAAAATATCCTAAGAATGGATTTCGGGTTTAGAGTAGGGAAGTGTAAGTAGGAGGAAATAAAATTCTCAGCCAAGAATTTTGTTTAAAAACAAAACTCAGGTATTTACATGACCTATGACCCAATTTCGCATTTTTTAACTGAAAAAATATCTGAAAACCCCATTGCCTTTTGGTAAAAAATATTTATCATTGTTTTATAATTTACATATCGTGTGACCATATTAGACAACATTTCAATCCCCATCAGGTTGTAGAATGAACATGTTTTTTTCTTAAAATCCAAAAAATCATGGACTTCACCATTATAGGTATCCTCCTAGTTCTTTCTCATCCAAACACATATAATGAAAAAGGGAAACCGTGATTTTTTTAAAACGTAAATGTAAGAAGGGTAATGGGATGTTACAAACTCACAACCATAAAAATATTATGTACCTATAAATCGTATTAAGAATATTCCTTACCGAAAAGTTGATGTCATTTCTCTCTTTTCATCACGTCATTCTCCAATGTTTCATTATAATCCGATCCATGCTTTCATATCCCATGGAACAAATGTATCTACCTCCCATGAAGTACCCTGGTTTCAAAATAAACTATTTTGATTGGTGTTTTAGTAAAGGATAAATCAGGTTCAACCTTAAGATCTCTCCATCTCAGAACATGATATGGATTAGATAGATAAATACGTATATGAGATACATGAAACATGTTATGTATCCATGTCAGCTATGATGTAAGTGTTAAATGTTAAGAAACATTCCCCAACATCCCAACAACCGAAATTAGTCCCAAAAACTGAGGAGAATGTTTCCCCTGCCTCCCTAGCTGTCAATGATCCAAATTGTTTGAAACCTTCAAGAACCCATAATCACCAACGAAAAATTATAATATCCTGAAATGGTTATCATCAAAATATTTCACCATATTTTCACCATCAATATTCTTTGAAGAGTCATCAAAATATTTTTTTCCATCTCTTGAACCAATCTTGGAGAAACTAATGAAATTTCACCAATATCTGACCAACACAATGAATATTTTCAGGGACATACATACAAGTCCTAGAATGGAGTAATTAAAATCATTTACTAGAAACTATTGTTATAGGAAAACACAACCATACCTATATGTTCATCCTAAGACCAACCAAAGTTAAGGACATAGTTGTAGAGCATATCTTCAAAATTTTGTATTTCACTTTCTGTCTTTCCATCCAACTACAAAAGATATTTCATACTCAAATGGAATGAGATCCAAGTTCCTCCTAAATGCATCTCCAAAAATAATAAGTAAACAATGAATCTGTATTAGAGACTATAGTTCATAGAACTCTATGAAAACAAAAAATATATTTCACATGGAGATTACCCAACTCTTCATATTTTTTCGTATAAAGAATGAGTATAATTTTATCTGATTTTATAAGTTGGTAGATCAAAACCCATACTACATTCATATGTCTCTGGGCACATGGAAACCCAACAAAATTTTCCATCTAGACCTCGTCCCACTTCCAAGTAAGCACTTGATGTAGATGAAGAAAACATGAAGGTTTTTAGTGCTCAGCATTGACTTATTGTCATGTTTTTAAATGAGATACATAATACAAAATTCCACATCTCATTCATGGAAACAAGAATCAACACTTCATGTTATAAAAAATATTATTGGTTTTTGGGTGCACTTCCCACTGGTAATTATGGAAATTCACCACCACATCTTTCCTTACCTATAATGGAATAAATAAGTGGTTCTGATTGAAAATAATTTCTTTAGTGTCGAATGACCTATCACATGTGGTATCCCTACCATAGATATAGTCCTTAATTATATAGAACTCCTCATCAAGAAGCTATTATTGAAGAACCAATCATTGATAAACACTTAATGCATTTAAAATGTTCAAAAATATCATCATTCCTTGCAAAAATATACATGTTCTTTTATCATAAATCGGTTGACTTTTCAATAATTGATTCACACACTTGGGTGTATAAATCTATTCTACAGAATATCATTCATCTATGTCTTCCAATCATTCATTTAATTTTTTTCAATTCATTAAGGAGAAGAAACTGTTTGAGTACAAGGTAATAAATCAATAGAAATATATACATTCCATACTAGTGGAAAACTATAGAATTTAGAATAAAAAATGGCAGGACACTCCCCAACTACTCAAGGGAGATAATAACTCAACAATTCTATCTCCAGATCCAAGACGAACACAAATATCGTTTTTCTCAACTCTGAATAATGTTTTCTACCTCTTATCGACCTAAGGTCACAATCTTCTAGAAAGATATGTAAAACACCATAAGGTGAATTAAAGGAAACCCATCAAAGATGAAAATTAATCCTGGATTTATTTGTAATTATCTAATATATCCTAAATAGTATATCAAGTTATTTCATGTTAAGAACTAGAATACTCCAAGATAGCTCAACAATTGATAGAGATAATACACAAATGGGACTATAGAGATACATCTATCTCTTTATAATATGGGGTGTACTAATATCCATCACATAAGAAAAATGCATTGAATATAGATTTATAAGAACAAAAATATGAGTTGAAATAAGTTATTGAGATCCATCGGTATTAAATAAATAACTCACTAATGAAGAAGATATAATTATGGTAGCTCTCATGGTCATTGGACCCATATCAACTTTATCTGGATACTCTTCCACTACATGAAGATTTATACTTATGGATTCTTGTGGTAGGTATACTTTTATACATGGCTCATCTGATTGCACTACATTATTACATGGTGCTAATGATCCTGTGGCACTACATGTAGTCTAATAAACATGGATGAACTTCTATAGGTGACCTAAGCATCCATAAGAAAATATTTCTGAGGTGCCTCATTGAAAACCTCTTTTAATAACAAAAATTTCTACACTGGTAGAAATTAAATGGTAAAATTTCTATCACTGAAGTAAGTTTAGAAAAACCATACTGATGAGAACCACCATGGAATCATCATGATTCATCTTTCCCTAGAGGAAAACATACTACCACAAGAAGATGAAGTAACACCCAACAACCCTGAGTTTCCAACCATATCCATTTTGTCTGTCAGTGATCTATCCCAAACATCAGCATATAATGGAAGAATAATTAAGAAAACCATATAATGAAAATACTATCAAAGTTCAATAACTAACCTTTGAGTCTTCATCTTCTCATTTGATATTATCACAGGTAAAAATGGTATTGCCTCTGTAAAATGGTGTGCATATTCTATCATGGTCTTGTAAACATGATCAATCTTCAATATCTCCATATACTTGGATAAAACCATTGAATCTATATATAAATAGTTGTTAAAAATAGCATTGTAGTATTTCAACTATAATTTCTCATCCTTCTTTTGTAACAACCTAAAATATTTGAGAAATTATAAGTACATTGTTTTTTTAATTAAAAAAAATCTTGAATTAAATGTTATGAATATTAGAAATAAATTTACTTTTTATTATATTTCCTAAAAATTATATTACCTTTACTGTGATTGTTGAAATTTAATCAATTCTACTTGTATTTCAAAAATTTATTATCTTCGAGGCATAAAATTTGACCTTAACTTAAAATTTTAAATTTATAAATGTTGATTTTATAAAACTAATTTCATTTAAAATGATATTTTATTAATTTATTATTTTTTATCTAAGGGATTATAAAACCATTATAAATAATTATAGAAATAGTAAATCATTTTTGAAAATTAAAATAATGTTATATATGTTTTAATTATAAAAATTATCTTTAATTAAATTAATATTTGAATAATAAATATTGTTCTATAAAGTATTAAATTATATTAAATTTATATAATTAATGGAATTTATAATTAAAAAGAGAAACTATTTTTATGGTATCTTATTATATATAATATATTGATTCAATTTTTTAAAATTTAATAAATTAAATAAACATTAAAAAACAATGATTCTGATTTAAAAATATATATATACTAATCTGTTAATATATATACACTGAAAAAAGATAATTGTTTTATATAATAAATAATAACAAATCAATAGACAATTTAAAAAAAGGTGAAATGAAATATTAAAAAATGAAATAAAAATAATTAAAAATGAAATGAATTTCATGATAGGGATCAGATTTATGTTGGGTATAGGGGAACAGAGGTCCACGATGTTTTGAGTGAGTCCAGCGAAGTCAACATGAGTGAGGCTCAGATCATCTTTGTCTTCAGGAATTGAGGCCGAAGCAAGTTTCAACCAAGGTTGTGAGTGAGATAAAGGAGAGTCGAGGATTGTTCTTCTTCTAAATGTGATGGTGAGTTGTTTTGAAAATAGTTCAAAGTACGAATGAAGATCTAAGTTGAAGTAGAGGTTTTTGAGTGATGGTAAGGATAAAGATTGAACCATGTCTGAAGTTCAATTTGAGTCTGAGTTACTGGAGGTTCTGATCGAAATGTGGCTCTGATTTTCGAAGATCTTTCTTGTGTTTTCTAGTATTGCAAATAGGTATTCTTTATATTGATTTTTTTATCTGAATCTCCGGTAATTGGGTAAAATAGTTCCATGGTTTTCTCTATTTCTTCTCTTTCTTATTCGACTTCATCATCTGTGGTCCCCAGCTTATTGATACGTTGATTTTTAAGTAACCCAGTAGGCTTGATTCATCAATTTGTATATAATATATTCATATATTTTCTATCTGAGACTATGATTGCCTGAAAAATCATGTTATACTTTCATTTTGGTTGTTGTTTTATACTGCAATTTGACTCTTTCTTAATCGATACATTGAACCCTCCCTATCGCTATTTTTTCATCATTGATTATATATCTCAACATACACATCTTATCCACTCAACATATATCTAATTACCTCACATATAATGTTGAATATAAAATTTATTAAAACCATGTATATAAATCTCTTCAAACTCTATACACTGGTGAAAAAAAAGAGTTTGGTGACGCTTTCCTATTATTTTGGGAGAGTATGAGCAATTATTTTCTTTGTTTTCCCCGTTCGATCATCATGTCTTGCACAAATAAGTTTTCTTATAAGGGTGGAGTATGTAGAAAAGAATGGTAAAGGATATAATGTAATATAATTTTTATGAAAAATATTGAGTTTTTTAGTAAGGAAATTTATTTCTACTCTAAAATTATTTATTTGTTTCTTTAAATAGAAATAAACATGTATTGCAATTTTTAAATTTAGATAAATTTTTAGTAAGGGATCATTTTATAAAACATATTTTTGTTTTATGATATGAAAATGTAATATATATTTTAGTATTTAACTTTTAATTTTTATCGAGATAGAATATTATGTTTGTTTAAGTTTAGTTTGTCCATTTCAAGTTATAAGCCCTATTTTTGTGGTTTTATAATTTTTTGTTTATTTTATTCATGTATTATACTTCTATGAAGTCCAACTCTATACATTCAATTCACAAATTGAATATGGTGGTGTTTATATTTATGTGTGATACATATATATATATATGAATATATATTTTCATGTTTATGTTTGATATGTGTGTGTGTGTAGTTTTATACTGATGTTTTGTTTTTTATACACCTCGATTAAACCATTCAAGTATCTAATTATGGGTGTAAGATACCTGTGTATATGCTAATCAAACATATATATAAAAATAATTTATTTAACATTCAGGATCATTGGATTGTAATACCAAATCTACGATCATGTATGTATATATGAACTTCTTAATGTTATATTCCTTAAAACGGAAGTACATATATATATATATATACATCCATGAAAAGATGATAGTATTTTTGAAATAAATTCTACTTTGGTTATTTTGTGTGTGACACATAATTGTTTATTGCTAATGATTAATTTTAAGAAGACAAAATTGTATGTTTTCTATTGTTATTAGGTTATAACTTCATGTCATTATTTCATGCATAAAATAAATTTAACAGCTATGTATTTTAAATTTTATGTACATGAATGATGATTAATCTTCCATGTGGTAAAGTAATGTTTTTTGTATCTAAGATTTGGTTGTAACAAGTTGAACATGTAATTTTCAATGAAGAATAGTATTTATATAGTTATAAATAAATAAAATTGAACAATTTTATTTCATGTATGATTATATTTAATTAAAATTAAATTCTTGTGAAAATGTAAATATGTATAAAGAAAGAAAAAAAACAGATTTTTATAAAAACCGGTAATTAAACTATGTAAATATGATAGGGATTTGAATAGTGAATTCATCCCTTAAGTGGGTATGCCCAAGATAGCCTTCAAAATTTTAAGTGGACTCAGTTTTTTTATTTTTAATAGCTTGCTTAATATTTTCAATTAAATCACTGGATTAGTTTAAAAGCATTTTTTACGTATAATTATTTATCAAAGAACTATAGTGTTTTGTAAAAGTTGTTTTACAAATTAATTTTTCTAATGTATTATCTAAGAGATATTCTTAATGGTTTTTATCAATGGTTTTAAAAACTCTTTATAGGGAAATTGATTTCTCACCCTTTATTTTAAAATGATTTTTCATATGTATCTTAGATTATTATTTATAGATGCCATCGCTTTTGGAGTTAGCGAGCTTTGAAGCGTAGTGGATGGTTTTTTATTTTTATTTCAAATCTGATAAATGTAAGGTGTTTTCTAATCCTTCAAAACCTAGACCGATAAAATGTCCTCGTTTTTTTAAAGTGTTGTGTAATTGTTCAGTTTCTTTTATAAAAAATTACAAAGAATTTTCAAGCACTTATTTCGGAAGGATTTATAATTGGTATCAGAGAAACTTTCTAGAAAACATTGGAGATTAGATTTCATCTCTTGAGGAATAAAAAATATACACCTTATAATTTCATTTAGTTAGTTTTGTCCCCTTAGACATTCTATGATTCTAAAGTTAAAAATTCCAAATTTTCATATGTCTGACAAAGTAATTGTATGGGAGAAATTCATTTAAGAGGGGGGGATGTAACAACACAGAAAATTTGAATAATTTTAAGTACATTGTTTTGTTAATTGAAATAAATGTTTAATTAAATGCTAGGGGTATTAGAAATAAATTTACTTTTAATTATATTTCAAAAATTTATATTACCTTTATAATTATTCTTGAAATTTAATCAATTGTACTTTTAGTTTAATAAATTATTATTTTGGAGGCATAAAAGTTGATATTAACATAATATTTTAAATTTATAAATTTTGATTTTATAAACCTAATTTCATTTAAAATAATATTTTACTACTTTATTATTTTTATCTGAAGGGATTATGAAACCATTATAAATAATTATAGAAATAATAAATCTTTTTTGAAAATTAAAATGATGTTATATATGTTTTAATTATGAAAATTATATTTCATTAAATTAATATTTGAATAATAAATAGTGTTTTATAACGTATTAAATTAAATTACATTGATATAATAAATAAAATTTATAATTAAAAAGAGAGAGTTTTGTATAAAAAACATATTATATATAATATATTGATTCAATTATATAAAATTAAATAAATTAAATAAATGTTAAAAAAACAATGAAGTTGATTTAAAATATATATATATTAGTAATTATATATATATATATAAGATACCTTTTTTATAAAATAAAAAAAAAAATTAATAATTTTGAAATTAAATAAAAAGAATTAAAACCGAAATGGATTTTTAGATGGGGATTAAATTTAGGTTGGGTACATGGGAGTGGAGGTTCGTGATTCCATGAGTGAGTCCAGATGAAGTCAATTCGAGTGAGTCTGAGATCATCTTCGTCTTCAGGAGTGGATGCCGAAGCAGGTTTGAAGAGAGGTCGTGAGCAAGATGGAAGAGAGTTGAGGCTGGTTCATCTGCTAAATGCGACGGTGAGTGGTTTAGAAAACCAGTCGAAGTCTGAGTAAAGCTCAATGTTGAAGCCAATGTTTTCTAGTGATGGTATGTATGAAGAACCAAAAATGTCCGTAGATCAATTCGAGTCTGAGTTGCGTGAAGTTCCGATCAGAATTTGGCTCTGATATTCGGAGATCTTTCTTGTGTTTTCCGGTATTGCAAGTAGGTATTGTTTATACTGATTATGATATCTAAATCTATTGGAATAAATTAAAACAGTTCCTTTTTTTGTCCAATTCTTCATTTTCTTCTTTGATTTCATCGTATTTGGTCCCCTGGTTATTGATAAATTGAATTTTAAGCAACTCGATAGTCTTGATTCTTGGATTTTTATATAATATATTTACATATATTCTATCTAAGTCTATGCTTTCTTGGTAAGACTATTATACATTCATTTTGGTTGTTGTTTTCTACTACAACATTACTATTTCTTAATCGATGCATTGAACCCTCTGTGTCGCTATTGTTTTTTTCATTGATTATATATCTAAAATTTCACAGCTTATCTATCAATAACTATCTAATTAATTCACATATAATTATGAATATAATATTTGTGAAATCCATGTATATAAATATGTTCAACCTCTATTCACTGGTAAAAAATTGTAAGTCAAGGATTTCCTATGAGTCAGGGAGAGTAAGAGTCATTCTTTTTTTTATTTATGTGTCTTCCCCAATCAATCATCAAGTCTTGTGTAAAGAAGTTTTCCTATAAGGGTGGAGTACACCACAAATAAAGGTATGTAATGTAATTCTATTTTATTTTTATAAACATGTATTTATTTTTTTAGTATGGAACATTTTTTCTACTCCAATATTTTTTATTGGTTTCTTTAAATATAAATCCACAAGTTTTGTAATTTTTAAATTTAGATAAATTTTTAGTAAGGGATCATTTTATAAAACTTATTTGTGTTTTATTATATTAAACAAGATTATATAGTTTAGTATTCAAATTTTAATTATTTTTAGGATATAATTTTATGTAATTATATGGGGAGTTTTTCATTTCAAGTTATATACCTTATTTTTTTGGTTTTCTAATTATTTATGTATTTTTTAATGTCTTATACTTATATGGAGTCCAACTGTATACTTTCAATTCACAAATTCAACATGGGTGTTTGTTTTTTATGCATGACATATATATATATATATGAATATATATTTTTCATTGTTATGATTGATATATATATATATATACACATATATATTTATACTGAAGTTTTATTTTTCATACACATCGATTAAACCATCCATGTATCTAATTATTAGTGTAAAATACATGTGTATATGCTAATAAAACATATATATATATAATTATCTAACATTAAATATAATTGGTTTTTAATTCCAGTTCTATGATTATGTACATATATATGTACTTCTTAAAGTTATGTTCCTTAAAAATTAAGTACAGACACACACACACACACAAATATATATATATATATATATATATATCCATGAAAGGATGATTGTATATTGTGAATAAATGCTACTCTGAGGATTTTCTATGCAACACAAAATTATCGATTTCTAATGATTAATTTTAAGAATACATAATTATATATTATCTATTTTTATTAGTTTATACCTTCATATCGTTATTTCAAGAATAAAAGAACTTTAAAAAATATGTCTTTGAAATTTTAAGTACGTGAATGATGATTAATATTTCAGGTGGTTGATCAAATTTGATGTATCATAGGATTTGGTGGTACTAAATCAAACATTTAATTTTCACTGAAGAATAGTATTTATATAATTATATAAAAATAAAAGTGATTATTTTTATTTAATTTAGGATTATATTTAATTAATACTAAAACTCTTGTGAAAATTTATAAATATGTAAAACAAGTTTAAAATTGATTTTTATAAAAAACAGTACTTGATCTTGGTAAATATGATATGGAATTAGAGAGTGAATCCATCACTCAAGTGGGTAGGCCTAAGATAGCCTTCAATTTTTCAAGTATCCTCATTTGTTTTTTAATAGCTTGCTTAATATTTTCAACTGAATCACTGGATTAGTTTAAAAGAGTTTTTGATGTATAATTATTTCTCAAAGAATTATAGTGTTTTGTAAAAATTGTTTTACAAATGTATTTTTTGAATATATTTTCTAATGGATGTTTTTAATGGGATTTATCAAAGGTTATAAAAACTTCTTACTAGAAAATTTATTTCTAACCCTTTATTTTTAAATGATTTTTCACAGGTATCCTAGAAGTTTATTTACAAATGTCATCACTTTTGGAGTTAGTGTGCGCCGAAGCGTAGTGGAAAGTTGTTTTATTTTTATCTCAACTCTGAAAAATGTAATGTTTTGTCTAATACTCTATAACCTAGATTACTAAAAGGTCCTTTTTTTAAAGTGTTGTTTAATTGTTCAATTTCTTTTAAAAAATCAATACACATAATTTTCAAGTACTGAGTCTAAAATAGTGGTCTCAGAGCATTATATCTTCGTTGCCACCATGGTGTCCTCCCATCTCTTGATCAGTCCCTCTAATGCATAGGTGGTACACATTAGATTTATTTCATCATGTGACTCTAATAAATCAAACAATATCTCAATCCTTCATAGCCATTACCCATCTAGTTTCAAATTATGTGAGCCTTGGAACACTAGTGGTTTCTGGAAAATAAATTCTTAAGAATGATCGTGGGAAACATCCCTCTGAGGTTGTACAGTTTTAGCCTGAATGGGAATAAGTGGTGGTGCATATCCTAGAGCTTGGACAGTACTCATAGTCCCCTAAACTATGTTTGGGTCTATTAGATTATTCTCCTACTAAGGTTTACTAGTATCTTCCTCCTAGATTCAATTATCACAACATCTTGGAATACTGATGCTACACAACATCAGTAGATAATAAATAAGACATTAGATAACACTAAAATAGTGAAACAAGTGGAAATTAATCCCAATTGATAAATAATGAGATTTGGATTTCAATTAAATCAAATCTTGAGCATGGAAAATACTTTAACTAATCTTCAATTTGTATTTTTTGAACCACCCCTAGTGACTTAAGGTTCATTGTAGTGAGTGTTGGTTATGCACTCAATCATAACTACCACCTAATTCCTGAAAAGAATACTAAAATTCATACTTACTTAAAGACAAAAGGTTACACCTATAGCATCGATGACACTTTTTTACGAACCATCCTAGGTACCTAGGTAACCTGATAATCGAGCCATCACTAACATGGTATAAAGGGAATTCCTAATCCTCATGGGTTGGGTACTAGAACCATGCCTCAAAAAATAATAAATAAGAAAATAATTGTACATAAACATTATATAAGAAAGATAAAAATAAGTATGAATAAAATTGAAACTTCTTACGGATAAGTTTACAAGAATTCAAATAGGTATAATCAACCCCATGTACTATAGTAATATACCAAAGACTGATAAGACAACTCAAGTACCATCAGATAGAACTCCCTAATGAAAAATATCTATATCAAGAACAAAATCAATGTGGTGTTTTTTCCTGGATCAAACCATAAAAAAAAAGATAATATACAAACACTAGACGTAATGGGTTGGTGTGAGATAAAATCATTGTAGGGTGTCACCATAAACTCCATAATAGATTCCAATATTTAATTAACCAAATAATGATATTTGGATTTCTAATAAATAGTGTCATAATTTAAAAAGAATATTTTAACAAACCATGCTTTTCTTTTCAAATGATAGAGATTTATAAAAAATGGGGTAATAAATTATTTTATATAATTTGTTTATATAAATACACAATCCATAAATTTTTTTAAAATAATGGAATATATTACATTGAAATAAAAATAATCTAGAAGCATGGTAATACAACTAGAAGGTATGATAGTTCTTAGATATGGCACTCCACACACTCAATATGACATGGAAATATGTGCATACAAAATCTACCATCAAAAGATTTTAAGTGTCCTTTATCACCATCTCTTTGGTGATGTAATGTGTTGAATTTATGTTTGGAATGTTGTAAATTGTAATTTTATATCCAAATAAATCACTATGTAACCAAGGCATTCATGTGATCTGATAAAAAGTTAAATATGGGAAATTTATTTTAAAACATTTTAAAAACAAAATTCATCTAATTTTCCATTTCAAATATTCTAATATTTCAATTAAAAGACAAAATGGGATTTTAATCAAAACAATCATTAATTCCAAGATAAATGCCAAAGGTTTCTTTCCAATTCATTTGAATCCATTTTTATCAAATAAAATTTTGAAATCATTTCACAATTCACATTCACACTTTAAATAAAACAATTTAAATTTTATAAAAAATTTATCAATTTCAAAATTCTAAATACAACAATTTAAATTCCACCAAAACCATGAAATTTTAAAATTTCACCCCAATTTTATGGAATTAGATTCTTCCAAAATTAAATCTAAAATCCAATTTCCAAAACCAAATCCCTCAATTCAATGGAATTGGTTTTTCAAAAATTCAATTTCCTAAGAATGGAATCCCAAATATTCAATTGGATGTAATTCAATGAAATCAATGAATAGTGGATTTTGGAAATTGTTTAATCAAAACAGATCATCTACATTCATCATAAAACCACAAATACTGTAACAGAACCCTCCAAAAATAATTAATTCATAAATGATCTTGGAACTCATCCAAGAAACAAGATTCCATCAGTATGGAGTATAGATCCATCAATTTCAAGATGATCTATCAAACTCTATGGTGGGAAAGAGAATGAGATGAATAAAATGGGAGAATGCTTACCCAAAATTTCACACCACAATCGAAACTGTGTTCTATTGTTCAATTAAACAACCTGGAATTTTTTGAGGGCTCAAAAATCCCCTAGGAATGGCTCTTGGTTTTTGAAAAAGGATGTTTGGAAAGGAGGAAATAAAGTTGTCAGCCAAACATTCTATTTAAAAAAACTTAGGACTTTACATGAAGTGTAACATAATTACACATCAGGTAATTGACAAATCCCAAAACCATAAAAAAATTCATCACCAATTGGTAAAATAGATTAATTAATTTTTACGAATTTACACATTATGTAACCATACTACTCAATGTTTAACCCCCCAACATGATGTAGAACCAACATGTTTTATCATGAAAATACAAAAAATATAGCTTCACCATTACAGGTATTTTACCAATTACTTTACACCGCAACCTACATAATGAAAAATGAAAACCATGAATGGGTGTAAAATGTTCATTTTAATAGAGTAACAGGATATCACAGTTTTGGATTAGGTCATTTTTGACAATACATTCATCAAAAACATCTCTAAACACATCCCCTTCTCCGTCATCAATCCCTCAGTTGATAAAAACACCCAGCAAACGTGTTTTTTATAATTATCATCATGGAAGAATATCAGCATAGGGAATATTAATAGTTTAAATACCTTGATTCAACCACTTTGGGTATCATTTCTTGTGGGACACAATAACTGTTGTTGTATATATGATTCCTTTTCTAATATTTTCACGATCATTATCTTGAAATAGAAATGGTGAGAAATGAAATTCAAATCTCAACCATTGATGAGAATAATAGTAAAATGTTGATAAATCAGTATAACAATAATTTTTAATTACTTTACATGGATTAATATAAAACATTGATGCATGAAATTTAACGAAATATTGAAATAAAATTACGTAATTAATTTGTTAATATAGAATTGGATTTTGATAACACATGTTTCATTAATTGATAAGAAATTATTTTCAGTATAATTTATATAACATTTATATTGTTTAATTCCTTAATGTAAAACCCTAAGATCTTAAAAGAATAAAAATATTTTCAATAGAATGTATTAAATGAAACACCAATATTAGATGAAATGATAACACATGGAACATTATGAAATATTTCTTTTTAAATAAAATTAATCACTTTGATATAATAAGGATCATACAACCCCAAGTTGAAATGATCATCAATACTGCCTACCAATATAACTTAGCCATTAATTTTTTCAGTATAAATATTACTAACTAAATTATAAAAATTATAGTTATCTAATACATGTAAATAAAATAAAAAACATTAAAAATGAAACTAAATGTTTTTTTTGAAAAACTGTATTTTTTTTAAAGAATTTTTTGTCATACTTTGAAAACATAATTAAACATTTATTTTTACAGAATTATAAAAAAAATTCAAAAATTAATTTTAAATTTGGAAATCATAAAATGAAAATTAGCTCAGGGTGAAATTTTTGGATCTTTTGTAGTATTTATTTTTTTGATGAATAGGTGAAAATACAGAATTTTAATTAAAAAATTTTATTTTTTGAATTTATTTAAATATAAAACATAATTCTTTTAATATTTTTAAGAAAATATGTTCAAATATATACTTATTGTTCTAATTTAATTTTTGTGTTGAATTTTTATATAAAAAATCGTAAACTTTGGAACATTTTATCATTGAAATCCAACAACATCGTCATGTCTATGGGATTAATTTTTAATTAATGTTTTCAAATTCTGTGATTGTAATTTGTAAAATTTGACTATCTATATGGAATGATCATAATTTATGTTTTATAATAATATCAAATTATTTTTTGAAGAAAATGAATATTGAGATTTGAAAACAATATCACAATTAAAGTAAAAATAGATTTACTTAGAGGTTAAACAAAATATATTCGAGTTTAATTTACATAAAAAAATTTATAAAATGTATTTTATAGAAAACATTAAACCCTATAATGTCAAAGTTTCTATGATACTCCATTTATGACCCTTCTGGCTTGTGAGAAACGTGTTTACACCATTGTTTTGCACAATCTACAAGTTTTCAACTCACATAACTTATAAATGGCACCCACACTCCTCTATTATTCACACCAAAACACCATTTTGGGCTTTCCAATCCCAGAGAAAATAATTTATCGAAAATATATAATCCATAATCACTAGTAGTTATATTGAATTTAATAGTTTTTGATCTTTATTTTACTTCCACATGACATGCACCATAATCACCACTATTTTTTTTCTTTGTATACATACTACCAATTTTTTTATGTTAAATCATTAATTAATTTATCATAATTATATTTTATAATTCATATAAAATTATTTATTTCATGTGGATTATAATTCAAATCCTAGAAAATTTTTAAGGGTTTCTTTAAAACTCTCATCAATATTTTGGGTTTTTTTAAGTCTCCCTTAGGTGAATTTCATGTTATTTATATTACAATATTAATAAATTTTGGTGTCTACTAGTTATTCAATAATTTATTCGAATAATTGTACCATTTTTCAACTATTTGGTAACAAAAATATTTAGAAAATTATATTATGATAATTTGACTTTATGTCATTCTTGGGTCGGAAAACATTGTTCTTCCAAAATACTTTTTTCTAAAAATGTATTGGAAATTTTTTAAGCATCCTCCAAATTATTTTTAAAATAATTTTTTGTAACACCTAGCTATTTTAGAAGAAAATAATTTGGTTTGATAGAATATAAAAAAATCATCATCGATATTCGATGAGAATGTAACCACCCAAAACCTTATAATATATATAATATGTTCGATAGCTTTCAAGGCACATAACACCGAGTTTAAACAAAAAAATGTACTCTGTTAAAAATTTTGTTTAAAAATTTCCATTATAACAAAGTTGTTAAATGTAATGTATGAATTATAATAGGTAAATTATTAAAACATATAATTTAAATATATTATTTATTGATTAATTAATTTATTTATTATAAATTAAATAATAATCATTTAAATTAGAAAGAAATGTTTTATGAAGAACAATATTTTTTTAAAAAGGTTTTAGTCGTACTTTGCATGGATAATTTTAAATTAATTTCTAAGACTTTCTGAAACATTATTTAAAATAATAAACTTAATTTTTAAAATTATAATACCAAAATAATAGTGGGGTGAATATTTTTGAATTTTATAAAATGATTCTATTTTTATGAATAGTGAAAAATATTTAATTTTAATTGAAAAATGCATTTTTATAAAAACAATTTATAATACTAAATTAAATTTTTAATTTATTTTAAAATTGATTTAGTTAAATTTTATATCAATTAATCCAATTTAGGTTAATTAAATAATTTGAAAAAAATTGATATGAATAACTTGTATTCTTTTCAACATTTTCTCTTTAAAACCCCACATTACCATCCCATCTGTGTGATTAATTTTTAATTAACATTTTCATATCTATGAATTGAATTTTTAATAATGGTTTCTATAATTTGAATAATAATAAATTATAATTAAAAATATGGTCAAATATTTTTGACCAAATTGATTATTGAAAATTATAATTATTAATTATCATAGTTATGGTAAAAAAATGGATTTACCAGTGTTTAAACTAAGAAGATAACCGTTAAAAATGAGTTACGATATTTTTCAAAAAACCAATATGTACATATTTACACGTAATTTATTCTTGGATTAAGAATTTACTATTTTGGAATCTTTTTCCAATATACAAACATGAGTATGATTGAATCATTTCACAACATCAAAAGTGTTCCACTCACCGCATTTATAAAAGGCCATCCCCTCACCCCTATTATTAACTCACTAAAACCTATTTGGTGTAGAAAGTACCTACCCAAAAAAACATCAAAATATAACTCCTCACATCATATATACATTATTTTTTTATAAATAAACTTATGAAATCTTTGGTACAAACCTCATGAAGAACATAATGAATATGAAATTTTATTCAATGAGGGTCTTCATTTTATTTCCTTCTCCAACTCCTTAAATTATAATTAAAATATAAAAATATAATATCCATAGTATATTCCATAAACATTGATGTTATTATCTTTATTTTATTACCTAAAAATATATCCAATTTGATCAAATATGTTACACAATGATTGTTAGTGTGTACAGAAGACTACTATCCCACGAACTAATGTCATTCGTTTTTTCCATTACCACCTCTCACAGTTGGGTATGATGATAGATATAAAGTATATATATGATAATTATAAAATAGATATAACTCTAGATTAATTATATAATATTTAAATTTTTTACTTTTAATTTCATTGGAGATATGATAGTGTCTCTCATCTTTACAAAAAATTTCTACATCATTGAGCGATGTTATTTGTTTTCTCTAATGTTGTACATGGAAGGTAGTAGGGGTAGATATACTGTATAAATGTCATATAAAGGGAATAATTATGATATTAATTACATATTTATAATTCTATAAATATAATATATCATTTTATTTCTTACCTTTTCACTCACTAAAAATGATAATGTCATTCGTGTATGGGTGAACTATCACCTCTATGAAGCAATGTGACTCTCTTATCTTCACGACACCACATAGATAATATATATAAGTAAATTTAATAAAATAATATGTTACATATGATATTATTTTCATTATATAAATATTATATATTACTTACCTCCTTTCCATAATTATCATTGAAAAAATGGAAAAGTTACTTAGGCATCATACCGCCTACCATCTCCATGATCGTAACGTACTTCATTTCTCAAGACAACTGCCATGATTGATCATAAAACTATAATTTAATTATAAATGAGATAATTAATTCCTTATTATTATTCTATATATTTTTATACAATTCCCCCTTTGACCATTCTAAACCTACCAAAGTCTTTTTTGACACATAAGATGAATATAGTCAAAATATTTAAAATAAAATTAGTTAATTTTTTAATAGAATATAACATAGAAATATATAAAAATAAAAATAATAATAATTGAAAATGTTCTCATGAATGTAAATAAATAACATAGGTTCGTTATCTATGAATATAAATTCACACATGACTTGCCAGACTCAAGGTAAGGGACTTCGTCTAAATTTTCTGTCATTGAGTAATATTTTAATATTTTAAACCTATAAACATTTACAAGGATTGTAGACAATAATATTAACATGTAATATCATTAATTTATATATTATAATGGTATATATAGTTTTTTATATTATTCTTTCATGGGTATATGACTCAAATATATACAAAGTGATAAGGGACTTTTTATTAAAAAAAATTATATTTTATTATTTGGCTTCTTACTCCTTATTTTCAATGTTTGTGTTTTTGAAAGTATTATATGAAAATAATTATATATAAATAAAAATATTTATAATATACATTTTATGTCACTTTTTAATTTATTTTAAAAGGTTTTAAAAGGAATATTTTTATGTATTTTAGAGGTAACATTTTGACAAATGAAATAAATGAATGTTTTATTCTTATCATACATAGAGATAAAAACTTTTCTCCCACCATGTCCATTATATGATTTCTAGAGTCTACTAAATATTTATTTTGTTCCTTAATGAAATAATTTTTGTTTGGTTATATCAACATTAAATATTTCGTTGTAACAAAAAAGGTTATTTTTATTAAAAAGTGTTTTCCATATGGTTTTAAAAGAATTATTCAAATTGATTTATGATGAATTTTTTACTCATAAAATAGTACATGGTAATTATATTAAAAGTGGGTGAGGATGATATATCTTATATGAAGGTTTGAACACCATTATATCTCGTAAGAATGGGTGATCTCGATATATCTTATATAATGGTTTGAGCCCCATTAAGGCTCAAAGGTGAGCCTGGAATAGATTATAAGAAGTGTGATCTCCATTATAGCTATCTATTTAATTGGGAAATAATTATATTATATTTATACCATGTTTTTATTACAATTAAAAGTGTTTTAAATTGGTTATATGAATAATATTCTGTATATCTCCAAAAGTGGTTCTTAATTTATTAGTATGAAGTTTTATAGAATTTATTCATCACAACATGTGTGTGGTTTTCAGGGGAACATTTTTAACTTAATAAACTCAAAGAACACTGATGGAAAAGGTAAAAATTATATTAGTTTTCCAATTTTACACTAGACTAATAGTTTTATTTCATTCCCTTACTAATATTATATTCCTCATCTAAAATTATAAATGCTTTTCAGAAGATTTAAGGATTGGTAAGAGAAAAGAATAATTCATGTTGAAAGTTGTGGATATTTTCCTTGAAAGTAAATGATGATTTATTTTAAATGATTTATATTTCAAGAATATAGATAAAAATATGAATTATCCATTTTGTATTTTATAGTTTTGAGATGTATGAGTTAGGGAATAATTCTATAAATATCAAAACCATAAAAGATCCTCAAATTTGATAGATTTAATTCCTGACCTAAAACTCCATATTATATAATGTTCATGGTTGGGTCCTTATAGATGGTATCAGAGGATGGTTTAAACAAGATCATAGGTAATGATAATATTAATTTATTTCCCTTGGATAATTTTAGATTATTGATATGTTTAAATTATATATCATTGTATGATTACTGTGTTTCTTCATCTAAAATATTCCACTAAAGAATAGTTTTCCATATAGAACATAGGGAAGTAGTATTGAGAAGGCATTGAGAAGAAAATTTCCTTCAAAATCAGAATATTGGTATGGTTTAAACAAAAACATAATAGTTTCTTACGTGCATTATTTTATAAAACTATAAATGTTTGTGGTATCAATGATATAGATGAACTCAATATACCATGAAGTAATATACATATAGTGGATCATTTCATGAGGAGACATACTGCATTTTTTTGAGGATCATCTAAGATAATTTTGGATGAACGATGGATCAATTCTCTAGAAAAGATATTTTATATCATGTGTTTTTTGGAATATCCAAAGGTAAATATTTATATTTATCATTTTGAAGGATAATATGATCGATGGTGGACTTTGGTTAAGAATACTATAGGTAAATATGATCTTCATTTCATGTAATATGACACATTTAAGAATATTTTCATTTAGTAGTATTTCCCTAATGTTATTTGGATTATTATGGTGAAATAATTATCATTATTGAGGGAAAAGGATGGAGATTTAGTGTCTTCATAGGTGGAAAATTTTACTACGGTTCCCAAAAATGTACAATATTATTTTCAGGACATTGACTATAAAAATATTAGATTTTACATAGCATTAAAACAAATTCATGAGAACTGGAAAAATGAGGATTTTAAATTTTTATGAAATAATTGCATTATGCTGAGAAACTTGAGATGGATTTATTTATCACGTAGTTTTTATAAGATAAAAACTATGATAAATGGTCAAAGAGGCCGAAAATGGATAAGAAATCAACTAAGAACCCAAGAGACAAACCCCAAACATGTTTAATTTTTGGTAAAACAAATTTAAGGTAATGTATGTGAGTATGTGAAAAGTGTTTCCAATGTGTTATATTTGGTTACACGTTTTTTTACTGAATCAAAAATATTCATATGAAAATATTTAATGATATTAAAAATATCTAGTAAATGGTGAGATTTTTTGGATTTATTTTGATGGTCCATAATGATATCCTTTTTCTAAAGATAGTTTCAATGGATGTAAATTAGCATGGTTTGAAATATAAAGGGGTGGAAAAAAAATTCAATTTCTAAAGATGATATTGGTCTTCCAGGAGAAGCTGTGGGAGTTCCAAGGAGCTCAGTATTATTAAAAGGTTAATTATATGTTCAATATTTTAGACACTACTTTTTCGGTTTTAATTGTTTGTTTATTAAAGAGATTAATGAAATTTTTTGAAATGTTTTTTTATATGAATATGTAAGGATTTAGTTTAATAAATTTTATTTTTTATTATTTATTTCTATGAAATGAGTTTCAGGATATTGTTTACCTTTATGGGTTATCTCATATTTGGTGATTAAGGTTATTTTTAAGTATGTTTATCATATTTATGGGAGAGTTATATAGGTGAAATTTTATGAAGATGTAAAGTTCAAATGTTGGGTGAAAACCCATCCCAACTAGAAAGGTCATCGGGAAAACGAACAACCAAATGTTGAAAAGGATTAAATTACTCTCACTTCCCAAGGAGAAGTCCTATATAACAAAAAAAATTATTTATTTCAATAATATGAAAAATAAATTTTAATGATGGAATAGTGGTGTTGAAATAGAGATGTAGATATTAATGTATTATATTGGATAACTTATGTTAACCTTATTCTATTGGAAAACAGTTAGAAACACATGAAAATACATTCCACTATTTTATGGATCTTACTATACATTATAAGTTAATTTTAGGGGTTGATGAATAAAAAATAACTTTTTAATGTTCAGTCCATGGAGTAAGGGATAAAATTGGTATTTATCAAAGAAAAAAAGGATTAAATTGTTCTTATGATGTTGGAAGTATCAAGTGTGTATATTTTCTAATATTCTTATATGGTAAAAAACGTTTTCAACATTTGGAATAGGATTTGGAAACAAAAAATGTTATCATATTAAATTAATATATGATCAAGACAATAGTCTTTTAAATTGACATATATTTATGGTTTGTGGCCCTTAAAATTAAATTAAAAATTCACATACTTGTTATTTATTACCTCAATCAATCAATATAATTATTATCACTTTTTTCTATGTAAATATCATGACATTACACCAATTCTATCGGACATAGAAACCTACTTTTTGTATTATTATATTTGACCCTTGTAATTCCATATCTGTGTTATTAATAAGATGTTTTATTAACCCTTTTAATGACATGGGTTTATAAAAAAAGTATTTTCAAATGTCCATCTATTCATTATAGAGATAATTGTAAAATTGAGAGGATGGAATTTATTAAGGGGGGATGTTAAACCCTATTATTTTAAAATAAGAAAATAATGATTGATAAAGTAAATGAAAAACAACATTGATCTCAAAAGTTAATTTTACACCCAACACTTTACGATATTTTTATCCTCTTTGATAGATTTCAATACACAAAACATAGAGTTTAAAAAAACTTGATACTCTATTAATTTATTATTAAATAAAAATTACCCTTATAAACATTAAAATTAAGGGTAGGTATAAATTGAAAATAATAAATTTTGAAAATATATAGTTAACAAATGTTCGTTTTCTAATTTTTTATTATTAATAAAAGAGGTATCATTTTAAGGAAAATAAAACATTTTATGAAAAAAAATATTTCAAAAAAAATGTTTAATCGTGAATTAATAATATAATTTAAAATTATTTTTACCAATTTTAGTACATTTTTATGATAGATTTAACTTTAATTTTGAAATATTTTTTCTAAAATTATTTTAGGGTGTTTTGTTTTGTTTTTTATGAAATGTATGATTTTTTATCAATAATGAACATACTAAATTTTAGTTGAAATTTTCATTTATTTGGATATTGTATATTTTTAAATTATATTTTGGAAAGTTTTTAATGTAATATAGGAGACTTTTTTTCAATTTATCTAATTAATAAAATTATAAATTCTTCATATTTAATTTTTATTAAAAAAACATAGTCTACATTTGAATATATTCCCTTCATAAACTCGCTTTATATGTCTATCAGATTATTTTTAAAATAAAATTTTACAAACATTTTCAATGAATTTTGAAATAATTTATTTCATATTCCATTTAAACAAATGTATAATATATATTATGGTCCTAAACTATTAAACAAATTATCTAATGAAAATAATAACAATTAATTATCATGGTTAACGTAAAAATGGATTTACCAGTGGTTAAACAAAGAAGATAAGGGTTGAAATGACCTAACAACATTTATAACACCCATTTTAAGGATTATTTACACCTTAAATATTCTATGATATAGACTGAACCATTTGGGATGCTTTTGGTAATATAAAAGTGATTGTATGATTGAGTATTTTAAATAAATTACATGTTTTTCATCCAAGTCACGTATAAATGGAAATTACATAACATATATTCTTGAGACCTTAAATCCTATTTGTTTCAACAAAAAACTACCAAAATTTCCTCCCATATTCTTTACCACTAATATAGAAGACTCATTTTTTTATAAATACAAACTACTAAGGCTTTGGTGTGAACCTAAAAAATGATACCAGAAGAAGCATTAATGTCATTCAATGAGCGTCTTTGTGTTATTTAATTATAAAACTCCATCAATTATTATTAAACCATGATGATGGAATAAACCAGCTATATAACATATAATATGATTTTTTATAATATTTTAATAAACTTGAACCAAATCCAATTCTACCAAATGGGTTATGAAATCAATATTCGTGGGTGTGGCTTACTACCACCTCGCAAACTGATGTCCTTAGATTTTTCAGTGCAACCTCTCATAGTTGAGTATTATGATGGATAAAAAGTATATATATGATATATATATAATTATTTTACCTATTGATTCATTATATCATATATAACATTTCAATTTCTTTTTCATAGAGGATCTGATAACGTCATTTATGAGTATAGAGGACTATCGCCTTGCAAACCGATGTGATTTGTTTTCATTTGCGCTTGAAATGGAAGGTAAACAAGAGTAAATATAATGAATATATGTGATATAGATTCAATAATTATGATATAATCAAAATATTTATAATTATTAAATGATAATATAATATTTTATTTCTTTCCTTTTCACTAACTGAGAAATGACAGCGTTGTTTGTGAATGCGTAGACTGCTGCCTGCAAAATGAGATGTATTTTCATTTTATTCACCAAAACACTTGGATAATATATATAATTATATATAAAGAAATAATATGGTATATATTGTATTTATTATGTTTCTATAAATATAATAAACTACTTACATCCATTCCCTAATGATCATTAAAAAATAAAAATGTTACTTATGCATATGTACGACCAACCTCTCCATGATCATAACATACGTCATTTCTCAAAACAAACATTCATGATTAGTTATAAAAGTATAATAATTATATAAATATGTTAATATTAGAATTATTATAATTCTAAATATGTTTATATAATGGCATGGTTGACCATAGCCAACCTACAAAACTCATTTTCGACAAATGAGCATAACATGGTCAAGACATCTGATAAACAGAATTGATTAAGTAATTTTATATGAAATTGTAATGTGTTGTATAAAATTAATAATAAACATGAATTTTTTTTAAATGAGTAAATAATTAACATAAGTGTATGATATAGAAAAATAATGACACACATAACAAGTTGGACTCGGGGTAAGAGACTTTAACTCCATATCAATTCATTGAGTCATATTTTTATGTTATAAACATATAAAATACTTCAAGGTGAATATAAAGACCCATTGAAATTTTATTATCATTAATTTTTGTATTCTCATATATTTTATAATTTTAATATTGTTTTTATTTTTTCATCTTAAGATTAAAATATTTTTTAAGGGAAATGTGACTTTTATTTAAAAAATAATCTTTTAATGTTTTCCTTCCAACTCCTTATTTTCAAATTTCCTTATTTCTAAAATTATTTTATAAATAAAAATATGGACATAAAGTATTTATAAACAAACATTTATGTGTCTTTTTACATTATTTTCAATGGTTTTAAAAGGAATCATTTAACATGTGTTATATAGGGAATTTTGAAAAATGATAAAAGGGGTGTTCTATTCTTAACGTACACAATGGAAAAAACTTTTATGCCACCATGGAAAATATTTTATTTTTGGATTCCTTTACAAAAAGGTATGTTTTATTTATTGGGAAACCCTCTTTCTTTTTTTAGGTATTTCACTATAAAAAGGCTTTTAATAGAACATGTTATATTTATCTGAAAGTGTTTTTTAAATTGTTTTAAAAGAGTTATTCAAAAGGGTTATGATGAAAATGATTTATAAATTATTTGGTACTTGATTAATATATAAAAAGGGGTGATCCCTATAAAGATTATATGAATGGTCGGTCCCCATTATATATCTTGAAAAATAGGTGAGTGTAATATAGCTTATAAGAAGGTTTGATCCTCATTTTAGCTCATGGTTGAGATTGATATAAATTATACAATGTTTGTGTAATGACCCGCCAAATTCTCATTGGCTTGAGAGATCAACAAATCATTAATTGGCCTTAAGCGACATCCCCAAGGTGCCAAAGGCTGGCAATAAATGCCAAAGGGTTTCTAAATAAGTGGGGGATGATTTACCATTTAGGAATATACCACAGAGCCAACAAACATAACCAATAAAATCTAATAAAATAAAACAAACATAACCAATAAAATCTACAAAAAGATGCATGATAAAAGCTAAGACAACTCAACCATTTATTTTTTCAAAAACCAACCAAAAGTACCACAGCAGAAACCAACACCAAAACATCAAAGTAGACAGCGGAATGAAAACTCAAAGACTACAATACAACAACCCAACTCCATGCTACACAATCTCCAAGATCCAACATCATGAACGAGCCCAAGTATCACGAAGCAGTGATCTAAACATTTGATACATTACCTTTTCCGACGTCCCGATACATGACATCTGCAAAAACACCAATGTGCCAAAGCCGGGGGTGAGTAATTAAACTCAGTAGGTTTTCCATGATGACTTCCCAACACATGCCTCTAGGATAAATAATGTTAGCACATTTATATAAAACAATTAATATAAAACAATTCCAAAAATAGTTCACAATATAATAAGTTCCATGTCAAACCCATTTTTCCAACAAACCAATATTTTTTAATAAACGGAATCAAGAAAAATTTCCAATTCCCTTCACATTTCCATTTGTCACATTCGTTCCATTTCACTAATCCACACAACCAACCATGCATGCAACCTGGACCTCCTTATACTCATGAGTGGTGAGTTATCCTTCCACTAATCCGTCACTTAGTGGACTACCTTGACGGGGGTACTTCACGACCTTATATGTCCCAACCTATTGATGGGGGGCTTCTCGCCCTTATCCATCCCAACCTTTTGATGGGGGTACTTCTCGTCCTTATCCATCCCAATGCATATGAACACACACCACAACCCATGAAATCCATGCCCAAAACCAAGTGTGTTCAAAACCTTTCAATAAAGCATCACCCTTTTATTGAAAACCATTTCATTCAAGCAGTAAAACCATAGCCAATTTAAAATCACCATTTTAAATTTACATCAACAACCACTTTCCAAAAACAAACAATTTTCATCACCCATTACTAAAAAGGGGGTTTCAACCATTCTTTCACATCAGATAAACAAACCATTTCAATCAAGGAAAACAAATTGAAACTAAGCCTTCAAGTTCTAAGATAGAGGAATCAAAAGAGAAGCCACCTACCTCAAAAAATGTGAAACCAAGCAATGGACGAAGAATGATCAAGAGCACCAGGTCAAATCTCCGAGAATCCTCCTTAGATCTCTTCTCCTAACACAAACAAGACCAAAACTCGTCAAATTTGGCATCCACACACTTAGATCTACCCATAACGGGCATAGATCTAAGAAACCGAGAGAAGACAAGAAGTAGATCTAAGTAGATCTAAGAAACCGTTCAAGAATGAATGAGAATGATCCCATACCTTAAGAATCTGGCTTTGATTCTCCAAGAGAAGACTTCGTATCACTCTGGAATGATGGGAGAACCCTATTTTTCCTTAAGAGAACGAAAATCCTAAGTTAGTGATACTTAAGAGCTTTAATGAGGCAATTAGAGGCAAAACGAGTTAGATCCACAATTTAAGGATCGAATTTAAATTGACTGCATGGTTAGTCTGCAAGGTTTGACAAACCGTTTACTAACTGTGTGTTGGCTACTACCTCGGCCACCCTTCTTGCACGGTTTGGCCGCACGGTTAGACAAATCGTGCGTCGACCGTGCGACTTCCCCTTTACCTCCAAACACCATTCCAAGTTCTCCCGACTCTCCCATTCAACACTCTTAACTTTATGACCATGAAAAGAATCAAGAAAGGGTTACTACTAGAAACTGGGGGTACTACATTCTCCCCACCATTGGTCTTTATGTCCCCCGAAAGTAGAAAAACAATGCTTGATTGAAAGTGTTCTGGACACTGTTCTTTCATTTCTTTCTCACGTTCCCAAGTCTCTTTCTGAATCGGACCATGTCGCCACAAAACTAGCACAAGACTGATGATTTTCCCATGCAACACTTTATCCTGCCTATCCACAATCTACAGCGGGATATGTACCAATGAAGAATCCGGCTCTTGGTCAACATGATCCCATCTGATCACATGGTCGGGATCGGGTTGATACTTCTTTAACTAAGATACATTGAACATATTGTGCACCAAACTAAACTGTGGTGGCAATGCCAACCGATATGCCACATATCCAACCCGTTCCAGTATCTCAAAAGGGCATATATATCGAGGAAATAATTTTCCCCACTTCCCAAAATGATGATGTCCAAGCCTTGGAGAGATTCTCAAAAAGACATGATCACCCACTACGAACGACAAGGGTCTTCGACTGTGATCTGCATAATAATTCTGATGACTCTGAGCCGTCTCCATCCACTTTCTAATCAGCTGAATATTCTCTATTGTTTCTTTGACAAGGCTCGGCCTGACTAGTAAAGTTTCATTAGTTTCCACCCAGCATAGGGGAGAACGACAAGGATTACCATACAATGCTTCAAATAGATCCATGTGTATCGAGGTCTGACAACTGTTATTGTATGATAACTCCACTAAGCGTATATCCTCCACCCATGAGCCACCAATGTCCATTACACAAGCCAGCTACATGTATTCCAAAATTTGTATCGTCCTCTCATATTTCCCATTTGTCTGAGAATGATATGTCGTACTCATCGTCAACTGAGTCCTCGGGGCTTACTGTAATGATTTCCAGAAACGAGTTGTGAACCTCAAATATCTATCTGAGACTATAGACAATGGTACACCATGCCTCTTTACCACTTCTTAGATATATATTTTTGAAAGATCTTCCACTGTATGAGTATCATAAATCGGGATGAAATGGGCCGACTTGGTTAGATGATCCACTATCACCCAAATGGAATCATGTTTCCAAACCGTTCTTGGAAGACCTATAACAAAATCCATTGCTATATACTCTCATTTCTACACTAGGATAGGTAAAGACTGTAACATACCAGTTGGTCTCTGATGCGCTGCTTTAACCTGCTGATAAGTTAAGCATCGTGAGACAAACTCGACCACCTTCCTTTTCTTTCCGCTCCACCAAAGAGGCGCCTTTAGCACCTTATACATCTTCTATGTACTCGGATGTACATCACATCTTGAATTTTGGTAAGAATGAAGGAGTTGTTCCTAACAAAACATAGGTACAACCATCCGATCTCTGAAACACAAACCTGAACTCCCATCCAGCTTCTATCGCTCAATGGTCTCACCACCATTGAGTTTTGAACTCATTGCGACATAGTATACATCAGATGATTGTTCCTCTTTTACTATCTCCACAAAATCAGGAACAAGTGTAGCTGAAAAGAAAACAGCAACATCACCTCGGTTTTCACATTCCACATGCATGTCAGCTAAGAACGACAACAACTGTCATTCGTCTGAAGCTTCCTTTGCCAACTGAGCATATAACTTCCTGCTTAATGCATCAGCTACCAAATTGACCTTACTCAGTGTATACATTAAGTCAAATTCGAACATTTGAAGATACTCCATCCATCTCCTCTACCTCAGATTCGAATATCTCTATGAGAAAATGCATTTCAAGATTTTTTGATTCGAAAACACAGTAAATTTCTCACCAATGAGATAATGTATCCATGTTTTCAAAGCCTGGATGACTGTAGCTAACTCCAAATCATGTGTTGGGTAATTTTTCTCATGCACTCTCAACTGCGTTGAGCCATAAGTAACCACATTGTCTCCTTGCATAAGAACACAACCCAACCATGTTCCTGAAGTATCACAATACACCACATTTCCATGTCCTGATTCTGGAATGATTATGATAAGTGCTGATGTAAGGCAAAATTTCAACTCTTGAAAAGATCTCTGACATTCCTCATTCCATTGAAATGCATTGTTCTTCTTTTTCAATGATGTCATAGGTGAAGCTAGTCATGAGAAGTCATGGACAAAGAGTCAGTAATAACCAGCTAGACCAAGAAAACTTCGTATTTCAAAGACATTCTTTAGTGGTTGCCAAGAAAGAACAGCTTCTATCTTTTTTCGATCCACCGAACCACCTTTCTCAAAAACGACATGGACCAGAAAACATACATCTTGTATCCAAAAATCGCACTTTCATAATTTGGCATAAAACTGATGGTCCCTCGAGATTTCCAATACTATCGCTAAGTGTTTCTCATGATCATCCCTTGTTCTTGAATACACCAATATATCATCCACAAACACCACAATAAAAGAATTAAGATATTGTTGAAATATCCAATTCATCAAATCCATGAATACCATTGGTGAATTCGTTAGAACAAATGGCATGATAGCATATTCGTAGTGGCCACATCTGCTTCTGAAGGTAGTCTTCAAAATATCATCCTTCGAAACTCGCAACTGGTGATATCCTGACTGAAATTCAATCTTGGAGAACCACTGATCTCCCCTAAATTGATCAAACAGGTCATCAATGCATGGAAGTGTATATCTATTCTTTATCGTAAGTTGGTTAACTTTATGTTAATCCACACATAGCGTCAAAGTTCCATTTGCTTTCTTTAAAAACAAAACTTGTGCTTCCCACAAATACATACTTGGCCAAATGAAACCCTTATTTTCCAACTCCTCTAATTCCACTTTCAATTCCATTAACTCTGTTGGTTCCATCCTATAAGATGGAAGGGAGATAGGACAGGTCCCCATAAGGAGATCAATCATAAACTCCACTTCTCTTACAGGTGGTAATCCTGAGAAGTTTTCATGAAAACCATCAAGAAATTAATCCACCACAGCTGGAAAACAATTTTCTGTGATATCTTCCAATGATGCCAAATTCAACGCTTCCAATTGGTAAGAAAGTTTTCCCACCATTGGTGCCAACAATATTTTTGCGCCTTTCTTTACTATCATCTCTCCTTTGAAGGGATGCTCCATGCCGTCCTCAGTTGTGAAACTAACCGTTCTCCTATAATAGTTGATGTGAGCCTTAAACCATGTCAAACAATCCATACCCAGGATTATATCATAGACATCCATATCCAGCACAGAGAAATCCCATTTCAGCTCAACTCCATCAACAGTTATGGCACATGCTCTGCACACAAATGTTTGACATTCTCTTTCACCAAGAGGAGTTTATAGTTTCAAGGCATAAGGCATCATTTCCAGTTTTAAGTTCAGCAAATCAGAAATACAAGAAGCAATAAAGGAATGTGATGCCCAGTATCAAACAACACTTTCAAGAGGGTAGAATTAAAAAGAACCATACCTCTCATAGTAGATGGTCCATCCTGATCTTCGACCATCATTTGCTCATCTCCATATAATTGTTTTGTCGCTGCACTATTCTCCTTGTTTCCTTTCTGAGATTTCCCTGGTTGAGGGGTCATGGTATTCCTGGAATCACCATAACTAGCTCGGTTCTGCTGGTGAGACTGATTTTGCTATCCTCTCCCTGTCGAAGCATAAGATGCTTGCGACACTTGAGAATTGTCCCGAACACCTGACCATGGAGCACTGCGACAATATCATTGAATATTTCCCATCTTCTTGAAATTGTGACATGCTCTCGGTGGTTTTGTATATTCCCATTTTATGTGATCAGTCGAACCACATTGAAAAAAAACCTGATTTTCTCTGGGGTCATGGAGGAAGGTTGACGGATCCTTTTGTCTGGTTCTGATTTTCATTCCCACCTTGGAAGTAGGTGTCCCTGTTCTGATTTTTTCCAGCATTAAAGTTCCCACCCACTCCCAGGGGTATCATCATGCCTCCCCCTATCGATCCTGAGGTATCACGTTCATAAATTGTTTCTCTTTTCACCATCTCTGTCTAATTCGTAATACAGAGCATCACAATATTTGATCGAATCTTCTGTCGTATCCCCAATTCAAAGATGTGTCCCTTCAAAGAAGTACATACCGCATCCTCTGGTGAAAACAGACTAAATTCATGAACTTAGCTGCATACTCTGTGACAGAGAGGCTTTCTTGTTTCAAGATGAAGAATCCTGTCATTTTCTGGATCTTGAATGTGTGAGGATATAATTGTTTGTTAAACAGTTTATCAAAATCCTCCCATGTAAGGCCTTCATCCAATTTATCATGCACTGCTAAATCCCAGCATTAGAGTGCAAGATCCTCTAGAATATACGTCGCCAGCATTACTTTCAGCTCTACTCGTGTGCCGATGAAATCAAATATATGATTCATCCTGCTTAGCCACACCTCCGCCTTCTTGGGTTCAACATCACCCTGAAAGATGGGTGGATTCTCCTTCTGGAACTGGACGGAATGGTCTACATTCCTTGAATCATCCCTCTAATTCCCTGTTTCCACAGCCTGGAACACTTGTACAATACTCTCAACTAGATCTTGGTACACACGTGGTTCAGGTGCAACCACATTCTCTGCAGCTTCTTCGGGTTGGATTCTAAAACGCCTAACGGGTGCCATTTTCTATACAAACAACACATGCCATTAGTATCACTTCCTAGAAACAGAAGGCTTATCATTTCAATTTTTATAACATCAACTATCACTTCATTGCTTTCCAACCATCCAACTTATCCACATGTTCAACCATTTTTGAAAACAACCCACATACTCTTTGAAAATCCAACCATTTTCAAAATGTACTAAATATCCAGTTTTCAAAATCTTTTATTTGAAAATAAATTACTACATTTTTCAAAAATTTGCACCTTGTCAAAATTCATAAATCTTTCTTCGCAATGAGATATGCCATCCTAGTGGGAATTCATTCCTTTAATGCATGTCATGCTCATCTCATTGAATAAACGCATGACAATGAGATTTACAACATTCTAGAAGTGTATCCAAAACACTTATGTACCCAACACCCTGATAACTTGATGTTCATTATAAATGGGTTAGCTACATCCTTTTATGCTATACATTTCAAGTTCTGACAATCCTACTCTTGTCTAAGATGATCACCCAAGGAATATACAAGAAGGAATTTCAACTCCAGGACCAACCACATCGATGACCACTTTTTAGGCAAGGACGGAACAAGCTGATACCATTTGTAATGACCTTCCAAATTCTCATTGGCTTGAGATCTCAACGAGTCATTACTTGGCCTTAGGCGACATCCCCAAGGTGCCAAAGGCCGGAAATAAATGCCTAAGGGTTTCAAAACAAGTGGGGGTGATTTACCCTTTAGGAATATACCACAGAGCCAACAAACATAACCAAAACAATCTACTAAATCATGCATGATAAAAGCTAAGACAACTCAATCATTTATTTTACCAAAAACTAACCAAAAGTACCACAGTAGAAACCAACACCAAAACATCAGAGTAGACAGCGGAAAGACAACTCAAAGACTACAAGACAACAACCCAACTCCATGCTCCACAAGCTCCAAGCTCCAACATCACGAACCGGCCCAATAATCATGAAGCAGTGCTCTGAAATGTGACACTTTACCATTTTCGGTGTCCCGGTACATGACATCTTCCAAAACACCAACATTCCAAAGAAGGGGGTGTGTAATTAAACTCAGTAGGTTTTCCCTGATGACTTATCGACCCATGCCTCTAGGATAAAACATGTTAGCACATTTATATAAAACAATTTATATAAAACGATTCCGAAAATAGTTCATAATATAACATGTTCCATGTCAAAACCATTTTCCCACAAAACCATCTTTCTCAAGAAAAGAAATCAAGAAAAATTTATATTTCTATTCACATTTCCATTTGGAACATTCATTCCATTTCACCAATACACACAACCAACCATGCAAGAAACCTGGAACTCCCTATACTCACGAATGGTGAGTTATCCTTCCACTAAGCGGTCACTTAGTGGACTACCTTGAAGGGGGTACTTCACGACCTTACCCTTCCCAACCTATTGATAGGGGGACTTCTCGCCCTTATCCATCCCAAATTTTTGATGGGGGTACTTCTCGCCCTTATCCATCCCAATGCATATGAACACACACCATAACCCATGCAATCCATGCCCAAAACCAAGTGTGTTAAAAACCTTTAAATAAAGCATCACCCTATTATTGAAAACCATTTCATTCAAGAAGTAAAACCATAGAAAATTTAAAATCACCGTTTTAAATTTACATCAACAACCACTTTCCAAAAAAAAAAATTTCATCACCCATTACTAAAAAGGGCGTTTCAAACATTCTTTCATAGCAGATAAACAAACCATTTCAATAAAGGGAAACAAATTGAAACTAATCCTTCATGTTCTAAGAAAGAGTAATCGAGATTGAAGCCACCTACATCAACAAAAGGCGAAACCAAGCAACGGACAATGAACGCTCAAGAACATCGGGTCAAATCTCCAAGAATCCTCCTTAGATATCTTCTCCTAACACAACCAAGACCAAAACTTGTCAAATTTGGAATCCACACACTTACATATACCCATAATCGGCATAGATCTAAGAAACCGATATAATACGAGAAGTAGATCTAAGTAGATCTAAGAAACCATTCAAGAAAGAAGGAGAACGATCACATACCTCAAGAATCCATCATCGATTCGCTAAGATAAGCCTTCTGATCGCCTCCAGAACGATGGGAGAACAATCTCTGACCTTAAGAGAACCAAAATCCTGAGTTAGGGACACTTAGGAGCTTTAATGTGGCAGATAGAGGAAAAACGAGTTAGATCCACAATTTAATGATCTAATTTTAAGTGACCGCATGGTTAGTCCGCACGGTTTGACAAACCATGCGCTAACCATGCATTGGCTACTACCTCTGCCACCCTTATCTCACGGTTTGGCCACACGGTTAGACAAATCGTACGCCGATCGTGCAGAAGCCACTACCTCCAAGACCCACATTGCATGGTTTGGCCGCACGATTAGACAAACTGTGCGCCGACCGTGCGACTTCCCCTTTGCCTCTAAACATTATTCCATGTTCTCCCGACTCTCCCATTCAGCACCCTTAACTTTAAAACAATGAAAATCCTCAAGAAATTGTTACATACAAGAAACCATGGGTACTACAGTGTGATACCTATTATATCTCTCCAATTCCTTAGGTAAAAATTATATTTTAAGTAGGTGTTTGTTTATTCCAATTAAAATGATTCAAAAATGTGTTTCTCAATATGATGGTTGAAGTCTCAAAAAGGGTTTATTAATTTCTTGTTACAGGTTTTAAAGGTTTTATTTGATAAAAACATGTATATGTTTTTCATGTCAAAAAGTTATCATAAATTCAAAGAATATTTATCATAAAGGTAAAAATAATATGAGTTTTCATATTTCCATTATACTAATCTATTTTTCTTTTTTATGTAGCCTATTGGGATTTTTGTGCACATCCCACATGTTAAAATAATTTTCATAGGTTTTAAGGATGAGTAAGGGAAAGGAAGATGTCATGGTGACTGTCATGGATATTTTCAATGAAAATTTATCATGCATTATTTTAATAATTTTATATTATAGGACAAATGGATACTAATCAGTAGTTTCCACTCTGAATTTTTTCGATTATTATGTATGATGTATGGTTTAATTTTATAGAAAACTAAGACTAAAAGGATCCTCAAATGTGATAAAATTAACTCTTAACATAAAAATCAAGATACTATAAAGTTTAAGGGTGGGTAATTATATACTTAAAAATTTTGGACTAAATATTGGATTAAAGGGAATCTTATTATCATTTTATAAATGTTATATTTTTCTAATGTTTTTAAAGTATATAAAGATAGTTGTTTTTATCTTATACAACAAATACATTAATGTCATCCATCATGATCGTCACTCCATTAATGATTCTATTTGATGTTTACAAGGATGTTTTTAATAATAATGTTTTACATGATATTCTGTTAATTGATAGTTATTAATAGTTATTTTTAATGAAAAATACATTGAAAATATTTTACTAATTTTCTAGTTTTAATATCAAAAAAAATTCAATGAAAGGTTGTTTTTCCAAATAAATGTTCCATGTTATTACTCAAAATTATTTTATATCTAAGAAGAAAACACTTGATGGTACATGTGTTTTAATTTGGATATGCTCAAATGATTTAGTCCTTATTATTTATTCATTTAGTTTATGCTAATTTTTATTGGGGATGTACTATATTAATACCATAATTTTTTAATCTGTATGGTTTATGATTATGTTTATTTATTGGGGAGTATATTTACATTTTGAGTGCTAGTTTAAAAAAATGCTTATTTTGATTCTTTTTCACCACATTCATATGAGGAATTAATTAGACATTATAAGCGTTGAGAGGGGCTCTCTATAGCCCCTCGATGCATCAATGGGTATAATGAGATAACCTTGATTTGGTTTTAGCCAAGGACATAGCCATTTATAGAGATGTATTGTCATAAGGCCTGAATAGTATTAGATGTCCCAGAAAAATCTTCAATGACATGTTTTAGATGTCCATCGATATGAATTCTATAATTATGAAATTGGTTATTGATATTTTTCATTTGACTATTTAGTTATTTAGAATATACATGGTCATGTTTCAAAATAAAGTGACTATTTATTGAGATTATTTTATAATATTTCATTCCTTCCATATTATCCTAAAGTTATTGGTGACATGTCATGTGTTTCTTTTATTTTCCCATACATATTCACTATTACTTATTTATTCATAACTTTTGATTTACACATACCCTTATTGAGATAATCATCTTATCCCTTTAATATGTCTTCTTTTACCCAATATTCTATGAAGTATTTTGTGATTGATATTTATGGATATGTTAAGGGTATTAATAGAATACCTGAAGAAAACTATTCTTTTGTATTATGTTTTAGAATGATATGTGAATTTCAACTATGTACCTAGTGTACCAATACTACTGATCTATTCATGATGTCATGATGTTATTAAATTTCTCTCATACCAATGTAATAAATCTTACATCATATTTGGCCTACAAGGGTTGGGGATTCTACAGTTAGAATTAGTTAATGTTTAGCGACAAATCCAGGTTTTATATTTATGAAAAAATAGATTTGGGAACATAACCTTATGATAAACATTGAAGATAAGTATATAAGAAAATAAAAATGTATTGTTAAGGACGATATTTTTTCCCTAGAAAATATATATCTATCAAGATATAATAATTGGAAGTGGTTTCGGATGAGATGTACCTAGGGATAATAAATCCAAAAAAGAGTAAATTGGGCATTACCCAATCATCACATGATGCATTAAAATAGTCCTTATTATGCACTTGGTCTAACCCACTTAGGAGATATACATGGGATAATTCAAATTTTATTAACAAACAGTTATAAAGGATTTGAAAATAAATGTATCCCCAATGAAACAATGTTTCTGATTATGAGATTAGATATGTATATAATTTTTAATTGATGTTAATTGTTTCACATACTTTTGAAAATATATAGTATGTTTCGTAATGTAATTATACAGTCAAGTGTATTAAATTTTTTATAAATGAATTATTACCAATGAAATTTTAACCATATCAATGTATGTACCCTATAAATGGATTTACCTCTTAGGGATAATAATGAAGATAGATCTAGATTTTTAGCTTGAACTGATTATATGGTTACCATATTAGATTAGTTTTCATAGGTTCTACAAAATAACCATTCTTGTGTGGAGTAGCCTACTTATCCACCATGTGGTGTAATAATGTTATACCACCTCATGAATTAGAAACCTCGATCATCAAATGGGATGAAAAAAATTATTTCTAGCTATTTAATGGATATGTTCCATCCAGGATATATTTATCACTCTAGGATATAGTGAAATGTAATACATTGTCATTACAGTTTATCATATATCAATATATTAGGATCATTGGTGGTCATGGATTCAAAATAGTAAGGATTCTGAGGAAAAAAAATATAGAGTGGAAGGATTTCAAGGAAATAATGTTGAAAAAATATTTTTATCATGGGAAATGAGAAGATATATAAAAACAATTCTTGATTATAAGATATAATTAAGCAGAAAATATTTATATTTATGAATGAAACATTATAATTTTAACAAGGAATACTGCAAACTATGTACATTATATAAAGAAAAATCACTACTGGAAATATCACCTATACCCACAGTTTAGAACCGTGGGTAGAGCCCATGAAACCATGGGTATAGGCTATACCCACGGATTCATGAACCGTGGGCTAGAGTGGCGTCGCAATAGCTCTATACCCATGGTTCATATAAAACTGTGGGCATAGCCCAAGAAAAACTCAGATTACCCACAGTTTACCAAACCGTGGGTATATATCTATACCCAGGGATTAGTAACCATGGGTATATAGTTTTCCAGCACCTAAACCATACCCGCATAGTATAATTACCCGTGGTTTACCAAACCTTGGGAATATATATATACCCACGGTTTGGTAACCGTGGGTATATAGTTTTCCAGGACCCAAACTATACTCGCACAGCAGAATTACCCACAGTTTAATAAACCGTGGGTATAAACATTTTACCCCAGAAACTGTAGCTTCTAGCTTGCCATCCTGCACCTCTGCAACTTCTAGCTTCCTACCATCCTGCACCTATTCCTACCATCCAGCACTTAAAAACAATAGAAACCAAAATACAAAATAGATGGATTTCAATCATGGTGGTGGGAAAATTAAAAATTCCAACTTGGATGGAGAAAAAGTGATAAAATTACAGCATTCCAAAATGATGCATATCTTAAAATGATGAAAAAAAGAAGACATTCTCTATTTTACTAAGGTTATTACTAATCCAAATTCAATATTCCCATCGGTGTTAGAATCAAAAGAAAATGGAGGAAAAATCATGTCACACAAGAGTTCCCAGAACAAAACTGACTTACATTATCAATAATGATTACTACAAGACTAAGTTAAATCTAGGATATTATAAACCAACACAATACTAAACATTTATATTGCCTCATGTCCAAGATTGTGTAACCATCTGTATTGCCTCATACTAACTGCAAGAACATAAAAACAACTAATTATGAACCTTTATTAAAAATGCTAACAAGAATGAAGTACGATAAAATCCAATACTGAACATGCATGAATAATAAAAGATCATTTTTGGTCAAGGATCATGGAAATCAGTGAGGATCTATCCCAAATGAAAAGAAAAAATATAATGGAATTTTTGCATTGTCAAAAAATAAAAATCAAAACAATAAGACCATGATTTTAGAAAACTCGAGTGACCATCCAGATTAAGGAAATTTAGAGTGCACTAACTTTAATATAGAAACTTCTAAAAAAATTGAAGAAAAATATAGATAATAATATGTTGAATATGAATATGGAAGAATCAAACGTTCACCAAAATTCTGGTTTTTATAGATGATCTAAAACTAATTGTGGGAAGAATTTTGATTTGTGTCTGGATGTAGTGGGTATACAGTTAACGCTACCAAAATGTTTTATGAAATGGTCATGATCGGTTTTACTCAATGTATCAAGACTTATAATGCCCTTCTAAATGAACTGGATCAATTGGGAAATTAGAAAGCAGCAGAATCCGTCTTTCTAGATATGAAAATAAATAACACGCTACTCTCACACACTCAAACTACTCACTAACTCCATTCTTCTTGTTGTCCAACTCTTCACTATCAAAGAATGAATTTACACCAACATAGGTGTATAAATTCTTCTCCACGTTCATCTAATGATGAACTCAATGAATCTCCAATAGGAATACCTCCTAGATCTCCTTTATCTAACTTTCCATCCCACATATGGATATCTTTAGTTCTCTCTTTCTTCATGCTTGTTGTTGTCCTACTCTTCACTAACAATGAATGAATTTACACCAACATAGGTGTATCAATTCTGCTCTACATTCATCTAATGATGAACTCAATGAAACTCCAATAAGAATACCTCATAGATCTCCTTTCTCTGACTTTCCATCCCACATATGGAAATCCTTAGTTCTCTCTTTGTATCTTTGAGATCTATTTCTATTGGTATATTCCAAGAGATTTCTTCATTCTTTTGAAAGAGAAATATATCCATTTCTTATATCTATAGAATCACCATGTCACCCTCCAAATATCGAGTCATGATCACCAATTTAATCCACTGATATTCTTTCTGAAAAATAGAAATTTTTAACCTACAGGCCTGTTAAGTCTATTCTAAAATAGTGTGTTCATTACCACCATGGTGTGGAACCTTCATCTTTTAGTAATACCTACAAAAACTTTCATGTTCATTACTTCAAAATAAACCTCTAACATGAATACCACAAACATCAACTCTATGACTATATGAGTGAACCTCGTTGTATCAAACATGAAAATGATGAAAAAAATCGTTTGATGATGAATTTGTTGGTCGACTCAGAAACCGTATTCAGGACTATTTGGACTTCTGAATTTATGATGACTTTTCTTGGGAAACCAGATTTCAAGTACTTGGGAGAATTTGGGAATATATGTACAGTAGCTGATGAGTTTATATGTTTCCTTTTTGTAACACCTCACTCTTTTCTTGCATTGTAATTTAAAGTGCAAGGTAATTATTATCGACATCAAAAGAAAATAATTTCTCAACACACTCATATTAAACCCACCTAGATGATGAGTAATCAATTATAGTACTCAACCCATCATAGCGATTGAAGCATTATAGAATTTATTGTCCTAAAGTTACAAGATGAGTTATTGATGGTAATCTAATGTGAATATAAAAGATGATAGATGATGAAAGGAGCACATTTGGAAGATATGTAGAAGTGAAGAAAGAATGAAGATACATTTTCAAAAGATGACTCATATAGAAAAGCCCCCCACCTACCTAGCCCTCCTCATCCCTCCCCACTGCCCAGCCCCTCCCCATCCCTCCCCACTACCCAGCCCCTCCCCATCCCTCCCCAGTACCCAGCCCTCACCCTCCCCCCAGCCCAGCCCTCCCCCTCCCCCCTGCCCAGCCCTCCACCTGCCCAGCCCTCCCCTCCCCCCTGCCCAGCCCCTCCCCCTCCCTCCCCATTACCCATCCCTCCCCCCCTACACAGCCCACCCCCTACCCAGCCCTCCTCCCCCTCCCCCCTGCCCAGCCCCTCCCCATCCCTCCCCACTGCCCAGCCCCTCCCCATCCCTCCACACTGCCCAGCCCCTCCCCATCCCCCCCCCCACTGCCCAGCCCTCAGCCTCCCCCCTACCCCGCCCTCACCCTGCCCAGCCCCCCCCCCCCCATCCCTCCCCACTACCCATCCCTTACCCTCCCCCCCTGCCCAGCCCCCCCCCCCCCCTCCCCCCCTGCCCAGCCCTCACCCTGCCCAGCCCTCCCCCTCCCCCCTGCCCAGCCCTCCCCCTCCCCATGCCCTGCCCTCCCCCTCCCCCCTGCCCAGCCCTCCACCTGCCCAACCCTCCCCCTCCCCCCTGCCCAGCCCCTCCCCCTCCCTCCCCACTACCCATCCCTCCCCCCCTGTACAGACCTCCCCCTACCCAGCCCCCCTCCCCCTCCCCTCCCCCTCCCCCCTGCCCATCCCTTTCCCTGCCCATCCCCCCTCCCCCTCCCCCCTGCACAGCCCCTCCCCCCTCCCTCCCCACTGCCCATACCTCCCCCTGAATCTCCCTGTATGAAATATGTAGATACATGACATGTTTTGTTTGGATGAATACCCAACTAGGTAAGGTACTGTAACTGTTAGAAAACTTCCTAAAATTTTGATAAGGTACTACAACTCACTGTATAACAGAACAGATTATAACAGAAAACAAATATAAAACTGGATGTCCAACTAAATATGTTACCTTAAGGTATGTTTATTTAAGGTAATACCACTCACTGTAATAAAAAACAGATTATAACACAAGAAATACCAGTCATACTCATGAAGAATGTGATTATCACTGTATCATTTACTGCTTGAGTTATAAACAATATAAACTTCCATACATCCTATCCTGTTGAAGAGTTATTTGGGAAAAAATACCTTCATCAATCCTCGCTGAGACATAAATGATACACATCTCTTAAGTTTCTTCTCCATGCTTGTAAATCGAAGGCATTCATTCCATCATCCCATGCACATTTACCAATATTTCGGTTCATTGCTATGTTGGGATGAGAACAATCAATGTATGTCTAGCAACTCTTAGAGATGACCCACAAAAATCAATATACAGTGGAGTCAATAGTGAAAACATATCACCTGCATTAATATGTTGGATGAAAGGGAGGTTAACTCCTTGATTTTACGACCAATATCCTGCATTCATATAGTGTGTAAATGCAAATGAAAAATGATGCATGGTAGGGAGATTAATTCCACAATTTTAGGAAAACATTCCTGTTGTAAAGATCTGGTACTTATCAGTGCAGGATTCCCTTGAATAGGCTGTGAGGAATCCGTGGACTATGCTGGATCAGCATCCTCCGAAGGAAGTATCTGTTCCACAGCATGCTCCGGCTGATCTTCATGAATAGGAGTGGAAACTGAAGGAACAGACTCAATATGTGTATGATGGATGGTTGGAAAAGGAGGTGGTGTAGACATGTCAGAATATGCATAGTAGGTCTGGGGATACATGAATGGATATGGAAATTGTGGAGGTGAGAACAGTGGTCGAGTCAGCATGGACATGGAATGGGAAAAAGAGGGTAAATGGGATGATGACGGCATCATGTATGGGAACATCCCAGGGGTCTCAAGTGGAGGGCGGACATGTGTGGTGGATGGGATGTCCACTGATGGGTCATTGTGGGGAGTGGTAAGATGGGAGCTCCGCCTAGGTCTAGGAGGATCCATGCTCGGTCCCATACTAGGAAGACGAATCTATGAAGTTATATATCCCTAAAATAAATTTTAACAAAAATATGAACTTCGTATTATATGTAATGCGGAAGATAAATATTAGAATTATTATACTCACTGAAGAAAACTCACGATCGCGTCTAACAGGATCAACATCAAATAATCATTTCTTGCGAGCTTCTGTAGTTTTCTTCATAATCTGTATAAGAATGAAATAAATATTTTTTAGCAACAATTTTTACAAATCACACATACAACTTAGAAGCCAAAGAAGACAAAAAATTTCATAACATCTTTCAGTAATGATAATTTACAACCAAGTTATACAATTTTTAAAACCACATTTTAAACCCAGTTTTATGAATTGAAATAAATATAATTAAATGAAACGAAACCAAACAATACTAAAATAGACATATCATTCCAAAATAAAACTAAATTATAGTAATTACATTCGTACCAACCTGAGAAACTCACGTCAATGTAAACTGAATGAACTCTGAATATATATGGTTGCTTTTATATATTACCCTCCACTACCTCGGGTTCAACATCATCTCTCACAATGGGACAATTTGTGTCATCAAATACAATATTTTTGATAACACCGATGGGGGCGTCAATGGTGACAATTTCATCCCCAGCATCATGAAAAATATGTCTTGGAATTACTTCATTAATGACACCGTAATCAGGTTTCAGATGATCTTTCACATAAAACACTTGTTTTTACATTGATTCCAAAATGCATGGTTCATCGGTATGCAGGAATCGACTCATGTCAATAACTCTAAATCTGCAATCATCAATAAATGTACCATGTCGCGTCATTGAATCAAACCATTTAAATTTCATCATAGTGACTCGAACTTGAGAGTAGTAATCCAATAAAAATATTTTCTCAACCAGCCCATAATAATACACGTCTTCATATCGAGGTCGACTATCTGATGCACTGGCATAACAATCTGTTCTATCAGTTAACATAACGCCATCATGTTGTGTTCTCATTTTCACTACTTTATCAATTGTAACAAATTTATATCCATTGATTATTAAAGATTTGCAGTCACGAACCAAAGAATTGGGACCAAAATCCAACGCTTTTAATTCTTGAGAAATGAAGTCAGTAGTTAAACTCAATACCTGAAATACATATGAGTAATATAATTAAATATATATCTATATTTTAAGGTATATAATGTAATGGTCATACCTTTTATTTCAACCAAGCTGGGAAATCTTGGCTATGCATAGCCTCTCTCCTTCTCAACGGAAAAGACGGATGAACTCTACTTATAATTTGTTTATATTATCTACATAAAATGACAATAAAAGTATAAGGTATATGTGATATGATATCGTATGAGATAACATATATATATTCAAATTACTTACTTGATATAGGCATCGAACAAACCACAATTAAACAAGACTGTTCGATGTGCCATATTCCGCTCTTCAAAGCTCAATGTAACCAATGTATATGACCCGACAATTCCACCTGTTTGGCGAAGAGATGGAAATGAGGGCTGAATTTCCTCATACTGCTCATCTTCATTTCTCATTGGTTGATTATGTCTTGTGATCACATTAGAAAAATACATTGAACAAAAATCCATACATTCTTGGGCCAGATAACTCCTCACAATGGAACCTTTAGGATAATTCTTATTTTAGACATATGATTTCAAAGTGCACATTTATCTTTCAGTGGGATACATCCACCGAAAAGCGACTGGTCACCCTAGAATTGTCTCAATTGGAAGATGAACTGTTAAATGCAAATTCAAGTGAAAAAGGATAGAGGAAATTTTTTTCCAACTCACACAGAATTAACGGAGCCTCTTACTGCATTTTTATCAACAATGATTTGGATAACCTTTTAGCACAAAGGCCTCTAAAAAATGACACAACCGAATCACTGCCACTCTTACATTATTGGATAGAAAATTCTGAATTGTTATTGGAATCAATTCATGAAGTAGGATGTGATAATCATGAGTTTTTAGGGATGTCAATTTCAAATGTCTTCTATTGACTCGTTTAGTTATGTTGCTGGAATAGCCATCTGGAACCTTGATATTCTCCAATATTGCCAGAAATCGATCTTTCTCTGTCGATGTCATCACATAAGAAGCATAGGGAACTTTCCATTTGTTTTCACCGATACAAACAGGATGTAGTTCTGGTCGAATACCCCAATCCAATAAATCCTGATGAGATCGGAGGTCATCTTTGGTCTTCCCCTTAATATTAAAAAGAATTGCAAGCAACATTTCACATATATTTTTCTCAATATGCATTACGTCTAAACAATGACGTAAAAAATTAGTAGACCAATATGGCAACACAAAAAAATTCTTCTCTTTTTCCAATTGTAAGTGACTTCAGTATCATCATTCTTCCTCTTTCAAGATTTCAACTAATCTTTCCCTAATGAAAAGCTGAAATCTTTCAATTCATCAAGCACATCACTTCCTGGCATATGTTGAGGTGGTTCTTCAGTGTCAACATTATTATCAAACCTCCGACGATTCTTCCTGTATTGATGATCCATTGGCTAGAATCGGCGATGCCCCATGAAACTAAAACTACGAAGATATTTAAGCCTTCTCAATCGTGTATTCTTCATACAAACAGGACATGATAGTTTTCCCTTCGTGCTCTACCCAAACATAATTGCATAGGCAGGTAAATAATTTATGGTCTATAGAAGGGCAGCACGCATCTAAAACATATTCATTGAAGAAGCATCAAATGTTTGCACACCTAAATCCCAAAGTTGTTTCAACTCTTTTATTAAAGGCTACAGGTAGACATCTATATCATTACCGGGATCCAAAGGTCCAGATATCAGTATACTCAAGAAAGTGAATGGTTTTTTCATACACATCCACAGAGGAAGATTATAAACATGAATAAAAACTGGCCACATGCTATGAGCTGTAAGCATCTGACCAAACAGATTAAAACCGTCACATGATAGGCCCAATCTGACATTACGCACCTCAGCTGCAAAATCAGGATGTTGTGCATCAAATGTCCGCCATGCTAATCCATCTGCAGGATGGACCAGCTCATCATTACCTTTAATTCTCTCAACATCATTCCATCTCCTATTAACTTAGATTTCTGGAGACATGAATAGATTTTGAAGTCTGGGAATCAATGGAAAGTGCCACATGACTTTCTGTGGCACATGAGATGGTGTTCCATCTGTATTTGTCTTCCACCGAGATATACCACATTCTTTACAGTCATTACGGTCAGCTGTTTCCTCCAAATATAAACTGTCATCTTTCAGAAAAGCATGGACTTTATTAGTAGCAAATCCAAGCTGTTTAATTATCTTCTATGCCACGTAATGATTGAAGGTAATATCTACACCATCAGGAAGCAAGTCCTTCAAAATGTATGAATATAATAAATGGAGATATTAGAAATCCCATACATGGTTTTCCATGATATAACCGCATTAAAAATTCCAACTTGGTCATTTTAGTACATTCTTGATATACTGGAGTTCTGGCATCATCCAATAAATATTTCACCCTCTCAACATCATCATCTTCAACATTTTCCTCATGTGTACTGATATCATTGTCTTCTTACACCGACATGTTATCTCTCTCGGAATTATGCACATATAGAAACCGATCAAATATCAAATTCTCCATGTCACTTCATTCATTTCGTTTTTGAACAGTCGAAGATTGACTTGTCTCTCCATGGTGAAACCAAACATTATAGTTAGCTTGAAATCCAAATTTCATTAAATGGTAACTAACTTCTTCTCATCTTAACCATGGTCTTCCAACACAATTATAGCAGGGAAACTGTATACATCCTCCATCTGATGCATTGTTAAATGAAAAATCTAAAAAATTCTCCAAATTACTTTGAAACTCGGTTGAAATCCGATCAGTACGATACATCCAGCTTCTATCCATTCTATAACAAGAAAGAAAATTATCATTCAATCAACAATGTAAATCATATTTAAAAAATTCATTACAACCAATTTTATTATTAAATTTATCAATGCATATTAGTAGCTAGAAAAACATATTTAATGAAAAGAGGAGTCCATTATTGAATAAGTAGCAATACTAAGAATGATCAGGATAAACCATCTTTCCATATTTATTTTCACTGTAAATCTAGAAAGGATCACATTGGATATCATTGTAAATACTAAACCTGGATAAGAAATCCAAGATCTATTTCCTTTAAAGGGTTAATAAATAATATATAGCAATAATAAGAATAACAACAAACAAATGATTAATTATATTTAAATCTCAAGGACTGATTAAATTATATGTAAATGGTTTGGTTTATTGGCTTAAAAAATCATGCTCTAAACCGTTACATGTTGTTCAATTCACCTTTAAATATAACATTGAAATGTTACGTTAATACATAGTAAAAAACATTAACATTAAAAAAAATACTTAACTAATTGTTTTTCATAATTTATGGAACATACATTATCATGATTTGAAGATGATTTCCATGTGTTACTGGTCATAAAATTTAGTATGTTAATTATGAATCATTACATGATTGGTTTAAGAATTATGTATGTACTCATATAATTATGTTAAAAATAAATTATAAATGCTATTTTCAGATAAAGCACTATATATGATCATAATGTGTCTTATATAGTCTAGCATGCTTAAACAATTAATTGAGCATGATTTTCCAAATACATTCAACTAAAATGTTATTGTACCACTCAATACAATAATGAATTTTTTATTTTGAAATACAAATGACTGTTAATTTCTCATTATTTAGGTTGTTCAAAATAGGTCAATACAATACAATAATATTATGGAGTTTGTTTTAGCTTGGTGTTTAGTGAAAAGTAAGATATCAAAGAGAAAAAAAATTAGATATAGAAAAAAAATATTGGTGTGTTACAATGAATATTAAATTATTCCTCCATATGTGTTGTGATCATTATTGGAATGAAAATCTATTCTCTTAGGATGGTATGAGCTTGGTCTTCCTGGTTTCGCATCGGATGGTTTGCAATAGGTCATGACCACATGGAACAACCCCAAGAGATGATTTAGATCTTTCAGTTCATCTATGCAGAGTTTTTCGGATTTGGTCATTTGAGAGGGTATAGCATCAGCCATCGGATCAAGACTATACTTTGACATAGGACACTTTCTTGTTGAATCACTTTACAATGGTGGAGAGCTTCATCACATTCAAATGTTGGGGAGGGGTAGTTTTTATGTTGTCAATCTGGTTTTATTTTCCTTGACCCTTAGGGAATTATTTGTCCCAATTCATGATGTCTTTGGGTTTTTCCATTCATCCCTTAAAATGTAGTCTTATCTTAATAAAAATTTGAAGGCCTTCAGGCCGTTGGTGGAGGTATGAGCTCGGTCAAGTGTCTATCGAGTCATCTATTTATCAAATATTTTTTCCACACATAGTTAGTTTTTCTTGATAGTCACCCTCTTCTTCTGGTATGGGTAAAGGTTAAATATGCCACCTATGTTGGGACCTTCTCTAATATCATCTATCTATAATAAACTATGCTCTTCAGAATGTCATTGAAGACAAATCAGCCTTAAACGGTGTGGATCAATCTCCTATAAAAAGAATAATAGACATGATGGTCTGTGAGGTTGACCTCATTATGATTCTTTGGTTTTTTTATCTTGATTATGTTATTTTCCATGTATGTAAGTAAATAATTGTAAAACGTCTCCTTTAATAAGTAATACACTTTGTCCATCCATTCCTCAAGTCGTGGGTGGCCCAGATCACTTTTTTCTTCCATTCAAGGGAGAATTTGTTGTTAATGCCGCTCAATGGGAGGTGTCATGTGATTTAGGGCCTTCCTAGGAGCTTGAATTGGAAATACTACTGTTTTTAGGGTAAGAGAAGCATTATATACCTTACTAGTCCTTTTTCCCTATGACATGGGTGTCATCCAAGATTTGGCCTAGGTTTTTTAAATGGAATCTTCTAAGTGTTTTTTTTTTGTTTCTAAAAACTCATAGAATCTACCTAGATAATTCGTCAAGATAAAAGGTGTTTGTAGCTCATCCTAAATATTCCCATCACAAATTTCCATCAATTTCTTTTTTGATAAATGTATTCTGAGTGAATATGTTAAAATTTCCCATCTTGTGATGAAGTAAGAAACTCTATCACTTTCAAATTGTTTGGAATCTGTGAGGTCAGAAATCATTATTTTCAATAACATGGAGTTTAAATGATCTAGGAATTGATAAAGAATAAATTTTCATTCCACAATGGATCCTACCTAAAGGTTGTTTTACTAAAATAAGGTTGGTCCTACCAAATTACATTCAAAAACATCTTAGTTTTTTTCCTCTTACTGATCTTAGGGGATCATCATAAAGTCTCTTTAGGACATGAAATGTGTGAGATGTAATTTTGGATCTCCCAAAAAATCATGGCTTTAGAATATAGTATTGTAAAAATTGGATAGGGTAAAGGTTTTATCCACACATTCGGGATATAACTTATTTTTGGGTTGTATGGGGGTGTTCCTCCCATCAATGGATTCCATTTTGGAATCCAATGATTCAGTGGTGTTGAGGAGTTCTTGAGGTATTATTGTCTAGGCCACCTTCTAACTACAGGTATTGGGAAAGTATTGATGAGGTGGCCCCAACATCATATCTCATTGATTCTCAATCTATGATAAGACTGAATGATCTCTCTAATGGGGAAGATGTTGTCACCATAGTAGAGGAAATTCGTAATCATTCAAAACTTCTTCATTTATGTAAATCAATTTCTTGGATATATACCCAACCTAACATTATAATTACACCGTTTAATGAATATTATCCATCTTCTGATGTATGTGATGAGAGTGTTTTGTCTCTTTTTGAAGACGATAGCCAGCAGAAATATTGTCCCTGATAGTTCCTCATCGATATATCTGAGATTCTATATCACATTCTATTATTGTGCTAGTAGTTCCTCTATAGAGGTAATTTCAGTTCCCCTAGGTAGTGATTGGTATGTATCCACACATTTCCCGTTATCCTAGGCAGAGTTATATCGAGGAGAGGGAAATTCCTCATTCGTAGGTTCCATGTTCTACATATTTCTCTGATTATGTGTATGTGTAGCCTTAGTTTGTTCATCCACATCACTTACCCCTAAATGAACAGTTTCCACATCATTCCCCTATATTTTTAAATCTTGGTTGACATCAATTTTTATATTAATTATGATGATGTTCACTAAGGTGTATCAAGTAGTGGGATTTACCCCATCACTCTCCACGCAAAAGGGAAATTATCCACTGTTTACTCCTCCTTTGAGGGTTGCATTAGGGTCATTTATCTGACCCTTGGTCATATTAGTCCATTTTGTCTTATGAAACATATGGTTTTTAACTTCCTTTGTCGTAAATTCCCCCTACCTTGGTCTATGAATAGTGACCATAAGGGGATTTCCAATCATACTTGTCGAGCAGACCCAAAATGAAAGAGGTGTATCTCATAGTGGGAGGAATTATGGGGATGTTGACCATTGATAATTATCTTCAAAACTAGAGAAGATTAATTCCTTTAGGTGTGATAATAATGATAAAAATTACCCTGGACCTATAGAATGGGAATGATTTGGGGCTTTTGTTGGCACTTTTTGATCTCATTTTTGAGGATATAACGAATCCAATCAAGGATTTTATAGATCCTAACATGGAAATTGAGATATAAATTCCCACATACCTAGATGTTGGGGTTGATATAGAGAAACCACTTATTTCTCTAGGACATAAGTAATCCAATCAAGGATTTTATAACATAAGATGAGTGAATTGTTGTGTCATTTCACACATATTACTACATCATGTATGGATCAAAAAATTTCTGATCTATCATTATTTATAACCTCCTTTTTAGATCTTCCATCGCCCTTGAAATGCAACCTCATACACATGGTAACCCCTATAATCAACCAAGAATCATCGATATCCTCCCATAACATTAATGGAGCATCACAAGTAAAATTACCTTGTTTAAGAGATGTCGAGGCAGAGGCGAATGCCAGGGGGTCCAGGTCAGGAGCTGGGATGTGGAACTGAGACGCGGATCCGGGACGCGGAGCTGGGAGGCGAAGCCGGGACACGGAGCCGGGACGCGGAGCCGAGAGGCAGAGGTCGGGGAGGGGAGTCGGAGAGGGGAGGAGAGGGTCGGGAGGCGGTGGTCGGGGAGGGGAGGACAGGGCCGAGAGTAAGGGTCGGGGAGGTAGGGTTGAATGGGGTGAGCGCCGAGTGAGGAGGAGCCCGAGGAGGAGCCCGATACTTCGGGAAGTATGCGGTTTCAATACCCACAGTTTTAATAAAACCGTGGGTAAAGATAATTAAAAACAATCTATTCCCACGGTTTATAAAACCGTGGGTATATATGAGTGGGGATAGACCCCATTCCCAGTAGTAAATATTTATTGTTTCATTGATATGATAATTTCAATCCTAAAAGGGGAACTAGTCTCTAAAAAAATATATTTATAAGAGGACTTTGTATCATGTTCTATCATGGAATAGAAACAATTCAACATTCCATATAGTTTCTAAGGGAATTAAGATAATATGACGATGTAAAAGAAAAACTATTAAATGGAATGAGGTAAAGAAGGATTTTCCAACAAGTGATACTTGTGGAAGGAAGCACTTTATTACATGATTACAAGGGATGAAGTTTTCTACATGTGTGGAGAAAAATTGCACATTGCTTATGATTGCAAGGTTAAGAAAAATCATACAATGTTCAGTGATTCCATTTTAAGTATATAGGGACCTACATGAATAAATATCCCAAACACTAAAGAAAAAGACCTCAAAAGATGATAAGGGTTGAAGTTAAAACATATTATCCCATAATAGATTAAGTGGAATAATGAATATTATTGTGATTTTGGACCCAATAAATAATATTTAAAGGTATTTTATTAATAATATTCTCAAAAAATATAATGATTGTACTGCAGTAATTGTTCATTAAGTATTTGAAAGAGTAAGTTTAACATTTCTGATGAATAATAAAAATGACACTGTTGAAAGTTAAAAATCATAGAAATATCTGATTAAGGATAGATAAATCATTATATGTTACAAATTTTGAGATAAGAATGTTTGGAAAAGGAGATTATTGATATGGATAAAATAAATTTGATATTACTAACTATATTGGATCTTACTAAATATAAGGTCATTTTGGAAATTTAGGGCCCTTATTTCTAAATTCAGAGATCTTAATCATTGAGAATGGTAATAAATTTAAATTTTTTTGAGATGGATAAATTTTAGAATTGAAAGTTGTCATAAAGGTTAATGTATCACATTAATATCTGAATATTCATGGATATTGAATGAAATATACTAACCATTTTGTCATAATAATAATCGGATATTGAATGATTGACCTATCATTCTATTGTGGATATTAAAATTTATTAAATTTGAATTTTATTACATTAGGATTAAAAAATAATTTTGGATATTTATTTTTTGGAGTAAACAATGAATTTGAAATTGAATGAAGCACAATCAGAGAGCGAGTTTAAGATTTTGAAATAGAAAAGTCTTAAGAAATTGTATTTCCTTATAATATTAGATATTAAATCAATTCCCCAACATTTTGAAACAAATAATGAAACAAAACTTTTATCCTATTATAATCATATCTAATGAATCAGATGGCCTGTTAAGTGAATATATATTTATTGTTTGAATGTAATTAACTTTCAATTGATCATTTTCATTCTTATGATAAATGACCAATATCACACTTTGTAATTATTTATGCTTTTCTTCCATGACTGTGTTTTCAATTCTAGTAAAAGTTCTAATTCATCTAAACCTAGTTGTGTTCTATTACAAAATAACTTAATTCTGTTTCTCTCATATTGGTCGAATTTTTTATTATTCCTTTTATGATGTTAGTTTTTCAACAAAGGTATTTTAAATTTTCAAACCCCAAATTATCATGGTCATGTATAAATGGAGAGAATGAAATTTATTTAAGGTTAATATAATGTAACACCCACATATTTTAATAAAATAAATCTATTTTAAATATCATTTATGGCATTAATCACTAATCATAGAAGAAAAAATAACACTTGATACATTATGAAATATTTCATTTTAAATAAATTTAGTATCTTTTAATGCCTGTGAAACACACAACCATTATTCAAATTGAACCATAATATAGTATACTATTATAAACTAGTTGTTAAGATTGTGGGTATTAATATTGATAACTAATTTTTAAAATTCTATTTATCAACTAATTTTAAAAAAAGATATAATCATTTAAACAAAAAATTATGTTTTCTAAAAAACATCATTTTTTCAAAAATGCAGTTTAGTCACGCTTTGCACAAATAATATAAAATTTATTTTTACCACATTTATAAAATATATTTTAAAACATATACTAAATGATTTAAATCTAAATATAAAAATAAGAATGTGGTGAAAATGTGTTATTTTCCTAAAAATTCTCATTTATGATGAATATTGAAAATCCTAAATTTCAATTTAAAACTACCTTTTTGTTTAAATTTATTACAAATTTAAATTATTTTTATTTGTTTGTTTTAAAGTAAAATTTAATAAAATATATATCTACTAATATAATTTAATCCATTTTAATCTATTTCATATTGAATTTTTCTATAAAATTATTGTAAGTGTCTGAATACTTTTTTATTGAAACCTCTATTTTTGGTCACATATATGGGATTAATTTTAATTTAAAAAATTTCACTTATATTAATTAAAATTATAAAAATTGATTTAATATTTATAATAATAAGAATTTATATTTTATAAAAATTTCAACATAATTTTTGGAGAAAATGAATATAAAACCAGTAAATATTTATTAATGTAGTTATGGTAAAAATTGATTTGATAGGGGTTGAATTAAAAATAAAAGGGTTATATTTACCTAAAAACTTGTATAAAATTCATTTTATGGAAATAATTTGGCTGTATAATTACATTATATCTATAATTATCCATATTGGATATTTTATTCAGATGAAACATGTGTGTACACCCTTTTCATTCCTAAAATTAAAAGTGTGTCAGTCAGCAAACATACAAAAGGTCACCCCATATCGACTCTTGATCACACAATAAAACCCATTAGGTTAATAAATTTCCTAAAAATTAATTTCAAAACATCCCTCTTCTCATTATATATTCATTATTTTTATATTTAATCCATCCTTACAAGTCTTTGGTGCAAAGTTAAAGAGGTTACTCGAAGAAGAGGTAACGTTCTTTAATGAACCTTTTTTTACATCTGCCTCAAATTCCATCAATTATTAATAAATGTTTTCAGTATAATTACCTTAGTATATTTAATAAAATAAGATTTTTTTATTATACGTTCATGAACTACAACTATCCCCACTTCCATCAAATGGGCTACGAAATCCCCATTAATGTGTAAGGAGAACTATTGCCTCACGAACCAGTGTCATTAATGTTTCTATTACAACCTCTCATGGTTAGATATGATAATGGATATGGTGACTATATTTTTTATTTATACTATATATATACCTTCAGAATAATTATATCATTTATTCATTTTTTACATCCCATTTTATGGTGGACACGACAATGTCGTTCGTCTGTACAACAAATAACCACATCACAAATCATTGAATTGTTTTTCACCAATGCATTACATGGAATGTAATAAGGTATTTTTTAATGATTATATTTGATATAAATTAAATTATTATTTTATGAATGAAATATTAATCAATTTTAATGTATAATAAATCACTTTCTTTTTTATACTAAAAATGATAAAAAAAATCATCTATGTGTGGACAACCATATTCACAAAATTATGTGAATCTCTTCAATCACCACACCATATGGATGATATATATAAGTATATTTAAATAAATAGTATGTTATATATGATTTTATTATTATTATATAAAGGCAAAATAATACTTAAAATAATTCCATAGTGATCATTGAAAAATCGAAATATTACTCATGTGTACGGCCTACCATCTCTATTGTTATAATACATTTAAATTTTTATAAAAATAAAAAATTATAAGTTATAAAATTGAAATTTATTTATAAATATGATAATTATTACATTATAATTATTTTTATTGTGTTTCAATTATGACCTATTTGACCATAATCATCCTAATGAAGTAATTTTTTATATATAATCCAAATATCATCGAAATAACTTACAAAGAGTGAATTGCTTATATAATCATGTTTAAGATGGTAAAAATTAAAATAAGATAAATAATATGGTTTCAAGACACAATTAATAAATATATAATAAAAATTAATTTATTATTTAGAATGATACAATATCTAAATGACAAGTGGGAATCAATGTTAGGGTTTCTCATCTCACATTTACTTCCATGAGACATAATAAAGACATTTTACTCATTTTAGACTTAAAAATGCTTGAAAGTAATTTCTTTTGATGAGGAACTTTTGTAATATTTTTTAATGAAAATGAATTTTATTTTTACATTATACAGTATGTACAGAATTACATGACATAATTTCCATCATTTCCATTAATATTACTCTTGGTTTTTGTAATTTTATTTGTATTGAAAATTTTTTCCCTAATATTATATAAATTATTTGTTTTTATAAGTGATATTCAACAAAACTATTTTTAAAATATTTTTTAAAATTTCAATTTTAAAAACAATTGGGTGATTTTAATGGAATTGTTATTTTCCTCATGAAATGTTCTAACTAATATTTTAAAATTGATTTATATCTAAGAAGAAATTAGTTATTGTTACTTATTATTTAATGGGGATATAAATTAATGATACTAATTATTTTATTTCTTCATATGGTTTATCATCATCTTGACTAGGGATGTACAATGTTGATACCATTCATTTTACATTGGATGTTTTATAATTATGTTTTTTTATTGGGAAATGTTTTTATATTTAAAATACTAGTTTAAATATGAATGTTTCTATTGATTAATTTTTACCCCATTCATATGATTAATGAATTAAACTTTTTTTGTGATTGGCAGGGATTTTTATATCCCCACTATCCATCAGTAGGACACATAAGACATTGTAGATTCGGTTTTGGACAAAACCTTACATATTTTTATAGATATAATGGAACAAGCCTCAACAGTATTAAATTTCTTGGAACAAGACATGAAAATATGTTTTAGATGTAAAACATTATTCATTTCATCATTATTAATCATGTTACTCATATTATATGTGATTATTCAATTGGTTAGTATATCCATGGTCATGTTTTAAGCTAATGTGATTATTTAAATGCAATTATTTTATTGTGTTTTATTTCATACATATTTTTACCATCTAGTTGATTTAATGAAATGTATTTCAGTTATTTCCTTTTCCAGAGAGATTGTGTCTTAATTATTCCTAGATTATACTATATGCTTACTCTTACTGAGCACCTGATCTCACACCTTTCATATGTTTTATTTTTCATAGGATACCAGGAAAACTTTTTTAAACTATAATATAAATTTAAATTATTTGTATAGTTTACCAAGACTAATAAACTATTCTATCTATTAGGATATAATTCCATGTATCCTATTCCAATTTAAACAAATATACACCTACTCCACTCTATTGGGGTTGGTGGGGATACACTTAAAGGATAAGTTATGTATTTTTTTTAAAAACATTTGAAAGAACAGTAATGATTAATGATGTTAAATTATTGGTTCCTTGGAGAAAATATGAGGATTTAAGGATAAACCTAACATAATCCATTAATTTATTATTTAGATATTTAAATGTAATTTTAGAGAACATTTTAAAAATTAAATGAAAACATCATCATTTCAACATTGTGATATATATTTTTTCATGTTTTCTTCTTCAAAATTATCCATTGGATTTTATTGTTGAGTAAAAATTTTGTATGATCATTTAAACTAACCACATGGAATATAATATTTCTTTATATTATATGCCAATGTTTGGATATGATATTTGAAAATGGAATGGTCTAGGGTTGTGGAATTCATGGAAATAATTAATTTAACCATAAAGAATATACTAGAGGTGAAATATGACAATTATGTGATATCATATCATTACGTAAATATTGAATTATAATAATTAATTCTTAGTGTAATATTTTTATATAATATATTTCCATGTGTTAAATTTGGTAACATTTTTCCTTAGTTCAGAATGATTTTTTTTATTATTGGGAGGATGATACACCATTGATGATATATTCGAAATATATGAGGGGAAAGAGGATAAGTAACAAATATTTAATATTATAAAGAATAATTTTATTTAAAAATTATGTTTTTCTATATAGGAATATAAATTAAGATAAATTTTGATAAGATAAGTATTAATTAAATACATTATTCTATTAATTCTAGAAAAAGGACAATATCTTATAAAATAAAATTATGTATGGCCAATGATGATGGAATTTTTGACATTAATGATAATTTTCATGATATATTTATAAAGATAAATATTTTAAGGGATAATGGGGTGAGATTTTTTGGCACCTGAGTTCATAAATTTAATACATAAAATTCTAATTTAATTACTAAATGTTATTGAGAAAACATTTATAATTAAGGAATATGGCTAAATAATTATTTTCATGACACTTTCTATAATGATATGAGAACACATTATGTAAATTAATGGGTAAATAGAAAAAAATTATTCAATAAATTGAAAATAAATAATGTTAGTTATCTCACATGATTTAAAATGATATAGGCTCAAACCAGAAGTTATATCAATCAAGGGGTAAAATAACAATAAATCTAAGGAGCACGAAAATCACGTTTAATATTATAAAAATACTCATAATGGGATTTTTTATATGTTAAACTGATTAAACTACTCAAACTCATCCCCATTCCATATCATATTACCCCTTGTCCCTTTGTATTATAGATTAACTAATAAATTTATAGTTGTAAGTGTATATTATACACCACAAAACATGAAAAAAGATTTGAAAACACGTCTAACATGAAAACAACATCCATATATTATAGTATGTAAGAAAATACTATGAATGAAATTTTTTAAAAATATAATTATGAAAAAATTAGAATAATATTACTGAAATAGTATAAAAAATAGTTATTCAAGAATACATAGATTTAAGCTATTTGATAAATTAAGAAACATAATAAAATAATGAATGAAAATGATAAATAAAAAAAATATTAGGTAAATAAGTCATAATATAGTGTATAGAAATAATGAAATATATATAAATGTTCCTCTATAGCTACCACCTCCATCACATGAGTGTTTAATTTATTACTCACTTTTCATTAATGGTATCCACGACACAAAAACTGAATTTACTTTTAGGTTGTATTAAGAAACAAAAAGTAAAATAGACATCATATCATTAACAAGAATCTTAGAAGCCATAAAGTGAATATTCTATTACCTTTATAATAGAAATGTAATTAAAACCATGTTCCCTCACTTCAATGGAAGTGATATGTTATTAAAATAAAGAGGATGAAGATATAAGGATTATTATAAGAAATATTGTTTAAGATTAGTTTTGATCCTCATAAAAAAAAATATGTCACATAAATAGTAATGAATAATCAATTTTTGAGTGTGATAATGATATACAATTAGTTCACACTCGATATTGGAGAAGATAATTTTTGGAAAAGAATAACTATTTAGAGATATTAGGATATTTAATCAAGTAGATCATTTAATTACATATCTTGTCTAGGACACATCACCAAAGTAACATATATATATAAATATATTTATAATCAAAATAATTAGTAAATAATTTATAATTAATTTTTGTCTAATAAATTTATTAAAGACTATCTTTAAGGAGGCTTGAACTTTATTAAAAGTAAACTGACCTATGACACTGCATGTATCGTTCTCTTATATACTGGGAATATGAGTTTTTTTCATCCAACCTGTAAACAATACACAGGATCTCAAATTATCAAGAATAGGTTAATAATACACTGATGAAGGTCTGTCATTATCTTTAATAGGATATTCTAGGAAGATTGTATGCACCATAAAAAGGTGGCTCCTCTACCTGAATAAAAGATACTATAATTATATTTCAACATCCTTAAAGGATAAAAATAATTCAATAAGACATAATTTGGGATATTACATGGTTAATTAAAGAATATAACATGACGTACCCATTAATAAATTCACATCATGTATATTAAATCATTAGTAACGTGGGTTAGAGTTTGTGATAATGAAAACACAATGATAAAGATAGGTACAATAATCTCCCCACTTTTAATGATCACAAATGAATAACACAAAAAAAATATATTAAATATAAATCAATAGAAAATGAGATATCAAATAAATTAAATATTTCTACAATATATTAGGGAATAAAATGTGCTTCATGATATAAATGACGTTCAAAATTCTCAATAGATAATTGATATTCGAAATTCTCAAGAGATAAACTACGTTATCCAAGAAAAAGAAGAAACATTTCCCCAATTGACATTAATGTCCCAACAAACATAAAACCAAAAAAACTCTCCATGCTATTTATTATAATAAAGGAAACAATAAAGGTAAAATATAATTCAGTACCTGATAATGGTATTCTCAATTTATCACATTCATAGAGAAAGAAAAATCATTATTTGAATGTTAATATATGAAAGTAAGGTTAAAAGATCATTCAATAAATTAAATATATATAAAATTAATATATAATATAACTTTGAGATTGAAACCATATTAATAAAAAGAATTATATTTCTATAATTAAATTTAAAATTGGATATTTAATTTTATAAAAAAATACATAAGGAACATGATGTTAAATTGTATTGTCCCCATCGTCTTAGCTACAGGACGCTAAACTGTGCAGAACCCTTATTATCTAACATGATGTTAAACTGTGTCCCTATATTTGTACTACATGACGTTAAACTGTACTGATCATTCATCCTACATGAATTAAAACTGAAAAAATTCCCTTAATACATCCTATATAACGTTAAACTCTATTTTGTCCCTGCAACATGACACTAAACTGTGTAGCACCAATAGTCCTCACTGCAAGACTTTAAACCCCATAGTCCTTTCATATGTCCTACATGACATTAAACTGTGCATCATTAAGGTTGTTGCTACCTCTTTTTTCTCACACCGAGTATGACTCACGTGAGCTTAGAGTAAACTTAAACCATAACATCATCTCTGGGCCTCTAACCATGTTTAAGTCCCAACACCATTTTTTAAGGTCATTGTTCTCAAAAACAACTTGATTACTAATTTATTATTTAATTGAACTACGTGGACTTTGATCCTTGCCATCTAGGCTGGGTACGTTGGCATCCTTCTGAGGTTCAAGTCCAAAACAGATCTCTTTATGCTGGTTCACCTCTGTCTCATATAATGTTGATCCATGAAAGCAACCCCCATAACCAATATTTTTACATTGGTTCACCACGGTCCATGCATATGACCTTAAACTATTCACACTTTTGTCCTATACGATAATAAATTACAATATTCTTTGACACCCTCACCTGATAGGGAATCATTATTTACATTGACCTGCAGTCATGTTATATTCTAAAGACTACATGCATACATGGCAATTTCAGAACCTTTTATCTTAGGTCAAACCATCATTGCACTAAAGTCCCCATTCACCCTTCATTTGTACGAACCAAATCTGTATAGAGCTTATTTCAAGAACTACATGCGGCTTGATTCCTATCCTTATGGGATACGTAGGAATGTTCGAGTATCCGTCAAATCCAGCCCCAAGTCTTTGGGCCTAACCCCAAGTTTTACATTCAGTCCCCTGGCTGAAAAGTCCCTGTGAAAACACACACTGTGTATTCATTATAATGGTTTGAGTTCTATGACCCTAAATTGAGATTTCTCATAACTGCATCCCACATGACGTTAAACTATATTTCAAGAACTATGTATGGCTTGATTCTCATCCTTATGGGATACCTAGTGAAGTCCAACATTTCAATTCAGGAGTCAGTCACAACATGATTATGGTTAGAATTGATCTATGTATGTCTTTCATGCATTGGACAATACCCATTTTCATGTTTCATACTCCTAACCTTAAATACTCTCAAATATCCATAACCCTTTTCTTGACTTCTGGTCACAAAATGTCCAATTTAGGAGAGTTATTTTGTCTGACTATGCCGCACAGGCCCTTAGGCGGCCTTGTATAAACAGTCTACATAATATACATGTCACCCAAAAGATATTATTATTTGACTGTGTAGCTAATTCCCTTAGGTGGCCCTGCATAATTCAACCCCATAATGGGTTTATCAAATAATGGTAATTTCACTCTTGGGAGGAAACCCTCTTTTTTCCTTAGTTTTCTTAATGACAATATGTAGGGATCCGCAAAAAAGTATCCATCTTTAACATATTTGTCCCATACTATTTTTCATGATTTGAAAGTATTAAAGTATATGGTTTATATTTCCCTTCCCTAAGTTTGGATCAGACCTTCATAGGGGTGGTATTCATCCAGTTCTTAGACAATCTTGTTTGGAAATATCTTCTCCATATTCAAGTACCTCTCTTCGTAAAGCAGACTCTATGCTTTGAAAAATTTGAATCTCCATAAACTTCCACTATCTTATAAGCAGTAGAAATGTGAATTTCTGAGAGTTATTTTGCCAGACTATGCACCACGTACCCCTAGCCGGCCTTGCATAAGTAGTCTACATAACATACCTATCAGCCAAAAGATGCTATTATTTGACTATGCAGCCAATGCCCTTAAGTGGCCCTGCATAATTCAACTCCCTAACAGGTTTTTTAAATAGTGGTAACTTCATTCTTGGGAACTACTTTTTCTAAAGCCTTCTAGACCTTTTTCATGTCATTCCTCAGATTCAAGATTTATTAAGTTGTAGTTTACATATTTCCCCCCATACTTGAACATGGTAATATGTTTTCAGATAAATTATCAAGTAATTGAGTCAATTTTAATCCATTTTGTCAAAGCTATTCGACCTTACACATTAGCCTTTTTACGTCAGACATGCATGACTTTAAACTTCCAATAACCACAAAGACACATGGTTTCTGTTTTTTCCTCAGATTAAAATCCTATTTTCTCTCCAGATCCAACTCTGAGGGGGGACATTTGAGGAAGCTTCTTTCCTCTCATAAATTATACTGACTGAAAAAGGGAAATACCTTAGTCCAAAGTGATTAATCCTTTGAAGAAACATCAAAAATCTACAAAGGCATGAAGAATGATTTCTTCCCACTTAGGTCGCACAAGATTCATCATTGTCACGCAAGTATACTTGTGCGCCGCATAGTGGTCGCGGAGGTGACTTTCGTGCCCTCTTTGATTTTCACCCAAGGTCTTCCCTGGCCTATAAATACCCCTTGTGGGCCCCCAATTTCAGGACAGAAAAATTCCAAAACTCAGATTCGAGCTCACGGTGCCCTAGTCTCTTTTAGAAGTCTTCCGAACATTTATATGGTAATTTCTTACCTAGAATGGAAGCTCTAAATAGGGGAAACGAGGCCTATGTGTTGAAACTCATAACACTTGCATGCCTAAGTGGCCATCCCTTAAGGGAAATGGCCACACATGCCTGTCGCCTTATCCCTTCAATAAAACTTGCCCGCCACTGTTTTAGAAGCCTTTATGGATAATACTAAGGGCTTGAGCCAAGTCTCGACCAAGTATTACCCTAAAGGTTGATCGTCGCACAAGTACCCTTGTGTCGTGCAAGTATACTTACGCGGCCAGGACTTGCGCGCTCACGCAGGACTTGCACGCCTCTCTCTGGTTTGGGTTCCCCTCCTGCCTATTCACTTGCTTTATTCAAATACACCTCTCCTCTCTAAAATTTAGCCTTCAAAACCCTCTTCAAAGCCATTTTTTGCATGATTCTTTTGTTGGATTCCTTATCTAAAAGGTATTCTGTGGAACATTTTTTAAAACCTTGTAATTTACATATCTTTATGTCACTAAGGTTACATATTTCATTCATTTAACCTCATCCTTTAAATATGAAAGGATCATTAAATTGGGCCACCTTCTCAGGAGTAAGTCCAAATCTTAAAATCCCAAATATGGTAATCATTCTTAGGAGTAATCCCCATGTCCCCTAACTTGGGCCTCCTTTTCAAGAGTAAGCCCTAGTATTCAAGTTCCCTTAATTTTGGGCATCCTCTTTAGGAGTAAGCCACATCCATAATTATTTTAATATGGGCATCCTCCTTTGGAGTAAGCCCCAAGTTCCCAAAATCCAAATTCCCTTAACCCGTGAATCCTTTTCAGAAGTAATCCCCAGTCATAATTCCCTTTAACCTGGGCATCTTCTTTAAGTGTAAGACCCAGTCATAATTTCTCTTAACGAGTCTTAATTTAATATTGATTTGGGATTCCTTATCAGGAGTAAAACCCAATCATAAGTCCCCTATAATTTGGGAATCCTTCACAGGATTAAGTCCTAAGTTAATTATCCAAATCTCCATAAAGCACATATACCTTTATGGACCTTGTTCTCGGGTTTCTTACCTGAAGTAAATCCTAATCATCATCTTTCTGGGTATTCATACATACATAAGCCCCATATCATTTCTTATAATTGAATCATTCATGGCACAATTGTCTATTTTTACCAATACCACTTGTTTCTCACACCGAGCATGACTCATGTGAGCTTAGAGTTTAAAAGTAATAATGAAATCTTTCGTTGAGCCATCAATAATGCATAAACCTCAAACTTCTTTACTCGAACTATGTGTATTCTGATTCCTTTCATAAAACAAAGGATACATAGGTATCCCATCTATGGGTATGATCCCAACTCTGAAATAATCTATGTCCTTCTGAATGACAATAAACATCAAGTGCCCCACTGAGTGGCTTTAGAACCAGTATGGCTATCATAATGACCAAGAAATTTCTATATAATGTGTCGAAGGATACCATTGACTAAAGAATATCTAACAAATACATATGATTCTCTGTCGATGAAGAACCTCGAATACATATAAAAGATTCTATAAATCTCATTCATACTAATTATTTATTGTCAGATCTAAAGGAAAGCTCATTTTCATACTTGGTAATTTAATAAGGATTCACGAACATAACTTAAATATATAAAGAGGGTCCTAGAGTAGACAATAATTCCACTCAAAAAGGTGTGTTGAGTCTGACCTCCCATCCTCTAGACCAATGCAAATTCTTAAGCCTCATAGGTTCACAACTAATTAGCACCTACCTTTGGAAAGTAGGTCCAAATGGATATGGAATCATTGGATTTTTTTGGTTCTACGAACAAACTTGTTAGAAACCACTTGGAATGTTTGAACCTTAAATCAACGAGGTCATTCCCATTTCTAGAGGAAGCACCAGTCTATTCCTCTGGTATGGGTGCTTTGGCAGTACGGTCGTGTATAGGACGAGACTTGGGAGAGGGAGTCCGATATGCGATCATAGTGGCCAGATTTGTTCGAGGATTCTTCTTCGCCACCTTGTTATTGAAATTCAGGGATGAATTTATTTAAGGGGGATGTTTGTAAGAACCTGGACCTTCTTTTTAGGTATGTTTTTACTTTTCTGGTCATTTTTGGGAAAAAGAGACGAATCTGGATATTTTCTTAGTACATGTCGTGTACATTATAAGTACACGCCGTGTACTTTGCTTCCACTCGAGGCCGGGTGCTGGCTGTGTCATGGCCACACACATGGATATGTTGGGTTGATGTGGAGGCCACTTAATTCGGAGTACAGAAAATCTTAGTACATGCAGTGTTCTCCAAAAGTACACGACATGTGCTTTATTCTTTTCATTAAACAGACCAGGGTTGCGTCTTAACCTCGAAAACATCTTCTTCTACAGATTCTTTGACTGGGAGTGAGGGTATGGCTATGGATCTTCTCCGAGCCACCAATATATCATCGGTTATCCGAATCAAACGCCATTGGTTGCAATAGAATCACAGCGGTGAGTTCTTGGTTCTTCTTTGGCCATGTTACCTGATTCCTCCTCTTATGTGAGTTATCTGAGGTTGAACATTTCAGGAATTTTTGCAGATATAGGGAAATGCATAGGCCGGGGTTCAAGTATATCAATATCATAGGGTCGAGGTAGGTGGTTTGTTTCCTTACGTTGAATGTCTTTGAGTTTTTGTGAAAAAGTGTCGGATACCCATGTATCTGGTATATTAGGTTAGGGTTTTGATCATGTTTTATTATATAACATAGATTTCTTGTATTCTTGTGTCTATTAGATGAATAATGTTTTCTTGTTATAATTTTTGAGGATCACCCCATTGGTGTTTCCCTTGTTTGTCTATTTATCGTTGTTTGGCTGAGGCTGTTTGTGAGGCAGACCTTGATGTATTGATTTCTTGCCTTGATATAGTTGATTGCATGTGTTTCCAATTGTTTATATGCTTTTGATGCATTGTAGCTATTAGAAAAGTTGTTTTTTGAACTTACTTAGGGCAGCTGACAGTCGATTACACACGAATTGACTACTCTGTGCTGCGTGAACCTGGTGCGGTAGACTAAACGTGGAATTGATGATTAAGGGCTTACCTAGAGAGTTTGTTATAATTTTAGTATCGTTCGCAGGACCTGAAAAAATTGGACTTTTTGCTTCCTCAGAGTTTCCTTAGTTACGTATCAAGACTACTAGGGGATTAATCCATAAGTTCTTCTTCAGAGAGTCTTTAGCTAACGTTTCAAGACCGTAGGGGAATTGACGGTGAGAGATTCCCAGAGTGTCAGTGGCTTTGTATGATTATTTTACTGGAGGGGTATGCCAGTATGATCCACCCAGAGAGTCCGTGTGAATATTTTTTGGTTGGTTGTGATGAGTCCACCAAGCCAAATAACAAGCCTGGGTTTTTACTGCTTGTTATTTAGTTAGTCTGCTGAGAAACATGTTGTGTTACTTGCTAAGCTTTGGGATTTTAGAGCAGTTTTCTAGATTCCTTGGTTGATAACTAAATGATTAAACTAAGTTAATAAATAAATGTGAATTGAGATTTATAGGATTGTTTACTTTTGTGTACTTTGGTTTCTCTACTGCATTTATTTCCTTTACTTTTGCAATATTGCTCACTGACAGTAGGGCACAGATCTTGTGGTGGTTTCCTACTGGGATTAATCTCACACCCTTTTTGGTTCCTGCTTTTTGCCCCAAACATGTTATATGGTTGAAGGTGTGGTTTTGGACTATGGACCTTCTACTTCAGGTACATGATTTTTGGTGCAGGCTGGAGAGCATAGGACCATGCTTAGGCTTGCGATGCTGTTGGAGTTGTTGTCTACTTTCAGTACTTTCTTTTTCAGTTATATTTCAGCACGTTGTTGTGTTTTCTATTTTCCTTAGATACTTGTACCTGCTACAACATTATCATCATTATTATATATTCATTTCTTACACTATTTAGTTCAGTTATTGTATTCTTTTTACTACTTCTTCTATTGATTGTTATTTCCTTTCCCTTGTATACTTTACCAAATGAGGGCATAGTTTACCCAATAACTCACCAAGGTCCTCGCTGTTAGTCGACAGCCTCTAGCATTTGGGGAAATGCGCTTGAGGTCATGTGGAAAACTTGGTACGGGGAACCAGTTGAGTGGATTCAGATTTGGGTCATTAAATATATCATGTATTATCTTATTTTATTATTTTATCACTCGTATGTTAATAATCATTCAACATTTTCACTATTTCATGTTTTAATTTCCTAGTTTCTCTCGCATTTTTTAAATTTTTAATTATTATTCTTATTACTTATATCATGATCTCATCATCTCAAGAATGTAAAAATATTATTTAAGTATTATATATATTAAGTATATATTTTTTTATTGTAATCAATAAAATTTTGATATTAGAAATGAAATGCACCCTTCATTCAGATAGTACATCATACGTACACATAAATGATACTTTGAAATCATTTCTGTATTGAATGAATGAAAATAAAATTATATATATTTATATTAAAATTAATATATCATATAAATATAATATATTTAACATATTATTTTTAAAATCATCCCTTATATGTTCCATGTATAGTTTGAATGAATCACATCACTTTGAGGAGGTGATTGTCTACACTTCCACAAACTATGTTATCATATTTACAAAAAATAGAATGAATGAAGATATGTGTAATATACTGATTATATAATAATTAATACAACAAAAATATCACATACATATAATATAAAAAATTAATTTCCATCATTATGACCAACCATGAGATGGGTAAAGGGAAAAATGAAGGACATCATTTTGTGAGAAGGTACTTCATCGTACATAAACTGTATATTTGATTCCCATTTTATAGAAGTGTGTGTAGATGCAGATTCAAACACTAAAATAACAACATCTATGTATATTTAGGTTCACATTGTTTTTATATAAGTATATAATAGTAATAAAATAATTAGTGGGGAAATAAATAAAACTAAAGTGATCATTAAAGAACATTACCTCTAATTTGGATAACTTCTTTTGGTTTATCCCAAAATCCTTCTTTCATTTTATTTCATCCCAAAGAGAGGATTTTTTATTATGAAAGTTAAGTTGGTAGATTTTTTGGGTAGGTTCTAGTTAAGTTATAAGGCTCAATTTGGTGTGAGCAATTGAGGTAGGAGGTATCCTTTTATAATTGAGGTGAGTGGAACGTTTGGAAAATCTCCAAGTATTAAATTAAAATAAAGTACATTTAAATTTAAGATGGATCAAAAGATATTTATTTATAAGATAATATGATTACAGTTTGAAATAATCTCATAAAGTAATTTTTATACGTGTTTAGGCCACATTATTACCCTTATCATTTGGTTATAAACTTTAGTTAAACCGTTTAACTTTTTCCGTGAAAACAAGGATTTTAACTCATTAAGGGTTAATATAGTTACTATAATAGGAGAAAATAACTATAAATGATCCATGGATGAATTTTTAAACCTTATTAAAATACATTATCTGATGTTTATATTTTTATGACTTTTATATCATACAGTTAATTATTATATATTTTAAAATATCAATAATATAAATTTTGACATTATTCCTTGACTTTTTACAAATATCCTAAGAACCTGATATCTTCCAACAATATTTATTTTTCTCATAAATAAAATTAAACTTAATACATAATATTCATGGATGACATTAATTATATCAAATTATATTTAACTTAATATGTTTAATATCATTTATTTGATTCGTCCACTAATTACTCAATTATCACATCATCATTGTGTGGCCTTTTAAGGTAATTATTTTATCAATAATATTATATAAAAAATACCATGATGTATATCAACATTATATCGTTGACATGACAATTTATATTCTAGGATATATTCTATAAAACAACATATAAAAACATAATACTTATTGAAAACATGAGTGTGACATATTCAACTTCCCATAAAATAAAATACTAAAAATGGGTACCATCATCCATGTGTCTCCAATGGACCATAGAATATTCCCAAGGATTATTTTGATCGATATTAAATTATCTAATAAAATTAGTATAAGTTTAGGGGTAATTTTGTAATTCTTATAATATTATTTTTTACCATTAATTACTTGATTTACCCTTAATTGTTGTAATTAATTTCAATTTCATTTACTAATATTTCTTATCAAAAAATAATTTTGTATTATTGAACTAAAAATATAATACATATTAAAAACAGTTATTACCATTTTTTTAAATTAAATTCACATAATTGGTAAAATTAACTTTAATGTTAATCCAGCATATGGGACGAAAAAATGGGTTTTAAAAGTGAAAACGTTCAAATGTTTTTGAAATACTTATATATACATATTCATTTTGGGATTGATTATAATTACCTAAATTATAATAAATGATAAAAATGGATGTAATTATATATTAAAATTAATTCAAAACATAATATTACTATGTAAATAAGTTATATAGTTTCCAATTAAAATTCAATATTTTTCACTATTCCACAAAAAAAACTTCTCAGATATATAATGTAAAATAACGGGGTGTTATATTCTCCCATCCTTTAAAAAATTTAGTCTCCTAAATTTAAACATTGGATCAAAAGAAAGGGGTTTGACTTTACAAAATATTTTTGTTGAAATCCCACATTAGAAAAAAGGAATAATGAGACCTCTGCTTTAAAATAAATAAAAGAAAGTACAAAGGTCATTGAAAATAACACATAATAGGATTCCATATACTAAAACATGTACATTAAAGATAAATATAACCATCAAGTTATTATATATTCTAATAGAGAACATGGGTATGAAAAAGTTGATAGTCACTAAGCTATAAATTTGTGATGATGTAAGGGGATATTTGATTCATCAGGAAAGGTGGTACTACAATAACATTTTTTGTTTCAAAAACATTTCCTTATAGTAGAAGAATTCATTTAAATTATACACTAATAACATAAGGAAACATAATTACATGAATAATATAGTTTCATACTATATCAACGTCCACCTCAAACTCATATTTTTCTCCAAACTATGAGTTTTAAGAAGGAACATTCATGACTAATAATTTCGAATCATCTTTTATAGATCCAAAAAAATATATTTATATATTAATCATGTTTATATACATTTTCCAAAACCAAAATGGTTATGATTATATAAGATAATTCCTTAAAAATAATATCCCAAATTCAACAGTGAAATCCCAATGTTTAACCTAGATCATTTAGTAAATAAGTATCCTTCCTTAAAAATATTATACACTAATATTGATACCCAAAAATTAGAATTATTTTATTGTATAGTCTTCCAAATAACATCAATCACTCTTAAAATCATATACCAAAGAAATAATTTCCCAACTCTCATAATATATATGGTTTTACAATCATTTAGTTAAATCACATGAATCACCATAATTCTACAATAAAATCATATTTTACTCCAAAATAAAGTTAATTATGTCTAAATTAATATAATAGGATTCCCAAACTAGCGAACATCTTCCAAATTGACATTAATTACTTAATCACCAAATCATATTGCAAAAACAATGTTAGCTATTTGATAAAAATAATCTCAAATATCAAAATAACATTTATACATTAGATATTTTAACAAACTAAAAATAGTCTTGTTGACCAGAACATCACAAAGGTGTGTGGTAGGAATTTCACCCTTATCGCCCTTTAGATAAAGGTTCAAACTCTAAATCCTTTCCAAACATTATGGGTTTTCACCCATCTTGTGGGTTGTCCTTTTTATAAAACCAAATTAATATAAATTCGAAAATACATATGATGGACATCCTTGAAATAAGGATAGTCAATAAATGCCTTTTTATCTAAGGTTTTCAATACAACTATAATACATACATACATCTTCCATTTATTTCCATGTATATCCTTCCTTAGTCTAATTTTTATCCAAGGTAATTCATTATAATTATCTATTTAAGTTCTTCATAAGGTATTTTAATGAAAATGTGAATTTTTATAAGAATATCCCCTTGGAGTTTCAAACCAAGTATGCAGTAAGGCCCATTTTCTTGTACTAGGTTACACTCGAGTGAGGCCCAACATACCATTTCAGAGTTTTTATCCCTAGGTACATCAATCGCAGAACCATATACACATGTATAATCCAAATAGGGATATGTTGATAGGAAACCTGTATAATATATATCTAACAAAAAATTATCATTTTCTTCTATAATTATACACAAAGTCAACCTTAGATTCGTGTTCTATAATCTATATTTTCACAAATATAGTTCTCAAGGTTGCAACTAAACATAATTTAATTCCAAATATAATTCCCCGACCCTGAAACCCGAAAGTCGGTGTATTATTTTATTACATTGGAATGATTTCAAGGAATTAGAGACCAAATAACTGATTATTTTATTAATCTTGAAGAACTAGAAAAATGAATTGTTCCCCAATTACATTTGAAAAAAATAAAATGTAGAAAATGAAAATAATTTGTATCCTTTAACTCATTTAAAAGATTTATCTTCATATCCATAGGAAAATATAACAAATAAAATGGTTAGTTCAAATACATATTTAGGTTATGAAAAGTGGAAGAAATAAAGATCACATGAGATTAAATAAACATGTAATGTTAAATAACTTATAACACATTCCATTAAAATAAACTAGTTAAGGAATAATCTATATGGAAAGGTATAAAATTAAGACACATTCTATTTAATCAATAAACTGAGAATAAAATACATCTATAGATTTTTCTATGCAATAATCTCATGGAAAATAATAATAATAGAATTATCAATAAGGAAGTTCTTAATTTTTGGATATCATGTATCAAGAACATGAAACCCTTCAGTCCATACCTTTCACAAAATGTTTTAAGTTTGTTGGTACAAACCCTTATATTATTCTTGGAAACAAACCTAACATATTTTCCTCTAACTGATTTCAAATCATGAGACTACCGATTCATCAATGGGATTTAATTAACCATTACCCAACACATTTTTCTTTCATTAAATGGTCCCTAACTAATGTCATACCTCTCTAAATCATTTCTCATATATAGGATAATCGACTAAAAAATAACTTGAAATAAAATTGTCCTATAAAATTTTTATATATTTTATTCATAATCCCCATATAAATAAATAATTATCAAATAAAAAATTTAATTTTATGAGGATAAAATATTTATTATAAGAGATATCAAAATGGTAAGTAGATGCACCACACAGAATAAGTAATTTTTTAATATGAATTTTAACCCACATAGGTAAAAATTGAGATTGAAATCCATTACCATATTGTAATAAATTATTTATAAGACTGTACTTTTATTAAATAAAATAGTTTCTTTGAAAATATACTTGTAAAATTATAGTGGTAGTTTTAAAACATTATGGTTTCCTAATGTTAGGAAATTTTTTTCATTTTATATAAGTTAAAAATATATTTCTTTTACTTTTGTAAGAAAACTCAAAAAGTGTATTGTTTTCTAAACTGATAGGAAAATTATATTTATGTAATTATGTATAAAGTAAAAATGGGGTAAAAATGATTTTATAAAATAAATTTAGAATAGTAAAAAAATTGAATTTTTTTTTAGAAAATAGGAAAATAGAAGATTAATATTCCTGAGTGGATACTTAAACACAAACAATCCCAGATAACAATGATATTGTAAAATAATTACTATCAAGTTATAATAAGAATTAGTTTAATTTAATTTAAAGAAATAAAATTATATTGATATTAAAATACCATAATATTCATATTAATACTCATAAAATACATTTGTGTGTGTTATATACACCACAAAAAAGAAACAAGTAATGTATAAGGCATATGTGACACATAAATAAAAGTGAGACAAAGATCACTTACATTACGCTTCCTTTAGAACAAGGTGACTTAAACTCCTATATAATGGTTTTAATCATTTTCTTAACTAATAATATAACCTTATTAATATATATTATATAATATATGACCTTATTGTATTTCTTTATCAAATATTTGTTAATTTTCATTAAACATTTTCATTATTTCTGGTGTTAATTTTCATGATTCTCTTGTATGTTTTGAAGTTGTAATTTTTTATATTGTCAATTAGATCATTATTTTGTCATATCAAAAATGTGAAACATGATTTAAATATCATTCATATTTGGTATATATATACATTTACATTAATCTATAAAATATGGATATAGAAAATGAAATGTACTGTTCATGGAGGCAGTAGGTTGTATGTACGCATAAACCCAACATTCATTTCTATTCTAAATTAGAAGAATGAAAAATAAATGATATAAATATATATTAAAATTAAAATATCATATATATCTAATATATATCACATATATTTATTACAACCATCTTTTTTACATTCCATTTATAGTTTCAACAAATCACACCGCTTTGAGGAGGTGGTAGTCCACACATCCACAACTGATTTTATCATATTTAAATAAAATGGATAATAAGATGGTACATGTTATATAAAAATTAAAAATTTAATAAGAAAAAAATCCTTTAGATTATATAAAAATAGTGTTTTCTTCATAATTACCATCCATGAGAGGTGGTAATGGAAAAAACGAACGTTATCATTTTGGGAGGCAGTAGTTCACCGTACAGGAATGGTAAATTCATTACCCATTTGATGAAAGTGTATATAGGTTTATTTCAAACCATAAAAAACATATCTATATCAAGGATATTATTTTAGTTATATAATCATTTAAAAATAATAAAATAAAAAGTGGGATAATATATAAAACTAATGTGATTGTTGAAGAACGTTTCCTTTTATTTTGGTAACTCCTTTTGGTTTTTACAAAAAATAATTTCGTAGTTTAATTTCATATAAAATGTAGGATTATAAGATGAGGGGAATCTTGGATGATATTTTTATAATGTTAGGTCAATCTAGAAGGTTCAATGTAATTGGATGATGTGAGTGAGCAAGTTCCCTTTTATAATTTAGGTGTGGCGAACTTTTGGAAACACTCAAAGTATTAAATTAATATAAATAAATTATCAATTCCAAATGGATCAAAAGTGAGTTATCTATAATATAATATTATTATAGGTCTAAAGTGTGTCATAAAATAATTTTTTGAGACGTTTAGGTCACATTATTACCATTATCTTTTGAGGTTGACCCTTAGTTAAACAATTTAACTATTACAGTGAATTCTTGGGGTTTTAAACTCTAAAGGTTAATATAGTTACAATAAAATAAATAAATAACCACAAATGAGTAATTTATAAAATTTTAAACTTTATCCTAATAATTTTTCATATTATTATTTTTTTATAAATTTTATACAATATAATAAAATATTATTTATTTTAAAATATCAATAATATCAATTTCACACTATTCCCAACTTTGATATTTATAAATATCATAACAATATGATATCCTTGAAACACATATTTTAACTATGCACTAAATTTTCATATTCATTAATAACATTCATAGATGCAATTAATTATAACAAATTATTATTTTAATAATACCTTTTTTTGATTTTTCTATTAATTAAACAATTACGGCCTCATCATTGTGGCATCGTTTAAGGTAATTATAGTATAACTAAAAATTATAAATAAACTAACCTGATGTAGATAAATATTTTATATTTTAAATTAATATTTATATTCAAATATATCTTATGTAAAACCACATATAAATAACCTAATACTTATTAAAAGCTTGAGTGTAACATATTGGACTTCCTATAGAATAAAATACTAAAATACACATAATTTCATCCAAGTAGCTTTAAGAGGCTATAAAATTATCCAAAGGATGAAATTCTTAGATAATAACTAATCCAATGAGATTATTACTATTGTTAGGGTAATTTTATAATGTCTATAATATTATTTTTATCATTAATTACCCAATTTAACATTAACTACTGTAATAAATGTTAATTAATTTTTTTAATATTTTTGGTCAAATACTAGGTTGGTATTATTAAAATAAAATATGACATTTATTTAGAACTTTTAGGTACATTTTTAAAAATTCAATTCACATAAATGATAAATTTATGTCTGATTCTAATCCTTCAGGCGGGATGACAAAAGAGGTTTTTAAAGTAAAAACATTCAAAATATTGAAATTTTTTTAGAACCAAATTAAAGGAGATATTTATTACGATGAACTAAATTATATTAATTGAAAAATAAGTTATCTAATTATAGTTTAAAACAAATTAATAACATATATTAACTATATAAATAATTTAGATGAAAAAACAGTTTTTAATTAAAATTCTATATTTTCACTATTCATAAAAACATGAATATTCATAGAAAAATAAAAAAAGTTCACTAAAAGTAAATTTGGATATTTGTATTTCAAATTAGATGTTTAGTTTTCAAATAAAATTTATAAACATGTGAAAATTGGATTTAAAATATATTACCCACTAAAAGGCGGTATGTGTGCCTTTATAAAAACTTTTATTTTTATTCCTTATTGTAAAATCCCATGTGATTGAACCGGGTTAAAAAACTTATTTTTTAGAAATTAATTTTTTCGGTTTATCAACAGGTCTTTTTTTTAAACCGAGATCCAGAATTTTATTCTGAGTGTTGAAAGACCTAAAAATGTCATTTTTTTGAACTTTGATTAATGTTTTGAGGCAAAGGTGAAGTCGCACGAGCGACACACGGTTTGTCTAAACCATGCGGCCAAACCATGCGTAGTTGAAGTTTTGAGGCAGTGGCTAACGCACAGTTAGAGCATGGATTTTCTAGCCGTGCGGCCTAACTGTACAAGGAGTGTTTTCAGAGGTAGTAGCTAACGCACGGTTAGTGCATGGTTTGTCTAAACGTGCGAGAAAACTATGTGAGAACTTAAGTGAGATCCTAAAAAATTGGATCTCACATATTTGTGCCTCTATATGGCTGGTTTTTCTTCTTAAATGGCCATAACTCCAATTCACCCTCCTTTGAAGGTAGGAGAACCTCTCCCAAGAATTTTGGAGGCAATCTGAAGGATTATCTTGATGAATCAAAGCCAAATTTTTGAGGTAGGTAGATGTTCTTCTTCGTTATTGTTCGGTTTCTTAGATCTACTTAGATCTAAATTTCCTCTTCTATCGGTTTCTTAGATATACTCGTTATGAGTAAATATAAGTTTGTGGATGACAAGTATGATGAGTTTTGGTCTTGGTCTTTCTAGGAGAAATGATATAAGGCGGTTTCTTGAAGAATCAACGTGTTTCTATTAAGTGTTCTTCATTTGTTGTAGTTTTCGCCAAAACCCCAAGGTAGGGTCCAAAATCAATAACACTTTATATGAAAAATTGATCTCATTTTGATAAATTGAAAATGTGAGTTTCCTTGATTATGATATGTCGATGCATGGCACTTTTGATGTTATTAAATAATGTCACCCACATGAGATAAATGTGGACTTGATCATGTGTTGATTTTAAGAATGGGTTTCTAATTCAGTAAAGTGATAGGATTAAATAGTTGAATGATTTGAATGGGAATAATGATTTATAGGGTAATTAATGGTAGAATTAATTATCAAGTTATGAGTTGGAATGAAATTGTGGCTTTTTCTAATTATTGGAAATATTGAATATTTGACATGTTCGGTATATAATTTGAAAACTGGTAATGATTAATGTATTGATTAATTATTACATGTTAAATGGTAAATGGTTAAAAAAATTATGATTGGTTATAGAGATGATATTTAATTAATTAATTATTTAATTAATTAATTTTCATGCATTAAATTATGAATGTGAATTAATTGTTTGTTATGATTTTTAGCCAGGAGTACTTTTGATGGATATTAGTTTTCTATGCCTTAAGTTGTCTTGGATGGAGTTGTTTGAAAATATGATATGTTGTGTGAGATGGTTTCTAAATATCTTGTCTTTGTTCAGTATGTTTTTTGATGATTATGGGGTGCTTGTAGACTGTTAAAGTCTTGGATGAATCATTATTTTAGTGGAAGGGTTCAGGCTTGCTAACGAATTTGGTTAATTAACTGTTGACTTATATGAATAGTATTTTGTCTTGTTAATTAGTTTTTGAATTAATTAACAGATTGGTTTTTTGGTGTTAGACATGGTATTCTACACCAATGATGAATTTATATGTATTCTTGATAAACGGGTTGTGAGACAAGGATTGATGCTCCAAATACTCACGGGGTTCTAGACATGGTGTTCTACACCCAACTTGCAAGATAATATTCTTTTATGAGATAGGGACTGATGCTCCAAATACCCATGGGTTGTGAGACATGGACCGATGTGATAAATACTCACGAGGGTGCTAGACATGATGTTCTACACCCATTAATTAACATTGGACTGTGGTTCCAATTTTTCATGCATAAAATGAAGTGATGGGAAACAAAATCGTTTGTGACATAATGATTTTGTGATTGTGTTATGAGAAAGCGGTTCAGACTAATTAATGAATTGGGTGAATCAATATTAGTGGATGGACCTAGGAATGAATCTATATTTTAGTGAACGATCTCAGACATAGTATATGAAAGATTAAATTGAATAACTTATGATGTGTTATCCAATCCAAAGCACAATCTTGGATCCGGTATTTACATTGAGTACTTAGATAGTCCTTTGAGACATCTGTGGGGAGTGACTTATACGAGGGGTTTCGGGCATAGGCTGAATCTCAATACTTTCATAATAATATTTGAGTTATTGATAAAGGGAAAATGATTATGTAATGATTGTTTAGTATGCATGACAAATGAATAATGCAGGTTCAGACACCAGCTGAAGGCTGAAGCATGTACTTGGGTATATAGTTACATTGTACTGCTCACTTTATTTATTCATGCCTTCATGTGTTTTAAATTTTTTTAAATGTCTGGAATTGGGGTAGACACTTGTGGACCCAGCCTGCTGATTTTTATATCTCACAACCTACTCGGTCCGCCATTTCACTAGGTACCTGAGTAGATTATTTTTGGTTTCAGGATTATGCTGTTTGCATTTACTTGGGAGATAGGAGTAGAGGACCGAGCAAATGCTTAGGATGCTTGAGGATACCGCCCTTGGGAATTTGAGTCATTAATTATTTATTTTTTTATTGGAATGTAAAGCATGCTGTTATATTCATTGTTTTCTATTTTGTATCGTTATCATGTCATGCATGCATCTACTATACAATTTGGCATTTGCCATTTGTTTTGTACAAGATTTATCAAATTTGGTTTCCACTGATTTATCATTTATTATACCGTTTCCACTATTTATTTCCTTTGTCTATTTTTTGAACACTAAAAAGAGTGTATAGTATCCCCACTGACTATCCTTAGACCCTCGCTGCTAGTCGGAAGCCTCTGGAATAAGGGGAGACACACTTGAGGTCATATGGCGACCGGTCTGGCCACCAGTTCAGGGGTGAGCTAGGTCAGGATGTTACAATGTGGTATTAGAGGTTTAGGTTTCCTTTATTTTTGTTTGTATTACTATTTTTGGGTTGGTATATAAGATACTAGGAATGTGTCATTACTTAGGTTAATGGACATGCTTGGGACTGATCACCTCATGTATGGGAAATGACCAAGTGCTCAGGGATGGGAATTGATGTTTGTACCATTAGAGGTTATAGTTGATATGATTTCATCTTGAGTGGAAGGTGTATTTTCCATTGTTTATTGATTTTGAGTATTTTTAAAAGAATAATTTTCTTATCCTGATATGGCAATGAATATTCATACATGCCTCATCTTAGGCACTTAGAGATTCATGTGTCATGAATATAACATGCCATGTAGTTACATTAGTAGGATGGCTGCTAATTTGGATTATGTTCCTTGGGTGCAATGCCATGTTTGATCTTCTTTATCATGCCTCCCTATATAGCATGTTTTGGTGATATATTTAACATCCTTGAATGATTATATTACATACTACCTCATTTATTAGCATGTTTAGTTTTTATTCAATGCTTCTGTGTTGTATCAAGCTGTTGTGTTATTGCTTATATTGACATGTTAGAGATGTTTTGGATAGGTGAAAGGGGTTCAAAAGGTAAAATATCAAATAAATGTTGATTGTGTTAAATGGGAGCCTAAATCCAACGACATGGTGTATGAGTGCCTTATCAATTTGTAGGTGGTCACCCATATAATTTGGACCATTAGGTTGATCATGTTAATTTCTGAATTGACTTTGGTATCAATTAATGAGATCCAATTTTCAATCCATGGAGTGTATGGGTGCTTCATGAATTGGGAAATGAAGACTCATATTAAATGTGATGACTTGATACCCTGTGAAATGATTATAAATATGAAAGATGTTTAATGTTGATCTAAAATCAAATGGCTAGCCTCCAAAATGTAACTGAACCCAAGTAGGTTAGTTGGGGAGTGTTTTTATGGGATGGCATGTTTGGGTGTTTGGAATTTTAATACCTGTGAGTTTGTTATTGGGTTTCTTTATAGAGAACCAATTTTGGTTAAAATGAGATCCTCGTAGGTCGCCTTATCTTCTTAAAAGGAATTTATTTTGATAATTTTCCTGAAAATGGAAGGCTATCAACTAACATAAATGTTTTAGAAAGGGCTTTTGTGAGACTTTCTTATTTTTCCCTTGGGGTGTTTTGAAAATGGTACTTTTATGTTTTGATTAAATCATTAATGATTAAAGATTAAAATTGATTAAATATAAGAGTCTTCAAAATAGAACCTATTGTGGTGTCCACTGTTTAAAACCCTCATATAAAGGGTAGTTCGGACTTCTCTTGAGTTTCCTTGGAACGGAAGCGTGAGTACTTTCCGAAGGCGTTCTCCTCCTTAGAAATGGAATTATATTCGGCTTTCGAGTCTAGTGACTTGTTTGATGTGACCTATTTTAGGGTTGACACTTATTCATCATAAGGGGATAACTTGTGATCGGTAGCGCCCTCAGAATAGAAATTCCTTGCTAGAATTATGGATTTTCTCACTCTTTTGGTGTTGTTTGGGTGTCGTTGTCCCAAGTAGAACTTCCAGTTTCCAATGAAAACCTTTTTTTAATGGGTGGTGATGTGTTTCATGACCTTGTTATGGGATTGAGCATCGAGAAATTCTCTTTTTCAGCTGGTTATACATGCCTCGGTCATGGTCGGTTGCTTTTTTAGTTATTTGACCCTTTCTTTTTTGTAATGGATGACTGGTTATAGATTCATCCAGGAAAATGGTCGTATGAGGCAATATGACTTTGTAATAAGTCTTTTTGTACTATTTATTACAGTTTCAGGTCAACTCCATGTAGTGTGACTTGAGTGTTAAATAATCAATTTCATTTCAATATATGGAATGGTTTTAGAAAGACCCGGGTGTTGTGACACGCAGATCTTGTTGTTAATCTAGCATGCTGGTGAGTAGATGATCTTTTTGTGAAACATCTTGGGAAATCCTATGGTGGGTATTGTCATTTTGTTCTCGATGAATGTGTTGGAAGGTGATGCTAAGCTTTTAGAATAGAGTTGTCCGGTAATGGTTTGACTGATCTTCTTCATGACCTCGGTTTTCTCTTAGTGTGCTCTTCTGGACATGTCGTCAGATAAAGAGAGAATGTGGCTATTGGGACTGCGTCATTGTTCTAGGAAATCATGTGAACCATGTTCTATTGATTAATCAAGATTAAACCTTTTATGTTGAAAAGGTCCTTCTAATGACCTTAGATTTAAGATCTGTTTCGATGTTAAAGCTTTAAAGTAATCTTTGGATCTAGTTGTACAGGCTTATCCACCAGGTTTGTGAAGGGTTAAAGGTGTGTTTGGAATTGGCAACACAACATGTCACTTATAACAATATTAAATGACCTTGGTAGGTTGGTTGTTTTAGTAGTGGTCCTTGATGGCTTCTCGATGAAGAGATGTTTTTTTAAGGTGGGTATGATGTAAAATCCTGTATGATTGAACCGGGTTAAAACACGAATGTTTTTGAAATTATTTTTCTCAGTTTATCAACAGGTCATTATTTTTAAACTGAGCTTCGGAATATTATTCCTAGTGTTGGAACACCTAAAGATATCATTTTTTTGAATTTTTATTGAAGTTTTGAGGCAAAGGGGAAGTCGCACGGGCGGTGCATGGTTTTTCTAAACTGTATGGCCAAACCGTGCATATTTAATGTTTCTAAGAAGTTGATAATGCATGGTTAGAACATGGTTTTTATAACTGTGAGGCCTAAACATATGATGAGTGTGTTCCGAGGTAGTATCTAATGCACGGTTAGTGCACAGTTTGTCTAACTGTGCAAGAAAACCGTGCGGGCAATTAAGTGAGATCATAAAAAAAGTGTATCTCATAGTTTTTTCCCTCTAGATGGATCCTTTTTCTTCCAAAATGGTCGTAACTCGGGATCATTATCCCTTGAAGGTAGGAGAACCTCTCCCAAGAGTTTTGGAGGTGATCTGAAGGCTTCTATTGACAAATCGAAGCCTAATTCTTGAAGAATGTAGATGTCCTTCTTCGTTATTGTTCTGTTTTTTAGATCTACTTATATCTACATCTCCTCTTCTCTCAGTTTGTAATATCTACTACTTTTATGAGTAAATATAAGTGTGTGGATGATATGTATGATGAGTTTTGGTCTTGGTCTTGCTAGGATAAGTTATCTAAGGCGGGTTCTTGAGGAATCAACCGGTTTCTCTTGAGTGTTCTTCATTCGTTGTGGTTTTCATCAAAACCACGAGGTAGGGTCCCAAATCTATAACAATTTATATGATAATTTGATCTCCTTTTGACAACTTGAGAATGTGAGTTTCCTTGATTATGATATGTATATTCATGACACTTTTGATGTTATTAAACAATGCCACCCACATGAGATAAATGAGGACTTGATCATGTGTTGATTTTAAGCATGGGTTTTAATTTGGTAAAGTGATATGATTAAATAGTAGAATGATTTGAATAGGAAGATTGAGTAATAGGGTAATTAATGTTAGAATTAATTATCAAGTCATGAGTTGGAATGAAATTGTGGCTTTTACTGATTATTGGGAATATTGAATATTTGACATGTTTGGTATATAATTTGGAAACTGTTAATGATTAATGGATGGATTAATTATTACATGTTAAATGGTAAATGGTTAACTAATTGATTATTGGTTAAAGATATGAGATTTAATTAATTAATTAATTAATTAATCAAGTTTCATGCATTAAATTAAGATTGTCAATTGATTGTTTGTTATGATTGTTAACTAGGATTATTTTTGATGCGTATTAGTTTTACATGACTTAAGTTGTCTTCGATGGAGTTTTTTGAAAATATGATATGTTGTGTGAGATGGTTGATAAATATCTTCTCTTTATTCAGCATATTTTGTGATGATTATGGGATTATTGTAGATTGTTAATGTCATGGATGAATCACTATTTGATTGGAATGGTTTAGGCTTGTTATGGAATTTGGTAAATTAAGTGTTGACTAATCTGAAGATCGTTTGTGTTGTTAATTATTTGTTGAATTAATTAATGGATAGGTTTTGTGATTCTAGACATGGTATTCTACACCAATGATAAATTTATATGTTTGTTTGATAAATGGGTTGTGAGATAAGGACTGGTTCTCCAAATACTCACAGGGTGCTAGACATGGTGTTCTACACTCATCTTGCAAGTGAATATTCTTTTGTGGGATAGGGACTGATGCTTAAACTACCCATGGGTTGTGAGATAGGGACTGATGATCCAAATACTCACGAGGGTTCTAGACATGATTTTATACACCCATTAATTAACATTGGACTGTGGGTCTAATTGTTCATGCATGAAATGAAGTGATGGGAAATGAAAGCATTTGTGACATAATGATTTTGTGATTTGATTATGAGAAAGGGGTTCAGACTTATAAATGAATTGGGTGAATCACTGTTAGTGGACGGACCTAGGAATGGATCTCTATTTTTGTGGATGGGCTCAGACATAGTATATGAAAGATTAAATTGAATAACTTATGACGTGTTATCCAAGCTAAAGCACTAGCTTGGATTCGGTCTTTACATTGAGTACATAGATGGTCCTTTGAGACATCTGCGGGGAGTGACTTATACGGGGGATGTCGGGCGTAGGCCGAATCTCTGGACTTTCATAACAATATTTGAGTAATTGATAAATGAAAAATAATTATTTAATGATTGTTGAGTATGCATGAAAAAGGAATAATGCCAGTTCAGACACCAGTTGAGGGCTGAAGTAGGCACTTGGGTATATAGTTACATTGTACTGCTCACTTTATTTATGCATGCCTTCACATGTTATAAATTATTTTTTTAATGTATTGAATTGGGATAGACACTGGTGGTCCCGGCATACTGAGATTTATATCTCACAACCTACTCATGTCGCCATTGCACTGGGTACCCGAGTAGATTATTTTTGGTTGCAGGATTATGCTATTTGCATTTACTTGGGAGATAGGAGTAGAGGATCAAGAGGATGCTCGAGATGCTCGAGGAGACCGACATTGGGTCTTTCAGTCATTAATTATTTATTTCTGTATTGGAATGTAAATCATGTAATTATGTTCACTATTTTATATTTTGTATCATTAGCATGTCATGTATGCATCTACTGTACAATTTGGCATTGGCCATTTTTTTGTACAAGATTTATAAAACTCGGTTTCTGCTCCTTTATCATTTATTATACTGTTTCCTCAATTTATTACATTCTTCTATTTTTGAACACTAAAAATAGGGTATATTCTCCACACTGACTATTCTTATACCCTCACTGCTATTTGGTAGCATTTTTCGTAAGGGGAGACGCACTTGAGGTCATGTGGCGACCGGTCCAGCCACCGGTTCAGGGGTGAGCCAGGTCGGGACGTTACACTAATATTGGGTTTGTTCTTATCTTATTCCTATTAAATCTATTATTTGAATGTAAAAATATATTTTGATGAATATAATATATATATATATTATATTCATGCCAGTCACTAATTGAATTTAATATAATTTACTAGGATGAAATAATTTTATGAGCATAAGAATAATTCTTTATAAAAATATATCTTGTATATTCATTCGGTTACTATATCTATTTCTAATTAATTTGTAACCAATGAAGTCAAAAAATAATTTTCATTAGTTAGTTAATACTATTCATTATTGAAAACATAACAACTAGATTATATCTTATTATATTAAATAATATTATTTTAAAAATATATTTTTGTTCGATAGAACATGGTCTTGAGTGTAACATATGCAATCAAAGAAATTGAATTAATTTAAGAACGGACAAACTATAAAATATTGGTGTGTTGCGTCCACATTTTTTCTATCACGTTTTCATTTTCTAATACCGTAATAAGATCCAAATTGATTATTTTTTTCAATATGATCTAGTTCATCATTCATCTCTTTAAACCATCATTCATGCATTATTGCTTCATCATATGATGTTTTTTCCATAATAGAAATGTGGAAATAATGTTTTTCATTATATATTATACTTGTCTATTTAGGTGTGGTCCTTTACCCAATGATGTTATATGGATCAACATTTTCTCATAAATTTCTATTTTGAGGTTCAGTTAGAGTTTATTCATTCATGGTTTACTCTGCTAATTATACTTCAAAATCATCATCATTTCAACTGACCTGATTCTTGGGATGGCCTTCCACGATTTCTTTATATGAACATATCCCTTTTACACTTTATTCTTCACCTTCAATCATATCAACATATGATATCCATGAATTATTAATAGATTTATCCTCAATGACCTTGATATCATATCTCTCCAGAATCCTTATAAGAGTATTATTATAGCATTTGTACGATTACTCTTCATTGAGTATCCAAGGGAAATTCCCTCATTGGTTTCATCACCAAACATTCTTTTAATTACATCAGTGTTTTGGATTAAAATTTTATTGAAAAAAAAACAAAAAAAATAATTTAGTGAGTTCTTACATCCATGAAATATCCCATATAGTTTCCTTTATTCTCTTATACATTGTACTATTCAATTTCGAGTATACACCGCAACATGAACAACCACATTTCTATAATGATGATAAACACAACTTTAAATAAGCTTAGTTTGTTTCCATGTTATACACCTACAATTTATGTGTTCAACAACCACATTGTTTTAGCTATTTTTAGTGAAGACACTTCATTCATGATCCCAAGTTTTTCAAGGAAATTTTCTCTTTCAAATGATGTGTACTTTGTTCCATTATCAACCTATAATATCTTGATTGTGTGGCCAATTTAATTTTAATCTATTTTCATATGTCACTATTGGTATTAAATCACTTCTTGTCTATAATTAATAAACATCACGCATTCCATTCAACTATAATCATAAATATAAATAATTAAGTACCTATCTCCATATTTTTGAGCCACATTCATTAAACCACACACATGTATGTGTTCTAGATCAAGAATATTTGATAAAATTTTGTTCTTAGGTAGATAAGACTTCCAAAAAAATCTTTCCTTACAAGAAAGAATTAAATTTATTTTATTTATAATGTTTCAGATTGGTAATGTCAACAACATATTTTATCTTGTATACTTTTTCCATTCTCTATTGATTAATGTGAATCTACCTCCGATGCCAAAATTTATTTTCATCTTCAACTATTAAGAAACATGTGTTTTTTATTATCTACCATATATAAGCTATAATTGATCTCCATCATTTACAGAGATAACTTTCTACCATAACTATTATGGGGAACCCTTTCTAACTAAATGTCACTAACATACCAGAGTCACATATTTGACTCACACTCGGGATATTGTGATGCAATCCAACCACATAGAGAACTTTTTTCTTTACATCATCATTTTATGATTCTATATTTCCACTACCATTGTTCATTTATATTCCATATTTGTTTAATCCCAATATTCCATTAGAAATATCCTTAATGTTTTAACAAATATTAATTCTCTGTCATTTGGGATGATCATCATATATCAAGAATCGAGGTTCTACTAATGAATATTAAATTAAGAGTGATCTCTTCTGGGTTTTATTTCCCAATAATAATATTTTCCTTTAATGACATACATGATTGAGTGTTGGAAAAGTATGACCAATCCAATTTATTTTTAATATTGATGGTTGAATAATACTCATATGCTTCTTCTATTGAAGAATAGTGTTTTTAATGGGTAATTCTTCTTGGTTGATTTATATAGAATTGTTAATGAATGTTGTAGTTTATGTCTCAAACTTTCCTATTCCTACCATGATAAGATTTATGGAAAAGTATAGAATAATTAAAACTATATATATATATATATATTATTTATTCTATATTATAAAGTATATGGTCTTATTATCCTTTATTGAATTATCATTTATTCCCCACACAGATAGCTATTTTCTTCTTCATAGTAAGACATGGTAAAGATCATGAAGAAATATAATAAATATTTCATTAGAGGAAATGTATTCTCATTTATGTTCTCATATATTTACATTTCTTTTTTATAATTATTTTACATGTGATATTCTTTGGATAATTGAATATCATTTTCATCTCTCTTATCTGTTTGGTTAAAATCTATCTCTGTTAGGATATTAAGTTCCTTGGTTATATGTATACCTTTATAGTACCCTTTGATTTGGATCATCTCATTTCTAACCATTGATGTCTTTATATCATAATAAATTTCAATTTTTTCCATAATTTTAGATCATTGATCATGCAAGGATTTCTCTACACATTCAGAACCATGGGTAACTCTATTAAAATCTAAAAATCATTGAAATAATAATTTATTTTTCGATTCCCTTTATTTTTATTCAGTTTCCAGTTTACTATATAAAGAAATGAATTCATATTCAAGTCCCTCAACTAACATATACTTTTATTATTTTCACTAATTATGGTCATTGATGGCTTTTTCCAAATCATAAATCCTGATTTTAAACTCTAAAACCTCTTCTAATATTTTAAGTCATCAAATGTTCTTCTTACTCTAATTATAGCTGATCGATTTAAACATCAAGATGATCCACATAATCTAATGACTCTTTTAACAATGATCACATATTTCTTGTATTATTTATTTTAATTCATGATCATTAGGATAACCCTCATGTTTCACTATGAGATATATAACCCCATTTGATTGATTATCATTAACCTTCATGGGATCTACCATTTCAACTATATCCATCATGGAATAATCAATATCCAATTTAATATTTTCCTTCACATCCTCCAAAAATTAATTCTTATCTTTTTACTCATTTTAGATGATGATATCTCTCTATAATTGCATTTCTAATTTAAATAATCCCTTTTGTGGGAACCTACTTTGAGGATTTTTCATGATTTATTCTTCATTTTACAGGTCATTAAATCTATCTGATAATTGTGGTGCAATGTTCCCTATATTGCAACATCGAAAACAAGACAAAGGATCCATGACATTCAAATATACATTTTCCTCATAAATTTTTTAGACAAAAGGGAAATAATTTATTTATCCACATCATCCACATCATTACTATTACTATAAATGTCATGTTGTTCTTCTTGGATTTGAATTAGATTTTATTGAATAATCAAATTATTGACTCTTAATGTTTGAATTTCATTTCATAAACCTCTAGAATACCTTATAATATCATCAAGAGAACACATATACATATCTATTTCTACAATGGACAATACTTTTAGATTTTATAGGTGTGTGAATTTTTTTTTTTTATTCCGAGTCTCAATATCTTTAATTTATTAACAATTTCCTCAAATAGATTCAACATGATCAGTTATAAAATTATAGAAACTATCTTCATTTTCACATGGATTAATATTCATATCGTTGAATTGATTATGCAAAAAAACAAAGAAAATGGGTCTTTATCACCTTGTTAAAACCTTCGTATATATTATCTAGTTACTCTAACACTGACTTGATTGAATCGAAACTCATCACTATCAAATAGATTTGATTAAATAACGTTGTAATAAGATCACTATGAGCTTTGGCATGTGTATGAAGCCTTTTTCTATTTTTATAAGAATTATAATGACTTATCACATCACTTTCCTAAATCCATTGAAATATATCATAGAAAATATTCATCCCAATAAATCATAGATGAGTTCTCATTATATTCACCAAAATTGTGAAGTTTCTTCTACCAATAGGGAAATATCATTACATTCACTATATTATTTATTAAAACAAAAATTGATGAAAGGTTTAACACCTATAATCTATATTTACCTATACCACATGTAAGACCCAAGAACACCCTGAGAGGGGAGGGTTTGATCAATGTGTTATCTTTTTCATTCAACGAGACGTATCTTGTCCAGAAATTGGTAGGAACTTATAAATCATGTCTTATGGAATCATGTAATTATTGGACACCAACACATAGAAATATAAATGTTATAATGTAGTATTACCTAGTTCAACACTATATCATAGTCCTAGGAGAATATGTCGACTATGTGGCAGTCATACCTAAATCCACTAAGATTCACTAGATATTGTGGATTAAAAATGATTACACACCGTTACTTCATTCCATGAACCATAAATTTACACGAATTTTATGGATATAACATTACCTCCCTTGTAATACATCAATCAAAATCTCCGAGATCACTACCTTGGGTGATGTTTTACTTAGATTACTAACTTGAATATCATATCAATAAATTGGGAACATATGTAATTTTATCAAATTAATATGAGACTCTTATTACACCATAGTCAGGAGCAGATTCACTTGAATGAATTTTTCTCTTAAACTAGATGTTAAAACCTACTATACTGATACGTACCTTTAACAAAACACCCTTCTTCATGAAAATAAATTTTTTTCATAAATCTCTAATCTTCTTTGAAAATACGTAATCTTACGAATCTCCCAACCTTCGTCAACCATAAGGATTTTGTTGAACTCAATAGAATTTTGAATCTCAATACCTTCCAAAAAACACCTTTTTTCCAAAATATATTATTCTTAATTTTTTCATGAACATTATTTTCACAAATCATTTGTTTCATAGTGTTCCAAATTTTTAACTGAAATATATTATCATAATACCTTTGTGAAATAAGATCGCTCACTATTTTCCTAAACTCAATCAATACTGATTATGATGAGAGAATTCCTATTTAATTACATTACCTCCTTCAAAAAACATTCATGCCAATCCTGGAGTTCTAACAAACCTCTTCAATCTTGTTCATTAATTTCTTATTCTTCAAAAAGATTTAGTAGTATGTTTATATTTGGGACTCATATCATAATAAAATTTCTTACCTTCATTCTATTATTCCACATCATTTCTTTGTGAAACCAGTTTTTCAAAACCATGAATCCCTCATGACACTAGATTCTGTAATGAAGATCTGTATAATCGAAAGCCTACATCCCTCGTGAAACTCCATGAATTTTCCATATTTCAATGATTCAGTCCTGGAAATCCTATTTCATAAATTTTATCCCTTCCCTATAGATTGAGACCCAAATATTTGGAAAACTTTTTTAAATAAATAATCATTCTAAATTGAATTAAATTTCATAGTAATGTCACTTGGAATGAAATCTCCTTGATCAACCTGTTGTAGATTGAAAAATAATTTTAAAAGAAATCTATTTTAACCAATTAAAACCATTGTTACAATAGTAAAAAATAAAATAAAATGTATAATAAACATGAAATATTTTCATGTGAAAGAAAATATTTAACACGTGATTATTTTTTAGGATGATAATGATTTTATGTGACGAGTTAAAATCAATGAAAGAGATACATAAGTATAAAAAACATTTTAAATCTATTAATTATTTATTTTAAATTTATTTTTCCTCCATAACCATGTTATTTAAATAATTTTATGGATGTACTTCTATTAAAATAAGGGAATTTTAAAGGAAATTTCATGAAACTTTTGAAATTGATTTAAATGATTTAAACAAGAAACTTTTCATGTATTTTATGTAGAATTATTTTAGAGATTTCAAAAGGAATGTTCAATTTTAAGGTATATGTTGTCAACAGTTCCACTGGATATTATATTCACTGTTTTATATTTTGATTAGTGTATAAGAATCCATTTTCTTTTTAAGAAAAACCCATATTTCTCTTTTCCCTAGTTATTTTAAAAAGTGGTTTTACATAAAATGTATATTTCAATATCCAAAATCATTTATATATGGGTGAAATGAATATTGTTATGATATTTATAATTTAAATGAAAGCTTTCATATAATATTTTTCTATTATGTTTCGTTGGAATTTGTTATAATTATGATTTTCAGTAATATATATCATGAAGATATGTGATCTCTATAGAGCTCATGATGATGTGTGAGCTAGATATAGAGCTCCTATTCATTGGGTAAATGGATAGAGTTGATCAGTTATTTTTCTATATTGATTATTGTTATTTTTCTAGTAGGTTTATCCATTTGTATGATTGATTATAATACTGATTTGAAAGAGATGTCACGTGTTACCTAAATGATTTAACTAAGTTGTCAATGAGTTTTTATAAAAACCTTATGATTTCACATGTTAATGTAATAAGATTATGATTAATGGGATTATTAGGATAGATTTTAATGTTCAAATGTAAAACATTTCATTATTTTCTCATGATATCAAATAAATTTATATGAGTTTTACTTTCTTCCATTAATATTATTTCTGAAATGATTTACAAAATAATTTTCAAAGGGATGATGGTTTATTGGTATGAAAATATATACATTAACCCCAAATATATTTTATAAAAAATGAATTTCTTTAATAGTATTCATGGGATAATGGATTAATTTATTTATTTTTATATGAACTTTAATGATATTTTTTTCTCATCATAAATTTTCAAAAAACATTCATTGGGTTTTAATTATTTTTTAGGAAATTATATTATCATGATTAAAATTATGATTAAATATCATGAAAATAAATATGTTTTTACATTAAATGGTCTGTATTTTGAAATAATGTATACTGAGTGGTACTGTCCACTATGTGATATAATTTTATTTACATAAGGGTGGTGATATAATTGCCTAAAAATATAAATCTAAAAGATCATTGGGTATGTAAGAATGTGAATTATAGTTTTAATATAATAGATTATTTAATATATAAAGCTATGTTCTAGTAGTTTTATTAGTCAAAATGTTTAGCTAACATTAATGTTTAGGTTGTCATTTGGGTATAAGTTAAAATTATCCAATAAAAAACAAATGTTAGTATTCAATGGAAAAATAATTTTATATTTCATGTAGAATAATATAAATTTATGAGGATTGGATTAAAAATTTTTTCAACTGAGATATTAATTAATTTAAATATTAGGGTACTACAAATTTTCTATAGTGTTTTCATTACCCTTTTTGATTAGTTTCCATTTTAATAATTGTTTTCTTTTTAAGTGATGGTATTTTTAATAAATTAAAGATAATTTATCAATATGGTAAGAAATATATTTTTTAAAATATTATTATCCTATTAATATGATTTGATTGTCACTATTTTTTTCAAATTCCTATTTAAATTAACATGACAGGTTCGGAGCTATACAAATATCATGCAAGAAGATGTTTGACATGTTCAAATCCTTTTATATTCTAAAATTTTTCATCCCCATGAAATATTTTACATATGATTTAAAAATATTAACTCTTCCATCTACATCAGAAATGTAAATTCCACAAATTTATTAGTAATTTAATTGCATGAAGTTAGTCATCCTATTACAATATAAGGTGCATATCATGATAATCTGGATATTTGGATTTCAGGTATGAATTTGATTCCTATGTTTAATGTATGAAAAATAATTGGGTTGATATTAATTAATCATATGGAAATAATTATTATATTATATTTTTAGGGATGGATTATTATAGAATAAGGTGATTAAGATTGAAAAACTGTTTCAGATAGAAGTTAATAGAATGATTTGTTTATATATTGAGTTTTCAAAATTATGATGTAATGGTATTTTATCAATTCTATTCAGATGTATTCTATATTTCATGTTAATCTTGAAAAACCTAATGAATATTCTATATTTTTTCATTTTTTAAAAATTAATAAAATATGTTATATTAAATTGATACATTTGAAAAATGGTGTAGCGAAAAGGTGATAGTTTTTTTGGAGAAATTAATTTATAGACATATGAATAAAATATAAATAACAATATTTATTAACATGTTCTTGATGTTAAAGATATAATATAAAATTATGAATATATTATTTTTTAGGAAAAATAATTTGTATATAAAACCATATAGATAAAAACCGATTTGATGATAAAGTTTTTTTGTTAAATTTGATGTAGTTTAATACGTTTTTTGATCAATAGAATATATTATATAGTCTGTGATGTTTCATTATGAATAATGATATTATTAAATTTTTGAATAATATATTTTTCCTATTCATTTCATTGAGATTCATGTTATTATCATGTTTTCAGAGAATCAGGGTGTTTATATGTTTGGTATGTGACATTTTGAGCTGCTTCGTCTATTCTGGTGATAAATATTAAATTTCATCTTTGAGAAATATATCTGATCATATCATGCAGATTTTTGGGTTTTCAATTTGGTTATAAATATTTTGTAGGATTAATAATAATAACTATTTATGGAATTGATTAAGTTGAACATTAATTTTTTTCTTTGAGGATTTAGATATTAATTTATTACACTTATCCATATTTGATAAGTTATTCTTAATTTTTGGATTTTGTAAGATATATATATATATACAATGAATGAAAAGTAATTTTTGGAAAATAATGATCAATTAAAAGTTAATTTTAGAGCTTCATGCATGACAAAATCATCTATAATAATCATTTCTTTGAAAAATAGATGATTTTAGAATTGATCAAAGAAAAAAATTGATGAAATGTTTCTTATGAAATGGAATTAAATAAAGTGATAGCATATTTATATGTTCACCACATGTTTGTAAATAAATCATTAAACACTAGTAAAACGTTATTGAAACAAAAATGTTATAATATTATCATTATTAAAAAAATAGACGGTCTTTTTCACACATCATTGATTTATGTTTTTTTTCATTATCATTTTGATGATAAATCATATTGGTGTGATGAATGTTATCTATGACTCCAAATCATTAATTGGACATTACATTTTCTTCCATTCCAATTTTTTAACCTCCTTGAAATTTTATCCTAACAAGATTCATAGTTTGTGTTATTTCATATATCCTTCATATTTCCCATTTCTTATTTTAAAAAGGATGTTTTATGAACAATGTCAACGATTTGGGTTTTAAAAAAATTAAAATATAAATCTTGTTATTACTGAGAAGAAGTTAAAATTGAAAGGAAGAAAATTTTTAAATGTGTGAAAAATTTAACATGTTAATATTCTAAAAACCACTATATTCGAAAGAAAATAGGACACACAATAGTGAGCTTAAATGAACCATCAAATATTTTTATATAAATATTATAGTTATAACATAACTATTAAATTTAAGGGTTTTAATAGGATAAATTAAATTATAAGAGATATATAATGTTTTTACTCAATATAAACCTATTCACATTTTCCTAGGAAATAACCACAAAATGTTTCATTGAAGTCAATCAATAATTCAAAAATATGTTTTATTCAAAAAATTAATTTGATAATTTATGTGATAAAATATTTTAATTTAATTTTATAACATTTAGAAATTTTATTTTGAGAAAAATTATATCATTTTTGAAATAGTCATTTTATAAATACCTTATGAAGAATTTTTGGGATATTTTAGGAAGATCTATTTTTCAGTAAATAGCGAATAAATATGATTTTAAAACAAATGTCATTCTATTCCATTTAAAATTACTATTATTATTAAATTTTTATCTTATTATAAGATATATATTGTTTAATTAAATATAATTAAAATAATTACATTGAAATTATTAGTTTAACGTTTTTAGATAATCTCTTTTTTTGGATTATAGATATATTTTTCTAAAAAAATGTCTTCATTCTCATTTTAAACATGTATATTGAAAGTTATTTTTGCAACATCTAGAAACTGAATCATTAAATATTTAATCCATATTTAGATTCAATATTTCAAAAATTTGGTATATGGATCCCATTTATATTATATCAATATGAATAGTAATTATAATAAAAAATTATAGCCTCAATAATGGTAAATCAGGTAATTAGAGATAATAATAATTTAATAAGGACTAAACATTTTACTAAAACTATAATTTAATCTTTTGTATAAATTTTGGAGGACCATCCTTATATTATATCTTAATTTATTTCACTTTTGTGATATTTTTCTTTGAAAATTACTTATATATTATTTAATGTGAATTGAAATTAAAAATGTAACTCGTTTTTAAAAAATTATAATTTTATTTGAAGGTGATAAAAACAACATACGTTTTGTTACAAATGATTTTATAAAATGATTATTTTTCATTTTTATCATTGTAATTTATTTTTTAATATTTAGTTGTGAAATAATTATATTAAACGCTTTTATAATGCATAAACAATGCATGTGCATGCAGTAGGAAAATGTAGTAAATTTTTTTTACTATAATAAATGTCATAATTTTTGGATGAGTTTTACTATCCCATTAATTTTATAAATATATAAAAAGTATTATATATTTTTATGGTTTATGTTTTAATTAATTTACATTCTGTATGTTTTGAATGTAAAATTATATTAATTATTTGAAAACTGACATTATTTAAATTTTATAAAAGATAATGATTTACTAAATTGTATAAAATTACTAAATAAATATTTATCATAAATTCAATAATATATACTTTATAATATAATACATGTTCCATATATCTATCACATGTATTTTTATTATATATTTATTGATTCTTTTAGTGTATAAAACTATGATACCAATGTAATAGAATAATGGTTAACTGGTGATTAATGAAAAATGATAAGACTATATAATATAACCTAAGACTTTCCAAATTGTTTTTTATGATTAAATTTCAACTCATCCACATCCTATATTTTAATTATATAATTTTTGTTCCGTTTTTCAATAATAAGTACCTTATAATTAATTAATACTTTGCATACATCCAAAAGTTCACATTCCCTTAGTATAAAAGATAATGACCTACCATATTCACTACACAAATAAAGATCTATTTTTTCAATAAATTACATCCCTAATCCCAAAAAAAAATAACCCTTTACACATTCTATATTTCATATTATGTACATAATAACAACTATATAGTGTGTAATATTTAATGAAAATGAGATTGCATGAAGAAGTTTTATAACATTAAATCTAATGTTTACATTAATTTCATCTTATATGTCCATAAAATATTACTAAAAAATTATGATTAATAATAAATGTTTGATCCATTTAATGATATTTTATTATGTTAATGTAATAACCAATATTCATCTTCATGTCCATCAAATAGGAAATGGAACAATTGTTCTTGTATGCTTGTCCATGGAGAGATTTATTTCATTTTCTATCACCACCTATAAATTATGGTTATAATTATTCACTTAATATATATATATATATATATATTCATGAAATAATTATCATTCCATAAAAGTTATATATCAATTATTTTATTACCTTTCCATACATTGATAAATGATAACATCATTTGTGTGTATGTGTGGATGACCACCTCCATGAACCGATGTGATTCAATTTTTCATCACCACATCACATGGATAGTATATCTAGTGATAATATGATATTTATGATATTATAATCATTATGGAAATATGAAACCAATATTTACATTCTTTCTATTATGATTTTTGGAAAATTGATATGTTACTAATAGGTATGTACGACCTATCGTCCCCATAATTGTAATGTTTATCATTATTTAATAACCATCCTTATGATTGGAGTTAAATGTATAATTCATAAATAAAAATTATAATCATGTCACTATAATTATAAAATAAAGGTTGGAATAATAACCTCTTGGACAATTTTCCACTCGCTGAAGTAATTTTGGTCATATGGGTGGAATATCATAAACAAATCCCACATGAACTTAATTTATTAAGTAAGTAAATGTAACATGTAAATAAATAAAATAAAAGATATTATAAAAAAAAATTCCCAATAATGTATATAATTAACATATGTTTATTTTTTTCAATATAATGAATGTATATGATTATCTATACTCAAGGTATGGGACACATTACCTTAAATATATCATTTTAATTTATTTACAAATTTATTTTCTATATATTTTTATTCCATTTCCATATTATTAAAAAAAATTAATAATATATTTATTTGAACATAAATGAATTGTAATGGTAATTTATTTGAATTTTAAATTTATTTTTATTGATTTGAAAAGTAATATTTTAGCATATTTTATACATAATATCGGGAAACATTGTAAAATCAATGTTATATTTGGTCATAAATTATGTCAATTCTTTATCCCACAATTGTAAATGTTATTTTATTTTTGTAATTCATTAAATACAATAAATTTTTTATCAAATAAAATACAGCATTCCCATTTTTCTATGTATTTTATATTTTGGAATTGAATGGAATGGATATTTCAATAGAAAGAGATTTTTGTTAACGTTGAAAAAGAATTTTTTGAGTATAATAATTGAAATGAATATATTAATTTATCAAGAAAATTTTACTTTACCTAGGGATTGTTTATAATGATGGGTTTTCTATATATAACTCATGATGATGGGTGATCTTGGTATATCTCTCTAATTCATTGGGTAAAGGGATAAATCTAACTGATTTGGTTTCACTTAAGAGATAATTCTAATTTATCAGGTAGTGTATTCCATATGTAAAAGTGATTATAAGAGTGATATAAAAAATATATACAATTATACCAAAATGATTTAATTTTTTTTATTTTTTCATTTAAGTATTATAATTTCACAATGTAAGCTAATGAGAATATGTTAAAATGGGTGTTTATTAAATATCTCAAGGGAGAAGTGTATAACATTTTAGTTTTTTATCATGATTACAAATAAAAATTTATGAGATTTATTTTTCCTTTATGATTTCTTATAAAACTTTTTATGATAAATATTTGTGTAGTGAAGTGGAATTCTTATATAATTAAATATTTATTTTGTGGACATTTTTTATTATTAAAAAATAGTTTTTTAATAGTATTCCTCAAATAATTGGACCCTTTATTTCTTTTTTTATCTACCTTAGTGATATGTTTATGCTCATTCCCTATTTTTATAAATTTTTCAAAGGTTTTTATGGATATATAGGGAAAATAATGAGATCATGATAAAAATTATGATTATAATTCATTAAAAAGAATAATTATTTAATTTTAAATGTTTTTTATTCTTAGAAATGGATACTAATTAGTATTATCCAATTTCACATGAAATAACTATTTATAGAAGTGTGATCAATTGATTCACTAAAACACTGAATTAAATATATATTTTTAAATTTAATAAATTTAAATCTATTCTAAATACAATAGATTATGTAATGTTTATGGATAAATACTTAAACTCACAATCAAAAATAACACTGAAAAAAATTAAGGTGGAAAAAATAGATCAATCATTCCATTGGAAAAACATATTAATTTGAATCCACCATGTGATGGATCAATGAATCCTGATAGAATATCCCTATTAAAAAACATCAATAATAATGCCCTATGGAACAATTTAGTGTCTAAAAATGGTATTTAATAAATTAAATGAGTATATTGTTTAAATAAAATAATGTTTGGTCATCCATATCAGGATTTTTTTAGTTCCATTAATAATTTAAATGAACATATGTATAAAAATAATTGAAAATGTTATTTTTAGAAGTAACATAGATAAAAACTATATTTTTTATGACCTATAATTATTTTTAAAATAAAAAACATAAGTATTTAATTTAATACATTTAGATATAAGGATCATATTTAGAAATTTTTCACTTATCCAAATTTGGAAATGGAAATTCGTTGTTCTTTTGTTTTAGTTTTGAAAACATCAATATTAGGTTAAATTTTCAATTTAAAACATATAACATCTTATTATATTAAAATATGATATATTTTTTTGAAATTTTATTTCACTCATTGTGAACATGTTTATATTTCCTTGAAGGATTTAATATTTTAAAATATGTTCATGAATAAATACTCTATTTCATTTTCCAAAATAGGTAGCATGACGAAGTTGATGAAATAATGGGGGAAATGTAATTTTAAAGGGGATAACAAATAGATGCTACACATACCATGGAATTAACCATGAGTAATTTATGCATTGGGTTTATTTTTCTTCATATATTGAAATTGAATCCCTATTACCACTTAATTATGATAATTTTGGATCTTTCTTACATTTCTTGTTTTATTTGCAATTTTTTTATAGGATAACATTAATTAATGTAACCCTTATTTTTTACAACATAAGAAAGTTACTTCTAAAACATCAATTTGATTATTATTTTTAGATCTTTTGGAAGATACATTGTTTTTAATATAATATTAAATTTAAAAAATATTAAATCAAGTGACTAATCTCTCTCTAATTTTTAAATTTTTATTTAGCAGATTCATCACCAATTATTTTTATATGATAGGTTCTTCTTGGTTTTAATGGAAACTTTGTCTTCTCTTGTAACATATATCTTCATGGTTGTCTCATATTTCATAAAAAAGTATATGATTTCCTCAACTTTAATATTTTTAATGTATTTATCTTCTTAAGAAATGGTTACTATTAGTTCCCAATAACTAGTTAAAATCTAAAGTATTTTTATTACTAATGTTTGTATAGGAAGAGAGTCACTGTGTGCTACTCATCTATTAAAAATCATCAAATATTTTTATGATATTGAAAATAAACTCATTATGATTAATATATAAACACTCAAGTTTCATTCCTATAAATTTAAAGCCTTGTATTGTTACCATTATTTTTCCCATCAAACTAAAATTTTAATAATTTCTATAATTCACGTTTTTTAAAATTAATAAATTCTATTGAAATCATTTACCCAAAATCATAACTTAATGAATTCATTGATTTACTACCATGTTTAGAGTAAGAAATATCATTAGTGTTCCATTATACTTTTTGGTCATTTGGTAGAGTATATCCCTGAATTAAAATTTAATAAATATAATAGTCACTAATTCTATGAAAATTATACAGTCTTGATTTCCAACAATATTAATCAGTACCGCAAGAAATATCAAGACTGAAGGATTATCCATTGGGAAACCATTTTAAAACTATATCATTTCCAAAAAATAAATTTACAATATTGAAAATGTATTGATAAAATTTTAATATAATGAAATTATGAATTTAAATTTTAAAAACTAATTTGACACAAAATTGAGGTCAATTTAGTGTCAAATTTCAAGACTAGGGGTGAATTATAGGGGATAAAATATAATAAATGAATCCATGTTTAAAATTTACATTAAAATGGAATGATTATATTAAAATATTTCCAGAAGATAAATAAAATAATAAATGTATAATTTTAATTAATAATATTATAAAATATATAAGAAAAGAATAAAATAAAAAGTGAATCAATAATAAATTAATTAATTATATTTGATGTATTGAATAATTGAATAAAAAAATAATGAAAGTGTTAAATAACTGTAATTCAGGAATCTAAATAAGAAAAAATATTTTTTTAAGGATGTCCACAAATAGCACTAAAAATCATCTATTTATATAACCTCAATCACTTCATGATTTAAATTATTAAACCATTAGATTTTATAAAAACCAATACATGAACATGTCCTTAATTATTAGCTCATAGAAAAATCTATAATTACATTATAAATAATATATTTTCTGAGAATGATGGAATCCTAAAAGAGATTAGTCAAATTAATTTTTCATGGGAATGGAATGAATACTAATGTACCTCGTATTAAAATTACTTAGAACTAATTACAAGTAAGTGGAGGAAGAGAGATGATTTTTTGAATTTAATCACATTTAAGAGTAGTCTTGATTCTCTAAAATGAATAATAAAAAACTCTAGGAAACAATAATAAAATTATGATATTGAGAAAAATATAAAATTGGAACCATGTAAATATTAAATATTAGTGGATTTGAAAATGAGATCTGTTGAGAGAGATTTGTATATTGATTATATAAGAGTTTTGATGCCCAATAATTTTAGTGATTCCAGACCCCAAATCCTATTTTTATGTCCCCCAAAACCTTCAAAAATATTATAAATCTCACCAAGGATTAATGGAGTCATTGAAGTCAGAATATAATGTTTCTTATCATTTATTAACTGAATATAAACCCATGAAATGGCATTCTCTATGACCTTTGTGATGAGTTTAGACATTTTTTATTTACATCATACATGTCATCCCTGACCAGTGTCCACTATGCCTTGACACATGACCCTCACACCTTGGTGAAGGTCTTCCATAACCAAGAACATTCAATTTCGTATGGATTTTAGGAAACATTAAAAACACCTCATACACAAGAAATAATTATCATATAGTGTTATTTTAGACTACTTCCAAGGAACTAAAACATTCAATAAGAAGTATCCATGGATCATTAATGGATATTTAAATATTATAAAATTATTTTTTCCAAACTAAATACACATCTCTAAAGTTAAATCATAGGTACATAGTTGTGTGTAAATGATAATGAAAAAATCATGAATTTGAGATAGGTACATCACAATATAATATTTCTCCTCCCATGGGATGAAGTTATTCAAAGAATCTTTTAAATTTCTACATGTTCTAAATGGGATGCATTTCTCAGGTGAATAATTACCCAGTTCGTAGATCCATTATTTTCATTGACATTTATATTAATTTATTTATGTATTATTAATTATCTACAATTCCTATTTATTTATTAAAAAATATTAGTCTTATACCAAAGCGTTTAATTATTAGATAAATTATTTACTATAGTTACCTAAAAATTTAAAATGAATTATTTTAAGGAAAATCAAAAACATTGAAATATTTTTTTCAAGTGGGTCAAAGAAAAAAATTGTACCTAAATTATATGAAATGAATTGGGGTTCTAAATTAAACCATTGGGAAAATATTTCCCCAACATCATTATTGGACGCATCAAAAAGAAATTTGAACTAGTTCTCCAAAATTAGTGGTTGCATCACTAGGGGTTCGATCAATGAATTTTTAAATCATTAAAATACCCTATTAATGAACTATAAAAAAAGACTTAATATCCATAACAAACAATTTAGATAAAGGAAGTGAATCTCTAAAAAATTTCTTAGTGAATAACTTATTAAAGGTTGATTATCCTAGAAATGATCTATCATGTTTCCCAATAGATAGATAGTGTAATGAATTTATGAATTCAATTTTAGAATTATATATCATTATAATATTTTTATAAACAACACGTAATTAAATATACCACATTAATTTATAAATTTTCATATTAAAAAATGTATATAATAATTATTTTTAATAAAAAATATCCATACATTAAATAATTTTTTCAAACAATAATGAAATAAGTATTTAAAAAAATTAAAGTCATCCAAAATAAATTCTAATAATACTTAAATATTATAAATTATAATTTTCATGAACCTCATGAATTCACCATGTGTTTTAAAAAATATAAATATAATCATCATATATGGCATGGTTCTATAAGTACATGTAATATTTTTTCTATAAATATTCTGGTGAAATAAGAACTCAAAAGTAACATCAATGTCCATAAAAGAACCTAAAATTATTCCCCCAAAAAAATATTTTTAACCTTTTTTCAAAAAATGGAATGGTAAATGATCCTTCATTGTGACCTGGTCGGACGGTATATCTTCCATACATCATATTCCAGTATTATGAATTCTACCAAAGATCAAATCATTTTATTCATTGTTTATTCTGTGATGTCTAACTTATTATGAGATATGTGAGAGAGATATATCCATTTTATGTTAGATATAGTGTAGATTAATAATTCCACCATCATTATTTAAAACCCACTTCATTATTGGATTCTGTTCTTTGTCTCTTCCTAAAAATCATAGAATTAACATTAAAAACAATTAATTTGATGTATAATTTTATATTTATCCCATTAATGATAATTAAATTATATGTTATTCCAGAATACTTTTCCAATAAATTCTCAATTATCCTTTACTAGTTATTTTATAATATTCCTTCTATTAATATGGACATAAATAATTAAACATTCTATTTGGTACAGATTCTTATAATTTTCTATAGAGTTTATAGCTCTATATATTCATATTTTTATAAAGATGAAATAATAAATGTATTGATAACTTTCTGATAATTAATTTCCTATAAAAAAGATAAAAAAATTCTTCTTCAATAGTAATAAATTAATTAAATCCAAAAAATAATGATTTTGATAAATCCTATTAAAAACAATAAAATTATTTTTGGGATTCTATATCATTCTCAATTAAAATATTTTAATGTCATAATTGGTTGTTTAAAGTTATTTTCTTTTATAACAAACCATATTAATCACAAGGATCTACTGTAACATCCCAGGTAAATAAATAATATTACATTCTAATGTTTATCAATATTTTTGAATAAAATGTTAATACTACTTTAAAGGGTATTCTATGCTCGATGGCATACCCAATACGCAACAACGAGTTTCTTTGAAATCTTAAGTTGCACAATAATAATATAATAATATTATAATAGTTAACGCCTAGCCGTTTTAATATAGGGAATGAACAGAAATAACTACAAAATGATTACATATGTTTGTTAAATATTTTTACATTTATCCAGTAAATGTTAGAGGCTTAAAATCCAAATGAATATAATTTTAAGAATAAATACTCTAATATTTTTAAAAGAATGTTTTACTGGATTTTGATGGCGAACCATTTATTAAACTATATTTTAACAATTTTATAAGACATATTTGTCAAAATAAACTTATTCTTTATGATTGGGACATTGAAATTTACTTTGGATAAATGTCTGGTATTTTTCTGATAATGTTCATTTTTTAATGAATAGTGAAAAGTGTTGTATTTTAATTCAAAACTTATTTTTAATATAATTTATTTATATATTTAGATTATCTTTTTAATTGGTTTTAAAGTGAAATTAGAATATATTTTTACCATTTAATCCAATGATGGTCATTGAAATTAATATCACTTTGAGATTGGACATAAACGAGTGTCAATCTTTTGATAGATATTCTTTCTTAAAAACACGCTATTTGTTCTGACAATGGGAATTAATTATTAAATTAATTATTGTAACTTATATGTTTTGTATTTTGTAAAATAGACATCTTTTTTGAATTCAGAATATCAAATATAGCTTAGGTTGAAGTTTTGGTATTTTTCTAAAAAACATCAATTTTTGATGAATAGTGAAACCACTAAGTGGTACTTAAAAACTGATTTTTCATTTTAATGAAATTTTACAACCTCTATGTTTTGAATTTAAAAAATCTGACATACATGGTTGTCATTAGGAAGTAAAATTCAGTTCAATGGGATTAAAATAATTTTTTGGTGAATAGTAACTTTTAAGTTTTTAATCGCTATTAGAGGTAATTAGTGTAGTTTAAGGTAAAATTAATGTTTTAATAATTTTAAATGACCTTGACATATGTACTAACCTTATTGTATGTGTCATGGATGACCAATACAACCCATGGGTCGATTTGTGGGGCCCCATCGAGCCACTTGGGTAAGATAATGACATTAATGCCTTTTTTTAAAGTAAATGTAAAAATGACACAAATATGTATTGTTTTACTAAAAAAAAATTTACGTGGGGTTATACAAGTCAGATTTTTGACTATAAAAAGTAATTGGAAAGATAAAATTATTTCCTACATCATAGTAGTTTTTTATAATTTTTAGACATTAAATAAATTAAATTATTTATGACATCATGATGATGCAGCGATTACCTCATTATTTAACGATTTAAATAAAATGAAACGATAATGTAAAATCTAAGACCTAAACATGTATAAAACCTATTGTATGAGTATATTTAGAACCCTTATCACCTTATCCTCAAAATACATCAATTTGGGACCTTTAAAATATGAAACTCATTTGAAAATAAAGTAACATTTTATTACTTTCCAAGACTGCCCCTACTTTTCTCTTATAAAAGGCCCCCAACTATACCACCTTACCCACACCTCTCAAGCCTTTGGCTCGGCCAACCCCTGACCATATCATCTCTCCAAAACTTTAACCTCATCCTAGATGCCTTACCTTAGGCATGAAGCTCTTCAAGAAACCCTTTTGGTTCAAACCAAAGGGAGTTACCCGATTTTAAGGTAATGTCTTCACTTGTGTTCTTTTGTTTTATTTTTCTTCTCCAACCCCCCTAAAATCTTTTTATTCATTTAATTTGTAAAAAATCCATTATCTTAAATATACTAGGATGTTTTTATAAGAATGATTCGATCTAACATTACAGACACCTACATCTAATGGTTACAGAACATATAGTTTCTGTGGATGGTGAATTTCTGCCTCACGAAACGATGACTGTTCAATATTATTTTAACACCTTCAAAGGTGTCCATTAAGATGCCACTATATTTATATATGATATATAATTTTTTTCTGTTTTCCTTAATCTTCTGTATTTTTCATTTATGGCATACCTTTATAGCTTTCATTATGGGTAAACACGATATCTTCATTTTAGGAAGTGCGGACTACCGCCCCCTCAAAGTTATTTGATTCGTTAATACCATATGTGGTATATATAAAGGATATATTTAATGATATTATATATGATACCATACTGTAATTATAATACTATTATGTATAATTATGTTTTAATTCCATTAAATATGAAATAGAAATGGAAGTAGTGTTCATGCGTACGTACGTCTTACCGTCCCCATGAACGGTGCATTTCATTTATTACCTCTAAATGTTATGTAATATTATAAATGCATGTATATAATGGATATATATGATATATATGATATCTAAATAATAATATAATTCTGTATATAATGGATATTTTACCCCATGAACAAACTTGTAATTATAAAGAGTTTATTTTTGACTCAAGTAGCAATGATCAACAAAACGACCATTATTAACTTAAATAATTACATAGTTTTCATAACATGGTAATAAGTGATATAAAAGGAATAATTAATGTTAAAAAAAGTTCTTAAGCAAGTATAAATTAACTCATGTTTATTATTCAGGAGGTAAAATAACGATCGAGTCAAGTCGGAACTGAGGTAACGGATCCTACCTCTCTCTTTATTTTTAAGTACTCTTTTTATGTAACTTACATTAAGCTCCTATTTCTTATGTTGTGGGAAGTTATTTTATATTACTATTGATATAAATTTTATGTTAATATGATGAGAGATCCTATTTTATCTCATAAATCCTTTTTTGTAAGTTTTATGTGGCGTCGTTAGGCTGTCGAAGTTTCATAAGGGGGTTTTATCTCACTTTTTATTCCTGTGAGATTCATGCTACATTGGCCATTATTTCCTTTTGTGTGGTGTATGTAATGCCCATTATTTTACTATTTGTATAATATACTCTCATTTATGGGTACTTACATCTTCATTGTATGACCCTTCTTTCATGGTGTGTACGTTTCAAAAGTTGCCAAAATCGGTAAGGGAACCTTTCACCCTCCTCTTTTTAAAAGACTTATTTTGTTATGTCTTTTAATTTACATATTTTTTTGTTGGGATATGTTCTTATATATCCTTCTAGATGTAAATTTTATTTACAAGAGATTAGATACCATGTTCTCTCCCATCAACTAATTTTATGAATTTTTACGTGACGTCGTTAGGCTGTCGAATTTTACCAAGGGAACTTCTTAACCCAATTTCGATTTCATTGGGTACAACATGTAATTATTGAATATGTCATCCTTTGAATATGTGTGAATGACCTTTGATTGTTTTACACTTAATATCCACTTATATTGGGTGTATTTATATTTGTCACACATAATTATGTGATTGATTTATATTTAATTTAAGGATACATTCTTTATAAGGGATTTCATCTCATTTTACATTTCTATTGAGACTTAATTGTTGTTATGCACCAATTCACTCCTATATGGTGTATATACTGTCCCTTGAAATATTATATCATGAATCCATTTATTCTTATGATATTATATTGTTTTGATTAAATTTTATTCCTCAATTATGGTATTCAAGTGTCTCTCATTTTGTTAAAAACCCTTTAACTAAAATATCATTTTAAATGACTTAATGATTTATTCTTATAAATATTTATCATTAATATCCATGTTTTCAAAATGGTTTTAAGGATTTAATTATATGGATATTAACAGTTTAAAATGTTATAAAATTCAAAGTGGTATGGGACACTTTGATTCAAAAACCACTTTATTAAATGTTTTAAATGGTTTTGAAAATGGGTTTTAGAATGGATTCATTATCTTAAAATGTTATATTGTTATTGCAATGTGGGAATGTTATCTTTCCTTTATTCTTAGGCTATGTTCTATGATTATGTTATGGTTCATGGGAATTGTTTATGAAGACAGGTGGTTCCGTGATAAACTAAGGGCAGGTGAGCCCGATATAGCTCTCCAATGCATTGGGTAACGTGAAGGGGTTAAACGTTAAGGTTTCTACGAAGGGATTTAGGTAATATACTGTTATGGGTATTCCAAACATAACCAAGAGTGTTACTCCCTACGTAAGAATGTTATTAATGCCTCAAGTTACCTTTATGTCTTCGGATTTCTATGATTTATTCATGTTTTGATGAGGTATGTTAAATTGATTATGTTTTATGAGTAAAGTATGATTTCATACATGGACTAATGTTTTCATTTTATTCTTTTATATCCCTTACTGATATTTTTATGCACATCCCAAGTTTTTGAAAAAAAATTCATAGGTCAAGGGAATGGTACATGATATGATGATAGTGTCAAGGAAGTGTCTAGAAATAATCCATGTTTTATTTTAAATATGTTTCTGTTGATGGGAAAAGGAATACTATCTTTTATGTAACCATTTTGATTAAATGTGGAATGTAATGAAAGTATTATGATCTAATTCTCTAAAACTCTAAACCCGAAATGATCCTCAATGTGTAATCTTGTAATAACTCGAGATTAAGTAAGGTTTAAGGCTGGGGCCTAATAGTTGGTATCAGAGGTCAGTTTAGATAACTTTAGAGGTTAGTGTGTTGTTTTAGCATAAGTGAAAAGTTGTGTATGACCAAAATGGTTATTATATTGGATAGAATCATTGTTATTTTTGAAGGTCGGAATGAGTTTGAGATAACTTGGATAAGTATATCTTAGTGTTTAACTTCCTCTTTAGTACAAGATGATTTTGTCGATATACTCACACTGACCATTTTGGTTTTAATAAATTGATGGATCTAGCACGAACCAAAGTGACAATGGGTTTGAAGGAAACTGTGGTGGTTCTCTGATTAAGAGACTGGATGAAATGGGGGATTCAATGAGAAATCTCGTGGTTTTTCTAAACCAACTATCAGGAGTCATGATCAACCACTTGAACCCTGGTGAGTTCTCTAATACCTCTTGTACGAGAGAACCAACTCGATGTGGAAGTTCGTGTGACAATTATAAAGGTAACCATTATGGTTTATACGATCCTTACTTTTGAGCTAATTATGGGTTACTATATGTTATGATGGAAGATGAAAGGCATGAGGTAAAATTGAGGTTAAAATATTTTATGGTTATTTTTGAATATTTTATCTCTTTTTGGGGGGATGTTTTAAGAATTATATAGTTTTGTAAAAGGGACAACACGTAGACCGTGTGACAACCCGTCGCGTTTGACGAATCTGCGGGAATCGAACCCACAACCAAAGTGTGACTGTTGTTTATCGCCTACCACTAGAATATGTAAAGTCCCTGGTTAGTTTGACAAAACAAATTAGTAAGATGATTTTATGAATCAAGAGTATGTTGATTTTGGGTTATCTATGGAAATTATTAACCTATCATGTAAGATATATGATTAGGTTAATTACATTTCAGTATGAGACTTTAATAGTAACTGATGTTATTTGGAGATAAATTTTAATTTGTACCTTGGGAGACTATGTGATTAAATCCTTCAAATATTTGGGTTTCAATCATAGTTGGGTTTACATTGAAGAATTTTATGGACAAGTTGTTTATCGAATGGTATTTGTTGAACTTTGAGTTTTGTTTGACAAATTTTGGAGATTAGGAGTAGTTTTTCTTTTTGTAAAAAAAATATCCTTTTGGGAATTCTCTGATCTCTTACTAAACTTTGTGTTTGGTTTTTGTTGATTATTGTACTCTTAATGCGAACATGTCTTCCTAAATACTCGTCTTTTGGAGAAAATATGATTTTGATTAAGGAATCTAGTAAAAGTTGAAAGTCTACGTGACAAGTAATTTTGTTTCATTATGATTTAGTTAAGCTCAAAAATAAATTCCTCAATTAAGAGTAACTTAAAACAAAAATGTTGTATGTTAACTTTTCCTACTGGGGAATCGAATACCATTTAACCCATCACAAGATTGTGATTTTCTTGTGGTTAACTTTCTCCTAGAAATGTTTACTATCACTCTCCTTTAGAACATGACCCTTTTTTCCTCCATATTCATATTTTCATACTTGGAATCCTAGTATGGGTTAACTCGGGTGACCTTTGTACTTCTCTCCCATTCTTTTTATGTGATAGTTTTACAGATTCTTGTTCTGATGTGGGACTTTCAATGAAGTTTCCAAGCCCAATTTTGAAATTGCGAGGACGTAATTCCCAAAAGGGGGGAAGGATGTAACATCCCAGGTAAATAAATAATATTACATTATAATTTTTATCTATATTTTTGAATAAAATGTTAATACTACTTTAATGGTAATGTTATGCTCGATGGAGTACCCAATACGCAACAACGAGTTTCTTTGAAATCTTACGTTGCACACTAATAATATAACAATATTATAATAGTTAATGCCTAGCCGTTGTAATAGAGGGAATGAACAGAAATAATTACAAAATGATTACATATGTTTGTTAAATATTTTTACATTTATCCAATAAATGTTAGAGGCTTAAAATCCAAATGAATCCAATTTAAAGAATAAATACTCTAATATTTTTAAACTATTGTTTTACCAACTTTTGATGGCGAACCATTTTTAAATCTATCTTTTTACAATTTTATAAGCTATATTTGTCAAAATAAACTTATTCATTATTATTAGGAAATTGAAATTTACTTTGGATAAATTTCTGGTATTTTTCTGATAATGTTCTTTATTTAATGAATAGTGAAAAGTGTTGTATTTTAATTCAAAACCTCTTTTTAATCTAATTTTTTATATAGTTATATTATCTTTTTAATTGGTTTTAAAGTTAAATTAGAATATATTTTTACCATTTAATTCAATGGTGGTCATTGGAATTAATATCACTTTGATATTGGACATAAACGAGTGTCAATCTTTTGATAGATATTGTTTCTTAAAAACACGCTATGTGTTCTGACAACTGGAATTAATTATTAAATTAATTATTGTAACTTATATGTTTTTAATTTTGTATAATAGACATCATTTCCGAATTTGGAATATCAAATATATCTTCGGGTGATGTTTTGGTATTTTTCTAAAAAACATAAATTTTTCATGAATAGTGAAACCACTAAGTGGTAATTAAAAAACTGATTTTTCGTTTAAATGAAATTTTACCACCTCGGTATTTTGAATTTAAAAAATCCAACATACATAGTTGTCATTAGGAAGTAAATTTTGGTTCAATGTGATTAAAATAATTTTTTGGTGAATAGTAACTTTTAAGTTTTTAATCGCGATTAGAGGTAATTAGTGTAGTTTAAGGTAAAAATAATGTTTTAATAATATGAAATGTCCTTGAAACATGTCCTACCCTTATTGGAAGTGTCATCTCAGACCAAGACAACCCATGGGTCGATTTTGGGGACCCCATGGAGCCACTTTTGTAAGATAATGACATTAATGCTTTTTTTTAAAGTAAAAGTAAAAATGACACAAACATGTATTGTTTTACTAAGACAATTTTTACAAGGGGTTATACAAGTCAGATTTTTGACTATAAATAGTCATTGGAAATATAAATATATTTCATACATCATAGTATTTTTTTATAATTTTTAGACATTAAATAAATTAAATTATTTATGACATCATGGTGATGCATCGATTACCTCATTCTTTAACTATTTAAATAAAATGAAACGATAATGTAAAATTCTAGGACCTACAAATGTCTAATACCTATTGTATGAGTATATTTCTATCCCTTATCACCTTATCCTCAAAATACATCAATGTGGGACCTTTAAAATCCGAAACGCATTTGAAAATAAAGTAACATTTTATAACATTCCAAGAGTGCCCCTCCTTTTCTCTTATGAAAGGCCCCCACCTCTACCACCTTACCCACACCTCTAAATCCTTTGGCTCGGCCAAAACATGCCCATATCATCTCTCCAAATCCCTCTCCTCATCCAAGAATCCTTACCTTAGTCATGAAGCTCTTCAAGAAACCCTTTTGGTTCAAACCAAAGGGAGTTACCCGATTTAAAGATAATGTCTTCACTTGTGTTCTTTTGTTTTATTTTTCTTCTCCAACCCCCTAAACTCTTTTTGTTAATTTATTTTTTAACAAATCCAGTGTCTTCAATATACTAGTATGTTGTTATAAGAATTATTCTAGCTACACTTACACATACCTACATCTAATGGTTAAAGAACATATTGTTTCTGTGGATGGTGAATTTCTGCCTCACGAAACGATGATTGTTCAATATTCTTTTAACACATTCAAAGGTGGCCATTAACATGTCACTATATTTATATATGATATATAATATGTTTATGTTTTCCTTAAGATTCTGTATTTTTCATTTATGGCATTCTTTTGTGGCTTTCATTATGGGTAAACGCGATATCTTCATTTTAAGAAGTGTGGACTATCGCCCCCTCAAAGTTATTTGATTCGTTAATACCATAAGTGGTACATATAAAGGATATATTTAATGATATTATATATGATACCATACGGGAATTATAATACTATTATGTATCATTATGTTTTAATTCCATTAAATATGAAATAGAAATGGAAGTAGCGTTCATGCGTACGTACGGCTTACCGTCTCCATAAACGGTGCATTTCATTTATTACCTCTAAATGTTATGTAATATTATAAATGCATGTATATAATGGACATATATGACATATATTATATCTACATAATTAATATTATTCTGGATATGATGGATATTTTATCCCATGAACAAACTTGTATTTATAAAGAGTTTATTTTTTACTCATGTAGCAATGATCTACAAAACGACCATTATTAACTTAAATAATTACATAGAGTTCATAACATGGTAATAAGTGATATAAAAGGAATGATGAACATTAAAAAAACTTATTAAGCAAGAAGAAATTAACTCATGTTTATTATTCAGGAGGTTAAAGAACGATCGAGTCAAGTCGGACCCAAGGTAAGGGATCCTACCTCTCTCTTTATTTTTAAGTACTCTTTTTATGTAACTTACTTTGAGCTTCTATTTCTTATGTTGGGGGAAGTTCTTTTATATTATTCTTGATGTAAATTTTATGTTAATATGGTGATAGGCCCTATTTTATCTCATAAATCCATTTTTGTAAGTTTTATGTGGTGCCGTTAGGCTGCCGAATTTTCATAAGGGGATTTTATCTCACTTTTTATTCCTATGAGATTCATGCTACATTGGACACTATTTCCTTTTGTGTGGTGTATGTAATGCCCATTATTTTAATATTTGTATAATACACTCTCATTTATGGGTAGTTACATCTTCATTGAATTACCCTTCTTTCATGGGGTGTACGTTTCGAAAGTTTCCCAAATCGGTAAGGGAACCTTTCACCCTCTTCTTTTTAAAAGACATCTTTTGTTATGTCTTTTAATTTACATCTTTTTATGTTGGGATATATTCTTATATATCCTTATAGATGTAAATTTTATGACCTATAGATGAGATACCATTTTCTCTCTCATCAATTAATTTTATGAATTTTTAAGTGACGTCGTTTGGCTGTCGAATTTTACCAAGGGAACTTCTTAACCCAATTTCGATTTCTTTGGGGTCAATATGTAGTTATTGAATATTTCATCCTTTGAATATTTGGGAATGACCTTTTATTGTTTTAAAATTAATATCCACTTATATTTGGTGTATTTATATTTGTTACACATAATTATGAGATTGATTTATCTTTAATTTAAGGATACATTCTTTATAAGGGATTTCATCTCATTTTACATTTCTATTGAGACTTCATTGTTGTTATGCACCAATTCACTCTTATATGGTGTATATACGGTCCCTTGTAATATTATATCATTAATACATTTATTCTAATGATATTATAATTTTTTGATTAAATGTTATTCCTCAATTGTGGTATTGAAGTGTCTCTCATTTTGTTAAAAACGCTTTAACTAAAATATCGTTTTAAATGTTTTAATGATTTATTCTTATAAATATTTCTCATTAATATCCATGTTTTCAAAATGGTTTTAAGTATTTAATTATATGGATATTAGTGGTTTAAAATGTTAAAAACTTCAAAGTGGTATGGGACACTTTGATTCAAAAATCACTTTATTAAATGTTTTAAATGGTTTTGAAAATGGTTTTTAGAATGGAATCATTATATTAAAATGTTATATTGTTATTGAAATATGGGAATGTTATCTTTCCTTTATTCTTAATTTATGTGTTATGATTATGTTATGGTTCTTTGGCATTGTTTATGAAGACGGTTGGTTCCGTGATAAACTAAGGTCGGGTGAGCTCGATATGGCTCTCCAAAGCATTGGGTAACGTGAAGGGGTTAAACGTTGAGGTTTATCCAAAGAGATTTAGGGAATATATTGTGATGGATATTCCAAACGTAACCAAGAGGGTTACTCCCTACGTAAGAATGTTGTGAATGCCTCAAGTTACCTTTATGTCTTATGATTTCGATGATTTATTCATGTTTTGATGAGGTATGTTAAAGTGATTATGTTTTATGAGTAAAGTATGATTTCATACATGGACTAATGTTTTCATTTTGTACTTTTATATCCATTAATGAGCTTTTTATGCTCATCCCATGTTTTTGAAATGTTTTTCACAGGTCAATGGAGTGGTACATGATATGATGATATTGTCAAGGAAGTGTCAAGAAAGAATCCATGTTTTATTTTAAATATGTTTCTGTTGATGGGAAAATGAATACTATATTTTATGTAACCATTTTGTTTAAATGTGGAATGTAGTGAAAGTTTTGTTATCTAATTCTCTAAAAATCTAAACCTGAAAATATCCTCAATGTGTAATCTTGTAATAACTCAAGATTAAGTAAGGTTTAAGGCTGGTCCTTATATCAACATTATTATTTTTTGAGAGTGTATGGGGTGTGTAATCCTCTATATGGATCTACATTGAGTTAAATATAATGAAATGGATAGTGATGTCCCAAAAATATATAACAGAATTCTCATCATTCACATTGATTATGGACATAACAATATTTAAGAAATTTTTTCAGTAGATTAAGGGTGATTTAGTTGTGTCTTTACCATCATCATTTTTCATCACATAAATAATAGTAAAAATATAAACATTTTTTATATAAATGAATTATCATCTAATACTCATGATAGAATTTTTGTGAACATATTTACATGTTTGAGAAGAAAATTTATAGGATTCAGTTCTCCCATTCACAAATATATAAGTAAATAATAGGGAATTAAATTTATAGGAGAACATGAATCAAAAAAATTGTCTTTAAATTTTAAACAAAAAATGGTTCCAGAAATATATATTTTACAATGATATGGATAATTGTTATGTTTTTATTTGCTAATCTAGGCTAGAATACATATTCCCAAATTTATTCATTCATTCACGTGAATTTTCCTCTTTTTGGTTAATATATTTCAAAATATCAAGACATATAATTGGATTTTGTTGAGTTTAAAGGAGGTTAATATTTATTTCTACCTTGTAAAATGTGTCTGGAATTCATCTACAAATTTTTACCTTATTTATATTCTAGGATTGGATAATCCATAAATGGTATATTAGTGTAAGATACTTATTCTCACAATTCTCATTTTTAGGGGTGTCACTTTATTTTTCTTGTTCTATATTATTTTATCTCCCATTTCTTTTATCAAATGGGAATTCCCTACTAGGTACATTGTAAAATGGTTTTTTAGAGTATTAATCATCAGTGAATATTTTTTTAATATAATCATGGATTTCTATTTAGTGTAATTTTTTTCCACTTCTAGTGGTTTTTATAATAATATTTACCTTGTAATTTGTGAATGGTTATATTTGTACCATCATCACATTTCTTCAAAAAAACATAACAATGATTACATGTATTGTTTTGAAGAATTTTAAATAATTCCATGGATAATTGAACTCCAATACTTTAGATTGATCTATTAGAAGTTTTTTATTGATTGATGATTGTTCATGAGGATTATTTTATTTTAAATACATTGGTAGTTGGTAGTGTTTAAACTATATGATTATTTATATCTCTCGTGAAATGGGTATTATAATGGTATATGTTTTTGGTATTATTATAGGTATGGTTTTTTTTTTATTTCTCTAATTCATAAACCAAAATTAAACTAGATAATTATCTCTTAAAACCTATTTTAGCTACTGAATATTAATTAGTTGATAGGCATATGAAAAAATACCATGCCACAATAGTTCAGCACATTGAACTGTAAAATGGTTAATATAAGGTTATAGAATTATTCTATTTCTTATATAAAATATTATATTTTATATTTTAATGTTATTTATTATATAAATTTATTCAATTCCTTGAGAATAGATTCTAATAAAGTATATGAAACATAAGTATATACCTAATAAAGACCTCCAGTACTGATACGTCTAATTCTAAATTATTAGGAATTAATTCCTATCATTTTGTACCCAACCTCTTTCATTCATGGGTGAGTTTCTATATAATTATTCTCCAGAGAATATATAAAGAAAATTATCATTAATTTAAAGCATTAAATTGTAGAACAATATTTGAAATAACACTCTTCAATAGCCTATGAGAGAAACTGGCACAAATATTCTTGAATCATTCACAGTAAAGATAGAGAGTTCCTAATGATGAATTCTTTCGGGTTTATTTGTCTTCCCTGATTGATTTAAATTTAGAGGTGATGAAAATATTTGGAGAATACTACCATGTAATTCTTTATAGTCATTCAATTTTATTGGATAAATAAATCATTGTTACTCTTTTTCTTATCTTTTTATAGAGAATAGAAAATATCACTATTTAGTATGCTTATCAACCAAACCTCATATCTTTAACGATGCATGAAAAATGGTGAACTAATTAAACATAATATTAGGACTCTAAAATATAATACCATGTAAATATCACAAAACTATAGTAAACATGTTTTTGTTTCACTATAATTGTTTTGGATGGACTAGTAACACAGTTTATTTGGTTAATTAAATGATGTTCAAAAGGGTACCATAAGTTTTAGTAATGATTTCCTCACATTTTTTATAACCCACTGTGATCACTAAAATCTCATTGGATTCTTCTAAGGAAATTCATTCAAAATCTATTTGGAAATTTTTTTTTCAATGTTTTTAATTAAGGGTATTATAATTTCATTTCCAATAGATAAAATTTTTTTTCCCTAGAATAGTCCTTATAATAGAAATTTATTATTTTTATAACTACCTACTAGACAAATATTCAATTTTTTAAAATTTTATATCATTTGGTGGAATATAAATTTATAAATAATAGGGTAAATGTACACCAAACTAGAATCCTATGTCCATCTTGGGAGTGTGTTGTTAAAAATAAATTGACTCTTTTGTTTAGAGAATGAAGTGACTCGAATCATTTGATCATAGAAATATAATTAAGTGCAGTAAAACTAGATATTTAAATCATGATAATGATCTTTTTGGGTTATTAATGGTTATCAAATTTTAATACTATCATTTATTTTAAATAGTTTACTTAAATTATAATTTATTCCTGATTGTGTGGTTCAATAGTCACTTTCCATCATAATATTTTTTGAATGCATTTAGTGAAGATCAACATTACAGAAATTTCATATTTATCTTATCCTCCTTAATATGTTATTGAAGAGGTTTCAATTATCACAGATAGTTGTAACATCTTGATCTGGGATCAAATGAACCAATGACTCAAGCTAGTAGATCATATGGCCTCAAGCACACCACTCTATATGCTATAGGCTAATAACTAGTAGTAAGGGTGTAAAATATATAAGGGGTTGAGACTATAACCTCTTTTTAGAGTGGATAAATAGATACAAAATAAACACACAATAGAAATGGAAGCATAAATGAATAAACTAAATAAAAAAGAAATGGAAGAATTTAAATAACTAAACATATGTAAATATGATCAGAATCATTTATGGAAGATTCAATACATGATGAATGAAATACTAATATAGAAAATGGGAAATAGAGAATCTTGCATACAATCCTGATAGAGAAAAATTAAAAAGATTCAATAGCTTCTCCATAAGAATCTCAAGAGACTTCTCAGTCCTCTTCTCTAATGCACCAACTAGATGTAATCATATCAACAACCTATGATAGAGAGCATACCCTCATCAATACTTGTAGAAAGATAATATTCTTGGGTACCAAAGGCATCCTGAGTAGGGTGTGAGATAAAATCTCAGTATGACAACACCAACATTTTCTATTTGTAATCCATGTAGTTCTCTTAACTAAACAATGTTCATGTATAAATAGAATAAGAAAAAAATGTTGAAATAAATGACCATCCCACTTAGGTTCCTAAAGAAAACATGGGGGTATGCCTACTATAGATCATAGTTGGAATTAATGTCTAAATGAAACTATAATATATATATATATATATATTAGTTATATATTACATTCACCTATATAAAAATAGTATGTTTGGATGTAAGTGGACATATACCTGGAATACTAGTTGATAAAGAGACTAGAGAACAACTCATACAACCATTACCATTATAATGAGCCTATAGGATCAAGAAATAGGTTACATCAGCTATATCCCAATAAGAGTGTGAGACATCGTGCATTACACTCAGGATGGTATGTGGACCATCATTTCATCACTCTATATAAGGGACATGGTGCATAAATCCCAGTGTCCTAACGGTTTCAATGCTGTAAGACATCATGCCCAACACCTAATGTAATGAAGCATGATACCTCCATGCTCAACAATCTATTACCATCGTATCATAGACATATCAAGGCATTATCACATTAATAATATTAACCATCAGTAAAAACAACTCATTTCATACTCACCAAGCCCATATATTTTGATAATAAATATTCATGTTCGAAAATATAAGCATGAGGAATTTCATTCCATGTATTTCATTAAAAAGATAAATGTAAAAAAAGTCTTCAAAATTCAAGTTATTTTAATTGGTTAATCATGAATAGGCATGCTCATACCACCCTTATAGTTCATTAAAATTATCATTGAAAGCATTTTAATAAGTAAACCAGTAATGAATTATTCATACTACTATTTCTGATATATATTTACAACATTTATTTCTATCATTATTTATTGTGTATAGTGTGATATATGAGGTAAAAGTCTCCCCACGGACACATCCTAGGTCTTCGCTATTAGTCGGCAGTGTCTACCGTTTATGGAGGCATGCATGAGGTCTTGTGGCCCACTATCTCAGGTGACAGTGTTGTGGCACTCGAGGTGGGATGCTAAAATAGTGTACCACTATGAAATTACCTAGGAAATAACCAATTGGGTATTGGTGTTGCTAATTAAGTCAGGTGCACACCAATACACTTTTCCAAAAGTCATCAATCACCAAACTCTTTACAACCTTTCCATTTTTCCCCATAATATAAATAATATTCCAATTTTATATTGATAATTATCCTCAACTCATGTTTTCATAATATGAATATTAGTAAACCTATCAAATTTTTATCTAGGAAAATTAATTTCTACAAAAATATAGAATTCATTAATCAATTGTAAGAGATTTATTCATTTATAAACTGAATCCAAACTATAAAAACATGAATATTATCTCATCACAAATCACTCTTGGTTTTAAACTTTTAGGTGGGGGATAAAAAAATTTAAAGTTAGATATATGAAAGCATTAAAGAATTACAATGATAGAAAATATAACAAAGAATATTGAAAAATGACAGCACATTTACAAATTTTTTACCCTCATCACTTTAGTCTTCACAACTTCTTATTAACTATTTCCCTCTTTGATGGATGGTAAAATCCAGCTGAGATCACTATTAATTTAATTTTGAAATGAACCCTTCCTATTTTAAATATCTCTTATGATTTGGGATCCATCCATCCTTATGATTCAAAATTTTTATTTTTATTTTTTGATGGGACTATCAATAATGTATTAATAATGATTTTATTTAATAAAGTCCATGTCACTACCTACTATTGGTTTTCTTGAATAAAAATATGGAACCTCGATTTTCTCATTTAAATCATAAGATAAAACTAATATATTCATAAGAAATTTCCCTTTTCTATAACTATTATAATGACATAAACAATATAGATATTACATGGGAACCTAATAAAGTCATCTAAAACCCCTATGAAGTTGGTTTTCAACCATAAAATGTTGAACATATTGTTCATGCAAACCCACCAATGAAACTTTTTTACTCTACATTCATCCTTGTTGAACCTATGAAGTTGAATGATGGGTTCATCAGAATTCTATTAAGTTATGTTTAAATAAAATGATAAACACTACAATATTAATTCAAACTAACATTGTTTAGTCATTTCCCCTACAATGTCTAATTTTAGATCCCACACATTGAAATTATTCTTATTCTAGTACAATAATTACATGTGTCTCAGAATATCTATTGAACCTATTTATCTCCAATAAAAACATAAAAATAAATGATCTTATGTAATGAGAAGACAATAATCATGAGGGAAGTCCCCAAAATGAAGAATTAATTGATGTTTTTTCTTATTGAATCAGTTATATTTGGGAGTCTCATCTATTTCACAATCATTTTAAATCCATGAACCCATGAAATCACTTGATAGTGGCCTTCATCTTGGAGATCATCACACAAACTGTTTCGATCTATCTCTATTCCACCTTCTAGAAATAATATCTCAATGACAAGATGTAAAATATTTTGGGTCATGATTTCAGTTTTCTCTTTGGGAAATTTAGTTTGTTGGCTATTCCACAAACCCTTGTTATTTTAGATCCAAATTTCAGTTACAAAATATAAAAATTTTGAATTTTTAAATAAATAAAAATAGTTGTTTATGTAAAATTATATATCCATCCATTGACTTCATAAATTACATCAATGATAGTCCTAATTAGGTCAATTGAAATAATATTCTCAAATCCTTATAAATTAATATTTTAATTAAAAAAATCCCAAAAAACCAAAAAAAGTCATAAAAATAATAGATATAATTAATTAAATATTTAGAAAAAAATATAATGAGCATGTTTACTATGTCACATACCCATGGTTTAAAACCATGTTTTCATGCCAATCATGAAGTGATTTTTGATATTTATTCACATGGGGAAAGTCCATTTTTAGTACTATATATTTCTATAGAAGGACTTATTCGCAATGGATTTCAAAATATTACCTTTATTTTTTGACTTCTAAAATGAAATTACATTTCTAAAAATTGATTTTAATTCCACAAAATAGAAAATAATAATAAAATTACTTATTTTCATTCATGGATTTATTGATATTAATTATTGATTAACTTTTATATCATAATGAGGTAATCATACTTATCATATATTCATAACATGATTTATCAGTCACTAGAAATTTATAATTTATTTGATAATAATGAAAAAATCACTGAAGGAAAATATTCATGACTAAATTCTAAATTTGATGTAATTTTTATGCATTTTTTCAATGTATAATATAATAATTTATTCACTAAAAAATGTGTTGTATTATTAAATTTTCAATTTTTAACCAAAATAATAAAACCCCATCATAAAAAATATTTTTTTTATCAGATATATGTTAGTTATTTATTAGTATTAATTGATAAATATACATTAGTAATAATATGTCATTATATTATTACAAATTTATTTTTTCAATTTTACGTGGAACATATATGTATAACTGTTACATTACCATTCCAACATTTATATATGGGTATTATTATTATAACTATAAACTATCCCTTCACATAATGAAATTACCCCTTATATATACACTTTTTCACATCATTGAAAGAAACTCATATAATTCACTTTGTTATTATCTTATGTCAATATTTTTTTTGTTTCCTTCATAAAAATAATATATTCTTTATATTATTCATTATTTTTAGAGTTTGATAATCTGGAGTTCAAAGATATCATGATTCTAGATGTTTTTATGTGTTTCGTAGAACTAGTTTTGATTATTTTAGTAAATAATTTTTTTTTATTTTTCTACGCACTTTAATATTAATAAAATAAAGTATTTTTTCTTCTGTAATGGAAATTTTCATTATAGTTTTAACATATTTTTAATTATCAAGACTTATAGTAACCCTTTAATGAACTTCCACTCGAAATTTATGTAGTACATATATCCATGAACAGAAATGGGTAATTAAACCTCATTATTTCCTTAGGATCCTTTATCACATTCTCTAACTTGTTATTACTCATAGTTACTATTATATGTTTTGATGTAAAATAATGACTCACTTGATATATAGTTTTGTAAATATATATTATCTATTCATTAAAAGAAAATAATTTATTAACAAATGTTTATTTAGTGATCAATTCATGAATTTATACAAGAATATCCTTCAACAACTATCATATATAATGGACATCATGCAATTTAGAGAGGTTGTGTGGCCTGGAAAATGATATTATAAAACTAAACACTCTATGAAATATCATATATATTTACATACCTTGTACATAAATTACTTTTAAAAATCTATAACAACTTGGGAAATTGTGATGTTAATTGACTAATTCCACACAATTCCTTTTTAGAATAAAAATATATATTCTGATATTAAAATAACTTGTTATTATTAATTTTTTTTCATAACATATAATTCTATAGTCTAAATACTATTCTTTTGGTGAAGTAGAACAGCAATAAAAAAATATAAATCATTTATATTTTTCACTAAATATATTTATCAAATTTTATTGTTTTTTTTCATCAGATGATGGAGTTATGGTTTTTATTCCATTTCATACAAACCTATTGAATTTATAATGTTACTATTAGAGTTTGTGACAAAAGAGTCATATAATTAGATAGAGGATTCAAGGAATGTATGACACTTTAATTCACTACATTGAGTGCTTATGATATATCTCTATTCCAGTAAAAATATAATTTTAATGGTGTGTAGTGTGTTTACAATTACCATTAAAATTTTAGGGTTATCAGTCAAAAATAACATAATTTTATTGTTGTACTTGTATATTTGTATTTCTTTGGTAAATAAGACCGTAGTGGGAATATAATTCTTCGGATTGTTATGATCGAAAAGGTTTTGAGGATAGGTTATAGTATTTTCCAAAGTATAGATGTTCTCAATGTATAAGATGCATTGAATATTTTATTATGCATGTAATCAAAGAGGTTATTATGGGTTAGATCTAATTTCTGTAAATATTTCTATCAATGAAGATTCAAGTACAATTTTTTAATTCCATCTACATTAACCAAAATTTATTTTGTGTTTATATCATTTTGATACTACCTATTTAGATTATAGATATACCTACATTTATAGTTTATAAGTTAAAAAATACTAGGATGATAAGTGTTTGGTAGTCATATCCTCTAATTTTTTTAGTAATATAATATGATATCGAGTACATTGTTTTTAGAGAACTATATTAATTTGTGAATGGTTTAAACTTCCATTATTGTTTATTTATTTTTCTATTAAATCTTTTATTTCAACTATTAGTGTATTTTACATTTATTACTATATTTTTCAATGTTTTAAATTAGGGAAAATTTTCTTACTCAGGTGGGAAATAATTTATTATTTAGAATCACCATTAATATTCATTAATCCTTTTATAAATACCATATTTTTTACATACAAGTAAAATAAGAAATCATATATATGTAAATACATTCAATAATAAAATATCACCTGCATGAAATTACATACCTTTCTTATGATTATATGTATACATTTTGTGTCTATATATACAAGACATGATAAGATTATAGATAACACTCACATTCTCAATTGTCTTTATAAAATATTCAAGAATTACTTTCATCAGATCCCCAACATAAATCCATTAGGTTATATTATAATATATATACTTAAAAGGGACTTAGATGGTTCTATTTGTATGATAGAGTGGATGTTGTTGATGTTAAATATTCTAAAAGTGTTAAATACATGTCCAATGTCCCATGTAATTTGAGTGATCATGACCATAGAAAGTCTACTATTGTTGGGATTGTTTTTTTAGACTAGCCTTTAGTTTTAAGATGATATGTAGAGGTCAACCTTATCTTAGTATTTAGAGATTTATTATTTCACTTCCTATTTTTTTATTTGAAATGATATTCATTAGGTTCATTGATATAAAAATGTTCAATAAACTAATTTTATATATCCTCCATTATTTAAGGATATTTAAATACTTGGTAATTTGATTGTTGGTCAGAGTGGATTCTCAAGAGGGGCTGAATTGAGTTCCAATTAAAAATTTCTGTTAAAATATTTTCTATTAAAATCCCCCAATTTATAAAACAAGTTAAACTATAGTGAATTTATAAAGATTGTAAATTTTCACTTAGCTTCTCAAAGATTTATTAGGTCTCAGTTAATTTAACCACAAGATTAAACTAACTTTTGAAACTAACATACTGATTTACAGTAAGTGTAAACACTCCCTAATTCAACTATCAATGTAACTTTAAAATTGTTTTGTATTTAAAAGTAACAGAAGCAGAATATAAAAGATATATGTAGTATATTTTAAACATAAACTAAAAAGGCACAGCAGATATAACAAGAGGTTCAGTCTCAAGACGAGACTTAGTCCTCTCAAATTTATTTAAATTTTATCAACACCATGGATCCGGGTTAACACCAGTTTACAAAACTGTCCAGGCCACGCAGGGACCTCTACCACAGTTCTTCATGGGAAACAAAACTAATGACCAGGGCACACAAGGACCTCTTCCATAGTTGTAGTGGTTAAAAAAGAGTAAACAAATTTGGTTTGAGGATTTTGATATCCTCCAGTTAAGCACAGAAGTCAGTGTTTGTATAATATATACAGAGTACACGCACTGCTAAAAAATGTAAGTAAAATCATCACTAAGAGAAAATGTATTAGAGTTTAGAAAACTCTAGTGATTGGATGTGCAGCTCTGGACTCGTTGGATTTAGTAGAGATGCTTCTGAGTCCTTCTGTGGTTTTACTATTGAAAACAGTGTATCGTGGTTCAGTTTGATGTCCTTCGCAAGTGAGTGTGTTCTCTGATTTCCAGTGTTCTTTGTGTGTTCTTCAGTAGTGATGGATTGTATGCATGCGAGTTATTTTGAGGTCTTTCAAATGCATCCTTCAACTGCTTTGTGTGTTCTCCTTTTTTGTATGTATATTCATGAAAGAATTATCTCTCTATGGCTTTTCACACGCACACTTTAACAGCAGCTCGATCTTCCTTTTATTCCATGAGCTCCAGTAATGGGAATGATTACCTTTTCACAAGTACGAGGTATGGTCTTCTGACATGCCAAAAACTAACATTAAATATCATTAATTTCATTAAAAACATCAAATATGACCGTTGGAATTAAATAAGATTTTATAGAAATTCAAACAGTTTTCTTGACTATCGGTGAGTCATGAGATCAGTGAGTCACTTTGAGTCGGTATCGGTTTTGGTGACTCATTGATCATCGGTATCGGTGACTCATTGAACATCGTTATCGGAGACTCATTGATCATCGGTATCAGTGACTCATTGAACATTGGTATCGCATTAGACCTTCGGTAGCCATTGGTGCGACCATTGTCATCGGTGCGACCGTTCATCATCGGTGCGACCGTTCATCATCGGTGCGACCGTTCATCATCGATACGACCATTCATCATTGGCGCGACCGTTCATCATCGGTGTGACCGTTCATCATCGGTGCGACCATTCATCATCGGTGCGATCGTTTGTCATCGGTGTGACTGTTCATCATCGGTGTGACCGTTCATCATCAGTGTGACCGGAAAATAACTAATGGTGAGTCAAGACAAGGAATTCTCACAAAGTATCTGTTCAATCCAGAATACTTCTAGGTCAACATTAAACATACATTAAAATAGATAAACATATGTAGATATGATTTAAATATATATAAACACATTGAGAATAATTTTAACAAAAGACTAAATGGAAATAAATAAAACTAAGATTTGTGATTATTAAAATAACTATTTTATAGAGAGCGCAGCAATCTCCCCCTTTTTGATAATCACAAATCAGTGACATAAATAAAGAGAGAATATAGTATGTCATTTAGTATGCTCCCCCTATAAAAAAAGAATATATTCCAAAAGATAAAACATGTATAGAATAGAAACCAGAACATATATATAAATGAAGCATTCTCCACAAATAATATAAATCAGATAAAACAATTTATTCTCCCCTTTCAGTAGTACTTCCCTATGTATATGTATTCATGTAGTAAACAGTGAATAAAATTCAGTTCAGCCACTCATATTCAAGAGCTTCCTGATTTCTCCATGATTTCTCTCTGATTTCTCCCTGATTTCTCCCCCTTTGGGATTATCAAAAAGAATATAGAAGGAAGATAAGCAAGAAGATTCCATATAAAAATAAGGTATGAGTAGGAGTACACAAACATCACATACAAAAGTGAAGAAATAACAAAAAAAGGAAATAGACACCCTATCAAAATGTGACAGATACAACTATTTATCGGGGTGCAATGGAGCTTTTCCTTTGGCATTGGGAGGAATGGATGGCCTAGACAGTGGTTGGGTGGAAGGTTGAATAGGTCGTATGGAGAAAGGAGGAAGGACAGTTCGAGCAGGATGAACTGTGGGTTCCAAGGTCACCTACTGCGGAGAAGGTCTTGCTGAAGGTTGTTATTGAAAGACTGGTCCAATGCTGGAGAGAGCTTGAGAAACAGACATCTGACCCGGATCAATATTTGATGATTGCATAGACTCAGTAGTAGGAAAAACAATGGCTCTAGCTTTCACATGAAGGTAGGGTTTGAGTAAATTGATGAATTCCTGAATGACTTCTCCATCGTACTTCATAGCCTTTTCAAAATCATCCTTATTCTGCATGAAATTTTCCAAAGTGGGGGTAAATTCTTTTAACTGTTGAACTTGAGCTTTAAAATCATGAGTAACTAGAGGAAGTCTCAAATTGTCATCCAGTACTTTAAAATGATGATTCAACAAATGCTTTGTGTAGATCTTAGAGAAATAATAATCTACTTTATCCTAAATCTCCTTTTGATCCTTTGTAGCATCATTCGAATACAACTGTACCATTTTATAAACACAACTGTACCATTTATGCACTTGATCACTATATTCTTTCATCCTTTTCAGAGAATCAAAATATAAAATCTTCCCAAGAGCTGCCAGATCTTCTCTAACAATATCTCTTAAAGTATCTAATTCACGACCAGTGGTCTTCGTCACCTTGGCATTGCCAGCCTGAGAAACGACTTGAGTGATCTTAGCTTTTAACTTCCTAAAATATGATTTCTTCAAATGTTCTAATAGATTTGTTAACACTTCCATCATACCAGAGATGGTTGTCCTGAACTCTCATAATAGAGAATCAAGATTTCTGCCTAACTCCATGAGTGTTTGATTCAAATAGGTAATATTCCTTCCAATCAACTAACTATGATTGCATAGGTCTGATTTGATAAGGCTTACCACTCTTTGATCCAAATCATCCATAGCAGCATCGGATAAAGTCAAAGGAGAGGGAGCAGGAATATGAGATAACTCATCTTTCATAGTCTCCCTAAAATCATGAATCAATTCAACCTTGAATCTATCAAAATATGACTGAGAAACTGCAGGATCAGGTCTACCTTGAGTCACTAAAGGATCAGGTCTGACATCTGTTCTTTGAAAAAACTCGGAAACTAATTGAGCATCAACTGAATCACTTATGCCAACAAGATCCACTTCTACACCTTCTTCTTCCTCTGGGTAATCTAATCCAAGAACAGAAATACTTGGATGTTCTTCCCATGTGGCTTTGCATGAAGGGTACATAGGTTTCACAAACTGAGCTCATCCAGAATTTTCAGGGACTTCCCCATCCCCATCACTCTCCAACTGTTCTGTCCTCTCAGCCTCAGGGACATTTTCTTGTTCAATTTGTTGGGGTTGAGGATCATCTTGGATCACATTCAGACCTTCTATAGGTCGTGTATTAGCATCATCAGCATCTCCACCAACACTATCACTGCCACCACTACCACCATTACCATTAGTATCACCCTCATTGTCATCATTTCATTCATCATCATCATCATAATTAACTGATCTCTCACTTGAACTTTCTATACTTCCGGATTCATACTTTTCAGAAGTTGATTCATAAGTTTCACATTCCTCTTCATCATCTAAAAAAGTTTCAAACTCTGGTAATTTGAGAGGAGGGCTTGCCGAACCAAATTCCATCCTTCTTTTCTTCGGGCTAACAGGATCAGGATCACTCCTTTCATTAGGAGATGATTCAGCCTCTTCTTCAGCATTCAGATTCTCATCAGCTTCTTCTTCTTCTCTTCCATTCTTACTGGATTCGCCAATTTCCTTAAGAACTACTGCTTCCTCTTCTTAATCCGAATAAATCACTTCTTCACCAGGTTTCAAACTTGGATCTCTTATCTATTTTGGTCTCCTTGGATGACCAGTAGGATTGAAGGACTCATATAAATTTTCATCATCAGGAAACCAAGAATTCTTCCACGGTTTGCAATTGATTTTTATCCTCTTACAGATAACTTTGTTCAAACAAAATCTAATTTATGAGATACACTCATCTCCATCATCCACACAATCCAAGAATTTCAGCATGGAAGAAATCTATTTTGAATAAAACAGAGTAGTATCTTTCTTTGAAGGTTTTATCATTTCAACAATATGCTCGGAAAAGTATCTACACAGATTGATATTTACACCATTCAACAAAAGGAATAGCAGAAACACATCTTGATACTTAACTGAATCAAAATCACCTTTTCTAGGACATATTTTATGTTGAAAGAATTTAAACAGGATTATATTCTCACCATCCAACTCAGCAGCAACTATCCTTCACGATCTAGACATTCCAGTCAAAAACTCCATGGCTAGATCATAAGAAAAGTATTAAGTTATGGGAGGAATATTACCAGAATAGTCCTCGTGTCTTCCATTGTGAGGTACTCCTAGACATTCAGCCCACTATTTTTATGAAAAAGTAACCTTTTCCCTTTTACTATAGAAGACAATCTCGCAGCCTCTACTCCATCCAAAACTATATCCAGGTTTAGATAGAACTCGTGCACGAGCTTCAGGTAAAATATTCTGTCATTATTATAAAACCACTCCTTCCAACCTTCTGTTTCCAATACTTTCAAGAGAACAGACTTTCTAGATAAAACCCATTCTGAACATATTTCCTTTTCAGATATAACTTCTCATTTTTCTAGCTCCAGGTTCACAGACCTCTGCGTCGTAGTACTCGACTCACCTCAAGCACGCTTGACGGATGAAGTTACTTCAGATTCCTTGCCCTGCCTCTTTTTCTTGTCCATTATGAGGTTTGAGACAATAGATAGGTTTGGAAAGATTCAAAAGGCTCGGGTTACAGAGAAGAGAAGAGATAGTTTGGTGGGAAATGGAAGGTCAATAGTCTTTAGAGAATGAAATAGTTGTGTGTAATTATTTGTATCATTTAGGGTTACAAATAATAAAATATCAATTAAGTAAACCAACGGCATTTTAAACAGACAAAAAAATTACAACCCAACTGGTAGCACTAATCGACTTGATAGATCAGTTTGACAGATTGGTTTCACAGATCAGTTTGACAGATCGGTTTCATAGATCAGTTTGAAAGATCGGTTTCATAGATCGGTTTGACAGATCAGTTTCACAGATCGGTTTCACATATCGGTTTCACAGATCGGTTTGATATATCTATCATACTTAACTCTTGTTTAATAAAATCTAACCTTTCATAACTTAAGGGCTTGGTGAAAATGTCAGCAAAGTGATGTTCATTACCTATAAACTCAAGAGTAATATCACCCTTTTGGTAGTGATCTCTCAAAAAGTGATGTCTGACATCAATGTGTTTGGTTCTAGAGTGAGACACAGGGTTATTTGAAATGTTAATTGCACTAGTGTTATCACAGTTGATTGAGACATTCTTAAAATCATATCCATAGTCCAAAAGAGTGTGTTTCATCCACAGAATTTGTGCACAGCAACTACCATCAGCTATATACTCTATATCAGCAGTAGACAAAGCTACAGAATTTTTATTTTTACTACACTAAGATACTAAGGATTTTCCCAATAAATGACATGATCCAGATGTTCTTTTTCTATCCAAATTTCAACCCACAAAGGCAGAATCTAAATAACTCATTAACTCAAAGGATTGTCCTATTTGGTAAAACAAACCTAAGTTTACAGTGTGTTTAAGATACTTAAAAAAAATTAACAGCAATCAAATGATATTCTTTTGGATTATCTTGAAATCTTGCACAGATACATACACTAAACATAATATCTGGTCGACTAGCAGTAAGGTAAAGTAATCTTCCAATCATACCTCTATAATTGGTTTGATCCACTGGTTTCCCAGTTTCATCTGCATCCAATTTATATATTGTACTCATATGAGTATCACTATCCTTAATACTATCCAAACAAAAACGTTTTAAAAGATCCTCTGTATATTTACTTTGATTCAAAATAATACTATTTTCATTTTTAAAGACTTGAAATCCAAGAAAATATTTGATTCCTCCCATTAAACTCATTTCAAATTCATTTTTCATACTCTTTGAAAAATCAGTGCATAAAAAGTGTTTAGAAGATCCAAAAATAATATCATCAACATAGATTTCTACTATTAAAATATCTTTAAAAATTATTTTAATAAAAAGAGTTAGATCAGCAATCCCTTTAGTAAAACATTTTGAAATAAGAAAATTTATAATTCTATCATACCAAGCTCTTGGAGCTTGTTTTAATCCATATAAAGCTTTAGAAAGTTTAAAAACTTGATTTGGAAAATGAGGATTAGTAAATCCAGATGGTTGTTCAACAAAAACATCTTCAACAATAAAACCATTTAGAAAATCACTTTTAACATCCATTTGATATAACTTGAAATTCAGATGAGAAGCATAGGCAAGTAGAATTCTAATAGCTTCTAATCCAGCTACAGGTGAAAAGGTGTCATGACCCCCTCCCACCAAAGATGTCCCTCCTGAGTTGGAAATGGTGAAAGGGAGATAATGACTCCCGAGTCACGCCTCCAATAGGCCCCGAGGTGGCGACTAGCACCAAGGGTATGAGTTTTCACAGGTATGGGAGGCATTACCCTTTTTATTTATTTAGGATCAGGAAATAGGACAAGTCAACCAACAAAAAAGAAAAAATAACAAGTGTATAGAAATAAACCCAAACCAAGCCCACATGCATGTTTAAACAATTTTATAACAAGGTACAGGTACAAGAAAGCTCAAAGTACAATACCAAAAGAAAACAAGAGAACAAAAACTGCAACAAATCCAACTGTATGACTAGTAGGGTCCCGCATGGCCCTGGTAGTCCTCTTGGAAACCAGAAAGTAAACGTAGGGTGATCATACAAGTATACTCAGTAGGGAAACCTAAAGCTCTCGTGCACAAGTGGGGAGACATCCTAATGTCCCATGAGAACAACAGAAGAAACCAAGCAAGGAAGTATATCCAACCAACCTCACCAGCCACACTCACCAAAACACAAGCACAACAGGTAGTAGTATATAAGAAACAAGAGTATTGGGTACCCCACACCAGTTCCCTTTATTTAGCTTCTCTTCCTAACGACGAACGTCCTGACGCTGCCACACTCTCCCCGCCCGCACACACCTGGGCCTCAGCACCATGTATCCCACCCGCACACACCTGGGCCTCACAACTACCTATCCCACCCGCACACACCTGGGCCTCACAACCACATATCCCGCCCGCACACACCTGGGCCTCACAACCACATATCCCGCCAGCACACACCCGGGCCTCACAACCACATATCCCGCCCGCGCACACCAGGGCCTCATCCCGAAGATTCTTGGGAAAAATTAGAACCTTCCCGAAGAGTCTTGGTCCTAAGCCACCCCAATCGAAACCTACCCAAAGAGTCTTAGGTGTAAGATCTCCTCAAGCCATCACAACCTAGGGGATAAGGAGCAAGAATAAACTAGTAACTAAGGTAAAAACACCCTCTCCCATGAAATGGGAGTGTTCGACACTAAGTGCTCAACATGGGTGGGGTGCGATAAAACACAAAAGATACAGATATATATATATATACCAGCCACACCGCCCAACCTATGGCTTCTAAACAGAGAAACTGAGCATGTGTCTTGGCACTGCTACTACGAAGCATACATACAACAAACAACCCCAACCCCATTTAGGTTTTTACATTTCATAAGAATTAGATTATTTAGTTCCTTAACTACTAGGCAACTATCCACAACCAACCACATCGGTCGTTCGTAAAACATATCCCTGCCATCCACAAATCAAGTTAGGAAAACACAATCAACACAACCAAGACCTTCTTATCAACCAAGACCTTCTTATCAACCAACCAGCCCCATTGATTATTAACTCTGTTCCATTACCATTCCCCACCATTTATTAACTCTTCCACTTTAATTTAATATTCACAACCCATAGCCCGTTCACATTTAAACCCAGCCCTGCAGCCCCGCTGCCAACCACCATAACCACAACTTTACCGTACATCATTATCCATTTAATACCATTTATTGCTGCCCCGCTGCCTGTTACCAACACAACATTCACACCAACCCACAAAAACACTCCCATAACATGCCACATAACCAAGCCAATACTCACATGTTCATTATTCCATTTTTGTTTAACCGAGGTGATCACACAAGGGTTCCAGATTTTAAACAGCCAACTTTACATGATTAACCAATTCCACATTCCACAAAGATTCCATCCTTAAGAAAATACAGAAGGAGAGGGAAACATTTAATTGCATAAGAAAAGTCCCCCAACGATCGTGATTTTCCTTAGGCAGAAGCTCATTCAGTTCACAACATAATATCACAGGAGATAAAGTAACATCAATCACAAACTTCCCAACACCGTTTTCTAATCCAGTTATTATCTTTATTAAATTGGTTCAAAAGTGTTTCATGTAAAGAATATAACACCCACCCTGCATGATACACAAATTAGAGAGACAAAGGTAAGATCCCTACCTCAACATGTTCTGATCATAGCGCTCCCCCGGATCAACTTTAGAATAAGTCTGTTGGTATCCGTCACCTATGTCGGGTCCCAGCAAAACCTCCTCGGGTGGAAGTCAGAAAGGAAAGGTCGAAGGGAAGACAACGGATCTAAGCTTGGAAGTTCTTCCTCGTCGTCATGATCTCGTGGCTGCTGATGGATCGTAAATCGGATCTCGGACGAAGAAGTTATGGAAGAAAGAGCCTTCGAGTCTCTTGGGAGAACTCTACTTAGAGGGAAAGGGGAGGAGAGGGGTGAGTTGAAAGGAGGAGGGGACCCCTCCTTTTATAGGCGAGAAAAGGAAAAGTACACGGTGTGTACTTTAGGGTACACGGCGTGTACTTGGTTATTTTACACGGTCTCCACGCAGCTCCCAACACGGCTCCGCAGCCATTGATTGGTCAACACACGGTTTGAGGGTTACGCATACGCGACACACGGCGTGTACTCATTTATTTCACACGGCAAGGACATGGCTCCAACGCGGTACATGGCCGTTTACTGGTAATACGTACACGGGGTAAGGAATACACGGAGTGTAGAACTGGGCACACGGTGTGTACCCATTATTCCACACAGCAAGGACATGGTCTGCAACACGGGGTATACCCGGAAAAGGGGTACATGGAGTGTACTCAAACTACACGGCGTGTAGTTTCAAAATTCTGGAAAGTGTGGGAAAATCCATTTTACCCTCCATAACACTTCGTGACCTTCTTTTTGACAAAGGAAAGGGACAGAGAGGTCCGAGCCATTACATCAGATACCTCTTAAAACATTCTCATCCCTGAGAATTCAAAACCAACCCAGAGGAAACTCAACAAGATACCTCTTAGGGTTCTCATTATAACAGTAACCCAACCAACAACCCTAATCATATGTGTTAGGAATTCCTTCTCCTATGTCGAGATATTATCTGCTTTAGGTGGCACTGACTTGCCTGCACGGGTTTAATTGCCTCTTCATTAATGCATCTCGATTAAGAATTGGGTCTTCCAACTTTAATACATTATGATTTTTTCAACTCGCACTACCCCCAACACCACACAACCAACACACTACCCGAACACGTAGTTTTGGGAAATTCCTTCTCCCATGTCGAGATATTATCCGATTTAGGCGGTACTGACTCGCCCGCACGGGTTCAATCGCATCTGCATTAATGTTTCTCGATTAAGGGTCAGATTTTCCCCTTCCCCACACATCCGGACATGCTACACACTACCAAGGGACAAGGAAACAAAAGGCCTCACAACTGACAGGCCAAGAATTCCATATATCAAAGGTACAAAGTACAACATCAACACAAAGCTCAGAAGAACAAGGGAGAGCACAAGTCAAAACAACTTCGGGTAATGAGCGTGCATCTCGGTCTCCTTCTCCCAAGTGCTTTCCTCGAGGCCAACATGCCTCCACAACACACGAACCAACGGAGTGGTTCATCCACGGAGCACCTTCTCTTTACGATCCTTGATCATGACTGGATGTTCCTCGAAGGTCGTGTCGCCTCCCATATCTAACTCTCCCCAGTCGATAAAGTGGGAGTCATCATATAAGTACTGACGAAGCTGAGAGACAAGGAAGACGTCATGAACCTTCTCCAACTGAGGTGGTAGGGTCAGCTGATATGCCACCTCACCAACCCGCCTCATCACCTCAAAAGGTCCGATGAACCTAGGTGAGAGCTTACTCCCTTTCCCAAACCTTCGATGCCCCCGTCGAGGGGAAACCTTCAAGAACACATGATCTACCACCTCGAACTCCAAGGGCCTCCTCCGATGATCATCATAAGACTTCTGTCGGCCTTGAGCCACTTTCATCCTCTCACGTACAAGCTGGACTTTCTCTGTGGTTCTCTGCACTACCTTTGGCCCAAGAGCAGCTGTCTCATCAACCTCTTCCCAACAAATGGGTGAACGACATGGTCTTCCATAAAAAGCCTCAAACGGTGTCATTCCAATAGTAGAGTGGAAGCTGTTGTTTTAGTCAAACTCCACTAAAGGCAAGTATCATACCCATGATCCTCTGAAATCCAGAACGCATGCTCGCAGCATGTCCTCCTATGTCTGGATAGTCCGCTCTGTCTGCCCTTCGGTCTGGGGGTGGAAAGCAGTGCTAAGGCGTAGCTGGGTGCCAAAATCATGTTGTAACCCCCTCCAGACTCGTGAGGTAAACCAAGTATCCCGATCTGAGACGATAGTCTTCGGGACTCCATGAAAATGCACCACCTCGTCTACGTACCTCTGTGCTAAGGTACTCACCGGGCCTGACTCCTTAATTGCAAAGAAGTGAGATTATTTCGTCAGCCAATCCACCACTACCTAGATAGCATCATTACCACCCTGAGCTCTGGGTAGTCATATGACGAAGTCCATTGAGATGTCATCCCACTTCCACTCGGGGACATCTAAAGGATGCAACAAACCACTAGGAACATGGTGTTCAGCCTTCACTTGCTGACACACTAAGCATTTAGCCACAAACTCCGCCACTTCCCGTTTCACCCCGAGCCACCAAAAGTGTACCCTCAGGCCTTAGTACATTTCTGAATCTCTTGGATGTACTGCCAAGGCTGAGCTATGGAAATCACGGAGAACTCCCACACGCATTGCCTCTGGAACAAACAACCTTCCATGGAAAAGCATCTGATGTCGGCTGTCCTCTGACCACCCCTCTAGAGCGTTTCCCTGATCGACACAATCCCACATCACTTCCGCCTCGAAGTCCCCCCACTGAGAGTCTTCCACCTGCTGCAGCAAGGAGGACTGCACCATCATCTGAAACAAACATCCTCTAACACCTTCTACCCTGGCATCCAAGTGAAAGGTGGCCAACTCTCCCATTTCCTTCCAAGCATCAGTGGATTCATGAACTACTTTCTGATGTGACTTCCTGCTCAGGGCATCAGCCACAATGTTGCCCTTACCTTCAGTGTAAGAGATCTCAAATTCATAGTCTTGGAGAAACTCGACCCATCTCTGCTGCCGCAAGTTTAGGTCACGCTGGGAGAAGATATAATGCAGGCTCTTGTGATATGAGAAGACCACAAAGCACTCCCCAAAGAGGTAAAGTCACCACAACTTCAGTGCGAACACTACTGCTACAAGCTCCAGGTCATGGGTGGAATAGTTACGCTCGTGAGGGCGCAACTGCCTAGACCCATAACAAATCAACCCCTTCTTCTGCATCAACACGCACCCCAAGAAGCATCACAAAACACTTCATACAACAACCCGTCCTCTGGAAACCTGAGTACGGGAGCACTGACCAACTTCTCCTTCAGGTAGTCAAAAGCCTTCTAGCACTGCTCGCTCCATAGAAAGACCTAGTTCTTCCTCGTCAAAGCTTTCAATGGAGAAAAAACATGAGAGAAGTCTGAAACGAACCTCCGATAGTAACCTGCTAACCCCAGGAAACTATGAACTTCTACCACGCTCTTGGGTGCTACCCAAGAAACAACTGCCTCCACCTTCGACGGGTCCACTGACACTCCATGCTGAGAGACCATGTGCCAAAGGAAGTGTACTTCTTGAGTCAAGAACATACACTTCGACAATTTCCCATAAAGCTGGTGGTGTTGAAGGACTTCCAAGACTACCCTGAGATGCTCAACGTGCTCCTCCTCTAATCTTGAGTAGATCAGGATTTCATCGATAAACACAATGGCGAACCGGTCCAGAAACTCTCGGAAGACAAAGTTCATAAGTCCCATGAACACAGCCGGTGCATTCGTAACTCCAAACAGCATCACCACAAACTCGAAGTTCCCATACCTACACCTGAAAGCCATCTTCGAGATGTCACTATCCTTTACCCTCAGCTGATGATATCCAGATCGTAGATCAATCTGGGAAAACCAACCTACTCCCCTCAGTTGGTCGAAGAGATCATCTATCCTTGGAAGGGGGGTAACGGTTCTTGACCATTACCTGGTTCAACCTTCGGTAGTCTATGCATAGCCTGAGACCACCATCTGCCTTCTTCACGAACAAAACTGGAGCACCCCATGGAGACACGCTGGGTCGAACAAAACCTTTCTCCATCAGATAGTCAATCTGAATCCGCAACTCCCGCAACTCCGAAGGTTCCATCCGATAAGGGGCCATCGAAATTGGACGGGCACCAGGCTGTAAGTCTATCCCGAACTCAACGTCATGTCGGGGGGGGGGGGTAGAGTCACAACCTCCTCAAGAAAAACATCGAGGAACTCCCCTACAATGTATGGGACATCCATCATCTTCGTATCAGCTAGAAACACTAATAGCACACCTAAAAAAAGGAAAGGAGAGCCTCTACACGTCGGCTTCCCACCTGATAGCTCCTCTTGACAACAAAACCTACACGCTGCCCATCCACGTCGGAGAACACGACTCTTCTCCGGAAGTAGTCGATAACGGCACCCACAGAAAACAACCAGTCGATGCCTAGGATGACATTGTATGGCTGTATCTATAACAGAAGAAGGTCCCCACTAGATCGATGTGGTCCCAACGTTAGCCCACATCCCTAGCAAACACAAGATACGCTGTTCTGGCCTCAAACTGGTGTACTCAGTACCCGTGGTACGAAAATTCTCTCTACGTCTAGTTCTATGGAATGGGCTAGACCAGGTGCAACAAAGGAGTGAGAAGCTCCCAAATCGAACAAAGCAGAAACAAGAGTGTTGAACAAACAAATCGTACCTCGCACCACCTCTGGTCCTGCCGGAGCTGCCAACTCTGCTGCGTGCAACTTTCCATGCCCAGCTCTTCTGCCACTCTGATGTCGACCAGGTGACATAGCGGTATGGTAAACAAGGATCACCTATGCCCAAGTATGAAGGAAAACTCATGGTTTTATTTTATCATTTTATTTCAATTTCGTTCCCAGAACACCCAAATCAAGTAAATCACAATCATGATGATGCATGTAACATCCATAGGGTCTCTACCCTGCAATCAATGTAGTCTCACTTGGTTGTTCGGTAGGCTCAGATTCCTTGCATCGGATCACGGGGGGGCCTAAAATCCCGTGTCCTAGCCAGTATTCCCTGGCCTAGGTCACGCACTAGGATTGACTAACATTGTCACCCTAACATCCCATGCAATCCTCACTGTGCCTAACCCCAGACTCCATCCTATCCCTCAACCATCACCTCTGATCTCATTTTTTCATGACCCCCTCCCACCAAAGATTCCCCTCCTGAGCTGGAAATGGTGAAAGGGAGATAATGACTCTGGAGTCCCGCCTCCAATAGGCCCCGGGGTGGTGAATAGCACCAAGGGTATGAGATTTCACAAGTATGGGAGGCATTACCATTTTTATTTATTTAGGATCGGGAAATAGGACAAGTCAACCACCAAAAAGGAAAAAATAACAAGTGCATAGAAATAAACCCAAACCAAGCCCACATGCATGTTTAAACAATTTTATAACAAGGTACAAGTACAGAAAAGCTCAAAGTACAATACCAAAAGAAAACAAGAGAACAACAACTGCAACAACTCCAACTGTCTGACTAGTAGGGTCCCTCACGGCCCTGGTAGTCCTCCTAGAAACCTGAAAGTAAACGAAGGGTGAGCATAGAAGTATACTTAGTAGGGAAACCTAAAGCTCTTGTGCACTAGTGGGGAGACATCCTAATGTCCTGTGAGAACAACAGAAGAAACCTAGCTAGGAATTCTATCCACCCAACCTCACCAGCCACACTCACTAAAACACAAGCACAATAGGTATTCGTATATAAGAAACAAGAGTATTGGGTACCCCACACTAGTTCCCTTAGTTAGCTTCTCTTCCTAACGATGAACGTCTTGACGCTGCCACACTCTCCCCACCCGCACACACCTGGGCCTCACCACCACGTATCCTTCCCGCACACACCTGGGCCTCACAACCAGATATCCCGCCCGCACACACCTGGGCCTCACAACCACATATCCCGCCCGCACACACCTGGGCCTCACAACCACATATCCCGCCCGCACACACCTGGGCCTCATCCTGAGGATTATTGGGAAAAAGTAGAACCTGCCCGAAGAGTCTTGGACCTAACCCACCCCAATCGAAACCTACCAAAAGAGACTTAGGTGTAAGGTCGCCTCAAGCCAGCACATCCTAAGGGAGAAGAATAAGGAAGGAGCTAGTAACTAAGGGGAAAAACCCCTCTCCCATGAAATGGGAGTGTTCGGCACTAAGTTCTCAACATGGGTGGGGTGCGATAAAACACAAAATATAGAGATATATATATATACCAACCACACATCCCAACCTATGGCTTCTAAACAGAGAAATTGAGCACGTGCCTCGGCACTGCTACTACGAAGCATGCATACAACAAAAAACCCCAACCCTATTTAGGTTTTTACGTTTCAGTAGAATTAGATTATTTAGTTCCTTAACTACTGGGCAACTATCCTCAACCAACCACATCGATCATTTGTAAAACATATCCCTGCCATCCACAAATCCAGTTAAGAAAACACAAGAAACACAACCAAGCCCTTCTTATCAACCAACCATCCCCATTGATTATTAACTCTGTTCCATTACCACGCCCCACCATTTATTAACTCTTCCACTTTAATTTAACATTCACAACCCATAGCCTGTTCACATTTAAACCCAGCCCTGCAGCCCCATTGCCAACCACTATAACCACAACTGTACCATACATCATTATCCCTTTAATACCATTTATTGCAGCCCCGCTTCCCGTTACCAACACAACATTCACACCAACCCACAAAAACACTCCCATAACATTCCACGTAACCAAGCCAATACCGACATGTTCATTATTCCATTTTTGTTTAAATGGGGTGATCACACAAGGGTTCCAGATTTTAAACAGCCAACTTTATGTGATTAACCAATTCCACATTCCACAAATTTTCCATCCATAAGAAAATCCAGAAGGAGAGGGCAACATTTAATTGCGTAAGAAAAGTCCCCCAACGATCGTGATTTTCCATAGGCAGAAGCTCATTCAATTCACAACATAATATCACAGGAGATAAAGTAACAGCAATCACAAACTTCCCAACCCCGTTGTTTAAGCCAGTAATTATCTTTATTAAACCGGTTCAAAAGTGTTTCACATAAATAATAGAACACCCACCCTACATGATGCACAAATTAGAGAGACAAAGGTAAGATCTCTACCTCAACAGGTTCTGATCACAGCGCTCCCCTGGGTCAACTTTAGAAGAAGTCTGTCGGCGTCCGTCACATCTGTTGGGTCCCGGAAAAACCTCCTCGGGTGGATGTCTGAAAGGAAGTGCCAAAGGGAAGACAACGGATCCAAGCTCGGAAGTTCCGCCTCGTCGTCACGATCCCGTGGCCACTGACGGATCGTAAATCGGAGCTCGGATGAAGAAGTTATGTAAGAAAGAGCCTTCGAGTCTCTTGGGAGAACTCTGCTCAGAGGGAAAGGGGAGGAGAGGGGTGAGTTGAAAGGAGGAGGGGAACCCTCCTTTTATAGGCGAGAAAAGGAAAAGTACACAGTGTGTACTTTAGGGTACACGGCGTGTACTTGGTTATTTTACATGGTCTCCACGCGGCTCCCAACACGGCTTCGCAGCCATTGACTGGTCAACACACGGTTTGAGGGTAACGCATACGCGGGGAAAGACTACACGACGTGTAGTTTGGACACACGATGTGTACTCATTTATTGCACACGGCAAGGACACGGCTCCAACACGGTACATGTTCGTTGACTGGTAACGCGTACATAGGGAAGAACTATACAGCATGTAGAACTGGGCACACGGCGTGTACCCATTATTCCACACAGCAAGGACACGGTCTACAACATGGGGTATACCCGGAAAAGGGGTACACGACATGTACTCAAACTACACGGCGTGTAGTTTCAAAATTCTGGAAAGTGTGGGAAAAGTCCATTTTACCCTCCAGAACACTTCGTGACATTCTTTTTGACAAAGGAAAGGGCCAAAGTGGTCCGGGACATTACAAAATGTTTCCTTATATTCTATAACTTCTTCATGACTATATCCTTGTGCAAATAATCTAGTTTTGTTTCTAACTATGTTTCCAGACTCACCAACTTTGTTTCTAAAAACCCATTTAGTGCCTATTGTTAAAGTGTCCTTAGGCCTGTCAACTAATTTCTAGACTTTGTTTCTTTCAAATTGATTTAACTCTTCTTGCATAGACATTACCCAAAATTCATCATTGATAGCATCATTGAAATTTTTAGGTTAGAGTTGTGAAATAAAGGCTTGATGTTCAACCTGGTTTCTTAGAGAAGCTATAGTCTGTGTCCCTATATCAATATTACCAACACAACATTTAAAGGATGATTCTTTAAAATCCTAGTTGATCTAGTAAAGGTAGGACTATAAATTTCAGGTTCATTTCCAAGTTCAGGTTCTATAGAAGCAGATTTTGGAGTATGTCCAGAACTAGATGTTTTTACAGTAGGTTCATTGACTTTATCATTAAGATTCAGAATAGAAAAATCTTCTTCAGGATTTTCAATAGAGGTTTTAGGCTCATGTGGATCAGTTTCATCAAACTTGATGTGAACAGATTCTTCCACACATTTGGTTCTTTTTTTAAAGACTCTATAGGATTTTCTAGTTAAAGAACAACTAAGAAAAATTCATTCGTCACTCTTAGAAACAAATTGGTCAAGATTATCCTTTGTATTAAGAATAAAAAATTTGCAGTCAAAGACTCTAAAGTAACTAAATTTGGGTTTTCTATTATTCCATAACTCATATGGGGTCCTCTTGAGAACAGGTCTAATCAAGACTCTATTAATAATATAACAAGTTGTATTCATAGATTTAGCCCAAAAATAAACAGGTAGGTCATACTCATTAAGCATGGTTCTAGATATTTCTTGAAGGGTTTTATTCCTTCTTTCTACTACACCATTCTAAAGAGGTGTCCTAAGAGAAGAAAAATTGTGACTATAGCCATTGTGTGAGCAATAAGATTCAAACTCATAATTTTCAAACTCACGGCCATGATCACTTCACAAAGTTTTAGTCTTAAGTCCACTAAGGTTTACTACACATTTGGAGTATTTGATAAAGTAATAACAAGCTTCACTTTTGTGAGCCAAGAAGTATACCCAAGTATATCTAGAAAAGTCATCTACTAAGACATAGACATAGTGCTTCTTATTTGAACTAGAAACTCTAGAAGGTCCAAACAAGTCCATGTGAACCAACTCTAGAGGTTGAGAAGTTGAAACTTCTTTACTTGATTTGAAATAGACTTTATGTTGCTTTCCCTTTTGATAAGGATTATAAACTTTTTCATTTTGGGAATTCAAGTTTAGGTAGGTCTCTTAACAAGATTTTCCTATTCAATTTTCTAAGTGAATAGATGTTGCAATGTCCTAATATTATGTGCAACAACCAAGAATCTTTATGAAAATCATTTAAATGAGTAACATTTTGTTTGGCTAAGGCATTTAGATCAACAACATAAACATTTTCATTTTTCAAGGTAGAGAACACTAAAACATTTTTAGAGTTAAAAACATCACAGGAATCATTTTCAAATTTAACATTAAAACCATCATCACACAATTGATAAATACTTAATAGGTTATACTTAAGTCCATCAACAAATAAAACATTAGAAATCAAAACTGAATCAGTGTTACCAATCTATCCTAGGCGAATGATTTTTCCTTTAGAATTATCACCAAAGGTGACATGGTATCCATCAATCTTTATTAAGCTTTTAAAGAAATAATAATCTCCAGACATGTGCCTTGAACATCCACTGTCCAAGTACCATACCTTCTTGTGAGAACTCTTCAAGCAGGTTTCATACAAAACAGATTTAGATGGACAATGACTTTAGATATTCATGGGTTCAGAAAGGTTAGCAATCAAAGCTTTAGGTACCCATATTTGTCTTATGGGTTTCATATAATTTACAGAATAAATATATTTTGGAAGATAAACATTATTTGATCTATAACCATATGAATAACTAGTTGAAGCATATGAATTTCCAGAACTGGAGTAAGCAGAATTTTGTCGAGAATTAGGAATAAATTGAGTTTTAATGAACTGTCTCTGTCCAGGTTGGTATCCCAAACCAGTAGTATATTTAGGTGAAACTTTCTTACCTAACATTTGAGTAAGTGTATCTTTTCCCTTTGTGAACTTCTCTAAGTCCTTTCTTAGTTGCTCATTCAAAATTTTCAGTTCTGTGTTTTCCTTTAACAGTTGAGCATTATTCACTTTTTCAATAGTAAGTTCAGTTTTAACAGTTTTAGTGAGAGAATGTTGTTTTGTCAATGATTTGTATTTATCCTTAAGTTCATTTCATGTCTCTTCCAGAATATTACAGTATTCAAATAATTCCTCACTTGTCATGCTTTCAGAATACGAATCAGATCCAGTTCCAGAATAATAGTAATTTAAAGCAGGAGTATTTAAGGTTACCTCAGATGTGTTTGTCATGAATCACATGTTTGCACGATTATTTTCAGAATCATACATTTCAGATTCACTTGTTCTGTCTTCATAAGAACTCCAGGTATCCTTCATAGATTTCTTGTACTTATTTTCCTTGTAGTCATATTTCTTTTTGAACATCAATTTTGGACAGTCCACTTTAATGTGACCTTTCCTTTTTCATTCATAGCAGACAACTTCATCATTCTTGTCAGGTTTTTTCTAATCCTTTTTCCAAGTTCCCTTATTTTCATACCTTCCTTTGTAGTTTGATTTTCTAAAGAGTTTTTTCTTCCTATAAAATTTCTTAAACCTTCTGGCTATCTGAGCCATTTCAGCATCACTATCAGAGTCTGAACTTTCACTTGTTGAACTTTCAGTTTGTATTTGAACTTTGTCTTTGTCCTTGCTCCTTGAAGTAGTATATTTAAAAGCTACATACATCCTTTTAGGTTCATCAACTTCTTCCTTATTCACCTTGAGTACTTGTTCATACATCATAAGCTTACCAATAAGCTCCTTGACTGGTAGTTTGCTTATGTCACATGATTCTCTAATTGAGACAGAAGTGCCTCTCCATCAATCTGGTATACATCTTAATATCCTCATGATTTGTTCCTTAGTAGTGACATATCTTCCAAGAGATATCACTGTATTGACAATATAATTTAACCTGAGATACATGTAAAAGATAGGTTCATTAGTCTTCATTTTAAAATTGTCATATTTAATAGTATACGTATTCAATCTTATTTCATTAACATTAGTTTTTCCATCATGAGAAACACTCAATGTATCCCATATTTCATAAGTAGTTTTTCAAGTAGGTATTTTGTTAAATTCATCACCTCCTAATACACAATACAAAGCATTTATATATTTACAATTATTATTGTAAGTTGGCTTAGTAGCTTCATCCCAAGTAGTTCTATCAGTTGCTGGAATCTTATATTCAGTTTTTATAGCAGTCCAGATATCAAAACCCATGATTTCCAAATAAATTTTCAGTTTCAGTTTCCACTGGGCATAATTTTTACCATTAAAGAATGGTGGCCTGTTAGTAGTAGCACCCTCTAGTATTCAGAACTTCTTATTAACTATTTACCTCTTTGATGGATGGTAAAATCCATCTGAGATCACTATTAATTTAATTTTTATATGAATCCTTCCTATTTTAAATATCTCTTATGATTTGGGGTCCATCCTTATGATTCAAAATTTTTATTTTTATTTTTTGATGGGACTATAAATAATGTATTAATATTGATATTATTTAATTAAGTCCATGTCACTACCTACTATTGGTTTTCTTGAATAAAAATATGGAACCTCGATTTTCTCATTTAAATCATAGTAGAAAACTAATATATTCATAGGAAATTTCCCTTTTATACAACAATTATAATGACATAAACCATATATATATTACAGGGGAACCTAATAAAGTCATCTAAAACCACCTATGAAGTTGGTTTTCAACCATCAAATTTTGAACATATTGTTCATGAAAACCCAGCAATGGAAATGGTTTACTCTACATTCATCCTTGTTGAACCTATGAAGTTAAATGATGGGTTCATCATAATGTTATAAAGTTTTGTTTAAATAAAATGATAAACTCTACAATATTAATTCAAACTAACATTTTCAAGTTATGTACCCTACAATGCCTAATTTTAGATTCCACACATTGAAATTATTCTTATTCTAGTACAATAATTACATGAATCTCAAAATATCTATTGAACCTATTTATCTCCAATAAAAACATAAAAATAAATAATTTTATGTAATGAGCAGACAATACTCATGAGGGAAGTCCCCAAAATGAAGAATTAATTGATGTTTTTCCTTTTTGAATCAGCGATATTTGGGAGTCTCATCTATTTCACAATCATTTTAAATCCATGAACCCATGAAATCACTTGATAGTGGCCTTAATCTTGGAGATCATCACATAAAACTGGTTTGATATAGCTCTATTCCACCTTCTAGAAAGAATGTCTCAATGATAAGATGTAAAATATTTTGGGTCCTGATTTCATTTTTCTATTTAGGAAATTTAGTTTGTTGTCTATTCCACAAACCCATGTTATTTTGGATCCAAATTTCAGTTACCAAATATATAAATTTTGAATTTTTAAATAAATAAAATAGTAGTTTATGTAAAATTAGATATTTATACATTGACTTCATAAATTACATCAAGGATAGTCCTAATTGGGTTAATTGAAATAATATTCTCAAATCCTTATAAATCAATATTTTAATTAAAAAACTCCCAAAAACCTAAAAATTTCGTAAAAATAATAGATTTTAATTAATTAAATATTTCAAAAAATATAATGAGCATGTTGACTATGTCACATACCCATGGTTTAAAACCATGTTTTCTTACTAATCATAAAGTGATTTTTAATATTTATTCACATGGGTAAAGTCCATTTTTAGTACTAGTTTTTTCCATAGAAGGACTTATTCACAATGAATTTCATAATATTATCTTTATTTTTTGACTTCTAAAGGTAAATTACATTTCTAAAAATTTATTTTAATTCCATAAAATAGAAAATAATAATAAAATTACTTATTTTCATTCATGGATTTATTGATATTAATTATTGATTCACTTTTATATCATAATGAGGTAATGATACATATCATTTATTTATAACATGATTTATCAGTCACTAGAAAATTATAATGTATTAGATAATAATGAAAAAATCACTAAAGGAAAATATTCATGACTAAATTCTAAATTTTATGTAATGTTTATGCATTTTTTCAATTTATAATATAAAAATTTATTCACTAAAAAATGTGTTGAATTATTAAATTTTTCGTTTATAACAAAAATAATAAAACACCATCCTAAAAAATATTTTTTTATCAGATATATGTTAGTTATTTATTAGTATTAATTGATAAATATATATTAGTAATAATATGTCATTATATTATTACAAATTTATTTTTTCAATTTTACATAGAACTTATATGTATAACTGTTACATTACCAATCCAACATTTATATTTGGGTATTATTATTATAACTATAAACTATCCCTTCACATAATGAAATTACCCCTTTTATATACACTTTTTCACATCATTGAAAGAAACTCATATAATTCACTTTGTTATTATGTTATGTCAATATTTTTTTTGTTTCCTTCATAAAAATATTATATTCTTTATATTATTCATTATTTTTAGAGTGTGATAATCTAGAGTTCAAAGATATCATGCTTCGAGATGTTTTTATATGTTTCATAGAACTAGTTTTGATTATTTTAGTAAATAATTTTTTTGTATTTTTCTACACACATTAATATTGATATAATAATGGAGTTTTTCTTCTATAATGGAAATTTTCATTATATTTTTAAAATATTTTTAATTATCAAGACTTATAGTAACCCTTTAAAGAATTTCCACTATAAATTTATGTAGTACATATATCCATGACCAGAAATGGGTAATTAAACCTCATTATTTCCTTAAGATCCTTTATCACATTCTCTAACTTGTTATTACTCATAGTTACTGTTATATGTTTTGATGTAAAATAATGACTCACTCGATATATATTTTTGTAAATATAGATTATCTCTTCATTAAAGGAAAATCATTTATTAACAAATGGTTATTTAGTGATCAATTCATGAATTTATACTAGAATATCCTTCAACAACTATCATATATAATGGACATCATTCACTTTGGATAGGTTGTGTGGCCTGTAAAGTGATATTATAAAACTAAACACTCTATGAAATATCATATAGATTTACATAACTTGTACATAAATTACTTTTAAAAATCTATAACAACTTGGGAAATAGTTATGTTAATTGACTAATTCCACACAATTCCATTTTAGAATAAAAATATATATTCTGATGTTAAATTAACTTGTTATTTTTAATTTTTTTATAACATATAATTCTATAATCTAAATACTATTATTTTGGTGATGTACAAAAATAATAAAAAAATTATAAATCATTTATATTTTTTCACTAAATATATTCATCAAATTTTATTGTTTTATTCATCAGATGATGAAGCTATGGTTTTTATTCCATTTCATACAAACCTATTGAATTTATAATGTTACTATTAGAGTTTGTGACAAAAGATTAATATAATTAGATAAAGGATTCAAGGAATGGATGAAACTTTAATCCACTACACTGAGTGTTTATGATATATCTCTATTCTAGTAAAAATATAATTTTAATGGTATGTAGTGTGTTTACAATTACCATTAAAATTTTAGGGTTATTAGTCAAAAATAACATAATGTTATTGTTCTAATTGTATATTTGTATTTCTTTGGTAAATAAGACTGTAGTTGGAATATCATTCTTCTGATTGTTATGATCGAAAAGGTTTTGTGGATAGGTTATAGTATTTTCCAAAGTATAGATGTTCTCAATGTATAAGATTCATTGAATATTTTTCATGCATGTAATCAAAGAGGTTATTATGGGCTAGATCTACTTTCTGTAAATTTTTCTATAAATGAATATTCAAGTACAATTTTTTTATTCCAACTACATTAACCAAAATTTATTTTGTGCTCATATCATTTTGATAATACCTATTTATATTATAGATATACCTACAATTATAGTTTATAAGTCAAAAAATACCAGGATGATAAGTGTTTGGTAGTCATATCCTCTAATTTTTATTAGTAATATAATATGATATCGAGTGTATTGCTTTTAGATAAACATATTAATTTGTGAATGGTTTAAACATCCATTATTAATTATTTATTTTTCTATTGAATAATTTATTTCAACTATTAGTGTATTTTACATTTATTACTATATTTTTCAATGTTGTAAGTTATGGAAAATTTTCTTACTCAGGTGGGAAATAATTTATTATTTAGATTCAAAATTAATATTCATTAATCATATTATAAATACCTTATTTTTTACATACAAGTAAAATAATAAATCATATATATGTAAATACATTCAATAATAAAATATCACCTACATGAAATTGCATACCTTTCTTATGATTATAAGTATACATTTTGTGTATATATATACAAGACTTGATATGTTTATAGATAACACTCTGATTCTCAATTGTCTTTATAAAATGTTCAAGAATTACTTTCCTCACATCCCCAACATAAATCCATTAGGTTATAGTATAATATATATTCTTAAAAGGGACTTAGATGGTTCTATTTGTATGATAGAGTGGATTTTGTTGATGTGTAAATATTCCAAAAGTGTTAAATACCTGTCCAATGTCCCATAGAATTTGAGTGATCATGACCATAGAAAGTCTACTATTGTTGGGATTGTTTTTTCAGACTATCCCGCAGTTTTAAGATGATATGTATAGGGGAACCTTATCTTAGTATTTAGAGATTTATTATTTCACTTCCTATTTTTTTATTTGAAATGATATTAATTAGGATCATTGATATAAATATGTTCAATAAACTAATTTTATATATCCTATATTATTTAAGGTTACTTAAATACTTGGTAATTTTATTTTTGGTTGGAGTGGATACTCAAGAGGGGGGTGAATTGAGTTCCAATTAAAAAATTTTGTTAAAATATTTCCTATTAAAACCCTCCAATTTATAAAATAAGTTAAACTGTAGTGAATTTATATAGATTGTAAATGTTCACTTAGCTTCTAAAATATTTATTAGGTCTCAGTTAATTTAACCATAAGATTAAACTAACTTTTGAAACTAACCTACTGATTTACAGTAAGTGTAAACACTTGATAATTTAAGTATCAAAGTAACTTTAAAATGGTTTTTTATTTCAATGTAACAGCAGTGGAATATAAAAGACATATGTAGTATATTTTAAACATAAACTAAAAAGGAACAGAAGATATAACATGAGGTTCAGTCTCAAGCCGAGACATAGTCCTCTAAAATTTATATAAATTTGATCCACACCCTGGATCAGGGTTAACACCAGTTTACAAAACTATCCAGGCCACGCAGGGACTTCTACCACAGTTCTTCTTGGGAAATAAAAACAATGACCAGGACACATAAGGACCTCTTCCATAGTTGTCTTGGGTAAAAAAGAGTAAACAAATTTGGTTTGATGATTTTTATATCCTCCAGTTTAGCACAGGAGTCAGTGTGTTTATAAGATATACAGAGTACACACACTACTCAAAATGTAGGTAAAATTATCACTAAGAGAGAATGTATCAAATATTAGAAAGCTCTAGTGATTGGAAGTGTAGCTCTAGACACGTTAGATTTATTAGAGATGCTTCTGATTTCATCTGTGGTTTTTCTATTAAAAACAGTGTATCGTGGTTCAGCTTGATGTCCTTCGCAAGTGAGTGTATTCTCTGATTTCCAGTGTTCTTTGTGTGTTCTTCAGTAGTACTGGATTGTATGCATGAGAGTTCTTTTGAGATCTTGAAAATTCCTCCTTCAACTGTTTTGTGTGTTCTCCCTTTTCGTATGTATATTTATGAAATAATTCTCTCTCTATGCCTTTTCACACGCACACTTTTACTGCAGCTCGATCTTCCTTTTATTCCACGAGCTCCGACAATGGGAACGATTACCTTTTCACAGGTACGAGGTACGGTCTCCTGACATGACAACAACTAAAATTAAATATCATTAATTTCATTAAAAACATCAAATATGACCTTTGAATTAAATAACAGTTTATAGAAATTCAAACAGTTTTCATGACTATCGGTGATTCCTGAGATCGGTGAGTCACTTTGAGTCTGCATCGGTTTCGGTGACTCATTGATCATTGGTATCAGTGACTCATTGAGCATCCGTATCAGTGACTCATTGATCATCGGTATCAGTGACTCATTGAACATCGGTATCTCTTTAGACCTTCGGTAGCCGTTGGTGCGACCGTTGTCATCAGTGCGACCGTTCATCATCAGTGCGACCGTTCATCATCGGTGCGACCGTTCATCATCGGTGGGACCGTTCATCATCGGCGCGACCGTTCATCATTGGTGCAACCAGAAAATAACTAATAGTGAGTCAAGACAAGGAATTTTGACAAAGTGTCTGTTCAATCCAGAATACTTCCTGGTCATCCGTAAACATACATTAACATAGACAAACATTTGTACATATGATTTAAATATATATAAACACATTTAAAAAAATTTGAACAAAATACTAAATAGAAATAAATAAAACTAAGATTTGTGATTATTAAAATAACCATTTTACAAAGAGTGCAACAATATCCCCCTTTTTGATAATCACAAATCAGTGACATAAATGAAGAGAGAATATAGTATGCCATTCAGTATGCTCCCCCTATAAAAAAAGAATATCTGTTAAAAGATAAAACTTGGTTAGAATAACAACCAGAACATATATATAAATGAAGCACTCTCCCCATATAATATAAATCAGATAAAACAATTTATTCTCCCCTTTCAGCAGTTCTTCACCTGTATATATTTATGTATGTAGTAAACAGTGAATCACATTCAGTTTTGCCACTCATATGCATGAGCTCCCTGATTTCTCCCTGATTTCTCTGTAATTTCTCCCTGATTTCTCCCCCTTTGGGATTGTAAAGAATAATAGAGAAGGAAGACAAGATAGAATATTCCACAGAAAAATAAGGTTTGAGAAGGAGTACACAAAAATCACATACAAATGTGAAGAAACAACAAAAAAAGAAAATAGACACCCTATCAAAAAGTGACAGATATAACTATTTCTTGGGGTGAAATGGAGCTTTTCCTTTAGTAGTTGGAGGAATGGATAGCCCAGATAGTGGTTTAGTGGAAGGTTGAACTAGTCGGATGGAGAAAGGAGGAAGGATAGCTCGAGCGGGACGAACTGTGGGTTCCAAGGTCACCTGCTGCAGAGAAGGTCTTACTGAAGGTTGCTATTGAAAGACAAGTCAAATACTAGAGAGAGCTTGATAAACAGACATCTGACCAGGTGCAATATTTGATGATTGCAGAGACTCAGCAGTAGGAAAAACAATTGCTTTAGCTTTCACATGAAGGTAGGGTTTGAGTAAATTGATGAAGTCCTGAATGAATTATCCAACGTACTTCATAGCCTTTTCAAAATCATCCTTATTCTGCATGAAATGTTCAAAAGTGGGGGTAAAATATTTTAACTTCTGAACTTGAGCTTTAAAAGCTTGAGTAACTGGAGGAAGTCTCAAATTGTCTGCCAGTACTTTAAAATGAAGATTCGTTTCATGCTTTGTGTATATCTTAGAGAAATATTGATCTACTTTCTCCTTAATCTCCTTTTGAGCCTTTTTAGCATCAGCTGAATACAACTATACCATTTTATGCACATGATCACTATGTTCTTTCACCCTTTTCAAATAATCTAAATATAAAATCTTCCCAAGAGCTTCCAACTCTTCTCTAACAATATCTATTAAAGTATCTAATTCACCACCAGTGATCTTGGTCACCTTGGCATTGCCAGCCTGAGAAACGACTTGAGTGATCTTAGCTTTTAACTTCCCCAAATCTGCTTTCTTCAAATGTTCTAATAGATTTCTTAACACTTCCATCATACCAGAGATGGTTGTCCTGAACTCTCCTGACAGAGAAACAATATTGCTACCTAACTCCGTGAGTGTTCGATTTAAAGAGGTAATATGTCTACCAATCGACTCACTATGATTGCATAGGTCTGATTTGATAAGGCTTACCACTCTTTGAGCCAAATCATCCATAGCAGCATTAGATAAAGTCAAAGGAGCAGGAGAAGGAATATGAGATAACTCATCTTTCACAATCTCCCTAACAATGTGAATCAATTCAACCTTGAATCTATCAAAATATGTCTGAGAAACTGCAGGATTAGGTCTACCTTGAGACATTGAAGGATCAGGTTTGACATCTATTCTTTGCAAAAACTCAGCAACTAATTGAGCTTTAACTAAATCACTTATTCTAGCGAGATCTAATTCTACACATTCTTCTTCCTCTCGGTAATCTAATCCCAGAAAAGCAAGACCTGGATGTTCTTCCCATGAAGCTTCGCATGAAGGGTACATAGGTTTCACAAACTGAGATCGTCCAAAATTTTCAGGAAGTACTTCCCCATCCCCTTCACTCTCCAACTATTTTGTCCTCTCAGCCTCAGGGACATTTTCTTGTTCAATTTTTTATGGTTGAGGATCATCTTGGATCATATTCAGACCTTCTATAGGTCGTTTATTAGCATCATCATCATCTCCCCCATCACTATCACTTCCACCACTACCACCATCACCATCAGCATCACCCCATTGCCATCATTGCCTTCATTATCATCATCATCATTAACTGATCTCTTACTTGAACAGTCTATACTTCGGGATTCATACTCCTAAGAAGTTGATTCATCAGTCTCACCTTCCTCTTCAACATCTAAAAAAGGTTCAAACTCTGGTAATTTGAGAGGAGGTATTGCCGAACCAAATTCCATCTTTCTTTTCTTTGGGCTAACAGTATCATGACCACTCCTCTCATCAGGAGATGATTCAGCCTCTTCTTCAGCATTCAGATTCTCATCAGCTTCTTCTTCTTCTATTCCTTTCTTACTGGATTCACCAATTTCTTTAAGAACTACTGCTTCCTATTCTTCATCCGAATAAATCGCTTCCTCACCATCTTTCAAACATGGATCTCTTATCTCCTTTGGTCTCCTTGGATGATTAGTAGGATTGAAGGACTCGTATAACTTTTCTTCATCAGCAACCCAAGCTTTCATCCATGGGTTCCAATTGATTTTCATCCTATTACAGATAACTTTGTTAAAACAAAAGCTAATTGATGAGATACACTCATCTCCATCATCCACACAGTCTAAGAATTTCAGCATGGCAGAAATCTATTTAGTATAAAATAGAGTAGTAGCTTTCTTTGAAGGTTTTATCATCTCAACAATATTCTCGGCAAGTATCTACACAGATTGATCTTTTCACCATTAAACAAAAGGAATAGCAGAAACACATCTTGATACTTAACTAAAGAAAAATTACCTTTTCTAGGACATATTTGATGTTGAATGAATTTAAATAGGATTCTATTCTCACCATCCAACTCAGCAGCAGTTATCCTTCACGATTCAGACATTCCATTCAAAAACACTAGGGCTAGATCATAAGAAAAGTAATTAGTTGTGGGAGGAATATTACCAGAATAGTCTGTGTATCTTTTATTGTGAGGTAATCCTAGACATTCAGCCCACTGTTTTAATGAAAAATTAACCTTTTTCCCTTTTACTAAAGAAGGAAATCTCGCAGCCTCTACTCCATCCAAAACTATATCTAGGTTCAAGTAGAACTCATGCACCAGCTATGGGTAAAAGATTCTGTCATTATTATAGAACCACTCCTTCCAGCCCTGTGTTACAATACATTCCATAGAATGGACTTGCTAGATAAAACCCATTCTAAACATATTTCCTTTTCATATATAACTTATCATTTTTCTAGGTCCGGGTTCACAGACCATTGCATCGTAATACTCGACTCACCTCGAGCACGCTTGACGGGTGAAGTTACTTCATATTCCTTGCCCTCCCTCTTTTGCTTGGCCATTTTGAGGTTTGAGACAATCGAGAGGTTTAGAAAGATTCAAAAGGCTTGAGTTACAGAGAAGAGAATAGATAGTTCAGCGGGAAATGAAAGTTCAACAGTCTTTAGAGAATGAAATAGCTACGTGTCATTATTTGTATCATTTAGGGTTACAAATAATAAAATATCGATTAAGTAAAACAGCATTATTTTAAACAGACAAAAAAAACAACCCAACCGGTAGCACTAATCAAATTAACAGATCAGTTTGACAGATCGGTTTCACAGATCGGTTTCACAGATCGGTTTGACAGATCGATTTCACAGATCATTTTGACAGATCGGGTTCACATATCGGTTTCACAGATCGGTTTCACAGATCAGTTTGACAGATCAGTTTCACAGATCGGTTTGACAGATCTATCATATATGATTCTTGTTTAATAAAATCTAACCTTTTAGAACATAAGGGCTTGGTGAAAATGTCATCAAATTGATGTACAGTTCCTATAAACTCAAGTGTAATATCACCCTTTTGGTACTGATCTCTCAAAAAGTGATGTCTGACATCAATGTGTTTGGTTCTAGAGTGAGACACAGGGTTCTTTGAAATGATAATTATACTAGTGTTATCACAGTTTATTGAGACATGGTTAAAATCATATCCATAGTTCAAAAGAGTGTGTTTTATCCACAGAATATGTGCACAGCAACTACCAGCAGCTATATACTCTGCTTCAGCAGTAGATAGAGCTACAAAATTTTTCTTTTTACTAAACCAAGATACTAAGGATTTTCCCAATAACTGAAATTTCCAGATGTGCTTTGTAAAGACTCGTAAAATTCAAGGGAAATTTTTTCTTAATTTTCTTTGGAATTTTACAAGAGCGCGGTTTCTGACGGCACCTGATTCTGAGGCCCAGTGTGCCCGGAATCAATTTCCGAAGTTTGGCTCAGGTACGTTCAGTGAACGAACGAGCGAGAATTTATAACTTTTGAACCGGTGCCCAGAATGGAATTATGAGGGCACCGATGAACTCGCAGCGCCGATTTTTCGCTTAAAGAGACCTTTTCCGAGGTTGCGTTTTATGTGGGTTGAGAGTTAGTTTTGGGGAAAGTTGGATGTAGTTAAATAAATTGTGGAACACAATTTATTTTAAACCATGTTGGTTATATCCTCCCAAAGGGAGTTAGAGGTGGGACCCACATCCACTTAACCTCCCTTGAGAGGATTAAGTGTGGTGGGGCCCACACGAACCCTAACTCTTCAACTCCCCTTTAAACTCCCAATAACTCCTCTTCTTTTTAATTTTGACAACTTGAGTTTTTAATTGAGATGAGTTATTTAATTTCAAACTTTCGAAATTCAAAGAGGTGAAGTTGTGTAAATAAAATAATTCTTAGACTTATTTTATTTTGGTTAGTTTTCTCTTTCCACCTTGAGAGGTTTTGGGAAGCATTCTTCATCTTCTTCAACCTTGACGAAGAACACTTAGGCTCCGATGAAGAACGTCGTCACCATAAGAAGAGAAAGACGTGTCGTCTAACCTTTTCTTCGCAGCCGGTGTGTTTCCGAAGATCGATGACGTCGCTTCTTTCGATCTTCTTCCTATGTCAATGAAAGGAGACGCCACTTCCTCCTCAGTCTTCCTCCATTAGCTTACGAAGCTTCTCCAGCGACGTTACCTCTTCGGACGCACCTCGACGTCAATGGAATTGAAGTTCGATTTCCGCGACGCCCGACCTCCGCGACGCTTTCCTTCTGTGGGTTGTTGACGATCATCGTTCCTGAACCAAGGTAGGGGATTGTTGTTATTTATTTAATTGTTTCCGTTCTTGATTCTAGCATGTCGAACTTCGTGGTTAATCGACTAAATTTTATCTTTTAACGAGAGGGGGCCGGACCACACAATCATGGCCTATCCCCCTCCTTTGTTCATGATTGTTTCTTTGTGAATGGAACGGGATGGCGTGGTGCCGTCGCACCATGCGGGAATCACACAGCAAGTATTGCGCGGCGCCGTCGCGCCGCGCCGTGGAATGGAATTCAAGGACGCGACGTCGTCGCGCCGCGTCGAAGGAAACCAAGGACGCTGCGGCCGAAACGGGGCCACGGCGAAGGGGCGCGGTGCCGTCGCACCGTGCCGGATGACAAAGGTCGTGGCTGGTTCCGAGCCGCAGTGGAACAAGGTGACGGGCGGCCAGCCGGGCCACCGGTGTCGGAAGCCGGAAGAGGACCGGCCTTTGCCGGTCTTGTTGAGAAGGAACCGGTCGGCCAGGTCGGGCTGGCCGGAATGGAGGAAAACCAGGGGAAATAAATTCCCTTGACCAGAAGTCAACGATCCCCCATAAATGAGGGGGGGCCACGGTTTCACAAGGGGGGGCAGGCGCCCCCCGTTTTTCCAATAGCTCAGCCGAAGGCCGAGCTGGCAGCGCGCCCAGGGCGCTGCGTCCAGCCGGACCAGCGCCTGGCCGGTCCGCCAGGCCGGGCCGCGCCGGGCCGGGCCGACCCTGTCCGGGGCGGGTCGACCCGGTTTGGGCCAACCGGGGGGGGTCTCGGGCCGGGTCGGCCCAGGCCCGAAACCCCCGTTACCGAACTGTTTGGGTTCAAATGCCCATAACTCAGGCTATGGAACTCCAAAAGACGCGCCGTCAGCGGCGATGTGATCCTTGGATCGAGACGGCCGTTTCGGTATATTGCACTCCAGGTTTCGGAATACTTTGAGTTCGGCCGGGTTGGTTCGTACATGAAACCAACCGGGCCCTTGGAGCGGAAACGCTCATATCTTGAGCTACGGACGTCCGATTGACGTGTCGTCGACTTTGTTGAGTTCCTCTTAGTGAGACGGATCTTTTTTCATACTCCGCTGGAGGTTTGGACGCAGGTGGAGTACGGTCCGGTTGGTTTTTCCTTAAAAACCAACCGGGTCCCTGGGACGAAAAAGCCAATAACTCTCAGACCGGGCGTCCGATTGACGCGCCGTCTGTTGCGTTGAGTTCCTGTTGACGATACGGAACTTTTGGATACATCAACTCTAGACTTTGTGACAGTTGATGTATCAGCTTCTCGGCTCGTGGAGCGGACCCTCCTGAACGAGCTTGCTGTGTGCGGGAACCCTAGAGCTGGCTGCGACTGCTACTGTGACTGCAACGACGACTGTGCAGAGATCCTCAGTGGATTCGATGACGACGACTACAGCACTCAGCGATCCTGTGTGGATTAGTGCTACCGATCCTGTGTGGGTCCGATCCTGTGAGGGTCAGCGCTCAGCGGTCCTGATTGTTATCCAGCGCCTACAGATCCTGTGTGGGTCTGATCCTGTGTGGGTCTTTGCGGGGGTTAGTACATATCGATCCTTTGTGGGTCCGACGACTTAGATGGATCAGTGATCATCTCTATCGTCCTCGAAGAAGTATACCTTTGTGGGATGAATCCTGTGCTTTCCTGTGTGGATTGTGTTGTGCTATCCTGTGTGGATTACGTTTTCTTTCCTGTGTGGAATACGTATACTTTCCTGTGTGGACTGAGTTGTACTTGGGCTCGGAGTTTGGAACATATTGGAATTGATGACTTAGGTATATGTATGGGCATATACCTAAGCAGTGTCGGTTGTTACTTTGTGTTTATATCTCTTCATTGTGGTTTATCCTTTGTGAATTTTGGGAGACCTTCAGGGGTCTCGGGGTCCCTACTGAGTAACTTATACTCACCCCTACATGGGCTATGTCAGCACTACGTTGTGTTGGTTGCAGACGACGGGCGGCGTTGATCGTGGTTGAGGCTCGGAGAGCAGGATGGTACCTGGAGGTGGACCACTGGGCAGGACAGAGGGACCCGAGGAGGAGAGGAGTTATCTGTACCCACCCTTCAGGTGGGATTTCCAGTGGACAGCTCGGCATAGCAGCTTTTACTTTTCAGTTGCTGTTTTCCCTTTCGAGTTGTATATTACTTTCAGTTTTGGGTTTGTATACTGGCCCACTTACTTTTCCTCACTTACAGTTGTACTCTGTTTTACTTAGTGTTTACTTTTCTGCTTGCTTACTCTGTGGTGTTTGTTAACTTTACAAAGGAAATGCCTTCCTTTTTTACCGGTATTTACGCCTTGGTGCTAGTCGCCAGCCCCTGGCCTATGGAAAGCGGGCTTGGGGTAGTCACGGCACGGGCCCCGAGGACGGGTCGTGACAAATTGGTATTAGAGGAGTTCAGTTCTACCGCGAACTCTGAACTTTTCTATGTGAATAAATAATGTTTAGCGTATTGAGTGTGGTTATCAGTCCAGGGATTCCAGTGTTGGTGCGGCGGCCGACGTATCCGTACACCAGGACCATGACTTCTGCTTTCCGACCTAATGCACGAAAACATTGATTGCGTCTATGTTTCAAGTTTTCTTTGTGATTACTTTGTATCAGCTCACCAGGTATACTGTTCTAACCATGGCGCACCTGTTTCCTTTTCAGGATGGCCCCACGACGGCAGCCAGCTAGGGTTCCGAGAGTCGAGTGTGACGACAACTCACCGAGCAACGAGGCCTCGGTGCAGGGCCCTTTGTCAGCAGTGGCACCGGCGGTAGCACTACCCGTCGAGCCACCGATACTTCCAGCACCAGTCGTTGATGATGCACGTCGCCTCAACGCACTACATGAGTTTCAGCGCTAGCGACCGCCCAGGTTTCATTGGGAGACAGACCCCCAGGTAGCCGAGGACTGGCTGGAGGCAGTCGTACGAGTTTTCAGGCTAGTGAGGACACCAGCAGACCACATGGTGATCCTCGCTGCGAGCCTACTGCACGCAGCAGTGGGCTGATGGTGGAGCTTGATGCTCCAGGTGCATGATGAGGCATCTCTACTTTGGACGGACATTGAGAGCCTCTTCCGCTCGGAGTTCATCCCAGCCACCCTCTGTGCGGTTCGCATTCAGGAGCTTCTTCAGCTGCGGCTAGGCAGTATGACGGTCGCTCAGTACTCGGTGAGATTTATAGATCTCTCGCGCTACTCGACCGACATGGTACGAGACCCATTCTTCCGGGCCCGGACCTTTGAGCAGGGATTGAGACACGAGATCAAGGCATCGCTGATCTCCCTCAGCATACCGACTCAGACGGGAGTACTAGAGCGGGCCCTTTTGATCGAGAGCTTTCTTGCTGAGTCTACACCAGTGCCGAGACCCACCACAGGGCGGCACGTGGCAGAGTCTTCTACAGCTGGCAGTTGACGGATGACTCTTGGATCCAGGCAGACCAGACCCTCAGGCAGACGACCTCAGGACACTGGCTTAGCAGTTCGGGGCACACAGCGTGGAGCCAGTCTTTCGAGAGGTAGACAGTGCTACTCGTGCGGCGGGCAGGGCCACATGGCTCGTGACTGCCCGACCCGCCGTGGCGAGGAGCAGCAGATGGTTGAGGGACCACCGAGGCAGAGGCAGAGGGTCGACCGTGGTGGTCTGTAGGGAGGAGGCGGACGAGGCAGAGGAGCTGGCCGAGCAGCAGGTGGTGGGAGACGCTTTGAGGCTCTACCGCCACCACCACCACCAAGAGGTCCACCCCGACCACAGGGAGCTGGCGGGCAGAGATAGGCATAGCTCCAGGCAGTAGAGGCCTATGACCACGGCGCGCCCGAGATGATTCGAGGTACTATCTATGTCTATTCCACCCTTGTTGTAGTACTTATAGACATAGGAGCGAGTCACTCTTTCATAGCCACTGCCCTTCTTCGGAGCTTAGAGATTCCGACAGAGCCGTTGGCTCGATCCTTATGGCTAGAGACTCCTACGGGAGCAGACTCGATGATTACACACTGGTGCCAGTAGTGTGAGCTTACTCTAGGAGCCGAGAGCTTCGACTGGGATCTTCTTGTAGTAGCGTTGAGGCCTTATGACGTCATCTTGGTCATGGATTGGTTATCTACAGTCCATGCACAGATTGATTGTTTTAGGCGCAAGGTGCGATGTGTACGCACCGACGGAAGCAGGTTCACCTTCACCGGCAAGATGGGAGCCTTTGCAGCACAGGATGGACTTCCGCAGAGGAGAGGACAGCCCATCAATCATCAGTTGGATAGCCTCATCCTAGGAGCAGTCGACGTGCGGAGTCCTGGTTTTCCTGCAGTGATGGATCAGTATGCAGACGTCTTCCCTACGACGTTCCAGGACTACCTCCTCGCAGAGAGGTAGACTTTTATATTGACCTGTACCCCAGGATAGCCCTGATATCGACTCCAGCATACCGAATGGCCCCCGCTGAGATTCGAGAGCTACGGGTATAGTTGGAGGACTTGCAGGGCATGGGGTTCATCCGACCCAGTGTTTCACCCTGGGCTTCCCCGATTTTGTTTGCCAAGAAGGCGGACGGGAGCTTGCGAATTTGTGTTAACTATCGTCGCCTGAACCAGGTGACAGTGAGGAACAAGTATCTGCTACCGTGGATTGATGACCTCTTTGATCAGCTCAAGGGAGTATGGTGGTTCTCAAAGATAGACCTCAGGTCAGGCTATCACCAGCTCAGAGTTCGAGACGAGGACATAAAGAAGATGGCCTTCAGATGTTGGTATGGCCACTATGAGTTCTTGGTTATGCCCTTCGGCGTAAACAATGCTCTAGCAGTGTTCATGGCTCTCAGGAATAGGATCTTTCATCCATACCTCGATCGATTTGTCATGGTCTTCATCGACGACATTTTGATTTACTCGACGACTGAGGAGGAGCACGCCTACCACCTGCGGGTTGTACTAGACACACTCCGAGAGCACCAGCTTTATGGTAAGCTCTCAAAGTGCCAGTTCTGGATACGTGAGGTCCACTTCATGGGACACATCATCTCTGAGGTGGGAGTTGCAGTGGATCCTTCGAAGATCAAGGCAGTGTTAGCTTGGGAGCCACCTAGGAGCGTGACGGAGGTGCGGAGTTTCTTGTGTCTAGATGGATACTATCGGAGATTCGTTCCAGACTTCTCTATAGTTGCGGCACCACTCTCAGCTTTGATGAAGAAGGGGAAACCCTTCTTGTGGTCAGACAGATGTCAGCAGAGCTTCCAGGGGCTGAGACACAGGTTGACCAGCACACCTATCTTGAGGTTGCCTGAGCAGGTAGTAGGGTACGTATTCTACTGCGATGCATCAGGGACCGGACTCGGTTGTGTTCTGATGTAGGAGTGGGCAGTGATCTCCTATGGATCATGACAGTAGAGGCCGCATGAGCAGAACTACACTACCGATGACCTGGAGTTAGCAGCAGTGGTTTTCGCTCTGAAGACATGGCGACACTACCTGATGGGCGAGTGCTTTACAGTCTTTCCTGATCATCAGAGTCTCAGGTATATCTTCTCGCAGAAGGACCTGAACCTGAGACAGCGACGATGGCTCGAGTTCCTCCAGGACTATGACTTTGAGATAGTCTATACTCCTAGGAAGGGGAACGTATTATCCGATGCCCTCAGCAGAAGGACGGGCATCCAGCTGCTTGAGGAGGCGACGGAGCAGCTATCCTCTTTACAGATAACCTTTGTGGATAGAGATAGAGCATCCTTCTTTCAATCTCTCACAGTCACTCCTCCACTACTGCAGCTAGTCAGAGAGGCATAGCGTGGGGGCGCTGACTGTGGGACACGGCATGCACAGATATCCTCAGTATAGGCACCTGATGGTTTCTCCTTTGGAGCAGAGCACAACATCCTTTTCAGAGGACATACCATGGTACCAGTCGCTTTGTGAGAGGAGGTGCTGAGAGAGTTTCACACTTCTCCTTTGGTGGTACATCCTAGAGTGGCGAAGATGTACCCAGATCTCAGATGACAGCACTGGTGGCCGGGCATGAAGAAGGTTGTGGCAAAGTTCATTTCTCGATGCCTCACCTTCCAGTAGGTGAAGGCTGAGCACCAGGTACCAGCAGCCTTGGTACAGCCCATGGAGGTCCTGGAGTGGAAGTGGGGTGGGATATCTATGGACTTCATGACTAGACTTCCACGCACTTCTAGAGGTCACGACTCCATCTGGGTGACTGTCGACCGACTCACCAAGTCGGCTCACTTCTTACCCATCAGAGAGCAGGGCTCAGTGGAGAGCTTGGGACGCCTCTACATTCAAGAGATTGTACGGCTTCACGGTGTGCCATCATCTATTGTCTTCGATCGAGATACTCGCTTTACTTCCCGGCTTTGGAAGGGATTGCAGGAGGCGTTTGGGACGCAGCTACATCTGAGCACAGCCTTTCACCCTGAGACGGATGGTCAGACGGAGAGGACCATTCAGACTCTCGAGGACATGCTCCGCGCATGTGTCCTCGACTTTGGTCGTAGCTGGGAGGACCACCTACCCTTGGTGGAGTTTGCGTACAACAACAACTACCACTCCACCATCGGGATGGCACTGTACGAGGCGTTGTACGGCCGGCCTTGTAGATCTCCTTTGTGCTGGACAGACCCTGGGGAGTCAGCACTTGTGGGACCGGAGATGGTCTAGGCCACGACAGAGAAGGTCCAGGTCATTCAGGAGTGGATGAGGACAGCTCAGAGCCAGCAGAAGTCATACGCTGACAAGAGGCGGAGGCCACTAGAGTTCGAGGATGGCGACCACGTCTTCTTGCGGGTCTCACCTCGACGTGGTATACAGATATTTGGCCGAGGTGGCAAGTTATCTCCGCGCTTCATCGGACCCTTCCAGGTCCTCAACAGGATTGGCGAGGTGGCTTATCGCCTGGCTCTACCACCTCAGTTGCACCGGGTGCACGACGTCTTCCACGTGTCTCAGCTGAGGAGATATGTGCATGACCCGACGCACATCATTGACCATGGGGAGCTTGAAGTTGATGATGGGGTGACTTTTACGGAGGTCCTGGTGGAGATCGAGGATCGACAGGAGCAGGTCCTACGTGGACGGTCGATTCCTCTAGTGCGCATCAAATGGCAGCACGGGAATCTCCAGAAGAGCACTTGGGAGCGGGAGGCTCAGATGCGTGCTCAGTACCCTCATTTTTTTCCCTAGTTTTGATGTATCTTTACGGGGACGTAAATCCCTGAGGTGGGATTAATGTAAAGACCTATAAAATTCAAGGGAAATTTTTTCTTAATTTTCTTTGGAATTTTACAAGAGCGCGGTTTCTGACGGCACCTGATTCCGAGGCCCGGTGTGCCCGGAATCAATTTCCGAGGTTTGTCTTGGGTACGTTCAGTGAACGAACGAGCTGGAATTTATAACTTTTGAACCGGTGCCCGGAATCAAATTCCGAGGGCACCGATGAACTCGCAGCGCCGATTTTTCGCTTAAAGAGACCTTTTCCGAGGTCGCGTTTTATGCGGGTTGAGAGTTAGTTTTGGGGAAATTTGGATGTAGTTAAATAAATTGTGGAACACAATTTATTTTAAACCATGTTGGTTATATCCTCCCAAAGGGAGTTAGAGGTGGGACCCACATCCACTTAACCTCCCTTGAGAGGATTAAGTGTGGCGGGGCCCACACTAACCCTAACTCTTCAACTCCCCTTTAGACTCCCAATAACTCCTCTTCTTTTTAATTTTGACCACTTGAGTTATTGATTGAGATGAGTTATTTAATTTCAAACTTTCGAAATTCAAAGAGGTGAAGTTGTGTAAATAAAATAAGGCTTAGACTTATTTTATTTTGGTCAGTTTTCTCTTGCCACCTTGAGAGGTTTTGGGAAGTATTCTTCATCTTCTTCAACCTAGACGAAGAATGCGAAGAACTCTTAGGCTCTGACGAAGAACGTCGTCACCGTAAGAAGAGAAAGACGTGTCGTCTCTTCTCTTCTTCGCAGCCGGTGTGTTTCTGAAGATCGACGATGCCGCTTCTTTCGATCTTCTTCTCGTGTCAATGAAAGGAGACGCCGCTTCCTCCTCAGGCTTCCTCCGTCAGCTTACGAAGCTTCTCCAGTGACGTTACCTCTTTGGACGCACCTCGACGTCAACGGAATCGAGGTTCGATTTTCACGACACCCGACCTCCGCGACGCTTGTCTTCCGCGGGTCGTTAATGAACATCGTTCCTGAACCGTGGTAGGGGATTGTTGTTATTTATTTAATTGTTTCCGTTCCTGATTCTAGCATGTTGAACTTCGTGGTTAATCGACTAAATGTTATCGTTTAACGAGAGGGGGCCGGACCGCACAAACACGGCCTAACCCCCTCCTTTGTTCATGATTGTTTCTTTGTGAATGGAACGTGATGGAGTGGTGTCGTCGCACAATGCGGGAATCACATGGCAAGTATTGCGCGGCGCCATCGCGCCGCGCCGTGGAAAGGAATTCAAGGACGTGACGCCGTCGCGCCGCGTCGAAGGAAACCGAGGATGCCACGGCCGGAACGGGGCCACGGCGGAGGGGCGTGGTGTCGTCGCACCGCGCTGAACGACAAAGGCAGTGGTCGGTTCCGGGCCGCGGCGGAACAAGGTGACCGGCGGCCAGTCGGGCCGCCGGTGTCGAAACCCGGAAGAGGACCGGCCTTTGCTGGTCCTGTTGAGAAGGAACCGGCCGGCCAGGTCGGGCCGGCCGGAATGGAGGAAAACCGGGGGAAATAAATTACCCCGTATAGCAGTCAACGGCCACCCATAAATGAGGGGAGGTCGCGGTTTCACAAGGGGGGGCAGGTGCCCCCCGTTTTTCCAACAGCTCGGCCGAAGGCCGAGCTGGCAGCGCGACCAGCGTGCTACGTCCAGACGGACCGGCGCCTGGCCGGTCCTCCAGGCCGGACCGCGCCGGGCCGCGCCCATCCAGGCTGGGCCGACCCTGTCCGGGGCGGGTCGACCCGGTTCGGGCCAACCGGGGGGGGTCTCGGGCTGGGTCGGCCCGGGCCCGAAACCACCGTTACCGAACTGTTTGGGTTCAAATACCCATAACTCGAGCTATGGACCTCCAAACGACGCACCATCAGTGGAGATGAGATCCTTGGATCGAGACAGGCGTTTCGGTATATCACACTCAAGGTTTCGGAATGCTTTGAGTTCGGCCGGGTTGGTTCGTACACGAAACCAACCGGGCCCTCGGAGCGGAAACGCTCATATCTTGAGCTACGGATGTCTGATTAACGTGTCGTCGACTTTGTTGAGTTCCTCTTAGTGAGCAGATCTTTTGGCATACTCCTCCTGAGGTTTGGAAGAAGTTGGAGTATGGTCGGGTGGGTTTTGCCTTAAAAACCAACCGGTCCCCTGGGACGAAAAAGCCAATAACTCTCAGATCGGGCGTCCGATTGACGCGCCGTCTGTTGCGTTGAGTTCCTGTTGACGATACGGAACTTTTGGATACATCAACTCTAGACTTTGTGACAGTTGATGTATCAGCTTCTCGGCTCGTGGAGCGGACCCTCCTGAACGAGCTTGCTGTGTGCGGGAACCCTAGAGTTGGCTGCGACTGCTACTGTGACTCCGACGACGATTGTGCAGAGATCCTCAGTGGATTCGATGACGACGACTACAGCACTCAGCAATCCTGTGTGGATCAGTGCTACCGATCTTGTGTGGGTCCGATCCTGTGTAGGTCAACGCTCAGCAGTCCTGTGTGAACCAGCGCCTACAGATCATGTGTGGGTCCGATCCTGTGTGGGTCTTTGCGGAGGTTAGTACCTATCGATCCTTTGTGGGTCCGACGACTTAGATGGATCAGTGATCATCTCTATCGTCCTCGAAGAAGTATACCTGTGTGAGCTGAATCCTATGCTTTCCTGTGTGGATTGTGTTGTGTTATCCTGTGTGGATTACGTTTTCTTTCCTGTGTGGAATACGTATACTTTCCTGTGTGGACTGAGTTGTACTTGGGCTCGTAGGTTGGAACGTATTGGAATTGATGACTTAGGTATATGTATGGGCATATACCTAAGCAGTGTCGGTTGTTACTTCTTGTTTATATCTCCCCTTTTTGGTTTATCCTTTGTGGATTTTGGGAGACCTTTAGGGGTCTCGGGGTCCCTACTGAGTAGCTTATACTCACCCCTACACGGGCTATGCCCGCACTACGTTGTGTTGGTTGCAGATGACGGACAGAATTGATCGTGGTTGAGGCTCGCAGAGCAGGACGGTACCTGGAGGTGGACCACTGGGCGGGACGTACTCGGAGTGGACGGCGGGACCCAAGGAGCAGAGGAGCTATCTGTACCCACCCTTCAGGTGGGATTTCTAGTGGACAGCTTGGCGTAGCAGCTTTTACTTTTCAGTTGCTATTTTCCCTTTCGAGTTGTACTTTACTTTCAGTTTTGGGTTTGTATACTGACCCACTTACTTTTGCGCACTTACAGTTGTACTCTGTTTTACTTAGTGTTTAATTTTCCGCCTGCTTACTCTGTGGTGCTTGTTTACTTTACAAAGGCAATGACTTCCCTTTTTACTGGGATTTACGCCTTGGTGCTAGTCGCCAGCCCCTGGCCTATGGAAGGCGGGCATGGGGTAGTCACGGCACGGGCCCTGAGGACGGGTCGTGACATACTTTTTCTATCCAACTTGCAACCAAAAAAGTCAGCATCTTAATAACTCATTAACTCAAAGGATTTTCCTTTTGGGTAAAACAAACCTAAGTTTATAGTGTGTTTAAGATACTTAAAAATTATTTTAACAGCAAACAAATTAGATTCTTTTGGATTAGCTTGAAATCTTGCACACATACATACACTAAACATAATATCTGGTCAACTAGAAGTAAGGTAAAGTAAGCTTCCAATAATACCTCTATAATTAGTTTGATCCCCTGGTTTCCCAGTTTCATCTATATCCAATTTACAGACTGTACTCATAGGAGTATCACTTTCCTTAATACTATCCAAACCAAAACGTTTTAAAAGATCCTTTGTATATTTACTTTGATTCAAAATAATACTATTTTTATTTTGAAAGACTTGAAATCCAAGAAAATATTTGAGTTCTCCCATTAAACTCATTTCTAATTCATTTTTGAGACTCTTTGAAAAAATAGTGCATAATGAGTGTTTAGAAGATCCAAAATCAATATCATCAACATAGATTTGTACTACTAAAACATCTTTAGAAATTATTTTAATAAAAAGAGTTGGATCAGCAATCCTTTTAGTAAAACTTTCTCAAATAAGAAAATTACTAATTCTATCATACCATGTTCTTGGAGCTTGTTTTAAGCCATATAAATCTTTAGAATGTTTAAAAACTCAGTTTGAAAAATTATGATTAGTAAATCTAGGTGCTTGTTCAACAAAAACCTCTTCGATAATAAACCCATTTAGAAAAGAACTTTTAACATCCATTTGATATAACTTGAAATTCAGATGAGTAGCATAGGCAAGAATAATTCTAATAGCTTCTAATATAGCTACATGTGAAAAGGTTTCCTCATAGTCCATACCTTCTTCTTGACTATATCCTTGTGCTACTAATCTAGCTTTGTTTCCAACTATTTTTCAAGACTCTTCAACTTTGTTTCTATAAACTCATTTAGTGTATATTGATAAAGTGTCCTTAGGTCTGTCAACTAATTCCCAGACATTGTTTCTTTAAAGTTGAATTAACTCTTTTTGCATAGCCATTACCCAAAATTCTTCATTGATAGCATCATTGACATTTTTAGGTTCTAGTTGTGAAGGAAAGGCTTGATGTTCAACCTGGTTTCTTAGAGAAGCTCTAGTCTATGTCCCTCTATCAAGATTACCAACAACATCATTTAAAGGATGATTCTTTAGAATACTAGTTGATCTAGTAAAGGTATGACTAGAAATTACATGTCCATTTCCATGTTTGGGTTCTATAGAGGCGGATTCTAGAGTATGACTAGAACTGGATGTTTTTACAGCAGGTTCATTGACTTTATCATTAATATTCAGAATTGACAAATCTTCGTCAAGATTTCCAATAGAGGTTTTAGGATCATGTGGATCAGTTTCAACAAACTTGATGTGAACAGATTCTTCCACACATTTGGTTCTTTTGTTAAAGACTCTATAGGCTTGGCTAGTTAATGAATAACCAAGAAAAATTCATGAATCACTCTTAGAAGCAAATTTTTCAAGATTATCCTTTGTATTAAGAATAAAAACTTTGCAGCCAAAGACTCTAAAGTAACTAACTTTGGGTTTTCTATTTTTCCATAACTCATATGGGGTCTTCTTGAGAACAGGTCTAATCACGACTCTATTAATAATATAACAAGCTGTATTCGTAGATTCAGCCCAAAAATAAACAGGTAGGTCATACACATTAAGCATGGTTCTAGCTATTTCTTGAAGGGTTCTATTCCTTCTTTCTACTACACCATTCTGCTGAGGTGTCCTAGGAGCAGAAAATTTGTGACTATAGCCATTGTGTGAGAAAAAAGATTCAAACTCCTGATTTTCAAACTCACGGCCATGATCACTTCTCGGAGTTTTAATCTTAAGTCCAGTAAGGTTTTCTACAGATTTGGAGTATTTGATAAAATAATAAAAAGCTTCACTTTTGTGATCCAAGAAGTATACCCAAGTATATCTAGAAAAGTCATCTACTATGACATAGACATAGTGTTTCCCATTAAAACTAGAAACTCTAGAAGGTCCAAACAAGTCCATGTGAACCAACTCGAGAGGTTGAGAAGTTGAAACTTCTTTCTTTGATTTGAAAGAGACTTTATGTTGCTTTCCATTTTGACAGGGATCAAAAAATTTGTCATTTGGGAATTCAAGTTTAGGTAGGTATATAACCAATTTTTTCCTAGTCAATTTTCTAAGTGAATAGATGTCGTAGTGTCCTAATCTTATGTTCCATGGCCAAGAATCTTTATAAAAAGAATTTAAACAAGTAACATTTTGTTTGGATAAAGAATTTAGATCAACAGCATAAACATTTTCATTTTTTCAAGGTAGAGAACACTAAAACATTTTAAAAACATCACATGTATCATTTTCAAATTTAACATTAAAACCATCATCACACAATTGAGAAATACTTAACAGTTTATACTTATGTCCATCAATAAATAAAACCTTATAAATCAAAACTGAATCAGTGTTACCAATCTGGCCTAGGCTGATGATTTTTCCATTAGAATTATCACCGAAGGTGACATGGACTCCATCAATATTTATTAAGCTTTTAAATCAATAATAATCTCTAGACATGTTCCTTGAACATCCACTTTCCAAGTACCATACCTTCTTGTGATAACTCTTCAAGCTAGTTTCCTACAAAATAGATTTAGATGGAAAATGACTTTTGTACCCAGATCTTCTTGGGTCTAGAAAGGTTAGCAATCAAAGCTTTATGTACCCATATTTGTCTTATTGGTTTCATATAATTTACAGAATCAATATATTTTGAAAGATAAATTTTATTTGATCTATAACCATATGAATAACTAGTTGAAGCATATGAATTTCCAGAACTGGAGTAAGCAGAATTTTGTCCAGACTTAGGAATAAATTGAGTTTTACTGAACTGTCTCTGTCCAGGTTGGTATCCCAAACCAGTAGTACATTTAGTTGCAACTTTCTTACCTAACATTTGAGTAAGTGTATATTTTCCCTTTGTGAACTTTTCTAAGTCATTTCTTAGTTTCTCATTAGACATTTTTAGTTATGTGTTTTCCTTTAATAGTTGATCATTATTCTATTTTTCAATAGTATGTTTAGTTTTAACAGTTTTAGTGAGAGCATGCTGTTTATTCAATGATTTGTATTTATCCTTAAGTTCATTGCATGTCTCTTCCAGCATATTACAATATTCAAATAATTCCTCACTAGTCATGTTTTCAGAATCTGAATCAGATTCAGTTCCAGAATAATAGGAATTCAAAGAAGGAGTATCTAAGGTTACCTCAGATGTGTTTGTCAGAAACACATGTTGGCACGATTCTTTTCAGAATTAGAAATTTCAGATTTACTTGTGCTGTTTTCAGAATCACTCCAGGTATCCTTCATATCTTTCTTGTACTTATATTCCATGTAGTCATATTTCTTTTTGAACTTTAATTTTGGACAGTCTTCTTTAATGTGACCTTTCCTTTTGCATTCATAGCAGACAACTTCATCATTCTTATCAGGTTTTTTCCAATCTTTCTTCCAATGTCCCTTATTATCATACCTTCCTTTGTAGTTTGATTTTCTAAAGAATATTTTCTTCCTATAAAATTTCATAAACCTTCTGGCTATCTAAGAAATTTCAGCATCAGTATCAGAGTCTGAACTTTCACTTATTGAACTTTCAGTTTGTATTTTAACTTTGCCTTTGTCCTTGCTCCTTGAAGTAGTAGATTTAAAAGCTACAGAAATCCTTTTAGGATCATCATCTTCTTTCTTATTCACCTTGAGTTCTTCTTCATATATCATAAGATTACCAATAAGCTCCTTGACTGGAAGTTTGATTATGTCACATGATTCTCTAATTGAGACAGAAGTGCCTCTCTATCGATCTGGTAGACATCTTAATATCCTCATGATTTTTTCCTTAACAGTGAAATCTCTTCCAAGAGGGATCATTGTATTGAACATCTCATTGAACTTGAGATACATGTCAGAGATAGGTTCATCAGTCTTCATTTTAAAATTATCATATTTAATATTATACGTATTCAATATCATTTCTTTAACATTAGTTTTTCCTTCATGAGAGACACTCAAAGTATCCCATATTTCATAAGTAGTTTTGCAAGTAGATATTCTATTAAATTCCTCATCTTCTAATGCACAATACAAAGAATTCATATCTTTACAATTTTTATTGTAATCTTTATTAGTAGATTTATACCAAGTAGTTCTATCAGTAGTTGGAATCTTATATTTAGTTTCTATGGAAGTCCAGATATCAAAACCCATGATTTCCAAATGAATTTTCATTTTCAGTTTCCACTGGGCATAATTTGTACCATTAAAGAAAGGTGTCATATTAGTAATAGCACCCTCTATTCTATTGTATATATCTAGATTTTAGAAATTATAATTAAAGAGATAAAATTTAAAACTAACAGAAATTTAAGATCTTTAAAGATGAAACTAAAATCACAGTCGAAAAACAGAGTGTTTTGAAAACTTGTATTAATAAAAATACCTATGATACCAAATGTTGGTCAGAGTGGATACTCAAGAGTGGGGTGAATTTAGTTATAATTAAAAATTTATGTTAAAATATTGTCTATTAAAATCCCCCAATTTATAAAACAAGTTAAACTGTAGTGAATTTATACAGATTGTAAATTTTCACTTAGATTCTCAAAGGTTGATAAGGTCTCAGTTAATTAAACTAGAAGATTAAACTAACTTTTGAAATTAACCTACTGATTTACAATAAGTGTAAACACTTACTAATTTAACTATCAAAGAAACTTTAAAATGGTTTGGTATTTCAAAGTAACAGCAGCAGAATATAAAAGATATATGTAGTATATTTTAAACTTAAACTAAAAAGGAACAGAAGATATAACAAGTGATTCAGTCTCAAGCCGAGACTTAGTCCTCTAAAATTTATATAAATTTGATCCACACCCTGGATCGGGGTTAACACCAGTTTACAGAACTGTCCAAGCCCCACAGGGACCTCTACCACAATTCTTCGTGGGAAACAAAAACAATGACTCGTCCACACAAGGACCTCTTCAACAGTTTTCATGGGTAAACAAGAGTAAACAAATTTGGTTTGAGGATTTTGATATCCTCCAGTTCTGCATAGGATTCAGTGTGTGTATAAGATATATAGAGTACACACACTTCTCAAAACTGTAAGTAAAATGATCACTAAGAGAGAATGTATCAGAGTTTAGAAAGATCTAGTGATTGGCAGGGCAGCTCTGGACTCGTTGGATTTAGTAGAGATGCTTATGAGTCCTTTGGTGGTTTTTCTATTGAAAACAGAGTATCGTGGTTCAGCTTGATGTCCTTCGCAAGAGTGTGTGTTCTACGATATCCAGTGTTCCTTGTGTGTTCTTCAGTATTGGTAGATTGTATGCATGACAGTTCTTTTTCGATCTTGAAAATGCCTCCTTCAATTGCTTTGTGTGTTCTCCCTTTTGGTATGTATATTCATGAAATAATTCTCTCTCTCTATGCCTTTTCACACGCACACTTTTACTACAGCTCGATCTTCCTTTTATTCCACGAGCTCTGGTAATGGGAATGATTACCTTTTCACAGGTATGAGGTACGGTCTCCTGATATGCCAAAAACTAACATTAAATATCATTAATTTCATTAAAAACATCAAATATGACCGTTGGAATTAAATAAGAGTTTATAGAAATTCAAACAGTTTTCATGACTATCGGTGAGTCATGAGATCGGTGAGTCACTTTGAGTCTGCATCAGTTTCAGTGACTCATTGATCATCAGTATCGGTGACTCAATAAACATCGGTATCGATTAATCATTGATCATCAGTATCGGTGACTCATTGAACATCGATATCGTTTTATACCTTCAGTAGCCATTGGTGCAATTGTTGTCACCGGTGCGACCATTCAACATCGGTGCGACCGTTCATCATCGGTGCGACCGTTCATCATCGGTGCGACCGTTCATCATCAGTGTGGCCGTTCATCATCAGTGCGACCGTTCATCATTGGTGCAACCATTCGTCGTCGGTGTGACCATTCATTATCGGTGCGACGATTCATCATCGGTGTGACCGTTCATCATCGGTGTGACTGGAAAATAACTAACGGTTAGTCAAGACAAGGAATTCTCACAAAGTGTCTGTTCAATCCAAAATACATCCAGGTCAACCATAAACATACATTAACATAGATAAACATATGTAGATTCATTTAAATATATATAAACACATTTAGAATAATTTGAACAAAAGATTAAATGGAAATAAATAAAACTAATATTTGTGATTATTAAAATAACCATTTTACAGAGAGTGCAACATTGATAATATATAATTTTTCATCCTTGATCATTGAGAAAACCCTGTATAAATTTCATTTATAATATTTTCACACTTTCACCTTATGTTATGGAATGGTTCCATGAAACCATTTTGAAATTCTATCTCAACCAATATTTTTTGGGATATCAAGAGTCTTAACACATAGTTATAATATTCTCTCTTAATTTTCTCATCCATTGAATGTTCTATTAAATCCATATACATATTTTTTTACTTGTATGTATAAATAAATTTTATATGTGGTATTAATATAAAAAGTTCATTATCAGTACAGGAACCAATAATAAACATTTTAACATTGAATAAAGCATAACACCTTGAACATTGATTGCATCTATAAATTAATTTTCTTAAGGTTATTTAATATTATTTAATTATGGCCTTTTTATCTTTTGGAGACTTTTTAACTTAACATGTAATGATTATTTGGATTTTATTAGGACATGTAATTATTCATCCCATTCAATAAAAATTTTCATACCCAATATTACTAAATACATGAAGATGAAATCATTTCCCATTCTTATCATAGAAAGAAATCCACTATCCTTGCCACTAAATGAATTTTAATCGTGTTTCACCTTTCTATGGTGGTACTTTATTTCATAACAATATTTCTTGAGTATTTATAACAATTTACATTATTCCCTGATTATTTATATTCAATTTAATATATAAATCACACTCTAGTTATTTTCATATATGTAAAATATTCAACTATACATAATGTGCCCCTATTTCTTCAATGAAATTATTATAGCTTCCATATAAAGATCATGAGTTTATTATTTTATTCATGGTTTATTAGCTACCATAAGGCATAAGAACAATCTCTATAATATTTCATAAGGACACATGTTGGTAAACTCTTTGATGCATTATTATATATCTCAAAACCATCATTTAATGATACTGAGGTCAATACCTCTACATTGTAGAATATCTTCTTTAGTTTATCCAATAATTATTTAAATTCATTTATCTAGGTGAAATTTACCCATCATATAATTATATAAGGAAAATAAGTAATGTATCTCAGTTGTATTCATTAGTATGCTATATTCCTCAACAACCATTTCCATTAAAGGGTCAACATTTATTATATCCTTGATGATGATAAGGCCAAGGAATGAAACCAATTATACACTAAATTTACACTTAAAAAATTCCAATACATCTATATTTTCTTAGAGAAACATTGACGCAAGTTGTATATAGTTCTTATATTCATTATAAATGTATTATTATGTTAATATTTCAATATAAATACCAGGAAGAAATTGTCAATATAATCCTTGAATACTCTATTCAACATTTACATTAATGTAGGGGTTGTATTTTTTAAAAAATTATTATTAAAAGAAAAAAAATTCCATTATCACATAAAATCCCCTCCTTGATATATCATACATTATAAAATTTTACTAATTATATGTACATTTAAAATACTTCTCTTAGAAATATTTATCAAAAAGATTTTGATTAAACATTTCATCAATATGATTATAGGGTGGTTATTGTTAATATAAAAGTTATTTCTTTCTCTATATTTGATACTTATCCTTGTATATCCATTATTATTCATTAAAATTTGGATTAGTTCACCCAAATGTGAAATAATATATTGTATGAATCCCTTACAAAAATTCTTAATATTTCTTCTTTAATTCAACTAATTCCACCAATTCCACTATAGTAAAATGATTAAATAAGTTTCTTATAGTAGGGATATGGTTAATGGGAAACATGTCTTCTCATTAAAGTATATATATAGGTACTTTATTATAAAATACGTCAATATATATTCTCTAAAGAGATACATCATTTATTCATAAACCATCTCATTCATTTATTCATCTTCTCTAAGAATTTCTTTAAGATGATAAAAAAAGGTTATTCCATGGAAATCATAGTCTATGATATATTTACTCTAAAAATATGTGTTTTTTCTCTAGTTTCATGAATTTTAGTCTTGTTCTCATAAAATTATCCTCTTTTATTGATCTTGGTGATCCAGTCTATACAAAAATATATTTTAATGACATATTTTGTTATAATAAATTATTTTATAAGAAATGAACAACCCTTTAAATTAATATAAAAATCTAATTTAATATCATTTGTATAATATTTAAACTTAATTTTTTAAATAGATACTCTTTGATTTATATTTTGAATATTCAATGAGGTTAGAAAACATTTATAATATAAATGATTCCATATATCGATAAAAAAATAAAGTATTATGAAACATTTTTTACGATCCAATAAAATTATATGAAGACATTTGGGACTACAAAATCATAAATAGTAATTGTAAAATAATTTTCATTCCTTATTGGCATATTCTGATAGAGATTCCACTAATGCATTGGGTATTTATTCAAATAGGTTCCCATAATGTGACAAATTAATTGCATTAATAAATATTACATCAATTTAATAATTAAACAATACATTTCATAATAATAAATTCCCTTATAACTATAAATGTTTATTGTCTTCTTTGACTAGACACAAAGACATATTATTTAATGAAATATCATCAAAATCTCTAAAAATAGGTATCTCACATAGTACACGACTTAGATATCCCCTAGTTATTTTTTTTCTAAACCCACCGGAGAAAGAAAATATGGAATGGTGAGAATATATTGTTATTATTTTGTAAATATAGGAAATATTAATGAATGATAATAAGTGTGAATAAGATAAACCTAAGGGTATGATAACATGATCCAATCATAAAAATGAAAAACCCAAATATTCAAAGATAAAAAATCATGAATCTTGGTAAACTTATTTATTATAGAAAATGCATAAGTTATAAGAGCGTGGAATCATCAATAATAAATATTTATCCATGATAATATATCGTATGAATAATATATAGGTTTTTGTTATATACATAAGTATAGAAAATCACATCCTCAATCAAGAATCACAACCAAGACATACATAGTATGTTTGATTCACTCCCAATTCTATCATTCCTCTCATTAAGGATCACTCATAAGAATTTCATAATATATAGAGTCCCCTATTTTATTATTTTGCCTATTTATTCCATTCTATGTTATTTTAATAAATATTAATAATTTCCCAATGCATTAAAGGGGTCTATAATTATAGGCCTACCAATAACATATTTATAACCAAAAATATGTGTCCAAAGAATTAATAAAAACATTAATATATCATCATATCATAACCCATGGAATGAAGATATGAATCATTATCATTATATAATTTCATCATAACATATACTATTGAAAATAAATGAGTTTCATAGAATCATCATTAAATCGTTATCATTATAATCCATCTAAAGAAATAATATAGATTTCATAATCAAATAATATCCACAATGACACATCAAAATCCATATGAATGTTTACATAAATAAAAAATACATTCATTAGAGAATTTGAAATTTTTATTTAGAATAATGAAAACACTCTTTTCATTCGGTGTGATTAAAAACAATAAATTACCAAAATGTTGAGAAAAAATATATTTTTTAGCAAAAATAAATATAGAAACATGTAACATAATATTCTAAGTCAATATTATTCCAGAATAAAAGAAATTTAAATCATACTGTAAATTTTAATGTAATGAATAATTTTAAACTTTCAGTAAAATGAACTAAATAAAAAATTCAAAAATGATTCTATAAATCCTTTTTAAACAATTAAAAAAATAATTAAATGAATAATAAAAGGTTTTATAGAAGATATTATTTAAATATTACTTCTAAACCATCAATATTTAATAAGTAATTTATTTTATTTACCTAAAAATATATTCCCTTTTAAAAATTAGTTTTTTTGAAATTCATCTTCTTTAAACTTCATATTCTTTTATATTCATTTATATCCAATTAATAAACAATGATTTCATTTTTAAATGTATAAACATTACATTTTAATAATTTATTTATTCCTATTCATACACTCTAATCCAATATTTAGGCGATGACTATCATATTTTAAAATGTTATTTCAATTGCATGTTGTGGTTCATTTATACATTGTGTTGTGTGTAAAGAAACATTTCAAAGACATCAAACTTATTTAAAGAAAAATATATCTTAAAATATCATGGATTTACATTATACTAAATCATATAAGAATTTCACCTTAGAAACTAAATAATTGTCATATAAAATAATGGTGATAACTTTGACTTGTTATATCCTTAGGTTCTCATGTAGCTTCATCACATATTTGGTATCACCAAGAAACATTAATAAGGGGAGTGGTCTTCTTACATAGGACTTTAATTATTTGATCTAGAATCTCCAGCACCTATTCATAAGAAGAAATATCATCCCCAATGGTATTACCTCCTAGTTATATACATGTGAATCATTGGGTATTTACTTTATTTGGATAGATATATAGAGCATATCACATTATTAAGAGTTTTTCAGTGGATGTATTAAGTTATAAGAACACATTTAAGGGACTAATATATATAGGGATCAATATAGTATTCTTTAAAAATATGATAACCTTCATCAATAGAGTTATTAATAGGAATTCCATTTCATCAACTTCAAACTATAGATTATGTTAATGATTTTCAGAAGGAAAAAAGTCATTGATTGTGAATTTATCTTATATGATACTAAATAAATCACAACATCTCATCCATTTACCTAACTAGATCAGGTCCTAATATATTTCATTATCTAATAAAGACTTATCATATTGTATTTGTTCGCACGATACCATAAAATCCTTCTTAAGGAGTCACCCGAGTGATCGAATGAAAGCTATTATTATAAGAAAAATAAAAAAGAGAAATATGTTGATAAAAAATACCAATCAAATAAAAATAACATGTTATAAAAATATCGTATTTGGTTTGAATAGTCATCCCAATCTAATCATCTGTTTAATGATGACATATAGTGTCTTTGTTCGACATTGTATTCAAATATTGTTGATGAATTCTATAGATTATTGTGGAAAACCTCAAATTAGAATAAGATATAATAAAATATGTTTCTCTGTGAATCCTTACAACTTATTAATATATATCCTATTATACTTATCAATTCATTATTTTTATTTGGTTAAAATTAAATGCTCTAACATTATAAGGGGAATTACTACAACCGAAATAAAATATTTATATTTATTTGACTTGAGGAGTGTGATGATGAAAATCAATATTATATTTTCCTATTTCAATTTTAGTAAGGGTGTTGTATTTAATATCACTGTATAATTATTTCTATTAGAATTAACTTTCTAACATTCTAGGTGTCAGGATACATACTCTAAAATATCACTTTTTATGTGATTCCACTAGAAATACTATTTTATATCTTTATATTTCCTCATATTACCATAGTTAATAGAGAACGATGAACAATGTGATTCATCCAATATAACAGATATTATATATAATAATAATGGGATAGAAAATTTTTTTATATAAATTATCATTCCACCATAATCTTTATTTGACTTTGATACATTCATCACCTTTATCTACCAATACACATTTTCTTTCTATGAGTGTTTAATTATAACAGTGGTAGATGGTTGAATATTTATCTGGGAATGATATAATCTATATCCATTCATAATGATTTTAGTAATCCAAAATCATTAAATAAATAATTATTGGATTTTATTCAATACTCATCATGAAAAATCTATCCTAGTCTTTCTGAATTTGGGTATTGGCCACCTAATTCTCCTTACAATGTTGGTAATGTTTTGAGAAGTCAGAATATTTAATCAACTATAGCCATACCCTTTTTATAATATTTATTTATTTCTAATTGAATATTTACATGAAAAGTATATGATCAATAAATATATCTTATTTTTCACTATAAGCATATTTACCCCATATTCTAAATAAAAACATCATCTCAACCAACTCTAAATCACATGTCTTGTAATTTTTATCATTATTTTTAAATTACTGTAAGAAATAAGAAATCTCGATATCATTTTTCATGAGTATATATCGTCATTTTTCTTAAATACAAAAAATTTATATCACAAACCCTTTTACATTATATCGTATTGTGATAACTGGTTCACATACAAATATTCTTTTTTTCTCATTACAAATATACTATCATTTATCTATCTAGAGGAACATAGATCCCATACATATTAAAATGGTTAAAAGATTATATATTGATAATAAATCATTTATAAAACATCAATAGTCTCATTAAATACAATGAAAAAAATACATATATGTCATTGTGATTGGTTTTGTCCATTTATAAAAAAAAACATTAATTGAAAGATCCATTAATATATCATGTATTGATATTATATGACCAAAAAAATTTCATCTTTTTTTTCCAAAGTTAAAACATTTTTATTTTTCCATTCAATGACTTATTCTGAAGCGTAATAAAATAAATCCTAAATTGATCATTATTCTATTTTTATCAAAGAAAATATATAAAAATTCCAGTATTAAATATTTAAAAATTTAGATCGATGTAATATTCAAATACTATATTCAATAAATCCAAAATGATTGAAGTATAATTGATAACTAAAAATTGAATCACTACAAATGAATAATGACTAAACATAATAAAAATTTATTTTTTAGATATATTATCTTTATTGGCCCACAATTTAAGATATCTAAAATGAATTTAAATCATAAAAAAAATATGTATCTCCATGAAGTTAATGAAAAAATTCATCAATATAGGTTATAGAATACATATTATGGAAAGTGATTATGTTATGTTCTTACTAAATAATGAAATTTCCATTGACCTATAATTCATCAAAAAATAGCATAATCACCATATGGTGATGTCATATGTTATATGAATCCCTTTTAAATATTATCCTTGTGTTTCGTCTTCATTACCTTCAACTCAATAAGTCTCATTCTATGTAGAGTCTTTAATATATGTTCAAAAGTAAGAATGAGTTTTATTTAAAACTTGACATCATGATTTAGGGAAATACTAAGTAATTCCTTAAGAAATATATCAACATATACATTAAGAGTAGAAATATATTTAGTGTTGAATGTATCCAAAATAATTTGAGTTAAAATACCTCTAGAATATGTACTAAGACCTAATAAATTAATAAAATTTCAATTAAAAGTTCTAATTTATATTCACAAAAAAATATGATTAATGATTGATTTGGAATAGGATATGTTATATCAATTCCATTTAAATTAACATTGGATATATATAAAAATCCAATCCATAAAAAAATAACTTCAAATTCAACTAGAGCCATATTAAAAATAATTATATGATGTACATTCTCAAAAAAAATTATAAGATAGGATTTATAGACTAATGATATGATCATTCTACCATTAAGAGTTTTACAAATTACACAATATATATCATTGAGTTGGTCATGATGTATCCATAGAAAATTATTTAGATATAAAAGGTTGGTTAGTGCATGAATTGAATAATATAGGTGTAGTTATAGAGAGGATTGTAAGTGTACATTTCACCCAATTGTTGGAATAAAAATCATTAGCAGTGGTGATCACATGAGAATTCCCATTATATCATGAATTCAGAAGATGAATACTTATATCTTCATAACTAACTCTCAATATCATGAAATTATTTTTATAATGTCTATAACACTTAAATTTATTGAATTCAGTGTAGGTGATAGATTTAGTTGAGCTTTATATCTATTCATTTCTTTGATTGTCCTCTTCAAATAGGTTTAACATTATTCTTCTTCGTGGATATCTTATTCACACATAAAAAATTTATAAAACCCCATATAGCAACTTACACATTGATTTCTACCATATTTATTTAATGAATGAATATTAATTTTCAGTCCAATATGTTTTTTATTATTATAATTTTCTAAAAACTCCATCTATATTTTCTTATCCTAAAAACCAAGTGACCTGTTAGAGTATCCATGCTCCATTTTTTCTCAAGAGGATTCCAAATGATTTTCCTATAGCTATCATTGTATCTTATTCCCAATTCCTTTTGTAGGTCGTATCTAGAACCACTAAATTACATGTATTCTATTATTTTAATAATGATGGTAAAAATGGAATCATACCTCACAATTTATGTTAAATAATCCTCATAGGTTCTAGTGGAGTCCAATTCCTTCAAAATTAATTATGAAAATTATCATTTTATTTTCATGTTAATAATTCAATGTAAATGAAATCTTAAAATACATTATTTAATTTTTCCATTTTCAGGGAGTCAACTTCCACTATTTTACTAAATTTATTGATAATATTTAGTGACTTTTCATCTTTAAATTAAAAATTATACACAACCAAAGTAACCATATCATGTTTTGAGAATTGTCAAATAGGGAATATTTTTTGTATATAAATAATAAACTTCTCATCAATTAGTGGATCATAGAATCCAATTATTTAATTTGGTTGTTTATTCATGAATAAATCATTAATGATTTGTTCCATTATTTTTAAATTAAATATAATATTCACATTTCTTATTACAATTTGTATAATGAGAGTGTTTGGTGAGAAACACCCCAATATTTCACATCCCAGAACACAATTCATTTTTTTTCTTGTAGGAGAGGTCATTATACTATCCATAACATTAATTGGCCAAATTATTACTCCAAGTTTAATAAATTTACTAAAACCAAAAACATAGTGTGTGTATAAAAATTAAATAATCATTACATTAAATCATTAGATTATAAAAATCATTCTTATACTGCCCTAAATTATGAAACCTTATTTCGACCTAAAAAAGCATTGTATTCATCTAATTTCACTATGGTTTATCATATTTTATCATATATTCTATAGTCTTAGTCATCATAATATTTTATTAAGATAATGTTAATTTATTTATACTTATCTCTCTCGAGTTTCATATGTTGTATGATGTTGGGTCTCATTTTCATGAATAATGTGTAGATAAAGTTGATACTAAACATAAAATTTTAATGGTTTTTACCAGTAGGTGAATCTCTCGTATTAACACCTCAACATACCATTATCAATACATGGATTTAATTTTATGGAAACAAAATGGCCTCTAAGTTTCTATATCATTTGGATTTATCCTATAGTTAGATATAACCCATGTGTTGCCATCCAATTTTTCTAATCCAAATATCCAAAAATAAATAAACCATACTCTAATACCAACTGAGGGGACCCATCAATATCATACCTAAATATTACATAATATTAGATTAACATTCAATACAAATCAAAATAATGTATTTCCCACATCTATAAAATTTTTCTATCTTTTGGGACTAGATACTCAATCATCATATTTCATAAAAGGTTTTAAATATTGCTAAAAATTATCTTCTAACATATTACACTTATATCCCATACACTATTGAAAAAAATTCAATATAATCTATGTGAATTTAAAAAAAATTAAATGGTGATATTATATATTTAGAAATGGTTAACATAGAAGATGTCATTAAATGATTATAAATGAGCCTATGAGAAACAATAAGTTCATTCTAAAATGATTCTAACAAATAGATTTTATACCTAATCAGTAAAATATATTTAATAATGATTCATGGAATAACGCTTTGACCTAAGTGGATAGAAAATTTATAATAGTTTGTAAATATCAATAATAAATCCTACTTCTTGATAATACTTCAAAAAAATAAGACATTTGTTTTTTTGAAAATAGATAATACAAGAAAATAATTTCATTAATTAAGGATCACTTAGAATCATATCACATAGGTTTGTGTTGACTCTGAATTATATTATATCCTAAGTCATGGTTTACTCCAATTACACTCATAATAAATAGATTCCATTTTTGAACTATGTTCACTCTATATTCTTGTTGTTATTATCTCATTAGGTATTAATTAGTACTCAATATAATTGATATGTATATATTTAGGATCCCACCAATCAAATAATAAAAAACACATATATGTGTTTCACGTGATCATAAAAATATATAACTATAATAATTGAATATATTATTGGAAGAAATTAGTTTCAAAAATATTTTTTCATTTAAACATCGTATAACCCATGGAAAATAATTGGGTTTCATAAAAAGTTCATCATAACTTGAATAACCTGTAGTAAAGAAATGAGTTTCAAATAATCATCCTTATTTCAACATCAATATAATAAATCCATATAAAAATGCATTATATCATAATATTTTTACCCTATTGAAGTATAAAAACATATAAAAGAATATTAATATATATAAGAAATAAAAATATAAAGTCATCAGAATATTTTATTTAAAAAAGGAAAATACCCATTTCTTACAATGTCTTTAAAAACAAAAATTTCACAGAATATTGAAAATATGCATATATTTAAAAATAAACATGGAAGCATGTAAATGATGTAATCATATAAATAATAGTCATTATGATAAAATAATAAATCCATGTGGTATGCATTAAAATAGTGATTAGGTCACACTTTTTTAAAAATGGCATAGATAATATATTTTATTTTTTATAAAAATTAATCATTTAAAAACATTAAACGGAAATTAAAATATTGTGTAATTAAATTATAATAATTATTGATTTATATAATAAACATTCATTAAAAAAAATTAAAGCAACATAGACCTAGATGAAAATTTTCCTAAAAATAATGGTAAATAATGTTTTCTATTATGGAAAAATATTGTTGATATTTTTATATACCAAATAAAATAAAATTGTATTAATACATAAAAATTACAGTAATAACCATATGAGAAAAAAATATATGATTTTTAAGGGATATGGATAATATAATAAACATGAATGTTAATTTATATAAATAATCTTGAAATGAAATAAAATTATTATATAAACCATTTCCTCACGTTTCACCTTACATTTAATTCATACAAGACTCATATATTTCATGTATTCTCTTTTGAAACTCACCTTAAGGATCTTTTGGTGTGGCTATTGAGAAGATAAACACATAAAATCCATAGATATTAATGTTTTAATATTATTTGGGTAGTTTTGTGTTGAGATAAAGGGCCCAAATAGTGTAGAAAATATAGGGGACTAAATTCCCTATTAAATGTGATTGGAGTGTCACTCATGAAAATAAATAAATAATTTAAAATAAAAAAATTAATATTTTTGTTATAGTAAACCCATAATAACCCAAATTAGAATATAAGATATTAGTGGCTAAAAATAAACTAACTAAATAGAATTTAGGCATGTTTTAAATTTATTTTAACCTATGTGTATTTAGTTTAACCCATCATAAACACTTTGAACCTTCATTTTAATAATGAATTTTTACCTCAGTTACTATTCATATTAGCCAAAACTAAAATTGAAATCATTACTAAATTTTTAAAGGATGATTAAAAATATGGAAAGAATATTATTTGATTCAATTTAAATTAGTGGTATAAAACTATTATATAATTTTTCCCAAAATAAAATGAAAATTCTTTTTAAATAAATAAATTTTAACTATAAAGTTGAATTTATTAATATTCCATGACTTGTAAGAAATTGGATTAATGTTAAAATATTTTATTGAATATAATATATACACATATCATTAAAATTATTTTTATATATTGATTAATTTAAATAATTATGTCAAAAACATCCTGAACATCAAAAATAGTATTTCAAAAAAATATCACTTTTTAAATTCAAAGGAATTTATTTTAATTTATATCCAATTGATAAAATTGTTCTCATTTTATAAAACGGTAAAAAACATGTTTTCAAAATTTAGATAGACATACTCATGCCCTCAAATCTAATGTTTAAGTGATAACTCCCATATTTATTTATAATACTTTAATAGCATATCACGGTTCATTTAATGTCATATTTGTGTATAAAAAGCAATAATAGAAATGAAACTTATAAAAATAGAAACAATAATTTATTCATATGGTTCAAAATAAAATATCCTTGAAATATAAACACCTGAAATTATATAAATCTCTCTTTTTTTCATTCATGGGCTTTATGTCCTCTTTTTCTTTATTTAATGTAACCCTTTAATTAATTCAATCATTTCCATATAGTTTTATTCCATTATTTTTACATGTTTGTACTTATACCAATACATTATTATCATTTTCTATATTCATCAATAAAATGATATTATCAATCCACTTCTTATATTTCGTCCTTTGGAAATTATATGTCTTCAAAATTTCCTTCATTTTCCGGATGGTCGTTCTCACTATCTCTTTATAAGATAAAAAATATTGGGGGAATAATAACTTTAAAAATATTTATTTATTATATAAATTCATTGTTTTAGGATTTTATACTAAATCCAAATTTGTCTTAAAAAGATTCTTAACTTATCATCATACCCAGCAACACCTTCCTCTTCATTCTATCATAAATTCATGATTTTCTATATAGTTTATCAATTTTATCCTAAAAAAATATTTCCTCATAGATATTTCTTTATAATGATTATACTCCCTCAATATGATCTCCTTTTATTTCATGATGTTTTGAACCAAAGACCAACAATCATTGTAATATCTGTATAAATGACCCACATCCATGATTATTGTCAAACTTTCAATGCATCCCAAAGAGAAAAATATATTCTCAATTGTTAGGATGCACTTCTATACAAATAATTGATTAATTTCCCTAGTGAAAGGTAGTTATTATTATCTCATAATACAATAAAAAATTGATACATCATTTTTAGGGGAAACATTTTATTCTAATTAGTGTAGGTTATACATAAACACTAATTCAACAACCCTAAAATCATGATAATATACTCATCTAGAACATTATTCTTATTGACTTTATCCATAGTGAATCACAAAAATATATTATGGGTGTTGACATGGATTATATTCATTCCATTAGGGTCCATTTCTAAAGAATGGTCTATAAGTAATTAAAGCAGGATAAACATAGTTAAATATGAATCCTAACAAATGATTACTATATATTTATTAACAATTTGTGTTGAGTTTCATAACCATTATAGGAATCTTTTTACTATTTCTAAATTTGGTTTCATTGGGTTTTATTTTTAAAATTTGATCTTATAATTTTAGTTTTTATGATATATATACAAATATACAATGATACCAATTGTAAAAAACTGGACTCTAGTAAACAAGATCCACTAGTTATTTTATTGAAATCTTACAAAAGACATATAATATTATACATACAATATAATAGATTAATAGACATCTAGAAATTTATATATAAAAGTTAGATAATGGAAAATAAAACATGAAAACATTTTGAAAGTATATAAAATTTATTAATTATATTTTATTATCCTTATGCCAAAAGTAGTAACATATATGATCTTGAATCGAAAAGGGACATAATTCAATGTGGGGATCTCATATATTCAGTAAGGGGAAGAAATAAATAGAATAAATCCTTAATAAACAATGAATAGATATTATGGTAGGAATAAAGTTTAAAATAACATCATATAATAGATAATAAGAACATGATATGTCCAATAAAATTTGAAGATATATAATAACATGGATAAAAATAATAGATATAATTATAATGGAATATAATATTTTTTTTAAATATTTATTGATAATTTTTTTGGTTACTAATAATGTTTTTCTAGTATTATAGTTTCTATTAAAAATAATTCATAAAATATTAAATTTTATATTGTTATAATAAATTGAAACAAATTAATCTATTTATAAATTTGATTTTAAATGTGAAATTATGTTTTTTTATTGAAATATCCTTCTGTAAAATATTATGTTTCATATATTAATTTTTAGTATATATAATATAATCATTATATTTACTATATTAATAATAAAAGAAATATATTCCCTTAAAACTAAATAAGCATAATTTTATTTTATTTTTGAAATATATTGAAATTATTTAAACATAAATATTTTAAAAAATGATAATGGAAGTAAGTTTTATCATCTCGTGACATGGTAAATAAATTTTTATATGTATATCCAAAGTAGAAAACACTAGTAGAAACCATAGAAATAAATAAATTAACTAAAACACTTGACAATTCCTTTTAAAATTTTTAGTAACACATTATTTTTCCTTCTAGAGGATCTCTACATTGAAAAATAAAACTACATGAAATAGAAACAACTTAAAATAGGGGAAGATACATTTATTCTAGAGGATTAAATCTCATAGACTCTCCAAATTAAAAATAAACATTATATTTTTTTCAAAAAAGGATATAGATATAATGATTTATCTAATTATATTAAGTTTTCCCCCATTATCAATTAAAATAAGAGAAGATATTGTTAGAAGCATAAGATGTGCCTCCTCATGGTGCACAAAACAAACATGATATTCTATACTCTAAATGATAGAACATTCCTTTTTTTGAATGTAGAAAATCACCTCTATATTCTTTATAATCATGGGTGAAATATCTCATTTTGATATACAATCTCATTTATTCAATAACCATGGAGGCGCGTTCATGTATTAAAAATGAACTAAACTTGAAAACCTAAACTACACCCAAAATTAAATATTATATAGTTTATTTAAAACATTAAGTCCATAATGAGGATTTACACCAAGATTATCTACTATTATTATTCTATAAATTTTAATGATCAAACCATATTCATAAATTTATGGATTAATAAATAGAAACATTTACTCGTAAATGGACTAATAATTAGTGGATATAAGGTCAATTCCCACCAATTAATAATTCTTTCATAAGAAATATTAATTAATTATAATTTCTATAAGAAACTCCACTATTTTATTCCTAAAATAAATCTCAATTTCATCTGAAAAAATGGATTCTATAGAAATATATCAATAAATATTATATTTATTTATAATCATTCAAAAATTGTAGATTCATAGTATTATTCAAATACTCAAAATGAAAATAAATTATGAAAAAAATATATCATTATCATAAAAAAATCCACTCATATTACTTGCATTAAAAACATATAGAACAAGACATTATGATCAATTTTTACTCAATATTGGAAATTAATATTTTATATATAAATAAGCACATATAATTGTTTTGAGATTTCTTAATTAATATTTTTTTTATTTTTTATGTTGAAAATACCTTCTATATTAATAGGGAGTGAATAATTTTATGTTTGGGGTAAAATGAATTATATCATAAATTTATGATTAATTTGGAATGTAATTGATTTATTTTAATAAAATAATTATTTTTTAAAACAATAGTCCATTAATATAATAAAAAATGGATAAAAAAAATTGAAATAATGATATGTAATAATTAAAAAATAACTAACATATTAAGATATTAACAAATTATTAGAGCTGGACTGGAAGAAGTCATCAAGAAATGAATTAATTTAGATATTGGAGTATTGTATAGAATATTTGATAAGGAAAAAACATTAACAAGGACACAATTATAATATATGAAATTTTTTTCATGACTATGAGAAATTGCAGAAACATCGTCAGAGGATAAACCCTAACCATTTATTAAATAAAAATAAAAGGAAAGTAAACAAGTACCATATCTAAAAGAGAAGATTACATATAAAAGAAACCATACTCATCATCGCATCCCTGATAAAAATCATCCTCTGTAGAAGCTGATTCCCATTCCGAACTCTCATAATGTTTGAGAACCTTCACATACTTTCTTCGCAGGTTCATTCATCCCAAGGATACCAACTCTGTGTTCCCAACTGATGACCTGCTGGGCGTCAGCTTTGGTAAGTTGGAGTAGTCCTTCCTCAGCCTTCGTCGTGATTGAGCATTCATGCTTCCCGGATTTCCAATCATCTTCACCCCCCCTGCCCTGAACAATCTCATTGTACAAGCATTTGGTCAGGCCTTTATCATTATCCTTGCCAGTATCAAAGTAACCCACCATTTTCCAGAAATATGAACCTCATAGAATCCATCTTCCCCTCCTCATCCTTCCTAAGATTGAAAATTAGGGTCAATCAGGGCCATACAATTGGGCTGCTCGATTAATTAATGACAGTCCAGATACCCTGCCGCAAGACTTCCTTCCCAATTCCATCCTCTGTAGAAGTGATCCCCAGCTACACACTACCACCTGCATCCATTTGACCAGCCTCCTTTGAGTTCTCCTGTTCCAATCCTTGGAACCGATTTCCAGACTCAATTGCAATCATCACAGCAGCATCACTCACATCCCGTATTTGAGACCTATCATCAACTTCCAACACCTCCACGGGACAACTCTCATAACTTGAAGCGCCAAAATTAACCTCAAGCACAGGCTCTGGCTCCATGAAATTACATGCATCCTTCACACTGGTGTCCACCAATAGAAGAACCTCCTGATATGAGGCCTTGGTCATGCTTACACCTGATGGGTCTCCCATGTCACCAGTCCCATGGCCACCAAATGGCTATTTCTTTCCCAACCCCTAAATTCAGATAACTCCTAAGTTTCCTAAACACCAAAGAAACCAACATATTATGGAGAGATTCCCCCTCACTCACTATAATCTGATTCACTATTCCATTCATAGGATCCGCAGTAGGTCGTTGACCAAGAAACCTACCTATCTTCTCCTTCAGACCAGACATCCTCCCGATCGCTGCTTCACCTTTACATTTATAAACTATGTGCCCCAATCGATAGGAGTTATCGTAATAATCAACCCAAGACTCAAAAACAAAATCATGTTTCTAGTGAAATTCTGAACCCACGGTAATCCATATCCACTTCACCGCAGGATTCCAAAAATACACCTCAACACAGATGCGGGGATTGATCGGATGACTTACCATGGCGGTTCGAACATCGGAATAGAGATAGTGCCACACCATGTTACCAATCATGTGGATAATCACAGGATTTTGGAATGGTAGAGGATGTTGAGGAAGACTCACCCATGTCGCGATGGGGGAAGGATCACGATTCATACAAAAATCAAAATACCATCAAACGAGGGAAAACATACTACCACTACATTGCTGAGGAGCACTGAACCAAGCTCGGATCAAATCCTCTTCCAAATCAAACCAAACCATAATGTGACGCTTATCAAGAAACTATTGTGTTTACTAACCAATATCGTCGTATGTCTTGGTAATTGTAATATAATAGAAACAATATTGAAAATTATATTGAGTGAACCATATATCAATGCTGTAATTTTCAATGAGAAAAAAATAAAGTCATCAAGAACTCTTATAATTTTGATTTTTAATATATTAATTTATTAAAATATTTTTTAGTTATTTATAAGAGTCCTCAAGGGATAATGTGTATCCTAGAGGTGGATGTGTGTTATCATTAATCTGATTATGACATCTCAATCAAGTTTTTGAGAAATATTTATCTAAAAATTGATTTTTTTTATTAAGTGATAATTATGTGAAATTCAATCTATAGTTGATGGAATATATAATTCGTAGAAAATTTAAAAACATATTTTTCCCATTCTATTAGAATTGGAATATGAACCTAATGGTGTTTTGGGTGTGTGGTGGCTAATGAGTGTTTATATTAACTAATGTAGTAGTGGTTGTGTAAGAAAATAATCTAATGTAATTTAAAATTTTTACCAATAATATAATACCAGAGGTGGTACATTACTAATTAGTATGTTAGATATTTCATTATGAAAAATAGTTCATGTTATGGAATTCCAAAGTTTTGGTGGAAACAATTGTGGTGTGATTAATTATTGATGCATTATAAAGGATTTACTTTTATTTTCATCTAATGAGAAACCATGTTTCACTACATTCATGTTGCCAAAACAGGGAAATAATAAGGGCGATTTAATTATCATGTCCTTATATAAAGAATAATTTTATTTTGAAGGATATAACTACTCTTATACTCTTATTTAAGAGGATTTATTCTAGAATTTATGTTATTTTATCAAAAATAGAATTATCATATTATATTATTTATCACACTCATCAAAATAGAAAATTTCAGCAATGATATATTAAAAATTGATTTGGAGTTTAATAGTATATAATTTTCCAAAAACAAATAAAATATTTTTTTTATAATATAGTGTGATAAGTGAAATAATAAATTCATAGTAAGTGATGTCGAACACATCCAAATCCATCCATTTCTTTAAACTAAATTTAATGAATCAATATATCATCTTAGAAGAGATGTTTTTATAAAATAACATAACTATTCTAGATTTATGTTGTCTTGATCGTAAAAAAAATAAATCCAAAGATTTTCATCTTGGTTTTTGGTGTTATACTATTCAAAATGGAATTGAATTTACATTAAAAATAGTAAAATAATTATATAAATGATATAATGGAAAAAAATAGTGATAACATATATATCCCAGATATAATAATTTTTATGGAATATTATCAATCCCACTTACTGTCTTAGATATAGATTAAACACTACATTATTAATTTATCTTAGTTAAGATAAAATTTCATTTTTATCATTATCACTATTATAAACAATAATTCATTATTCAAAATTTTCATATCATATTTTTTAAGAATAAAATATATTCAAAAGAGAATTATATTTCCATTAACATGATTTCCATTAATTAATAGGTATTAATCTCTATATTGAGGATCCTATAACACCTTTATTGTTGGGGGCCTTAAAATAACCCTTGGTGACTTTTTAAATAAAATACATATTCATTAAACAAAATTATGTGATAGAAAAAAAATTTATAAGTCTATTTTAAAAAAATATCATCTAAAAAATCCAATCAGGTTCATAAAAACACATTTATTAAAAGAGTCCATGCTTATCTACTAATCTTGGAATTATAATTAATAGATAAAATAAAAAGAGGGGGTCTCATTTCCAACTAAAAAATATTTAAAATGATCCTATAAAACTAAATTATTTATCATGGAGGTATTTGATTTAGGAGAGAAAATTAATGTAAAGATATAGTAGTAAACAATAAATATTTAGTCCTTGTATAGATTATTTTATTGAAATTAAAAAGTCAAACTTTTATAATGGAATTTATAAATTTTTAATTAATATGGCTCTATACCTCCTCAAATCAATAATTATAGAGAGTTTTATATTGGTATCCTAGTTTTAGTTTAATTCTGAAAACTAAATAAGAAGAATTAATACCACTTTTTAACAAAAACCCTAAATAAAATAATACTCTTTGTTTTAAGGGAAACAACAAATAATGATCACTCACATAAATTGTTCTGAGAACCTAATGAAAAATTATATGACGATAGTGGTTTGTTTATATAAATTCTTTAAAAATCCATAAATTCTATATCTATATGATTTATAAGAATATGAAATAGAGTGATAGATAGAGATAAAGGTAAAGGAAGAAGTGCCTTTATAAAATGAGAATAAGAGAGAAATTGGAAGAAAGGGGAGGTTTTAATGAGGAAAATATTAAAGTTATTGAATCACAGAATGAATTTCAATATTTTAAATTCTACAAATATTTCTAAAATCTTGAAAAATCAATTCAGGGATAGATTCCAATGCAAGGAGTCTTTGTTGTAACACCCTGAGTTTTTATGATATTTTTTCAAATAAATTAAAATTACTTAATTTATATCTATTACAACTACACCAAGTCATGATTTATTTTTATACATTCTTGAACAACATGAAACATAGAGTCTATATTTCGATACATGTAAGGATAATTTTGGATTCTGTAACACATAACAATGAGTTGCTTTGATATATTTTGATACAGGCAAGGTTTAGTTTTACCAAGAGAGAAAACACTGTTTATCTTGATTATTAACACCCATCCATTTTAATATAAATAATTAATATGATTAAATTAATTATTCAAAAAAATTTATAGAAGAATTATTTTGGGATGTAGTAATTAGAAATAAAGAAAAAAAAGTAATTGAAAATACAAGATGTGTTTTTATGAAAAAATATTTTCATTCCTACTAAGAAATTTTATCTCAATAAATTAAATTAATATATTTCAGTTAATACTATTAAAGAAATTTATATTTTATATATTCAATTAAAAAAAATATATTTTCTTATTATAAAATAATAACAACTCTATTTGTAAGCATAAAAAAGCAGTATTTTTATAGAATGCTATTTTCCGCCTTTTAATGGTAGTGTATTTTTTAAACTAAATTTTGAAATTTTTATATATATTATTTCACAAAATAAACTCATTTTTTGAAAAATTAATATAAAAATTAGATTAGGGTGAATTTTTTTGGTTTTCTGAAAGGTTTCAAATTTGGGTGAACACTGAAAACATTCAATTTTAATTAAAATTTTCTTTTCATCTAAATAATTTATAATGTTATATTATGATATAAATTGTTTTTAAAGTTAAAATAGTTCAGTTATACATCCATTAATACAATTTTGTAAATTTTAGTCTTTTTTACATTGTATTTAGATATGAAACTTTAGTAAACTGTTGAACATTTTCACTTTAAAAACCCGTTTTCTTGTCCCATCTACAGAATGAATATTAAATTAATTATATCGATTTATGTGTTTTGAACGTTAAAAAATGGATTCAATATTTTTAATTATAAGTTGAATTATTTTTAAATAGGTCACTTTATTTTTGGACCACCTGAATAGTAAACATGGTAATTTTTGTTGCCATAGTAAAGCGTAAGTTTAGAAATGTTGGTTAACAGTAAAGTGATCAATACAATAAAATGACCCTGAAACTAGACTAAATTTTATTAGATGACATCAATTATACCATTAACACCGATGGATATAAATTTTATTACTTAATTGAAATGTTACCATGACAATTACATAGATATTATTAAAATAAAAGAGAGTGACAAAATGGCCCACTCTTACTTCTAATTGGTATAATATTTTTAATATGGATTTATATCAAATATATGGTCTACTATAAATGAAATTATTATTTATGAAGGTATTAAATACATCATAGAATGTTTTTATAAAAATTGGTGAAATATAATTTTCATTCATAATTACACAATGATGAGGGAGTACATATTCAATTAATTAATAAATAAATTAAATGTTATTATAAATGTTAAAATATAAATAATTTGAATTAATTAAGGTGTTACACAAATGGTATAGGTTAATATTACATATTTGGGGCATATTAAAATATTTTTTAGATGTTATCTTAGAGTATTTAATTTCAAAATTTCAATGTAATGAATAGTGTAAAAATTGACACTAAAAGTATTTTAGGAAAATAATAATTTATTAATATATTTAAAAATAATAAAAATATTATTTAAAGATAAGGGTATGTGATATGGTATAAAATATTAAAACTATCCTATTTATGGTCTAATTTACTATTTATAATAAATAATTACATATTCATAATATTGAAAACATTTGTTACCGTAGTTAAAATAAAATATTCGTTATTTGTGGATTAATCAAAATGATAAGGTTTAAAATAACACAAAAAAATTCCTAAAATATATTTATTGATTATATTATAACTTTATAATATATTATATTAGAATCAATTTACTTTTGGTTTTATTTTGAATTAGATTGAATTTATTATAAGTTCATCATTTGATAAATTCCAAAACTGAATCCCCAAATCTTATAAAATGGTGCATATTTTTCTCTTTCTCCACACATGAAAACTATTTGACTCAGATAACCCCTATACATAGGGAGCACAGTTTGAGCATGGTTAGGGTAAACCATATGGGTTCTCCAGAAAACCATACAGGGGGAGTCAGTAGGCTTCGCACAGCCTGTGCACGGTTTGATAAACCATCCGAGGCAACCGTGAAGACCCCTACTTTCGAGATAGTGTCGTGCGCACGGTTATTGAACGGTTTGTAAAACCATGTAGAATAACTATGAGACCACTTAAAGGAATGGTTTTTAAATTCGTGCTCTTTTGGGCTTGACCTATTTCACTCCAAATCTTCTCCCACTCAATCCTCACTTGGGATTTTGGGTTCTTAGAGGTTGAAGGTGCTCTCCTACATGTTTTGGAAGCTATTCAATGGGGTTACATGGTGTATCGATGGTGGTTCTCCTCGGGTAAGTCCCTCTTTCGGTTCTTTGAGGTTTTAGTTAGGGTTCTCTCTCTCTATCTCTTAGTTTCCTAGATTTACAAGGGTTTCATGTAGATCTAGGGTTTTTTTGTCTTTGGGTGTTAAATGTTGAACTTGTTGATGTTAGGGAAGGATTTTGAGGTAGTTTCGAGGAGGCATTCACCCAGTTTGGAGCACGTTGGGGTGAAGGGTCGATTTTTCCAAACCCTAAGAGGTAGGTGGCATCTCTCTCAACTCCACTTGTTTAAAACTTGGCGCATAGTTAAAATTAATTAGTTTTTATTAAAATTAATTGTGTTATTGAGGTGAAAAAGTGGTTAGGAATACCTCTGGGGATTTTTTTGTGCATTATTTTGGGAAAACGGGGTTTTACGGTTGAATATTCTTGTTGATAAATTTTAAAAATTAGATTTTAAATTTGTTTCTTGGCTTGGGTTAAGGAAATGGTTTATGAAAATGGATTTCAATAAAGAAGTTATTTTATTGAATCGGGGTTTTGACATGAAAAATGATAAATTAGTGCTTTTAATAAATGAGTGATTTATTTAAGTGGATTAAGATGTGATGGAAATGGTTGTTTTCATGTTTTTGAGGCCTTCGTGGGTTAAATTCTTGGTTGTGACTGGTTGAAATGTTGTGTGAAAGTGGGTAGGAAGTCTCACTATAAAAGGTGGTGGATAGTGGTCAGAACTACCAGCATGATGGATAGTGGTTGTGAAGCACTGCTAGCTGAAAATGGGGTGAACAGGATGGGCGGAAGTCCCACAATTATGGTTGCTTTGTTTTGTGTTGCTTTGCATAGATGGGATTTGTTGTTTAAATGTGGAATGGTGAATTATCCTATGGCATGGTTTTTTGGCTTACCCTTGGTTCTCATAGAATAGGTAAGGGATTTATAATGGAGTGTTTGGATTATTGGTAATTGTTGAACTATTTAATGTTTTATATAAACTGTTTTATATAAATGTGCAAACAATTTTATCCTAGTGGTGTGTGTAGGGAAGTCATTTGTGGAAAACCTACTGAGTATTAGTACTAACCCCCTAGTTTGGAACTTTAGTGATTTTGCAGATGTCGTATTCCGGGATACATGTAAAGGTAAAGCATCTCATTGCTAGTGGTTTGTGGTGATGTTTGGGATATGTGGTGGTGCTTGGAGCATAGATCATGGTGTGGAGTCGTAAAGTGTGTCTTGGATTATTTTGGGTCTTTTGTTTAGTCATCCTCATAGTACTCTGATATTATGTTGGTTGTATTGGTTGGTGGGTTTTATTGTGTAATAGTATAGTTCCCTTTCAGTAATGTATGGTTTAGTTATTTTTTGGCATGCATCATGTAGTTTGTTGATAGTGTATCGTTTGGTTGGTTTGTTTTGTCTCAAGGGAAAATCATTCCCCAGTCATTTCTCGAAGCCCTCGGCATTTATTTCCAGCCTTTAGTGCCTTGGGAACGTCCCTTATGGCTATGTAACCCTCACCGCCTCCTCAAGCTAATGAGTTAGGGTTGGGGTGTTACAATACCTATAAATTCAAACACATCCATCAAATAAGATACAAAATCATAATTCTTGTGTTTGAAAGACTACCGCCTTGTGAACTGATGTCGTTCATTCTTCCATTACCCCCATAAATGGATGGTAAAAAATGACGGATTTATATTTTATATATTATATATATTATTTTAATAATTTCATTATTATTCTCTAATTGTTATATCACACATACCTCATGCTTCCCATTTTGTGGGAATATGATAATGTCATTTATATGCATGGGGGAATATAGTATCATGAGGAAATGTGATTCATTCATGATTTTCATGAAATTTATTATGAATGGTATTGATATAGATATGTGATATATATTAATTAAAAATTATTTTTTAATGATAACATATCGCATACTTCTTTTAATATGACAACAAAATAAAAACAGTGTTCTTGTGTATGTACGACCTATCGTCTCCATGAATGGTGTATTTTTTTCTAAATATATATTTTATGAAAAACCATAAATACATATATACTGAATATATATGATATTTATTTCATTTATATCATTATAAATATTATTAAATCAATAACTATGTATGTGGATAGGGAATAACATGTCAAAACATGTATGAAAAACAAAGTAATTATTACCTGAAACGTAACCTAAACATTGAATTGTAAAAAAGAAAGTAATATAAATTCATATGGTGAAATATATATGTTTATATATATATATATTGTTCTATGTTTTATTTATAATAAACTTATATTTATTATTCCATATTTTTTAACGTGTATAAAGGAAGTCAAGACTTAAGGTAATGGGATTTCAAGTCTCGCTTTTATTTCGGCGATATTTATGCTATATTGACCAATATGTTTTGTATTGTATATAATTACCATTAATGAATTATATAATACTTATCCTTATATTAATAGATATTTAAATATCCATATGATGAACTATCTTTCATGGGGTTTATAGTTCAAAATCTACCAAATCGGTAATGTAAGTTTGTAAAAAATATTCATCAATGAGAAACATATTATGTTATGCACCTATATTATTTTATGAGGTTTATATACTTCCATTTTAAATGGTGTATCATGAATATACTTCATTTAATGATACAAAAATTTTAATTTAATATTATTCTATCTTCTTTTGGGAGTTTTTTATTCCAAAAATTGGTTTTGTTAAAACGTTTCCAAAAAATTATCTTTTAATAATTATCAAGGAAATGAATTTCAATGATGTTTAGAAATGTTTTAAAATCTTCCTTAATTTTTTCTTCAAGGTTATTTTTAATAAAAATGGTTTGATATATATTTTAATATTTAAAAAGTGTTCTTCAAAGTGCACAGGACATTTTCCCCATGAAATGTTTGAAAAAGATCATTCAAAATTATATTCCATATAATATGACATTTTTTGTTGTTACTCATGTATTACAGGGGATATGACCTATAGATACTATACATATTTTATCAATGAATATTTTAAATTTTTTATGTAATGATTTTTTTAAATTTAATTTCATTTAACGGAGATATGCTCTGATTAAATGTTTACAAAGACCATTTATTTTTATTTCTCACATGATGAATTTTTTATGATCCAATATAACATATATATATGATTTCATTATAGGAAGGGTGGGACCTATATATCCTTATAATTCATTGGGTATTTACTAATAACTTATTAGGTATATATGTTATGTTTGAACAAGATTTCATTTTCATAAATAGATGTGTGTAACAGGTTTTTATGTCCATAATTTTATGTGTGGTGGTTTTCATATACATATGTTTATGAGAGGTCCTGATTTCATGTCCTTAACTTAAGGAGTGAACCTGTTTATATTTATACCTATTAAAAATGTTATATGGTTATGTGTATTGCATAATTTCATTCCTTTTTTCAATGTTTTTATCTCATGGATTTTGTTATTTGATTCCTATATGATTCAAGTTTTATGAAGTGTCAATTATTATTCCATGACTCATGTATAAGATCATTGACTTACAGGGTATGATTTAAAAAAATTCTTATTTTCTCATGTATTTGTCTAATTCTTATGTACCTCATATGTTTAACCTTTCTGAAAAACTAATCCCTCCCTTTCAAATGTTTCCTTTCCCCAAGTTATGATGAAAGGCTTTAAGTATGAATACTAAAGAAGATGATCTTTGTGGGAGATGTTGAATATATTTTACCAAATTAAAAGAATGTGTTTAATGTATCAAATGGAACTAAACTATTATGGTCTTCAAGCATGTGGTTGTGTAATGTAATGACTATTCCTCTAAAAATTTGTAATATACATGTATGAAAATCATGGGATGTTATAGTTGATATCATTAAAATGGTTTAGTTAAAATTTTGGAAATAGGATGAGAATACCTTCCTATGAACCCTAAGGATATGTTTAGGTTGTATTCTAGAGTTTTGGTAATGATCATGAATGAAAAAAGATAAATCAAAGTTGTTGAGGAATTAAAAATTTTAATTAATATTCCTTAATTATGTTGTTCACCACTGTGATTAGTGAATATCACACTATGATTTTGGTTTTAGTCAATGGATTGAACTCAAAGGGGCTATGTTAATGATGAGTGTGACATACACTTTGTTGATGATAAGTAAAATGGGATGACAATGAGATTGAAGTACATTGTGAATATTCCTAACCAATTTACATGAAACGTGATTAAAAATATATACCCTAACCAACTCTCGGTCACACCAAATAAGATAAAGAAAGAGTATTCTAATAGTTCTGGTATTTGAGACCATGAGGTAAAGAAGATTCAGCTTCCTATCTACTTATAAAACATCCAATCAAATTTCATAGATGAATAATAATATTTTTTTGGCTATGGATAATATGTACCCAAATCAAGTAACTAGAATGTAAAAATGAATAATTCAATTAACACAATTTATGGAAATTTTGATCTCCCTAAGTTATTATAAATGGATGAATGTTTTAAATGTGGAAGGTATGGGAATTATGAAAATCAATTTTCTATGGGGAAATATAATAAATAAAATAAGTGAGTTTGTACAAGTAATAGTTATATTGCTAAGGATGAAAATCCTAGAGATGACATGTGAAAGGAACTAAGTGGTAAGATTAGTTAATTGTTTGATTCTGATGTTGGGATAATGGAAGTGTTTATGTATTATAATTAAAATATTTTATTCTCTAAATTATTAAATATATAAGGATTTTATAGAATAATGTTTTCATTAAGTATATGATAGAGTATGTTGAATGGTATTGATGACCTAGAAAATTTATTTATTGTCAATGTTATATTATATAAAAAATGAATGACTATGGGATGGTAAGCTTTATTTTTTCCCGATGTTGATGAAATTGTGTCTAGTTTGGATAAAGAGATTTAGGATAAGAATAAATTAAATTGGATAGTATTAATTACCTTGGAAATTTATTAATGATTTTTTAAAAATGTGGTTTCTTATTTCCTGGATAGTGTTTATATAATTTTTTTATTTAAGGAAAATATCCAATAATTTATGTTTTAAAGAGTAAGGAAGCATACATGTTTTCAATAATTGATTATTGTAATTAATGTTAATATAAGGTTTCATATGAATACATGATAAAATTATATACATATTTCTAATGTGATAATAAAGAGATATATTATGATATACGGGGGATCAATGCTAAGAAAATTTTGATAAATTTCTTGAACTTTTTTCAAATGTTTTGGATTTAAAATTTTATTTTGATGGTTTATAAGGGTAACCATTTATGAAATTATTTACATTGAAATTTGGATGAGGTTTTAAAGATTAGTGTTTAACATAAAAATATGAATATTTAGGCATATTATATTACATGTACAATCCATTCTGTTATTATTATAACTAGATATATGAGGGATGGATTTTACTTCCATTAGGGGTCTTATTATCCACTAGTTCTTAAGGTATTACACTATTAGGTTCATTAATTTGAGTAATAAATTAAGAAGATATTAATCAAGGCACAACCAAAGTTTGAGATTGTAATTTTTAGATGAAATCAAGTAAATATTTATTCTCAAATGATTTTAAAATAAAAATTTTTCTTATTATTATCATTTGTGATTTAGTCAATGAACTTTTTTAGTACAATTTGGTTTATTGTTTTATGTTCATTAACCTCAGTCTACATTATAACTTGATAGATGGAAATCACTTCTATGTACATGTTTTGACATTCCCATAATGTTCTCATAATGGAAATCCTATTTATTTAGTGATATTCCCCTTTTATATTCCCTCAATTGAAGTGAAATTTTTATTAACCCTCTTCACTATGTGGTTTTTCCATAATGAAATTCTCAAACATCCACAACTGGTTTTTGATATTCAATTTCAAATTGTAAGGCCACGATTTACTTTTGAATTTATTGATCATATCAGAATGGTATCTTATCTGTTGAATCTCACTATAAATATCTATAAATCTCATGATGTGTTCCTTGTATCAATTTTGATGAAGTTCATACCTAATCCTTCACATGTACTACTCTCATAGGTCGTACCACAGGATAATTTTATTTCTTATCAAGAGAAACCAGTAGAAATTCTGGATTATTGAGATAAAGTTCTACAAAACAAGACCACTCACCTCATTAATGTTCTGTGGAGAAACTAAAAGTTTGAATAATCTATGTGGTATCATAAATATATTATGATTTATAGGTGTCTTCATTTTTTTGAATTAGATTAATGATTTTTTAGAGAAAAATAATTTTAAAGTGGGAATAATATAACACAATTAGTTTTTATGAATTATTATTTGTTTCAATTAAAATAAAATTCTTTGATAGTGTAAGTTTCATGGTACACCAAGTAAAATTTTCTTCATATATATGATTTTTCTATATATAAAAAATAGTTTGGATTGTGTTATATGAAATATTAATTTTATATTGTGTAACACGTAACAATGTGTTCATTTTATAGCTTGTGTTACACTGAAGATTATGTTTTAACCAAAAACAACATACCATTTATCATGATAGTTTTCACCTATCCAATGAAATAGTGGTAATAAAGAGTATTAACTAAATTATGGAAATATGGTTTACACAAATATTATTTGGTGAACAAGTAATTATAAATGAAGTTAAAAACCAATTTAAAAAGTATATGTTTTTTATGAAAAACTATTTTCATTATTATAAAGTCATTTTCTAATAGTGAATTAAATCATTCAATTTTATTGAATAATGGGAATTAAATTTATATGTTATATATTCAATGAAATAAAATGATATTTATAGTAATAAAATAAGATATAATAAATTTTTAAGCATTAAAAAGCTTTATTTTTTTAAAAGGTGGGGTTTTCCCTTTTAATAGAATAATTTTTTAAAAAAAAAATATTTAAATCTTTATAAATTTATTTGAAAATTTAACATTTTTTAATTTAACATATAAAAGTTATCTTAGTGTTATTTTTTGGGTGTTTTTTTAAATGTATCATCTTTTCATGAATAGTGAGAATACTTATTTTTAATTCAAAATGGTCTTTTTATCAAATAATTAATAATGATAAATTATTTCTAAAAACAATCATGTAAAAATAGTTAAATTATATATACATTAATCCAATTTAGGTCATTGGAGTCATTTTTCTTGAATTTATATATGAATTCTGAGTAAACGTTTGAACATTTTCACTTCAAAAACTCACTTTCTCTCCCCATCTGCAAGATTAATTTAAAATTAATATTAGAAAATTATTTTTGTTGAATTTTGAAAAATGGATTCAATATTTTATATAATAAGTTACAAATATATTAAATATTTCCATTTTAGTTTTTGGACAATATGAATAGTACACTTCGTAATCATCTTTACCATGGTAAAGGGTATATTTTGTAATTTAGGATAAAAATAATTTGATAAGAACTATAAAATAACCCTAAAAACTGATAGAAAATTATTTAAAGCTATTAATTTGAACCTTAAAAACTATATATAAAAATTGGATTATTTTATTACACATTTATTCATGAAAATGACGCAGCTGTTATTAAAATCAAAGAGAGTGAAAAAAATGTCACAATCTTACTTTTAATATGTATCATATTTTTAATATGGATTATAATTGAATATATGATCAACTATAAATATTATTATAAACCCTAAAAGTTTTATATAAACATGAAAACTTATTTTTAATTTTTATTGAAAAATATTTATCATAGATAATTACATAATGATGAGGCACTAAATATTCAATTAATGAAAATCAAATTAAATAATATACTAAATATGAATAGAAATATAATTTTAATTAACTAAGGTTATCCCAAAAATTTATAGGTGAATATGAAATATTATGGGCATATTAAATTATTATTTTTGAAGTTATATTTGTGTATTTATTTCCATAATGTCAATATAGTGAATATTGTCAAAATTGACACTAATGATATTTTATGAAAATAATATTTTTTAAAAATCTTTAAAAATATTTAAAATATTAAATAAAGAAATGGGAATTTGATATTATATAAAATATCATAAATGTTTCATTTATGATCCAAATATTACATTATAATTAAATACTACATCCTCTTCATATTAATAAAATTTGATACCATAGTTAAAATTAAAATGGGTTAAAAAAGGGTTTCTCAAACTGATATAGTTTAAAATAACACCAAAAAATATCTAAAATATATTGAATAATGATATTATAATATTCTCATATCTTATAATCAAATCAATGAAATTTTGGAGTTATTTGGATTTAGATTGAATTTAATTTAAATTAATATTTTGTGAAATTCAAAAAATGCCTCTCCCTATATTATATAATGGGACGAACTCTTGCCTTTTCTTTACACATAAAAACCTACACGGATATTCTATGAAATATCCAAACATCCTAAATAATTCCCTTGCTTCATCATATAGTACATCTTTGGGAATAAATTTAACCAAGACATTTTTCGGTACAAACCAAAAATAGACACCCTAAGAAGAGGTAATGTTCATCAATTAATGTTTTTGATTTATTTCTTCCATAAACCAATTAAATTATTTTTATTTCATGTTTTTATAACAACCATAGTATATAAATTATAATAATTTTTTTATGTCAATGGTACTACCTAAAACAACACACACTTCCATCAAATGGAATACACAAACATCATTCGTGTCTTCAAAGGGCTATTACCTCAAGAAGTAATATGATTTATTAATTATTTACATGGAATGTATTAAATATGATTTTAATAAAAATATTTGATATATATGGAATAAAAATTAATTTTTAATGATAATATATAATATATTTTTCATTCATTTAATATTAATGTAAAATGAAAACAATGTTCATGTGTACGTATGGCATATCATCTCCATTAACTATGTATTTTATTCCCTGCTTATAACTTTAATAAATAACCATAAATATATATATACTGAATATATATGATACTTATATAATTTTAATCATCATGTGGAATTATAAATCAGGATATTAGTATGATTTAGAAGAATAAAAAGTCCAAACATGTATGGGAAACAAAGAATTTAATAACCAAAACATAATTTAAACATGGAATTGTTAACAAGATATTTATATAAATTAATATATAAATAATATATTCCATTTTATATATGAATACGTTCTATGGTTGATTTATAATAAACATATATTTATAATACATGAGGTTTTAATTTCGATAACGGATGACAAGAAATAATTTAAGGGTTTTTCTAGTCCTAGTTTTATTTAAGCATGATTTATTCTATTTTCACCACTTTTTTATTTTATATGGTGTATATATTGCCCATTAATTAATTCATTGATCCATATCCTTAAATTAAGGGGTATTTTCAAATTCATTTTATGATCTTAATTTCATAGGGATTATGGGTCAAAATTTACCAAATTGGTAATGTAATTTTGTCTCAATTTTCCATATTTGATACACATGTTATGTTATACACCTATATTATTTTACAATGTGAATATAATTAAATTTTAATTTTTTATCATAAATATTTTTATTTTCAGAAAAATATAATATTCATTTAATTTTATTCTCTCTTATTTTGGGGTTTTATTTATTCAAAAAACAATGTTTTCTAAAAATAATTTCAAAAATGAAATCTTAATAATTTCAAAGGAAAATGATTTAAATGATGTTAAAATTTGTTTTTGAATAATCCATTATTGTTTTTAAATAATATTTTCACTGAAAATGTTTTTTAAAATTTTAAATTATTTAAAAATCATTTTATAAAGTACAAAAGAAAATTTCCTCATGAAATGTTTCAAAATTATATTTCAATATTATTTTATAAAAATTTATATAATTTATTGAAGTTACTCATGTCTTTCTGGGGATATGATCCGAGGATACCATTAATATTATTTCACTAAATTGTTTACGTCTTAATATTAGTATTTCTATGAATCCCATTACTTTCCAATGAGATGATATATGATGGAATTTTTAAAACCCAATTTCTTTTCATTATTTAATAAGTGATTAATGATTTATGATCTTGTGGAAGAGATATGATTTTATTATGTGATGGTTGGGACCTATATATATCTCTAATTATTTGGGTGAGTATAAATGTCTCATGAGGTATATATGTTACACATGAACCTGATTTCATGTTCACAATTTTATGAAAGGACATAGTTTTATTTTCCTTAATTTAATGTGTGGACCTGGTTTTCATGTACATATGTTTGTGAAAGTGCATAATTTCATGACCTGAACTTAATGAGTGTACAATTTTCTATTTATACATGTTTTCAAAGATAAATGTTTATGTGTATGCCAAACTTTCATTTCCTATATCAATGTTACAATAGCATGGATTCTATTAATTTATTCCATTATGATTCATGTATAATGAAATACCAATATTTATGCCATGACTCATATAAAAGATCATTGACATGCATGGTGTGATAACCAAAATTTATTATGATGTTATTATAAGATTATTTTACTCTTATATATCTCCCATGTTAACACATACTAAGAATTTGATCTAACCCTTTTTTATGTTCATTTCATCATGCTATTATATAATGTTTTATATAGGAATACTAATGTCGAATAAAATTATATGAAATGAGGAAGATATTTTACCAAATTAGATGAATGGGTTCTAAATTTAATAAGGAAATAAACTATTATGGCCCTCAGTCATGTATTTTGGTAATGTAATAAATATTCATCGACAATGATGTAATATCCAAGTATTAAAATCATAGGTAGCTATATTTTATAGGTTCATTGATATTCACTTTTTTCATCTCAATAGTAAAAATATAAATATTTATATCCTTTATTAAAGTTTGGGGTCCCATGGGTTGAGTCATGTATATAAAAATCTAATTTATTTCCTTTATGAAATGAAATTAATACATTTTTTTATTAACCATATAATTTTCATATATTCATATTCAAACATACAAAAATCTTTCCCCATGGTATGGTTATAAATTTATTCATGTGTTGTCATAAAAACATTTAGAACCATGACTATAGTATTCTTCTATAATACATTTTACATATTCATAATCCAAAGACACCACTCTTGGAAATAAACCAATAATGGTTATAACAATTTCATACAAGTGACTTACCAAATCAAAACACCCACTACATTGTTTGGGTTCTCCATCTCAATATGTAATCAACTTCAACATATCTTGGATAAATTCACTATGGTTTAGTCTATATTGTGGTGAATATATCATAATCAAAATTATCATGATATATCTTTTGTTTGCTCTAATGGATTCCTTATAATAAACTATAATCACTATAAAAATGATACCATCATTAAAATTATATAAATAAATTAATTGATTATGAACAAAAAACACCTAAGGGCTTCATAAATATCCCCATTTTAATGATAAAAATCACTCATTAAATATTGAATTAATGGATTAAATTAAATGAATGAAGGATTATAAGAAAGTAAAGAAAAATTTGGGAAGATGAATGGAAAATATAATGAATATATATTTTAAAATACCCATTACATGAAATAATTAACCACTTTGAAAAATATCTTCTTATTTAGAGATATAACTTTTTTTGAAAACATTAAACCATTCTCAAAAAAATTGAATTTTTCTCCCCCATTATGAGTACCAATAAGAAAATGAAATTAAAATGCTAAATTGAAAAGAGATAATTCTTTTAAAATATATTCTAGGAGATCATAAAAACACACTTCTCAAAATTTGGACATGATTTCTTAAAAACCATAAAATATTTTCAAAAATAATTAATATTCGAGGAAAAATATAACACAACAAAGAAGAGAAAAAATGAAATAATAATATAGAAAAATTGTATTTCCCCTTAAATAAAATAAAACTTTCTAAATATTTTGTATTTTTAAACATTTCAAATAATTAATGATCTGTAAAAATATATGCAAACAAGAAATATATCATTATAAATTGGCCTCCTAAAAAATTGATACTAAATATCAATATGTTTATTATTTGAATAATTAACAGGTTTTCTGGATATTTATATCAAAATATTGTTATCACATTTATTTGGAACATGAATAATTATTAACTCAAAATCATAGATATTTTGTTTTCTCTGTATAATTTTTTCACATAACTCTCTCTAAATAATTATTCTTATTCAACTGTAGAAAGTGAAAATATATTTTTCTTCTAACTACTCCTATAAATTATATAATTTTGAGGTAGGTGACATGTTCTAACTATACATTTCCTATCTATTTGGGATCCATAAAAATTAGGGTTGGAAAAAAATTAAAGGAGTACACGAGATTCATTTAAGATAAAATAAACCATGATTTTTAGATCATTATAAAAAATTAAAAATATTTTTTAGATCTATTAAATGAAATTATATAAGATATGATAGAAAAAGATAAAAAAGATAAATACATAACATAATATAAATCTACGTGGTATTATGATAAATTATACTAGAAATCATATTTCTGTAAAGATTATTGTCAATATATTTGATAACATAATCTAACCTTATATTATAATAAAAAATCATATATGTGCTAATTTCCCTCGATTAATCCTTTCTATAATGATTAAGTATCTCATAATTTTATCTCAAATGGATAAGCAATGTCATATCATTTGTTTAGTTATTTAATAACTATGAATTTATTTTATCATAAACATAATACTAATTTCTAATTATTTTATAACAATATTTTAACATTAATTTCAAATGGATTAATTTTTTAATTGAGAAATTATCCCATTGGTAATTTTTTTATCAATTAAAAAATAAAATTGAAAAAATGATGAATCATATTTTCCCATTTTAAATTTATTTTATAAAATAATAATCTAATATAATTTTATACAAATAAAGACGTGGTTATTTATAACATATAAATCATTGATGTTATTGAAAATGGAATTTCTAAAAAAAATTCTGAAAACCTGGGGAATTTTTAACAAAAACATATTTAGAGAAAAAATATTTTAACAAAATATATTTAACATCAATTTTAAAAAGCAAAAAATTGGGATGCGAGGTGAATTCCAAGAATATTATTATGTATTATACCTAGGAAATGTGGAAATGATTTATATTAATCAATTTATCTTCCTTTATTATAGACATCATGTATTTGAATATCTTTTTTACATGTGATGGTACCTTGTTCATAAAATTTATTTCTAGAAACATTTATTCCTATAAAATGAAGATTTATAGTTCATTAAACAATAGTCTAAACATCATTCAATTATAATTTATTTATCCCTTCATGAATAGAAAAAATTCAATTTTATACATTAATAATAATAATAAGGCTTTAATATTATATACATGAATAACTAGAAAATTTCACTCCTTCATTTATGATAGATCATCAAATATTTGTACCATCTTGAAAATAATCAATAATAATTTCCAGAAATTATATTTTGAATTTTTATCTATTTTTTCATGTAATAGAATGAGTTTCAATAAACCCTATTAAGGATATTTTTGATTATTCAACGTAAATGGTTCGTCTTTATCTAACTATTTTGTGGAAACTGAAATTTTTTGAGGATTTTAAATAAATTAGATATGAATGGAATAATCAATGGTTTTTTATGTTTTATTGAAGACTCTACAGGATTTAATTGAGTATGAGTACTTGAGAAATATTCTATTTTCATATTTTGGATTAAAAATCCCATGTTATTAATTAGTGTTATGAATATAAAATTTATATAAAAACACTTTAAAACCTATAAAATTCAGAATTTAATTTCTATAATGTTCATAATGGGTCTTATAGAAGAATATTAATTCAAGAAAACATGATATTTTAAAGAAATTTGTATTTAGTATGTCATCCTAAAATTGTTGTGGGAGTTTAAAATAATTTATGAGGGTTCGTGAGAGTTATTGAAGAACTCAATGTTCTTCTTTCAACTACCCCATTTTGTTAATTTATTCATGCATTGCAAAAACTGTGAATATAACATTGTAAAGAATAATGTACATCAAATTCTCTTTCATGATTTCTTTAAGAAAGTGACTTTCTTAATTGTTTTCATTTTTCACCTTTGTAATGAATTTTATAAAGATATTATAAGACTCATTTTGGTGTATCAAGATAAATCCCCAATTGAATCATATATAATCATTGATAATTAACAAAAAGTTTAATTTTTCTTAAATACATTAAATTTATATTTTTTTAAAAAGATCTATGTGATCAAAATCATGGTATTTAGAGGTCTATACTTCTTTTCTAGTTTCTTAAGAGGTTTTTTATTGCTTAACAAGTAGTAAAAGTTCAAAAACTCTTTGAGAGTATATATGGTAAATTATCATACTAGTTGATGTTGGTTAAGAATAATGAGTGAGTGATAAAATGACAATAGATTCTATTGATAATCCATGAAATACAATCACAAACACTCAAACACTTACAATTATGAGAAATATTATATTTTATATAGATAATATAAACATTATCGGTAAGAAAATTTAAAATAAAATATTTTCATTGTAGAGAAAATTTTTACAGAAATTATTTTTAAAATAGAAATAAGTTTTTTATGAAAAATTGGATAATTCATAAAAAATTAGTATTAAACCATAAATGAAAAAAACATCATTTATAAGATTTGAACTGATAAAAAGGATTTTACCAATAATGATGATTTTAACTCTTTAATTATCATGAAATTTCATTTATCTTACATGCAGTTTTTCATGTTAATTTAATTATGAGGGGTGATCTCACGTACATGGGCCTCAGCCCAGTTGGTGAGGTATCCTTAAGTGCACCCACAAGACCCAGGTTCAAAACCATGTAGAGGCATATTTCTGGTACTATTGTATGAATTGTAGTAGACTGTACACTATGTGGGTACTGTAGCAGAATTGTACACTGTACAGGTACTGTAGCAGAACTGTACACTATGCGGTATTGTAGCAGGCACTGTAGCAGGTACTATTTGGTATTGTAGCAGCTGGAACTATTCACCTTGGGCCACTGGTTTGGGTTTGGAGTCTTTAAGGGTTTCGGGCCACCTAGTCCTTCAAGTCTGTTGGGATTTTGGGCCACCTTTAAGGCCTTCGGGCTACCCCAAGTCCTTCAAGCCATATGCAATTTCCCCAGACACACTACAAAAAAAGAGCATCCTCAGAAGAGGATTTATAGAAGGTGTACTCACCAGAGCAGAATCAAAAGGATTTGTAAGAATGAAAGGGTATGGCTATACCATCAGGACCATCTTGTGCTTGTACGGGAAGCCTAGCTAGATGGTCATGTGAAGGTGGAGAGCTACTATCATGATCCAGATGCTGGGGAGGGGTAGTTCCTTGTAGATAGTCTGGTTGAATTCCCTAAGACCTTCAGGTCATGTAATCTCATAATCATGTGTGCTATGTAATCTCTAAGCCTACAGGCCTTTTAAGGGTTCTCCTTCATCCCTTGAAACGGGGTTATAAAAAATCAATAAAAATGAAGGACTTTGGGCCATTTAAGGGGGGATGGGTGATCTCACCTGAGCCAAGAGAATAAAAAATTTATATACCCTCTTTTTTTATATTTACACATTAATCAATTATAGTAAATAATTACGAAATTATTAATTTTTATACTAAAATATTGGGTTCATTTATATTAGATAACATGGATTTTGGAATCAAAATTTTCTAGAAATTGTTTTTGAGACTATATATAGGACAAAATATTGATCACTTTTGGTATATAATATCATGTAATTTTAAAATTAAATACATAAATTAAAATCTATTTTATTGGAAATTAATTACAAAACCTGAATTTTTCAAAAGTAGGTTATAAAAGTCATATTTTTTAAAGAAACATATATATTTTTAGAACCAAATTCATAATGTTTTATTGAGATATTATAGATAACCCAAAGTTTTATTTATTTTTAGTTCAAATTGGGTGAATTCATAACAGTTTCTTGAAACCAATAATAGTCATCGATAACTTATTCACATTAATTATCTCACTCATTTTAGAAAATAATTAATATTTTTTTGTAGTGAGTTGATCATTTTCATTATGCACCTGATTATACTTATTTTTATTCTCATTATACATTAATGTTAATTCAAAAAAATAATTATTTTTATTATTGGATTATTTTAGATATTAATATATTAAGTGATTAGATGAAAAAAGTCATTGAGGATGACGAATGCAAATTTTTTAATTAAGAATATGAACATGGGTTTACTTCTAAACTAAACCAGACCTGAGACATTGGAAAATTAACATGGTCATCAAATAATTGTATTAAGGTGAAAGACTTTCCCCTTATATGACTAACTCATTGACCACCATCTTATTGATTTCATTCACTTCATGTTTATCTATCACTTTCGGTGAAACTTTTCTTCTAAAGAACCAAAGATTATTTTCATCTAGCATCTTTTTAGATACATCATAACTCAAATAATTTTGACTATTTCAAAATTCACTAAAGCATGTGAAAGTCTCAATAATATATGTATTCATATGTATCCTAAAATATTCTGAATATATTCTCTACATATCATTTCTAGTATAATTTTATTTATTCATTACTTTATAATTTACTTATAAAAATGTTTGTATTTCATAAGTGGTTTTACAAGTTTAAATTTTATTAAACTCATTATGATATAAATGACAACGTACAGAAATCATAGTTTTTTTTATCTCAAATGATGTTATTTCATAAGGATTCTATTTTTAATCCTATTTTTAGATGTATTAATGACATTGACAAATATTTTATAAACATGGTATCCTGTATTAAAATGAAATATAGACATGTGGCTTTCCAAAAAGGTATAGTTCGGTCCATTAATAACTATTGAACAACCCATAGAATGTCTATTAGGAAAACAAAGTTTGATTGAAAAATATTCACATTTAGAAATATGAAACAACTAAATTGGATAAGATTTTGGAAATAAAAAAATAATTTTGGAATCAAGGTTATTTTTAGATAGATGTCAATCTTCTTTTTATAAAAAATATTGTTCATAGATAAAATGGAAATAGGGGTTAATTACCTTAAAATAATTTAAACCATTACCTTCAAATTAAATTGCTTACTATTAAAATAGTTAATTTTGGAATAAAATAATATCTTTAAATTGATCATTGTAAAAATATAAATAATAACAATGATCTAATATAAATTTTAGACATTAAAAAGGCATGTTCTGATAAATTATTTTGAAAATTGCTCACAAATGATCCCATATGTATCCTCCCATAAAGAAGGGTTGAGAGGGTTCTATTTATACTATTAGATTATAGGAATACAATGAAATAATGATTAATATATAATTCATTTTGTTAATTGAAACAATAAACTAAATAGTACGGATGGTTTAAAAAAATTAAAGAACCAGGATCCCTCACTTTCAGAGTGGTGAGAAAATAATGAAAAATAAGAAGATGATATAGCTTTCTCCTTACAAACCCTTTACAAATCACACAATTATCTCTCCAAAACATTTATAAGAACAGAAAAGAGATGCATAGAGAGAGAGATAAAGAGTGATAAATTTAGAATTGGAATAGCCATTATTTTTATATCCCATTATTTTAAAATATGTTCGTAAATTAATTTAACATCTTTGATAGTTTAAATTTCACAACAAAATGAGCATAAATAAATGAATACATATTATTAAATATTATTATTTGAGAAAGATAATAATAACCTTCCCATTAATTTTTTTTTCTGAATAATATTAACTATATTTTGAAAAATATATATATAATGGTTTTATTTAATAAACTTTTATACATTAATTCTTAGGAAATAAACACATGAGTTTTAGTAAAGTAATTTTATTATTCAAATATACAATTTAAGAAAAGAGTTATTTTAATTGATTTTAGTGGGAAAATAAAAAAAATAATTTTGGACAGTTCAAGAAAATATATTTGATAAAATCAACTTCATTTTTTAAATTTTAATGTATGTATTCTCTTATAGTGAAAATTTGGGATTTTTTTGAAAATATTTATTTTCTACTGAATAATGAAAATTACTTTTTTTTTATAAAACTATCATTTTCATTATATTTAAATCTACCTTTATGATTTTAAATTAATCTAAATTAACATAAGTAATTATTGGATATATATAATGTAATTAATTAAATTTATTTATTCTTTGTTCCTTATTTTGGAATAAGAACATTTTTGGGATTAAAACGCATTTTTTCTAAAAAAAACTATATTTCCTTTCCTTTTTATGATTTAATTTTAAATGTAATTTTTTAACTTATGTGCATTAATATTTTTAAAATGGATTAAATATTTAAAATAAAGATGTCAAAATTATCTTATAAGACCATTTTGATTATTAGGCATACAAAATTTATTGTGTTAAAAAAATATTTACCTCAATATATGAAAAATAATGTAGCAGGTTAAATAAAAAAGGTAAAAGAATAAAATACCTACAAAATTTAAGCTAAATAGGTGTTTTATGTGGTTATAATCCTTAAACATACATTAAAACATAAATTATGAACCAAATTATTTAGAATTCATTCCAATCAAATTAGGATTGATTTAAATATGAAATAACCATTATTTAATCACTTTAAACCACCCCTACTCATGTATAAATTCTAATCCTCACCACCCACTCTCACACCACTAGCCTCTATACCCTTAAAATATATGAAAACACATATCCTACCAACTCTCCCCAATTCTAATTACTAATTTTCCAAGTCAAATACAAATTCCATGTTTCTTAAGGGTTCCTTGATAGGGTGATATTCAAGATGTAACTCTCTCAAACAACCTACCTTCGTATATGTTCCTAGTTACATTCTCTTTTCCCCCCCTCATATATTGAAGAAAATTAAATATTGTAATAAAAGAATAATAAAATTTTATAATTCTAATGGAATATATTATATCCATAACTTTTCTTTTTTCTACTCTTATTCAAAGAAATGAATCCACTATCTAAATTATGATAGTTAACCATCACCATGGATAATAATTTTTTATTTTTAATTACTTCTTTAAAAGGTAGTAATAAAAAAATTAATCTTCAAAAATAAGATTTTAATAGTTATATTATAATATATTTCTTATTCTGAAACTTATAGATAATCATCATATAAAATAAAATGAAACTATATTTTGATGGTTGGAAAAGAAGCCAAAATAAACTAAACATTTATCATTAACATTTTATCAAATGAATCGTCCTAATGTTGGAAAGAAAAATGATATATGGAGCACTTAAAAATATGTAAGTTCATGAATACCATTTTATTTCACTTCTTTATTTTTATTTTCATTGGACTAGAAAATACACAATTATACACAAGTGATCTGACTATCAAACCATGAAATTAACACACCAAAAACAATGAAAATAGTGAAATATTATTAATGAATAAGTGATATATGTTATAAAATTATCATATAAGGTATTATGAATATTAATATGGTTTTGTAAGGAATTATTGAAAATCATTAACCTTTTATACATGAGGTTAATGTATAAAAAACTAGAGTGAAGTGTGAAGGAAGGGTTTCTCGTCTCACTTTTACTACTATAAAATATATACCTTGTTCACCACTTATTTATTATATATAGTGTATATACATCCATTTTATATATTTTATCATGAATCTCATTGTATTCATGTAATATAATGTTTCATTTGATAAATATTACATTTATGGGGACTTCGATTCCACTGATTAAAAAATGGTAAGGGAATTCTTAACTCAATTTATATTCAATGGGTTATGCTTATACTTCATTGACTATGAAATTCCTAGATTATGTATGGAAGGTATTTTTATTATCTTATTTTTTATTTACCCTTGTTTTATGTGGATTTACCATTAATAAAAAAATAAAATCATTTTATTAATTCTCAATTCAATGAGATGGTATTTATATGGGGCTTTCCTTTAAAAATTATATTTTTAAAGCTTACCTTAAAACACTATTTTCATTCCATGTTCTTGATTTATAAAATTGATTCAAAAAAGTCTTGTACAGTAATATTATGATTTTTCAAAGTCACTTTTACACATGCTTTAATTTTTCTAAAACGTTTTGAAAGGATTTTTTTCATTTTGTAAAAGTGATTTTTTTGTGATTTTTTCAACAAAAATAACGAGGGAATTTTTTTAAAAAATAATTATAGTATTTTCACCTAATTGTTTTGTATTAATTACTTGAATATTAATTTATAATCCTAAGATACTGTTTTCAATTAAAATTATTATATTTATATTTTCTTGGAATTTTGAAAAAAATATCATTAAAACATAAATGATATATTTCTCAAGAGATATTTTAATTGATCTTTTAAAATTAGTTTCGAAATAATATAACATTATTTTATATTTATTATTCTTTACTAGGGATATTTTTCAAGGATACTATGCTTATTCATTTAAGGTTTGTTTATTTTTATGATGGAATGTTATATATGAAACCTGTTTATTATCCATTGGTAATGCTATGATAAAATGTTTGTAAAACCTAATTTCATTTTCTAGTCTCTAATATGTGTTATAATATTTTCAAACACATATGTATGGTTTTCATTTTTTGATATATGGAAACTATATACCACTTTAGAGTTTTTTGTACTTATTTCTATCACATAAGATAGACATAATGAAATGGAAAGTGAATTCTATTTAATAAGACCGAAATAATATAGGAACTAAGCTTGGTTAAGTAAGATAGTACTAGAATTTTGAGTGAACTAGGTTCAATAATATGTTTCTTTAATGAAAAGTGAACTCAGTTCTATAATAAAACTTTTCCACTATGATGGTCTTGGGAGTGAACATTGACTTCTATGATGGCCTGTCAAGTTAATGCATTCCACTATACGGAAGGGGAATCCACTGGGGATGGTGGTGTGTCCAACCCAGGAGGTGTATCTACCCATAGAGTTCCGTTATATGTTTTTGAAATTAGATTTGACTACTAGGGGAATTATTTTTTATGTTTATGTGTATTATAAAATTCCATCGCTTATGTCATTATTTCACTAATTATGCTCTATGATTCATTTATGATTCATGTCTTATAAACTTATATGATATAGTATATGACTAAATAGTCTTATCTTTGATATGAAATGTACAATTTTCAAATGTTTTGTTCATTTTGTTATGGAGTTATAATTATGTTATGATTTATACCACCCTTGTCTACCCTTATTGTGAATATAATCTCACCATTTCTTATGTTTATATTACCTAGGTTATGAGTAAATATGTTAAATGATATTTTTCTAGAATAATTTCACATGGATGATGTTTATGACCTACTGTGAAATATAAAAATATAAGAATAGTGTGATATCACATAGATCATTATTAACCAATTTTTTATAAACTAAAGTTGGTGAGAATTTGAATAAATTATATGAAACACTATACCAAAATTTTCATTTAGTTTGTAACTGATCAAATATTGCATTATGATGTTGTATGAATTTGTGTAAAATATTGGGTCACATATATCAGTATCAATTCCAGAAATGTAATGTTTTTTTTTCAAAACTGAACTTATAAGATCAAATCTTAGGCTATAACATTTGGTATAAATCTAGGGTTTATATAAATCATGAAACTAGGATGTTTTATTAAGAGTTCAGAATATCATCAAGGGTTTATAATTTTATGAATGACTATAATTTAAAGGTCTTAGAAACCCATTCTTATTCATTGGGTAATGAAATATTTGTTTGACTAATGGATACATTTATGTTTAAGGTAATTACATTTAGGGATGTAAAATTAATGTAATGAGAGAACATTTAAGGTTAAAATAGTACATTATTGCTGAATATATTGTATTTCTGGATTTTTCAAAAATTTATATAATTTTAAAAGGGTTATATTATTATTGTTTTTGAAAAGGGCCCATATGAAAAATTATATACAACCCATAACATATAATAAGTTCATGAGTACTGAACCCACAACAGAATGGTTTCAATGGTTCATCTCCTACCACTGGCCAACATGATTTCATAGTTTTTATAAAAAAGTTTTTTTATGGAAATTGTGATCCATAGAAGTTGATTATAATTCCTAAAGCATGAATAAAAAATTCCAACAAATTATTTTGTGGAAAAATTATTTTTTAGTGAAAATGGTTTAAAAGATGCAACTCTATTTTCCAAGTATATTTCATTATGTAAATACACAAATTTGTAATATAATTCATCAACACTATTAAATAGAATTTTGAAAACATATTATCCATTTAATTTTCTTACTAATGAATCAACGACCATATATCCTATTAAATATTTATGGTTTTTTGATTGTTAACCTTCTAATTTTCATTTTCTCAATCATTATCCATCGAAATATGATAGATATAATTCCCTTCCATTTCCATATTTTCACATTCCACGGATTTTATTTTAAAATGAATATTTTTTTTAGTGACTTTCAATTTTAATTTTACTCTTTAGGAGGATGTTTTATTTCCTTTTTTAATTATGTGGGATTTTAAAAAATAAATATTCAAATATCTAAATTTAATTTTCAAAATGAAATTTTAAATTACGAGGAAATTGTTTTTTGAAATTATTGGTCACATCAGGAATTTACTGTATTAGTTTTCTATTCCATTGAATCTCTTTAAATTTAATGATTTTTTTCATGTATCTCTAATGAGGAAATAAATACATGGTCTTTCACATGTATTAAACTCTGAGATCGTACTGTAATAGAAAGAACATTCTTATAATGATCAATCTGTAGATATTCTATATTATAGACATAATGTTCAACCAAAAAATACCACTAACCTAGTTAACATTTTTTGGAGAGACAAGTAATATGAGGAAGATTCATGGGAACATGAGCATGTGATGAGGTAGAGGTCTCATCATTTTTTTATATCTGAGTAATTAATTTTCAGGGAAAAAATCAGTTTAAGGTGGTTAGAATTTGAATCCCCAAGATTTTATACTATATTAATTTTAAAATATATTTAACATATTTGATAGTTTACGTCGAATGCAACACTAAGCTTAAATGATTCACATTGTACTATTAAATATTATTATTTTAACATGACCCACATAACTTATCCCTTAATTTGGAAGGTTTGAATATGATTAAATATATTATTAAATATATATATGAACTCTATATTGAATTAAGTTTTATTTATTCATGCTTAAAAACTAATCACACAACTTTTAGTAAAGTCATTTTATTATTAAAATATAGGTTTAAATAAGTGAGTGATCTTAATTTAATTCAATGAGAAAATAAATATAATGAATTTTTTACTCATTTAGTATATTTATTAGATATAATGAACACAATTTCAGAATATATCATGTTAATTTTATCTTATGGTGAATTTTAGGGAATTTTCTGAAAACCTTTATTTTCTAGTAAAGAGTTTAAATTACTAATCATGAAAAAACTATCATATTATTCAAATAAAAAAGAAAAATTATGATTTTAAATTTATCTCAATGTATGTTAACTTATTAATAGTTATATATTATCTAATTAATTACATTTAAACAATATTTTTTAACTAATTTTGGTATAAGTACATATTTGGGCTTAAAAACATATTTTTCCAAAAAACTCATTACATTTTGAGGGATTAATTTAAAATTTATTTTTTCAACTTCTCTATTATAAATCATTAAAAGCGGATTCCATATTTGGAAGAAGGTTTTCCAAATTAGGTAATATGTCCATTTTAATTTTTAGGAGTATGTAATGTTACTATGGTAAAATAATATTTAGCTCAAAATAGGTAAAATAATGTATCATGTTAAAGTTATATGGTAAAACCTTAAAATACCAAAAAACTAAAAAATTAAATCTGTGGTTTTGTGTTTCTCAACCTTAAAAATCCTTTACAACATTCACTATCGACCAAATGTTTTGGAATTAATTCTACCATAATGTGGTTGGATTTAAATGTAAAATAATAATTATTTGGGGAATATCATATAAATTAATGGTGACATGTTAAAGAAATAATATGCTTGAACTATTTTAACCATTATACAAAAATAAATTATTTTTATATTTAAATCATAGAGTTAATATAAATCACTATCATATTAAACTTACTAGTAGCTTCGAATCATAGAAAAAATTATGATGACATATAAAAAAATGTTCCCAGTATGATCCATAAATTCATGAAAATCCTCTTTCTATTTTGGGATAATTTTTAACACCCAATAAATAAAATGAAACAATTGAGGTTAAATATCAAAAATTTATCAATAAAAATTCCATGAAATATAAGTACCATCTATGGAAATGTTTTCCCATTTTCATCGGTTGATTAATCCTAGGAATGATCTCATTACCATGAAAAAAATAGAGCATCATATTTTCTGAAATTATGAAATAATGAGGTATATAAAATAAATATCTAGTACCATTTTGTAACATCCCCATAAGGAGGACTCTAATTAGTGTCTTGGATAGAGTCTCCATAAAACATTATTCATTCCATTATATATTCTAGTGGATACTGACCAATGGATACTTTGTAATGTGGTTTATATGGGAGACTATAACCTCCATTCAGATTAGAAACAAAAATTAAATTAATAAACAATGAAAAAACCATGGGTAATATTATCATAAAAATTGGGTGGATGTTCCAAATAATTGTTTTATCAAAATAAAATTACATTGGAGTATTCCATACATGTCACAACTAATTCCCCAAGGTGGATAATATACTTAGGATATAAATATAAGAATATAAAATATAATCTACAATATATTCATATTTGATCATGATTCAAGCATAATAAGATCACCTATACCTAATCATATAATGCATTAAAAAATGTTAATAAACAAGTATTTTCCCTAAATATATATCATTTACCCGATAGTGATAAATACTGATAAACCTTATTTAAATGTTATAATAAGTTGTTTTGAATAAAATGTTGTTTTCCAATAGCAACAATGTTAATAAGTATAACTAGAATAAAATAAATGACCATAAAATGTACCGATGCTCCATTTTAATTAGATAACTTATTTAATCAAAAGTAATAAATAAACACTGATTCCAAGGATCTATGGTGACTCCCATGATTAGATAATATCATCATCAATACGTTTATCTATGACCCTGATCATACATACCTACATTAACCAGTAACGTGATGTCTTTGATCACATAGTGATAACCAATGTAACTGTACTATTGTGACCACCATTTTGAGTGTTTTCTATGTCATCACAAACCCCCCTTAGGGTTTTTTCTTATTTATCCTAGACCAATATATAATAGTATTTTATTATACATAATATACCCCACATATTAGTGTTTTATTTGTTATCATTAAGAACCCCATAATGGTGTTTTCTTAATCCATTATAAACAACACAATATGGGTGTTGTCTTAATAATAATGGACAACCCCAAAAGGGTATTTCATTAAAATGAAAATTCTTTAATATTAAAAATATAATACATTTTATAAAACAATATTCTAGGAGAAGTAATGGTTTTGGTTGTTGAAACATAAAAATGCGTTCTAATTTGGTGGTGGCTTTGAAATCAGTAGAAAAATTGATCTCTAATTAATCCGTTTTTGAATAAAAAAAATATTTATGAAACATTATTCATTCGAAATTATCATTATTCAATTTTATACTTTACAACTCATAAGGAAAAACATAATGATCACAACAAAATATTAGGATTCCTCTTTGAATCACCCATAATTTCAAAAAATATCATTATGATTTTAGTTTCATTTCAAATATTTAGTATTCTGAAATTAAATTCCACCACCATATATTCAAAACGGAATCTCCTTTTCAACCATTTTAAACATATTAGTTAATAATTTATACCAAACCATAAAAAAATCTGAGATTGAACATGAATAATATTATTAAAATTATCAATTTACATATTATAAAAAAGAAACCATCTTGTTGATTATTTCCATGGAATATTGTATCAACAATTAAATCCACTATGAATTAGCTTCCAATATGAATTAGGAAACATAAGATCTAACATCTTGGGTAAATAAAGATATAATACATTCTCTTTTTTATTAATATTTTTGAATTAAATATTAATTTTACTTTAAACAGTTTGATATGTTCGATAGCGTACCCGATACGCAACAATGAGTTTCTTTGAAATCTTACATAGCACACTAATAATATAATATTATAATTTAAAATGGTAGTTAACTCCTAGCTGTTGTATTGGCAGGAATGGAAAAAACTAACTACAATATGATTATATATGTTTGTTAAATTTATTTACATTTATCCAATAAAAACTTAGAGGCTTAAAATATGAATGAATCTAATTTTAAGCATAATTTACATTAAAAGGTCGATTTACCGCCTTTTAATGGAGAACCCTCTTTAAATCTAGTTTTTGTTATTTTTATATGTTTTATTTGACAAAATAAAATTATAATTTATATTTGGGACATCAAATTTTACTTTGGGTAATTTTTTGGTATTTTTCGGATAAAGTTCATTTTTAATGAATAGTGGAAAATATTGTATTTTAATTCAAAAATGTGTTTTAATATAATTTATTTATATAGTTATATTATCATTTTAATTGGTTTTAAAGTGTAATTATAATTTATTTTTACAATTTAATCTAATATTGGTCATTTAAATTAATTTCATTTTGAAATTGGATATAAACAAGTGTCAATCTTTTGATAGTTATTATTTATTAAAAACACGCTATTAATTTTAACAGTGAGAATTAATTTTAAATTAATTAATACCACTTCTATGTTTTGAATTTGGAAAAATAGACATCATCTTTGAATTTGGAATATCAAATAAATTTTAGGCTGATTTTTTGGTATTTTTCTGAAAAACTTCAATTTTTGATGAATAGTGAAACCACATAGTAGTAGTTAAAAAAACTGAATTTTTCATTTCAATGACATTTTACCGCTTCTGTGAATTGAATTTTGAAAATATGACATAAATGGTTGTTATAAAAAATAAAAATGTGGTCCAATAAGATGAAAATAATTTTTGGTGAATAGTAACTGTTGACTTCTATTTACCGTAGTTAAAGGTAAATAGGGTAATTCACAGTAAAAAGAGTATTATAATAATTTAAAATTACCTTAACACTTATCCTAACCTTGTTGGATGAGTAATGGCCTACCATGGTCATCTTTGGGTCTATTTTTGGACCCCATGGAGCCACTTATGAAAGAAAATGACACTTTAGATTAATTCATTTAATGTAAAAGCAAAATGACATAAACAAAAATCTTGTAGTAAATTAATTTTTATATGGTGTTATATAAGTCATATTTTCGACTAAAAATATTATTTAGAAAGATAAAAATATTTCACACATCAAGGAATTTTTTTTATAATTTTTAGACATAAATAAATTAAGTTTTCTATGACACAATAATGATGTAGTAGTTACCTCATTAATAAATGATTTAAATAAATAAGATTATAATGATTAAAATATTATAGAAAACAAGTCCAATTCTGATTGGATGATTTTATTTCGACTATGAGTCATCTTATCTTCGACTTTAATGATTTTTGGACCATTTGAAACCAAATATCATTATATAATAAAATAATATTATCACACTTCCCTAAAGAGCCCCCTCCTCCCCCTTATAAAAGGAGACCACTTATAACCAATTTCTCACACCACTCAAACCTTTTGGATCATCCAACCTCTACCAAATTAATCTCCCTACATCCCTCCCCTCCTCCTAGAAGCATTACTTTAGGAATTAGGCACTTTAAGAAGTCAATTTGGTTCAAACCCAAGCAAGTTACCCAAATTAAATGTAACGGGTTCTCTTAACTTATTTTCTTTTATTTTACTTTTCCAACCCCTATACTCTCTTTATTCCTTTATTTTATAACAAAACCAGAATCCTCAATATACTAGGATGTTTTTTTGAGAATTATTATAACTACACTTACACACAACTCCATCTAATGGGTGAAGAACATAATATTTCTGTGGATGGAAAACTAACAGCTCGTGAAACGATGATTGTTCAAATATCACCAACCGCCTCTCATGGTGTCCATTATGATGGAACTGTATTTATATATGATTTATATTATTTTTATGTTTTCTTGATGCTTCTGTAATTTCCATTTATATCATACCTTTATGGTTTCCATTATGGGTAAACATGATAATTTCATTTGAGGAAGTGCGGACTACCTTCCCCTCAAAGTGATATGACTCATTCATACCATATGTGGTACGTATAAAGGATATATTTGATGATATTAAATATGATACAATACTTTAATTATAAAACTAATATGTATCATTATGTTTTAATTCCAATAAATATGAAATAGAAATGGAAGTAGTGTTCATGCGAATGTACGGCTTACCGTCTCCATGAACGGTGCATTTCATTTCTTACCTCTAAATGTTATGTACTATTATAAATATTTGTATATTCTGGATTTATATGATATGTATGATATCCAAATCATTATTATCATTCTGGATATAATGAACCTTTGACCACATGAACAACATGTAATTATAAGAAGTCCATTTTTGACTCAAGTACCAAATATCAACAAAACGAACGTTATTAACTTGAATGATTACATAATGATTATAACATGGTAATAAGTGATATAAAAGGAATAATAAACTTGAAAAATGTTCTTAAGAAATTATAAATTAACTTTATTTTATTATTCATGAGATTAAAGAATGATCAAGGCAAGTCGGACATGAGGTAAGGGACTTCACCTCAATCGCCTTTCATTGAGGAATATTTTGTTTTAATACACAATTTTATTTTATACACTTTATAAGCACCTTTGAATTTTTATTACATTCAAAGGGAATATTTTTATATGAAGAGTTTTACTAAAAGATAAAAAGGAATGTTTTTAACGTAAGCGGTGACAATGACCTTTCCACCGCTGCAAGTATTATTTGATCATTGGCTTCCTTAAAAAGCCGTAATGTTTTTAAAAGGAAAAATAAATACCATATAATCATTTTACGTATTTTGGTATTGAAAATGATTTTGATAATGGAGTTATTATTTCAACATCTTTAAATTATATTTTGTTATTGCAATGTGGAAATTTTATCTTTCCTTTATGATTATGTTCTATGTTATGATCATGTTATGGTTCTTGGGCATTATTTCTATATACGGGTGGTTCTATGATAAACCTAGGGCAGGTGAGCCCAAGAAAGATCTCCAATGCATTGGGTAACGTGGCGGAGGTAAACGTGAATGTTTCTCCTAATATATTTAGGGAATATACTATGATGGGTATTCCAAAGTAACTCCATATGTAGCTGTGATAGCTATATTGTAATTATGTTATGGATGCCACAAGTTACCTTAATGATATATGATTTCTATGTGCCTTTCATAAATCTTATGATTTCAGGAAGTAAGTAAGAGAGTTCTTGTTTTGTATGTATTTATAAACAAATGTTTTTATCCTTTGTATTATAACCCTTACTGAGATTTTTATGCTTATCCTAAGTTTTGAAATGTTTTCACAGGACTTAAAGATGAATAGGGACAAGGATGGGATCACGGAAAAGTCATGCTGTCTAAAACATGAACTAGACATGACCTTTTTTTCAGAAGTTTTTATTTTATAAAAAAAATGGAAACTGTGTATAAGTGTCTAATTTGTAATTATTTTGAGATGTAATAGTAATGTCCAAATTCTCTAAAACTCGAAACCTGAAAAGATCCTCCATGTGAATTATTCATTTAATTCAATATTATGTAATGTTTATGGTTGGGTCCTTATAGTTGATATCACAGGTCGATTTATATAACTTTAGGAGTTAGGGTATTGTTAAATTAATTTCCATAAATTAATTTATGGTAATATTTTAATGATATATAATTTACTGAGTAACATGTTGTTTCGCCTAAGATATTTTTGTGTTCAGAATAGTTTTTCGTAGAGAAAACTAGGCAGTTGTGATGGGAAGTAATATAAAGGGAAATGACCTTCCAAATCAACATCCTGATATGGTTAGAATCAAAACTAAATAGTTTACTGCAGTGATGGATCAGTTTATTCCGGTGAAAAATGGTGGTTTTTTTTATTGGTGATATTTTCATTTATTCAAAAATCAAGGAGGAAAAGTAAATCCATTTAGGGTTGTCTTGGAAACCTTAAAAGAAAATAAACTATTTGGTAAATTCAGCAAGTGTGAGTTTTGGTTACAACAAATTTCTTTCCTTGGTCACATTGTTTCAAAAAATGGCATAATTGTTGATCCTAAAAAAACAAAAGTTGTTGAAGAATAGCTAAGACCCACAAATATAACTAAGATTCATAGTTTTCTTGGTTTGTCAGTTTATTACCGGAGGTTTTGGGAAAACTTTTCATGGTTATCTAGTCCAATAACTAAGTTAACTCAAAAAGGTGTTAAGCTATTTTGGACAAAATAATGTGATGATTCTTTTCAAGAATTGAAAAGATTGGTGAATGATCCAGTTTTAGCACTTCCTTCTAGAAATGGTGAGGTTGTTATATACAGTGATACTTCATTGAATGGACTTGGACGTGTCCTTATGTATAATGATCAGGTAATTTCTTATGCTTCACGTCAGTTGAAACCCCATGAGTTAAATTACCCAACACATGATTTGGAATTAGCTGCTGCTGTTTTTTATTAAAAAATTTGGAGGCATATTTTGTATGGATTGAAGTGTAAAATATATACTGATCACAAAATTTTTAAGTTTATATTGACTCTAAAAGAATTGAACATGAGACAGAGGAGATTGTTGGAATTAATCAAGGATTATGATTGCATGATCCATTACCATCTAGGAAAATTAAATAATGTGGATGATGCTTTGAGTCAAAAAAGTAATGTCTCATTAGCCATGCTACATTTGGAACGATATCCTTTGGTTATTTATTTGATAGAATTTGTCATAGAAATTGTTGGTGTAGGAAATTCTTCTATTTTGTTTCAGTCGTTAGGGAAATCATCTCTATCAGACAGAATAAAGAAAGTGTAGAAAGAAGTTAGTGAGTTGCAGAAAAAGGTAGAGTTGGTTCAGAAGGGTATGTTTCCTGATTTTAACATTGATAATGATTGTGTTTTGAGGTTTAGGAAGAGATTATGTGTGCCTTGTGATTCACAGTTGAAGAATTAGTTATTATGTAAAGCTCATAGATCCCTGTTTTAAGTTCATCCCGGTAGTACTAAGATGTACTGAGATCTTCAGGAGTATTACTGGTGGGATGAAATGAAAAGAGATATTTCTGATTTTACTGTGAAGTGTTTGACTTGTCGGCAGGTTAAAGCAAAGCGGAAGTTACCGAAAGGAATGCTTCAATCTTTACCGGTGCTACAGTGGAAATGGGAAAATATATCCATGGACTTTGTTGTGCGATTACCAAATACATCTCGAGGTAATAATGCAATCTGGGTTATAGTTGACCGATTGTCTAAATCTGCAATTTTCATTCCTATACGAGATACTTTCTCTCAAGATCAACTTTCTCGATTGTATGTTAAAGAGATAGTCAGGTTGCATGGAGTTCCCCTCTCCATTTTATCTAATCGTGATCCCAGGTTTACCTCTAACTTTGGAAAAGGCCTTCAGAAGTCATTGGGTACTGAATTAAATTTTAGTATAGCTTTTCATCCTCAATCAGATGGGCATTTAGAACAAACAATTCATACCTTGGAGGATATGCTACGTGCTTGTTCACTGGATTATCAGGGAAGATGGGACCAATATCTTTCTTTGGTTGAATTTTCATATAATAACAGTTTTCATTTCAGAATATATATGTTTCTATTTGAAGCATTATATGGAAATCATTGTCGAACACCATCTTTTGGGGATGAAGTGGGTGAAAGGAAGATGATGGGACCAGAATTGGTAGAAGATGTGGCAGAGAAATATCAGTTGATTCAAAATCACATGAGAACATCTCAGAGAAGACAAAAAGTTTATATAGATAACTAGAGAAAGAATCTTTCTTTTGAGGTAGGTGATCATGTCTTTCTCAAAGTTTCTCCATGGAAAAGTGTGATGTGTTATGGTAAGAAGAGAATGTTGAGTCTGAGGTTCATTGGACCTTATGAAATTATATATAAAGTTGGATCAGTTCCGTACATAATGGATTTACCTCCAAGTTTATCCCATGTACACAACGTTTTTCATGTTTCGATGTTGAGAAAATATATACCAAATCCATATCATGTTTTGAGCCCAGAGGTAGTTTAGTTGGAAGAGAATATCTCTTATGAAGAACAACCAGTTCAGATTCTTGACCGTAGAGAGCCAGTATTGCAGAATAAGGTAATTCACCAGGTAAATGTTTCTAGGAAAAACCATATGTTTGAAGAGGTGACATGGGAATCTGAAAATGCTATGAGGGGTAAATACCCCCACATATTTTCATAAGTGAATAAAAATTGCGAGGACGTAATTTCCAAATGGGGGGAAGGATGTTACATCTCAGTTAAATAAATAATACATTCTCTTTTTTATTAATATTTGTGACCAAAATATTAATTTTACTTTAAAAAGGTTGTTATGTTCGATAGATTACCTGATACGTGACAACGGGTTTCTTTGAAATCTTACATAGCACACTAATAATATAATATTATAATTTTAAATGGTAGTTAACTCCTAGTCGTTGTGTTGGCAGGAATGAACAAAACTAACTACAATATTATTATACATGTTTTTTAAATGTATTTACATTTATCCAATAAAAAGTTAGAGGCTTAAAATATGAATGAATCTAATTTTAAGCATAATTTACATTAAAAGGTCGATTTACCGCCTTTTAATGGAGAGCCTTCTTTAAATCTAGTTTTGGTCATTTTTATATGTTCTATTTGACCAAATAAAATTCTTATTTATGTTTGGGACATCAAATTTTACTTTGGGTATTTTTTTGGGTATTTTTCGGATAAAGTTCATTTTTTAATGAATAGTGGAAAATATTGTATTTTAATTCAAAACATCGTTTTAATATAATTTATTTATATAGTTAGATTATCTTTTTAATTGGTTTTAATGTGTAATTAAAATATATTTTTACCATTTAATTCAATTTTGGCCATTGAAATTAATTTCACTTTGAAATTGGATATAAACAAGTATCAATCTTTTGATAGTTATTGTTTATTAAAAACACGCTATTTGTTTTAACAACATGAATTAATTTTAAATTAATTAATACCACTTCTATGTTTTTAATTTGGAAAAATAGACATCATTTTTTAATTCGAAATATCAAATAATTTTTAGGTTGATTTTTTGGTATTTTTCTAAAAAAATCAATTTTGATGAATAGTGAAACCACTTAGTAGTAGTAAAAAAAACTGACTTTTTCATTTAAATGAAATTTTATCGCTTCTGTGAATTGAATTTCAAAAATCCGACATTCATGGTTGTCATCAAAAATTAAAATGTGGTTCAATAATATGAAAATAATTTTTGGTAAATAGTAACTTTTGACTTTTATTTACCGTAGTTAAAGGTAAATTGGGTAATTCATGGTAAAAAGAATATTCTAATAATTCAAAATTACATTAACACCTATCCTAACATTATTGTATGAGTAATGGCCACACATGGGAATCTTTGGGTCTATTTTGGGACCCCATGGAGCCACTTATGAAAGAAAATGACACTTTAGATTAACTAATTTACTGTAAAGGCAAAATGACATAAAAAAAATAGTAAATTAATTTTTATATGGTCTAATATAAGTCATATTTTCGACTAAAAATATTTTTTATAAAGATAAAAAAATTTCATACATCATGGTATTTTTTTATAATATTTATACATCAAATAAATTAAATTATCTACGACACAATAAAGATGCAGTTTTTACCTCATTAATAAATTATTTAAATAAATAAGATTATAGTGATTAAACTATTATCCAAAACATGTCTAATTCTAAGTGGATGATTTTATTTCGACAATGAGTCATATTTACTTCGACATTGATGGTTTTTGGACCGTTAGAAACCGAATATCATTTTATAATAAAATAATATTATCACACTTTCCTAAAGAGCCCCTCCACCCCCTTATAAAAGGAGACCACTTCTAACCAATTCCTCACACCTCTCAAACCTTTTGGATCAGCCAAAATCTGCCCAATTAAGCTCCCTACATCCTTCTCCTCCTCCTAGAAGCCTTACTTTACGCATTAGGCACTTTAAGATGTCTCTTTGGTTCAAAGCCAAGGAAGTTACCCAAATTAAAGATAACGGTTTCTCTTAAATTGTTTTCTTTTATTTTACTTCTACAACCCCTATACTCTTTTTATTCCTTTATTTTATAAAAAAACCAGAATCCTCAATATAATATGATATTTTTATGAGAAGGATTCGAACTACACATACACACACCTCCATCTAATGGATGAAGAACATAATGTTTCTATGGATGGAAAACTAACGCCTCGCAAAATGATGATTGTTCAAATATCACCAACCGCCTATAATGGTTTCCATTATGATGGAACTGTATTTATATATGATATATATTATTTTTATGTTTTCTTTATGCTTCTGTAATTTCCATTTATAGCTTACCTTTATGGTTTCCATTATGGATAAATGCGATAATTTCATTTGAGGAAGTGCAGACTACCTTCCCCTCAAAGTTATATCACTCATTCATACCATATGTCGTACATATAAAGGATAGATTTGATGATATTATATATTATACAATACTTTAATTATAATACTAGTTTGTATCATTATGTTTTAATTCCGTTAAATATGAAATATAAATGGAAGTAGCGTTCATGCATACGTACGGCTTACCGTCTCCGTGAACGGTGCATTTCATTTCTTACCTCTAAAATTTATGTACTATTATAAATACATGTATATTCTGGATATATAAGATATTTATGATATCCAAATTATGAATATCATTCTGGATATAATTAACCTTTGACCAGATGAACAACATGTAATTATAAGAAGTCCATTTTTGACTCAAGTACCAAATATCGACAAAATGAACGTTATTAACTTGAATGATTACATAATGTTTATAACATGGTAATAAGTGATATAAAAGGAATAATAAACTTGAAAAAGGTTCTTAAGCAAGTAGAAATTAACATTAGTTTGTTATTCAAGAGATTAAAGAACGATCGAGTCAAGCCAGACACGAGGTAAGGGACTTCGTCTCAATCTCCTTTCATTGACACATATTTTCTTTTAATACACGATTTTCTTTTATACACTGTATAAAAACCTTTTACTTTTCATTTCATTCAAAGGGAATCTTTTTATATGAATAGTTTTACTAAACGAAAAAAAGGAATGTTTTTTAACGTAAGCGGTGACAATGACCTTTCCGCCGCCGCGAGTATTATTTGATCTTTGGCTTCCTTAACAAGACGCAATGTTTTTAAAAAAAATAAATACCATATACTCTTTTTACATTTTTTGGAATTGAAAATGATTTTGAGAATGGAGTTATTATTTCAATATCTTGAAATGATGTTTTGTTATTGCAATGTGGAAATGTTATCTTTGCTTTATGATTATGTTATGTGTTATGATCATGTTATGTTTCTTGGGTATTATTTTTGTATAAGGGTGGTTCTGTGATAAACCAAGGGCGGGTGAGCCCGAGATAGCTCTCCAATGCATTGGGTAACGTGGAGGAGGTAAAGGTGAATGTTTCTCCTATGAGATTTAGGGAATATTCTATGATGGTTACTCTAAAGTAACTCCATATGTAGCTGTGATTTCTATATTGTAAGTATGTTATGGATGCCACAAGTTACCTTTATGATATATGATTTCTATGTGCCTTTCATAAATCTTATGATTTCATGATGTAAGTAAGAGAGTTAATGTTTTTTATGTATTTATAAAAAAATGTTTTCATCCTTTTTATTATAACCCTTACTGAGCTTTTTATGCTCATCCCATGTTTTGAAATGTTTTCACAGGACTAAAAGATGAATAGGGACAAGGATGGGATCAAGGAAAAGTCATGCTGTCTAAAACAAGGAACTAGACATGACTCTTTTTTTCAAGAGTTTTTATTTTAAAAAAAAGGAAACTGTGTAGAAGTGTCTACTTTTTAATTCTTTTGAGATATAATAGTTATTTTCTAATTCTCTAAAACTCTAAACCTGAAAAGATCCTCAATGTGAATTATTCATTTAATTCAATATTATGTAATGTTTAATTCCGTGTCCTTATATCGAAAGTGTGATTAACCAATTGAGAAGTATATTGGGAATATTATTTTATAATTAGAATGATATGAATATAATTTAGAATGAAAAAAAATCATCATAAGAAATTAAATAGTAAAAACATGGATTCAATTTGGGGACTAATAAACTCAAGCTTAGAGAAGTCTTCTCAACCAATATCGTCTTCTGATTCTGGATAAAAATGTATAAATAAATAAATGAGAAAAAGTACCAAAAAATAGTTAATATATTTAAAAAATGAGATATATATCTAGTTTCTGAGACAAACTAATAAGGGAATAAATTGGAATCATAGTCTCAACAAAATCACTTAATCGAACCAGATAGTTGATAAAATTGACAAAAATTGAGGAAGATCTAACATTACCTTAATTAAGTAATATGGGGGTGTGGTAGGTGATACTAGATAAATTCGTTTCCAAAATAAATTATTATAGAAAACATGGGTGACCAAATCTTAATATGGGAATGTGCCAATTTAAAAAATAATATGCGGCCACCTGGTAGCCTATATCTTCAGTCGACTAGCCTATGATCATAGTTCCAATGTAGGGATTCTAGGTTCCCGCCAGGACTTAGTTGGAATTATATTCATTATAAAGTGAAAATATTGTTGGAATCCTACTTTATTCAATGGTTTTCCAATAAAATATTTGGCATTGTTCCATCGAACATCCCTAACGCATCCTAAATTATCAAAAAAAACACCCCTAGAAGGGGAGTTATACAAGTTAAATAAAATTAAAAAGACTTTTATCTCAATAAATGGTTGGGACAATAAAATTTTCAAAACATCAACCCATTTTCAAAAATAATCATAATCCAATATAATGTATTATTTCCCAAGACATTTAGAAAATTTTCCCATGAAGTAAATCCTCTAAATACAAAAAATATCACAATTGCCTATGAGTTTCTATTTTATGTCCCAACTATTAATAGGATTAAGAAAAAAAACATTTCACATATTTTTTATTGGATTAATGTATATTAATAAAAAATATTATATTTAATATCCTTAATTCTAATACATTATTTGAGATTCACTAAGGAGCAAGGATTCTTATATAAGCTATAGTATGAAAATATAAAAAATTTATTATATCTCACTATCAGCTAATAATTTTTTATAAATTAGTCATTACCAACCATTTGGAGATATAGACCATAACAAACATAAATTATTATTCATATTTGAGCCTATAAAAATATTTGGGGTTCTAGTTGGATGAGGCACAAGAAGTTAAACAAATTGACTATATTATCAAAAAAATATCACATATCCTTACAAAAAGTATTGGTGTTCCCCAAGAATTAATCCATTAAAAAATATTTATGTATAATATTTTCCTTGGATATATTTTGGGATCATTATCAAGTTTCCAACAAATGTTTTGTAGTTATATTTATTGTATTTGATTTATTAATTAAACCCTTGAAGTATCATTAATCATATCACATGACTAGGATTTTTTTCTTACTTCTTAACTATGTACTATATAGATGGAGGATAAAAAAACATTATCTTTAATTACAACTATATTTGACCTAAATATTTCCAAAAAATATATACTATGTGTTTTTTTATTAGTTTTGTAGTGAATATGGAAAATATTACATTCTATCAAATATAATGAAATTATTTGATTGTTTTCATTGATCCTTTGGTAAATAAATACTATAACAACGTTGTTTTATTCATCACATAGAATTTTAGATGGATTAAAATTGTTTTGTAACTACATCACATGGGGTGTGATCATAAAATTTTTAAATTCATAAAATCCCAACTGATTGCATTATAAAAAATAAAGACATCATCCATTAAAATTAAATTAAAAAAGGGTAGTGTAAACATAATAAAATAATTATCGAATCTCTTATAAATCTATCTAAATTTTGGAAATGATATAACATGTTTCACATAAGATTTATAGGGAGACATACTATAATGTAAATTTTAGAATTATTTACCAAAATTAAATTTTTTAAATAACATTTACAAGGAACATTCCTTATTTATCAATAAAATTACTATTTTACAAATTCTAAAAAAATTATGTTTTCATTGAAATTTTTTTATATATAACATATTTTTTTCAAACCATTATTAAATTAATTATAAAAAATTGGTAATTCATTCTAATTTTGTTTACATATTCTATAATTTGATAAGAAAATGTACATATTAAGAATTTTTTGAGTATTCATATTTCATTTTGTAATCTAAATTGACTCCTTAAATAATAAAGAATTTCATAGAGATTGGTAAAGGTTATTTTATTCTGATATTTTTAGTGAAATAGGAACTTTAAGGTCACATGAAAATCCATACAAGAAGTATCAATGTGTCTAATGTATTAATCCATTTATAGTTTTTTTTCAATAGAGGGTTTATAAAAATGATCATTCCTAGTGAACTGATTTGGAATCATGTGGTTTATACACATTCTCTATATATTATAATTTATAGTCAAGATCAACCTAATTTATTCATTTCTCACTATGATCAGTCTAGTTTTTATAGTGACTCTGTGAATAAGACTCAACCATTGTGATTCAATGATAAGGTAGTATATTACTTCCACTAAAAATATAAATTTATTTTTTTACTACAAAGATCAACTTTTTATTGTGTATCTTTTTATTATACTAAATAGTTTTTCATAATTCAATAAAAATAATTCCATTCATGTGGAATTTGGCATTTATCTGAGGCATTTTTCATACAATCTAGTCTACTATTTCCCATTTTACATAATAAGATCAATCATAAATTTTTTTAACTTGAATACATTTTTAAAGAAATAATTACTATAAACATTCCTCCTTAAATAAGGTACATATTATTAGGATCTAGAGGTCAGGTTTATAATTACTTATTTAATGGTTGTTATAAAGATAAAATCAAACATGGGTTTATCAGTTTCAAATCATTAATTTCATTTAAACACGATGAAAAAATCCAAATGATCATTATTAAGAGAATAATAAAATATATCAAGGAAATTAGTTGTTATTTTTTATTCATAATTGCAGATATATTCTTTAAATTTTATAACATTATTATATTTAGTATATTAATGTCTTTAATGGTTTAATGAAGTTAAAATTATTTTTAGTATATCATATTATTCACTATTACCAACCTCCTGAGTGTGTGAATGTATTGGATGTTTTTGATCCTCTAGAGGGTACTTAAATGAATGAATTATTTTGAAAAGTTTGGTGTTATCACAAAACTCTGTAACGAGAGTCTTTAATTCACATTGATGTTGGTATTAAAATTCTTCAATATGGGTATTCCTATGATGATGGATGATATATTTGAGTCTTAATAATTATAAATTTCTAGTATATAAAAGAAAAATAGAATTATTATTATATATATTAGGATTAATTCATCTTCTATGACCCCAAATAGAAAATATATGGCCTTATTTAAAATTTTAAGCTATAATATATTCAAATTGAGTTATCACTTCTATTGATATTTAAAGATAGAAGGATGAATTATATGTATAAAATAATCTAAATCATAATATGAATTTGTAAAAGTAATATAAAAAATATTATAAGGGATATAAAATTCCATTGATCTATACGCATGGATAGATATTTTATGGTAATCGGTTTTAAAAGACTTCTTCTTGAAAATATTTTTTTATCCAATAAGGTAACTTATTCTTTTGGAATAAGTAATTAATTTAATTAAAAAACATTTGTATATTTTTATAATTTTTAGGAGTGTAATTATTATTTCCTCTTTATAAAAGGGTTTTAATAATTTCCGATAAATATTCCTCCATTTTCATTATCATTAATTGGATCATTAATGATTTCAATTAATTTGTACAATCCCTCTACTCTAATTGATTATTTTAAGAGATTATTTCCTATATTTTTACTTTTAGAATATTTAATTTCTATTCCATATTATATTATTAACTTACATATACTTCTCGTTTAATTTGTTACGCTATATTATACTCGATAGTGGGATCATTTTTAAAAGATATCTATAGGATTGATTTCTTCCCAGTTTTTATTTATTTCTAAAAATTAATTATAATTTATATTTTTTATTAGTTGAGTTGGGTTTTTCCCTAAAATCTTTTATAAAAAATATATAATAATATTTTATTATGGGCTTTAACTATTTTACTTCATTATTAAAATATTTTAACAATGATCCATATGAATGTTGGCCTGGAAATTCTGTTTAATTTACAGATTTATCATATAGATTGTTTTAGAATAGTTTTGGTTATTATTATTATGTTTCACTATAATGTTTTTTATAAATATATTGATATTGTTTTTTATATAGTATATATTATTAGTATTGATTCATATAGTGTATTGTTTTTGATTTTGTTAATTCCAAATAAAATCTTAGTCCTGATAATTACTAATGAATCCATGGAAAGAATTCTGAAATTATATCGGATGATATGATTCAATAAAAAACATTATCCCTTTCACCTCATCACATTAGATAATGAAATTCTATGGATAATATAATAAACCACATACCATTACTAGTGATTAATGTTCACTTGTATATTTAAAATAATATTTCATACAAAGGTGATAAATTCCATGAGCATGTATTATAATAAAGATTATGAGTGATAGTTTCATACCACATTAATTCATCCAGTAGTGGTACCTTTTGTTCCAAAATATTGGGAATTTTATACCATTATTCCTTTAAATCCACTTCCTTTCATTGGTGATTTTTCAATTATGGATCTTCATGAGGATTTATTAAAAAAAATTCATTACAATACCAAGATTCCCCTAGTTGAAAAAACTAAAAAATAACATGACTCCATGGTATGATGTTGGAAACTGGAAAAAAGCATCCATAATATTTACATATATTGATAGAGAGCCTATCAGAGGCATTTATGATGGAATATATCTATTTTCATATTGATTTACATCTACATCTATTGAACAATCGTTGTATAAAACTCATATGAGAATCTTCCCATTAATTTACTTTTCCTAGTTGTTGGATATATGACCACATCATTGATACTCTTTCTATAGAGAAAGAGAGAAATCTTCATTTTAATTTCTCTTATTATACTCCTCATGGATTTAATTTTGTCAAAATTATAGTAAAATACATGATGCCAATATGAGAATCCTTACCAAAATATATATTTATTTTTGAAAAGAATCTTATTAAACATATTTTTATTTCAAATATATTTTTTGGTATAGGTTGTGACTTACGTTTTTGTTTGATGAAATGGGGTTCACATAAGTCCCTTAATGTTTCGTAAGGATTTCATACTATGATTTGAGTCTCATGTTGACCACTTGAAGAGTCATAAGTCTATCAATGGTATTTATTGGAATTTAATATTTAAATTTAATATCTAATTTTTTATAATAATATTATTTATACTTGGGGACTAAGATAGAAAATGAGTCCATTACTTGAACAGGTATAAAATGTTATTGGTTTAATTATTTTCACCATATTACGAGATGTTATGGAATATTTTAAAACCATTTATCACAAGTTACTATAATTTTTTTTAATTACAATTCTAATAATGAATAATTGTTGAAACCTATGGTTTTCTCTAGAGTGGTGTGGTAAAAATTAGTTATCAAATTTATTTCGAAAATTTTTTATTTGATTAATTTGATCTGGTAAATAATATGAAGTTTCTTAAAAATAGATATTGAAATCAAGATAATAAGAATTCATGGGTCATGGATAGATATCCAATTACATTGTTATAAAATAATTTATATAGTTTCTCCACTTATAATTAACTTTGGAGTATATGGACTCACTATCTCTTTCCCACTCACCAATGGTTTAGTTAATTAGGAGTAAAATACCTTAGAAAAAATTACATCACGTTATTTTTTTCTATAATAATTTTTTAGAGAGGAGTCACTAACACCCAATCGATGTGTAGTGTTCTTAAAAACTCAAGGTAACTCCATTTCATTCACTCAAAAGTGAGAAATAATTAAGCACATTACCACCCATAATATTATGCTTCATCCTATACAAAAAAATCTAAGTGTAGGTATAAAATTAACAATGACTAAATGTATCACAAAATTAATATGAATAAACAGAACACAATTTAATTTAAAAATATAAATTTATAGTGAAAAATGAAATTATTAACCAAAGAAAAAAACATTATACATCCTTGTAAATAAACTAAAGAATTATAATGTGATTATATTCCCTTCCATAATCTCCCAATGTTTTACTTTTATTTTAGAGGGATAATATTGGTGAAATAGAGAGATATGGAGAAATATACTGATGAAAAAATTTTAAAATTTTAAATTTAAAAAATAATGAAAATTGAATAGAAGAAACACATTACCAAATCACTAGAACCCATTTCTTTTAGTATTATACCCCTCTTATCAACTCTTCCCTTCTTATAGGGATAAAAAAATACATCCATGATCCTTTATTTTTATATCTAAAATGTTCATTCTTCTTTTAAATACACCTTCTGATACACAATCTAATATTCATTATTGTTTACTTGTTTAATATTTTTTGAATGGATTATAAATCATTTATTACAATTGGTATTTTTCATTCAAAACAAAATGGTTTTCTATTTTTTTTATGAGTATTGATTTCATACTCTAATGCTCTAGACTAAAGAACATGTGAAACATTTTCTCTTACCATGAGAGAACTTCTACAAGTCTAGTGAAGGAATGACAAATATAGATAACATAGGGGATCCTTATAGAGCCTTATACTGAGCACTGTGAAGTATATTTCAGCCATATAAATTTTAATAAAGGGTTCATGGGAAACCTATGAAGTATTATTATACTATAATATTATACTAAATGTTTATAAATTGTCAAAAAAGGTTCCATGTGAACCCAATGATGTTTGTGTTTGATAAAGGGATAAAACCTATGACGTTATATCAATCACATAAATTCATGTATAGTTCCCTATGACACCAGAAGTAGGATTGAATAATTTTTTATATTTACGGTTTTAGTAAAAGCATTCTAAAATTATTCAAATATAAACATAAGAACTTCATATCCCATGAAAACATAAAAAATTGATACTATATGTCAATATAGCTTGATAATCATGAGATCAATCCCTTTAGTGATACATATTCAACATTATTTTTTTCAAATAAATTATTGTGTAGTTTAAGATCTTATTATCTATACTTTGGAATCCAAGTACCCATGAAACCAATAGATATTTTCCTTCATCTTGGTGATCATTGTCATGAGCCAACCCAGGGCATCCCTGAACCGATCACCTGAGCTGATCTGCATCAACGCCCGGGAGGCGTTCCTGATCCTCCTGGCTGGCGACAAGTTCCAGGTCATCAACAAAGATGATGGGAATGATTTATCCCAATTTAAATAAATAAAATTAGAGAAAATAATGAAGAGCGGTTCATAATAAACTAACCAAATAAAACGACTGAATAAGAAATAAATAAAATAAAACTAACTGAACTTGACGTCCAAACTAACCCTGTGTGACCCTGAAGGTTACTCTCCAACTCAACGATAAAATGTCTACCAAGGTGAACACACTCAAGATGAAACCTTCACAATAACTAAAAATATAAAATAACTATAGTCGTGAGTATTAAAACTCAGTAGGTTAACTCGCTATCTATTCCCAATGTACTACCTTTAAAATAAAAGAAATGTCATTTCGAGTTTGAACTACAACTTATAAAATTATGTTTTCTAATTATTTTACTTAAAATAAATGTATAACCCATTTCCCTTAACTATTTTCAAATATAGATTCATTTCATTAGTTTCAATGGAATTTTAGAAAGGGAAAGTGTTGTTTATATTTTCTGATTCGTACAAAGAGGATTAAGCACTTTCATTTGAAACCCTTTTTTAGAAACCTAATCAAAACCAGTTTACCACTTTCCAAGGAAAACAATACACAAAAATTCACAAGATTATGTACACAATAAGGGAAATGTAGATATGTATACAAGTACTATATTCATTACTACAAGTAATTGAAATTCAATAAACGTGGGTGAACCTAAGAGATCAAGAATAATTTGTAACACGCCAATACATGAGTCCTCATACTCATTGACATTTCACACATGATGAAATCAAAACGCTCAAATGCTATGACATCATTCCTCAAGAATGCCGAGGGAAAATCCCATATTAATGAACCCAAACATACCTGCCTACTATAGGCCACTGGTCAGTACCATAACCTACCAGTGTGGCAATCATTCTCACAATATTCAGTCAATATTCTAGGTTCCCATGTCCCAAGTATTTAGAAAGTGGGTGATCCATCTGATTCCATCTGAGCATCCAATCACAGTAAATATATAATAATAATGCACAATAGGTCTCACCTAGATTCTCCCCTAGGACACTTCTCATGCCTTAAAAGAAAACAATTATAATGTGTTCCAATAAAAGAACCCTAACATTAGATTTTGAGAATCCCCAAAAGGACCTCCCACCCATTACAATAAATCGGGGAATGAGAATCACCCAACAAGGGTTTTCATAATAAATATAATTTTTTCAAACTTCATGAAATGGCAAAATGGGCCCTTAATCATTTACAATCAATTCCTTTTCTCAAAATGAAAATGCTTTTTCAAAAGTGATGTCAAGAACACTATTTCCACTCAAAAATTTATAAACATTATTCAAATCATTCCTTTCACACATCCAAACAAATCCTTTTTCCACACACATACTAACCGGACCACAATTCCAAACTTCACGTCAAACAGATTAAAAATCCCCAACTATTCCTTTTAATTTAAAATCATTTAAAACATTTTTCACAAAATCCACATTTAACAATAGACAAATGCATTTTTTTAAGGGGTAAAAATACACCAAAAGACCTTGAAAATAAACATTTATTATAAAAAATGGCAACTAGATCATTTATTAGTGGCGCATGTAATGTTCATCACAACATTTTATAATTAACACTAAACAAGATTACAAAAACAAGTTCCATCCTATAAACATATTTAAATCATTAAATCAGGTTCTAAGAGTCACCAACTAGGTAAAAAACAAATGAGACATTTAATTAAACAAATAGTGCATGTAATTGTAATAAAACAACCTTATTTTTCAGAAAATCAGAATTTAACAACCAATTTGAGTAATAAATAAAGTAACTAGAAGTTGAATAATAATAAATAGAACATATATATAGGGAGAAAATAGCAGGCTATACATGAAACTTAAATTCTAAAATGAAATGAAATGTGAACCTACCTTGATACATGACGCGACAAAACACCCACTCGAAATCACCTCACCTGGGTCCTAAAAACTCAAACCTACCAAGAACAACCACTAAATTAACCAAAACTCTTATACAAAATAGAATAAAACAAGAATAAAATAAAATAAGTAGAATGGTATGCCGATTGGGGGATTGTGATTGGAGATAGACCATTGGAGGTCTAGTCGGAGCAATGCTGGCAAGGCAGGTTGGTCAGGGAAACACCAGTAGGGTGTGGGCATCGAAACGAGGCAACGCCGTAAAGGCGGGTTGTTGCGCTCATTGGTAGTGTGTACGCCGGAAGGTTATGCACTAGAAGGGGGCATGATCTGGAAAGGGAGAAGGTGGTGGGTCAGCCGAAGAAGCTATTGCGCACCAAACACGAGGTCTGAGGAGGTTGTGGGTTGACCGGAGAGGGTGCGGATCAGCCGAAGAGGGTGCAGGCCGACCAGAGAGTATCGCATCAGACCAGTGGAGGGGGTCCGCGCTGCTGAATGTGGTCTGACCAGGGGATGTGGGTGAGGGCTGCTAGAGTAGGGAGTGGGGAGACTCTGAATGGAAGGAGGGAAGGGGATGTTGCTGCTGCGACAGAGGAGGCGGGTCGCTGGGTGGAGTGCACAAAGTAGGAGGCGTGCAGGGTCTTGTCGAGCATGCTGGGCAGGAGGAGGAATGTTCTTCGGTGTTAGTTGGCCAGAGGTGAGGGTAGAGATCTCACAGCACTACTTCATTCAAGTGAAACAAAGGGGAAAGGTGATCTTGCACCGCACATAGGGGAGGCGGTGATCGGGGTGGCTCGCGCAACATTCAGGAAAAAAGGATTTTAACAAAGCCTAAAGAAAGAGGGTTATAAAAATGATAATAAAAATAAAAAATAAAAATATATACATGTCTATCTATATATATATATTAAATCTCTCCTCTAATAATCAATTAATAATAAATCAAATAATAATAACAATAGTAATAGTAATAGTTATAATATTAATATTAATAATTCTAATAATAACAAAAATCATAAAATCATAATAATAATAATAATACCATAATTAAAATACTAATCGTCTTAAAAAACTCAGTTACGTTGATATTTAGTGCTCATAAATATGTACATCATTTATAAAAACATTAATAATTATAACATAAGCAGTCGCACGAGTACCGGGCTGACAGCACGGCTCCCTAACCTTGTGGTGCCCACGCACTGACATAAATAATAAGAATCATAATAATAACATGATGATAAAAATTAAAAATAATAAAAGTATTTATTTTATTTTAATAACAATAAAATTAACAATTTTAGTTTCCATCTTAAAATAAATAATATTAAAATTATTAATATCCATAAAAAATTAAATGACATGCTAAATTAAAGCTTATTTATTCATTTTAATTCTTAAATGATGAAAGGGTCATGTAGTTTCTGGGGTGAAGCCACGCAGTATCACGCTCTGCCCGTGTGTCCAATGACGTCAAACCCAAAATGCGCACTTTTTGTCAAAACTCAAAAATTTTGTGTCGCATGTTGAGTCAATAAGGTTTTCTTTATGACTTTTTCCATTCCTTCATTCATGGGGGGGATTTATAAGTCATCAAGGATCCCTTATGACTTTACTATTCCTCTTGTTTTGAAAATCACAAACACTTTTTCTTAAGGAAAATTTCAGTTTACCCCTATTTTACTTCCATAAGGAAGATTTCCTTCCCAAAGGAAATTTACCCCTATCTTGTTTTCACTGTTCATATCAATATTTTTCTTAAGTGTAAAAATCGGATTCATATCTAAAACCTCAGAATCGTATAATACTTAGACATGAATAATTCGGTTTTAGGATCTGAATTCTGGATATGAACTCTAATGAAGTCCAACTCTGAATTCTGGATACGAACATTAATGATGTTCAACTCTGAATTCTGAATACAAACTCTAATGAAATTCAACTCCAAATTCTGGATATGAATAATCATTAAGTTCCACACTAAATTGTGGATAGGAACTCTCATGAAGTTCCACTTCGAATTCTGGATACGAACTCTCATAAAGTTCCACTCCGAATTCTGATTACGAACTTCTCAAAGATATGACTCTGAGTTCTCTGAATTCAGACTCCGAACTCTGATGAGGTCTAACTCCGAATTCTCATGAAATTAGACTCTGAACTTCATAAGTTTTGGTTTTTAATTATAGTGAAATAAGACTCTGAATTTCCTTGAAATTCAGAATCTGGATTTCTACAGAATTCAGGTTCTGAATTCCTACAAAACAGAATCTAAATATTCTTAAGTTTATAGAATCTGAATTTATTTTTTACTTCCATTCTAAACTTTAACCTTTTCCATTCCGAACATTCATTTTCTATTCCATTCTGAATATTAGTTTTGTTATGCTTACATTTGTTCTATTACAAAACGATGTCATGCTTTTAGTTATCAACTACCCATTGTTTGAGTGACACGTGTACAGGTCCCTCCGAAATTCAAGGAGAAATATGAACATTTGAGAAGGGAGCCGACCGTTGGAGATTCACATATAAATAGGGGCTCATTTGAACAAGCTCATAAATTTTTGGAATTTTGGTGCTCAGAACTTCCTGAAGTGATTTCTAGAGAGAGAGGATATTATCAACTCTCAAGCTTTGTGCAGACAGTTTGAACGACTTGTTCAAACTTTTCCTTGTGTAGATTTTATTCGTGCGACTCCGATTGTTGCTGTGTAAAATCGAGGGCTTCTGGGGATAGGAAGACAGAGTTTTTAACACCTTGAAGTTGATGGCTTCCTTGCTGAGAAGATAGAGGTTCTGACTACAAGATAGTTGAGGGCTTGCGAGGATAGCAAGATAAACTCTGATCTTTGTATCGAGGGCTTACCATGGTGTGGATAAGACATACTTTCATGAAATTATAAATCAAGGGACCTTTATCCAAGTTTTTTTTATACCATTCTCTTTGGGTTAAAAGACTTATTACTTGTTACATGTTTTCTTAGAAGTTTTTTCCACTCTATTTTGTATTGTTGAGGAAATTAATCATTCTCATACTTCCTCATCTTTGTACTTTGATATAGTAAGATTCTATACACTTTAAGGTAGAATATTAATCTTTGTAACTTTTGTTAAGTTTCATTTTCAGAATTACTTTTCCGGAATTTAACAAGTGACTAGAACTTATAGAGGTCTTGTGAATTATCTTTTTTAACCTTGTTAAACATAACCACCCTAAAAATTTCCTAGTGGAATTTTTTAAAGGTACAATTCACACCCCACCCCCTCTTGTATTTTAGAATCTCATTCTTATATCGATCCTATGTTTGGTATTATAGAGTATATCATACTCAGTCACAAACCATCCTAACAATCGGTATCAGTGGATTTGGTTGAATCTGAATTAAACTCATGATTAGATTCAGAAGATAATTCTCAGAATTTAATTTTCAGATTCACACTTCCAGATTCATATTTTTTAGAATCTGTTTTTTTTACTCATAGTTCAGATTCACTTTTTCATATAGATACTTTTTTTCTATATTTTCTTTCTTAGAATATTTTCCTTGTTTACAAACATTTTCTACTTACAATATTTTGTGGAAAGACTTTTATTAAAGATGTAAGGAATCAATTTTGGTTCCATAGACAATCTTAATCCAACCAAACCACCAATATTTGATGGTAATGATTACAAATATTGGAGAGATTGCATGAATACTTTCATTATCAACACTGGGGTTGAAAATTTTGTTATGATTACTGGTGGATGAAAAATTCTTGATAAAGAAGTAAGTTCCTTTACAAATCAAGAAAATCATGAATATCAACTCAACTATAAGGTACACAATACTTTAATTTGTTCAATTACTAGAAATATATATAGCCAAATTTCTTCTTATGAAGCAGCAAATTCTATATGGAAGAAACTAGAAGTTACTCAGTTTGGAACATCCAGAGTAATTGAGACAAGAATATCCATTCTTAGAGCTGAATATCATGGTTTTAGTTTTCCTTACGGTGAACCCATATGCAAAGTACAATAGAGATTCATGACAATAGTAAATATTTTACACTAAATTGGTGAAAAGGGATTAGATGATGAAGCCCTTGTTGACAAGATCATCGATATCATGTCAATTGAGTGGGAATCTAAAATTACTACAATTGATGAGAATTAAATGGTTACTTAGATTACCATTGATGAGCTGTTTGGAACTCTTATTCAGTATGAGACTAGAATGAAGATAGATGTTGATATTGTAAAGAAGAAGAATGGAAATGGTAGTGTAGCTTTTACTACTACTTCAAATCATATGAAAGCCAAGACTCCTGAGAGAGTTACTAGATCCAGATCTAAGAACAAGATAGTCGGACAAAGGAACATTCAATCTAAATGCAAGAAGAAGGAAATAAAAGACAAGAAAGATTCTGAAGTTACATGATATGAATGTAAGAGAGTTGGACACATAAGACCTAATTTCCCTATGCTCAAGAGAAAAGAAATAAAGGAAAGGCATTCTAAGAAAAAACAGAAAAAGGTATTACAAGTCCAAAGCTAAGAAAGTGTTGAATGCCAATGACACATGGAGTGCTAGTGGTGGATACTCCTCCTATTAATCATCGGATTATGATTCTTCTGGATGGAAGAATCTTGGTCTAATATCCAGGCTACCTATTGATAATCATTACGTGATGGCTAAGGCACACGATGTTGAATCAATGAAAAATGTTTCTTTAAATTCTAATGATAGTAAATATTATAACTCTTCAGATGAATAATCCTCTTATGATGAAGATAATACTTTACCTACCTATGAGGAAGTTTCTAGGTTTTCCAAACTTCTTGAAAATGAGAATTAAAAACTCATGAAAAAACTTGATAAGGAAAATTATTGGAATATTATTCTTACTAAGGAAATATCAGATCGTTCTAAAGATATTGATAAGAAAAATGTTGATTTCAAAAGTGTTTCAAAAAATCTTAAGGAAGTAAGTTCTGAGAAGAATGAACTTTCTAAAGATCTAGAAAACATAATTTATAAGAAAAATGTTTTCAAGCCTAGATCAAGCCCAAAATCAGATGTTTTTGAAAATAAGAACCTTGTTATAAAACTCAAATCCGAAATATTTTCTTTGAAGAAGTGTTTTTCAAACTTTACCCTAGGTAAGGAATATTTTGATAAAATGTATTCTCAAATTCGACCTCGAAGAAATACTTCTGGTTTTGGTTATAAAAGTTCTAAAACAATTTTTAGTAACAACTACTTTGTTCCTCAAAGTGCCTCATTCTGCATAAAGTGCCAATGTGGTGGTCACTAGGCAAATAATTGTTCCCAAAACAAAACCCAATCTTTAGGATTTCATAAGGTATATTTTTCTAAGAAGATGTGGGTACCCAAAATTTTACTTTATGAGATTTTCCGATCCAAGCAAGTATGGATTCCAAAAACCTAACTTTTTTCTTATTTTTAGGAAAATAAGGAAAGTAGAAACAGTGATACATGGTACATGGATAGTGGATGTTCCCAGCATATTACTGGTAACAAAAACTATTTTGAAAAGATTATCAAAATGAAAGGAGGAAAAGTAACTTTCAAAGATAATGCTTAGGGAGAAATTATTGGTATAGTTAACATAGTTCTTCTTGGGAAAACATTAATTTCAAATGTTTTATTTGTTAAGGTTCTTAAGCACAACCTCATCAGTATAAGTCAATTATGTGATGAAGGCTACCTTGTGAATTTTAGGAATGTTAAGTGCCAAGTACACAATTATAAGGAAGAGTTTACTATTTTTTCCAATAGGTAAGATAATGTTTACAAACTAAACATAGAAGACCATAGGAGCCAAGACTTACCTTGCCTTATTGCAATGGAAGATCATTCTTGGTTATGGCATAGAAGGTTAGGACATTGTAACCTTAGGAACTTTTGTAAACTTTCTAAGAAAGGTTTAGTTAAGGATCTACTGGATCTTAGATTTGATTCTTCAAAAGTCTGTGAACCTTGTCAATATGGAAAGCAACACAAATCAATTTTTAAATTAGTCAGTGAAGTCTCAACCACTGATGCATTATAGCTAGTGCATATGGATCTTTTTCGTCTAACACAAACTGGAAGCATTGGGGGCATGTACTTTGTATTTGTTTTGGTTGATGATTACACTAGACTTACGTGGGTCTATTTTATAGCAAATAAGTTTGAACCTTTTTCTTATTTCAAAAGTTTTAGAGCAAAAGTAAAAAAATGAGAAAAAACTTCCATTGAAAACTATTCATAGTAATCATGGAGGATAATTTCAAAATTATTATTTTGAAACTTTTTGTAGTAGAAAAGGTATTACTCGTAACTTATCATCACCCAGAACACCTCAAAAAAATGTTGTTGTTGAATGAAGAAATAGAATTCTTCAAGAGATAACTAGAACCATTTTGAGTGAGTACTCTGTAGATAAACATTTTTGGGCTGAAGCTGTAAGTACCGCTTCTTACACTATAAATCAAGTTTTAATTAGACATTTTCTTAATAAAACTCCTTATGAGTTATGGAATGGTAGAAAATCTAGACTTTCCTACTTTAAGGTTTTTGGTTGCAAGGTATTAATTCTGAATACTAAAGATAATTTACACAAATTCACACCAAAATCTGATGAAGGAATTTTCTTAGGCTACACCACAACTTCTAAGGCTTATAGAGTTTTCAACAAAAACACTTGTACTGTTGAAGAAATAGAACATGTCAAATTTGATGAAACTGATCCTTTTGTTTTCAAACAACCCCAACCTCAATCCTTGAATGTGTTCTCAAAAACTGATTATCAACCTATTATAAAAAATCAATTTGATAAGGAAAATGTTCAAGAAGATACTTAAGAAATAGTTACCCCAAAAGATTTCATACCCTATGTTGATAAACAAGTTTTACAAAACACAAATCAGTCGTTTCTAAAGAATCATCCTAGTGATAGTATCATTGGTGATGTGAATCAACCTGTTAGGATAAGAAGTTCCTTAAGAAATGAAATAGAACATCTAGAATTCCTTTCCCAATTAGAACCAAAAATCACTGATGAAGCTTTAGGTGATGATTATTGGATTAAATCCATGCAAGATAAACTAAATGAATTCGAAAGGAATAAAGTCTGGACCTTGGTTTAAAGACCTAATAAAACTTCTATTATTGGCGTAAAATGGGTCTTTAGAAATAAGTGTGATGAAAATGGAATCATCGTAAGAAATAAACCTAGATTGGTTGCTAAAGGTTATAATCAACAAGAAGTAATAGACTATGAAGAAACCTATTCTCCAGTATCTAGACTTGAATCTATTCGTATTCTACTTGCCTCTGTAGCATTCATCAATTTCAAGCTTTTTCAAATGGATGTAAAATGTGCTTTCCTTAATGGTTATGTTCAAGAGGAAGTTTTTGTTGAAGAACCTCTTAGCTTTGAAGATACAAAACATCCTAATCATGTTTTTAGACTTACCAAAGCTTTTTATGGAATTAAAAAATCTCCTCGAGATTGGTATGATAGACTTACAGGATTTTTACTTCAAAATAACTATGTTAAGGGAAATAAAGATCCAACTCTTTTCATAAAGAAAGATAAGAAAAATGTTTTGATTGTTCAAATTTATGTTGATGACATTATATTTGGTTAACTCAACAATATTTAACTGTTTCCTTTGTGGATATAATAAAATATGAGTTTGAAATGAGTATGATGGGTGAGTTAACATTTTTCCTTGGTTTTCAAATTTCTCAAAAACCAGAAGGAATCTACATATCCCAAAATAAGTATATTAAAGATCTTCTTAAAAAGTATGGATATGAAAATACTAAGAGTATAAGTACTCCTATTGGTACCTCAAACACACATGATCTTGATGAAGCTGGGAAACCAGTAGATCAAACATCTTTTAGAGGTATGATAGGAAGATTACTATACTTGACACCCAGTCGTCCAGACTTAATGTTTTCAGTATTATTATGTGCAAGATATCAATCCAATACTAAGGAATCTCATTTAAAGTCAGTGAAGAGAATTTTTCGCTGCTTAAAGGGAACCATGGATCTTTGACTATTTTATACTTCTAGAAATGATTTTATCTTAAAACATTTTTCAGATTTTGACTTTGGTGGATGTAGAATGGATAGAAAGAATACATCCGGAAATTGTCATTTCTTAGTAGATTTATTAGTTTCTTAGTCTTGAAAGAAGTAACATATTATAGCACTATCCACTACTGAAGCAGAATATGTAGCAGCTAGAAGTTGTTGTGCTCAAGTGTTGTGGATGCAACAGACACTTACAGTCTATGACTTGAGTTTTACTAAGACTCAAATTTTATGTGATAACACAAGTGCCATTTCCCTTAAAAAAAACTTTGCACATCACTCTCATGAAAAGAACATAGATATTGGGCATCACTTTCTTAGGGATCACACACTAAAAGGAGATATCATTATTCAGTTTATCGGAACACAAGATCAACTTGCTGACATTTTCACAAAATCTTTACCCTCAGATAGATTTGAATACAATAAACATAAGATAGGAATGATAACCATAAGGTAATATTCCTTAATTAACTTCTTTTTGAACCAATCTCCTTACAGTAATAAACCCCTTTTCATAGGGGGGGTACAACTATAATGAATTTTTTCAAATTTTTCATAATGAAAATTTTCGGAATGGAAAATTTCCATAATGAAAATTTTCAGAATGGAAATCTTCGAAATGAAAATTTTCGTAATGGAAATCTTCATAATGAAAATTTTCATAATGGAAATCTTCATACTGGAAATTTTAAAAATTGAAATTTTCGTACTTGAAATTTTTGTACTGGAAATTTTTGTAATGGAAATTTTCGTACTAGAAATTTTCGTAATGGAAATTTTCATAATGAGAATTTTCTTAATGGGAATTTCCATACTCATAATTTTTGTAATTGAGTTTTTGTAATCAAAGATTTTGCAATAAAACTTTTTCATAGTGAGTTTTTCTTAGTCAAATTTCTTCTAGAAGAATATCACCTATTATGAATAATCTTCCTAGCCAATCCGAAAGGTATGATTTCCTTACCTAAGTTTTCATAGTCACTTTTACTCACTGGTAGTTTTGTTTGTTTTTAAAAAATTTCAGATTCATTTCTTCTTAAATCTGAATGTTTTTAAAACCTCAAAAGATCTGATTCAAGATTTCCTTGCGGGTATGTTTTAAACCATCAGATCATATCAGAGAGTTTTTCAACCATTAGATTGGTTTTATAAGTTGAAATGTCATCACCATAGCCTATATAAAGGGGACCCCCGATGGTTGTCCCACATCAATTTCAATCTCTCATGTGTTGAAATTTTTCCCTTCCTTCTTAAGACCATTCTGAATCTTTCAGTGCTCCTCCATTCTGAATATCTGTAGAATCCACTTCTCAAGAAATTTCTACTATGAAGACAATCTCAAGATGGTTAGTCTACAAGGAAAGGATGGTCCATCCGAACTTTTTTTGTAAGTATGATTATCTTATTTCTAATAATATCAATTTCAATGGATGGGAAGATTTCTGCATATCGAAGCCAGGGGATCATGATTTTTTTTATACGGATTTTCTTGTATAATTTTATGAGTCAGTTTCCTTCTATGAAGAAGATGGCAGAGAAAAGTTCTCATTTAAGAGTTATGGAAAGACTTACAAGATTTATTACACCATGGCTGTGAGCTTGGTGGGGCTCTCATGTGATGGAGAACCCAAATTTTCCTCCCATAAGCTACTGGATGTGTAAGGAAGTTTCGGCAAGGTGAAGGCTATGGAATGCCTTGGGCTCAAAGATGACAAAACAGCAAATATTTCCCATCTATCTACCAACAACCGGATTTCACAGTTGTGGGTTCAAGGGTTTTTCATACCAAGAAGAGGTGACAAGGATAACTTAAATAAAAGTGATATTTACATCTTGGATTTATTGATAAATCAAATAAAGATCAATCTGATGAGGCACATCCTTATTACGGTTCAGAACATCAAGAATGGGAATTTGAAAGCTCAAATTATCATGTATCCTGATCTTCTCTCCAAGCTTATTATTCGGTGTCTTGATTATTTCAAGTTTGCTTGCACCTCCAAATTGAGAAATTTCAAGGTAATGCTGATTAGTGATGACACCTTAAAGAGGATAAAAGTTGGTTTTTCAAAACAGACAGGTGAGTTCTGTGATTTTCTAGAGGAGGACACAGAATCTGTTCTGGAAAATGAAGAGAAAGTTGAACCATACAATAAGGCCGGAATAAAAATAAAGTTGAAGGAAGTAGAGGAGACAGATAAAACCCATAAAGCTATGGAATCTCAATCCGTACCTCCCAAACCGAAGAAACAGAAAGCATATCTGGATGAAGTGGTCGCAAAATGGAGGGAAGATAAAGAAAAGAGGAAAGAAGGGGAACCTCAGTTCAAATTGGACCCTACTGAAGCCAAGTTTTTAAGAGAGAAGACTACTAAATATCTTGAGAAGATAGAAAAAGAGAAGAATATGAAGAATAAATTGTCTGAGGATGAAGTTGTAAAATCTCTTTTGAAATCCATAGAAGTAGCTTCAGAAAATATTCAAGTACCAGAAACTTTCCTAGTCGAGTCTTTACCTAAAACTCTGGGGAAGCTTTTCTTCACTATGAAAAAATCTAAAGAGAAAGAAGTTGTTGAATGAGTAGAAGAAGAAGAGGAAGTAGTAGTAGAAGAAGAATAATAATAATAATAATAATAATATAGGGGTGATTTAAATGATCTGATTAAAAAAGTTGAATATTATCATGAACAGGAAAATCCATTAGATAAATTACCACTCTGAAAATCTGAGGTTGAGTCCTCAAACCTTGTCACTCCGGGAAAGGAAGAAGAGAAAGATGGTAAGAAAGATGAATACAATGAAGAAGATAAAGTGAATGAATTATCAGAGGAAGAAATCAATGAAAATAACTTTCTTGAAGAAGGATAAGAGAAGGAAAAACATGATGAAGACAAGATAGTTTGACTATCTGAAAGTGAGGAAGAATCTCTTGATGAGGAAGCCATTCCGAAAGTTGATAAGGGTAAGAAAGTGCTTATGGACACCACAACTAAAAATATCATAAATAAGAAGGATGTTGGTAGCTCATCAAAAAGATATCTTATGGAAATTGAAGAAGAACGTTCACCGAGAAATATTTCTGATTCGGAGTCATCTGCAATGGGACACGATTTTGTTGTTGAGTCTCTGAAGAAATTAGTGGATACAATTCTGATCTTTCCTACAATAGACTCCAGATTCCAGATGCTTCAGCATAGCTTAAATCAGAAGTCAGAATCTGTATCCATGGTGATGGATAAATGTGTGAAGATTGAGGCTGAACATAAACATTTTGTTATCAATTATGAGGTCCACAAAAAATATTGTAGCAAAATGAATTTATGGTCAAAGAAAATTGATGAGTATTTGGTAGAGCTTGATACCTTTCAGAATGATGTAAAATAATCTTTTGATACCCAGGATTCCAAGAAGAAAAATCTTCAATAGAATATGACCCTTGAGCAAAATACTGAGAATCAATAAGTGAATGATCTAAATGGGAAGCTTAACTCTCTTGCTCAATACTGGAAGGGGGAAAGAGATCTCTAGATTGAGATCAAAGAGAAGCTTGTAAAGCAGGATGAATTTCTGAAGATTCAGGAAGAGGTCATGGAGGCTCAGGCAGAGGTCCTGAATCTCAAGAATAAAGGATCACAGCCTTGGATAAGCAAGTTGAGGAGGACCAAAAAGACTTAAAGAAGTTGAAAATCCGTCTGAAGAAGCTAATCCCAAGGAAAAAAGAAGGCCAATAAACCAATCCGATACTTTTTTGTATTTTTCCTTGTAAAAATGATTTCAATATTAATGAAAACATTGGTTGTTTGTATTATTTTTATGTATTAATAATGTTTCAGGTACTTTATTGTTTTTCCATTCCCTCAAATTCTTTTTCAAAATCACAAAGGGGGAGAAGGAAAAATAACTCAAAAGGTAGAAGGAAAAATCTAAAAGGGAGAAGAAAAATTTCTAAGTATAAGAAGAACTATCCCTAGGTAAGGGGGAGTGCTCATTATGAAGACTTCCATATTCATAATGAAAAACCCATTCCAAAAATCTAGAATACGTTCCTTAGAGTTTCAAAGCCTAAGGGGAAGTTAGTCGTATTCACCATTGATCATAAACAAAGGGAGATAATCTTTAATTACGAGTCTAGAAATTTATTCTAATTCATTACATTCTTTTTCATAAGGATGTTTTTTCTTTCCAAAAAGGGAGAGATTTTTGAGTTAATAAGGTTTTCCTTATGACTTTTTCCATTCCATCATTCATGGGGGAGATTGATAAGTCATCAAGGTTTCCTTATGACTTTACCATTCCTCTTGTTTTGAAAATCACAAACACATTTCCCTAAGGAAAATTTCATTTTACCCCTATTTTACTTCCTTAAGGAAAATTTCCTTCCCCAAGGAAATTTACCCCTACCTTGTTTTCATTTTTCATATCAATATTTTTCTTATGTGTAAAACCAGATTCATATCTAAAACCTCAGAATTGTATAATACATAGAAATGAAGCATTTTGTTTTAGGATCTGAATTCTAGATATGAACTCTAATGATGTTCAACTCTGAAGTATGGATACGAACTCTAATGAAGTTCAACTCTGAATTCTATATACGAACTCTAATGAAGTTCAATTCTGAATTCTGGATATAAAATCTCATGAAGTTCCACTCCGAATTCTGGATACGAACTCTCATGATGTTCCACTCTGAATTCTGGATACGAACTCTCATAAAGTTCCACTCCGAATTCTGATTATGAACTTCTCTAAGTTCTGACTCTGAGTTCTCTGAATTCAGACTCTGAACTCTGATGAGGTCTGACTCCGAATTCTCATGAACATAGACTCCGAACATCGTAAGTTCTGGTTCCAAATTCTAGTGAAATCAGACTCCAAATTTCCTTGAAATTCAGACTCCGAATTTCTACAGAATTCAAGTTCTGAATTCATACAAACCAGAATCTGAACATTCTTAAGTTTATATACTCCAATTTTATTTTTTACTTCCATTCCTAAATTTAACCTTTTCCATTCTGAACAATCATTTTCTACTCCATTCTGAATATCAGTTTAATTATGCTTACATTTCTTCTATTACAAAATGATTTCGTGCTTTCAGTTATCAACGAACCATTGTTTGAGTGACATGTGTACAGGTCCCTCTGAAATTCAAGGATAAATATCACCGTTGCAGGAGGGAGCCAACCGTTGGAGCTTCACCTATAAATAGGAGCTCATTTGAACATGCTCAGAACGTTTTGGAAATTTGGTGCTCATAACTTCCTGAAGTGATTTATAGAGAGAGAGGCTCTTATCAACTCTCAATCTTCGTACAGAATGTTTGAACGGCTTGTTCAAACATTGACTTGTTCGTATTTGCTTCAAGTGACTCATATTGTTGTTGTGTACAATAGAGGGCTTCCGGGGATAGGAAGATAGAGGTTCCAACACCTTGAAGTTAAGGGCTTCCTTGCTGAAAAGGACATAGGTGTCAACTACCTGAATGTTTAGGGCTTTCGGTGATAGTAAGACAGAATTCGATATTCGTATCGAGGTCTTACCCTAGTGTGGGTAAGACAGACTTTCTTGAAAGTATAAATCAAGGGACCTTTATCCAAGGTTGTTGGATACCCTTCTCTTTGGGTTAAAAGACTTATTACTTGTTACTTGTTTTGTTACAAGTTTTTCCGCTGCATTTTTTTATTTTTGATGAAAGTAAACTTGCTTATACTTCCTCATCTTTGTACTCTGATATAGTTAGATTCTATATGCTTTAAGGTAGAATCTTAATCTTTGTAAATTTTGTTAAGATTCATTTTTGGAATTACTTTTCAAGAATTTAGCATGTGATTAGAACTTATAGAGGACTTGTGAATTATCTTGTTTATCCTTGTTAAACATAACCATCCTAAAAAATTTCTAAGGGAATTTTTAAAAGGTACAATTCACCCCCGCCCCCCTCTTGTATTTGAGAATCTCATTCTTATTTCGATCCTACGTTTAGTATTATAGAGTATATCATACTCAGTCACATACCATCCTAACATGGAACTCACCCTAGACCCCATCAAAGATTATTTAAGGCCAAATAAATAATTAAATAAATTTATACACACTGGTCAGGGTGTGGCAATTCTCCCCACAATAATTCTTTCCACCCCCGGAAAGCCACAACACTATTCAGCTGATCGATCAATGCCTAAGGATTCCATATCATCATGATCTGGCCTCTTAACCCAAAGACATTCCACTGACCACCAATGAGACTCAACCTCATTATCCAAAACATATCACCACGAGAGGGGAGGCCTGACCAGACTCCCCACCGTAATAATTAAACTATCCTCTGTACGAACCGAAAAACCATTACCCCATGGGTGGGGAGGGAGGGCCCAAGGATTGGATAAATGAAACCATGACGGAGAACTACTCTCGGCTCATCACTTCGGGATAGACCCAAACCAAGGTCACAACTAATTCACATGGGTGGTATACGTAAGGTATCTAATTGGAAACTTGCATCCAAAATTGCACAATTACTAACATTGCATGATGGATAAGTCTATCATGCTCTTTGCAACAAGAGGAGAATCACAACAACAGAGAAACGACAATAGAAACACTAAAACTGTATCACCACAACGATAGAGGCACAACCTTAACAACACTCCTAAAAATCCCTCAGGGTTCCTGAATACGTGTTGGCTTCACTCCGAGGCCTTTTGGCTGGAGCTTTGATGGATGAATCATCTTCTACCTCATAGTTTGGTTCTGATAATCCTAATAAGAAATATACATCTTTTGATTTGACAAATGAAAGGAAAATATTTCTAAATAAAAGCCACACTGGCATTGAAAACTAGAGTTCATCAAAAGGACCACGAAATTCCCTTACATTTAAAAACCAAAAACACCATTTGTACACTACAACGATAAGAGATACCTTACATTGTAAGGAAACATACATAGGAAACATTAATCAAAAACCCAACAACACATCACTTCTAGGAACTTCCTCCACGACATTTTCTATCAATGCCCCAATAGAATTATTGTAAGTGACCCAAACATTCACAAGAATGATAGGGCTTATGAGTACTTGGGCACGAAGGCTTCTTGTGACCCATCTTTACACACTGATAACACGTGAGGACCTCTCACTCCGAAGAGGTTGATGAAATATCCTGAGGCCTTTTGATTCCACGACCTACTCCATCCACTTTCAATTGATTACTCATCTCCTTTCCATAAACTTCACCATTGCTCATGGGGGTTAAAGGAGGGAGGAATACATTGAGGAACCTCTTCATCATGGCCTTGACATGAAAATCCTATCTCGCCACATCGATAAAATATGTTAGATTGGACTCTAGCACCTTCAACTATAGATCGGGGCGGAGGCCTACCTCGAAGCGTCGAGCCTTCATGGAGTCATCTTTGAAATACATTGTATAATAAGGGACTAGCTTCACAAAGAGCTGGAAATACTCCAACCTAGATCTATCTTTCTACTGAAGAAAAAATATCTTCATCCCCTTTCTCACCCTTTCTTCCTCGGACAAATACTGACGAATGAACAAAGCCTTGAAAAACTCTCAAGTAATATCTTGACGAGGCTTTCCCTGAGACACTGACTTCCACCACATCCACGGTGAACCTTGAAGCATGAAGGTTGAAAACATTACCTTCAACGACTTAGGCACCTCAATGAGGTTATATTCCCTTTCAATCATCTGCATCCACTTCTCTGTTGTGGAAGGTTCTGGTTGACCATAAAAGAGAAGTGGATCTAGCTTACTCAAGCATAAAATCCTTAGGTTGATCAACTGCACTACGATCACCCATAAAATCTTCAAGGGAATAATTGTTGGAAAAGAAAATTGAAAAACCCATTCAAGACCATCTCAAAAAATAAAATCCTGAAAATCAAACACTACATAGGTGATAAGCTCGAAACACAAGAAAAAAACTATCATAACATCAAAACATTTCTTTTTGAAAACATTTTTAATTTAAAACAAGATTGGTGGGTTAAACCCTCTCCATAGGTATTATTTAGAGTCTCACTCACATTCATGTATCTGTGCATCCCTGGGAATCCATCCACCATACCAGAAATCCGTTCATATTCCAACATACCATTATGCATGTGAGCACCCATCGAACACCAAGTCCAAAACAAAGAAACTCCATTTTGAAAATACAAATCATTCAATCCATTTATTTCAAAACAATCCAAAAATTAAACATGTCATTTAAAAAAACCATTTTTCAAAACCAAAACAACTTTTAGTAGTCAGAGGAGACCCAAAATAACTTAAACAGAGAACTAGTGTCAGTGGGTGACTTGATCATATGGTTGGAGGCCATATACCAAACACGTCACCAACACGGAGAGCCTTTTAGGACCGTTCCCCTAGATCCACATGGATTTCTAGGCCGTGCGGGCTCAAGAAGACTATTCTCCCACTCCACCTTGTTGTATCCCATTCACAAAACATTTAATAAAAACCCAAGGAAACTAATTAAACCATAATTCCCATCGAAACTCGAGGATCAGCACAAGAAAGAGTTCACCACCATCTCCCTGCACCTACCCCTCAAGTCCCAAAAATCCCACTTCATCTACCTTGACATCCCAAATAAAAAAGGTTGCTTTGAAAAGAGAGGTCCATTAAGAGCTGAACCTTCTCTAATACCATTTTTTCACGAACCAACCTTGGTCGACCCTAAACTGGTCACCCGAGCCGATCCGCGACAAGGCCCAAGAGGCGTTCCCGGTCTTCCTAGGCTGGCGACAAGTGCCAGGGCCTCATCATAGATGATGGGAACGATTTCTCCCAATTTAAATAAATAACTGTAGAGAAAATAATGAAGAGTAGAGCAGAATAAACCAACCAAATAAAATGACTAAACATGAACAATAAAAAATGAAACTAACCGAGCATGGAATCCAAAATAACCCTGTGTGACCCTATAAGTCACTCTCTAACTCAACGATAAAACGTCGCTCAAGGATAACACACTCATGATAAAACCTACACAAGAACAAAAAATAGAAAATAACTATAGTCGTAAGTATTAAAACTCAGTAGGATAGCTCGTTATCTATTCTCAATGCACTACCTTTAAAATAAAAGAAACACCATTTCAAGTTTGAACTAAAATTTATAAATGTATGCTTTCTAATTATTTTACTTTAAATAAAAGTATGAACCATTTCCCTTAACCATTTTCAAATCTAGATTCATTTTATTAGTGTTAATGGAATTTTAGAAATGGAAAGTGATGTTTATATTTTTAGATTTGTATGAAGATGATTAAACACTTTCATTGGAAAAACATTTTTTTAGAAACCTAATCAAAACTAGTTTACCACTTTCTAAGGAAAATAATACACAAAAATGCACAACAGAAAGTACACAATAAGGGTAATGTAGATATGCATACAAGTACTATATTCATTAATGCAAGTAACTAAAAATCAGGAGACATGGGTGAACCTAGGAGATCAAGAGTAATCTAAAAGACACCGATATATGAGACCTCATCCTTTTTAACATGTCACACACAATAAAACAAAAATGATCAAATTATTTGCCTTCCTTTCTTAGGTAGGTCGAGGTCAAATCCCATAGCAATAAACCCAAACATACCCACCTACTATGGACCACTGGTTAGTACCAAAACCTACCAGTGTGGTAATCATTTTTAGGATATTCTCTCAATATGAAAAGTTCACATGTCCCCAGTATTTTGAAAGGGGTTGAGCCAACCGATTCTATATAAGCATCCAATCACAATATATATATAATAAGAACACACAATAGGTCTCACCACAAGTCTCCCCTAGGACTCTTCTCATGCCTTAAAATAAAACAATTATAATGGGTTCCAACCGAAAACCCCTAACATTAGATTTTGAGAATCCCTAATAAGGACCTCCCCCCATTGCAGGCAATCGAGGCATGAGAATCACCCAATGAGGGTTTTCATAATAAATATTTTTTTTCAAACTTCAGGAAATGGCCAAACAGTCCCTTAAACATTCACAATCAAAGCCTTATCTCAAAATGAAAATGATTTTTCAAAAGTGGTGTCAATAACACTATTTCCACTCAAACATTTATAAAAAATCTTCAAATAATTCCTTTATCACATCCAAACAAAACCATTTTACACAAACATACCAACCGGACCACAATTCAACACTTCACGTCAAACAGATTAAATATACCCAACTATTCCTTTTAATTTAAAATCATTTAAAACATTTTTCACAAAATCCACATTTACCAACACAAAAATGCATTTTTAAGGGGTGAAAACACACCAAAACACCTTGAAATGAAATATTTATTATAATAAATTTCAACCGGGCCATTTATCAGTGGTGCATGTAATATTCATGAAAACAATTTATAATTTACACTCAACAAGATTCCAAAAACAAGTTCCATCATAAAAACTTATTTAAATCATTAAATCATGTTCAAAGACTCAAAAACGAGGTGAAAAAATAATGAGAAATTTAATTAAACAAACAGTGTGCGTAATTTTAATGAAACGACCTTATTTTTCACAAAATAGGAATTTAACTACCAATTTTCATCATAAATAAATTAACCAGACATTGAAGAATAATAAATAGCACATATATATAGGGTTAAAATAGCAGGAAATAGATGAAACTTAAATTATAAAAGGCAGTTCAATGGAAACCTACCTGGAATACACTGCACGACGAAACATCCACTCGAAATCACCTCACGCGGGTCCTAAAAACATAAACTTACCAAGAACAACCACTATATTAAACAAAACGTCTAATAAAACAAGGATAAAACAAGAATAAAATCAAATAAGTAGAATGGTAAATTGATGGGGGGGTTTTCGATTGTAGATAGACCGTCAGATGGCTGGTCAGAGAAACGCCAGTAAGGAGGTTGGTCGGGGAAACCCCAACAGGGTGCGAGTATCGAAACTAGGAAACATCGGCAAGGGGGTTGCTGCTCTCATGAGTAGTGTGTGCACTGGAAAGGTATGTGCTGGTAGGGGGTGTGCTCCGGTATGGTAGAAGGCATGGGGTCATCTGGAGAAGTTGTTGGGCACAAAACATGAGGTCTGAGGGGGTTGCGAGTCGGCCAGAGAGGGTGAGAATCGGCTGAAGATTGTCATGTCGGACCGGCGTAGGGGTCCGCGTAGCTGGATGTGGTCTGACTGGGGGCTATAGGTGAGGGCCTCCAGAGAAGAAAGAGGGGTCATGATGCACGGAAGGAAGGAAGGGGTGGTTGCTGCTGCGACGGAGGTGGCGGGTTACTGGGTGGAGTGTGCAAAGCAGGAGTCTCGTAGGGTCTGGTGGAACACGCTGGGCAGGAGGAGGGGTGTGCTTCGGTGTTGGAAGGCTGGAGGCGATGGTAGAGATCTCGCGTCACTAGTTCATTCAAGTTAAACAAAGGGGAAAGGGGATCTTACGCCACACACATGGGAGGCGGCGATGGGGCTGGCTCGTGCAGCATACAGGAAAAAAGAATTTTAACAACCCTAAAGAAAGAGGGTCAATAAGAAAGATAATAAAAATAAAAATAAATATATATACATGTCTATCTATATATATATTAAATTTCCCTTCTAATAATCAATTAATAATGAATCAAATAATAATAATAATAAATGTAATAATAATAATAATAATAATACTAATAATAATAATAATAATTAAATCATAAAAATAATAATACCTTAATGAAAATAACAATGGTCTTAAAATAACATAGTAACGTTGATATTCAGTGCTCATAAATATGTACATCATTTATAAAAACACTAATATTAATAACATAGCTACCGCACGGGTACCAGGCTGACCACACGGCTCCCTAACCATGTGGTTCCCGCACACCGGCCTAGATAATAATTATAATAATAAAAATATGCTAAAAATTAAAAATGATAAAAGTATTTTTGTCATTTTAATTATAATAAAATTAACATATCTAGTTTCTATCTTACAAAAATATTATAATTCTTAATATCCATTAAAAAAATTAAATGACATACTAAATTAACACTTATTATTCGTTTTAATTCTTCATAGATGAAAGGACCGTGTAATTTCCTGGGTGAAGCTGGGCACCATCACGCTCTGCCCATGCTTCCAACGACGTCAAACCCAAAATGTGCACTTTTTTTCAAAACATGGAAATCTCATCTGGGACTCACCCCGGACCCCAGAAAAGATTATTTAAAGCCAAAAAAATAATTAAATAAATTTATACACACGGGTAGGATCACAAACAGGGAAGATTCCAGTGGAAGCAGGAGGTCATCTTTGAGTCGTGGGTGAGTTATTGTGTCAATTTCTGTTGATTTGGTCATCTTGCGCCTGTCTGTCGTGGTAGGAATGTGATTGGGAATTTTCGGGCAGTGGAACTGGGCTCTGGTGGATCTGGGAACAACGGTATGAATCATTTACTGGTTGAGGATCAACCTGCGATTTCCATGTGTTGGAGAAATTCAAATAGTGTAAGTGAGGGGAAGGTTCTTCAGTCAAAGGTCACGAAGAAGGTCGGAAAGGTGGTCTCCTTTGAGGAGGGAGTGAGGGTGAATGGGCGGTCTTAACCAGATGCAGAAGGTGAAGTTGTATAAGATTCTACGGCTGCAGCTGTGGTGAAGGCAGTGCAACCTTTAGTGAATCCGACTGTGAAGTAGGTTTTTGATCACCTGATATCGGATCTTGGGGGATGGAAGGAGCCTCTGCCTGATGTCAATATAATTGGTCATTTGTAGGTGGTTTCTGTTTCAACCCATAATCAGTTTGGGGTTTTGGAGACTGTGAGGAATGCTCCTATTGAGGAAGGCTTGCAAAGGGATGAGTCTGAGATGCATCTTGTTCCCTTTTCTCAGCTGGAAGGGAGTGAGGTTACTCTTTGGAAGGTGCCCCACCTTCCCTTTCAATGCATCAAGCCGATCGATGTGCAATTGCAGTCGCCGGAAGGAGGATGTGTTTCTGTTTTAAAGGGTTTGTGGAGTGGAGGAACTGACTACCAAAGAGTGGGTTCCATGCACATCTCTGTAAAATGAGGAAGTGTCTCTGGTAGTGACAAAGAGAATGTGAGTGATGTCACCAGAATATCTTATAGTGATATTGTGTAATGTGAAAAAGAAAACTGACTGCAAGTGAAGGTGGTGTGTCTGCTTCAGAAAAAAGGCAAATGAGAAAATATTATTCATACCTACAAAACCCAGCTACTACCAGATCATCCTCTAAGAGGGAGAAATTTTCAATGGATGTCAATGGTGTGAAGAAGGGAATGAAATCTCCTACAGCGTTTCTTTCATTGGAAATGCTGAATTTGAGAAGGAAGTATGTGAAGGTTCTAAAGCACTGTGAAAGCTCAAAGTGGGAATTGGCTTCTACGGATGAAACTTTTCATCGGGAATATGGTGAGGATGATTTCTATGATCTGTAAGTGTCCTTATTGTGCTTTTTTAATCTGATGTACTTTTTGGTTTATTAATAAATGGTCAGAGGTCTTCCTCTGGCTGAGCTTTCCTGGTATTTGTAGACAATAATTATGGAATCATTTCTTCATCATAAGTATGTCAAAATACTAATCGTATATTCATGCTATGTTTTAAAATTTAATAGAAAATTTAACTATCTTATAAAACAATGAAAAATTCAACTTTTTTAAATTTTTCTAATCACATTATACCTTAGAATTAAATTTTTTGAAATTAATTACATACATGTGTTACATTAATTTATTAAATAAAATTTTTTGTGTATTTGGAGATCAGAGTTTTTCTATAAAGATTTTAAAACCATTTACTAACAAATATTTTTATTCTATGATGTTTTTGTGTAATTTTATTACAATTAAATTATAAATATAAATTATTCATAATTAATAATGTCAT